>JAECXH010000113.1:20530000-22930000 GCA_018152175.1 Drosophila jambulina | reverse complement strand
ATACCCAAGCCGAAGAGATCCGAGAGGCTGTCCAGCAACTATCCAACTATCCCCCAGTCGACACCCTAACTCCTGCCACCTCCTCCGAAGATATTTTCTATAGTCCAATCGGTGTGTCCCTCACCTCCTAGTCACCCTGCATGCTGCTTGTATACCTTATAAATCTGTGTACAATATACATTACAATATTGTGATTCCCCAACAGGTTCACCGACTTGCTTCAATACTAGCCTAGGAACCCAGGCTCTGCTCAAGAGTGCCAGCCTTAAATCCGTCCTGGGCAAGTAATTAATTTCCATTATCCTTGCCTACTCTCAACATGCTAATATATCTTTGTCCTCCAGCCCACTCCACGCCCACTACGGCCCCACTGACAGACCAACCCACTGAACCGGCTAATGACTCCACTGTCCCAGAAATCCAGCGAGAGGAACTCCCAGTCCAGCCGGAGACCGAGAAACCAATACATCCGCCAAACCAGAAGCAACAGAGCCACCAGCACCAGCAGCAGCAGCAGCGCAATCACTCCCACCAACGCTTCCGTGGACGCAATCGACGCTAGAGCTTGGACACATACATTTATCCACAGCTATAATGCCTGATTTTTCTCCAATTAGATGGCTTTTTTCCACACTTTTACATTCCCATATTGTTAGTGAATACTGCGAGTAAATCTCTGAACTTAAAAGGACGTCTGTACTCGAATATAGGGACTAGGGTTCGCATATCACATTTATCACACTGATTGACCCACAGGCTCCAACTTAAATCGAATGTCCCCGCAAGGCGACAGGATAATGGTGCTCTCGTACTGCATGGGAGTCTCGGGCAGCCAGCTGACCTTGTAGCTCCGCAGAAGCCGCACCAATAGAGTTTCGATCTCCAGCTCCGCTATCCTCTTGCCAATGCAGGTGCGGGGACCAAAGCCAAAGGGCAAGTACACGAAGGGATTGCGGGATCGCGCCTCCGGGCAGGCCTGGACACCGTCAGGAGCTGACCAAGACTTCAGCCAGCGTTCAGGCACAAAGTCGGCGCTCTGAGCGAAATACTCGTCGCTGTTGGAGAGCTCCAGGACGCCCATAAGGACACCAGTGCCAGCGGGTACCTGATAACCCGACAGCACTAGATCCTTTGTGGTAATCCGGAAGTTGCCAGGTGTTATGGATGTGATTCGCAGGCCCTCCTTGATACAGGCCCTCAGATAGGGCATGTTTTTGGTGTTCTCCTCGGTCAGGGAACCCTTGGGATCGGGCAGTATACGAAGTATCTCCCGTCGAAGTTGGTCTTGCTTGGAGGGATTGTTAGCCAGGTGATAGAGGATGGTCAGGCAGGCAGAAGACGTCTGCAAGGAGAGTTCAAAATGTTTTGAAACTGGAAAATAATGCCAAGCCTCGTAAATCCATACCGTATCAATGCCAGCCATTAACATGTCCATGACCATCACCACAGCCACCTGTTTGTTGAGCTCCAAGAGCTGCTCCAAGACACATTTTGTCTTGCGATCATCCTTGACCTCAAAACGCTTCATGGCAGTCTCAATATAGTTAGTGGTTATCCCAGTGATATTGTCGTAGGTTTTAAGGAACTTCTTGAAGCCAGGGGTCTTGTAGAAAGGCCAGATCGAGGGCTGAACATCGTACTTGAAGCTATAGTTGAAGAATTCGCCCATGTGTTTGGCCAAACGAGCGGCATTGGGATCAGGCTGGTCACTCAGCAGACCCATTCTCGTATTGAGAGCCACAAAACTAATGGATTCGAAGGCCCAGTTCTTGAGCTCCCCGTGAAAGTTGGCCTGGAGGGAATGGGTCTCGGTATTCCTTAGGCTTTCTAACCTAAAAGAAAATTAGGTCATTGAGATATTTAACCAGTCAAGACAATCTCTTACTTGTCTATAAACTCCTTGGCTATCTGATCCAGCTGAGGAAGATTCTGCCTGACATTCTGCACCTTCATGAGCACCGGATTCACCTTGTTGCGTATGTCTGCCCAGGCCTGACCCTGTCTGCAAGATATTTTCTTAGTAATTATATATTTAAGGGTATTTGTCAAGACTCTCACTCGGAAACCAGACCACCTATGCCACGAAAAACATCGGGTCTCTTCACTTTGCG
The DNA here is from genome assembly GCA_018152175.1 of Drosophila jambulina. Classification (NCBI taxonomy): domain Eukaryota; kingdom Metazoa; phylum Arthropoda; class Insecta; order Diptera; family Drosophilidae; genus Drosophila; species Drosophila jambulina. Next base: position 22,927,889 of record JAECXH010000113.1, on the reverse strand, counting down.
ATAATAACTGAAGCTCTCCAGACCAATTCTTATGGGCCAGACTCCCTCGTTGCGATAGGTCACCTCAAAGTCTTGGGGGTTATAGGTGAAGACAACATTGGGCTTGCCCATCATGCCGGGAATGCGATATATATCTCCGTACATCTCCCTCATCCGTCGGTTCATTTGTATCAGGTTTGTGTTGCGCAGGGCGCCTGAATTGAGGATAAATATAAAATTAGTATAAAAGTGTATAAAGAAATGTTAAAAATATTATAATCATTCATATGATAAATCGGTTAAATCGGTTAAAAGTAGAGGTTAATCATTCTCAGATAAGATACTTCCCTATTGACAAAGAAATTGTACGGTTTTCTGATATAAAATTTATAGGGTTGGTAAAACACAAAATATAATGTATAGTATACTTAATCATACATATATATTATTTATTATAATCTTATCGACTTTTCTTCTGTTTTTTTTCTCTTTTAAAAAAATCTAGAACCAATTTATTAGTGAATTATTTTTATACTTACCTCCTGGCATAAAGTATGATATCATTTTAAGGCTGTTAGGTCCTGGCATTTCCTCATAAGACTTCGCCTGTGTCCATTTTTCATCGCTACGAGCACTCAGATTTCCCGCAATTTCCAATTGAGCCTAATAAAAAAAGAACCATTGTTTGTAAACAATTCTTGGCTCTCCGAAAAAGCTTTCGCTCATTTTTGCAATATTTCTCACCTGCTGACAAACTATTCCGCCCACGGAGAAAACCCTAACAAAACCCAGCTGATGGCCTGAACTTGCCCATTGGGCACTCTTTGCAGCACTTTTCCACATCGTTAGGTCCGATTTACGTGTGTAATCAACTACCTAACAGGTTTAAATTGGTATATATTACGGATATATAGTATAGACACTTTTATAATTAGAAAATAACACAAATTAAATGAAGCTGAACGACAAACAACCGGTTGGCGAAAAAGGTAAATGGCAACTGAATCGAGGGGCTAAGTAAAGAACTGAAATGTTTGAGCTTTTTGCTCTTTCTGTTTGAAAGCGGTTAGATACAGCTTTTTATGCCAGGCAATCCCAAAGATACGACGTATATAAATCTTTTATACTTTAGTATAAAATATATAAATATATATAATATAAAATGTATTTATGAGCTTGAATTTTATATATCTTTTTGTAATAGATTTGGTATTCAACATAGGCATTTTTGAATTAATCTCCTGATTTCTCCTCAGATAAATATTTATTTACTCTACATTTACATGACTTTCTAGTTTAAGTTCAAACCTGTGCAAAGCTTTTTACTTGAAAATAAATCTATGTAAAATAAGTGTAAAATTGCAAGTAGAGTAAACTTAAGTAAAGTAAACTATGAGATACCTGGTATCTTTAAGTATTCAATTCAAAGTGATGGAGTCATTTCCGACCCCATAAATCATATATATTCTTGATCAGCATCAACAGCCGAGTCGATTTGGCCACGTCAGACACAAAAAAAAATTTACACATTTTTTGAATATTTTGTAAGGGGTTACATCGTCAAAATTTTTGAAAATTCGAAAAAAAAAATTATTTTTTTTTTAATTTAAACTAAATATGCAGATTTGTTAACCTAATCAAAACGAACACAGAGTATCTTTCCAAATTGAAATTAATAATTTTTTGGCTGAGTTATAGATGATTTTCGAACACATGATCAAAGGTCGAAGGAAAATAAACTTCAGCTGCCCGAAATTAACTTTCTTTCTTAATGTTTAATAACTCCCATCTTTTATATTATTTTTAATATTACATAAATTCCCATAATTAAATTCCTTGTAGTTCCGTTTTTCGAATTACATTTATTTTATTGCATGCGTAAAATTTCCATAGCTTAAAATGTTGATTCTTGTTGGATTTTCTTACAATTTGTTGAATTTCTATACGATTTCTTATCGAAATCTGTTGATTTCCCTTTTTTTATTTTTTGTAATACGTTTTTTTTTTTTGCTTTTCTTTTGTATGTACATTGAAAGTTTGAATAAGTTGCAAGAGTTCGAGTTATCGTTAGAGTTAGAGTTAAAGAAATAGAGAGTTGATTTTTAAGGTACATTATAGTTGTTGAGTTTTGCACGTTCAATTTAAGTAGACAATACATCAATAATATCAATATATCAATATCAATGGAGGATCTAGAGTTGAGTTAAACTTTTGATATGTATTTGTTGTTAATGCAATTGGCGTAGTTCGAGTTCGAGTTCGAGTTCGAGGACAAAATGTGGCTACAAATTGCTCTTTGAATGTATATTAATATTAATATATATATGACTTCGCTTTATAATATATATATTTGTTGGTTTACGGTTAATGTTCGCTTCGCTTCTGTATAAAAATATAAACAAATTAGAAATGTTCGTTGTCTTTGCTACTATATCTTCATTTTGGTTTCGGGTTTGGTTCGGAATCAAACACAAGCGTCGATTGATTGATTGACTTTTCGGAAATAAAGGAGAGAAGAAAAAAGGGAGAATAAAAACATTCTGCGGAGGACCTTCAGTCTTGCTTTGAATAAAATATTGCTTGGTTAGTTACATTCCTTTCGTGGTTCCGTTGAGAGAGATCAGCATTAGGATGTTTGTTTATAACAAGGACTTTCACACGTAGTCTATTTTTCGGTTTAGTATTGAAGCTAGTCAAGTTCTGTGCTGAAGATCCCTAAGAACCAAAGTGTGGGAGGTATATATATCTCTATATGTGCTACAAGTGTGTAAACCGAAATTGGATGGATCGTCGTCTCGGGGAGCGTTAGCCTAAGTTGAGTTCTTCACACTGAGTTCGAGTTTTGAGTGTTTTCGAGATTGATATGCTTGCGAAATGCTTAAACTTTGGATAAGGTATGTATTCTCGTATTTACTTCGAGTGGGCTTCCCCTCTCACCTTGGTTAGGAATATATATATAAAATAAACTGGCTTAAAAATGCATTAAAAAAATCTATCCTTGATCGAACTTATGGCCTAGAAGTGGGGGAGTGCACACAGTATTGTTTGTATATAGTAATTATCTATACTTTCGGGGGCAGTGCGGCTATATATAAGTATATTCAACTAGAGTTTGTCTATGACGATTCCGTGACACATCGCGCCCTACAAACTAGGTCAAAATCAAAGTCATTTACAACGAATTTGATGCTCGACTTAGGGTCTACCGATACGTACTATATAATATAGAGTGTATATGTATATTATTTGCCGACGTTTGCGGCTGATATGTTTCGATTTCATGGTTGGTTTACTCCGATATGCAACGCTGTAGTTCAATCATAGTCAGTTTCCGATACGTTCCGTGTATATTTAGTGTATATATTATCATGGTATATATGTAGTATAAGTTGATATGCTTAGTTTCCTCCACCCTTCCCTTGACGAGATGATATGCACACGTTTAATTCAGCCGACTGTTAGTCTAAATACATTTTTAATTACCTCGAAGTGGGTGCACTTCTTCCGTGTCCCTCCCTCCCTCCCTCCAATGTTGCAATCATTCTCAATTTGTCCTATGCTTACTGGCTATAAAATCACATTTAGTTGCTTAATTAATTTTTATTCCCCACACACACGCGCACACACCTGCCCTTTCGGAAGGAGAGAGTGTACACGCACACCAGGCAGCCTCACACACTCGTATATATGTAGAAAAAGGGGTAAGATATTGCTTTTGCGATATGTGTGTGTATGTGTGAATGCAGGACACACATTTTCATGGCCTGATGCACACCGAAAATGCGTGTGCAGTTTATTTAACTATATTTTTTAACCATTTTTGCTTTTTTTTTCACTCCTTTTTTAACCTTTTTTGCTCCTTTTTTCACTCCTTTTTTAACCCTTTTTTCGCTCCTTTTTTCGCTCCTTTTTACTCCTTGTTTTTACTATATTTTTACTTCTTCCCCTGTGTTAAGGGCGGTCCTGGCGTGGCGTTGCGAAAATTGGAATGCAATTTTTCAATACGCGCGCATAATTGAACTGTCAGAGGAGCTGCGAGTTGCAACCGACGAGGCAGAAATATGGCCAACCTCCCTTGCGCCCCTCTCTCGCTGCGCTGCACACAAAAGTATGCAAACGTAAAAGTTGCCTCTAGTTTTCCACGCTTTCCACATGCTTTTCCTGCCTCTGTGATCCCGCCTTCTTGTAATTAAATCGTCGGACCATTGACCACAGAGAGATTTATGGGCCAAGCCTTCGAGTTCGATTCCTAGTCCCGGTACTGGTCCTGGTCCTGGTCCTCGTCCTGGTCCTTGTCCCCGTTTTTACTCCTCTGGCCAGCCCAGATCCTCGCCCACCAGCTCGTAGAAGCGCTGATTGTATTCGGCAAAGAACCTGCGTAGTCTGGAGACCACCACGGGGTCCACATGCGGATGCTTCCGGCCCTTGGTCTCGCGCAGGCAGCGATCTCCGTTGTCATAGCGCAGGCAGTAGAAGCCCTTGGTTTCATTGAAGTAAAAGTGCTCGCTTTTCACGCGGTGTTCGATGCCTGTGCAAAGAATAAGGTTAAGAAATATTGTATTACAAAAGAATATAGGTTTTATTTTCTTTACCTAAAACTACATTTAAGTTATACTGAGTGTCACTTTCTAACTTATACTCCAACTTCTATGTAACCCACTCTCCCCTCAAACTCACCCAGGAAAGCCTCGATGCGTTTTAGCTGCGAAACCGGATCCTCGATGAGTCGGTCACCATTGACCACCAGGAGTTGCTCTCGCGGAAAGACCTCCAGCCAGCGATGCAGGTGGACATGGTACATGGAGATGCTGAGCGGTCGATAAGCCTCGTTAACGGTGCCATTGGGAAATATGGCCAGCTCCTCGAAGGACCTGCAAAAGGGGGTGAGAATGGGTTGGTTGGCTTTAAATCTTGGCCATGGCAAATTGAATTGCCAACAGCTGCAAATGAGCAGCGGCTGCCACTCCTCCTCCTTCTCACCCAGGACTCGCTGCTCCTCGACCCCTGTTAAACAGAGTCCTTGGCTGTCCTGCTCCTTTTCCCGCCCTCTGTCAACAAGTGAAACAAGAAAGTTTCGCCACCAGAGACGCAGGCGGATGGGGGGAAGGGCAGGAAGGAAGGAAGGCAGAGCGCAGGAAGCCAAGGACAAGAGTCGCATTTTGGGCAACTTTCATTTGCAGTTTGCATTTCATTTGCATGTCAAGCAGGACGAAAAGCGGAGGGCTCAGTTCACTTCACTTACTTGGCTGCCATTTGGGCGGCGCTTGCCATTGGCGACAGAGTTGTCGTGGTCATCGCCGCTCCACTCCTGGCCGAGGATGATGATGTCCTGCCTTTGGTCTCCTTGGCGCCCGCCCCGCTGCCGCCCACCAGAGCATTGTCATAGCCCCGGGCCGACTGCAGTTTGGCATACAGCAGCGATTGCGAGGACATCTTGGCAGCGGCTCCACTGGAGGTGGCGGAGGCTGTGGCTGTGGCTCCTCCGCCGGAACTCTCCCGGGTGCTGGGACTCTGATTCGGGATCGGGGGGTCCTTCTCGGCCAGGGGCACGATGGCTGTGGCCGCATGGCTACGCAGCTGCGTGTAGTCCGAAATGGCCCGGGTCACCGGCTCCCGGACAATCAGAAGCAGCTTGATGCTGGCGTTCATGGCTCGCACTCGTTCCGGCACCTGGAATTGGAGGATATTTATGATTTAAGTTTAATTATAACTAAAAACCTCTTGAGAGGGATAAATTTCCCTGAACCTATTGTTGAATTTTCATTTTATTATATTTATTGTAAAATATTAGAGCCCAATCTCAAAGCCCTTAAGGGCACACTTAACTACATCACATAAATTAACTGCATTTCATAATTGAGCACTTCAAAAATATGTTTATGTTAACTTTGCTAAATTTCAGCCTGGTCTTCGCTCTCCCCTAAAAAGTTAATAGTTTTTTACAACATGATTATATGCAAATAGCCGAAATAACTCTGTGTTAACGCTGAAAACTCCAACAATTGCCCAATTTGCATGGCCCAAAGAGAAAATGAAAACTGTTGTAATTACATTTGCCATTTCGTTATGAATAACGCAAAATAAATGCTAGTAAAAAGCCAGCATTTTCTCTATTTAAATTTTGAGTTGAGCTTCGAATTTTACGCGAGGAAATTAAACGGAATTTCCACTCGCATTTTGTTGGTAAAACATTCTAGGAAAAAAATTCACTATTTTCTGAAATTTAACAAATATGTTCGCCTACGATTCCCAGTTAAAGAAATTCCAGAGAGAGAGAGTCAAGTCATGCTCCTTTTCCTTGAAACTAAATAACATTTTCATTCCAAAAATTACTCTTTTCATTGGGAATTTTTTCGTTTGATTTATAAAACTATTTTGTACATTTTCCTTGCCAGTTACATTCAGTATTTCTCAGCAGTTTTTGTGAAACGCTCTTTCAAGGTGCCTGACTTAGTATCGGCTGCTGGTCTCGGGGGCCTTTCCAATTAATGAATTTATGCTGAAACCCCCAACAATCGATAATAATTGCAAAGCCTGGGATACTGTTTAAGGGAGGAGGAGGCGAAGGAGGAGCAGTCAGCCTTTTGTTGGCTTTAATTTGCTGCCACGCCCCATCATCTTCGCCCCCTGCTGCTGCACTTCCGCAGCAAGTGTGCTGTGAACAATTTAATTAAGCCGGAAAATATTGCCGCACAATGTTGACAGAGATGGAGGCGGTGGCGGGAGATGGACGGAGCCGGCACACCGGAACCGGAGGAGCCTCCGCCGGGGTCCTTGAATTCGCCACGTTGTATAAATAGCCTTGCAAATGGGCGAAACGAGCCGGGTAAATAAACTTAATCAATTTCAATAAGGCCGCTGCCGTGCAACAAGTTCAAAAGTTTTTCCCTCTACTAAGTAGCTATACATATTTTTTGTTTTAAGCTCTGCGACACAGCTCCCCTTGGGTACTCAAGCGTTTCGGAATTATTCACGTTGATGAACCATTTTCAGTTTGAGTTTGGCCCCCGGGAATATGCATTTCGCTGAATCTTTAATGCGGCCAAAATGCATTTGGTAACCGGAGAGAGGCAGAGGGGCAGAGCCTGAGCGCGGGAAATGTCATATCAGAGAATCCGTGGAGCCAGGGGAATCGGGGAAACCGGGCTTAGGCCAAAGTACGCCATGGGGAGTTGCATTATTTATACGCGGAATATGGGGGACTGGGTAATGAGGAGCAGCACCAGCTGCTGCATCTGCTCTCACTCTGCTGCCTCAATAAATATTAATAAAGTCACTAATGAAGATTTATCTACGTCAAAGCCTTGGCTTCGGGGGCTCCTCTATTCAATCTCCCCCAACTAGGGGCACGGCTCCTCGACAAATTGAAACGCCGTGTGCATCAAGTGCCGAAAGCAAGGCAGTTAAAATTGAAATGAAACTGCATGAAATATGGCCCTGTCGGGCGGGATGCTAACCAGGTTTTCCACTCCACTCGCAGGAGCCACCCACTTTTCCCTGTGACACATGCAACTTCCGGCTCGCAGCGAAATTGCATCAGGCCGAAAAACCCAATTTTGTGACACTCTGCGGCCAGCAACAAAAACAACAACTGGGACAGGAAAAGAAACAATAAAATCAAAAGGATGATCGAGGAGGGAGTGACGACTATTAGGTACCTGGTATTTGGTTTATATTAAGAAAATGAGTTTAAAATCTGTAAGAATAAATAATTCGAGTTTTGAAACTCACTCTAGGAATGCTTCTAGACTCCTTGTTGTACCATTAAGGATTTCCTACAGTTTAGTTTAAATCGATTTGAAATCCAAATATATGCAAAAATCATTACTTCTTCTTGCACTCAATTAGATCTCAACTTGTTTACCCATATGCAAGTACTTAATATTGATTGCAAATAGTTCCTTTCTGGTATATAGGTATATATTCCATATTCTACTTATATAAAAAATAATTTCTGTCAAAGCTATACACCCCTTAACACTCTCTGCAGTTACAAGGTACAAATAAAACCTGGCCCGAAAAGCCATTCTCAGTTGGGTGTTAGACGTTGCCGTTTGGCAAATGAATTTGCAAACATTTCCGCCATGGCTCCGACATGGACACGGAAATTGGCTGGGACATGGCCAGCGTTTCGGTTTAATTTGATAGATGGGCAAGGACGAGGGCGGGTGTGGGGACGAGGACCACGACCAGGACCAGGACCAGCAGTCAGCAGTCGACAGTCAATGCCGGGCAGACAGTTAATTAATAATTACGGTCAGGCCGAGGGAAAGCCAATCCTAATTGCCAATTAGAGATCAAAGCGCAGGCCGGAAAAGGAATCCGAACCCGAAACCGGTTCCAGGACCGATTTCGTAAAAAAAAATAAGGAAAAACCAAGGGCAGGACTCACCTCTGGCGATACAAAGTAGCTGGGACTCTTCTCGATGGTTATCTGGCCGCGGAAGGAGTGCGGCATCTTCTTGCGATACCACTCCAGGCCCTTCAGGTAGTTCTCGTCCCGGTCGAAGAAGTGCACCTCGCCGCCGGCCTTCTGGATCCTTGGGTGCAGGTAGAGCATCTCCAGCAGCGCCCGGGTTCCACATTTTCGCACCCCAATGATGAGGGCCTGTGTCCGGCCGGAAATGAAGCCAAATGAACGTATGAACATGCAAATTGCAGCAATTAGTTGGGGTAGAGAGTGTGAAGGGAAAATTACACTTGAAAATATTTTAAATACTTGGGAAATGGTTTCTAGAATAGTGGCAGGAAGTATCTTAGAGATAAACCAAATGTAATTTATAAAACAATTCAATTCCAGTGTGAAAATAAAAATATATGACTCAAGAAAGATCAACAAATACATGAAATATTTATTAATCACAAGAATTATTATTATTCGTTCCACTTCCAGTTTTGCAACCTTCAGAGCTGTATTTATTTTCCCAAGTGTTTCCATATTTATTCCAGACTTACCTGTGGCAGCCGCCGACTCGTTTTGGGAAAGTGCACACGACTCGAGGGAAAGACCATGGGATGGCTGAGCTGATTGGAACTGGGCACTGGCTTCACAAACACTGGCAGATGATTGGAGCTGCCTCCCGCGCCGGAAGATGAGGAGTAGGGTCCGGCGGAGCCAGAGTATCCTGATGATGAGGAGGAGGAGGAGGAGTAGGAGCCGCTGCCTAAAGCCGAGGCCGAGGCCGAGGCAGAGGCGGCCAATGAGAGGCGATGCCGCTCGTGGACAGCCTGGGCGGCCTGAATATTGTACACGGCACTATCGTACAGGACATGGAAGGTGAGGAACAGCGATATCAACATGACCGTAAGGAAGACAACGGCCAATTTGGGGCGGGACACGCCCACCACCAGGATGCAGTCGGTGGGCGAGGCATCAGGACCAGCCGGTCGCATGGCCAATTTCGGTAGCCATCTAATTAAGTCGAGAGAAAAATGGGAAAGAAAAAGGCAGAGTTTATCGATTAGTTATGGGTTTGGTCTTGGGTTTCGGTTTGGTTTTGGTGGCTCTTCTACCAAGCTCCCGCTTCCGTTTCGGCTAATTAGATTGCCATTCCAACTGTGCTGAGTAATTAACGCTGGGCTGCCTCTAGCCAGCCAGCGAAATTAGCAAGACGACACTCTGCCTTTCCTGGCAAAGCCACCTGCTCCACCGTCCTCCTGCTCGTCCGGCGGCGCTTAAGCGAATTCCATTATAAACGTTTCCGCTTAGACCGCAACAAACACTGGCAGCATTATTATGAGCACCACATTGCAGCGCCGCAGCGCACACTAGGCGTATACGTAACGTGGCCTAATGGATGACTTCATTTGCAGCATGCCACAGGAGGCACAGGGAAGAAGGAGGCGACAGGAAAGAGGAAAAAGAGAGAGAGCTAGGTGACACAAGGAGCTGCTCCTGCTGCTGCTGCGACTAAGTGCATTTTCATATACAGGGTGTGCGGGGGGACGGGGCCGGAGATGGCAGGACATGGCAACTGGTGGCTTTCCCCGCTAAATTTCCCATCCTGAATTCTCCCCGCCCCAATTTTCCGCCCGAAGCCCACTTGGACGAGCTATGTTCGCATGCGACACCTCGTTAAAAGTAACGACGACACACTGGTCCCGGTCTGGAGGCCCGCAAGGAGTCGCGTCGCGTCGCGTCGAGTCGAGTCGAGGCACTTCACTCGGCGGCGCCGTTTGTGGCAGTGCCCGGTGCAACCTCAGACCAAGAATCCACCGACTTCCTGCCCTTCGTTTGCCCACTTGCCACCTCCCACCTTTCCGCCAGTTGTCGACACGCTTTAAGTTCTTTTTATATTCCCAGCGTTGTTTCCTTTTATTTTTTCTTAACCCGTTTTTAGCCCGCAGCTGCAGTAATAACACTGAGAAAAATATGAAGGAAAAAGTATGAGTTTACCTAAAAATAATCGAAGTTTTTTAAGAAATTATAACAAGACTCAATCTTAGACTGATATTTTTTAAAAACGAAAGCTAACTTCTATACAAATCTTCCTTTAAAACCCTTAAAAATCTAATATTCTGTACAACAAAATCTTTGAAATTTCTCCTAGTCATATCAAAAATTTTCCTAGAATCCCGAAAAAACCCTTTTCTCCAAGTGCATAGTCCGGGCTGCGACTGGCCTCGTTTCGTGAGCCCCACAAGGCGGGCCGCCACTTGACTGCGATCTGCATAAACGCAGTCCCACCCTTAGGAGCCACCTCCCGGAGACCCCGCCCATCCCCTGTTAGCCTACAAATGTCACACACTTTCTGGGCTGCCTGACTGGCTGGCTGGCAGGCAGCTCCTTTAAATCCCCGTCGAGCGCAAAGCTTTAAAGACAGGCTCAGGCGCTCTAATCCTGACAAAACTGGAATAAGTTTCTTTGCCGGCGCTAAGCATTTGAAACGCTTCATTTGTCCCTGTCGCCGGGCTTTCGTTATCCTCCTTCCTCCGCCCTGGATAAATATTTATAATTTTCTGATTCATTTTCCCTGCCCCTCCCCGGCTGAGCTCAGCTTTGCTGTGCAGCAGCGGGGAAAATCGAATCGAGAAAATGTTGTCCCGTTAAAGTTAATGCAATTTTCATTTGCGTTGTTAAAATGTAAATTTTATTAAACCAACCAGACGTGCGGGCTATCTGCTGGCAGGATTCACAGGATTGCCAGGATTCCCAGGAGATGAGCAGCTATGGCTTGACCTTTTTGAGGTTGGCATGAAAGGAAGGGTATATTGTTTTTAGGGGACTTCTTAGGAGGACTTTGGGCTGCTCTCTATAACTTCATACAGGAGCAACTTGTGACAGAGTAATTTCACTTTGGACTATCCTGTTTAAACTTTACAAATGACCAAAAATCATTATTTTTTTGCGTCCCAGTTAGACCCTTCTGTTAATGGGTATTCCTCTGGTCTATGCTTTCCTGACTCTACAGCCTGACCTGCCCTGCTGGCCTCCTTATCGGCTACGTGTGCTAAAGGGACCCCTTGGCAGGACCTGAATGATTTGTGGGCCCATACTCACAGGATATCCAGCGGCAATTTGACGGAGCAATCGCGCAGTGTCGCCTGATGTGGCTGCTGTCTCTGGTGGTATTGCTGGGGGTTGCTGCTGGTGTTGCTGGGGGCAGCGTTGGTGTTGCCACCGATGATGTTGCTGGTGTGGCTGGTGCTCCCGTTGCTGCTGTAGTGCTGGTGGTAGTGGTGATGCGGATGCTGCAGCAACTGCTGGTACTCCTGGTGGTGGTGCTGCTGCAGATGTTGCTGCTGCTGCTGCAGGGACTGTTGATGTTGCTGTTGCCCATTGCCATGGCTGCTGCTGCTGCTGCCACTGCCGCTGCCGCTGCTATTGCTGCCCGCACGTCTTTTGGCGGCAGTCATCAGTGAGGCGAAGGAGGAGCGCTGCTCAATGGGGCCCAAACGATTGCCGCTGCCGCTGTTGGCCGTTGCAGCAGCTAATTGGCCAGTGGACGTGGGCCAGCAGCTGCAGCTGCATGGATGGTGGATTTATGGGCCACCTCTGTGCCGTCGGGCACTGCCCTTTTGTTGCCAGTAGCCCCCTCTTGTTTTTCCGTTTCAAGCTTTAATTAAATTCTCGGGATAAAAGGATTCTTCAGCTATTTCGTTCGTTGGCAAGAGGTATTCCAGGTGAGTGTTTCAGCAAGCGGCGCCGTTCACCGTTGACTGGACGACATATTGCGCCTCATTTCCGCCCGGGCAAACAAAGCGGAAGTGCTGTAACATCATCATCATCGTCATCATGAACAGGATTTGACCTTATTGCTGGTCGGTAATTAGATTTGTTGCTGCTCCTTGGCTCCTTGGGCTTGGCTTTTGTTAATGTTGCTCCTGCTGCTGTAGCTGCTGCCATGGCTTGCTATTGTTTTCCCAAATCGACTTTCAATCCACTGAAAAGTAAACAAAATAAACAAAATAATCAACTTTAGAACTGTCAAGGCTGCCTCAAAAGAATGCGTAATTTAAACTCTTGTTCCACATAAGCATGAGCATTAAATATGCTAAATTACTCAATTTTCATTGTAATATATGTATAAGCATGCATCACATAAAATTAAATATACACCTAACTCTAAATAAATCTTGTTGCTACTCAACCACATTTTTAAGTCTGACCAAAATGTCGCGCTCAACTTCATAAAGAAAATATTATAAATTATGTTGTTGTAAATACTAATTTAAAACAGATCACAATTTGTCGCATTAGGAAACATGACTATTTTGTTTCGCTACACAAACACTTATTTTCACAAAGTGAAATCCACCTATAAACTAGAGATTGTGTAAAACATCCTATGACTGATCACATATATACCCTTAAAAGAACACTCAGTGATTACTTTCTGTGTCCGCATTTCTTTAAGTATAACCCACGTGCGGTTAAAATTAGAATTTTCCTATTGGAAATTCAAATTCGTAAGCCTCGGGCCTTAAGCCTCGTGCCCAGGAATCGAAGCTTAATACAGCATAGCTAATAGGCAATATAGTGGAACCTATATTGTTGGGGTAGTCACTGGTAAGTGGAGTACATGATTTTCTATATAAAGGGCCGTATGCCTTACATTGCCCGCAGTAGATTTACACGGTTCCGCCACCATGAACTCGACTCTTTGGGAAGTATTTCGGGGAGTTCCGAAAGGTAAACGATAGACTTATGTTCTGCAGATGGTTGTTTCAACTACATTTATTATATTCCCTACAGATCCCGTGTATCTGCCATTGTTTAGTTCACCTGTAGCAGCATACATCATTATTCTGGCCTATTTGCTGTTGGTTTTCAAAATCGGTCCTGACTACATGGAGTGCCGCAAGCCCTTTGATGTCCGAAGTGCTATGCTGAAATATAACGTCTTTCAGATCGCAATGAATGCGTTTATGTTTGCGATGGTATGTTTAGATTTTAGATGGATCTTGGATATGAGCTTAAGTTCCTCTGCCTTCATTTAGGGCTCCTACCTTTTATACGTGGGAAAGGTCTATGACGTTCGGTGCATGGAGGCGCTGCCCCTGGATCACCCGTACAAGAACACAGATCGCCTGATGATCTATGCTTACTTCTTGAACAAGGTCCTCGACCTGGCCGACACCCTGTTCTTTATTCTGCGGAAGAGCTACAAGCAGGTCACCGTGCTGCACGTGTACCACCACGCCCTGATGGTGTTGGCCGTGCCGACCACCTACTACTTTTACGGTAGCGGCGGGCCGTACAGCCTGATGGGCTACATCAACTCCTTGGTGCATGTGGTCATGTATGGCTACTACTTCGCGGCAGCCCTGTACCCGGGTGTCAGGAACAAGCTCTGGCTGAAGAAGTCCATTACTAGGATGCAGATCGTGCAGTTCGTCATCCTCTTCGCCCACGCACTGCTGACCTGGTGGCTGAATAAGAGCTGCTCCATCCCCGGCATCATGCACTTTGTAGAGCTCGTCGTAGCCACCTCCATGATAGGGATGTTCGGGAACTTCTACTATCAAACCTATGTCAAAACCAAGAGCAAAGCGAACTGAGCAATAAAGTCGAGTGGAAATTAAAATCGAAATCGAGTGTCCCTCCAGCTCTCTCTCTCTGTGTGTAGTTTTCTCTGGCAAAAAATGTGGGACAGTAGTTCAAAGACTTGAATAATACATTATTTGACTTAATTAGGCGAATAAAGCTGGCTGGATTGTCTTGGAGCGAGCTTAGAAACAGTCACGAAGCGCTCCTCAGACCACAAGCAACAAGCAGAGCGATGCAAGCGTTTTTCCAGAGGGTTCTTCCACAGGCAGGTGCGACCCCAGCCACACATACCTTGTAGGACACATATTTAAGGATACTAACAACTCCCCAGATCCCAATCCTATAGTTCTGGCTGATTCACCATGGCCCATTCTCACCATCTTGGCGGTCTACCTGTTGTTCGTGCTCAAGCTGGGCAAGGTCTTCATGGAGCACCGGAAGCCCTACGACCTGAAGCGGGTGCTGATGTTCTACAACCTATTCCAGGTCGCCTACAACGGCCTCTACTTCGGAGGAGTGAGTCTGAGGAGCTTTTTAGTCGGGCTTTAATAACTAGTAAAGTATATGTTAGGTCTTCTACTACCTGTTCATCAAGCGGATCTGCAACCTGCGCTGCCTGGAGACCTTCCCGCAGGACCATGAGCACAAACAGGTGGAGAGAGTCTTCCATGCCGCCTATCTGCTCAACAAGGTGCTCGACCTGATGGACACCGTGTTCTTTATCCTCCGCAAGAGCTACAAGCAGGTCACCTTCCTGCACATATACCACCACGTCCTGGTGGCCTTCGCGGGCTTTGCCCTCACCCGGACCTACGGCACTGGGGGCCACCTCAACAGCCTGGGGCTGCTCAACACCATGGTGCACATGATCATGTACTTCTACTACTTCCTCTCCGCGCAGTACCCCGCCGTCAAGGGCAGCATCTGGTGGAAGAAGTACATCACCCTGACGCAGTTGCTCCAGTTCACCCTGCTCCTCGCCTACGGGATCTACGTGCGGTTCTTCTCGCCCAACTGTGGCGTCCCGCACGGCCTCATCTACGTGACCATGGTGCAGAGCGTCATCTTCATGTACCTCTTTGGAACGTTCTATGTCCAGACCTACTTGCGGCCGGCAAAGTCTTCTTTAAGTAATCGGAAGTCTGAGGTTAAGCAGTCGTAGGTCTAGAGTAAAGCCCCCGATATACATATGTATGCGCATATCCAATGAGTTCGCCTAGAAAAGTCGCTCTGACGTCTGTGTCTGTATATGACTTTGTAGAGGCCACTTTGAACTAACGATAATATGCACAATTAACACCTAGTTTTTGGTCCTAAGAAATCATTAATAAAATTCTTGAAACAAAGTGCAACCTTCCTTATTTTTGTGGATTATTATTAAACCGAATAATGAAAAATTACATGACATTTCTAAACAACCGTTTAATATCTTATGAAACGAACGGCTAGGTCAATGTTTAGCTTAGACAAACACCAATTATAAATTTAAATTACTGACAATAAAAAGGTTTTAAGTAAAGTGTCTTTCCAATTAAAATGTATTAAATTAAGTTGTCATATTTATAACAGAAAATTTACTTGTAAAATATAAATAAATTAAATTTAACAAATGGTAAACCTCGGCTATATAACACAGAAATGCATATTTGGACTTTTTAAGTATGTAGGAAAATCACCTTTATTTAGACTTTATATTATCCAGTATTCAGTCCGCTCTGTCAATGAATAATATTACACAATTAACTAAAAACAAAAACAACAATTGGATAATGAGTTCATCAATTCAAACTATTTCCATTCTAAATTCCCAAGCTCCAAGGTTTTTCGAAATTTTCCAGACACCCATTGAGACTCAAGAAGGCATTCGACCTAAGACACTTACTGCAGTTTCAAAACCTAAAGAATTGGGTAATTATTTATGCCGTGGAGACATAAGAGATAGGTGCTACAAGTAAACATTATAAAAGAACCGAGAAACCGAAATTCCATATGGATGAGGCAAGCAATTGTGGCCTGTCTGTGTAAGCTTACAGGAATTGAGGAATTCCGATGGCATTAAGTAATCGGCGGCTGTCGGAGGTAGACCTTTCATAGGAATAAGTTCTTATACTTCAAAAAAATGGTGATAAATACAAAATAAAATATCTATAATGGAAGGGAACGCCTTAAGATCAAGGCGAAAGTCCTACAAGTAAAACTCTGTAAAATATACTCAAAGATACAAATATGTATCTATCAGCTTTCACTTGTGAGACTTCAACACCTTTTCCCTAATTTGATATACTCCCAGGAAGATGCAACCTCTCTCTCGTTAATCCTCAGCTTGAAATATCCTTGGAAAGCTCACCAGTACACAGGACATCACACAAAGATGCGATTGGATAGCAAAAAACCAGGGCCATTTAAGCATCGACAGTGTGGAAACTGCACGCCGGAAAAACAACTCCGGGCAATCAACTGCACCCCGCAATCCATCGCTTTCCTTCTATGCTTTTCTTTGCCTTGGTTTCCTCGCTGTTTTCTCTGTTTCTTTCCCTTGCAACTCGTTTGTTAGCACGCTGGAAAAGCTTCGCTTGATAAGCATAAGAAATGCTGGGAGGAGGGACGTCGGAAAGAAAAGCTACCCATGTGCGTGTGTGTAAGCTGCAACTACACATAACAAGCTCCTTTAGCATCGGGTTTTTTATTTTGTTCAACGAGAATCCTTGCCAGCTGATAGAACAATCCCGAGGCGCTATAACCGTAGCCAAAGTCTTGTTGCACGAGTCAAAACCTAAGCCGGAAATTCACTGTAACTACAGAGAGGATATAAGTTTGGGTCTAAAGATGTTGGGAATAAGTGGAGTTTCTGAGATATATTTAGGATTCTTGGGAGAAAGGAGTTGAACTTTTCTTATATTTTATATTTGTTAAGTGGTAAGCACTCAAAAAATAGTAGTATTAACGCTCTATACTTTGAAACGAGCTTCTCCAAAGATAACTTTAATTTGTACCCCTTAGAATTCTACAGGTAAATCAATTTCCTCGTGAATTTCTAAGTTTTTCTCCCAGTGCCTATCGTCTCCAATACCTCTACAAAATTCACTTGCTGCAATTGTATTTACTGCTGGAGAAAACGAAAGCAATTGCCGCAAATATGGCAAATGGCAATTGAAAAACAAAAGTCTCAGAGAACAGAAATCCGTTCGCCAGCTGCTGCTTCCTTCACACTTTATTCTACACTTTCCTTTCACGCAGGACAAAAGGGGCCAAAATGGCAACGAGGATCTAGAAAACAAGCAGCTGCAAAAGGACGAAAAAATGCACAAAATTGGCTGTGAAATGAACGGCGAGCAGGGAGACTAGGCAACGATGACGACGACGACAACACGTCTTTTGTTGCCCTTCGAGAAGGGAGCCAAGGAAATGGCTGTGAGGTCAACACTTTGCCTTTGCCTTTGATTTTGGCAAAGTCAAACGGAAATCTGCATAAGACCCTCGATTGGATCAACGACGCACACTCGCACACCAGTCCGTCCCTGAGATGTTTCCACACGATTTCACCTATGACATGCCGAGTCGTCGAGACTCCGAGTGGCTCTGACAATTAAAAGGCGCTCGCTCCGCTCTGGCAGCATAAATTACACAAATGCGGGTATGCAAATGCAATTTGTTCGATTAACAATGCAAACTTCTAGACCACTGAGCACTGAGCACACCAGACACACATTAAAGATATCGCAAATTATATGGCAGCAGCTGCAGGTGCAGGTGAGTGGCAAAAAGGACGAAAACATCGGGGAAAATAGTCACATTCCTGAGGGACCTGACCTGGCTGGCTGCCGGCTGCCTGCTGCCTGGCAACTTTCCCATAATTTACACTTTATCGAACGATAACAAACAACCTGCATAATGTATGGCTCTCGGTTTTTGCTCTGCACAGAGAGAAAAAAGAGGTAATTTATGGGATGCCTTGGAATTAGAATTGAAATTAAAATTAAAATTGTGTGTGCTATAATTATTACTTAGAGTTCCCTATTACCTCATGAATTAATTCGAACAGTTGCACATTTTAATAATATTTTGAATTGGGGTAAACTTAAGCCTGAAGAAATGCAATCTAAATAAAAGTATCCCATAAATCTCCCTAGTTTCACTTTCCTTATCTCCCAAACATATATTATTCCCCCGGTGTACGTATCTCTTCTAACAAAGCTGCTCACCTGGCTCACCTGGCTCACCTGTGGGTGGTCAGTGGGTGGCATGCTGGTGTATGTTGCTCTGCTCTGCTCTGGCATTGACTGGCGTTTGAGGTCGCCTAAGGGTGCTGCGTATTACGGCAAACGCTTTCTTGTATGCAAAATGCCCGTCAATCACAAATGCCACAACTGCAACTCGTTGCACCTTTTTGGCCGGAGCGAGATGTGGATAGAGATGGAGGTAGAAATTGAGAGGGAGACAGAGCTAGGACCTGTTAACCCACATTTACTGGGAGCCTTGATTCCTCGTTCTGGGGTTTCGGGTTTCGGGTTTCGGGTTTCTGGTGAGACAAAACCATTTACATTGGCAAGCCATAAAAGATTCGAAAGGCAGGCACTGGCAACCTTCTTCTCCGCTCGTTTGGGGAATATGGCATAATAAAATTTTAATTCGTTGCGATTGATGGTATCCGCACATCTCCACGTCCCCACACGACCTCCTCACGCATCAATGGACGATTTGCCGTAGCCAAGGGATACACACATGTACAGTATGTGTATGCAACCAATACATTACATTTTATAACCCCAGCTAATTTGCATATATGCAGGCAAACGTACATAAGTCCGTAGATACATGTATATATATATGTGTCGGCGGCGTAACATTGATTGGATTTGTTTGACTTTCGCACGGGGTGATGGTTGAGGGTGGCTCTTTAGGTGGTTTTTAGGAGGGGTCCTTCAGGGCTAGGGGCAATGCCTGCTGGCTAAGGCTAAGTGCCTGACATTTGGCTAAATGGCAAAGGCAAAGGGCCTACGCCTGCCAAGGGTTTCACAGCCTTTTGCGGGCTATATTTTCCCCATTTGCCCAACCGAAAATTGCACTTGCCTCGTTAGTCGGAATGGCCCGGGTAATTACGAGTTGGTGGTGGCGGGAGTATTGCCTCCCCCACAACTCATCACTTACTTTGGCCATACAACCTTCGAAGTAGGGTCTTTGTACAGTCAGTTTAAGGCCAAAACAGAAAGTTTAATCAAATATTGCAGGTAGTTTTTAGAGATCAATAACATTAAAGTGTATTATCAAATTAAAATGATATTATTTTGATCTTATTTTATTCTAACATTTCTTCCTATCCTTAAATTCCCTTCCTCATTGTGCACTTTAAATTCATTATTCAGTCAGTTTCCCCCCATTTTCAAAGCATTTCTCCTCTTTCACTATTATTACTTCCATTAAACTCAAAGTACCCATTCGCACCATTGTTAAAGCCACCGAAATGTATGAATTCGCACGCCCCGATCAATCAGTAGCCCTAAATAAATATTACACGCCAACTGCAAATTAGCTGCAGTTCATTTGGCCTGTGTAAATGGTATTCCCCATAAAATACACACACTGCACGGAGTGTGTGTACAGTGTGTGTACGCAGTATAAGTACGCTTGCGGATATATATTCTGTATGCAAATATGGGTTCTCTCCATGAAGTAAACAACTATCTGTAAGGAGGCAAGGTATCCAGTGGATTTATAATTAAAAGCAGAACAACGCCGGAGATATTAAATGCCGTAAATGTCAACAATGAAGCTGAAGCCCTGGTTGCGTTGACTCTTAAAATGGATTTTGGCGTAGGAGCTCTGGGGTCCGCCAGCCGTTAGGTAGGCATAGCCACCATTTCCATCCCTCACCTGGTCCGTGATCACAATTTGGGTGATGGTGCGCTTGTATTTCTTTTGAAACGAAGAACAAATGTAAATTAAACAAAGAGAAGTAAATAGCTTAAAGACAAAGCTAACCTCCTGCCTAAAAGTCCAATCGCGAGTCACCACTCGCAGGAACTTGGACTTTTCCGTGACAATCTCCCTCCGCAAATGCATGTCCCGGAAGGTCCTGGCTCCCCAAGTCACGCTGTGACTTCGGCCACGTCCCGAGGCCTCGGAGAGGGCAGCCAGCGATATGACCACAAATATTACACAAATTTTCATTTTTAAAAATGACTTGTTTCGCACAAACCCCGAAGATTTTATAGGCGAAATCGGGTTACAACAAAAAATGCCTGTCTTTTGTGTAACAACAGCTGTCGCTGTGAAAAGCCCTCGAATGAAGAGATTTATTATTTAACGCATTATCCATTTTTGCAAGGAATTTCATTGAGTTGAAGTTCATTTCATAAATTGTTTAAATTACAAAAAACCATATGTGTGTGCATACATTAACTGTAGTTCGTTTTGTCATTTCAAAAAATGTTTATGAATCATTTATCGCCACTGTGTGCGGAGTCACAAAACAAATAATGAAAACCAAAAAACGAAATTAAAGAAAAATAGCGGGAGTGTACTGGTAAAATTAAAAAACGACACTTAAATGCCTTATTAAATTACATAAATATTTAATTGGAATGGAAGCCTCTCATTGCGCTGACTTTTGTGGTGAATATGCGTGGGATTTCCCTAATTTATTAAAGAAGGTGGTTAAAAGACAAAAGAAAATGTATAAAGATATAAATGAAATAAATATAATCAATTATAAATGTAATTAACAATAAGTAAATATTTATAACATTGTTCGTTCTAAGCTCTTTTCAGTTCTAACGCTACCAGAAATATTACTAAACCCATATTTTTATTGGCTTAATAAAAACAGCGAATTAAGGCTTCATAATTAAATTAATTGTTATATGAACTGCCAATACTCCGCATATTAAATATTTATCCCCGTAATAATTAAAGCCAAATAATCCTAGTCATTAATTTAGAAGGCTTTCTTGCCCGCACCCAGTATCTGCTTTAATTATGAGTGCCGCAATATTTTCTGTTTTTACTGCTATAAAAATAAATAAAGCAATTAAGCCGCACACAGGGTGAGGGTGCAGTGTGTGTAGTTCTCATTGTAAACGGACAGCTGTTGTCGTAAAAACCCCAGAATCTGGACAATAAAGCTGTGTGCGCGCGGGGTGTAAAAACCCTTTGGGGCAAGGGAATTTCCAAGTGGAAATACTTTCGCAACGATTTTTGGGAAGAAGCACGTGGAAGTCGGGGTCTCAGGACTCGCGACTGGAGACTTTTGTTTCGGGTTTCCGTTTCTGCGGCTGCCTGCTTTAAATACCGCCGTGTGGGCGGAAGGAGGGAGCTTTAAGGCAAATATTTATTTAATTTTAACATCCCGTCCGCCCTATTTCGCCCCCATCATGGGCCGCTGCACAGATCCAATTTACTCAAGTACAAAGACCCTGCTGCTGCTGCTGTCGCGTATATTGTTGAAATTTTATTGTGCAAACATGAGAATGTGCCTCTGTGCGTATTTCTCTCTCTGCGTGCCAGTGTGTGTGTGTTTTATGGTTGCCACGTTGGTTTTTCTCATTTATGTGCACAAACAGCAACAACAGCAAATACAACAAAAGCAAAAAGACCAAATGGCAGTAACACAAACAAAATGGCCGAGGAACCGTTGTTAAGTGTCTCTTATAGCTGCGTTTGATATTGTATTGCCAGCACAGCAGCGGTGGGAATAATAGGATCGGATAGATTTAGAAAAATTATATTTCCTTTCAATTTTCTTCATTTTTTAATAATAATTTAAATGTATTCTATATATAATTAAACGATAGCGTAGTGGGTACTATAACAATATAAGTGCTTCTCAGCAACACGAGTCTGGATCATAAGCATGGTCCGCCTGTCCACTTGTCCATTAGACTCTTTATACACCTACAATTCTGAGACTACAGAGCTAGAACTTACAGATTTGGTACCAAATTCCTATATATATAGCCAACCACAAAAATCACTAAAAAATATATAATAAACCATCAGAAGATTCGAAATTATGAATATACATTTTAGAGTTTTTAAAAAATTTTCATATCCCTTAAAAAATTAATAAACACTCTCCAATTAACCAATTAACAACAAGTACTTTTCCGAGACTACAATTTTAAAAATGAACCCTCCATTTCCAGAGCTATTATCTTGACCTCAACTGTATGTTAGCTGTAACTGTAGAGGTTCTATGCATGTGTTTACCGCAAAAAAATACAAATAAAAAGCGATTCGTCGGCAAACAAATCAGCAAAACGAAATTTAGGTGGACAATAAAGTCCTGCTGGCCTGCAGCATGCAAAAAAAGGAGTCGCATAAACACACAATCAGGCATACACCCACAGAAAAGGCAATAAATATCGTGTTGTCTACTATTTGAGCACGAAATCGGTTCTATTTAAATCGGATAAAATGTATGAAACATACACAGCAGGTTTGCTATCAAAAAAACAGTAGCTGGCTCTCCCAGAAGTCCCATAAAGTTTTTAGCTCATGAAATATAAATGTTACTTCCTTTCAAGACGCCTCAACTAAATTTCTTATTCAGGCATAAACATTTTATATTAATGCTTGAAAATTTAATACAAGAGCAGAAATATTAAATTTCATAAAAAAATCAACTTTTAATCATGAACAAATATAAACAGCTTCCTTTTTGCCACTGAAAACCAACTTTAAACGCTTTTTTGTTCATCTAATTCAGATTTAATCATGAAAAAAGTGTAAAAAAGCGTCAACGGCTGAAAAAGGTAATTGCTCATGGCAAACCAATTTTAATTTAATTGAAAACTTTAATTTTCTGTATGCACGTCCCTTTCGTGCTGCTGACACTTCAATATATAAATATATCTGAATACATATTCACGTACATATATCGTGCTGGCAATTATTTTACATTCCCTTGGGCCAGCGACTAATTGGATTAATTGGATAACCCTATCTCCTATTACTCACAAAGCAACAATTTCTCAAAAACCTAACCAAACTCCTGTGGCCTGGCATAGTGTCTAATATCTGGTTTCAGGCCCAACTTAAATTGCCGGCTTTCTGCCGCCTTGTCGAAGCACCAGCACTTGAAGCTGGAAACGCTTTAAATAATTTTAATTAAAACAAATGGCACTCGAAATAAAACACGCGCACACACATCAAACAGGGCGAACGCGGAAACTGATGGCTGGGGTACATGGAAATGGAAGTGGAATGGAAAATGCCGAGGAGCGGACGGCGGCGGACGGTATGGAAAATGGCGCCTGAATGGAACAGACATGGCGTGTAATTACGCTCGACAGAGAGAGAGAGAGAGGGGGAGGACGAGTCTTGTTTGTGCATCGAATCAAGTGCTGCCCCAGCCCCAGCTCCTGCTCCTGGTCCTGCTCCTGCCCTTGCCTGCTCCTGCTCCTGCTCCTGTTCCTGGCGTTGCTGTTGTCGCTCTTGTTGGTGTTGCTGTTGACAATGCACGGCAGCTACATCAGAGGCCACAGCACCGACACTAATGCACAGGACAAATTGCAGAGATAAGCCTTATTATGTCAAAGGATTTAAGGAATGTCTCCAAGTAATAGGGGAACTTAATAATTATCATTAAAATGAAATAGTTTTTCAAGTAGAAGAAAGATATAACTTCCTCATCAGTATCTAAGCAACTTTACTAAATATTGATGCAATGAATAACACCAACTAAACTCTTCAGAATTTAAGTGCAATTTTCTTTCCAAGAACGTAAGAAAAGATTTATATATTTTATGTGACAATTTTGTGAAACCTGGTTTAGGGAACAATATTTTCAAATAATTGTAATACCCATCTATATCTAATACCTTTTTTTTTTAACTAAAAAATACATTTCAACAACAGTTCCTCCCTGAAAACAATCTGAATTTACTCAGTGTAGAAGTGCCTGTACTAAACCTTAACTTTTCGCTTTAAATTCCACCACAAATCTGCTAATTCAATTAAATTGAACATTTTCTGCAAGTGTGGACAGGAAGAGGTCCTGGACGCGCTTTTGTTCGTGACAAGTTGAGACAGAGAGCAAACATGGCAGGCGACGCGTCGCTTGCGAGCGGACAAACTCCCGAACAACTCCATTCCGCGTGATGTTTTTGCTTCTATTTTTTTGGAAACATGTTGTTGGTGAACTTCTCGCGGCACTTTTCACGCTTGGCACTGGCACTGGCACTGGCACCATCAAGGGACTCCGAAATTGGCCAACTCCTACGCAGCTATAGTGTACCCCCAGCCCCGGGGAGCGTCGGGGAAAAACAAACCCAATTGTAATTAGACTTGAGAGCTTTCCCCCTGGGGGATGGTGTGGGTGAAAAAAAATACAGGGGAGTAGCTGTAGGAGCAGCAGAGGGAGGTGAACTTCATAAAATTACATTTAATCATTGTTATTTTAGGCCCCGCCAAACGGCTAAGTGCCTCCACTGACCACGCCTCCTCGGCACGTAGATGACACTAAAGCCAAAGGAACAAATGTACGCAGTCATATATATGTAGGTATGTAGAGGATATAGTGGTATAAGGAGACTAAGGACATTTGATAAAAAGCCACTTAGAGCGGCATTTTTGGCCTTAACTAAAGCCCGGGAAATCCGCCCGCCCCTCGCACCATCATCCATAACCCATTTGGCTTAGGAAGCCAAGGCAGATTGTCTGCGGCCTGCCACACTGCCACTGGTTAACACTTTGGGAGTGCTACATTTTGACAATATCAAAGTTGAGTGGCGCCAGCCCTGACAGGCTTTTCGGGGCCTGAGAATGTCCTCCTGCGTCCCACGTCCTCCGCCCTGCTGCTGTCGCTCTCCGGCTGGCAGAAGCCTGGCAAATAAATAACGTTTAAAGCGTAAATATGGTAAACGACGTTAACGGGGCGCCTCAAGTGTCAGTTGTCGGCTGTCAAAGCCACAAGAGGCGCCAGCCTCCCCCTGGCATACAGCCAGGACAGCGCAAATAATTATTATCAAGGCAATGACCGTAAATATTCAGCTTAAGCCAAACTATTTCTGCCAGTTGGCTGACAATGAGACTGCGCATATGCCGCCTGGCCCAGGCCAAAGGATTTTCACTCCCAATTACGCTGCAGAAATGTGCTTTTTGGCCAGTATTAAAGCGACACTTGTTGAAGGGGCGGAGCATTTCCAAGGAAATCCCTGATATTTCCCCCAGAAAGAGCTGTCAAGTTCAATTTAAGTACGTTCTCCGGCAGCTGCCAAAGACATTTTTCAATGAATGCGATGCGATAGTTACGGCACTGAGGGAAATAAGTAGCTTAAAAAAAAGAATCTTAAGACTGAAATAAGGTTTTAATTATACAAAGAAAGCAGCTTTTTAATAAATCACAAAACATACATATAATTGATGTACAGATCTTCTTAATTTTTTCCTGTCAAACGTTACCTACACCTATTTTCCCTTTTTAAGTCCTGAGTTTCTCTCCCTGCTTAACCACTTCTTGTGTGAAAAAAGGAAAAGGATCCAAGTCAGGCAAGTGCAAGATCCAAAGAGCTATAAAATTATTTCTTGGCATGCAAATTGCATTTGGTCGTGTTGGCAGCTCGCCTTTTTCCCGGGATTTTCTTTGGCCTGTCAACAGCGAAATGCAGATAAGTCCAAACGAATGGATTTCCACTGGCACTACCAGTTTTTCTCTCCTTTTTTGGCATACAATAAAAATTACTTTTCATATTTAATTGCACCAGCAGGAGGGGTAGAACGAGAACATGTGGCCAAATACCAATGCCAAAGTGCAAGCCAAATGCCACATTAAATTACATCAAAGTCAAAGGGAAAGGAAAAGGAAAAGAAATAATGCCCCCAAACTTGCAATTGAAATTTGTTTGCCGACTCAAACACGAACAGGGAGCTTAGGGTTTGGGGGGTGGCACCCCCAAAAAGTTAGGCGAAAATTAGACGAGGCAAGCAAGTAATGGAGACACCCAAAAGGAAATGCTTATTATTTGCATAAATTCCACACACAAAGCCCTGTCGAGTGACGGATGGGAGGGAGGGGTTCGGGGCAGGGCATTCGAGGGGCCGAGAGTTGAGAGAAAGAAATGCAAATTGTGTTGGCAAATTTAAATGTCAGTCAACAATTCAGTTGTTAAACTCGCATTACACACAAAGCCATAGACAGTGCTGGCCTTGCATATAAAGACTGTTACTCATACGCCCCGTGGGACGGTTCATAGCAGATAGGGATGATAGGGATGTTGTTGCATAGAGAGGATGATAGCGATATATCGATAAAAGTATCGAATTTGCAAGAAAATTAAACATATTGACATATTAGTTAAAAAAAGATAAAAACTGCTCTCATACGCCCCGTGGAACGGTCCATATCAGATAGGGATGATAGGAATGTTGTTGCACAGAGAGGACGACAGTAATATATCGATAAATATATCGAATTTGCAAGAAAATTAAATGTACACATTGATTTTAAAAATATGCAAATATTGGTTGAAAAGGGATCAAAACTGTTATTCATACGCCCCGTGGAACGGTCCATAGCAGATAGGGATGTTGTTGCATAGAGAGGGTGATAGCGATATATCGATAAAAGTATCGAATTTGCAAGAAAATTAAACATATTGACATATTTGTTAAAAAAAGATACAAATTGTTACTCATACGCCTCGTGGAACGGTCCATATCAGATAGGGATGATACGGATGTTGTTGCATAGAGAGGACGACAGCAATGTATCAATAAATATATCAAATTTGCAAGAAAATTAAATGTACACATTGATTTTAAAAATATTGAAATATTGATTAAAAAAAGATAAAAACTGTTAATCATACGCCCCGTGGAACGGTCCATAGGGATGATAGGGATGTTGTTGCATAGAGAGGATGACAGCGATATATCGATATAAGTATCGAATTTGCAAGAAAATTAAACATATTGACATATTAGTTAAAAAAAGATAAAAACTGTTACTCATACGCCCCGTGGAACGGTCCATAGTAGATATGGATGATAGGGATGTTGTTGCATAGAGAGGATGACAGCGATATATCGATAAAAGTATCGAATTTGCAAGAAAATTAAATGTACACATTGATTTTAAAAATATTGAAATATTGGTTAAAAAAAGATAAAAAAGGATTACAGCAAAAACCGACATTTTAAACATAAATACTAGGTGATATCGATATCCAATGAAATCGATTGTTATGACCATCTCCGAATCCAAAAAACTTTCGACTTTGGTCCCTTTTCTCAGCCCGCTCTAAATCGAAAAGCGTGCGTGACTTTTAGGGATAATGCGCGGGGACAGAGAGCGGTGTCGGCTTATCATTTTTCGGCAAAGAAAACTTTCGACAACTTTTCACTTTTGTTAGGTATTGGCACTGTTTGTTAAGCATGCCACAGCAGCTTTCGGTTTTGCCATTCGATGTCAATTTAAAGTTTGTTCTCCACTCCCAGCCTTTAATCTGCCTTTCTTCCTTTTCTCCCTCTTTTTTTGGAAAATAAAAGTTTTGTGTGTGGCAAAAAAGTTGTAGCAATTGTGAGAGTTCCAATGGCTGGTGCTGCTCCTGCTCCTGCTCTGGAGCTCGGCTGCTGCTGCTGCTGCACTGCATCCGGCATAATCGATTTGCTTTTGCCTTTTTCATTTTAATAACTTTTCGAGGCAGCAGCGGCAACGGGAAAATAACAAGCACTGCAACAATTACGTGCGGCAAGTGCAAGAGCAGCAAACAAGCGGCAAACAATCGACAACAATGGCAACAAAGGCGGCCACTAAAGCTGCATCAGGATCGGGAGCTGTGAGCTGCGCCAAACTACGAACTGGGTTAAACACTTGGCCGGAGTTTCCACCTGGCTTCCACCTGGCTTCCCCCCTGTGCTACCTCCTCTTGCTGCTCCCTTGACATTTGGCCGGGGCAACTATGTTGCCATTGCTATTGCTATTTCGCGATGCATTCAAGTGGATGTTAACTTGGTCTCATAATTGAGGCACGCGCCAAGCGAAACAAATAACGAGGGAGCCACGGCAGCAGCAGCCGCGAAAGCTGGAGAAGTGATTGCTGTGGTCCTATAAACCCCTTAAAAATAAGTTAGGCACTGAGGAAAAATCTAAAAAATTAAGTAATGGTAATCTCTGTGGGTTAAGAACATTTCAAAAAAGTTGTACACATTCGAAGGGTTCCTACTGTTAAAATTTGAGTAGAGCACTGGTCTTTCCGGGGATCTAGAATTATTGTTGAAGCCTATTTAGGTACCGGATAGTATATTTTCATAAATTAAGAAGTATTTAAAATACTGTCTGGTTTTCTGCACCACTTATATTGTTTTTCTAGAAGTAAAAAAAAAATATTTTGAAGATTTCAGACTTTTAATTATAATTTCAACCCCATTTTGACTCAAAAAGAAATAACGCGCGCTTAATACATTTTTATTTCCTCTGTAAAGGTATTTTCCAAGCGGAAAAGCAACAACCCATTTAGACGGCAACACGTAGTGGAGTCGTAAGCCAACTAACACATGGCCCAACCACCGCTGCGTATACGTAATACGTATACGTAATTTTCTGTAGTTTCTCTACTCACCCAAAGTTAATTTCCGCTCGGGCGCCGCACACCTGCAACGAAAATGGAATGAATGGGAACGTGATTTATAATTAATATTAACGCATTTTCGATTCAATAATAAATGAGGCTAATTTATTTACAGGGCGAGGTGCACATTTCAAGGTAAAAGTTTCATTTCATTTCGTTTTGTTCCTGTCTGTTTTTCTCTTTGGTTTTTGCGAGCTGTCGCAGTCAACGCATTTTAATTCAATTGAAGTTGATTAAAAATTAATTTCAAATTAAATGTGAACTCAATGAAATTGTAGGTAAAAAGTAGTGGTGAAAAGCAGAGGAGAGGAAAAGCTGGCACCTGACAGGCTGTGACATTTTTAGAGGCGGTCTGGCGGGTGGGCGAAAGTTGATTGGATGGAAAATTGCGAAACTTAAACAGTATTGTGGGATGTGAGAGTGTGTGGGATGTGTGTGTATTGCCAATACATAGGCAGGTGAAGCGGAAACGGAAGTTGTTACAAAGTCTATTGAAATCAATTTAAAAAGTAAACTTTATTCCATGAAAAACCCAAAGAAACAAAGAAAGGAAAATGGTGGTAGGGGGGGCCTCTTCTGGCTTCTGGCTTGAACAAGAAAAGGAAAACTAATTGCAGCGCTCATTTTTTGCTTGTTAATGGGCCTGCAAACGAGCTTCGAGTTTCTCCGCCTTCCTTCCTGCCCCTAGCCTCCCCTAACTTCCCCTTTATCGATCCCTACACATCCTTAAGCCTCATGTGTGTGCTGTGCGTTGTGCCTGAGCCATCGAAAAACTTTTTCCCCCAATTTTATTTGCCTCATTTCGCCGCCATTGTTGCTGTTGTTGGCACTCTTTTGCGAAATCTGCGTGCCCAAGTAACAACATTTTACAGCTGCAATTAAAGTTAGTTACACTTCCCCCCGCTGACCTCGCTTTTCCGCCCCAGCTTTTCCTTTTGCACTTTTGGCTCTACAAGCTAATGCACTGCACTTTAATTAACCCAAACACCAGGAGCAGAGACCACACACACACCCATCTAATGGCTATTTATGTGCGATAATTTGTGGTATTAAAAACACAAAAACAAGTGCTAGGAGTCGCATAACACTCAAATAAATTGCACAACTTCAAGTTCTCACAAATGTTAGCTTTATGGGTCGTGAAAGGGGTTAAAAATTAAAAAAAAACCATCTTAATACTCGTTTTAAATTTTTAAATTCATAAAAAGTAGTATTCCTTTATTCAAATATAACCTACAGCCAGATTTTAACTTTTAAATGTTATTGAATTATTTTCAGTGCCCCACTAAACTATTTTTCAAGTGAAAGCCCCTCGACAGCTCCAATCATTTATGTTAAAAGGGCATTCAGTTGCATTAGAGTCAATTATCGAAATGGTATTGCCAGGGAAACCCCACACAGACAGAGGGAAGCACCCAACAGCAATCAGAATTATCAAAGGCTTTTAATTGCCATAAATCTGGGAAAGTTGTTAAAAACCCATTTAAAATTGTCACCGTAATGGCACACTCAACTGGCATTCAGTGGCATTTAACCAACTATCTCCCAGTGCCTTTTGGGCCATCCTCCTTGCTCTCCTTCTTCCCTTAGCATCTTCTTTCTTGGCACTGCTTCCTTTGGCCAACTTCAGTTGCAGCCTGCCTGCCTGCCTGCCAGGGATGTTAATTAGAAAACTCTTGAAAATTATTAAAAACTTTCCGACAAACAGACAGCCTGAAAGACAGACGGGAGCAGGAAAGATAGTCTGGGCAATATATATAGAAGTTAAAACTCTTGCCAACTAACTGGAAAATGTTTGTGCGAAATTTCATAGATTCTTTTTGATGGCTTTTCGAAATATATACACTTGAGCCATAAATCTAAAAGGCCTGACGCAAAAACTTTATTTTCCAAGAAAAAGTTGGACCAGGCTCTCATAAATTCTTATTTTTATTTAATTAATTACAAGAGGAAGCGGAGAGGCAGAGATAGCTCTGGGATCAACTTAAATCTTTATATAATCAAGTAAACAAATAAGTCGCAATCTTTCTAGATTTAATCATTAGTCTTCCGTATTTCACCATTCGTCGCAGTTCGTTATAAGGTCATTGAAATTTCACAGTTTGCCTTGATTTACGTACCAGGTTTCCATTCAAAGCGTACCCAGAGAGGCCGCAATCCCTTTTCAAATTTATTCATCAGCATTCAGCACGATCTCTCTAATGGATCGCCACACAAAGTGCCTGTGTTTTCCGTCCCAAAATCTGCCTCTGTGCATCCCACTTAGCACCTTTTATTAGTGCCAATTAAGAGTCATTCCACGATGCGTTCCGCGAGCTATTTCTGATTAGATTACAGCCCCAGACTGCCCCGAACTGGATAATCAACCGCAGAGAATTTCGCGGCGTGTGTCTCTGACATTGAATCCGAGTAGCTTACCGGCTGGCGGTCCGAGTTTTCCAAGTCAGAGACTGCGGTTAGTTAAACGCGAAGCCTCCAAGTGCTCGGTATATTCTCGGAACTTGAAGATGGGCAAGACAACGAAGCTAGAGATTTCCCCCAAGTCGGAAAAGCCAGCAGAGCAGTGGGGCAATGGCCTCGAGTTCCTCTTCTCCTGCATCTCGTTATCCGTGGGCCTGGGCAATATCTGGCGGTTCCCGTACATTGCCTTCCAGAATGGCGGCGGCACCTTTGTGATTCCCTACCTGATTGCCCTCCTGGTAATTGGCCGTCCTGTCTACTACCTGGAGATCTCTCTCGGCCAGTTCACGGGTCGCGGCGTGGTCAAGGCCTTCGATATGGCTCCCCTGCTCAAGGGCGTGGCTGTGGGCCAGGTCCTGGCCACAGCTGCCTCCATTACGTACTACTCGAGCATTATGGCGCTGACTTTGAGGTTCTTGCTGGCCTCCTTTGGCGCCGAGTTGCCCTGGAGTCGCTGCTGGGAGAGCTGGGGCAGTGATTGCCATGATGGCAGTGCCCTCAATGCCACAGGGAAGATGTCGCCTGCTCAGCTGTACTTTGAGTGAGTTTTTAGTAGAAGAACTTTGATCTCAAGTTGTTACTTTGCATCCCAACTAATCACAGTCCCCTCAGCTATCTCACACTCTTCTTTAAGTATTTAATCAATAAATATCCCCATTTTTAGACGAGAAATCCTCGACGAACTGCCCAATATCGACAATGGCTTAGGTCTGCCCAACTGGCAGTTGGTGGCCTGCTTGGCAGTGGCATGGCTTATCATCGGCGGAGTCCTGATTCGTGGCATCAAGAGCAGTGGCAAAGCGGCATACTTCCTTGGGGTATTCCCGTATGTGGTGCTTCTCATCCTGCTGCTGAGGGCGGTGACCCTGCCTGGAGCTATGGATGGCATCGTATACTTCTTCAAGCCACAGTGGCGGGAGCTACTCAACCCGTTGGTCTGGTATGCTGCCGTAACTCAGGTCTTTTTCTCTTTGGCCATATGCTTTGGCACCTTGATCACCTATGCCAGCTATAACAACTTCAACAGGAATGTGTACAAGTGAGTTTATACGATTTTAAGCTACAGTCTGCTATAGTTCTCATAGAAGTATAACTTTAGCAATTTCCCTGAAGTAAAACCGCAAAAAACCCCCCCTGAAAAATTAAATAGAGTAGCTAAACTCATAAACAATGCAAATATGAAAATAGTTCCTCCCCCTGAGAAATCATTTTCCGTATGCTAAAACCTCCCCCACCCATTAATATCCTCCAGTGACATTGTGATAATCACCACCATGGACTCCTGCTCGTCCATCATTGCCGGCTGCATCACATTCGGGATTCTGGGAAATCTGGCCCGCGAGACCGGAGTCTCGGATATTGGCAGCGTGGTGAAGGGCGGCGCCGGGCTGGCCTTCATCTCGTATCCGGAGGCCATTGCCAAGTTCGAGTATGTGCCACAGGTAAGGTATCGCGAGCGGCGAGCGCCACGGCGCCCTAAAGCACAACTACCTAAAGATGTTCGCGGTCCTTTTCTTCCTCATGCTCTTTGTCCTAGGCATCGGCAGCACCGTGGGCATGGGCTCCTGCATCCTGCGGGCTATCCGGGATCACTTGGGGTCGTCGCGCTCGCCGCCCATCTGGATGCTGGCCAGCGGGCTGGCTGTCCTGGGCTTTGGCGTGAGCATTGTCTACATGACCCCGGGCGGTCAGTTTATCCTGAATCTGGTGGACTTCTACGGCGTGTCCTTTACAGCCCTGATACTGGCCATTGGCGAGCTGGTGGCTGTTGCTTGGATTTATGGTGAGTTGGGGAAGTTTTTCGGCTTGTTTTGCGGGTTTTTCCTTGAACTTATCTATGATTTGTGTGGGATTCCTCAGGAGTTAATCGCTTTTGCGCCGACATCAAGTTCATGATGGGCATAGAGACCGGCTGGTATTGGCGCCTCTGCTGGCGCTTCATCACCCCGGGCCTGATGGCCGCCGTGCTCATTTACATGCTGCTGGACATGTCCGCTCTGACGTACAAGGGCGTGGCCTATCCCACCTTGGCTCACGGTAAGGCTTCAAGCTGCGAGGCTGCTCGGTTGTCCTTGGCATTTATTAACACGGCTTTCGCCTTGCCCTATATATTTACATTTTCTGACAGTTTTTGGCTGCTTTCTGGCCGCCTTCGGGCTGATACAACTGCCGGGCTGGGCTTTGTACGCCGTCTATAAACAGCATCGCCAACAAGGCAGCATCTGGCAGGTGAGCTTCCTCCTCCCCTTTTGCCCAGCTATTTTTACTCCTTTTATCCTGTAAATGCTTCCCATTTGCCAGAGAGTACGTGCCGCCAGCAAGCCATCGGACACTTGGGGACCGGCCAACGTTCAGCTGGAAGCCAGCATCTAGAAAATTAGCTAAGCCCCGGCTAACCCTGCGTATACGTAATGGCCCCAAGTAGTGGAAGTCTGCAGTGGTAGTCTGGGGCATTATTATTTGATATGGGGCTAGCCGAAAACGGGCAGCAGCAGTAGCGTAATGTGGAAATATATTAGAGCTAGAAAGCAAAGAACAAAAGCGGGTTTATTCTGCCGGAACAGTTTAACTGCCCGAAGGAGTTTGGGGCAAGGAACGCAAAGGAGGATGGAGGAGCTCGAAGCCGCTGCAGGCGCTTTTAATTACCCCCGGATCCCAGAGATCCAGATGGGCGTGGCAGTGCAGCACTCCTCAGTCGGGTAAGTGTGTGTGTGTGTGTGTTGTTTGCCAGCGTGTGTCTGTCTGCGTGTGTTTGCGTCTGCTTGGCATGTCAGACATGTCAGCAATGCGGAAATGCGCAAATACTAAATGAAAACAAGAAGGCGGAACTCGGTTATGGCTGCGAGAGCTTGAATACTCTTGGCAAGCTGTTGTTATAACCAGAAACTTCTTTAGAAGTAATTAATATGCTTAAAATTAATACAAACAAAGGAGGAGTTCGTTTTTCAGCCCACATAGGAATCAGAATAGGTAAGCTGCAGATCTACAAAGATTAGTCTTATAATTTTATAAGCTCTAGCTAAGAATGGTTGAAGGTTCTGGTAATTCTCAACTAATTTAGATAGATTAGTGTATATATACTATTATTAGTTCCCAAACACTTCTAGCATATATGTTATGAGATTATTTATCTTCCAGCATCTGCTAGGATCCGCAAAGGTCACCAAAATTCAAAGTACCCCATCAAAGGGATATTACAAACTGCAGCTCAGTCAAAAAAATGAATGAGAAAGCGAGGCCAGCGAAAAACGGAGACTAGAGCGCAGCAGGGCCCTGTAAATAAAACATTTGGTTAGCTCGCTGTTCGACACATTCATTTCGGAGGGATGAAGGGGACTGAGGAGGGAGACGGGTCGCAAATCAGAATGTCTGTGGCATGTGACAAAGTTGAAAAGTAAATATGCAAAAAAATACATGTATGGGAAGGGGAAGCGGAAGGGGAGCCAGCGGCCTCCTCGTCACTTTTCGCTTTTCGCTTGTCTGTTGCAATGCTTTACCCATATGACAGCGCATTTATTTACTATACTTTGTATTTTATCTTTTTCAACGTCGGATGTGTGCCCGTGTGTGTGTGTGTGTGTTGTCACAAAAAAGTGACAGTGTTAAATTTTTGGGTTCATCCCCCGCAGCAGCTGAAATTGAAGTGTGTGTTGACTTTGACTGACGTGTCGTTAGTGCTGAAGAGCTGGGAGATTCCCGCTTGAAACAAGCTTGCGTGCGCCACGCCCACTTGTCCCTTGCCGCCCACCAGCACACCCACACACCCACACACCCACGTATGCCACACGTCCAACAACACGGCAAACAACTTTCTTTCATTCCGTTCGTGCCTCCTCCGCCGTTGTTCATTGCTTTAACGATGCGCGTAAATCTTGACATACTTTCGCCGGAATAGGAAGGAAAATGCCAGTGCGAGTGGCGAAGAGGAGGAGCCGGAAGTGGGCCACTCACTCTCTGCACGCCCATTATTAGTAATGACCAAATCTAGACCGATCTAGCCCTTTTCAACGCGGTCCACTGAAACGGATAGCACACTTTGGCTGCAAACACAAAGCTAGCTTTTACTAGAGTTACTCAGCATGGCCAGGAAAAAGGGTTTCCAGAACACAAAAAAGCACTATAAATAATATAGAATTTGAAATACTAAAAATACTTCTTAGATTTTATGAGATTTCTTAACTCCAAACTTCACTATTTTACATTTTATGCCTTATTTAATTAATTATGAAGTATTATTCTCTAACAAGAACTTATTTAAAGATAATATTTCAAGTGACAAATCCACATAAGAGAATTGGTAATAAATCTAGCTAATAGATGAGTGCTCGTAGTACCAAATCACCCCTAGCTACCACCACTAACGTCAGAGCACGAGCCAAGTTCCGACTCAGTTGACTGACTCCAGCCGGACATGCAAATCTCCCTCGAGTGGTGGAGTGGCTAGCTGCAAATCCTCATCAGCCACGGCATCATCCTCATTACGACGACCATTATTACGATGATCATCAGCTGGAGTTCCCCACTGGAGGGGCTCTGGCTGCCCTACCTAAAAGCTATTTTATGCTCTGCAGCCGAATCCGAATCCGGCACACAGATACTTCTGCACACTTGAGTGACGGAAGCAGCAGCTGCCAGCATCCCCTCCGCCCCACTCGTGATTATAAATATGAACTGGGAACTCACACACATACACATATACCTGCCTGGAAAATCCGCCTCAGTGTGCTCTGGTTCTGGCTCTTGCATGTCTGCCTGTCAGCGCCAACTAAGCGAATTTATAACGGCATTAGTTTTGCATTTTTTCTTGTATTTTTCTGTGTGCTGCCTTTTAGCCCTTCAGCCTTTCAGCCCTGGCAACAACTTGATTCGATGACTTAAAACGTTTATCGTGTTTGGCCGTAGTATCTGTCGCAGTATTATGTCCCGGGCCAACATGTCGTATACTTAACGTGCGCCACAAGTTGTGCACTTTCCCAGGCCACGCCACAGCACTCTCGATATCAGCCATATAGCCATATAGGAGCCACATCGAGCCCACCCCTTTGAGGCCCTGTCACTTAAGTGAAATTTAATTGTGTTCAACATGGGTTCAAGTTCGGCAAAGGGAAAAAAACAGAAAAGGGACTGAACTGAAAATGGTTGGTTAGGTTTTCCCATTGATTTCATTTCGTTTCAATTGGGTTTGCTCCTCTCTCTCTCCCTCTTTGGCCCCTTATGGGGCAATTACCTAATGAATCGAATCGATATTTGGCCCGCCGCCACTCCTTTCCCTTCCTTCCCTTCCCTCCCGTCTAGACAGCATAAATTTATTTATTTATCGCAGCGGCGGCGGCAGCGGAAATTACTGATTCATCTTGAGGCATTGTCTTGGGTAATTTATGTCATTTACGAGCATTTGCCGCTTATCAAAGTCACGATAAATTAAAACTGAAATGATCTGCCCCGCTCGCTTACAGTTAGGCCCTCGCCGTCGCCGTCGCCATCACCATCACCGCCGCCCACTTGTGTCAGGGAGAGCCAATTACGCTTATTACATAATTCAGCAGCTGCCCACGCATCCAACAGATGAGGGAAATGTATAAGGAAACGCCGGGGAAAATGATGATAACGAAGACAGATAAACCTGGCTGGCGGGATAAACAGTACAAGGAGCAACAGCCAACAGGCAAAGAAAAAGAAAACCGCGATGCCCACAAGAAGACAAGGCGGCAAGGTAAGGAAGGTGGGTGGAAATTGGCAAGGGAAAGTCAAGTCAAACAATTAAGAAAACCACGACGAGCGGGGACTAAAAGCCCTAAGAGTATCGCCACTCCCTAGTCCATTTCCCCGATAGTCCTCGTCCACTTAAATGGCCACGAAAAATGTTCCTTGCCAAAATTCGAGTTTCATTAGGAGTTCCATCCAGCTGACAACATAATGCGAATGTCGAAACAATATTTTCCATGTCCCTGCTAATGTGTGTGACGGAAAATTCTGGCCAAAAAGGAAAGGCGACGGAGAAAAGTGAAAGCAGCGAGACAGTGAAATCCTATTAAGAAGTTTCTATCGCAAATTAAAATCTAAATACGCAAACAAAATGATGGTGACGTCTACGCCACGGGGAGCCCAGACAGGAACAAAAAAGCAGCCCACAGAAAAAGCGCACTCAACACGTGGAGAAAAAGCAGCCAACACTTGGAATATATTTGCCACAAATAGCCCCAACGTTTTCGGCAAAATCTATTGTTTTTTTTATGTGATGTTTATAAATAAACATTTGGCGCATAAACAAAAGGGAAATCGAGCAGCTGGCATAATAAAATGTATCAGTTTTTTACATCTTTCTATGAAAATTGAATAGTGGTTAGTGGGGCAATATATTTTGTAAGATTCTTATTTATATATATGTTATGTTTATATAAATGGAAAATAAAGTAATGGGAGAATAGATGTGAGTTTTGTTTGAATTCTGGGAGTAATTGCATTTATTCCCAACTTAATAATTTGTAAAATTTAAGGTGTTTTGTATATATAAATAATATTATGGAAACCTTTCCTGAAAATATTTAAGCTGGAACTATTAATCTATTATCTAAACTAATATTACTATTACAATTCTTGTATAATTTCCATAAAAAAAGGATTAAGTCCTCAATTCCCACCCTACCGCTTATTTACTTTTCTATTATTTTCCCCCAAGATATTCTCGCCGTGTTCCTAGTCAAGACGCGCCAAAGGAATAAGCATTAACGGGGACAAAGGTAACTAGTAGCCAGCAGACAAACCCCCTGGTCCCAGCTCCCTGCCTGGCCACGCCCCGTATTTCCCTTTTATTTGTGCTGTCTGCTTACAGTTTGAATTATAAGCTAGCGAAAATTTAATAAAGCTTTCTCCTTCCACCCCGAATGAAAAAGAACCAGAAACCCAAAGACCAAAAGACCGAAAGACGAGGGGCGCCTTTCGGGGTTAGGACACGCTTGGCAAGGACATGAAACTCCGCCGCAGCAAAAAGACAGACTATGACAATGTCAAAGAGTTTCGCTGCACGCAATGTGGGCGTGGCAGCAGTTGGCGACTGGTGGGCGGGATCGGAGCACCTGCGGCAGCAGCAACAAGAACAACAAAAGCAACATCAACGAGGATTGACGGCAAAGTTTTTCGTCCTGGCAAATGGCAAAAGTTTTGTGTGCTCTTTCCTCTCGGTATCCATTCCGAATATATATATATATTTTCTTTTTATTTCAAAATACTCAGGAATTTTTAAATGAAGGGTATGTCCTTTGTCCGATCTTACATGGAAACTTATTGAAGCAAGACCTACCAGATCTGAGTCACAGATATTTAAGAACCTTATTTATAATAGAAGATAATAAAAACTAGGACAGAGTTCCTATAATTGTTGTTATTTTTTTCCCCCATTAAATTCCTTCTAACTCGGGAACTAATTAAATCATATTTGCTCGCATAATATTATTGCAAACACCTGCATACCTCCAGGTATCTGATAGTCGTTCCACTTGATTATAACATTATTCCTCATCCATTTCTGTTCCGCTGTGCTGGCCTTGCTGCAAACTTTAAGCCTTTATTAAATTGTGTGTCCAAAGTCAACAACAAAAGG
This sequence comes from Drosophila jambulina, assembly GCA_018152175.1. Taxonomy (NCBI): domain Eukaryota; kingdom Metazoa; phylum Arthropoda; class Insecta; order Diptera; family Drosophilidae; genus Drosophila; species Drosophila jambulina. Next base: position 22,889,293 of record JAECXH010000113.1, on the reverse strand, counting down.
CAGAAGAGACAGCGGCGACAACAACAATTGACAGCAAAACAAACGATTGTCATTGCCAAGTGTGTGCGTCAACCTTTGAACCCGTCCCAGGGCTTCAATTCTGTGTCAAAGTACCCACGCCCACCGCCCAGCTTTTCCCAGCTATTCCCCATTTCCACATTTTCACCCTAGCCCCCGTCGTACCCCTCTCTGGTGGAAAGTAGATGTCAAGCGGTTTTCCCCCAGTCCGTTTAAATTGAATTGTTAATTCGGCACAGAAACCTTTTCCCTTTTTTGCCTTTTGTGTGTGCGTGTTTGCCATCAATGCGATTTTCTTTTGGCTCGTTCCGGGTGAAAATATTTATGTTGAACCCTTTTTGTGGCAGCTTTTGTTTTGGCTTTTGTTGCGTTATGCAAACATTCGACTGCCAGTGACAACACACACAGAGCACAGGAAGAGCATCCCCACTCTAGCCCCTTCCCCTCCCTATTTTCCAGTTACTGGCTGGTTGTATATCCCAAGGAGGGCGTCAATGGGGAATTCGACTGGATACCCAGGTATCTATAGCTATACCTGCAGTGGACGCTTCTGCGGTGCTGGCAGCCGATTCTATTATCTTTTTGCCGCCAACAACATTTGCATATCCGCAGCGGACCGCAGGACAGGACTCTAGTTTTCAGCTCTCTATTTGACTCCCGACAATCCGCCATTTCCAAGCTCACAGCTCCCCGCATTGTTTGCTGTTTGCAGGTACACTACCCTCTGGATTTCCCCCATTTTCCCCCACTGAAGCATAAATCAAGCGCAAAGCACAAATATTTTTCAAGTGACAACAAATATATAATGACGACTCCACGGGTTTTGCCTCTTGGCCAGCAGCGGAGTGCCGGAATACCTGAATGGACCCGGGCCTGGCACCGTGGCCTTCTGTGTTGACTTTTGGCTGGAAAACAAAGCCGCCACCCACTCAGACTCGTTGCTCAGCTCCCATTATGCCTGCAGTGGGGGATACTCTCACAAGAGGTGGGTTATTGCGGGAATAATATGATTAATTTGGTGGAGAAATATGAATGAAAAGGCAGAGCTATGCTTTCTTTACAGTTGGGACTTGTTTTTGGGAATCTTCGGAATCTTAAAAATATTTGTTTAATAAACAAAAGGGTTTTTATCTTTTAGTTCTGCTTCTCTACTATAATTAACCCAGACCAACAATCCTAACCACCACTTTGTTCACTTTATTGAATCATCAATAAATGCCACGACAAATGAATCTCATCTTCTGTTCCTGCTGTTTTCCCTTCATTTCCCTAAGTCAAACTATTTTATAGCAGGGCATCCGAGGGATTCGGTTTTCCTGTGGCAGGATTTCCCAGGATTTTCGCTGGCCCACTTTCCGCTGTTGCGACGCTGCTGCGGCTTGCGCTTTGCTGATTTCGTTTTGATTACGGCAAATTGTTTTTAGTTGCCTTTGCCGGGTCGGGTTCTGCCTTGCTTTCAGCCTTCTATTTTCTATTTTCTATTTTCCACTCTCTCCTCTCCCCGCTTTGGGCCATTGCGATTTGTTTCGTGGCCAAGTTTATATTGCGGCATTTGTGTGCAGTTTGTGCCCAGTTCCGTTGATTTGCATTTGTGGTAATCACAGGTCAAGTCCCAAATTACTTTTCCCCCACTTCTAACTCCAGTTCCTGACCTTAGGTCGGCCAGCGATATTGACAAAGTCCCTCGCAAATGGGAATTGCGTGCTGTTGGCCGCATTAACCATTGATAAATTCCACTATTTGTTGTGTAATTTCGCCCGAATTGTGCATTATAAATGGCTCCCTTTAAGCCCGCGCTCATATTTACAAATTGTATTTCAGTTAATGTATCAGCAAAGTTATTACTCCACCAGTAACGAGTTTGTTTGTTAAATAAATGTTTATTTAAGTTTTTCCACTCCACCCTTTTTTCTGCGGGCTGCAATTAGCAAGTTTTTCGATGCACAACTATTTAATGAAATTAACAAACCCGCGGGACCCGATCCCGTTTTGCCTGCGCGTAGCAAGAATTAAGTGCAACTTCAACTCCAGACCGCAGACGTGCCACTGAAAAGGCGCCTCTAATGAAGGCTTCTCCCCGAAGAACACAACAGGGGAGAACTGGGGCTAGACTGGGGGCCAGATGGTAAGATACAAACGATATATATATGCCATATAACTGATTAGTTTGTGGGCGCGACTTCAATGGCGATCCATTGCGATTACAGTAATAAGGCGTAACAGCCTTTTCCTGCACTTATGTCATATGTGTACGAGTACACTCGTGTGTATGTACGGGCTCCCAGGGCCAGTGACAGTCGGAGGTTAACACGCACACATGCCACGCCCACCGGAGACCCCCCACACACATACATTCATATACTGGGAGGCGGCCGCGTTTCGATTAAACAAACCTCCTCAAATATGCAATGACATTGAGGCAAAGGCAAGGGAAAGCTTAATGGGGTGGAATGGAGCCTGGGAGTGTGGGGTGTGTCCCATGTAGCACAGTGTAAAGCGAATACTATATTGCATTCAGCGGGTCTTGCATACAGTGAAGCTTGCCTGCTGACAGGCGATTATCGGGGATTTGTAATAAATATTCACGTATTTTCCGGACTCTGACTGACTGCATTCATTCAGTTGGAAAGCTCGCAACGATTGATGGATTTTCACAGGGGCCTTGGCAGCTGACGTAATGGAAGCTAGTCAGGCTTAAACATTTGAAATTGTATTTAAAACAACATAAAATTTATAAAATTACAAGTCTTAAAATACTACAATCAAGGACTTACGGCTTAACGAAGAGAATAGTTTCATATTTATTCAAAATATAAGGTCAAAGCTTCCCTTAGAGAAATAAATATTTCCTGATTGCTTTCATAATCGCCTAAAAATACTTCATTTTATATACCTCTCCATTTGCTTTAATAGAAACAAGTTTCTTTTCCCCCAATTAATACATTTATTTAGCCATAAAAGCCTCAAGTGATGAGAAAGCATTACTAAACTGCTCAAGGATCTGGGCCATAGCTGCGATTGCATAACCTGAGCTCTACTAATTAGGGAAAAGCGAAGAGCAAAAGGAAAAAATAACGAAGCTGAAAGGAGAGTGAAAGGATTGCCAGCGATTGCATAAGCGAATGAATATATAAAACGTCGGATGACTGAGGGCGAACACGGGACAGGACTATAGCGGGGTGGAGGAAAAATGTCAACGCAACAACGACAACGCATGCAACATGGCGGCGCCCGGCGCCCAACTCTGACGCTCAAGGATACGCAAAAACACACACTCACAGACTCGCAGTGCCACTGCCGCTGCCGACTCTGTGTATCTGTGTGTGTTTGCAGTCGCTTGCGTAACGTAAAAATAGCCTTGAACTGCAGCCGTGCGCTTTCAATGGATTTGCATGCCACCCCCAAGCAGGCTCAAGGTCACGCGATGGAACAGTTGCAGGCCACAAAAGCTGACACGGCCATTATATAAACCCCATCCGGTGACCGCACTGTAAATGTCGCCGAGACACCCAGCTAATTGCCTCTTGGCCCAAAGGCCACCGAAAATTGCAACAGAGCCAAGCTGCAATTGCATTATTGGTCAGCAGAAGAGCAAATCGCATCGAACTTTGTCCTTTTCACAAGCCCGAAACAGAGGATTTATCCTCGAGTTTTCCCACGAAACAAAAAGGAAACGAAGGATATTATCATTAATTCCAATTTTTCAAGGGAAATATTCGTAAGAGAGCGTGCAAATCTGAATGGGAACCCTAATGAATATTTATTTGCATTTGTTTGGCTTAATATGTTTTGGAGCTGCCCTCGCCGCCGCCATTTAATGTCCCCTTTTCCCGCCGTTCGTTCTCTCTTTCGTTCCCGCTTCCCGGCCAACACTTTTGCCCCATCCTGGTTTATTCCCGCCATATCCTTGCCATTTGCTTATGCTGGCAGCTCTTTCATTTCGCTCCTCGCTCTTTGCTCTGGCTCCAGCCCCATTTGCCATCGCCATCGCCATCGCCGTTGCCAGCGTTGTGTGCAAGTTGGCCATAAAAATGGAGTAACATTTATGACCCACATCAGGCGAACGAACACACACAAACACAACAGAGCAGTGAGCATACACACAAACACACAGAGGGACTCAGGACGCAGGACCTGCACCGAGAAAAACTACATTTAAAAGCTTATAAATTAAGTGATTTAGAAATCATCTGATGAAATGGCGAATCTAGTCCTTACAAAAATATTTTTGTTAATATTTTAAAGTGAACTTCAACCAATGAAGATTTCGTACTTTAAACAGAGTATAAAGGAATAAAATTGTTTTTATAAAAACATAATTCTTATTTTAATTGAAATATATACAATTTAATAATTTATTTTCAAATGATTCCGGAATTTCTTTTTTTTTATTTCTCACTCTAAAAATGTTTTAAAGCTTTTTCTCCGTGTGTCTAAAAACGAAAATGCTATTTAGCATTGGTGTGGGTATGAACATTAGGGAGTTCAAGGGGGCGGGACAGCTAAGGTGAAGTGGGAGCAGGGGCACGCCTGCAAGCGCAACATTCACAAGGATATTTTATTTTACTGTTATTCCATTTCCCGCTTCTTGTTGCTGTTGCTTCTGCTGCTGCTCTTGCTGCTGTCCTTTTGTTATTGCTCCTTTCGGCATTTCGACATTTACTTTTCGACTCGCAGCGCGTTTCCTTGAGCAATCCCCCCTCAACCCTCTATTCTCTCTTCCCCCAATAGGTTATAGCTGTTTTCAAGGTTAAATACACGCGTGGCATATCGGCATCCAAGGATAATCGAGTGACACGAGCAACTTACCCTTTAGCGCTGACAAGTATGCTACACATTTTGGCTGCAGCACATGCAGCATTTTTGCTTGCCGCCTTCTAGCTGCGCCTCCTTTCGGCTGGTCCTTCCGCTCCTCCTTTCTCTCCTCTTCCTCCTCCCTCGTTCTCCTCCTTTAGCTTACTGACCCAGTTCGCTTTGTTTTGCGTGTTTATCTTGCTCAGGTCGCTGCTACTGCGTTGGTGGCGGCTGCTGCTGATGTTGCCGCTTGTTTTTGTTGCATGCTTTTTACAAATTTTTGAGGCCTTGTTTTTGTTGATTGTTTTTGTTGCTTTTGCTGTTGCTGTTTCAAGTATGACCGACTTTAGCACGCACGCACACACGTGTTTAAATAAGGAGAAGAAGAGGCAGCAGGTGCAAGCATCAAAGGAAATTCGTTAATTTTGAGCTCAGCTAGGAAGTATGCAATGATATATATTTTTTATTATGTGTCGCTTGCTCTGCATTCTCTTCTCCTGCTTCTTCCTCTCTTTATCCCTTTTGCCTTCCTCTACTTTCACTCACAATTGTGCTGCTAATTCCGTTACTTTCACTTTGTTAGGCCTGTTGTATGCATGTGTGTGTGACTGCGTCTTACTGTATCCGTGTGTGTTTTGGCTTTTGGCGCACACGTGTGCGTTTGTATGTATCTGTGCGTCGGTTAACGGCATTGATTTTTCCGAAATTAAAAACAGCTCCACTTGATTTTTAACCGATTCGATTTGTTTTCATTATTCGCTTATTTTGTGCACCGTTTCACGTGGATATTTTTTTGTCAGCATTTTCTTTTTCGCTTTGCTTTAATTTCGGCGATTTGCGCGCGCGCTCAAAAGTTCGCATCGGTATGCATGTACAGGTGTGCGTGTCTGTTGGTGTTTGTGTGGTGTGTGTCCGGCCATGTGTTGGTTGGAATTCAGATGCCCGAGAGCGACGATTTCGCAGGAGCAGCAGCGCACGTCCGCTCTCCACGACGCTTCACACACTTCTAAGGACGCCGAGGCGCCACTCTCGCTTATTTATGCACAGGGCGCTTTCTCTCTGGCATCCCATCAGCTTTCTTTCCTTTTTCATTCTCGGAGAACAAAGCTTACTCTCTCTATCTCTCTCGTACTATAAGCGGCGCCACAATGTCTACGCATAAATAATACGCACGTTGGACAGCAGTGAGTAAGCGAGAAATAGGGAGAGCAAGTTCAACTCTCATCTTCGTGCAAAAAGAACTCCATTCGGACAGGTGTAAGGAGAGGGAGGGATAGGTAGAGTACATTGGCATGTTTATGTATGGGCCATAGTGACTGGAGGAGTACCTAACGAATAAGCAGCAAGTACTTCCCTTTGGAATGCTAATTAATTGCTTAATTTAACATTACAAATTTCGAGAAAAGGAAAGTTTTAAAAAAAACATATGGCTTACTTAAATATATATTTATTTAATTGTGCCCTTCAAATCTTTAAAAACTTCCACACTTCCGACATGCTCTATGGATCCCCTACAGTACCAGCATACGTCATCGTAGCGGTAAACAAAATTCACATGAGAGAAATTCCCTTACACCACACAAATTTCTTAGCTTTCCCACTCTCTCTCTCTTGAGCATGCGCATTATCCTTACTACTCTTACTCCCTCAAGAGCTCCTCTCACTGCGCAAGCTTAAGAGCCACAGCTCTGCTCCTATCCCTTGGCCCCACCGACTATGCTGTTATTGCATGCGAAGCACGTGAATTTTTGTGTTTACTTTTTAATTTTCTTCTAGCTCTCAGCCTCAGTACGTTCCCTTGTTTTTATTGTTACAGGGCAAGCATAGTAGTTGTTATTGCTGCCGCTGCCACCTTCTGGCTTTTGTTTTTCTTTATCGCATGTGGACTTTTGTTTTTCTTGTGGGCCTCGCTTAGTTTTGTTTTGTTTCATTCATACGGAGTTTCGTTGGGTTTTTGCTTTCCTTTTGCGTTTTGTGGAGAACTATGCAAACTGCTTGCCATTTGCGATCGACAGTTGGCATGAGTGAGTGTGTTGCGAGTGCATATGTGTGAGTGTGAGTGTGCCCGGCTTTGTGTATGCGAGAGATTTGTATGGAAATTGGCGCAAAATATGGCCCAAAACCGAATTCAAGTCCCCAGTTAGTTATGTGCAGCGGTTCGCCTTTTCTGCATTCACATTTTACAGCTGCACAGGGCTTGCATGCATATGCTTGTTAGGGTAAAACGGAAGTCATTCCTGCTTGCAGAATCACCATTTTGTGATGGGCTTGTGGAAATATCTGAGAAAGTGATTTATGCTACTTTTATTGATGAGAAATATAAATATATATAAACTAAGTTTCCAGAGGAAAAGTAATTTAGTAATTTTTTTTTTTAACAAAAAGACGGAACCCAATTTGAACGCAATAAAACAACTTTCAATAGCGGTGCAAAGTCCAGCGTGTAAGCATTAGAGTTCTCAACCCTCAATTCTCAGTCACAACTTGCTGAATATTGAGGTTGGTCAGCAATAGAATACTAATAACGACAATGGAAATGCCACAAACAGCCTTAGCTTCTATTTGACAACATCCTTTGTGCTCTTTTAGGGCAAATTATAAATAAACTAAACTCTCTTGTTAAAAGAAGCACAATATACACGCACGTAATCGAATTTCTACGATGGAACCGCCACTTCCCTGAAAGCGTATGCGTTATGGCATTCATGGATATTTGTTTTTTGGGGGCAATGTTAAATCATGCATGCTGATTGTCCTGTGGCCTCAAGGATGCCAAAGTACCGGGGGTCGAGGAGAGGATGCATTGGCATAAAACAGCAGCATAAGCAACAGAATCGGAATCGGAAAATCAGCATCGCCATCGCAATCGCAATTTGAATCGGAAACAGCAGTCATATTCGATTTCGTTTACATTTGCAGCTTTGTACCGAAAAAGTGATGAGACGGGGGGATGGGATGGATGCAAATGATGTCGCTTTTCCTCGGATCTCTCGCTCTCGCCCATGGCCCCATCTGGCCCTTTTGGGAAAATCAACAGCAACAAAGCAACCGCTGCAGCGCAGCAGCAACAGGAATTTTGATTTTGAGCAAACGGAGTGCAGAATAAACAAATAAACAAATGGCATGAGGGAGCAGGGGGAAATGGGATACTGGGAAGGGGAACGAGAGAGGTTGGGAAACTGAGTGGGCGCAACCCACAGCAACGGAAACTCTAACCGTAACTCATGGCGGCTTTAGCTCCCCCTACCTCTGCCTAAACTATTTCCATGAGTAATTGCCGTTGTGCATGCGCCTCTGTCTGGAAAATGGACCCCTTCGCTTCCACCTTCTCTTCCCCTTTATTTCCCCATCATCATCATCATCGCCGTCGTCGTCGTCGTCAGCTGTATTTGTTGTCAGTTTCGTTCTGGTTTTAAGCCATTTAGCCAGGCCAAAAGCAAAAGCACCCAGCCAGGTAAACTGTTGATTCCATGTGGCGACGCGACTGCCGGGTGTTCTACCCCCTACAGCCCACCCAACCCCTTTTATATCCTGTTTCCTTCCTACACGTGAGAACTTTGGCCTATGCCACCCATCTGGTATCTGTCCACGTCGGGCTATAGGTGTGTGTGTGTATTTACGGCTATATATGTACATATTCCCGTACAGTTAAACTTGTCTAACTTAATCCAAAATCTGTCACAGGGAAAAATCGAGTTAAAGAGAGAGTTGCCGCAGCCGTGGTCAACTTTTATTTAAGAGAGTTTGGACGAGATTGGGGAAAAATAACTTCAACTTATTTTTAGGATCAGGCAAAAGTTACACAAAAATAGTTTCTGGTTTTAAATCAATTTAAAAAGTGCCAAAAAGTATGCAATTGATTATAAAGTTGTAAATGTTCAAATTTTTTAGGAGAAAAGAAAATTTATATTTTGCAAATGGATTTGTAACAATTTTATTCAGTTGTATAAAAAGAGGACTTCTCTTTTGTTGTTGTTTCTTTGTTAAAACAATATTTTTATGTATTATAAAGCCCATTAAAACCCTGATAAAAAGTGTAGTTTTTTATAATTTAAAGCTAAAATGTAAAGGGAAATTCAGTTTCCTACCAACCCAAAGAGTTTTCACTGTTAAGACAAACGTGCGTATGTTTCGTCAGGAGTTTGCTTTTAGCAGCATTACATCTCTAATGGCATTTACCTTTATTAGCATAGAGCCGTGCACAAAGAGATCTTTATCCTTTCACAGCGAAAAGGATAACATTCTTTTTGTGGCACTTCTCTGTCTGTCCCTCCCCCTCCATCTATCCCTGTCTGGGCTTTTTGTGCCCCTAGGCCATTGCGAGTTTCTTTCAGTGGACACACTGGCCATTTGCTGATTTTGTGCGAGAATGGCATTCATTTGGCCCAAACAAAACACAAAGCGGGAAAGAGTGAAGGGTAGGGTGCCGGGGAGAAGTGTAAGCCAGATCGAGTCCCCAGATGCCAATAAACTCCGGCGGAGTGCACACACGGAGAGACATTCCGGGAATCCCGGAGCTGGGCAAAAACATAAAGCGATTCGCTGAAAAGTGTGCTATAAAAATGCGAGACACGCGGAAGGAGCGAAGCAGACATAGATTCTGGCCTATTTCCGGTCTATTTTTGTCAACAGTCGATAACTTAATGTACCTAGGGCTCACAACCCCCAAAAAGTAAAACCCTTTGCCCAAATTTAGACGCAAAATGCTGATTATTAGACCATAAACGCTTTTATTTCGTCTCACTGACCAATTTCCATTCTGAATAAAAGCCTGTGGTCAGCAGTTGTGTTGTCCTGCGGTTTTGATTAGTTAGTTAGTTATTTTTGCAAAAAACCGCACACACATTTGTTATTAAACATGGTAGAGGTTGAACCTTAATTGCATATAATGTCATGGCAATTTAGGCATAAAAACCGCAAACGAATCGCATTAAATGGGAAAACTTTTCCCCGAGGGGTGAGATTTTAGAAGTTTCCTATTTTTTGGGAGGATGAGCTCCACTCTCACCGGTCCCCAATTGTCACTTGAATATTCCGGGCGTGATCGATGCGCAGAGCTTTTCGCCAGCGAATTGAATTCGGAAAAGCCCCGCACGTAAGCAGACTGCCTTCTCCTTCTCCCTTCTCGGGAATTTCCATCTCTTTCCCTGGCTGTTTTCCACTCTCTCTCGTGGGCGAAATTAATGTCAATTTTTATGCTTGATTTATGGCATCGCATTTATTCTACTGGGGGCGTCACCTCCGCCCTTTTTCAACCCCGGCTTCATTTGAATTCAATTGCTGGCGAAGATGCCACGACGCTGATTTTGTCGCAGGAGTCGGAAAAACCTGAAGGAGGGGCAGACGGGGCACCTCGAGAGCGGCACGTGACCCGCTAACCCCGAAAGCGGAATATACACAGCATCTTCCGTAGGAGGATGTCCTCCATTTTCCTCAGTCAAACACAGCTGCCAAAGGGCAATAAAAAATTGACAACGCCAAGTGACAACTGCGGGGCCGAGCTCTTGCAGGGCTCTACAATACACAGATCAAAATCAGAACAATATAAAAACATAATTTAATATCCTTGAGTGCTTTATGTTCGATAAATAACAATAAGGAATATTTCTCTCTGTGTAAAGGCTGCCAGACCGATTTAACAGCATTCATTTACCAAAAGGCAGGAGGGTGTGAGTAAGCCGTAGGCTGCCTATCAGTTGACACGGCCAAAGGATGCAGGAGGCATCCACAAAGTGCCACACACAGTGCTGGGATAGCCGGGCGATTTCCATGTAGATGCAGCTGCAACGGCAGTCGCTTTCCCCAGGATGCCAGAATGCCTCGCAGCTCCGCCTGCTCGCCAACCGCCCTCCATTATTCCCCATTCCCCAGGTAAACACCTGCGGCCGGCACTTTGGCGTTATTAAAGCGCCCCCAGGAGCTGGAGGATGTGGTAGTGCGGGACGGGGGAACTCGAAGTGGAATCATCAGCCATTTTTGGCTGGCAGGCCGGAAGCACTTTGCGTGCAGATTTATGGCTCCGCCCAAGGCAAATCCTCCGTGGGAAATTCATATGTATATGCCCGCGTCCCGTGCGCGTGTGGCCGTGTTTATGGCCACATATCCTTCGTCTTTATTTTTGCGAATGCATTTAAATTGCATTTGCTTTGGCAGCTGATAAAACTGTCGGCACTCGACAGTAGTACGTAGTGACGTACTTAAAGTTGGCGAAAAAATGAAATAAAATTACAATGCATCCATAAATTTTGGGGGCTTCATATGGTGCCCTAAAAGTTTCCCCCTTTTTTATGATTTACTTGCATGGAGTCGAACATGAAATATATATATTTCTATTAAAAAGGGCATACGAATTTATGCTAGTTTTAATATTAATTCAAAATAGGATTTAACAGTTGAATAAACTTTGAATGTATTATGTTTTCCTTTATAAACACAAACTCCATTCAATTAAACGAAACCTAATTATGCTATCCACTTCTCTATTTATTTATTTGTAAATTAAAATGAAGTCCAATTAAATAGAAAAGTGCTCATTGTGCACATTTTTCAAACTTTCTCGCTTTACCATTTTCCTTCTTATTTTTTTCACAGGCGAACGACTTTTAAGTGTCAGCTGAAGCTCGAAGTGAAATCAGCCATGCCAGTTGAGTTTTCCATAGCCCCACGCCCCTTCATTTCCCCCGCAACAACAACCACTGGCTCTTTGACTTTGGCTTAAAGTTGTGTGTGTGTGTTATGGCGCTCCTCGACTTGTGTTTGCCTTTCATTTGCTGTCCACTCACGCAGCCTCACTTTGGCCGGGGCGCCACTTGGCCACTTGGCCACTTGGCAGTAATCTCTGCCAGCCCGCTGCCGCTGCCCCACCCCACCAGCTCCCCCTTGAGCCACTCCACCCCCTCCAATGCCGTGCACATAATCCGTTTAAAATGAGCGCCAGCGCGCAGTGCTCCAGTTTCCGCTGCTCCTGTCTTTCGAGTGCACTGAAATTAATTTAACGACTTGGCACACTTCAAACTGCACAAAACACATGAGGAGCATAAGAGTGGGTGGAAAAGTTACCACACCCCCTGATTTCCCCCCGTCTTTCCTGTTGCTTAGAGGGGCTCGTGGGGAATGGGGCTGCGACAATGGCAACTTGACCTTGACACGTTCGACGTTTTCTTCCTTCTCGGGTATGTTTTTTCACGTATTTTTTGTGCGACTTTCGCCCGGCTTACGTAAATTCAATTTTCAGTTTGATGAAAGCAAAGTTCACGCTACACACCAGAGTGTAGGTGTGTGGGATGTCCCTGTGTGTTTGGATTACCTGAGAATCCTGTGCCTGCAGGTATGCAATGCCATTTGTGCACAGAGAAAAATTCTGATTGAAATTCGTAAAATATTACGGAATTGTTTGAAGGAATATTCTGATTGTTTATAAAGAATTATATATCTAAAAAATTTTGGCAAATTTTGAGAGTGCTTAAAAGTCTTATATAGAAATACAACATCTGCACAAATTACATTGAGAGATTTTTTTGTAAATCTTATTTCACACATTCTTGATTTTCAAATATTTTTAAAAAGGATTTGTTTTTTGTTTCACTGGAAAACGTATGAGGAGACCAGAGAGGCGGAGCGCGGCATAGGGAGAGCGTGTGATTTGCACAATCTGCACACAACTCGAAATTAAATTCGGCCCCGGCAACAGCTCGAACTTTTCTCTTTTTCTTTCTTTTTTCGCTAAAGGTCAAAATGTTAATGTATTTGAAATGAGCCGCCACAAATGGAGGCAGAGTGCGACCAGCAGAGGTCGGGGGAGGAGGACTCCGGAGTCCGAGGCAACAGCAGCCGAAAAACGAGACTCAGATGCGAGATACGACACAGAGAGAGAACTTTCTCCCCTCCGAGAGTGGCAGAAACTTGTCCATGTTCATTCAACTTGACACGGTCGCCAGCGGGCAGACAAACTCCCCCCAAAAAAAAAAAACGTATATAAGAATCCTAACAAAAAATTCGGCAGAATTAGGCCTAGTTTGGGTCGAGAAGCTGGTAATACCCCTGAATTTGAGTCTTATTTACAGAAATAATTTGTAAAATAATTAATTTTGAGATTAAAACAAATTCAGTTTTGCATATATCTTTAAGTATGAGACCTAGAAGTATTCCGGATAGAAATATAATTTATGCTTACATTTTGACACAACTCTAAATCTATTTAAAATTGTTATATTAAAATATAAGATTGTTGCCTATACATTTTTTTTTTAATAAATTTATTTTGACTCATAAAATCTCTTCTTACCAAACTCACATCACCCCCATTTCCAGGGTATCAAATCCCCAATAAAAAAGATGTCTGAAGTGTGCGTGGGACGCCTCCTTTCGGGGCAGGGGGGCGTGGAATGTTTAATGCGATTTGCCACACGTAACTCAGACTGGGGAGACTGCTGCCGAATTACTTAGAAGCCCACGTCGTGCTCCACTTTCGTACTTTATTGGGACAAGGGGATATATGTACATGTATAAACACACACACGCTTATTTGCCCTGATTTGGGTCCGGAATGCAGAGCATTGTCACGGGATCTGTCAGGCAATCTGCAAAATGATTAACTAATTACACTTACTTACTAGGTAAGAGTGTGTTGCAGATACCCACCACCTGCGACAACAGAGTTCCAAAGTGTTAGGATAAGTACCAAGAACAGGAGAAAGATCTGCATGATGATGTGAACGCCTCAAGAAACCCCTTGGAAATGATTTACAGAGGTCTATAGGGGGACTGAGCACCGAGTGAATTTTTCTTATCAGTGAAACGATTCTAGGGGATCTTCCCAGAAATAAAGCTGGGTTCACAAGAGAGCTCTAATCTGACTTATAAGCCGTTGCAATAACAAGAGATAAGGAAGTCATATTTGATTTAGTCGAACTTGAAGTTCCCTCTCAGAGACAGAAAAAAATATGCATAAAATCAGGTAGCCTATTTAAACAGAAAGTGCAAGATTATTTTAAAATCAAACAAGAAAGCTATATGATATAGTAGTCCGATTTCGATTAAATTAAATCCGAAATTCTAAAATAATTAAAACTGGCCATTTCTCAAATTATATGAATATTTGTTGAAAATTGGCCAAGTTATAATTTTTTTCTGTAAAGTTTCATTCAGATAGCTTCAAAACTAGTTTGCATAGAAACGGACAGACGGACAGACGGACAAACGGACGAACGCACAGCCGGTCAGACGGACAGACGAACATGGCATACCAACAAAGTGGAGGAGAAGCTGGATAGCCTGTGCCAGTTACATGACGAAATCTGCTTACTTTTCCCGCGAAAACCGAATCCAACTCCCAGCCAACCCAACAGCGAACTTAAAACAAAATCCCCTCCTTCCTCCATAAAACCAATCTCTTATAAAAATTTAGTCCATTAGTTCAATTTGTAAATTTTTAACCATAGCAGGTAATGCTAATTCTTAATAAGTTAGCCCTTAGTTAATAGCCAATTGTTAGTTTTCTATCTAGTTCTAGTTTGCTATCAGCTTAATATATATAGGATATAGGATAATATTCTTGGTTCGGACTTACCCGCAGTTGAGGACACCCAGTTACTTCTCATCGCCAGATCGCAGACCTTGCCGAGATTCATCGATGATTAAGTCCTTTAGAATGCAGTTATTCACACACTGATTAACACAGGATTATTAACACATTATTAACGGGTGGAAAGCCGCGGACAGACTGAGGCTGCTGCGGCGAGTCGCTCCTATTTATAGATCTGCAAGATGGAGAGAGAGAGAGACGGATAGATTGAGAGCGAGAAAAATATTGAGAAAAATAGAGACAGAGAGAGAGGGAGAGAGAGATGGATAGATTGAGAGAGAGAAATATAGACAAAAATAGAGACAGAGAGAGAAAGGGAGAGAGAGAGGGAGATAAAAAAGATGGAAATAGAAATAGAGAGAGAGAGAGAGAGTTAGGAAGATAAATCGAGAAACAGATACTTAGAGAATCAAAGGTAGAGTTTCTATTTCTGTAGATCCATCTCTCTGTGCCTCTCTCTCTTTGTTTACATATCTCTCAGACTTTCTCTATGTTTCTTTCTGCCTGGCTCAGAAAATTCTCTTACTGTTTTCACATATTTTATTACAAACTAAGCACTTTAAATACTTCAGAGAAAATCAAACTTGAAATTACCCGCGCACTTGTGCTATCGATATCGATTTCGATAGTTCGACAAGAAAAACATTGAATCAGCTGTTGAGCTGAGTCAAAAATTACGCGTTTATCAACACCGGAACTCTATTTTTGTACTGCAAACGAAAACAATTTTTTCACAAATCAACTTTAATTTATTAAATTAGTCGTAAGGAAATAAGGTCTGAAAAATGGCTGAGACGAACGGCCAGCATCCCTTCGACATGGACAGCTCCAGTTTCGATGCGGAAAAGTACCTGGAGAGGCTGCTTAAGGTTGGTTTGACATTTCCATAAAAAACCTTATGCTTTGATTTATCTCATGATGGCAGGATTGCTCCCTGAAGCAAATCATGGACACGGAAGCTGCGGTGGTCAAGGATACCCAGACCCTACACTCGGACATGCAGACTCTGGTCTACGAGAACTACAACAAGTTCATCTCCGCCACGGACACCATACGCCGCATGAAGGACGACTTCAAGCAGATGGAAACGGACGTGAATCTGCTGATGACCAAGATGCAGTCCATCACCACGTTCAGTGAGCAGATCACGGGCACCCTGCAGGGCACGCGCTCCCAACTGTGTCGCCTCTCCGAGAAGCACTCGCTGCTTAAGCGCCTTCAGTTCCTGTCCACGCTGCCCGCTAAGCTCAAGTCGCTGATTGAGGAGCAGAACTATGCCCAGGCGGTGCAGGATTACCTCCATGCCCAGAAGGTTTTTGCTCAGTACGGACGACAGCCTTCCTTCGACGGCATCCAGCGAGACTGCGATGTCATCATGGCGGATTTAAAGGAGCGCTTGAGGAAGGATTTCCAGCGGGCAGGAAATACCGCACAATCCCTGACAGAGATCGGGGAACTGCTCTTGCAGCTTGACGAGAAGACCTCGGATCTGGCCAGCGAAATGCTGACCTGCGCGGGCAAGAGACTCCACGAACAGATTGTGATGCTGCAGGATCAGACTGAGCGGGATATGCTGGAGTTTGTGGACATGGGCATTGATGGCTTCCTCAACGATCTGGCCCTGGTGGTGACCTCCTACTTTGACATGTTCGTGGCCAAGCACTACGATCAGGAGCGGTGAGTAGAAGAGTTTTGGAAAAGTATCTCTTCTTAATTATATCCTTAATATTCCACAGCGACGACTTTCAGGAGAATGCCCTCCAAGAGCTGAACATCTTCCTCAACGCCAACATCGACAAGTACCTTACGCTCGTCCAGGATCGTGTCGAGTCCGATATAGGCTATGGCGACACTCAGGTGATGCTGCGGGCCCTGGATCGCCTTCATCGCCGACTGCAGGCCATGAGGAATATTTGCCGGGGATTAGAAGTACAACGAAACACGGTGTCCATCATCATTGGCGCGGCCCATCAGCTCTGCGATGCCCATGCCAAAAACCTGAAGGATCATTTTGCTGATAGCTTGAGTGCGGTGCGTCTGTCCCTGGTTTCCGCCAAGAGCGATGCAGCCACGGGGCTAAACTTGAGCGATTTGATTAGCAATCTGTATGTGGCCATGGTGGAGAAGATCAAGGGCGTGCTGCAGGATCTGCTCATCTTCCTGCGAACCGATTGGTCCTTTAACATCAAGGCTGAACACAAAGGAACGCTATGCGTGGAGGGAATACGAGAGAATTTGCTTATTGGCTTCCTCCGGCACATAGCCAAGGTGATGTGCGGCTTCGGGGATGCCTCCAGCTCCAGTCCCCCCAACCTGCTGCTAGTGCTCTCCAAGACTTGTCTGGAGTTGGAGCAGCAAGGCGTGCACATACTGGTAATCACATTTTATTTTAAAGAATGAAAACTATTAGACAATCCTTTTATCCACAGATTGCTCTCGTGGACGATCTCTATGAAATCGATTCGGAGAACAGTGCTACTCTAACCCATGAAACCGAGATCTGTGCTGAGATGCGGGAGACGGCTCAGGCTCTACTGGACGCCTATGTCCGCCTGCAGGGCACCAATATCTCCCAAATGCTGCGCAAGAGCGTGGAGACAAGAGATTGGCTCAACTGCCTCGAGCCCAGATCTGTGCGAGCGGTGATGAAGCGCGTTGTGGAGGAGCTTGGAAGCATAGAAACCGTGGTGGCCAGTCTGTATGAAGCGACTGCCAATACAGCGTCGGGTTTCCGCACCACAGCCAGCAGCGATTCCAGTCGAAAGACTTACTTCAGCAACTTTGCCTCCACCTCCAAGCCGCAGTATCGTTCCAACTGGTCCAACTACACGCCCTCGCAGCTGGAGTCCAGCTATGTGTCCAACATACATCGCTTGTTCTCGGAGCGAGTGGAGATCTTTACCTCGGTAGAGTTTACAAAGTCCTCCATTGTCATGGGCATCATTAAAATTGGTCTTAAGGTGAGGTTTGTTATGTGTAATTCAAATATAACTTTGTGTTAAACCTTGCAGACTTTGCTGGAGTGCGTGAGACTGAGGACTTTCAGCAAATATGGCTTGCAACAGATCCAGGTGGATGCCCACTATCTCCAGATGAATTTGTGGCGTTTTGTGAGCGATGAAAAGTAAGTTTTCCGGACATGAGTTACAGAGATCACCTCTAACTGGAACCTTTTACAGCTTGGTAAACTTCCTCTTGGACGAAATTTTAGGCTCAGCAGTTCAACGCTGCTTGGAATCAGTTCTAATGGAACCAAATGCTGTGGAAATAATCTGCGAAAGGGGTTAGTATTGAGGATTTTCCCTAAAAAACATACTGAGCAAAGCATTCCACTTAAAAATCTCCGTCTATTTCTGTTAATCGCTGCTAGCCTAAGGATCTTATAAATAAAAGGACTCCGTGTTCCATTTTAAATAAATTAAAATCGGTTTGTTTCTCACCACAGAGCTTTAAATACAGTTGAGCGTTCGCACCATCAGAGTCGGGTCTAGGTTGTTCTTCGACGCTTAATCAGCTGCTTGGGGACTAAGACACAATGTGAACTCGATGGTCTCTGCCTTGAGATCCTCATCGGTGTTGGTTAGCAAAATCCTGTGGGAGCCCTCATCGCCATCCGTTGATATGGTCAGTATGTGGGTTGCGGCCTCACCATCTTCCTCAATTGCCTTTCGTTTCTCGGTTCGGGCCTTCCGTGCCTCCTCAAACTCCTTGGGATGGCACTTCCTGCGATGCGTATGCTGATTCGCATTCGAGTTGAAGGTCTTGGGACAGTGGGGACACATGTAGAGCACTTCGCCAGTATGCATCGTCATGTGCTCCTTGAGCGTAATGGCTTTCTTGAAGGCCTTCTGGCACACACTACACTCGTGCTTCCTATCCGTAAGATGGACATAGCGCTGATGGCTCAGCATGGCACTTCTGTTTGGTGAAACCTTGCCGCAAATATCACAGGTGGCGGCAGTGCCATTGTGCCGGCGTACGTGCTTCTTCAGGCTGTGCTTGTTCTTGTGCCACGATCCGCAGATGTCGCACTGCACCTTGGGCTCTGTCACCCCGGCGTGCTCCAGCTGGTGGCGCTGGAAGGCTGCCCGGCCGCGTATCACTTGGGCACAGATGTCGCACATGGTGCCATAGTTGCCGTGGACCATCTTGACATGCGTGCAGAGCAAGGACTGGTTTGGGAATCTGTTGGGTGCAGGGGAAAGTCATTAGAATATACCAAGCCGGGGACGTCAGAAAGCCAAAACCCACCTCCTTTCGCAAATATCACACACCACATTCCGCTCCTTGTGTATAACCCGATGCTGATCCAGCAGATACTGCTTCGTATATCTCTTGGGGCACTGCTCGCACATGAAGGTCTTCTCCTCCTCCGGCTGATGCTTCAGGAGCTCGTGATTCCGCAGGCACTGCTTGTCCGCAAAGCGCTTGTCGCACTGCGTGCATCTGTCGAAGGCAAAACAAATCATATTAGCAGGAAACTCTCTCGATTAAAACTTCTCTGTGAGATGGGCTGGCCTCCACTTTACCGGACTCACTTGAACTTCTCGGGATCGGCATGGCGATCAATGTGATCGGTGAGAAATGATCGCTTGTAGAACTTTTTGTTGCAGCAAATGGCATAGCCCTTGCGGTGATGGGCCTGCATCATGTGCTTGCATAGGAGGAGGAAGGTCTCCTGGCCCTCGTGGCACACGTCGCAGGTGAGACGCATGTGGGCAGAGATCTTGGCATCGATGTCCAGCATGCATTGCTTGTAGTTGGCATAGCGCTTGCTGGCTGTGGTCTTGCAGGCGTTGCCCCTCTTAGCTCGTGGCTTGGCGGCGGACTTGCTTGTTTTGGGTGGAGGCTGAGACTGTGGCTGTTCTGCTGCCGGCAGGGATTTATTCTTGGTGGTGGAGCGGGTCTCCCGCCTTTCTTTCTGAGCAACGGTGGATGCAGGCGCCTCCTCCTCCGCCTCCTTAAGTTCTAAAACCTTTGAATCCCTGGCGAAGTCAAGTTCCAAGGGCTTAAAGTCCTTGGAATTCTCTTGCTGGGCTATGACCTCGCTGAGAAACTGCTCGTTGCTAAAGGAACCACTCTCGCAATCACTGCCCGGCAGCTCTACATCCTCCGCCTGCTGGTGTAACTCCAGCAGATCTTCCTCCTCCTCGTCCTGTTGCTCTTCCACTTCGACTTTCGCTGAATCCTGGCTGGATTTTAAGGAGAAGCGTTCGGTAAGCAGCCGATGCGCCTTCTCCACCGCCGCATAGAACTCATGGAAGTCGCTCACTTGCTGCCAGCACCTCACACAGATCACCTTGGATATGGGATCATCGCTTTTGGGCTAAAATAAGTACAAATATTATTTAAAGTTTATCAATAGGAGAATCAAAAAATCATACCTCAAACCAAAAATGTTTCGAAAGCACCGTCGCCACATTCAGGGAGAGTCCGAGGCCCTCGAAGATCTGCAGCGTGTCCGCATCGTTGACACTGTTCAGGCACAAGCGGCAAATCATGCTGGCAAGTCGATTGATTAATGCATTAAATGGTAAATAAATTAATTATCGTTTAAAAGCAAAATAAAATATTTTGTTTGTTGATTTTTGCTTAGAGTGACCTTATGGCCGTTGAATGGAAATACCAAAAGAGAAGCTAGACTGTCTGTGAGCAAGTTGGCAGTCCTGGTTGTTGCAGAAGCGGTGATATTTCTTTGATTTATTTTTTTAAATTATAATAAATTACAAAAAAAACGGTTTTACATATCAAATTACTTTTGAAGTTTTTTCTGTTTGATAGCTCATTTTAATGAAATATTATTTATGTATATACCTTTTCATGGTATCATAATTTCAGTCAGTAGCTAAGCAGTGAAGGAGTCATTTGCGACCCTACAAATCATATATATTCTTGATCAGCATCAACAGACGAGTCGATCAAGCCCTATTTGGAAGAAAACAAAATTTAGTCAATTTTTCAAAAAAATTTAAGGGGTAACATCGTCAAAATTGTCAAAAATTCGAAAAAAATGTTAATTTTTTAAATTTTAAATTTATATTGCCAATTTGTTAACCCAATGAAAACTAGCACAGAAAATCTTTCCGAATTGAAATCAATGCATTTTTGGCGAAGTTATGATCGATTTTCATCAATAAAATTGGCCAAAATTAAAAGCGAGTTTCTGAGTATTAGCTCTTAGTCGGAAGCTTAAAACACAGTGAAGGAGTCACTTCCGACCCTATAAACCATATATTTTCTTGATTGGCATCAACAGACGAGTCGATCAAGCTCAATTTGGAAGAAAAAAAAATTTAATAAATTTTTCAAAAAAATTTAAGGGGTAACATCGTCAAAATTGTCAAAAATTCGAAAAAAAATTAAAATTTTTTAAATTTTAAATTTATAATGCCAATTTGTTAACCCAATGAAAACTAGCACAGAAAATCTTTCCGAATTGAAATTAATGCATTTTTGGCGAAGTTATGATCGATTTTCATCGATAAAATTGGCCAAAATTAAAAACGAGTTTTTGGGTATTATGCTCTTAGTCAGAAGCTTAAAACACAGTGAAGGAGTTGATCAGCATCAACAGACAAGTCGATCTAGGCATGTCCTGAAGAAAACCAATTTTGAACATTTTTTTAATTTTATAAAATTTAAAATTTTTAAATTTTTGAAAATTGTCAAAAACTAAAAAAAAAAATATTTTTAAAATTTTAAACTTAATTGAATTTAAAACATTTCTGGCTTACTTATGATGTTGGCAATATTTGCATTTAAAAATATTTTTACTCAATTAAGAAAGTCCCTATAATCCACTTATTTCAGATCTGGAAATGCGAAAGATACGTGATTGTCAAAAACAAAATGTTTGAAATATAAATAAAAAAATTTCCTTATTAAATATACATTTCTTCGAAAAAAAAATAAATGAAACACCATTTTTCGTAATATTTTGGAGAATTGGTAATTTATTTAAGATAAAGTTGAATTATTTATTAATATAATGATATAACTAATTGGTTTCAAGTTTGTTTTGTTGGTTTTCTTACTCCTCCTCCTCTTTGTCTCGCCTTTCTTTAAATTAATTAATTACATTTAAAATCACAGCAGTCTTTCATTAAAAAATAGATTTATCAATGTTTGTTGTGAGTGTTAAACCGTATAATATATGTATAACTCCAACCGTAGGTCGTGTGTGTATATATAACTGAACAAACTTGCACTACATTTATTATTAAAAAAACGGAATCGGATTGAGCTTAACACTAAATCGGAGCATCTAACTACACATTATTTAATATAATCTTTCCTAGGCGCCTATCTATATCCCACATGCTAGATATAGAACCTATGTACGTATAGTCATTTGAACTGAGTTTTGACGAAAACTAATAATAAACACTTGACAAATTGCACAAAAGGTCGAAAATAACATTAGTCATATTATGTAATATAATATTTAGTGTAGTCTAGCTCATAAATATGGATAACTACGGCTAGAACGAAGGTTGTATGAAAATTTCTGCTACTGGAATGTATTCTTTACGAGTTGCTCATACCCTTTTTCGCCAGCCAAATTCCCTAATCCAACGATAATAGAAGTCTTAAGATGCGTAACGTGCATACAGAGAGGTTGTCTCTTTCTTTCTGTAATGAACTCTTCAAGAGAGCCTAAAGCCAGGCGTTACTTATCTTGAAGCTTATATTATTTTTGACTAAACTATATATATGTTGGCCTGTGCGTAAATCGTTAATTTATATATATATAATATAGTTTTAGCGATTATTTTAACAATTTCTACACGTTGTATATACAGCTTCCGTTCTGTATCGTTCCGTTTTTGAACTAAGCTACCTAAGAAATCGGTCAAAAAACATTGTCTATAATTGATATTGAAAAAATTTTGATTACGCTACTCAAACGGGGGGAGAAATTGGGGAACGGGGATTGGGGAAATCCTTTAACTCCTCCTACTCCTGCTCCTAGGATGGCTCTATATATATCGTACATATCGGCTTTAATCACAGCTACGCAGAGTTTCGGCAAGGCGAGTGTAGTCGTCGGCTAGTAGTAGTTCGGCTGGCAGGGACTAGCTCTCCCTAGCCTGCTACCTGCTGCATGGTTATGGTGCTAATCAGCTGCTGGCATATCTTTCCGTACTCAAACTGATCCCCTGAGATGCGCCGCAGCTTGATGCCCTTCGCTGCTCCATGGTGATCGCGGCTGCGTCCCTCGCAGACCTGCAGTTCGATCTGTAGGCCGCCCGAATACTCCAAACTAAGATTGGTCGTGGGTTCGCTGCCATAAGCCAGCAGGGATGAAGCTGCTTCGCAGGCCAAGGGATTCGAGGTGGAGGCATTCGAGGCACTGCTGTGACGCGACTCTGCCCCGCTGTCCTCTGAGCTAATGCTGCCCTTGTGGAGCACAAATCCCTTCGGCGGCATGGTCGAGTCTATGGTTTGCTTGACCATCTCCAGGATTCGAGTGGAATCCAGGTTGGAGCATTCGTGCGGCAAGGGAACCTCGTAGCACATCTCATCGGACATGCGACGGGAGTCGCACATGGAGTCGGGCGTCAGGTGGCCACATTCTGTGTGATCACCCATCTCTGAGTGGGAGTCCGACTTGAAGCCGGAGCTGGCCGAGGGCTCCTGGCAGGGCGACAGGTTATTCGAGTCGTTGCTGAGCGAGTCGTCCGAGAAGCCCAGCGATTTGTCGCTGCCCCGCCGGCACTGCGCTTCGGTTTGCGCCTGTGCTTGTGCCGGATTAACTGGACAATGGTTGCCTACTCCACCTCCTCCTCCGCCGCTTGGTTCACAGTCCAGGCTGGCCTTGCGCCCGATGCCACGGGTTATCGAAGGCATATCGCTGCTGGGTTCGGTGATAATAAGACCCTAAGGAGAGACATTGTGGTTTAGGTCCTGCAGCCCTAGTTTAGTTAAGTCAAGGCTCACCTGCAGCGACATAACCGGCGTGTGCGGCTCCAGGGAATCCTCGCTATCCCGACTGTTGTCAGAGGATAAAGCCACCAGGGTTATCTCACTGCCCTGGACATCGGTGAGGCAGATCTGTGGCGTTATGCCGCCCGTACACCCAGCATATGGAGTTCCCGTGCTTATGGTATGGCACATCTGCCCATTCCCGTTCTCCTCTTGGATGATGCACAAGTTCGGAGAGGCTGGGGGTGTAGGCACCACTCTTACAGGCTGTGCTGGCGACAGATTCAATGGTTTCAGGTCGTAAAACGAGGCAGCCGCGGGCATAAACCAATTGGTGGCCGCATAATCCGTTGGCTGCTGCTCCATCACTCCCCCGCAAACATCCATGGATAAGTCCAAGGGTTGATTAGCCGCTGCTGCGGCTGCAGCTGCTCCTTCGCATGCCGCCGAAGTTCCACGGGTGATGGAACCTCCGGCACAGCCTGTGCTCAAACCAGAAATGCCCTTAGTGATCTGATGGAGCGGCGAGGATCCGCCGCCGCCGGGCAAATAGGGATTCGGTGAGCAGCTGCCGCTGAAGCTGCTGCTGTTGTAGACCGGCGACTGGCAGCCGCTGCTCGAATTGGAGTTGCTGGCGGCGCCCAGATTGATGCTGCTGAACTGACCCACCAGCTGCTGCTGCTGCTGGAGTTGCTGGTGGTGCTGCTGTGGCTGCTGCAGGACTAAAGTCATCGGTTGATATTGCTGGTAGCCGCAGATGGGTTGACCGAACATCTGCTTGGCGGAGGATAGGGCCAGCGAGGCATTCAGAGCTCCACCCTGCGGTGGCATACTCAATGGCGACACACTGAAGCTGTGCATGTGCTGCTGCTGCTGCTGCTGATGGTGCAGCAAGTGGCTCTGATCCAGGTGGCCGCCACTGACAGCCGCCGCACTGGAGGCATGGGCTGCCAGTCCCAGCAGGTGGGCCAGCTCCATAGGCACTACATGCGTTGAGATTATCTTGTTGGCTATTTCGAAGCTCACACGCTGCTCCTTGACCAGGCGGTCCAAGGCGGGCATTAGATTCTTAATGGCCTCCGGAGGAACTTCAATGTCATGGCCACGTCGCAGAGTCAGCTGCAGGCCCATGCCCGGCTTGCCATGTATGGGGGAACCTGTTAGGAGAAGGAAAATAATCGAATTAATCACATTTGAAGGGAGCTAAAGCCCGTGTCTGAAGCTTGTGGCGTTAATTTGGGTCTTGTCCTCGTTTTCTTACCTGGCAGACTGATCGAATTTTCTAAAAGCGGCGGACTGGGTGCAACCAAAAAGTTTCTCTGTGCAATACCTTTCTGCAGGGACTGGCATTCCTGCAGCGGGCCCTGGAACTGGCTCTTCGATCCCTCCGACGCTCGACGCACTGGACTATAACGTCCTATTGTCGCTAAATCGTAAGCAAGCAGCCAGGGTGAAAAATAAAAGGAGAGAGGAAACGGAAGGAGATGGTTAACCAATTGAAACACACACAGCCAAAGGGGGAAACCTAACTAAATTGATCAATTACCTTAACCAGGGGATTAGGGTTGGTGTTAACTTAAGCTGTTTTGTAAGTTGCTTTCAACGCAGTTTTTAGTAACAGGTTATTCCCCTTTTTATAAAATAAACCTCCCGTTTGAAGGGATTCCTACTCTCCGATTAGAGTAACTGTTAAGGCTTAACGTTAAAATATCTCATAGTTTTAAGATCAGAAACCCTTTTTAGAAGAGATTTTACATTTCTTAATTAATTTCTTGAATAAAATTGTCAAACTTGTTTTAAGGTTAGTGATTCATAAAGTTAACCGCATGTTAAATAAATGTTTTTTAATTCTTCCAGCGTTTTTTTCCGCCTTTTTGGTTAATCACAACTCCCAGTTTCCAGTAACCAGAACTCGAGACTTACCACCCTCCTGAACGGTGGGCAACTTGGAGTGGACAACCCGATGAATGCGCCGATTATTGGACGCCACCAGTGGCACGGAAGATCCCGTGCCCGCAGCTGCGACCAGGGGCAGCGAGTGGGGCGGTGACAAGCCCTTGCCCATGCCCATGGGCCACACACCCACTGGATATGTGCCATTCGGTGGCGATTGGCTGAGAGATTTCAGGGTGGGCGGCAAGTAATCACGGTTCATGCGAGACTCAACCTCGCGAATAAGTTCGGGGGGAATCACTATACGACGGGGTTTAGGGCAGAGGTGGGATTCAAGCAGCGAGAATTTCGGGAGCGATAGCGGTAGCAGGTGGTCAGTCGTTGTGGTTGTTGTTGTGCAGTAGCGGGCGATGCAAAATTATCGAATTGCAATAAACCAAAAAAAGGTTTTACATAAAAAGAAAGGGAAAAAAGCAAAACAAAACACATCAAATTAATATACAAATTAGAATAAAACCAATAAAACAATATATAATTAAATCAGTAAATTATTCAGGTATTAACGAAAGACTATTAAAATTAAATAAGGCATTTGGTTGCTCAATTAAAGTTTTTTATAAAGACGTGCTTTTAATATCGATTGAGGAAGCATTTTAAAGATAATAATAAGCTCACTTTTAATTAGCAATGCAAGTATATCGAAAGAAGAAATCCGTTTGCTTTTAATATCATATCGAAATTATTGAAAGTTTTGATAAATCGTAATTTTAACCAACTAACATAGAATAATAATAAGATATTTAGTATCGAAATAGAATATATCTATATTTCTGTCATTTCTACTCTAAATTTATATTTAGCTTAAGAAAATAAACAAAAAGGTAAGTTTAATACAAAAAACTACATAAAATTATTTACTACTTAGAATTTAACTCCAATTTTTAGCTATTTACTTCAACTTTGAAATACATTTTGCAAGCCTTTAGAATCTAATTTTCTTGCTATATTTATTTTAAATTTATGCTCTCTAAAGGAATAAGGATCTCCAAACTAAATATATTAATTCCTAAACTTTGATCATGAATAAATATAGTTAAATTTAACCCTAAACTATTTAATATCAAATATAGTGAAATAATTATATTTACGCACCTGGCGGCCTTTCGGTGACCGTGAGCAGACCCGTTCTTCGCTGCCGCATGTTGCTGGAGGTAGTTGGCGCCTGGGATTGCGAGCCTGGACCAGGACCATGCGTCACCGAGAGATCTTCCGTACAGCCCACAGTATGACGCTTGCCCAGACCACGTTTTTGCATGTAACTACAGGGAAATCAAGGAATAATAAACCAAGAATAAGTACAACAGAATATGCCGTACCTTTGGAGCTCCTCATTGCATTCCCCGCTGTCGTTCTCCTGACAGCAATGCATCTGAGCCGCTGCCTGCTCATTGAGTGGCGACAGCTCTTGGACCGTTGAAGGATCGGTGCCACAGTTGGGATTGATATAGTAGCCAGCTGTGTCCATTTGCTGGCCCTGAGCTGGTCCACCCACAGTGCCCGTGGCAGGATAATAAATGTGAAGATTGGCGCCACCATCCGAGGCACGTCGCCCAAAGGAGCCTTACATTAAAAAAGGTTCGAGGCTTAGTATAAAATAAAACGAAATCCGCTTAAGGTAGAAGTACTCACTGGCTCCCATGACTACCGGCGGCTTGAGCAGATGCTGATCCTTGATGGTGAGATTGTGCAGCGGCTGGTTTTGCAGCATGGGCAGATTCATGGGATAATAGGGCACCGTCGTGGGCTGCGCAGGATCGCTGCATTGTGGCGGGCACTTGAAGTCAATGGGCGGCACATGGGGATTGGCCAGTGCCTGTTCGTGGGCCACATCTCCGGGTCCCACTGTATGGCGTCGTGTATTCGCTCCATTGACTCCGCCGCCCGCGTGGGCGCTCAAGTGCTGCGGATTGACAGGAGGCTGTAAATAAGAAATTAAAGGGAATTAGACAACAAATAACTAATTAAGGTAAATAGTATTTACTTCATTGGATCGCGCCAGGCATTCGAGCTCGAAGTCGCCGTACTTCTCCAGATCCACGGCCACATCGGACCAGCCAAAGCCCAATGCTGTGCTGGAGGCATTGGTGGCACTGCTCAGCGGACTCAATCGGTCCAGAGATTCCTGCTTGACGGGCTCTGAGCGATCCACCACTCCCGTTGTTATGCTCGTCTTGCGGGACCGGGAGTAGACCAGGCTGGCATGGTGCTGCAGTCTTTGGTTGTCGCGCCGTCGCTGCAGTAGCTTGTCC
The DNA here is from genome assembly GCA_018152175.1 of Drosophila jambulina. Classification (NCBI taxonomy): domain Eukaryota; kingdom Metazoa; phylum Arthropoda; class Insecta; order Diptera; family Drosophilidae; genus Drosophila; species Drosophila jambulina. The sequence goes on along the minus strand of JAECXH010000113.1, from coordinate 22,861,771 downwards.
TGCAGCAGATTGTAGATGGCATAGATGTTGTCAAAACGCTGCTCGTGCACCGATTGGGCAATCATATCGGCGGTCAGCCCGGGCAGTTGAAGCATGTGCGTCATCACCACCGAGTCCAGCTGCGGCGGGGAGTCTGGGGCGTTGCTACTGCCTAAGGAGGAGGCGGAAGCCGATTTGGACAAGGTTCCGGTGCAAGACAAAGCCTCGTAACGTTCCTCCTCCTGTAGCTCCGATTGCCATTCACTGAGCCATCGATGCTTGATGATCTGTTTGATAGTATAGCGACGATCGGGCTCCACGACCAACATGTTGCGGATCAGCTGCTCGCACTCTGAAAGGATTTAAATTTGTTAATATTTTCAAGTTCTTTTTGTCTATGAAGACTCTCCCCAACTCACCCTGCGACATGAAGAAGGGAATCCGGAATTTGCCCAACACCACGCGACTTTTTAGCTCCAAAATGGTCTTCCCATCAAAGGGCAAAGCCCCACAGACCAGGGCATAAAGAACCACGCCCAAACTCCAGATATCCGACTTGGGTCCGTCGTATTCCAAGCCCTGAAACACTTCGGGAGCAGCATATGGCGGGGAGCCACACCAAGTCCTCAGAGTGGCGCCCTCCTCGTAGTGATTACTAAAGCCAAAGTCAGCTAGCTGTAGAGAGTATATAGCAGCCTTTAGTTAATATATTTCTCTATAAATTATAAGTTTATCACTGTACCTTAATGTTCATATCCTTATCAAGCAGAACATTCTCAGCCTTGAGATCGCGATGCACCACCCCGCGCAGGTGACAATAGTGAACGGCGGACACCAGTTGGGTAAAGACCCTCGCTGCCTCCGGCTCCTTCATCCTTCCGTTGGCCACCAAGTGATCGAAGATCTCTCCATTTGGCGCATACTCAGTCACCAGGTAAATCATCGACTGTGACTCCATCACTTCGTAGAGCCGCGTTATGTGTGGATGGCGCAGGGACTTCAGGATCGAGATCTCGCGGAAGGTCTTGCTCAGGTACTCCTCGTTCAGACATGTTTTGTCTATAATCTTGATGGCCACCTGCAACGAGGAGAGCAAACAGGGAAACCCATTTAGTTAATCAAGCGAAAGCCCAAGTCATTTGTTTGTTGTCCCTGCTGTTGGGTTTGTTTGGTATTTGCCAGGTGAACGAACGTTTGGTCAATGAGGCGAGAACAGAGGAGCGGGGAATATGAGTGGGAGCAATGAGCAGCTAAGATTTGGGAGAAACCAAGGCAGAGGGGGAAAGAGAGTCGATACACGGGCAGTGTGGGTTTGTGCCAAAAAAATAAACAGTGGAGAAATTCCATTGATGGCTAAATAATATTAAATATTTTTATGTCACTGTTATTATATTTTATTTAATTATTTCATATTAAAATACTAAAGAAATGCTCTTGTAACAAGTTATTAGGATATATAGCTTGGTTTTATAATTGTCTTGTCTTAGTTAAAGTCTCCCTGCTGCTGCCATAATAAATCTCAATGCCAGCTAGCGGTAATAGAAAAAAATTAAATCGATTGGCCTTTTAAGGAAAGCCATTTAATTCAAAATTCAGACACGCTTCTGATTGTTATAATTGAAATCCAATGAGGATTTCATAATAACTTTAAACCTAGAATATCGAATTGAAAAGTTAGTACATTCAAAGTTCTACGATCGAGCTTAGCTTCCCAAAATATTTGACTTGGCTAATTAAATAATAAGCTTTAATTATAAATACTTCACATGTCTCATCACTTATAACCCACTGTGGCCACTGCTGTTGCCAGGGCTGTCTGGGTTCAGGTGGGTGACTAGGTGGCGCCCAGTCTGCAGCGGCAGCAGCTCACCGAGAACAACGAGATCAGTGCGAAAAAACTCACGATGACAGCGCCATACATGGTGCGCGTGTTTGGATCTTGGGATCTCCACGCGGACGAGGAACAGGCAGTGAGACATGACCAAAGGAGAGCGGAGCAGTCTCTCGGGGGCGTCGTCGCAAGGGAGACGAGACAAAAACATTCTTCGCTCACGACTTTCGGTCGCCGCCGTCGCTGACTGTTTATTTGCTTTTGTGTATTCGCGAAAACATTTTAAAAATTTAACACAATGTTAAATAATTAACAACACAAGTACAAGCAGACCGGCTCTCGCTCTCTGCTCCCGCTGAATGACAATGAGCCAAGGCACAATCATCATCGCCACCGGTATTCTTTTATAATTCTTATTGTCTTGGGCTAAATACCCCGAGGGTTCTGTTGTATCTGCTTCCTGAGTATTCTCTCGCGTGATATTTGCTTCCTCTTAGACAATTTTCTTTCTTTTCGAATCGAAAAGATTGGCGACAGCCACACACTTTCAATCAAAAATACTTGCAAATAAATATAAAGCAATATAGGTCTGGCACGGCGTGAGACTTTGAACTTGGGCAAAGTAAACTATTTGTTTATAATAAAGAAACACACACAGAAACAATCACAGTGTTTCCCAGATGGGTTTGACACTTTTACATAATTGCATGTGAAACAAAAGCTGATTCTGCACTGATATTACGCCCTAGAAAAGCGGCGCCATTGCCACGTGAGCGCGGGCTGTGAACTTCAGGCTTACTCGTACTACGTACAATACTACGAAATTAGGGGGGCAGGGGACAGGAGCCGCAAAATGCCATTGCCACGTGCCGTTTGACCTTTCTCCGGTCTGGTCACGATGAACATCGAGCCTTCGCAAATTAGACATTTCAAAATAATCGCAACCAGAAATACACAACAACTATAGCAGGCACCAGTCACCAGTCACCAGGCGCAGCAACAAAAATGCCAATGTCGCCCAAGGAATCCTTCAGCCAAAGGCAACGAAAAAAGCAACAACGAAAAATCGTATCAAAAGGTCCTATTGATTTAAAGGGGAAAACTCAAGGCAAGGTCTCAAATGTTGTCTTGATTACAAAAGTGTCCAGCGGGGGAAAGCGGCGAAAGAATGTCAAGAATTTTTAGCAATTTCTGTCCGTAAATCTAAGTTCACCAGAATATTAATGTCCCTTGGGTAGAGGGGGTCCTTTATTACTATCCTTACTTTGCAATTTATATTAGTTTTAAGAACTAATTGCCCTCATCAGCACTATTTTCCGAAAATCTAATTTTAACATCCAGTTAAAATTTTTACTGATAAGTTAAGTTTAAAGTTAAGTAATCAGAAAACATAATAATTCTTACTATTCACATTTTTATTGTATTACTTGGGCTGTTTTTTTCACACATATATTTTGAAGACAGATGATAAACATTTTCCATTGAATTCCCTATAACCTCAAGAGCCTTCCAAATAGTCCTTAGATATTACCCTTCCATATCAAATTATTTTCCCTCTCTAACTTCTCGTACTCCTCCTTCAAAGTTGCCAGTTCCTTTGAGTTCTTAGCCGTTAGACGCTCCAGTTGGCTATTGACGCCAATGATTCGCTGTCTTAGGGCATTAACCGTGTACTGACTGAGACGCTCTGGCCGGAAGACATCCTCTTTGATGGCGGCCACATAGTGCCACATGTCCTGGAGCTCTCCCCTTTTTTCAGAGCGATATTCCAGAAACTTTTGGTTTAAGTCCAGTTTTTCCTGTTCGATTTCGTTGATCAGACTTATCAGGGCAGCGGTGGATGAGCTGGTGGGTCTTTGACTTCTGCCACTTTGAGGATGCTCGGCTGGGACATCGGACTCATCCTCTGACTTTGGTTCCACGACCTTGTTGTCCTCTTCATCGTCGAGTATGAAATTATTGGGGTTCAGCTTGACTTGATTGCATTCGAGATACTTTTGCTGGGCCTTCAGGCGCGTCAGTTCACAGAGAATGGCCGTGGGTGTGGGTTTCGGGGTCCTCGTTTGGACATGCGGCGTGATTTTGGCTTGGTTTCGCTTGCGAATTGGCTTCTCCGGGGGCTTGGCTTTCGAAGGAACCGGCGACTGCGGCTTCGGCAGTTCCTGGGACTTGCTGGGACTTTCCATGGGGCTTCTGTGGCATGTGATTGTTGCACAACGGCGACGAGGACGATGGCGAGTCCTTGCAACCTTTGCAGTATTCGTGTTGTTGTTATTTACACGCGGTAATCAAACGTGTTGCCAGCGCAGCGCCCCCCTCAGGTAACTACCACCCAGGCCCCCCTCAGGTAGCCGACTGCCGCCCCCTTTCTCCGCGTGTTTAATCGATATGTGTGCGACCTCCTTCGCTTTCACCTCTCCTTTCGGCTGCTGCAATTTCTGCGCTCTCTCTGGCTTTTGTTTTTTTTCGGGGTCAGTAAACTCTATTTGGCGCTGGCTGGATTTTAAAATTTTCCCACTGCCGCCGACTGCCAGGCAAGTTCCAGTGGAAATGGAAAATCGATTACTACAATTACACAGTTTCCATGTCATGGCCTACTTAATTGCCTATGGAAATCGGGCTAAATGTGGTTGTGGTGGCAGCAACTTAAACCTCTAATCACTACCCTTTGGCAGACAGGGAAAATCCGTCCAAAACAACCGAAACCCCAAGTGCTAATCACAAGTTTGGCGCGTTAATCAATTTTCGATGGGTTGCTACCGCAAAATTTTTGGTTAAGGAAATACAGTGAGACAATAGTCAGTCGAAAGAGGGTTTAATTTAAAAATGTTCAACAAATTTAAAAACAACAGCATATGTTTTTTAATATGTAAACGATGTATACAAATTGTATTAGATAAAAAGTGTTTTAATTTGAATAATCAAAGTTAGACCATAGAGTGTATAAGGTGTTCTATGGTCTTTGGTTAGACATAGAAGGTTAAAGGTTTATGGAGGGTTCAAATAAACGTGGTTTAAGGACCCTAAGGCTTGACTGTTCGCCATAAGAAGGTTTCCCTGTTTATGGCGGAGGAAACACTTGAGTTTATGTTGCTTTATTATTTATTTTGCTATCGCCTGCAAACTGAAATCGAAAACAAAAGCTTCGAGGGGCCCTGCGGGTGGAGAGACTGAAGACTGGAGAGTGGAGAGTGCGGCGCATGCAGGGAGCATAAAGTTGGCGCGTGCTGTGGGGCTTCTACCTGGCTCTCGCTCCCCCTCTTATGGGTTGTGTGGGAGTGGAAGAGGGCAGGCGGCGCACGTGACTGATTTGCGAATTTGCTTCTTCGCTACAGAAGGAGCAGAAGCAGAAGAACACCGCTTGATAACACACATTTACTCTTATCAAAACGAAAATATTTCGAGGTTGCAACAAGAGGAAGAGCGACAACATACTTTTATTACTATCGCTGCCAGACATAAAAAACAACAACAGAAAAATAGTAAATAGTTAACAAAAAAAGAGATGGAAGATTTAGTGCGCATGATTTTTTGGGTTTTGTAAACACCCAACGAAAATGATTAAAAAAACCGCAGACAACACAAAAAACGAGCAGCAAAAAGCCGCGAAATTGTTAATGAAAAGGTAAATACAAATTGTTAAACGATTTCATCCATCTATCTCGCTCGCACTTGCTCACTCACTCTCTGAACGTCCCTTCCAGCCCCGCGGACTCGGTCTGACGCGTGTTAGATGTTTAAACATGTTTTCGGTCTGCTGGCCAAGAGGCAACGCTCACCGCCGCTCAACGCTCAGACGGCAGCTTAAATATTTGCTCATAGCGAAAGATCAATCAACGAATGCGAGAGGGAGAGGGGCTGATAAGCGCCAAAAAAGACAGGGACAGACGGAAACGCAGGGCTGCACGGAAAGAAAATAGAATGGGAAATAGGCTTCCTATGGACTTTCCTATTATAAAATCCAACCATCTTAAAACAATATTGGCTAAACTATAACAAAAAATAGAGAGTTGACGAGAAAGAAACTAGCAGAATATGCTTCTCTCATTTTATTTATAAAAATCAAAATAAATATAATTTAAAAAAAATTGTCATAAGAAATACATAGAGCCTTGCAGACATGAAATAGGAAAACTCAGCTTTGCACTGGAAGAAACTAAATAGGGAAACGTTGGTGATCCACTTGGAGACTCTTTAAGAATATGATTTTCTGTCTCCTGAAATTATTCTCATTCAAAGGATTGAAATGAAATCCAGAGATCCAGAGATATAGGTCGAAAGATGGATGTTTTTAAGCAGGGTTGCACGGGGGTAAGAAAGCATAAGCATATTTTCAGGACCAGGAATAAAGTATGCCCCACAAAAACTTATTGAAGAAAATCAATGCAAAATACTATCTATTTGAAAAACTGAATATATCCCAAGAAAAGATGTGGATGATTTCTCTGCAAGTGAAATACAAGAGTGGGGATATCAAGTGGTTGCGCTGCATGGCTGCTGCTGCTGATGCTTAATTGCATCAATTGGAGCATTAAAACAGTTGCCAAGGCAACAGCGAAAAATTCAATTAAACTAAAACTTGCCAATTGAGTGCAAACACATTCCGCACACAAAACAAAACGGGAAAAAGGCGAAAAAAATTAAGTAAACTAAAATTCAATTTGAAACGGCACGTGAAAGCGATCAAGAGAGCGTAGAACTCCAAACAAAGAAAGTAAACAATTAAAATTTTGACATGCTCGTCACACATGCCGGCGAAATTTAAGGAGGGAAGACGACACAATTGATCAGATGTTTTGTTTCATTATGATAAACGATAAATGCCCAATTGTTTTATAGATTTTTCAGCAGGCGAAACTCATTTAAACTAGGTTATGGTTGGATTTCTTGCGATATACACACTCCCCACACACTCCATATCGCCATGGTTCCTTATCGTTTGTTTTTTCGCGGTTGCTTCGGTTTATACAAATAATCATAATTCAATTTATTTACTCTGCCGCTCGTATGTGTTATGTACCTATGGAACAAGTGAACTTTTGCCATTTTCCATTGATAATAGTAAATTATTGGCAAATGCGCTTAAGAGAGAGATAAGCCGCGGGGCTCTAAGGCAAATATATAATTCCCAAACACACTAACATGAATACATACTATATAGATTGACAATGCAAAAATAAGATAAGTGAGCACCGTTTAGACCTTGAAGTAGTCGAACAGCTGTGTCCTTATCGGCGGGAGAAACTTTATTTCGTTACAGACAGCAAACAATCGACCAGGGAAGCTGATTCGATCGACTTATCATTATCAAACGCTTCTGACCAAAGCCTCTAATTCGACTTCATAAAGTAGTAGTAGTATCTGAGAGATTAACTATCCATTGAACATTTATTTGAACTTTGGAGATTGAACGGCTCTTGTGGGGGGTCCAAACTGCACTTCAGTAAAATAAAGCAAAGCAAAGTGTCATAACACCTTACAATAATTTATATTTCTCATTTTTCAGAGAATACGTTTCTGCGCCCTTTTAAGCGATTTCATGTCTCTAAAGATTATGATCCCAGAAGAAAATTAACTTTAATGAATCGTTAATCGTGTGTGACACTGTTGATAAATTCAATCATGTCCCATCCGGCGATAATTACTAAGATCGATATCACCACCAGAGGCACGTGCTCAGCGCAGATTCCTCAACGTTGTCAATTATGCAAAAATTCATTCCGATCTGTTTACTCTACAAATTTGCATTCTTCTCTCACCGCCCCGGCTTCCTCAAATCTTTCTTTATTTGTTCCTCCCTCGCTCTCTGCGTTACGTTAAGTGATTAAAGTTCCCCATTTTTATTGCTTTTATTGTAGCTGCCATGCGCGGGCCGAGTATTTCTCTTGACAGGCCCAATTATCAAGTGTCACAGCTGTTGCTGCTGTTGCGTTAGCACATCATCCATCCACAGGCACAGATAAAAGATACAAAGCTCGGCCCACAGGTGACTCAATGTTTTACATGCCTCAAGTAATACCTATAATGTGTGAGATGTCCCTAATTGTGAGTTACTCAGCTCATCAGCTTGAGAGTTGCTTTATAGCAGGAAATTCTCAAAGGGAAAAGGAACATATAAAAACCGATTTGTAAATGCAAATGACATCGAAAAACAAAAGGCAAAACTCAATTACTTCCTCAAAAGGTTCACACACACACGGGGGAGATACCTAAAGCACATACCTATATACTCTCGGAACGCTTTACAAATGCGATTCAATTAGCATCTGTCGATTGCCACCTCAGAATATACACACTCGTCGTCTTCGGACTATACCCTTTCCCCGTCTCAGACATTGTCAATTGAAGGCAAACACAAAAGCCAAGCAGCCGAATCCGACGAATCCGAAACAGAAAGATGCCGCGGTGCCGAAATCGAAACGAAACTCCCGATTGTCAATAAGTTGTGTAAATAATTATTGTACACATATTTACGCGGCAATAAACAGAATCATCAAAGAACAACAACTAAAATCAATTTGATTGACTCAAATGCGCAAAAAAAATCATCACAGAGCATGAAGTGGTTGGTTGGTTTCTAGCTTGGTGGTTGAAATATTTGCGTGTGCCTGTGAACGATCTCGTATCACACTAGGAATGGATTTCCTATTTTCTTTTTTTTTTCTCAGGGTGGACCCTAAATTTCACTTGCTTGTGCATTATAATTCCCAACTAGTTCAAGCATTTTCTTCAAGGGTAAGGTAAGTTGGAGTGTTTAACCGATAAGCTGGACTTACTTGGGCTATGTAATTCCCAACTGCTTCCAGCCATACACTTTCCGAGTTTGTACTTATAATTCTTAACTTTACTTACATCTTGCCCCCTTTCGATTGTTTTTGTACATATGTATATTGTGACAATGCATATATAATCGATCTCTTAACCGCCTGATGTCAATTGTTAAGGCAAATACGCGCTTAGTCAGTTATGACTAACTAGTTAACAAATCGTTAATTGAGGGAATCGGGATTTGGGCTTAGAATTTACGTTTTTTTGTATATTTATGAATGCTACTTGGGCTAAAGACTCACCTTTGTCTTGGTCACAATATTCGTGGCCAGCTTGACCACGGCAAAGTTGCCTTTGCCGATGGTCTTCTCCAGTTCATAGTATCCCACGCGCAGGAGCTTATCCACGGATATCTTGCTGGTCGATGGCACCTTGTAGTTTTGGGGCGTTGAGGTCGGTGGAGCTGCTGATGCTGCTGGTCCAGCCGTTGGTGTGGTGGCCATTTTTTTGGGAGGGGATTCACGACGGGATTGCTGGATGGGATTGGATTTCAGCGACGCAATTGGCTTCGGCGCACAGGAAATTCACTTAAAATGCATCTTCTTTTGTCGCGGAGTTCGTGCGCGATTTCAATTGCTGGCGGCGAGACTAAAAACCGGACACGGCACGGAAAACGGAGACTGGGTCGGGTCTTCGGGATGCGGGATACGGATTGGTGTACGGAGAGCCGCCGCCAGCAACACTGAGACGCGAGATGATTCCTCCTTATGATTTCAACTAAATAATATTGCACTTAATTCGATTAAGATGTCAATGGCAGCTTCTCGTTCGGACGCTCCGGCGGATTCTCGGTGGCGGGCAGTGGGCCATGCCCACCTGGTAGTTCCGATTCGCACTTTATTTTACACTTTTATTTTATTGCAGAGATAAGGGCACTTCCGGGGAACTTTATATATGTTTTCTCGATTTTTTGCGACACTTTTAAGTCCGATTTTTAATTGTTCTTTGTTTGGCCGCAAAATGCTTTTTACATTTCGATGTTGTACTTTTATCACCGTCGGTCACCTTCTTGAAGGGAAAAGAGGAAAATTATTATATGAAGGCAGGTCTTTTCCTATTCGACGACCTTGGTTTTTTCCCTTGTCTTTATCAAGGGTGGGCGTGGCGCGCGTGTGTGTGTATGGGTTAAAGAGCAAAACAAACACCAAAGATAGCAAAAAATAAAATAAATAAAGTAAAAACAATAAAACCACTGTGACCGTGTTATCTATTCGGGCAGAAAACTCGAAGAAAACAAAAGCCGAACACATGAAATATTTTTCCAACATTAATCACGGTTGACTAAACACATTTCTGATTACCCTGAAAGGACCTTAAAGTTGATACAAATAACTGTAGAAAATCCTTTATACATATTATGGATTTTTTTATTTTAAGCACTAAATTATTGTTATTTTTAATGTCTCAAAACTACCTTAAAGAATGGGGCGCCGAGCTTTGGTGGGCAGTGTAAACAGTAAACTAAAGGTAAAGAAAACGAAGGTAAGACCAAGAAGACCAAGAAGAAAACAGGGTCTTTTATGCTTTGTAAGCTGATCGGCAAGGAGCAAGAGAGTGGTACAGAGAGAGAGATAGAGATATAGGGGCTCTCAATGGGTTAATGTACAGCATCAAGGTCATACGAAAACCGGGCACTTGCACATCTACAGCCACACATTCGCACATAATTGCCAAGCGGAGAGGGAAATCGAAGGGAGACTCGCTCGCACACTGAGAGACACCATAAAAGAGAGGGGGGCAATCGTCAAAAAAGCTCATTGAAATCAATTTAGAGCAGAGGCTGTGTGCGTTTGTGCGAAGAAGAGGAAGCAGGCGGCGGTGATGATGATCAAACATTAACTCAACAACAAAAACAACAAGAACACTCGCACATTCACATAATATAAACAAATTGTTTTCCCCAAGCTCCCCATCTCGTCTTGCTCCTCTTCTTCCAGCTTCGCGTGATATTTCTCGGGTGCGAAAAGAGCAGCGGCAGCTGGACAACAATGCGAACGGTACCTCTCCCTTTTCATCGCCTCTCCTTCGTAAATTTTCACATTTCTAAAAGGTTTTTTCGATAGCTTTTCCTTTGTTTATTTGCATTAATCATTCACAGACACAAAACAGTTGTTAATCCAACCCAGTCAGGCAATAGATGTGGGCGGCGGGCAAACTACCGGATAAACGGTTGATAAGACATACCGCAAAAACCGGAGGAGAAGCAGAGAACCTGCCGGAGAGCTGTAGAACGAAGTGCACGGAGTCAAAAGTCAAAGCTGAATGAACTTCCAAACTGGAAGCAAACTGGAGCTGCCGCCGCGCGAGAGGCTGCTACGTCACTTCCAGCTTCCAGCGCACATGCGGGAGAGAGAGGGAGTGACACAAAAGAGAGAGAGCCTAAGTGAGAGGAAAGTAAAAAGTGGGATGCAAAATACGTCACCGGGTTAAAGGTACCGCTTCCGCTCAAAATCCTGTGGGTGTCACCTCATGCACTCGAAACTAAGTAGCTATTCGAGGGAAATATGTGAGAGCTGTGTTATCTTTTTAAAGTTATTTCAAAAAAAATGCTGAATATTTGCTACCTTAATTTTCTTCGAATTACAGAAAAATCCACTTGGGAATAGGGAACCTCTTGATAACTTGTCTTATGGATAAAGTATAGTTCTTCCACGTATCGTGCCGTACTTTTGCTGATAACTACCAGCCATAGCGCTCTTTATTTTTTTTACCAAATCAGAGAAACAAAAATGATTAAAAAACACAAAAACAACAGCAACAAAGTGCCGAAAAGAAACAAAGTAAAATAAATGAGGCAAAACCGAAGGCGAAAGAAAGAGGAAAGAGGGCGAAAACAGACAACAGAAAAGGCGGAGAACAGAAAAATGAAAACAATAACAACAACTTAGGCTAGAGAACTTGGACTTACACAGCAGCCAAAGCCAGACAGCAAAGCAGACAGCAAAGGGGGGTGCTGCAGAGTGGGAGGTAGGGAGATAGAGCCAAAGCAAACATGCGAGAGACAGTCGTCGCCGCCAGTCGCCCCCATCGATTGCTGAAGGCTAGAGGGAGAAGGGGCTATCAGCGCCAGTATTTGCATGCCTGTGTGCGTGAGCGAGAAGGGGGCCGCAGCAACAGCTTGTGGGTGTGCGGGTTGGTGTGTGTGTTTTAAGGTTTTAAGGAGTCAAGGAATAGCACAGGAAAAGTGAAGTAAACGGCAGAAAAAATTACAATTAAAGTTAAATACACTGGAAGAAATTAGAAAAATAAACATATAACTAAATGAGTTTTCTATAATCAAGCTTGGAGTATTTCCTAGTAATTTTTTTGATATTTTAACTTTTGTTATTATATAGCTGTACGATTATTAAGCATTCTATTTCTCCTTTATCTCAGTGTTTTTCATATGTGTGGGGGACAACGCGAAACAAAATCAAAGAAAAACCCGTCGAGGTCGCACTCACACACAACCACAGCCGCTTTTACAAGAGAAAGCACCTGCAATTGATAACGGGTCGCCAAATGGTAAATAGTATAAACAAGTAATGCGCAAGGTGTCCAATTAGACCACTCAACGGCAATTGGCTTTTTTTGCTGCCTTATTTGCGTTTTACCGGAGTTGCCATGACGTACGCACACACACACACGCGCTGCGTGGAAAAACGTCACGACTTCCACAAAGTGGAAAATAGTACGCGCAGTTTTGTTTTTTCCACGGGCTCTCGGTATCGAAGGTAAGACTTGCCGCAGCGCAGAGCACATAATTGCCATTCATGAATATGTTTTAGCTTCCGCATCTCACGACCTGCTGGAGGTGGTGGCAACGTGACTCACGCACGTCTTATGGAAACAACCTGGCTGTAATAGCAGTCCAGCAAGTGTGTCACGCGCCCACCATTGGAAACATACACGCACACACACACACACGAGAGCCAACACCAACGCAGCGGGAACACGTAAAATGCGTGCTGTTGTTGTTATTCTGCCACCGCAACAACAAAAACAAAAACCACACGAAAGCTGGTCAAACACAAAACACACTTGTAAATTTATTTAATCTTTGCTGCGACGCGACGCTGTGTTTCTTGTTTTTCCCTCTCCCTCTGTTTTCGGTGTGTTTGGTCGCTTACACATTACGATTTCGATCTCTCTATCTCACTCTCCACAGGCTTTCCATCATATTTTACTTTATTATTTCCATTTGTCGCCGAGTTGTTGTTACTGCTGCCGTTGCTTCGAGATTTCTTTTCACGTTGAATTTGTATTATATTTGCGTTATATTATATTCGCTTATCACTGGACAACAACAAAGCGGGCTGTTGTTGTTGCTGCTGCTGCTGCTGCTTATTGCCGTTGTACATAATATACTGGCATAATATACATATTATACTTTTGCACTCGAACTATGGCGGCGACCTCGTACGCGTGGGCGAAGCGCGCTGCATTCAACATTTAACATTAACACACAGATATTCACATTGCTGGGTTTTCGGCAAACTTGGCATTTAATCGCCCTCGGCTAATTCTATTGGAATTTTTTCATCACGCCGTCGACGGCGATTCTGATTGGACACGACACAGTGTGGCCAACTCTTCGGAAAGTCTAGACTGGCTGTCAAAAAAAGTCTTGAAAACGCCAAAAATCCGGAGGAGTGTGACCAGGCGTTGGGCAAAAGCGAAATACAGAAGCCGAGAAATGCTTCCAGGGCCACACTGTGGGAAATTTCTATGTTCGACAGCACTGAGTGGAGAGATTTGAATTTTTAGTACGCTAGCCCACACTGCGAGTGTGAATTATTAAATATATTATTTAAATCGCAATCTGTAAAAGAAAAGGGATAAAAATATATTATTTGGCGAAAAATATACCAGGATAAATGAAAATTAGAGAATTATAAGTCTTAGTTGTTGAGGTTGCATCTTCATGTAAATGTAATTAGGTCTTGCAAGGTAAAAGTACATGTAAAAACTGAAATGTACTCACCAAAGAAAATGCGATTCCTCGGATCATTTCTTAGCTCAGAAGTATGGTTGACTCATCGGAGTTCCTGTTTTCTTGGCCGGTTGAGTTACCTTGGGCTCATCTCGCATTTCGCGAATCACCTTATCGGTCAGTATGGCCTTGGGGATCTCGCGGGCCTCGTACCAACATGGATTCACGGTCTTGACCCAGACATTCGATCTGCACTCGAGGCCCCTTAGCACTTTGGCAACACAACCGAAGGACACCATTTTTTTCGCTTACAAAAGATAAACAAAATATATATTTGGACTGAATTGGAACCGAAAAATTCGTTTAATGCTAGTGAACAGTCTCTGGGAAATGAACTACCAAAAATAATTTCAAACTGACGTAGTTCTAGCCCGCCTGCTTTTGTAACGGTTTCGATTTTATTTCCTGCGCAGCTTGGAATACGCACTGGATAGAGAAGGAAGGAAAGATGGAAGGAAGGGTGGAAGGAAGGAAGAAAGAAAGCCTGGAAGTCACCACGGCCCGGCCATGAATGAAACTTCCAACTGGCCATTGATTCAAACTCTCTGGCAGCAGCCAGCCGGGGAGCTGAATGAAACTGGAGCCGGGAATTCCACTATTACCGTAAAGTACGTGGGCGTTGGGAGGCAGAGATGGAGCTTCTGGGTAAATGAGAGAGGGAAAAGCAGAAGATACGCAGAGAGAGCCAGGAGTTACGCATGAAAAGTCGCGTGACGTCAACTAAAAGTTGTTTAGACAGTTAGAGAAAAATGTAAACTTCACGGAAGCTTAAAATATAAATTAAACAGCTTGGAATTATTAAGTAAACAAATAATATAATTCATATATTTACAAATTAAAATTGTCTTAATTAAAGATTACACGTATAAATTTTTTTTTCTACTTTTTTAATGCATAATTTTATTTTTATATATTAAATAAAAAAATTCATAGTTTCATTAACCTTTGTGTGAAAATGGCATTTTATAGTGCCTCAAATCAAATTTATAGTGAAACCAAACTCTTTTTAAATATTTTAAAATTTTAAAAAGCAATTAACATAAAGCATTGCTAGGCATTTTGATAATTTTGTTGTACAACTGTTCATTTATAAATTGTATGTAAATTAAAACGCTTAATCAAAATTTTATGAATAACTTATAATTGATTTGAAAAGTAATAAGGACTAAATAAAGTTAAGGATAGAAAAAATCATCATTGAGGTCTTATAATTTGCAATTAAAAATGTAAATGTAATAATTTACTCCAGGCTGGCCTTGGTTTTCTCGTCCAGGCTTTCTTCCCAGAATAATTATGGACCATAGAGTGCAATCAAAATTTTCAATAAACCCACAAGCCCGAGAAAAAGCAAGAAAAAATACAGAAAAAGTTGAGCGAGTCGGCGGAAGCTTTCAAACTTAGACCAAGTCTAAATTTAAATTCGTAAGAGAAACCAAAATGGTTCGACGAAGACTTCTGAGTAGTTCGGCCAAGCAGGCTTCGATGAGCGCCTACCAGAATTTCTGGCATCAGCAGCAGCAGCGGCCACAGGGTCCCTTAGTCTCAGTGCCCCAGTACTGGCACTCGATGTGCCACAAGTTGGGCGGAGCGGCGTCAGTGGGTCCAGCGCGCCAGCGTCAGCTGGTGAAGCCGCCCCGGGAAACCGAGCAGCAGCACTTGCCAATGCGGGGGGACTACCAGAGTGTGTGGGGCAGGTGCTGCGGCAACCAGGGACCTCTGCTCAAGCCTGGTGCCATTATGCCCGCCTTTCCCCACCTCGGCTACCGCCATGTGCCGACCAGAGGTGTCACTGCGCTGCAGCCCCAAAGGTCCTTTCAGTACCAGCAGGGAAACTTCCTCAGTTATCCCGCGGCAGTTCAGATGCATCAAATGTGGCATCAGCAGCAGCCTCATGGGCCAGCTCCTGTGGGAATTTTGAAGAAAACGTCTCAGCTAGAGGGTGCTGGGGTTCACAAGGCCAAACGAGTGACCATCAAGGCGCCAGATCACTTTCAGGCCCCTTCAGTGGAGTCGCTGAAGCCCGGGACCGAGGTTCCACGCAGGACAAGCAGGAGGGTGCGACAGCATTTACTGAGAAGAGAGCAGCAGAAGGTGCTGCAGCATCAGATGTTCCATCAAAAGCAGCTGGAGAAACAGAGGCAGGCACAAAAGGAGCTCCGCAAGCAGCAGAGACTGCAAAGGAGGCTCGTGAAGAAGCAGGAGCGGCAGCACCGCCTAGAGCTGGAGAAGGTGCAGCAGCAAATTCAGCAGCATCGGCTGAAGCAGCAGCAACTTCGCGAATCCAACGAGCCGCACCGTAAGGCCCCGAAGCTTCTAGAGAAAAGTAATTGCTTTAATTTCGGGAAAATCGCCAGCAGTTTCCTGGAAAATTCAGAGCCAAAGATGACCAGGTCACAGAAGCCCCAAAACCTTGGTAGAAACCAGAACTTTTCCTATCAGGAAACCAAAAAGGGTCCTGAGGGGACAACGCTGCAAGAAAAGCCCGAAGTTCCCAGGAAGAAAGTGAAAGCCAACAGAGAGGGAATGACCTACTCGCCACGCTTCAAGGATCCCCTGGACTTGGGAAACGAAAGCAGCACCATAACCCTAACTACAGAACAAAGTTTGGCCGATTGTGAGCCCGCAAGGACTCCGTATCGAAGCGGAACCTCTCTGGTGGACAGGGCCACCAACACCCACAGCAATTCGATGAGTGAACTCCTTAAGCAAGTGCCTCTGAAAGCCACGGGTAAGGGAGCCAGGAAACTCAATATTAACGAGCTTTTAAGGAGTGAGCAGGTCAAGGGCTTGAACGCGGATCCCATGTGCCAGTCGCTGATGCAACTGGTGACACTCATGTGTGAATCCCAAGACGACCCGGAGAGTCGGCTGAAAGCTGGATCCGGCGGGGATGATGGCGGTCTCCGGAAACGGTACACTGTGTATCTGATGGTGACCTCCGATGAGGACGAGGACGAAGGGGAACACCTGACCAAGTCGCAAGGGAATAGTACCAGAATCACACGCGGTGAGAGGATTCAAGGGGTAGATGAGGAGTTCTCGCAACGGTGTGGCAAAGCCTATCAGGACGAATATCCCAGGTGAGAATTGAAAAAACACAGTAAAGCCTGAACTGACGTTGACCTAAAACAAAACCAGATTAAGTCGTCGGAGAAGGACTCGAAGGCGTTTGAGCAGTCGCCTGGATGACCTAGACTGCCTCTCTTCTGGTCCGCTGCCATTCCTGCCCATGAGGAGGCCCCTGCACTGGCCAAAACCTGACTACTCCAAGCTGAACCAAGGACGATCCAATCGTAGCCGCACTTCACCACGGGTTCGGTCGCACTCCTCGTCCAAACAGGTTCTCCAAATGCACAGTCCGAGATCTGTGTGCTCAGTTCTAGACCCGAAGCGCAGCTGGAAACTGTGGGAGGATCTGCCGATGACCGCCAAGACCCTGAACAAGGCCTACAGTCGCCTGTGGAGTATATCGGGTGGTCAGAGCTGTACTAAATTTTAGCCTTAATAGGAGGGAACTGATTTTCTTTGTGAACTAAACCCGAGCAAATGACCCTCAACCATCAGTGAAGCCTGAAGTAAAACCTTATTCCAGCCAAAACATGCTTGTCTTTTGGTGGAATAAAGCTAGACCCAAGGCTCCCCCTTTGGTGAGAGGAATTTCCTTTGCTCAGCTTGAAATAAAAGACAGCTTTGACTGCTACTTTCTTGCCTGATCCTTTTTTCGTTGAGTTATCAGTCAACACTATTTGTTCTGGGCCTTTTTTGTTCTGAAACTAAACATATTTCGTTCAGCCGCTTATCCAAATCTGTAATGTAACCGGAATTACTTAAGAACCCAAATCCTTTCCCTTTTTCAATGGCTGACCCAGTCAATCCCTTCCCTGTAACTATCGAGCATGGAGCCGACGAGAGCAGAACGTGCACGGAAGCCACGAATCCCAAGGGAGAAGAGTCCCCTCGCCCAGAGGCGAGCTTGAGGTTCGGGGGTGGCATTTGCGATTGCCAGGGGATGTATCAGCCAGCCAGCTATGACTATGCCGCGATGACCGATTACCAACCCAGCTATTATAATTGTCAAGGTGCCAACCAAGGTTACCTGCAATGGCAGGACTGTGGTAACGTGGTATTGCCATTGTCCCAGTGCCAATGTCAGACTTATGCTCAGCCCAGCCAGGAGTGTGGCTGCTGTACGCAAAACTCGACCCACTACATGGAGTACAAGGGGTTCCAGCACAGTCCCAAACCCAATCCAGTCTACGTGTCAACGGGTTGCGATGCTTATTCCATGAGTTCTCGGCATGCAATTCGCTCCGGAAGCAGTTTCGGATCTATCTCACCGGCGGCGAAGTGCCCGCCCAAGCGATCGGGTTCCAAATGCGGTTTCGCTGGCGTAAAGGGGTCCTTTGAGAGGATGCGTCGTCGGAAGCAAAAGCAAACCCAATGCTGTTGTCAACCCATCCCTCCGATGAGGGTGCTGTCGGTTGAGAGGTGTGGTGCCCAGCCACGCAGGATGAATCCTCCTGATAGGTCATGCAGAGTAAGAAAGCACACGCCTGTGGCTCGGACTTGCGAGGTTCGCCAGCATGCTCTCTCCCACGTCCACGGAACTTGTCATCCGCCTCCCAAGCGGCCAGCTCCGCCGCCTTGCGGGAGATCCAGTTCCAGGCACAGATCTAGGAGTTGCAGGGGAAAGTCCAGGGCAAGCAGTGTCTGCAGTAACCCCAGCGATTTAATGCAAAGGAATCGCTATGGCAATTCGTGCCTCAAGGCCCCCGTAGCGCGGACCACCTCCTGCTACAGTGGACACTGCTGCGGGAACTCCGGCTACGCCCAGCCGAGATCGCGATCGCCGAGCTGTCAGACGGGATATAAACGGAGTTGTCGCAAGGCACCCACCTGCTCGGAGGACCCCGTTTTGAGCTTTCGGCCGAGGTCACGATCCCCGAGCTGCCAGAAGCAGTCGGGAATGAATAAACGCCTTTGCCGCAAGCCGCCTCCCTGCTCGAACGAGACCCTGATGGAGGAGCCCGTGAAGAGCTACCGCTTCAGTTGTCCTGAGAACCGAACCATTACGCTCTGTCCCCATTGCCAGAAGACGATGAGGCAGAGGTGCTCGTCGGCGAACAAGAGGTGCACTTCGGGAGCAACTCGGAAGTGCTACTCCAAGGGCAGACCCCTGGCCAAGGTACCGGAAGTTCCTGTAAGATGATGTACTTACCCTACGGTGCATATTCACGTCTAAGGCCATTCACTTTCTCTCTGTGTTCCCAGAGCAATCGCTGTATCTACAGGACCCTCAGCCGGAACTTGGCGCGTCCCAAGTTGCCGCCATACAAGGCAAAGTACGAGCTAATCCTTTGCTGCAAGGAGCCGCGTTGCCAGGGCGGCGGTAACGAGCACCACCACCACTATCTGGAAGGCACCGCAGCTTCAGCTATGAAACGGGTACAGAAACACGTGGGGGGTTCATCCGTGTCTCCTACCAGGATGTCGTCGCAGAGATCGAGTAAGATTCTCGCTTAACTTTCCCACGCCCTCGCCCTAATTGGAGTTCCCTCTGACTTGCAGACTATTCTTCTGGACCTAGTACCGGACGGTATTCCAATCCGAGGTCTTCATCGACTTCGCATGCACCAGGTCACGCTTACCAAAGTCGGAATAGGGCAACTTCTGAGCACCAGAAGTGTCGAACACCTGCCCCTTCGCCCGCCCAAAGGCGGCACCACTCTGAACACATGACCTCAACGTTGGGAAGAGATCCTCGCTTGGCTCTAACGCCGGGAAGAGATTCTCCCACAGCTCCGCCGATGAAAAGAGATTCTCGTTTGTCTTCAAAGTCGGAAAGAGATACTCCCTTAACTTCATCTTCGGGAAGAGATCCTCGCATGCATTCAATGTTGGGAAGAGATCCCCGGCTACCTTCTACGTCGGGAAGGGATGCAGCTTCAAGGAAGCCTTACTCATTGCCACAAATGTCACCACAAACGGCACCACCAATGGCACCACAAATGTCACCACAAATGGCACCACCAATGGCACCACAAATGGCACCACAAATGGCATCACAAATGGTATCACCAGTGGCACCACCATTGGCTTCTTCGCCAGAATTCCGGACATCGCCTGGAGATGATGTCCCCAGTTCTTCAAAACAGGGACATCGGTCCCATAAAGAGCGGTCCCACCGCAAGGAAAGGGAAAAGGACCAACAGCAGTCACACCAGGAACCTTATTCGTCACCTAAATCGGAACTGAAAGGCAAAGAGCTAGCACCTGGTCACTTCGCTAATCCCAATCCCAAAGGCAATCCAGTGACACCAGAACAGCAACCACAAAGGCAAGCTAATTATCTGGGCGCGAATATTAATCCCTATTACAGAGGTAACTTTCTCAACACGCGTTCCCCTCTGGAGCCTCTTACAAACCCCTCGGTCAGGCCGCAGGGGCTCAACGAACACAGAAGGGAGAGACCCTCTTCGATGCTGATGGTGCCCCCAAAGTGGACCGGACTAGGTCAACTGCACTCATGGGTCTTTGGGGAGCCCTACGTTCAGCAGCCCTCCAGGCGGGGCAGTGCTTGGAGCTGGCGCCAGATCTTCGGGCTGTCCAAGAAGCGGAGCCAGCCCAGGCCACAGGAAACCGACCAATAGGCCTCGAGGCACGTGTCGGAGACAGAAATTTTCATATTCTATTATTTGAATCTTTTTTCGGAAACACCAAAAATATGGACCACAGGACGAGCTCGGAGGCGTTTAACCAGACTTGCTCACAAATCTCTCCCGGATCAAGCGTCTCCGATGTCTCCCAGCAGACCACTTGCGTTCGCCGCCAGCGAACCAGCGATCCATGTCCAGGCAGTCAGCCGGACAACCCCGAGAGGATTTTCGTGCTGAGGAACTGCAATAGGTGTCCGGATTACACGGTGACACCGTGCCAGGAGAACCAGTGTCCCGTTCGTTCCACCAACTTCTCAGGAGAGTGTCCCAGTTGCTCCACTAACTGCCCGGCAGCGTATCCCTCCCAGGATAGACTTTCTGGGGAAAAGGTTAAGCCAACGAAGTCCAAACCACCTAAGCCTGCACCTGAACGGAAGCAACGCCCCAAACGTCCAGCCGGCGGAACCAATATGATCTGTCCACTCTGTGGCCAGGTGGAGATCCCTGAGTCGGGTCAAACCATGTGTCCCCACTGCAATGAAAGGATCCACTCGGCGGTGAACAACTATATCCAATGCCATTGTTATCCCACGGAACAGCAAGCCAATTCTGGCCCAGTGCCGCCTACCAACAACGAACAGCCAGCTAATGGACAACAGGTCAAAGTCTTGACGGGTGACCCGAACCTCAACGTCATTGTCCTGCAGGACTGCCAGAACAAGCAAGAGCTCTTCGATCAGCTAGCCATGGCCATGAACCGCAACGGGGGTCAGGTGCAGAATTCACCACCGCCTTGCTACCCAGGCAACGGCTACAACCAGAATAATGCGAACAACTTCCAGAGCAACAGGAGCAACTACCAGAACCATCAATTGCCCGGCTACAACGAATATGGGAACTATGTCAGAGGCTATGAGGAGCCGCAGGGCTATGACTACCGTTACGATATGGGTCCAGGACAGGGTCCACCTTCGGGTCCGGGACCGAGTCCGGGTTATTACCCGGAAAGTAAGTTTCGAGGGGAATGGATGGTCACTTACCAACCTAACTACCAACTCTGCCTCTCCCTCTACAGCTTATGATGACGATAGATACAACAAGTGCGAGTGCCCCATCAGGGAAGCCCGGGATCCATACCCGGAGCTGTGCGACAACGATTTTCAGGATCAGAATATGGATCGGGATCACGATTGCAGCTGCCCCTGCACCTGCAACTGCGAGTTCTGTCGCCAGGGATTCGAGACCAAGGAGAACCTGGCCACTCTGCTAGCCCAGGCTCTCGAGATTTTCGTTCAAGGCTACCAGGAGAGTAGGAACAAGAAGCCCAAGAAGAAGAAGAAGAAGCCCAAAAACAAAAATCGAAAATCAGCAGGATCGACTGATGCTATGCCAGAGGACCCTCCGTCCAGGGGACCTAAGCAGTCAAGACCCTGGAGGCCGGCTCCCGGAAAACATTCCCACCAACCTTACTACCCAAGGAAACGCACTCCCCCTCAAGGGCATATTCTCTCCCAAGCTCAGGGACAAGTTCCCTACTGTACAGGCAAGATAACGAAGTCCAATGCCGAGACAAACAGCCAGGCAAATCTCAGTAGTTTCTGCTCCAATCACCCGGCTCCCAAGGACCCATCGTTGCGGAGCGAGTCCTTCAAAGCGGATGGCTCAAAGCAGGGAGACCCAAGGCCCCCGACCTTCTTCCTGCCCAACTGCGAGGAGCTACGATCGTCGCATGACCCTGAAAATGGCTCCAGGTTTGGTGGTGGTGGCTACAGCCGCAGGCGAAGGAGAGCCCGCCGACGGGCTAGATATCAAAACCAACAGCAGCAGGCAGAGTGCAATCAGGCCCAATTGGGTGGTGAGGATCGCCGATCGCAGGCGGAACGTAATGGCTGTGCCGGTGCTGACCAGAACAGGACATCCGGAGGCGCTAAGAACGCCTCGGTACTGTTGGGCCTCAGTCCCATTGCCCACTACAGGCCGGGGATGATGAAGTTTCCGGTGAACTACCTGCTGGCCGGCACCAACTACCGTCGCAGCCTGGTGCGCACCGCCGCCGGTGTTACCCTCCACCAGAAGCCCTATATGGACAAGGCGGAGGTCAAGGATCTGCCCCACTTTCCCCGTCAGGAGTCGAGTCATCTGGAATGCCGAGCGCCGCCAGCCAAGCAGTGGCTGTGAGCTCCCAGAGAACGCGTCACCGGAAATTATGCATTGTCGGGGACCGAAGCTCCTCTTCGATCCACGACTTAGTGCATAAGTCCGTCCAGCCGCGTGGTGGTCAGTAGTTTCAGTTCTCCAAAATTTTCCAGTATTCCAAAATCAGTTTTAATCAAACAATAAACCGGAAAAACACGAAATAATTTCGAATTTTTTAGTGAAAATATGTGGCCGTAGAAGTATTTTAAGGACAGGGTTTAGGTATACATTTCATAACCTCTCTTCTATTTGAATTATTTTTTAATAGATGCCACTTCTTAATTGTAACTTGGACCATTGTTTCTACAACTGAACTTTTTATCTTTCTTTTCCTGGCCTACAAATCCTTGTATCTTAATCCACCTATTTATGTGTATTATCCTTGAATGGCAAACAAACCAGCCACATTTTTCCGACTAATTTCCTTTTCTTCAGGCTTCCGCCTTCCGACTTCCTTCATCCGTTTACTGTTGGCACCGTTTCCGCTTCCTGTGGCCCAGATTAACCTCTTAGGGCGGTGCAAATCAAAAGGACGTGGACAGCCATGAGCCGGAGACAAACAATTAACGCCGCAGGCGTTTCCTCATCGCCACCGGACCATACAAAGTCACTAATCACCGGCAATATTTTGGGACTTGTACCTGTGCGTGGACGTGAGCGGACAATGCGCCGCCAGAGTTTACCGAAAATCCCAGTATGCCGGAGGAGTCCAGAATAGAATGAGCCGGCTGCAGGTCCTGCACTGCGCTTCCTGAGCCGCATTTCACACTGCCTGGAAATGAGAAACTAATTTGGTTGCCCCGCTGCGTTTGCCTTGCCACATGTCCTGCGGAGAGAATGACGGGATGATCGGTGCACTGGGAGAAACTTTAGGGGAAATTAATAAAAGGATATTTGTAAAACTATGAAATTTGACTCATTTGTAATGTCCATGAAACTCCTTTTATTATTACCAAGAGTGAAGATAAAATTAATAAATGAATAAATAAAAATTACTGTATCTTAACTATTAAAATAAAAATAAATAAAAAGATCTGGCTTTAGAATCTTTTGGTAAAAAATTAAGGACTTGAGAATCACGACTAAAGATGTGTCTTTTGGAAATTACAAGGATCTAAGAACCTGAAATTAATCACATAAAAAATAACGAATTAAGGACAGATCCAGATCGCCAAGTGTTATTATTTTACTTATATTTTATTAATAATTATATATTTTTTTCCATTTTATACACATTTTTTTTCAGTCTACAAATGTTAATTGCAACGCACAGTCTTCTACGCACTTTTTGCGCCGCTCAGCAGGACATCCTTTTCCTTGTTATTGTTGTTTGACAACATTTGTTTTTACAATTCCCTGCTCCTCGCTCCTTCTCGCTTCCTCCGCCTGGTCCTTTTCCCCTGCCCCTGCTCCTGTTTGTGTACAGAGTGCGCGCCTTCTCCTCGGGATTCCCCCCACACCTTTTCCCATTACCAATCCTGATCCCCTTTCCCGTTTCCGGGGCTCACAAGAAGCCTTCGGTTCTGCCCTCGACGCCGAAGCAACAGATGATTCGTGCTCCTGTGTCAGGACCTAATCCCATGTGTTGTTGTTGTTGGGCGAACGGGATGCAGCAGCAGGCACACTTGGGCAGGAAATGCAATTGTCTAGGCTCAAATATTTGCCAAATGCGCCGAGCCATTTATCCAGCGGATGCACGTATCTACGGGATGTCGATTGGCATCGATCCATTGTCCTTGCCTTGTGTTTGCTTGTCCCAACGGTATTGCCCAGTTACTTTTTAATTTTCTGCTATATTTTTGGATTTGTGTTTGTTCTTGGCAGTGGAAATGGTGTTCCTTCTGAATTTTCCTTATTTGTTAAGCATAAATAAATAATTTGTGGCTTTGATTAATTTTAAATATTAAAGAACTTCAATTATAATTTGTGTTAAATAATTTACTGTATAATACCTAGCTAGGAGCTACCTTCCTTTACCTGGACTATAATCCCACCTTCCTTCCTCCTACTCCCTCTCAACCCGCCCACAAATCGTGATCTTCATGCTGAAAGATCTCTGTAAGTGGTTTAACTGACAAAGCGTCTCCTCATTAGGGATTTCCCCTCTTTCGGAGACAATTGCTGTGCTGAGCTTTCCCCGCCTTGGCTGCTGCGGATTGTTCTTGGTCATGTGCTGTGGGTTTCATTTGGTTTACTGCCCGACCACCGGTGCTGGGCATTTACGTGACACGTTTTGTAAGTAAGTACGTAAAGTTCCCATTGTGGCCGGCCGTTAATCAGATTCACGGAGCATTTCTTCACCGTCGTTCTCTTTATTTACGTTCACTGTTATCATTTGAAAATGCCTTAATCCGAATTTATGAAACGAAAGCGGAAGTCGGCAGCAACTGTGCCTGTGGCTGCGGCTTGTTGCCCTATTGTCTCCGGTGGTGTAAGGTTTACGGTCTTTGGTATTCGAAGATCTCTCAGTTTTCCAGCTCTCCCATGGCCAGATCTTGTCTTGGAATCCGTGAGGCACTCTGGGAAAAAATATAGAAAAATTAAAATTACGACTTGTGAGTAAGTTAGAATTTTGTGGCATTGTCAAAGAATTTAATTTGAATAATTTTTTGAGCGAGTATATACTACTAGAAACAAAGAAAGAATACTTTTCGTATGATTCCTTGACAACTGGGGGGAATTGTTAATTTAATTTTCATAAATATACCAAAACATATAACGAAATTCTGGCAAGTAATTATTTTTTTCCAGTGCATTTCATCATTTCGCAGGCTGTGTGGCATTTTCGTTTTTGGAATGTTTGTGTCTGCGCCAGTTTCTTTACGAGCGCGTCTTATTTTTTCAGCTTTTTTCTTAGTTTTTATTTACGGTTACTTGATTTGGTTTTATTATGATTCTTTTACTGATTGATTCCGACGTTTTTGTAATAAGATTTCAGTTGTGGAAACTCGGGAAAACCTGGAGGACGTGACAGCTGCTGCTGCTGCGGCTGCCTACGCCGCCTGCCCGGCGAAAAATTCCCCGAAGGAAAGGAAAATGCTGAAAACTTTATGACTAGCTGGAGATATGCCACACAATCTGTTTATTGATTTATAGCCCGGGGAAAGTGCCAATAAAACGTAGGGAGGCTGCTGGCTGTTCGGGATTATGTGGGGAAGTCGCTCTCGGTGCGATCGTAAAAATAACTATAACTAACTTGCTCACGCCCAGCCGAGCCTCAGCTTTCTGTGTATATTTCCCTTGCTTCTTGTAGATCTTTAATGACTCCAAGACTCGTAAATCGTTTAGTTTTCGGGGGTGGTTTTAGCTCTATATATAGTCGGGCAGCGGGTTGGATATTTTTGGGATATATCCCAGGCACGCGATGCTCCCCCGAACGCATATCCATCTGCCAGATGTGTGAATTATAACTATCGAACGGGGGCTTAACTTCCTTTTGCCGGCAATTTATGCACAAACACACAATCTGGTTTCTGGACTCAGGCACGTAATTGAAAATCAACAGGGCTAAGCAAATATATCCAAGGCAATCGTAATTATCAGCCGGACTCACTGAAATTACCTCACAGAGTCACGTACGTGGGCCTAAGTAAACATCCTTTTTCGGACGCAGAGGTTGGGTTTTATTATTGTTTTTTGGCAACTCTCATTGCACATCCTGTCCCGGCGGTAGGTGATTCTTATCGCCTCGTCTCTAAATGCCTGGAGGTTCAAATGCCTGCCCAGACAATAGGGAAGATATGTTAGATCGCTCACGAGGAACAGCTGTTTTGGCTTGGGTTCATCATGCATATGGGGAGGGGATGAGCTGGGGAATAACTGACACTGAGCGAAATATAGAGAAAGTTAAATAGGGAATCAGTGAAAATATTATAAATATCCAGCAGGCCTGGTTAAGTCTCTCAATATATCTATATACAGCTCCCAAGTCACTTTCAGTACCCAAGACGCTTTAGAAAATATTTCCGAGATACAAAATGCTGCCCATGTGGACACCTTTTTTTCTACTCTGCCTTATGATCCTGGCCTGCGTTTGGGGTATGCCTTGTAAGCACTAAAAGCTCCTTTCAGGAAAGATATTAATAAAGGCTCATCCCCAGTGATGCTCAACAGAGATGCTTTGGAGGGCATCTTCCGCCACCACGAGCCAGTAGAGGAAGAGAGAGCAACTGCGTGTCCTGCTGAACTGAATTGTGAGTTTGCATAAGCTTAGTTGTTACAAATTAATTTACAATACTTTTATATAAATGCAGCAGCTGTAAAGGCCTTTATTTCTTGGCCCAAGGAAGGTGCTATCAAATATAAGGAGGCTAAGCCGGAGCAGGTTTTTGGCCAAGAAGGCCACCAGGAGAATAAATTGGAGGTGCCCTTCAACTTTCAGAATTTGGAACTGAAACCAGTTATAGGAGCTAAAGAGGATAAGGTCCTGGAACAGAATAAGGAGTCTAAGGTTCAGGGAAATGGTAAAGAAAGAATTAGACGGGCACCTTACCAGGAATTTCAAGATAATGTTAGAGGTAAGGTTATCTAGGTTAATTGAATAATTATTTTAAGCTTCTTTTAACTTATATTTACGAATTTCAAAATGTTCTCATCCCTTAGACCGCAAACCTAGACTGATCAATGCTAAGCTGGTGGACTATAGCCACCAATGAGGCCAATCTTTTCATGGAAAACCTTCAGCAGCTCCAGCTGACTTTGTTTATTTCTACTTTCCATATTATAAATTGTATTAAAATGTATTAAATGCTTGCCTAGTGAAGACCTCTTTTTCCCAGTGTGGCTTATCTAAGTAGATCTCTGCGAGTCCTTCGCCTTGCAATTAGAAATGATTAGAGCGTCGCCACAATCAATTAAGGATTTTTACCAATGGTACCTACTCTCAATTTATTTGGCCAGCGATCGGGGATGAGGGATGCTGATAAACAAGCCATTAGATGCACTTGAGATCGCAACAGGACACCGCTTCAAAGGGCAGGAGGTGTAACATCTGCCGGCATTCGAGAAGCGAGTCTGGAGTCCCGAGTCCTGATCTTTTTTGGGCGTACGCGTGCTGCAACTCGATCGATCGATGGATGGATCGAAGGATAAGGATTCCCAGTAAGCTGGCGTAACTCGATCATCGGCATGATCTCCGCGTTCACGCGCGGAGTAAAAGGATTCGGCACTTGACAGATCCAGACACATGTCGGACTCACACCACAAGATCCTTGGCCATATGCTGCTATTCCCCAAAACTAAAGAAAGAAGAAAAGGATCTCGTCTTGGCATGCGTGTGTGGCAGCCGCAGGAACAGCCACCGAATGCCTTTTACATTGAAATGCTTTTTAGAGCGCGGCAGGAAAAGGATTTCCTGTAATTACTCGCCGATCCCTGAGCGGCGCTGAATAATTAGGTGGGTTCCAAAAAAAAATTAATCATCAATCTACTGGGGGAATAAATGAATGAATGAGTGAGTGAGTAAATGAATGAGCGTGCTGTGGGTAATGATAAATCTCTGAAAAATGGTAATTGGAAATTGTGATAAATTAAGTGACAAAGTCAAGGCGAAGAGTTGTGAACTGAGAGAGGAAATCTTTTTTATTTCTTATAATAAATTCCTAGAATGAACTATATTTTTAAATGAAAATTTGATGACAGCTTCTGTAGGGATTTCGGAGCATTATTCTGGGGCAGAGATTAGCCCTGTGAACGGCCTTTCTCACCATTCTCCCCTCTGTTTCAAATCCCCTCTTAAATACAAGGAAATAAAAAGTCTGCTTTTTGAAATCTCTTAATCCTTTAACAAAAAGTACACACGTTGAGAGCCAAAGTTAACCCACATATTTTTCTGTAGGCCAAGGGACCTTCTTTGTTTTGTTTTTAACCCCGGGAACTTTACTTCCATTGACCTCAGATGTTGACTCAATCAGCTTAAAAGGGAACAGAGATGCGGGTCTGCAGGTACACTGTAGACATTTTGTTTGGAAGTAAATTTAATATATATTTTTAATATAGAAAAAAAATTAATAATATATAAGAATAGTAAATATATTTCTCCTAATTTTTAGGGCTTAACTTTATTGACAAAATAAATGTTTTAGCTAAGATCTAAAATTCCCAAGTCCGAATTCAGTATATAGTATATACGACAATCATCCCCTAATTTTTAGGGAAGAGGACTATTGGCAGTGCAGAAATAATTAAATAAAAATAAGGATCTTCGCTTCAAGTCTAGTATTTAAGAACACAATTAATATTAATATTTTAATATAATATTAAGACTTAAAATATAATTCTTCATATTTTTAATATAAAATTTTAGTTTTATGGCAAACATTGTAATGCTAACTACTTAGAACCCTTTTTTCTGTCAGTATATCCACATATAAACGATCTCTACGAATGTGTCCACAGCTGTCGACCGAAAACAGCTGAGGGAAACCACAGAGAAACGGAGAGAAACACCCCGACGGAGAGCATGCGCAGAGAGAAATCGAGGGAAGTCCATGAGTGGCAACAAAACCCGCTGCACGGGCACGATCGCAATCAGTTGAGAACGTGGATTGCGCGTGAACAGAGCTGCAGATACAGATACTCAGTCAGCCGACAGCCGTCAGCGGAGCAGATACAGATACTCTGGCAGTGTGCGTCGTCGTCGCATTACTCACTCATCCGCCAGGCCCCGAAGATACATTTCGCAGTGCAACTGGCAAACTGGATTTGCCACCCAAAAACAACAGAAACCAAAAACCAAACAATTCCCGCGTTAAGTGAAAAACGTAGCCAATTGCAGCGAAACTTTCAAAACCCGAACGCCGCAGCGAAATAGTAGAAAAGTAGTTCAGAGCGTGAAAAATACGTTTCTTGCTGCGAAACATTGTGAAACGTATCCGAGAGATACACGAGCCCCCATAGAGCAATAGAGAGCTAGCGAGAGCGAACGGAATAAAAACTACCGACAAAAGTGCATTTTGCAAAGGCATATCGAAACCTATAAATAAAACCAAACCACAAAATCTAAACAAACGCGAAAGATTATAAAATTTGAAAATACAATTTCATATACAGTTTTTCGACTGGAGATTCGCAAGACACAACTACAGGTGTTGGATTAACATATTTTCGATCAAGGTAAGTCGGTTTACATACTACATATATTTTTCTTTATGGCCCTCATTAGCACTCGCAGAGTCGAAAAGCATACCGAAGGTTTTCTGAGTTGACTTGGCTTTTATAGTTGCTCGAGGTAGTCGTAGTATCTGTCTTGCATTCCGAAAAACACCGACAAAGGTCTCGCAGTCTCTCAGTCTGTCGCTCAGTCTGTCTGTTTTGATGTGACTCTGGCTAATTGACCTCCAAAACTTGTGTTTTTCCTTTATGAAGCCCAGTCGAGAAACGAAACTGGGCCGTAGTTGGCAGCAAATTGAAAGTTAATGAAGAGTTTTTCCAACTGAGTTGGTTGGTAAGTCGCTTTTAAGCTGGGCTTAGTCAAGGGAAAATGTCTTTGTAGTCAAGGGAACTGGTTAAATTAACCTCTTTGGTTACAGAAACATATAGCTTCGGTAACCGCAAGGCTTGAACACTGAAATAAATCTTTATTAAAATATAAATCAACGCGATAAAAGATAGTACAGAATATATTATAAAAACTGACTCAACAGCAACTTTAATTATCTATCTCCTCCCTCAGAAGATGTTAAAATACAATATAAATATAGTTAGACATACCTTGTTCCCTAATAACTGCCTTAAGTTGATATAGGCTCCACTTAGAACTCTGAAACACAGCCCTGTCTTTTCTCTGTATGTCCTAACAAAAGCCACACTTAAAATGCCAAGACGGCAGCTGCAAACGAAACCGAACTGAAATTTTGTGGCCAAGTCCGATAAAGATGCATTCTGTTGGATTTCATGGCGGCTTCCCCGGCAGTGAGTGGTGGTTATTGCCCTGTTTCTCGGCTGTTCTGTTGTTCTGCCTCGACTCCTTATTGCTCCTGAGTAAATGCGCGCGCATGCGCAAAGGATGTGCTGGGCCACAGGGTCGGGGCTCTCCTCTCCGTGGAATCTTTGCAGCTGCAGGATCGGTGCCAGCTGCACCTGGCCTCGCCCGCTTAATTAATTTCCCAGCTGACTCAGCTCGCAGCTCTCTGGAGTAGGAAGGAAATGACAAACCTCTGACTGCGGCAAAACTTTGATAAGCACTTTGTTGGAGTGCCAAAGAAAGAAGGCACTTCCTGCTGACCCAAGACGGGACCGAGGAGCGAGGAGCTTCTGCTAGACACGTGCGAGGCGCGAACTCAGCATATATTTGCTCCAGACCGCTCTCCTATTTGTAGTTTCTTTCATTTTAATTTACATTTGACAAGAACAAGACCCATAAGACCGATTCGAAATGCATTTGGCGCCATTTGGCCGACGCCGTACTTATATTTTTAAACGCATCGGCGACAACAAGACCGAAAGTCGTCACACATCCGTCCATCACACATTGGGGGCCACAGGGCACTGAGAGAAAAGAATAAGGGTAGAGGAAGTGTTGGAAATTTTATTTAAATTCTCAAAAAGTTTCATTAAATTAAATACTTTAATGTAGGTAATTTTAAAATAAATATTCTCATTGCTTATGATGTAAACTCACAAAGTTAAACATTTTCTACAGTGTTCGTTAATTTTCACATGTGGCTTAAATCTACTTAAATAATTAATATTTATCTAATCTTTTACTACACCTTGTATTTTATTTTAGCTAGATGAACAATATATATTTTTTTCCTCAAGATAAATGGTTAAATAGCTTTTCATGGTGCCTCATTTTACCCCCAAATTTTGTCTCAGTGCATCTAGGGGGGAAATGATGAATGGGACTATTTTCTTTTTTTTTTTTTTTTGTGGACAGACAGAGATGGCGCGACAGCGGAACAGAGACAGCGATAGCAGACGTCAGGCAGACGATGCATTTTCGCATTTTGCTGCCTCGATGGCGTTACATGATTTGTAATATCAGCAAACATACGTCACAACAACAGCAAAAACGGGCAGAAAAAAAAGAGCAATAAAATCAACTACAAGAGCAGCATGTGCATAAATGGAATCCGGTTCGGCTGCTGTCCGTCTATGTTTATTTTTAACAATATTCAGCAGATTATCATCTGTCGCCTGCTGCCGCCGCTGCAGTCTCCGATGAATGAACGAACGAACGAGTTTATTGCCTTGAAAGATGGCCAAGAAAAAAGATC
Organism: Drosophila jambulina; assembly: GCA_018152175.1. Lineage (NCBI taxonomy): Eukaryota > Metazoa > Arthropoda > Insecta > Diptera > Drosophilidae > Drosophila > Drosophila jambulina. The sequence goes on along the minus strand of JAECXH010000113.1, from coordinate 22,830,091 downwards.
GAGAGACGTACACAAATTAACGAACAATGATCATTAAGACGGAAAGAAATTACACTAGATATGGAGCTTATATAGCTAAAGGCAATGGTTTTCTATGCTCTAGTTGTGGGGAAATATTTGAAATTACAGGCCATAATAATTATTAAAAATATTTTAGAGTATTGAATAAATTTATAATAAACTTCCCATACTTCCCATATTTCTCTTTACCAAAAATTGTCGCGACCTTTGCCCAGCTCATCTTCCAAAAATATCTAGAAAATTATATATAATTTTTTGTTTAATAAATCCCTATTTATGGGGAGCTGTCATCATGTCAACCTTGGCCACAGAGCTCGCAGAAGAATCCCAATCCCAATCCCAAACCCAAACCGAATCCGTTTCGGCAAAACGGAAGCCGCTCAGAAAGATGAAACGCGGTGGGTCGTCGCCTCAGCCCCTGGAGAAAGAGGAAATTGTGGGGCATAAACACCCGGCGAACGGACGACTGACGGCCGACAAAAACAGACAAGATACACACACTGCACACCACAGTCAACACTCGGCACTCAAGGCACTGGAAGTCTCTGAACAGGCGGAGAATCACACATATATTTGGCGGATAGCAAATTACGCACTTAAAGTGCTCGCCAAATGACAGGAAACGCGTCATTTTTACGAACTTCAAATTACGATTTTTTACGTTCGTGTTGCCTTGTCTTTTGCACACTTAAAGTTCTGTGGGGCTTAGTGGCAGCTACTAAGTAGCACGAAGACTGGCGCATATAGTATTTTTCGTGAATGTAATTAAAACTGTGGCGCATTTCCTCATTTATTTTCAACAGGGGCATTTCCTTGAAACGGAAAAGGGAACGAAACAACGAACTACGAACGGGGGATGCGCATCCTGTGTGTGTGCGCAGGCGGACGTTGCACTTCCTGCCATTGACTTTTGTCCACCGAATAGTAACTGAAAACCAAGCGCATTTCCCACTTCCATTTCCCTTTTCCTTTCCTCGTTTCCTTTTTCACGCGACGCGTGCTGAGCACGAGTTACCTATGTCCCCCAGCTCGAATGTCAATGCCACATAAGTGGCATATATCTACATATATTCCATATCTATAAATAAAGATATATATTTATAGACCACTATGCCATATCAATCAGGCTTGGAGGCGAAGTGATCACTGATCAGAACGGAAGCCCCGCAGATGGAGTTCCATTTGGCAATCCATTTTGCTTTTCACACGCTTTTCCCTTCGGAGCGTGGGAGTGGGAAACCCAAAATGTACTTCAAGTGTTTTCATTGGCCTCTAACACAGGCGGAAGTTATTGTACAGAGAGAGAAAATGTCTAAAAAATGCATGTGATTTTTATTTCGAATTAAACGTAAGGATTTATTTTCTTTATAACTATACAACCAACTCAGCTTCTTAAAAATTTAATAAATTTCTTCATTCACTACTGTCTATCAATTTTAGCTTTTTTGATTTTGTTTAATTTTTTTTATCAAATTTTTACTGATATTAAATATCATATCTTTCTCTTGGTGTACTTGCCCCCCATGGGTGGCTTGCCTCTTACCCCTTTTTTTCATTTAAAAATTGAAATGAAATAATTGAATTCACAGGGCACAGCCACAATTATGTAGTTCGCCTGCTGAGGACCGCCCGAAGATTGCTTAGAACTTAGAGGAGATTCTCAATGGGTCATTCTCCCATCAGGGGGGAGACTGCCCTCGTTTGAGGGCTTTGTTATTTCCATTCTAATGGTGTCTAAAATGTCGCTTTACTGGGTCTTCGCTTAAGTTTATGGCATCCGCTCGCGTGAGTCATCCTCACCCTTTGGTTTTAATGCCATAAAAGTGTGGGCTGACTTGATGGGTTTTGTCTTTTACTCGAGTGTTAGAGATATATGTTCTAGGAGGGACTAGATGAACCACTTAAGAGCTTGTTAAGCTTTGGTTTTTATGAAAGTGACCTAAGAGAAGCCCTTTGATAGGATAAATATTCTTTTGAAAAAAGTCCCCAGGGAATAATCCTTGAATTTTGTACATCTGGATTGTAGAGATCTCATTTTTGATAGAATGTTGAGGAGACTACCCTGATTGTTGTTCTCTGAACTTGAGCATATTTCGTGGGAATTTTTAATGCTATTTAATGCCAATGAACTGTGTAATTAAAACATGGGACGGAGACGCTGACTCCTTACGCATTTCCTTGAGCGGAAGCTCCGACGGGTCTCCCGGTGGAGTTTTATTCCGGAAAACTATTAAAGGTTCCCTTTTGGCGAGGCTGAAATCGCAGCCCGGGGCTTCCGCTGCCATTCCCATTCCCATTCCCATTCCCATTCTTACCCACATTCGCATTGACACCTTTTATGATCCGTCGGCGGATGTTTCGCTTGTTGTGCTGGGCTGTGTGTTTTTTATTCTCTTTATTTTCTGCCCCCGGTTCCCATTTGGTGGGTTCTTTGTTTTGCTCGGCACATTCGCAGCTGCCAATTGGGCTGGTAATTATTTCCGCTCCGCTCTGCTTTCGACCTGTTCCCCGCTTTGTTTGTAATCGTAATCGGCAGCTTGGCCTGTGTTTCTATGTCAGCCACATGCCGATTTCTGCCGATCCCCCTGATCCGCTGATTCCCCCGGGATCCACCGGAATGTGACCACCGATCGATATGACAGCCGCGAGTAATGATTATTCAGCGCTTCCTTTCGCGTGTGCCCCGCCTCGATCCGCTAACGATCCGCCCATTCCGCCGGCAGCAAGGTCAGATTTAATAACAAAATATCAATTCGAAAAATATGTTTTTGTGGAAAATATTAAGAGTTTTGGATGCTCTTTTCTTTTATTTATATTACTGAAACGGGAATGATTCTATTATTTATGATTATAAAAGTTCACTTCTTGCTAGTGGAGTAGAGAAACGAACATAACTTGATGATCAGTTTCCAGTAAACAAATATTGAAAATTTCCACAACTCAACACACCTTGTGACTAATCGCAGATACCCTATAGCCAGTATAGAGATCAGGTCAACACACTTATGATGCGGTACAACGCGGCGTATGCGTATTATTATTTGTACTTAATATGCTTACAGTTGCTTTTGTTTCTCTTTCCGCTGCTGTTTTCGCGATTAAAACAATTGCTGGCTTGTGAAAGCACTTCCGTTGCACTAACCTCTCCGCCATGAGTCACATTTAGTACTTATATATTAATCAGCGATTCCGCTCTCTGTTCTGCTTTCCAGTATCGCCATGCAAGTGGAATCGAGCTACCCGAAATACGCCGGACGTGTGCCGCCTTTGGATCTGTCCCAGGTGAATGCCGGGCAGGATCTGTGGAGTGGCGGGAGCACTCCTTCGGCCAAGCGACACCTGCATCATCCCTACCAAATGCTGGACAAGTGTCGTGGCGGAGTGACCCTGATAAGTGCCACCTCCGCCTCCGCCTCCTCCTCCGATGACAACAACAACCGTCTGCTGGAGGATGGCAGTACCTTGCTGCATCATCCCATTGGCTCCGATGGCCTGCCCCTGGATCCGCGCGACTGGACGCGAGCGGATGTGTGGAAGTGGCTGATAAACATGGCTGTGTCCGAGGGGCTGGAGGTCACCGCCGAGCTGCCCCAGAAGTTCCCCATGAACGGCAAGGCCCTGTGCCTGATGAGCCTGGACATGTACCTGTGCCGCGTTCCCGTCGGCGGCAAGATGCTCTACCGGGACTTCCGAGTGAGACTGGCCCGGGCCATGGCCCTGCTCTCGTAGGGATCAGGGATACTCCCTCATCCCTCACTGGTTGTATATATCTCTAGGATGTTAGGTTAACGTTAGCTTAGTTCTCGTAGTTGTAAAGCCTAGTCCTTAGAGCTCTCGTTGGTTAAGTCTTAGCCATAGTATCCTGCATTTGTAATGATGTCAAAGAATAGCTCTCAAGAATATGTGTCCATTTGAATATGAATTTTGGAGGATGGAGAAGCTGGTTTATAGTGAGAATAACCGAGAGTGAAAACGCTGTCCTATTAGTTATTTAAGTATGCATCTGATGGAAAATATATAAAATGAAATTTTATAACTCAATAAAGGTGTTGTTTTTTATGGGTAACACGTTTAAACGTTTAGATCTTCCAAACTTTTCTTAGCTTTTCCACACTCATTACTCTACTATTTCGGTTAGAGTTTCCCCACTTTCTGATCTCTGGAACAACTTTTGGGGTAATCCCATAAGACCCCTTATGGGTCTTGGGCAATTCCGCTCTCTTTTTTGGACTTAATGTTCTGTTTATGTCTTTCACAATTCTCCCCAACAAACTCTGGCATTGACAAGTGAAATACGCTTGCCCAATTAGCACATCATTAAGTCCCAACAAATGCCTCCGACTCTGAAAAAACTAGATATATATATACTTAACGCACACACCAAGACAAGTGCAATAAACTCTTTGTTATTCTTGGCCAGAAGTTAATGCTAACATTTGTTTAGGCCCTGGCCATACATAGATCAGCCGGAAAGTGTTTATTTTTCAAAGACTTTTCTCGTCTGTGTGATTAATGGGGGAAAACTGAAGTTGCTTTACAGTAAATATAGGAAAATGGGGGGAGAAATCATAGAAGAAAACCTTGGACAATTTTGGGGAAACTCGAGTTACTTCATAGTAAATTGTAGGGAAAATCAAATAAGTAGGAGAGGGGAGAGAAATTCCTAACCCAGTTTATTTTTCGGGGGCGAAAAATGAAGACACTTCCTAGTAAACAAATTAAGTTAAATATTTGTAAATATGTTAGTCTTTGGGGGAAACCAGGAGTTGCTTCTTGGTAATTAGGGAAGAGTATCCATAGCCTTAATACCCTAGTAGGGTATTCTAATTAAAGTGAGCAGCTTGCAAGGCAGTGAAGGAATCATTTCCGACCCTATAAACAATATATATTCTTGATCAGCATCAAAAGCTGAATCGATCTAGCCATGTCTGACGAGAAACTATTTTTTTTAATTTTTTCAAAAAAATTTAAGGGGTTACATCGTCAAAATTGTCGAAAATTCATAAAAATTTCAATTTTAAGAAATTTTAAATTTAGTATGCTGATTTTTTAATCTAATTTAAAAAAGCATGACACAGCTTTCCAAATTAAAATTGATGCATTTTTGACTTAGTTATGGTCGATTTTCTAGATCCCATTGCAACTGCAAGGGCTTCCCTATGGATCGAATAGGTATAATTATTTTGAAATTATTTAAATTAATTGAAAGAGTACAGGAACTTAAAAAAAAACTAACAAAGAAACCCTTTTTTAACGTAACCAAAAACACAAGACAACAAGTTTAGGAAGCTTTTGTTGCTAACCCGCAAATACAGAAAATAAAATCGTCAAAAAAAGAACAACCAAATCGGGGGAGAGTACCGACAATCTATTCGTGTTGGATCCGAAAATTTCCCAACTGCAAAAACGCAGCAACGGAACAATTATGACAATGGCAATAACAATAGCAATAACAATAACGGATAACGATAATCAGCATCGGTAGTCAAATAGAACCCGGATAGATACAAAGATACATCCGTGTGTGGGATGGCGATGGAAAATATACAAATTCAAAGCGCTCCATCCGCCCGTGCATCCGCTCATTTCATTTCGGGTTTCGGCATGGTATGGGTTTGGGCTCGTAGTTTTTCTCTCTCTATTTGTGTCTTCTATGAATGAACAGAGCCAGAGCCGGGCGCAGCTGCATAGATACACAGATACAGATACTGCGGTACAGATACAGCGGCGCTCGCTGCTCCTCTGCTTTTCGCTGCGTATTTGTAAGTTTGCATTCGGCTGCAGTTGGGTTTTTGGGTTCAGTTTTCAGTTCACTTTCCAGGGAAGCATCCGGGATGTGCCTACGGATGCGGCTGTGGCTGTGGCTGCCGTCAAAGGCACAAAGGAAGTGAGACAAATGAGCCAGAGACCCGCTTACCTTGTAAAACACAAACACACGCACACGAAAAGCCGAACTCGAACCCAAACAGAACCAGATCAGGCACAAACAGATGTCGCAACCTGACACATGCCACGACGAGGGGCACACGGCAGTCCAGAAGATGCACATCCACATTCCATGTTCATGTCCAGCAGCTGACGCCTCTGCAGTTTTGAAAAGGGACTTTGAACTAATGGGGGATTCCTTGAATTTTAAATATAATGAAGAACCTGAAACTCTGTAATAAAAGCCACAAGTTTTTAATTAAAACCGTAATCTTTTTATAGCCTTTGATATCTTGTCGATATATCGCAATAATATAGTTAGACATTCCCTTACAGCCTGCAACTCCTCAAAGGAAATCTACACCTTTTTATTTCATTAAAAATTTTATTCTATAAAGTGCAATATAATTAATTACCTTACAAATACCTATCGTTGGAACTGTGCTACATCCCTATGACCTGGAGTATCTCTACTCTGATCGGTTTGGGGCGAGTACTTCCTTCGAGGCATCTGTCATTATAGAGTTTCCATTGGATCGGTCATACGGCTTTACTATATCGAAGCAGCAGCAAATGCAGTGATCAAAACAAAAGTAAAACTAATAAATCGCTACAAAGACCGGGAAAATTGAGGAAATGCCGCTTATGTAAAGTAGAATATCCGCTTGGCGCAAGGCGAGCGAGCGAACGGAAGGCGAGGTGCGAAAACAATAAAAACGGACGGAAGTGGACACAGCAAACGGAAGCCGGACGACGGATAGTCCAATCCAATCCGAAAACCGACACAATGCCACAAAGACCGCACAGTAATTCCAGCTACCGGGCTTAGGGATCGGAGTTGGAGTCGGAGTTGGGAGTCGTTCTCTTTGCCAATTTGTTGAAATGCTGCTTTTCCGTTTTTCAGATTTTCTACTCTGCTTTTCCGGCGGCGCCGTAATTGAATTTCGGATAGGAAATGACTAGGCCAAAAATATCCACGCTTCGAGTGGCTCAGCAGAGGAAGAACCTCTGTAGGATGAACTCTCGGTGTAACCCCTTAGAACCCTCTACGACTTCTCTGTTATAATTTTTAATTAGTTCATTGCCTGTGCCCTGGCGCGATATTTCCCACGAAACTCTCACTCCGTCTGCATAAACAAATGAAGTGAATCAACAAAAAAGAACTCTGAAAATATGGAGGAAAATATGGAAAGAGTTTGGGTGCCACACACAAAGCTGTGTGTGGGGATAGCCACTTGTTGTTTGGATCCCTGTTTGTTTGTTCTCCAGTCCCCGACAGAAATATGCTAAACATGAGCCTCAACAGCATCACAGAAACTGAATTTATGTACGATCAGCGATCGATAGAAAACACTAATGGAGGAAAAACCCATCATTATGGCCCACGCTTTTCCACACAGGTGAGTCACTGAAGGGATTGAAAGAAAAGCGGATGCCATAAAGTATCTACAGACCAAATAAGGTGACGTTACAATAGGGATACCCCCGAGTGAAAATTACCTTTGGAGAATCGGTAAATAAAAATCGTTTCTTTAAACTTCAGGCGGTCCTCAGCGGGTCAAGCCAAGGAGAATATTATAGAACATTTCTATAAACATCCAATATTTGTGTATAATTGTTTAGAACTCATGTAGGGACTTGAGTTGGTGCCACCCAGCGGGGTCTTACTCTCTCACATTTGGCGACTTCCGGCCAAAAGTTAGAGGAAATATCTGACTTCTCAGCGAATTCAAGAGCACTTGAAGCCACAGAGGCTCGGATTTCTGCCTGTTTTTTGTTTTATTTCCATTTATTTCTTGCGTTTCTTTTTTCGGTTCTCACTCCCACGCTCAAGAGTTGGAAAAGCTGTGTGTGAAGCATTTGTTTCTTGAGGGAAATGCTCAGCCAGAGACAAAACTGAAAAAGTCTTACACAAGAAACTGTCATTGCCAGCGCAGACCCACACAGTAAGATACAGATACAGATACAGATACAGATATAGAGATAGATTCATGGGAGAATGTTATGCATAGAGAGCGCGCGCGGTCTAGAAAAGCAGAACAAGTTCATGGGAACGAACTTTGTGTGAAGAACTCCCCCGGGGAGGGCCAAGGGTTTACATGGATATATGTAGATACAGATACAGGGGGGATAAGTTCCAGCGAGCAAGTGCAGCTCATCTAATAGATACAAGTGCCAGGCATGAATACGATAATTAATGCGTTTGCTCCATTCATGATTCGCTCCTTGTCTACGGCGTTTCAATCAAGATGGGAAGACCCTGAGACACTGGAAAGTAAACGATTTCATTTAAATTATTAATTTAAATAGGGAATTTCTTAAGTTAGTCCAAATCTAACCTATTCTTTACTTTATGTATTCCTTATTTGAAATATTATTTAATAAACTTGAAAGACAAAATCCAACTAAAGCTGTTGTGATGTACGAACCCTCATCAGTAGCTTTTTAACCTTTAGTTTTGCTTCCATTTCTTCTACACTAAATTAAAAAATTCCTCAAAATATTTCTCCCAGTGCCCACAAAAGAAACTCCTACTCCTCTCCCATGCTCAGTGCCCCGTCCGTCCAATTGCTTATGCAAGGCAACGTGACTGTGTGGGCGTGTCATCACTTTCAATTTTGCGGCCAATTTGAGTGACACTTTCTGCCTGTTTGTCACGCCGCTGGCATAGCCAAAGATTGTGGCACAAAGCGAGAAGTGGAGGCTACAGAGGGGAGCTTCCTTGGCTGCCCAAGGAGGCCCCAAGGAGGAGGCCTAGAGAGACAGGCGACTCGTGTATGCGTCTGCTCGTCGTCTGCCGCGCTTCCGTTTCCTGCGCATAAATTTTAATGAGCGCGCCAGATTCCTCCCCCTCTCCCTCTGTCAGGCTCCTTAATCAAGACACTATCAATTGAAGACTCAGCGGAAAAAAATACTATGAAGAAAGGAAGCGAAGGGAAACCCTTTCCGCAGTCGGTGTCTCTTACCTTGACTTTCGCAAACTCTGAACAAAGTCACGGCTATGTTGGCCATAAATTGGCACAACCAGTTTTGGCCTCTGGGTGGAAACAAAAAAAACTGAAAAGAAAACAAAAGAAAAGCGCCGAGGAGGCATTGATAGGAGGCTTTTACTGGCTTTCCCAACCATGAAATTCGCACAGAAAGCACGCCAGCCAGGAATGTGGATAACACCAGTGATCGACTAAAGAAATATCTCTTTTTTGACTTTATGCAAGTGAAATATATATTTTGTGTTAGGTTTTTCGGTTAAAAATATAATAAAATAAATATATTTAATTTTAAAAAATATAATGATATGTCAAACTATTTGTTTTTTAAACTATTATTTGCATATAAAAACTTTCTTCCTTTTTAAAAATACTTTCAACTCCTAAGTATTCGGGTTACAATTTAGGCTTTTTTCCTTAGATCCCAACATACCCAAGGTCCTGGAGGACTACTCATTTCTCCAGTTTCTCGCTCTCCACCTCTCCTTCTCTGAGTTTTTCGCTGAACATTGGCCACACACCGCCTCTGTCTTCAGCTGGCAATCGAAACTAGTTTTTCAGGTTCGGCGCATGGCTGATAACAACAATTGCAAACGCGACGATGGACTGCGCGGACTGCGGACTGTGGACTCCGGCGCATGCGCGCCAGTCTTGCATTCCTCGGCTGGCTCTGGGGTGCGCAGAAATCCCCTCCTGCCCTCCGAGAAGCATTTGTGGAATTTTAATTGCGCAAAAAAGCAGTCGAGAAGTCGAGCTGCAATTGCAACCGATGGGTTCTGCACCAGGAAAAATATATTACCATGAAAAGGGGGTCAATTTTTCAAACAGATATTTGAGATAAAGTGTATAATTTTTAAAGCTTAAATGAGCTGTAAAATGTAAAATTATTAAGAAAGATCAAATTAAAACAACTATGACACTCTATTTTATCTTGCTAACCTGAGTGAAATTCTCCCAATAATCTTCTATTCATAGCTTTAACATTCCAGCTGCATTCATTAACCCATTCAAATATTAATATATTTCCCTTTGCCAGATTCAGCTTGATCTCCGCTCTAATTTCTTTGTGTGTCTTGAAATGACGTTGAATGATGGGCACTTGGAGGTTCGCTGCAAGTGAGAACATATCGCGTGATGGTGATAGATATAATGGCCATGGACAGGCGGCTGGGCTGGCTGGCTGAGCCGAGAGCTGGGAAAGATCGGGAGACTGCTCTGCTCCAGCAGCAGCCGCGCCACGCCTTGGAGCCGCCGCTGATTGCGACGGCTGGCAAAAACCAACGGACCGCAGAGAGCAGAACGAGAAGGAGGGAAAATCTTTCTTACACGCTGCTCGAATTATAAGTCGTCGACATTTTGCCGGGCCGCCGCCGTCGTAGTCGTCGTCGCCAAGAAAAATGAGCCAGCATAAATAAACCAAAGCGAAATAGAATAGACATTTGTATCTGTTTGTGTCTGCCTGGTGTAATTGAAGTTGCAGAAAGCCAGAAAAAGCCACAAAAACGTAAACTGAAGGCCCAGCAAGAAAAACAGCCAGCGGAGACGAAGACGACGCTGCGCAGCCAGTGGAGCGCGAGGCATGGCGCATACGGAAGCCATAAGCTGCAAGAGATTTCTCTTTCGGTGCTGCCTCTGCTGCTTCTTGGCTGTTGAACCCAACTACCAAGTCCAACCCCGGCCCGCATCGCACCACTGGAGCGTGATCTCTCCGCCTGGAGATGCAGATGGGTAATGGCCATGGAGCTGAAGATCGGGCTGGAGAAGGAAAGATCCTCGTCAGCTCAAGGATCGAAAATCAATTGGCAAGGCGAAAGACAAGTAAAGGGAACGATCGCAGCACAAATCGCCGAAAATTACAGGAAGCAAAAGCACTTGCCGAAACGATCGAAAATCATTCAATTACGACAGCTGGCTGGGAGCCCTGCATATAAATAATGGGCGTGTGGGCTACCCGAAAAAAACAATAATAATTATGTAATCACGCGGGGAAAAATGAGATCGTTACTCATACTGATTTGCATTCGAAATTGGTATATATAGAAAGTCTTTTTCTTTTTTTTTTAATAAACAAATTTTATCAATTTTAATTTTAAATCAACAATAACGACCCACAAAATATTACAAACAATTATTTCCTGTGCAATCTTTAATTACAGGCACTCAATAAGGTCACGACAGCTCCCCCCATAAGCAACAGGATGCACGTGCAAAAATCAAGGTGATCCGAATGAGGTCAAGCCCCCAAAGCATGAAATGAAACATGTCTTTATCTCAAATTCAAATCTGGCGCTAGTAACGTTCGCATTAAGCAACACTGCAGTATGGCAACGCCAAATATATGAGCGATTACATATCGATTTAGGTGGGACCATAAAATATTGTCGATAGAGACGTTTGCTTTTTTGGTCACACTAACATAAAAACAATAAAAAAATTGAGTCCAGAATATAAACAAAGAAAAGCAAGGAAAAAACGTTTTAGCAACCACGTTGAGTTCTCCGCCAGGCCAATGAGTTTCAACCTAAACGTGGAGTCGCTCAACAGAACCCTGCAGGAGCTCTTTGCTGGCACCATGTGAGTTTAATTGTTTTTTGTGTTTTTTCCCCTCTTTTCGGACTCTTTCCCCACTTCGGCTTTTTCTGACTCTTTTTTTTCTCCACGTTAACCTTTTCGGACTTTTTTCCCCCACATCGGCCTTTTCTGACTTTTTTTCCCCCGACTTTTTGTGTTTTTTTTATATCGATGTTTTTCGATGTTCTTCGATTTCGATGTAGATTTTTTATTTTTTATTTATATCGTAAATAAAGCCATAAATTGAACTAATAAAGTTTATAAATGCTTAAAAATGAATTTCCGATTAGATAAGTATAAATTAGGAAGAAATACCATTGGACCATAATTTGTTTATAAATTTAAGTAATAAATGTATTAAAATTTTTAAAATACAAATTTTTAAGCTGGCAGAACGGCCCCATCGCCTTCACGGATCTGCAGGCAACGCTATTGAAGGTCCTGCTCATCCTGCTGCTGGGCACCTGCGTCCTCATCGGTTATTCGTGGTCCGTTTACGGCCAGGTTATCACGGAGAAGTTTGTCAGGCCAAGTAGGGGGAAAATGCGACTTAATTTTGTACGCGGATAACAAAATTCTTTTCCGCAGGCACTCTTAAGGAAATCGAAGAGCTTAAATTGTCGGTGGCCAAGTTGAAGTTGCCCAAGGAACACTCGCCACGCATTTAAGTCAGTCATGTCCAAGATCAAGAAGTTCTTCAGCCGCAAGAAGGAGGAGGCGGCGGCCTTTAAGGTGAGTATTTGCCTAATCCTTGCTAACCCTGACTAAAAGTCCCTCCCCTCCCAGCTCAAGCTCACGGGCAGCGGCATGGGCGAGGGCCACAAGCTGAATGCCCCCAAGCAGGAGCATGCGGCTCCTTCCGGCTCTGGTTCCCGCAAAAAGTACGAAGCCTATGTTCCACCCAAGCGAAATGAGATTAGCAACGAGGCCAGGCAAGCGGCCAATGCGGCACTGGCTCGCATTGACAAAAAGACCTCGCGGGACTTCAACACCTCGCTGTCTGCGGTGAAGGCTCAGGCTAAGCGGGAACTGGAGGCAGAGCGTCGCCAGAAGGAGGAGCAGCAGGCTAGTGCTGAAGCCTCTGCCTCAAATACCAGTGCTTCCGGCGGCGACACCCGCAACCTGGCCTGCGAGGGAGTCTTCTTCCGTTGCCCCATGATCAGCGATGAGGTTCTACCCAAGGCAGCGTGGAAGGCCAAGATCAGGGAGTTCCTGTACCAGCAGCTGGAGGGAGATCGCGGCCTCACCGCATGCCTGATCATCCACAATTGCAATGTGAAAGAGAAGGCGGACGAGTGCATTACCACGCTCATTCGGTATCTGGAGAACCTCATCAAGAGTCCCACCGAGGAGAAGTTCTGCAAGATACGCATGTCCAACAAGATCTTCAGCGAAAAGGTGCGCTACGTGGAGGGTGCCTTGGATGTCCTCCAGGCAGCGGGCTTTAGCGAGGTCCAGATCGATGGTGAGCAGTTCCTGCTGTGGACCAGAGAGCAAACGGAACAGGATCTCGACTTGCCCACCCTGGTGGAGGCGTTAAAGAACTCTGAGACAATTCCCCTGGAGCTGGACAGGAATATAAAGGTTCTCCTGCCTTCACAGGCTCGGAGAGTTGTCCTTCCCGATGAGTTCTATCGTCTGTCACCCGAGGAGATCAAGAAGGAGCAACAGCTGCGCTCGGAGGCCATTGCACAGGCCCAAATGCTGAGGACCAAAGCTATGAGGGACCGCGAGGAACAGCGCAATCTGCGCATGTATCGTTACGCCTTAGTCAGGGTTAAGTTCCCCAACGGACTCTTCATACAAGTAAGCTCTGAGCCATATGAGGTAATTAAGAGAAGAGTTGTGTAAAAAAGGTGAATCATTTCCAGGGCACTTTCAACGTTTACGAGAAAATTGCCGACGTGTTTGAGTTCGTGCAATCTTGTCTGGCCGATGAGAGCCTCGACTTCAGCCTGGTGGCAACCAGCGAGGGCAAGCTGGGCGAAGAAGACATGGAGAAGACTCTCTTCGACTGCAAGTAAGTGTCTTAAATTAATTAAAGAATACTTTATTAATTAATTTGCATTTTTTACAGACTCATTCCAAACTCCCTTTTGCTGTTTGGCGCAAATGGAGTGGCATCTGCTGCCCAGGCCGATCTTAATTATTTAAAAGAAGAACTTCTGATGCTGGTACAGGCCATGTAGGAGTACTAATCCAGCGGCACTTGTAACTTTATTTATACCTTACCCCAGCTGTTGTTATTTATTACTTTCAAATCTATTATTCAAAATCAAATATAAACGCACTTTACACAAAAGCGGAGAATGAAATGTTATTTTAGAGAATAATTTATATGTAATCTATTCAGTAAATGGTTTAGTGTTATATGTAATTATAAAGGTTATATATAAGCAATGTAGTTGAAAATTTGATTATATCCCTCCTTTAGACAGAAGTTTGCAACGCAGTGATGGAGTCATTTCCGATCCTAAAAAGAATATATATAAAATTCCCAGATCAGGGGACTTTATCATATAGGGACAATCGGTAAGTTTATGGAAAAAATATCAACTCGCCGTTTTTAACATATTTTCATTTACTTTAAGACATGACCATTATTATGTTTTATTTTAGACTTTCTGTTTTAGTTTGATGAATGTCGTACTACTATATTAATAGAAACAAGTTATAACTTTGCCGGTTTCCAACATATTTTAATCTACTGTAAAAAATATATATATATTTTTTATTATTACATTGAATTTAGTTCTAATTTTTTTCAATTCGGCTGAATTTATCATAAAGCTGCCATAGAAATTATTGGTGAATGTAAAGGAAATCGTACAACTAAGAAGATAATATGCAATAAACGTTTACAAAAAGTTTAAAATTAGCATACATTACTTTGTTCACTTTAACAACATACAAATATAGTTTATAATTTTTGTTATAATAAATATTTTAACTTAGAGATTTCTTATTTGATTTTTAAATGTTCTGAATTTAATCAAAATCGAATTTCATACTTTATAATTATCTCTAATTAATAATAAATCAAATTTTCATGATTTAAATGCAAAAAACTTTCCGTGTGCTGAGTTGGCTTCCTTTTGTATTTTTATACAAAGACAATTGCTTTGTCCTGAAGATGAGCCCGCAAACCTTTTTAAAATACTGAGAACTGTATGGTTTTAATTCAATATTGGCTTAAACTCTTAATTCGATCGGAATATAAATCAATAACTGTTTAAATATATAGAGTCCAAATTTAAGATCCTTTTTAATTCCCTTCATCCCACTGTGCCGAGCAAACAGCTGTTTGGTATGTTTCGCACCTTGCCGCTTTTCAGGTGGTATTTTTTCTCCTCGTTACCTACGGCCACACTCGGTGCAAAAATAAACAACAAAACCATTTAGTTGCTGCTAACAAGTAAAAATTAGCCGAAAACCTTTAAAAACATGAGCTTAAACCCCAAGCTGTGACGAGTGAGAAGTGTGAAAGTCGCGAGACCATTTGGTGCTATGTAAATGTAAGTAAACATGTGTTTTCCGTCATTAATCTTCGGCATTTAAAAACAATAACAAATTGGGTTATAACAAATGTTTAATAAATGTGCTTACGCGGCAGTGGGGGTGGTGGGGGAGGTGGGGGAGGAGGAGAGGCCATAAATAATGTTATTATTAAACGGCGGGGGACCTTGCCAGCTGGGAAATTTCCCCGTAGCTTTTTGGGCGGTCATTTCATCGCGTGGGCGACGAGGGATCTTTCTGGTCATTATCGAATTATTATTGGTTCTGATGAGCAGCTATATGTGGGTACCATTTGTTAATGTTTTAATAAGCTAATTAACGAGGCGAAAACATAGGGACAAATAGGGTGGTAGAGAGATCTATAGAACTCGTACTTAAACCTTTCATATTTATATGTCTTTAAATTAGTGTTACAAAATTGCAAGTAGTTAATAATAATATATGCTTCTTATATAAAATGTGAACCAATTTCTGCTAGAGTAGAGATCTCACTGAGCCCTTTCTCGAATAAAGATAGTTGCGAAATGAAAAAGGTATAGAAAATGTATATCCCAAACTCCTCTCATTTTTAATTCCCCTTTAAAAACAAACAGTTGCATTTAATGAACCAATTTAAGGCTGTCTATCAAGGCGGCATCAGAGATTGGCGAAAAAAAAAATAAAAGAAAGAAGAAAAGCTATAGGAAGGCAATAGGAAAACAGTCGAAGGAAATTGAGATAGAGGCGGAGAAGGAGGTGCCTGGCTCCGGGCACCGGGCAATTTGGCGTAAATCTCGCTTGATCTTGGGAAAATAAGTAAATAGAAAAAAGCACCTAAAATCAAACATTAATGAATCTTTTCGGCGGCGGAGCTCAGGGCTTAAATTAAACCAAGCAAGCAATCGCGCCAAATCGAAACACGCAGCCACGGGAAGGGAGGCTGCACACAAAAGCCAGCCTGGAAAGCTGAAGAAAAGAGCGCAGCCGGAGAGCTGGAAAAGCCAGACTTAAGCCATCGCATAAATTGGCCTGGGCTGTGGAGCCGAAGATTTCATTGTTGGCCTAGGCCATTGCTTATTATGGCCAAGGCATCGGATCTAGGCCTTCATTAAACGGCCAAAAGAAGCAGCTTCGCTGCAGTGAGAGGAAATGTTGGTGAGAAGGGTATTAGGTTCGAATTTAGCTTAAAACTTATTGAAATCATGGATCAATAATCCAAATAAATATTCCCAAAATAGTTAAAGGTCTTGTTAGAGTCTTTCAATTAGGATATTCTATTTCAGAAGATGTCTTCTTATGTTTATGAATCATGACTTGATTTTTAGTAGAAGTTTTATGAATATTAGATGGATCTTCATCAGAATCCGTTTTCTGACTAATATGTTTGGAATTTTATTGAAGCGATTCTGATGGAACCCCCTTTTAATATTGCCGATATAATAAGTCTTGTTTAAAGTTCAATTCTTTGGTTTTTTGAAATCCTTATTAGTTGATAAATAAATCATAACAAATTTCCCAATATTCTTACAGTGCAAAAATGAGCCTTAGTTCAACTTTGGTCCGCGAAGCTAGTGCGTGAGATATGCATTATTTATCTAGCGAAATTTTTCTCATTGCTGCGGCGACTTGTTGCAGGAGGCCGCAGCAGCATCAGAAGACTTCCTGGTTTTTTCCTGCTGCCAGCTGCGGTGAAATTCCAAAATGATACGAATAGTTTGTTTCTGTCGGGAGAGATAGCGAGAAATATGTGGGACAACCCGAGGAGGTGATCATCCTTCGCCTTCACCTTCTCCTCCGATTACGGGTTACGGGTTGCAGGTTGCAACCTGCACGTGCCTCGCCAGGGGTGGAGTTGGCTGATTGAACGATTGAAAGATCATCACCCGGAGTACAGAGAGCCGAGAACGATCTCTGCCGGAATAATAATAATGATGATGATGAGGTGCAAATTGGCGCTGCCATGAAATTGCAAATCAACTTTTCTGACTCCCGATTGCACTTCATTCTAAATTGTTTGCTCAACCCAGCAGCCCAGCAGCCAGCAGCCGGAGCTCCTCTTTCTTCCTCACAACAAAAATTGCAAATCGAATTTGCCAATTTGCTGGGCTCGGAGCTGCTGAGAGGTCTCTTCTCCGGCTGATTTGTTTCTGTGGTTGCCACACAATTTGCCAGTCCGCAGACCGCCGCCCTTTAACAAGCATTTAGCCTTAGCCGGGCTCGTGACCCATTCCCTTACAGAACTCCCCAACGCCAATAATATGCTGGCAAGTTTATGACCCAGCCTCGAAATTGAAGTGGAAATCGGTTAGCAGTGGTTTACCTTTTCGATTTGTTTTTATCGCTCCACGCGGTAAGGCAGAGGCAAGCGCCCTGCATTTACATTTACATATTTCTGCCTGCATTTGAACTCTGATCTTGGCCAGGGAAATGTGATCCCCTCCGGAATGGTACGGATTCCTATACGGGAGCAGCTGGGTACCCACTCTAGGCGGAAATACTTCCCCTGTGACAAACGAATAACAATAATTAAGCCTCTTTTTTGCTTTAATTAACACTGCTGAACTTGGGCAGAGGAAGAAGAAGGGAATATTGATCGGGAAAAGTATAAATATAAGATACTCTTTCCTTATAATATAATGGAGCTGGAAAGTACTGAAAATTGTTTAAAGATCTGAATAATTGAAAGCTGGCTCTAATATACTGTGTACTATTTTTAACCAGGAAGTACAAGTAGTATATTTTCTGCTTCATTTATAGAAGCAACTCTCAGATTAATAAAAAATCATCTTACAAGCACTTTTTTTAATAATGATCCCTATAGAACTTTATCGATAAGCTCTTGTTTACACTCTTTCTTGGAACGTATCGCATTTTGCAATCAAATAAGAACTTCCGGTCCACTCAGCGAATGTGTGTTTTTATGAATGAAAAGCTTGTCTCATCCAGCTTCCCCTTTCCCAATCCCTCATCAGTGTTGTCGTCGATGTCCATCTTTGGCGATCGTCACGCTCATTGCCAATTAGTGCAATCAACTGCGTGAGTTGTGGTGCTGGAGGAGATCGGTGGAAGGGAGGATGCCCTGCTACATGGGATTGGGTTTACGCCAGACCTCAGTCTAGACAATTGCCAGAGAAATCTTACAGAGTTCACAGCTTCAAACGATTAATTGAAGGGGTCTCCCTTATGCCAAGAGCAGTTAATGCTAACTACAAAATTTGTAAAAAGCTAAATATGATTTTATTTCATTTATTGGGCTAAACGTGTAAACAGTAAATTACTTATAGTAAATAGTCCCCCGAATATCCTGCAAAACAAAGTCTTAATTACTATCAATAATTTAATCCAAAAGTTGCTGCAATAGAAGACGTATTGAATTGCCAAAGCCTCGTCGTTTCCCTATTACCCAAAATCCCCTTCTTTGCGATTAAACAACATAATTAAAATGCCAAGTTATTGCAAAAGCCGAATGTAAATTTAATCAAGTATCAGGACCAGC
Organism: Drosophila jambulina; assembly: GCA_018152175.1. Taxonomy (NCBI): domain Eukaryota; kingdom Metazoa; phylum Arthropoda; class Insecta; order Diptera; family Drosophilidae; genus Drosophila; species Drosophila jambulina. Next base: position 22,811,596 of record JAECXH010000113.1, on the reverse strand, counting down.
TTGTTCAATTTATAGCGCTGCCCCCTGCCCACCTCCACCTCCAGAGAAGCTTGATCTAACAACTTGCAGTCAATTCCAAATACATTTGCAATTTGTCAAATTTTGGTAGCCAGAGAGTGCCAAAGATAAATTAATTTCGGCATCGATTTGATCGCTTGTCTCTGGTCGTTTTGTGTGGAAACTTCGTTGGCCAGGAGGTGGCAGAGGGGCGGCGGCTATGGGTAAGACCATGTTAGCCACAAGCCAACATGGCTTGGCTCATTGTAAATGTGCTTTAATGACCACCGGTCAGCAAATCTCATTTTTTGTCGGGGGACCGCATGCGGTTTCACACACATAAGCACCGGAAAAAATTATACAGAAAGCTAGTGAATAATTTAAAAACATTATAGGGAAATTCTTTGATTCAGGATTTCATTTTTTTAGTTGTCATTAGTTTTACATAATTTTTTTTTCTTGTAGTAGAATCTTTATGTAAAATCGAGTGATATATTTTCAACTTACCAAACGGGGTTTGAAACTGAAACCCATTTATACATAAAATTTCTTCCAGTGTTTCCCCTCCGTAGAGCAGAGTAAACGGTGAGCAAGAGAAAGAGGGCGATGGCGAGGAGATGCTGGCTTGCCAAAGATTTCTGGTGCTGGTACCTGTAAGCCCCACCGTCCTCCCATATTACCATCTCGCTGGCCAAAATAATGACCACTGTCCACATGGTGCAAAATTAGACATATTTCCTCCTTACTTCGGGGTGTTAGCTCTCCCCCCAGCTCTTCATCTTGGCACTCACCTTTGCATTTTCAACACCGAAAAGTTTTACATTCGGATTTTCCGCAACTGCTGAGAAAAATGACATTACAAATTGTGGGACATTTGTCTAATTAAATCCCTCTGCTCTGCCTGCTCCAATAACGAGGGCTTAGATTACAATCTCACAGCGGTGCGTAATGGCTTTTGTGCTTACTTCTTCCTCCAATGAAGTTGGTCTTTTTCGGGGCTAAAAAGTGGTCAAGTGGGGTTGTGGCAAAAAAGGTTGCAATTTTGGGGAAAATGTTGAGGAAATTGAGTTGAGGACACAAAAAGTGGCGAGAATGATTGGGGATATGAAGGGACTGCATTTGATGTCCCAGTTTCAGGTTGGGTAAGACATTTGATAGTTCTCTGGCTCAGAATACCTTCTATTGGAGGAGAGGAAATACCTGAGGAGTCTGTCTGTTAATGTCAAGTTTCTGTTTTAAGATATACGATTTCTTTAAATGCCATTCTGTCATGAGTTAGTCAAACGCTAATTGCTGTCTGTCAGCCTTGAGGCATAAATCTTGTTGAGGCTTCAAGCTTGATTTTAAATGTTTTAGATACCAATTATTTAGTATTTAGTGGCTTAGCTTATATTAACTTAGATAACAATAGAAATTTACTCAATTTGAAGAAAACTTAAATTTAAGACTAACTTCAGATTAAAAAGTAAATAACTATAACCTGAAGTTATATTATAACTGGAACCTAAGAATATGCGGTGACTTGTCGGGTTTAAAATATTACTTAATATAAAGATTTAACGACAACTCCCGACAACATTTTAAAAGTTCTTTAACTCTCACTCCAACTAACTATTTTTCCCTAAAAAAAGACCCCTCTTATGTTACTTTTATTATGCTCAACCAAAGATAGGGGCGAAATCCAAATGCATTTATTTGTTATTTGTACATAAAAGGCTGCTGGCCACTGAACACTGACCAATTAGAGGAGCCAGGGCGATGCAACCCCAACCGAAAGAGTGACCACAAGCCACACACATATCGGCCGAGCGACAGTGGACCAGCATCTAATGAAATTAAACTAAAATCGAATTACACTCCACTCAAGTCCTATCGGACTCAACTAACTCGAGTTGAGCGCTCACTCAGCGCCGGGACTGATAAGAACACGTGTTGCTTCAGCCGCTGTCCCGCTCGCACCAGGCTGCAGAGTGAGAGAGGCTCCAAGAGAGACTTGGGGCTCTCTCTGTGTAGTTGGGGTCTGAGCGAGACTCGACGAGGGGTCCAATTAGGTTGCCGGCAGCAAGCATGCGCTCCCTTTCTGCCCAACGCAGGCTTAAATGGAAACTGTCCCAAAGGCACTGGCGCTGGCGCTGCTCTTTTATTCTCAAGGCACAGTGGGCTAAGTGGGTTAAATGGTGGAGCTTTAATATTATTCTTTATAATTTGAATTACTTTTACTTTTAACATCTGCAACGCTGTGAAGAAGTCACTTCCGACAGCCAGACAGACAGAGTCAAATCTAAATTGTTATTATAGTAGAAATATTAACCGTGATATATCTATTTCCCATTAATGTTTGCTTCCTTTCTTTGTTGATTGTTAATTTTATCCCCAAAATCAACTCCCTTGCCCACTGTGAACCTTGTGCCTTTGCCTGTCTATTCGCCATTCCACTTACACTTCCACTTCGACATCGACTTGGAATCGACTTGGAACTCAGTTGCTTTCGAGACTCATTCCGGTTTGGTTGGCGAACGAAGTTGAGCGCGTCTCGTCGTCCCGCGGAAATTCCAGTGCACTAGCTCTTGTCCCTCCTAAAGAAAACCCTTTACAAAAGTGGGAGACAACACAAATATTATTAATCTTTCAAAACAGAAAGAATTGCACAAATAAATTTTATAAGAAAACAATTGAAAGAATTGCCGACGGCTAAGAAGAAGCCAAGTGAACACAGTGAAAAGTAACAATTACAAAGGAAAACGCTTCTATATGATCATATAGATTTCAACAAGTCAAAAAGTGCATTAAGAAATTGAAGATCTATGTAAGTTATTGGTAATATTCATCCCCCAAATTTGTAAATCTTTAATATAATGGTGCAGTTAAGATCACAGAAGATTCTAGAAAATATTACACTTATATATCAAGTTCTTATTGAGGATCATAAAAAATAACACAATAAACCAGCAAGGGTATTTTAAGAACCAAACAAAAAGTGAGATAAATCTGTTGAAAAGCACATCCGTTCCTCAAATTTATTTTTAAAATTTAGACTTGAGTCTCGGTTAATAATAATGCTTCCTTATCTCGCCCAGCATTGTCTGAAGATTGTTGATAATCCAAGAAGCACCATATGTTTTCAGAAATAAAAAAAAAATCACAAATGCATTCAAAAACATAGATTCTACTAGGTATTATAAATGTTAGATATATATATATATATATATATATATATATATTAGTAATGACCAAAAAGAGTCAGTTAGCTCAGAACTACAGATCCCTGACAATTCTATTTGTAAAATTTTTTGAAAACCCCTTACGAACCCAATGATAGTGTGGGGAATCTATCTCAGAGGCCCATCCGTTTGTCCAGATTCGAATTCCCCGACTTCAGACTCGTGACAGTCACCAAAATAAAATGCTCTCTTATCGCGCAGCGCCCGAAGATCGTTAATATTTATGGGACGCTGCCAGAGGATCGAAGAGGATGGGATCGTATAGGATGGGATGGAGCTGCTAGAAGAGCTGATAAGCCGGGGACGCTGATTATTCAGCAATATGCATCACCGATCTATATTGTGTGTACTGTTCCATTCAGAGATAGGGACAGAGAGCGGGAGAGTAAGTGTGCGAGCGCTTAACTTAGTTTTTCCGCCGGGTTTTCCCCGCCTGTTGATCACTTTTCCTTCCCTCCTCCCGGGAAATTAATAACTTTTGTGAGAACAACTGGCAGCGAACAGGCGCACAGCGGAATCATGTTCGAGTGATTAAATTAATTAATGATATAGACACACTGCGCAATAGTGTCCACGCCAAAGGAGGAGATCTTCGGCCGGCGATCCTGCGGCGAGCACAACGCCACGTGATGCGGATCTCTTGGCCAAAAAGCCAGAGTCTGGACGCAGCTGAAGCTGCAGAGGCGAGCAGATCGTTGTCTTAACTTGTCCTACACGATGTCTTATACGTGTAGCAACAATTTATTTCGCCGGCCGATGGATCGATCCGCGATCCGCGATCCTCGATGCTCCATTCGCAGTGCAATCGATGATCATGGTCTGTGCTGGAGTCAGTCTTCGGCGGCTTCGCTATCCCTGGCGATCAATCAAGCCCCGGCTGGATGATCAATATTAGCCGGTCTAAAAATAATTGTGGTTCGGCCATCTTCATAGATGGGAGGGAAAAATAACTTAAATGGTTTACTAGTGATAGCTGGAAAAAAATAAATTAAGAACTTAAGAGGTTTATATTTAGGAGAATAGCAATCAACAGCAACTATAATTCAAACTTTTTATAAACTAGACTTTCTTCGAATATAATTTTTAGGAATTAATTTTTTGGGAAGACTTTCAATAATCATTTTAAAACTGAAAGCTGATTACATTGTTTTGGTTTCCAAGAACTTTAATCTAATCAAACATTGATAATTCTCCTCCATAAACATATAAGCACTTTCAAATATATATTTAAATATATATGAATATGTACGATGTGAGTCAGTCCCCATCTCATTTGGCTTTGCTTTTTGTAGTTTGTTAAAACTTTACGACTTGTGTAATTAGTTTTTCCTTCGAAGATATTTTTTAATGGCTGCCGACACAGACTCCAAAGATGTTGTACAAGCCATAGATGTGCCAACACCAAACTCTCTCTCTATCCCCCTGTTACAAACAGAAAAAAATAACTAAAAAGCTGCCATTAAAAATTGGAGTAACTGTTTTTCCAACTAATATCTGTGTCCAAAGCGCTAATTGAAGGCAGCTCTCCACTCGCACGAGGGGCTGCTTCTTCCGCTCAGCCAGGTTAAGGGTCAAAGTTCTTTCTGTTTTCAGTTTTGTGTGTGATTTTGGGGTTTTCCCTCCAGCTAGAGAGTCTCCCTAGTCGGGGCTTCGAGTCTCAACTGACTGACGACAAGTGCCTGTACACCTCTTTCGAGTAAACTGTCAAAGGCGGCTTGTTTACAGCCTTCATTCGGTCGTTCGTCGGATGCCGATGCTGATGCTGAATTAATTAAACTAACTCGAACTCGAACTCCAGCTGCAAACCCATAACCCCTTTTGGCAGCCGCCAGCAGGTGAGTGCAGCTCAATTTGTACCTTTTCGTTTCGAAATTGGTCAGTGTAACCCGAGGACAATGGCTTGGGGGCAAGGGACCTCGACTCCTTGGACTTTCCGCCTTGTCTGCCGGTCGGTCGCTCGGTCACTCGTCACACAGGTCCTTACAAGAAAAGGACATAATTGCTGCAATAGATTCTCGACAGGAAGTTAAAAGGTTGCACTGACAAGAGGGCGATGTCTTTATAGGAGATTTTAAGATGGAAGGGAAATTTTATCACTGGGAGAAAATGGTTAATTATTAGAAAAAGAGATCTTAAATCTAATTAAGTTAATTTTTATATTTAAATAGTATTCACATACAACTCAGGTACGGTGTGTTTTCAAATAAATTTATCAATTACCTAAAATCCTTTCAAATCACAAAATGTACTTTATAAACTCATACTACATTATACATATATACCCCTCAAGGGATTTTATCGAGTGAAAATACAATTTCCACTAATCTAAGCCAGCCTTGGCCATCTCTCATTTGGTCAAAATTTTAATTTCCCCCTTGGACCTGGTCCAGGGGTCAGAGATTTTCTAAAGCTTCAGTAACCAGCGCCTCCCCCTAGGATGTGTTGTGTCTATTGATTGGAATATTCATTGAATAGTTTTTAAGCTGATTTATATGCTATAGTGTGTGTGTGTGCTGTCGATTTAATAAATATTTAATTTCAACTCGGGCTACGTCTGCTGATGGCTCCTAAATCCACACATAAAAGATTCAATCAACTGAGGAGCAGGAGCAGCGTCTCCCTCCACGATGACGATGATGATGTTATTGTGGCTGGTGGTGTGCCATCGCCTGCATTCAGGGATTAATAATGCCCGGGCAGGAGGCAGCGGCTTCGGGAGTAATCCCCGAGAGCTCCCGAGACATCGTAATTTGCAAAATGCGCAATCGCTTCCTATAAATCATGCCGGAAAATAAAAGAGAGACACACACACTCTCCAGGACCAGCGCAGCGGCAGCGTTGAAGGAAATATCTATTCAGATCAGAAATATACATATATTTCACCTGGCCACATCATAAAGGCTGCTGCCTGCGTTCTTTCAAAGTCCTTTTGAAAAGGAAACCAAGCCGAACGTCAACTGCTATCAATCTCAGGTGAAATGGAGCTGCGTCCGTTCGGGCCATTAGAAGCTCCCTCCTGGCTCCATACCAGGCCGCCCTGGCGAAGACCCTATCCCACTATCCGACCATCCAATCCCAGGCAATCCCAGCCGGGCTCCGCGCAGTCATCGCAGGCCAAGTTGCTCCGCTCAAAGGAAAGCGCCCGTCGCAATAGATCGCACATTGCAGATAGAGGCGTGCCTGCCACTCCACTCCACAGAATCGAGGGTGGAGCGGGCTATAGTGATGGCTGAATACTCTATGATCAACTAGAGAATATTTAAATATCATTATATTTATAAATAAAATAAGATAAACAGGGAGCCAGGAGACCATTTTATGTGTTGGCATTTTAGAGCGTTTAACAAGAAATCTCTGTTTCTTGCTGACTATTAAACTTATTAAAAAATGTATAAATTAATACTTTAAATCTAAATTAACTGAAAACAAATTTAAATAATTTATTTCACTAAGAACCAAGAGATACCCCGCCTTGGAGGGTATACCCAGAGGTAAAGCCAAACAATGCACTGCAATTTCTGGCCACAGAGGATGAACGCAGCGCGTATGCCGGGCGGGGGGAGGAAGTAAAAGAAACTGAAAAGACTCGGAGACAGGAGACAGGAGGCTGGGAGAAGCTGAGGAGAAGAATCCGAGGAGATGGAGCCGCGAGGAGCTGCGAGAGTCGCAAGTTGCAAAGTCGCACATTCGGCGAGCGCCTTCAGCAGTTGTTATAAATTATAGTGCCGCATGCGGAATGAATGCCCAAGATCAAACCGGTGGTGCTACATACGTACTTGCCTATATAGTATACGTATATATGTATGTGTTCGAAGCCAAGGGGGAGGGCCGATTGGGCGGTTGGCTGGGCGGCTATAAAAACAAACCTCCGCCCCCGCACGTAGTCAGTTATTTTTTGTGGTTGTTACTGTTGCTGTTGTTGGCTGTTGTCCCTCTCCCTGTGTCGCTGCCTGTTGCTGCAAAATATTTAGCAGTGTACCGCTATAAAATTTGGTATTCCAAGACATGCCGCCGCACTGGTGCAGGGCACTGAGAAAAAATATGAGATCCTTTATTCAGAGATGTCATATTCATTTCCTTTGAAAGGTCTAAGTTGCCTTTAACTTGTAAGTTATAATTTTTAAAAGCTTCATTCTATTTAAAATTGGTCGCAGAAAAAAGGGACTTGTAATCCATATAAGCTACTGATGGTTAAACCTTACTACAACCTAAACTGCTTGGGTTTGCCCTCTCAGTCCTAGGTCTCAGTGTTAAAATGATTCCGAAATTTATCATTAAGATCTGCAAAGTATATAAAATATTTCTATAATTTACTACGCCATTACATTCACTAATCAAATAACTATTTTTCAAGGGCGTGTATTGTTTATTTTTAAGCTACATATATAAAAATTAGCTGCTGAATAAGCATTCAGCGTTTTCTGACTTGAGCACTTCTTAATAATCGTAAAATATTTTATTACAAATTAGCATAAAGTGGAGTTGGAGGAGGTGGCTTATTACTTTATCATATTATAAAGCTTTAAAAATGCTTACTAAATGAAAAATGATAATATGTGTACATCAATTAACATACTGTATCTGGCATTGTCCTGTTTACCTTTTTAAATATGTAAAAAACGTACCTCCCAGAGCAGATCCTATAAGGCCACCTCCCAAATAATCCACTGTATATTTCTCTCTGTGTATTTCTGCGGCAGGGCAGCAGTTGGTCTGCCATTACCATTACCACGTTGTAGGCATGTTGTAAATGCCAGCCGACTGCTGTGGATTTTTGTCGTTCCTCGCTGCTGCTGCTGCTGCAGTTGTTGCCTGGATGTGAGTGTCTTGGAGTCTCTGTGTTCTCTGTTTTGGCCATAAAAAACAGAAATGAGCCCACGGAAAACATGTCCAATTGCACTAGCAAATATTCTACGTTGACGGCTCATCAGACAAGGGAACAAAACGCAACTGGAGTAGACAATCCTTGATCGGAATTTGCAGGGGAGTTGGGATTACAAAGCGAGGTTTTGCCGTGGGCTAAGCGAGTGTTTAATTGGTAATTAGTAAAAGTGTAAAATGAAATTAGCTTTTTGAGTTTTAATGGTCTTGACGTTGATAACCTTAAAAATAACAATATTCTTTTTTATCACTTTTTAGGAAAGAATTTGCTTATATAAGTGAATTTTTTAAAGAGGATTAAAATGTTACTTTCGAAGTTTATAAACCTATACGTTCAAAAATTTCTTTACCGATAATGTTCTGAATTTTAAATAGTTAAATTTTTCAATCAGTTAAGTTACATAATTTGTCACAATATTCCTTTCTGCAACAAGTTTTCTATTCATTTCTAATTTACTTTATTAGCTTTTAAAAATGTTTTAAAAATCTTAACACTACGAAATCTCTCCCCAACTATTCTCACACTCATTTCCCCCATCGACACTCGTCCCAGCAATTTTCTGCGAAAATGCACAGTAAATCAAGGCAACTGATTCAGTTGGCAAAAGCGCAGCCCATAAAAGTCAAACGGGTTTAACTTAGTTAGTGTGTAGATCCGAGATTCAGACTTTGGTTTCGGCTAATGCAAGCCGACGCGCGAGGGGCTTGTATTTGACGAGTGCAACTGCGCGGCGAGGACAAACAAAGTGCCGCGGTTGTCAAGCGGCCGCAGCAGCAACAACGTCTACAACTGCGTTTTCGGGGGACGTCGGACGGACGGACTGACGGACAGACCGACTGACTGACTGTGTGTGCTATGCTAATTACTGGACATGACGGCGGCGGACCCCAGACACAGCCACAGCCACAACCAAGTCAATGTGAACAAAAGGCGCAAACGTTTACGCACACTCCGGGTTTCCGAGTCCGAGTCCGAGTCCGAGTCGGAGTCGCAGTCGCATTTGCATTTGCATAAGCAGCCATAAAAACAAAATAAGGAAAAAACAACAGAGGCAGCAGCTGGTTGGCTGGGAATGGGTTGGATAAGGAGGAGGAGTGTTCGCTAAAAATACAGAGACAGCGGCAACTTAGTAGATACTACACGACAGCGACAACGGCACGGCAGGCAGCCCACAAGAGACGATCCTAACTTAGTAATGGGACAAGAGACTTAGTGAGAATTCGCCTAACTTGGGCCTCTCTGCGCTGTGTGAAAATGGATTTCCTTTTCGGCTAGCCAGCGTCTCTGGGAAATTGTGCAATGAAAATGGCACTAAGTAGGTGATTTATCCTGTGAATTAAAATCACTTAGGGAGTGTTATATCCTGAGGGCTGGAATTAGAGTTCAAGATACCAATATTAGGTGATTTAATCCTGGGGTGATTCTTTATATTGGTAATTTCCTCACAAAGCATAGAAAAGAAATACATGAAAACAGCAATGCTTTGGTCTATTTCCTCCAGATTTGAGAGATGTCCATTAAGCATTTTTTATTTATATGAATTTTTTGTTAAAGCTCAGAAATAAGAAAACAAAACTAAAAGAACTCTCTTCAAGCTCTAAAAAAATGCTTCAATTACAATATATTTTTAGCTCTCAATACCTGACACTCCTACCCATAAATGTAATTGAACGATCAACTGGCATAGTTATTTCCCTGTCCCTGCATTTCTAATTGAATGACGGCGATGACAGTACGCGTATAATGAACCTATCATCATTAATCATTATCTGGAATGGAATTATAGATTTCCAATTGAATCGGCGGCCGACGTGAAGACATTGAACCACGGGGAGCACGAGCAACAGCAATTCTAATTAGAGCTATTCAGCAATTCTCCGTCCATAGACTTTGGATTCCCTGGCCAAGCTAGTTTCCATACAAGTATTGGCATCTTCTGCGATATATAGAAGAGGAGGGAAAAACCAACCGACACGAAAAACATGGCCAGAAATGTCAACTTCAATTCGGTCGGACTTTGGCGGATTTTTTGGCATCCCAGAAAGTTGTAGTTGCCAGAGAGGAACACGAGGCCCGGCTTCCACTCAATGTAAACTTTCGTTTTTTCCTTTGTTTCTTTGGTGACCATTTCTTGGGGGAGAGCTCGGAATCGGAAGGTAGCCCCAGCCCGGCCTCACGATATTTGCGTGCCAAACCGAAATTGTGTGGAAGTCAATTGGCAGTCACGTTTGGGCCAAAAACCTGGTCTTGGTCCTAGTCCTGGACCAGGGCCAAAAGCAACCACTGCAGCTGGGCCAAATTAAATTGTCAGTGTGTGGGGGGAAGCCAGATCCAGCCTTTATAGAGTTATCTTTCGATTAACAAACGATTGAAATTAATTTTCCGGCAATATTTCCGCATGCTGGCCATGAAATGTGTGTGGAAAACAATGACAACTGCAACGGCAGCGGGGGCAACAGCAACAATTGCTGCAACAACAGCACCAGCAGCAGCAGCGACAAAGGAAAAATCACGAACCCGGAAGAAGGCCTTCCACTGAAGCCTCAGATTTTGGCCAGATCCAAGTCGCTTTGATTCCTCCCCCTCAGGTCTCGTTTGTGGTACCTCTTACTGTCTAAATGGGGAAGGTATATTGGGTAGGATTTCTGAGATCAGGATGCTTAAGAACTTGAATATTTTATTTGTCTTGAAAACTTAAAGAGCTAGCGATGGAGTGTCATGCATTTAGGAAAAGTGACTTACACTGTTTCAAATAAGGATTGCTAAGGATTATAATAAACTAATAATCGTTCTTAGGGAATTCTGTCTGTAAAGGGGTTTAAACTAGCCATTTGCTTGCTGCTTAAAATACTCTCTCGCCGCAAATAAAGTAGGATTTATTTTTAGATCTTTTATGTTGCTAAATTACGAGGTATTTCAAGTTCGTATACCTTGTCTCTGCAGTACCCACTGACTCCTGCTGTCACATGTTGCTCCGCTGACGCTGCTTTACCGCCTGCAATTTCTTCATTTCGGCCGGAATTTCAGCCGAACTGGTTTTCAGCCTTACTCTTTATTTTGGCTGAAATTTGTTCGCGCTTTTGTTGACATTTGTGTCGTGTAAAGAAGGGCCTGCAAGAATCTTACAGAAACAGTTGGACAGATGAGCTGGAAGAAGCACAAGCAGAGCTCGGTGTGGATTACCCAGAGAACCCAGAGGAATGGAAGCTGTTGTAGCTGTTGCTGCTGCTGTCAGTGGCAACTGCAACTGCAACTGCTGCTCGTCAAAATTGCCATCAATCATTGTGGCCAAGAATGCCCGGGCCAGTAGACAAATGGAACCTGTTTTCGGCCCCGGCAATATCAGTGTTAAATCTACAAGATCATTTTCCCCCGGCATGCAACCCATAATTTGTGATTGTTATAAGTCCGAACCGTAACGAGTTGTTCTCCGTACTGCAGTACTTATATATCTAGACTCGGCTGGACAGGCGTAATAGACTCGTCGCCCGCCTAATGAATTGAAACGTTTCTGGATGGCCTTGTTTGCCGCGTTCCTTCGCGCTGCTGCTGCTGCCTGCCATCGATCACGCGGGCACTGGGATTGAGCTTGGGCTCTGGGCCAGCGATTGAGGACTCCTCCTCGTTGGTATTCAGGTTTTCAGTTTCCCAGTTTCTCAGTATCAAGTGGAGGGAATCTCTGGCCCGGGCACGAAGTAGTGACTGGCAAGACCGCCCGCTCAGCCAAGAGTCAACAGAACTCTTTTTTGTCTTTTGATTAGGAATCAGTTTTGGGGGAAACTCGGTCATCCTGCCTCACCTACATAGATCGCTGGGGCTTCGCCTCCTGCTCCTTTTTCAGCTTCAGCGGATTGCAGCTTGAGTTGGGGTGCACAGAGAGAAATAGGGACGAAGAAAACCATCTGCTTTAACCAACATCTAAGGAAAATTTCTATGGTTTTACCTGGAAAACCAAACACTTTCTCTCACTGTGACCATCCATCCTTTGGGCTTCGCGAGTGCAGCGCGCGCCTATCGCCAACTGTCATCATTTTCAAATTATTTCTCGTTGAATATCTAATCAAGATTCATGCATGATCGCGGCTAAATTGCTTCCAGGCAAGAAAGACGACGACGAGGCCGGAGCCAGAGCCAAATCTAAATCCAAAGACCCGGCATAACAATTGCTATCCTAGCTGGGCTCTCCTGCTCCTGCTCCAGAGCCAGCAGAGTTGGCTCCAGCATCCCAGGCCAGGCGAGCTCTTCACGTTCTGGGTGCTGTTTGATTTTCCCTCACAACCACAGCAGCGTTCTTCCATTGTTTTCTGACTTAATAGTGTTGTTCCTGACTGGGATTCCTTTCTGGCTGTTTGTACTGCTTTTTGTTGCTGCTTTTAGTTTTTGGAAGGCAGACAACGATTCTGCATCGAAAATTAGCCCTGACAATTGTTTTTCGAGACAGTTTTCCGCTGCTGCCCCTGCTGCTGCCGCTGCCCATGTAATTGTTTATGTTTATGAGGGGCTCTTACGCGCATACTTGAACTTTAGCTTGTCTTTATTTCGCTTAATTGAAACTAGACAGCATCCGTAGGTAAATAATTCAATTACACACGCTGACTCAGCTCGCACACTGCAATTGCACTCGAAAACAGGGTGCTGCCTGATACAGGTCATTATTATTATTAAATTCTATTAAATTTGCTGTTCATTTGGTGGTTAATTCGCTGTCGCCGCCACTTGATGGTTATTAACTCTCGTGTGACATCTGTGACTTCAAGTGTTTGCCTCAATTGCCAGCGCCACCATATGAGGGTAGTGGGTATCACTCCGTAAATTGATGACCCCTCTATGGCCTTCTAATTGTTTTATTAGATTTTCACAGAGCAGGAGCACGAGTCGCGTTGGGTTCCCCCTCTGGGACACGCCTCTGCATGGAGAAACAAATTGTGTCAATAGTCTATGGAGAGCCAAAAGATACTTTCTCGATGCTATAGTCATTTTTTACCACCAGTAGAGATTATATTTTTCAGTTCCATATCGCATTCTCTCTGTGTGCGAACCAATTTCAGGGCGTCCATTGTGAGTTAACTCTGTTGGATTAAACTGAAACAGGGAATCGAATCAGCCTCCGGGCCCCAACTCTTGACATTTTTATTTTGCGAGCTGGATAAAATTTACGAGTCAGCGGAGGAGGGATCAGAATCGAGGTGTAAACATATTTCCCGGACCGTGCTGCGGCTGACTGCATGAAATTATTATCAAACATGCAAATCTGCTGCGGTTGCCGCGGTGGCTGCGGTTGCGGGCATCGTAAATTGATTTTTATGCCGCTGCTTCTGTGGGCCTTTGCCTGTCCCTGTCAAGTAGACATATCCCAGCTCCATTCGATTCTAACTCATTCTGCGTCTCTCTACCTCTCTTCCAGTTGCCTGCTACTTGTCTTGCCCAAGACAATCTCCGCGTAATTGAAATCGAAACCCTTGGAAGGAAGCGACGACAGCCAGGATGGTGCTCGTGCTGAACGGAGTGCTGCAGGACGACTGCCCCATGAACACCAATAGCCTGTTCCTGCAGCATCCCGTCTACCGAGACTACGCCCAGCAGCTGCACTCCATTCAGGCCAAGTCGGTGGGTCCGGTGGGTCTGCTCTATGTGGGCCAGCGGGAGTGGGCCGCCTCCGCCCCTCACGACAAGCACGTCAACATCATTGGCGCCGACGATGCCACCACCTGTATTATCGTCGTGGTCCGGCATTCCGGTAAGGTTTCCTATTCTCTGCTCCCATAAATTTGGCTCATTTGGCTGATTAACCTTTGCTTGGTTTTCTTCCCGACAGGATCGGGCGCCGTGGCTCTGGCCCACTTTGATGGCAGCGGCGTGGACGAGGCCGTGGGCACCATGGTGACAAGGGTGCAGGAGCTGGCCGTGGGCTATCCAGAGGGTCGCATCGAGTTGCAGTTGATTGGGGGCTATCGGGATGTCAATAACTACGGCGAGGAAGTCTTCTTCAGCATCATGCGTGAGTAGAGAGGGGTTTTGAGAAGGGGATTTTGGAATTGGGCTTTAATTGAGGTAGAAAATATTATTTTTGTCATAAAAACTAAAAGATAAACTTGCTTTCAAGCCTATTTATTCCTAGAAAACAACCTCCTTTGCTGTCTAAATTATAATAACTTTTTTCTCTTTGCAGAATCATTCCACAACCACCATCTCGAGATCGATCTGACGCAGGCTTGCGTGGGCGATCTAAACACCATGATGCGCGGCGAGATTAACTGCCCCATTATCTATGGTGTGGGCGTGAATATCAAGACTGGGGAGATCTTTCCGGCCACTTTCCCGGACCGAGGACCCGATCGGGAGCTGCGCGATGCTCGCATTTTCATGGGAGCGCAATCGGTGAGGAAAAGAAGCCTTAGGTTCCCTAAAATGAACACCCATCTAGAGCTGGTTTTGACATATTTAGGTCCTGGATGTGTACGACTCCTCGCTGGGCATGCTGCGCATTGGACCCTTCAACTATGATCCGTTGCGCGGCGCCGATCTGTGGCTCTCTCAAACGGATGAGTTTCTGCTGCAGCACCTGTCCTCCAGTCCCGATGTCGAGCCGCCACACTTTGCGCCCCAGGTGTGTATGCGTGTGAATCCCCCGCTGACAAATGGTGGTGGGGATCTTCAGCAACCTGTTACATATTTCGTATAAACTTTTTCAGACGCGTGCCACCATCAAGTTCATTCAGGAGAACCAGTTCCCCGCCGTCACCGTCTTCAGGGACAATCGGCCGCGCTACTTCCGGCGGGACGACGCCACGGGGTGCTGGGTGCTGGTTAGATATTAAAGCTTACTTTTAGTGTTTTAGTTGTTACGCAAAACTGTTGAAACAGATCGCAGATGCATGTGTTAATTGTCGTCCGCCGCCAAATGCTGCTTCTGTGCGCTTGCCTTTGTTTCAGTTTTAATCGTTGAGTTGACGGCATTCGTCTGTAATTGTGTAATTTTGTAATTTGTAATTGTAATTGTCGTTGATACTGATATATATTCTGATAATTCTGATTATTCTGTGCTGTATTTATCGCCCGATTAGCCTTTAGCTTAGCAATTGCGATCTAATCTCTCTTTGAAATTCAAATTCAATTAGATTCAAGATTGATTTCCGACGCTGGAGACGGTGAGCCTTATAAATGGATCTGAACGGGAACGGGATAACGCGGAAGAGCGAATTAAATAACAAACGAATAACGAACAGAGCCCAATCTCCAATATTTATTGAGATTGGTTCTTAGCAAAATATATACATAGATGCGCATAGATCCGTGTAAACGAAACAATTTCGGATGCAATCATTTTAGCTGTTAACTGTAAGCTGTAAACTGTAATCAAATGTGTAAGAAAAATATATAAAAATGGCTTGGCTATAAACATACACAAATTTATGCTTACAAAATGATTTATTTCGTTTTAATTTAATCAAATCAATAATTAGTGGGCAATAAAATATGGTGATTAGGAATTTTTGTATACCCTTGCAGGGTATTATAATTTCAGTCAGAAGTTTGCAACGCAGTGAAGGAGACATTTGCGACCCTATAAAATATATATTTCTTGATCAGCATCAATAGCCGAGTCGATCTAACAATGTCCGTCTGTCCGTCTGTCCGATTATACGCAAACTAGTCCCTCAGTTTTGAAGCTATCTGAATGAAACTTTGCAGATCGTCTTCTATATGCTCTTACTGCTATATAAGTCGGAACGGGCCGGATCGGACGACTATAACATATAGCTGCCATAGGAACGATCGGTAAATTTTCAGAAAAAAAATTATTACTTGTCCAATTTTCAACATATTTTCATATAATTTAAGACATGGCCATTTTATATTATTCTAGAATTTCGGTTTTAATTTGATCAAAATCGGACAACTATATCATATAGCTGCCATAGGAATGTTCGGGAAATATTACGTATACGTAATGTTAAACCGAATTTTTATATGTATTAATGTTGTATACAATTCCTGCTAGTTTTACTTTCCACTTGATAACATTTAATTAATTCATAATTATCCAATTGTAAGCTGCAAGGGTATACAAACTTCGGCGTGCCGAAGTTAGCTTTCTTTCTTGTTTGAATTCTCTTTTAATTCAATAAGTCATTACATTGAATACCTTTACGTCTTTACATACGTTAAGATTTCAAACTGCGCGACCAGGAGTCTGTCAGAAGGACCAACAGTCTGGCAACGTTAATGAGCTGTCTAGTGCTGCCCAGTCTTCGGTTACGAGCAACAAATGCTGCCCAATTTTTGGTCATGAGCAACCAGCGTTGCCAGAGTTTTCGGCATGGGGCTTGCTAGCCTGATATACGCTAAGCTGGCAACACTGATCAGCTGTTTAGTAACAACGAACAATAACAACAAGGTCTTAAAATTTATTAAATCTTTTATCTTTGCTGCTGACAGAGCGCGTTTAACCAGAGCGCCCGCCCCAAAGTCCCCACCGAGAGCGATAAATTCAGTTGTGACCGAGGAACCGCACACAGCAGGCCCCGTAAGAGCAGCAATTACAGGCATATTTGGACCTACAAAATTCAGCCAAAAACAACAACAAAAGCAGCAGCAGGGGCACCAGCAGCGGAGCAAACAACGCATCATACCACGGCAAACGTCAACCAGCAATGCGATTAATCCGCTAATCTCGGCGAGATGCGCGGAATCGAGGGCAAAGTGGTGGTACTCGGCTCGCGAGGTAAGTACTAAAACCCAGGACATTCATTTAATGCCTCTTTGGTTTTTACATAAAACTGTCAGCGATCCGCATAATGCAAGTAATTCTTATTCTTGCAATTGATAAGAGTCACTCTTGGGGAGGCAGAGAGACCCGATAAGCCACAGCCTTGAACCTGGCATGGGGGGAAGTCCCGAACCCGGAATTCAAAATCCGCAGGCTTGCTGCAGATGAGCCAGCCGAAAGGCTTTAAAGTAGGAGTGCCTGCCCGTTAGTCTGGTTTCGATTTGTCTTATCTGCCAGCTGCATTCCATGACTAGAGCTAGACAGGTGGCCCTGGCTACAGGGAACTTTCGTAAGGGGTCTTAAAAAAGCTAAAAATGACTAGAGATGATAAATTGATGATTCCTTATACTTCCTTTTAATACTTGTAATTTTTATTAAAGTTTGTTTTATTGGCTTGAATAAGGTCTTTATTTTCGAAAAAGCACTTTAAGATTTCCATATTACCTCGGCTTATATTGTTCAGTTAGCTTGTTATACTAAAACGAAACTGGTAGTCTATAGTATTAAAGGTTCTATTACGTGTTTTCAAATCATTACCTGAATTGGGGTCACACTACTATGTGTATAATCTTTGACTGTTAATGTTTAGCCTTTACTGATAGCAACCTTTTAAAAAACCCTTTCTAAATTGAATTCTTAAGCGCTGACTAAAAATTTTGGCTTATAACCTGAAAGCATACTTAAAGAAGTCTCTTCTGTCTCTGTTTTTAAGTAATTTCGAAAACTCTGACTCCTATCAGCTGTTGCATTTGTAATGTCAATATTTAAATTGTCCCCCAGGGCCAAAGTTTACCTAAGACACCTATGTATGTACTCTAATGTAGATATATACACACCTCGAATAAGCCACACATATTCAACTAGATGAGCTTAATTTTCGCCACAAAGGAATTTACAGGTTGATAGAGGCACAGACATACTTTACATATAAACTGTTCTTTCCAAGATGATTCAGTGCACATATACTCTGGATATCCGAGAAGTAAGGGGCTTTTCCGAGCCGCAAACAAAGACTTTGCAGTTGGTACGCGATTTCCTTATCAGTGTTTACCACCTTTGCTCGGCTAGTGCGTTTTCAATTTTGTTTGTTTGTTGTTTCGTTTATTTTTTATTTATTTATTTAGCCGTGATTAATCAGTGGTCAATTAATGCGTGAGTTGTGGCGCGTTTGCTGAAAAAAGCTGATAAGTTCTGAGGGATTATATACAAATAGTGAGGAAACGTGCATGAAGTCAGGCCAGATTGTATATTTTTCATACTAATAATGGTTTTTTTTTCTTTATATTAAATAATATATACCTCAGTGGTATTGTAGAATTAAACATTAGTTGTTGTCATGGCAAATTAATAGCCTAAATCCCTATAAAAAGGTCTTCAAACCATTAAAGAAAATTATTCAACTTGTATATGTATTTTAAAATACATTACATTAATCATTTCCCCGTTTCAGGTGTGGGCAAAACCCGTCTGGTCATCCGATATATAAAGAACACCCTTCACCGCAGCGAGAGCGAAGTGCCAACGATAGCCGTGTCCTTTTTCACGTGCAACATCATCCTGGAGGAGGTCAAAATTAAATTGCAAGTGCGTATACCCAGACACATGTACAATATCACTGCACCCAACTCTTTGGGGAGGGAGGAAGAGGCGCCAACGCAAATGGAATTGCCTCGTAAAAAAGCCGAAGCCAAAGCCAAAGCCAAAGGAATTTGCCTCCGCTCCGGCACGCCCCTCTTCCACTAATCCTATTTGCCAGCTTGGCTGCCGGAACGCTAATCTGGGTTTATTCTGCCACTGGCAGTGCCACCGGGTCCTTTATTTGTCCGGTCCGGTTGGGTCCGTTCCTCCCCACTGTTTCGGTCAGTTTATTTGTTTTTTATTTTGCAATTTCTGCGTCCACTGCACTTTGTGTGTTATTTGTTTTTTTTTGTGTTTTTTAGCACGCCTTTCCTTTTTTATAGTTTATTGATAAGCTGAGCGCGAGCAGCAGCAGCAGCTTCCCCTTGCGATGATAGGGTTACGGCACCCCTTTGGCCCTGTCTGCCATATTTTCTCTTGGATGATTTCGCTTTTTATACGCAGACCAACACATATAATAATGGCTTTTACAATAACTAGATGTGGGTGTGCTTGGGCAACTATGTTTTACTCTAACAAGGTGTTTGGGAAGTATGTAGCGGGGGATTTGTAGGGTTCACTATATAAAAAACGTTTTTTTAGTTTACCTTTTAATACAATTTCATGAAATAAGGAGCAGTTAGCCTTGTCTCTTTTCCTATAAATTTCTAAGTTATAATGCATTTCAAATTGATTAAGCAGGTCCCATCAATCCCAAGTGTCAAATTCAGCAGACCAGCAGAAGCACCCGTCGTGTCTGAGCACAATAAGTATGAATACATAATGGGGACGTAGTTGGCAGATTTTGCTCGTTTGTTTCGCCATTCGCATACCGCATAGATTCGAAGCTCTTTGTCTCCGTCTCTCTCTGTGTGCTTCGATTAAGTTTCGCCAATGAACATGTCGTTGCCCCAAAAATTTTATTATCGAGCGCATAAAGAAGAGAAGTCCCTTCTCCAGACCTGAAGTGCAGATCCCACATCCAATATGATTGTTATTGCTGTGGGAAAGCGCGGCCATAAAGAGCACAATTGCAGAATAAGCGCTGAATGGCTCAATTAAAGTTCAAGTGGCGGAGGAACTCTAACCGCTTGTTACAGGAATATGTATGGAGAGGAAAGGTCCGACAGAAATACCGCGCTGAATATAACACGGATATTCTAATAGTATTTTATTTACTTATATATTTTTCTCTCACTTGCAGATCTGGGACACAGCCGGCCAGGAGCGATATAGGGCCGTTGCGCCCATGTATTATAGGAATGCCAATGCTGCCATTCTGGTCTTCGATCTGACGCAGTACAAGACCTTCACGGAGATTAAGTCGTGGATCCAAGAGCTGCATCGCAACGTACAGGATCCCATGATACTGACCCTGGTGGGGAATAAGATGGATATGCAGTCACAGCGAGCGGTGTCCCGAGAGGAGGCCTTCGTATTTGCCACCTCCATTGGGGCGACGTATTTTGAAACCTCCACCGAAACGGATCAGGGCCTGCAACAGGTCTTCATATCAACGGCTCAGGGATTGGTTCGACTGGCAGATGAAGGCAAGAGTCCGTCGCTCCGCTCCTTCGAGTCCACCGATTCGCTGGCCTACAGCAACACCAACACTGCCTTTAGTCACACGGTGGCAGCCTTGGCCAGAAGTCCGGGAAATGCTGCCTTCCGTCTGCCCTACGTAGACATAGGTGTGACGGTGGAGGGCGAAGATGTAAAAACGAATGGCGTAGGCAGGCTGGAGACGGCGCCGTGGAGCATCGAGCACATAGCGCTTGGAGAGGTGGAGCGCCCAAGCTGGTGCTGCTACTAAGATCGCCTAGCCACTCTCCCATGATCCCTAGGATCCATCTCTGTGAAAGAACCAATGTGATGTCAAGAAACAGAACCAGACTTTAGTTCGAATACAGGCCGAAAAGGTCTACTCAGCATCGTTTAAGCAATCCCCAAAAAAGAACCCAACGTTAGAAAAGCAAAGACCCAAAGCATTCGCCACAAAAAAGCAAGATCGCAAGCTTGGCTTGAAGCTATGTATTAATACACCCAATAGGCTATGGATCCACGATCCTTTTACCACTTTCCCCTGGATTTACTGACAAGGCGCTGGGACTAACCGCTTCATTGTAATCTTAACCCTAGATCCTAAGCGAGAACAGCAATTGCCGCGTGCATATTATGACTTTAAGACCCCATTTGACTTAGCAATCATAAGATTAACACCCTTTTAACACACACAACAACAACAACAACAGGGAACAACACACACAAATACACTCATCCACAAAGAGCATTCAAGCATCATCAACAACACCAATTCATGTACAAAGCATTTTATACTGCATGCATATACTTATATAAATATAAATGTAATAACGTAATGTATTTCGGGTGCTTTGTCATTTTCGGGTATATGTGCTTGCCACGCCCCCAGTGGGGGGCTAAGGGCTAACGGCTAACGGCAGTTGCAAGTGCATTAACTTGGCCATTAACGCGGCAACTTAACGTGTAATTGGAATTTAATGCCCTCATAACAAAGCCAAGGGTTACAATTGTATTGGCTTCACCAGCTCTCCTAATGCTGTGGCATTAAGTTCGCCCCCAGAAGCGTGACCTGGTATTTTTATTAACCCTCTGAGGCAGCTCTGGGTGGGGAAATTGAGTGGTCCAGGATGAGGGCATCCTTTTGAGCGCCAAAAATGTTAGTAATAGCCTCTGAAAGGGGGTTCGGGGGGAGGTTGGCAAATACAAATCGAGCAATACAATTAGGGGAGAGCATTAAATACACAATATTTAAATTTGATGAGAAACTAAAAAAAAAAAAAAATAAATTGATGTTTTGACCCTGAAATATCAGTTTAAAAAGTACATCGACCAATAAAGGTGTAAAATCAACTAAAAATGCAATTTATATTTTTTGATATTTTTGTATAATATTCAGTATTTTAATATTTGAAAAATGGTTTAAACTCTGTGAATGAGTCATTTGCGATCCTACAAATCATATATATTCTTGATCAGCATCAACAGACGAGTCGATCAAGCCCTATTTGGAAGAAAAAAAAATGTAGTCAATTTTTCAAAAAAATGTAAGGGGTAACATCGTCAAAATTGTCAAAAATTCGAAAAAAATGTTAATTTTTTAAATTTTAAATTTATAATGCCAATTTGTTAACCCAATGAAAACTAGCACAGAAAATCATTCCGAATTGAAATTAATTAATTTTTGGCGAAGTTATGATCGATTTTCAATACGATGCCATGCTTCAGTTGTAACCTGTAAGGGTGTACAATCTTCGTCCTTCCGAATTTAGCTTCATTTTTTGCGATACTTCTGATATTTAAAATTTTGATATAATTGTTAATATACATATATGTAGATACATAAAGATGTGATTTGTTAAGATAACATAAAATATATAAAAACGTACTTTGCCTGCCAAATCTTAAGAAGTGAACATCAAACGCTGTTGACAGCAGGTCTAATTGATATAAAATCAATAAATGTCCCGAGCAGCCGTCCAAGCAAATACAAAATCCAATAATAGCCGATGGACCCCAGCTCTCTCTTCCGCCCATGTCCGGAATCGGGGAATTGATTGCCCATCAGGAGGTTAAATTGAATGGGTAAATGCGGTCGTTAGTGGGGGAATGTGAAGATGGGGGAAGCCAGGATGCCAGCAAGTTCATAAAGCACCGAAGGCAACTTTAACGATTAGCTAATATACATAACTTATGGTCAGTTGAATCCTTATGTATAAATAATATGTGAAATTTAGCGTGAGGCGCCGCGTCGTGGCGACAAAAGACACCAAAACTCATTCAAGTGTCATCAGCGCGTTTAGCTGGCAGCTGGCAGCCGTCGGGATGGTTTAGTTTTTGGTTGCCATATAGAGCTGGACACGGATCCGGGATAAGTCCTGCGGCCCAGTCAGCCAGCCCATTGATTTGCCATTAGAGGGAATGGCAAATGAGTTGGTTCCGGCACTAGGGACGGCAGAAAGTACCTTTATAACGTCCTTAAGGTAAAAGTCATGGATTTAAGCACTATTTTATGTGGGTTAAACCGATATTTTGTTTGATATATCGAAACAATATAAAAAAATAAATATATGAAATTATTTGTTCATAAAAATTAATATTTTAAAGTTGTATTCAATAGCTTCCCATTCTTTACGATATTTTTAATATTTCAGTCGATATATCATAATTGAATTTTCCTCTCGATAGACAACCCCTACCCCGCACCACACCCCTGGACCCCTGGGGGCACTCAACCGGAAGTGATGCTCACACACGCAGAGTGTCGTCCTGCGTCGTTGCCTGGGATCCTTATCCTTGACTTTCACCTACGCACCGAACACAGGCACAAGCACATCGTACCTCAACATCTTGGCTACTGGCTGTGCTAATGGTGTTTAGACGGCTTAATGATGTAGAAATGCATCAATGTAATCAAGGTAGGACAGCAGCAGGCAGCAGATTCCCATATATGTATACAGAATGTGTGCCTGCAGGCCTTTTTAGCCACACAATTTTGGTTTGTGTGCAGTCGGGTTAACCGAAGCTGATGTCCGAACAAATTGCTTACTTCCTTCATTGGTAATGGCTTCATGTGTAAAATTATCCATTAGCATTCCCTGACTTTGATTGCTGCCTTTCTCGCCCCCAAAGTCCTGCTAATTGTTCTGCTTAAATTCGGTTAGTGATTTGTGAGAATAGAGGGGAGAGCATGGCAAGGCCTTTGAATTAAATTAGTATTTCTAATTGGGCAAATTGCCATCTTCTTATTGCATTTTCATGTTGTTTTGGGTAGTATTAACTAGCCACTGATGGATTTTAATTGTAAAATATATTTTGAATTATTGTTTATAATTGGTAAAGTATCGTTATTACATTTTAATGTATTTTTCCTTAGGGGAATTAACTAGAAACAATTGATATTCAATTGTAAAATTCTGACAGGAAGCTAATGGAAAAATTAATGAATATTACATATTTACAATGACAGTAATGTTGTTTTTCTTAAAATCTGTTCGATATTCGATAAAACAATATCTTATTGATTTCCCAAATATTCCCTCTATAATACTAATTATTTCCTACCTAAATATGTTTCATGTTCGTATCTATTTAAATATTTCCAAATTGATTAAAATAATATATATATGAAAACAACATTTAAATTTATTATTATCCAGCTTAAATTTCCATGCCTGCCACTGTGTAAAAAGTCTCTTTTTCTATTCGACCCATTTGTCTCGTGATAAATCTATTATTGCTGCATATATATTTTTTCCTGATCCCTTGCGAATATTTTTAAGCTCTCGACTTACTCACCATCAACATCGATTTGATCCCAATTTATATATGCAGATTTATGTTTGTTTTTAATTCCGCCCAAAATACGTATTCGTATGTGTAAGTTCACTTAGTTAGTTAGGCGTCAATTGGGGACTAGGGCGGGGCGCTGCAATGCCATATTTTTATATGGGGCCATGCATATAAATCGAATTACACGTCATTCTGGCATATTTACGACCCTCTCCACACAAAACGGAATCCATACGTACATATATTTTGTCGGCGAGCGTTAGAATGTCAAATCTACTAAAGTTCTCAATGCCACATAAATTGCTGGCACACACACACATATACGAATCAAGTATGCAAACGAAGGAGCGTGGTAGGTGTGTGTGGGTGAGAGGAGGACATTCTCCCCTTTGTTCCTGCATCCTGCACCCAGCATTCAGCGTCCTCCCGTATCCGTTGCCATTGAATCCTGCCACGCTGGTCATGCAAATAATTTTGAATATTTATCAAGCGCCTCGGCTTGGGGCTTCACTACGTTCACGCTTCTGATGCATACTTTATGGCGTTCTCTATGCTTGTGTGTGTGCCTGTGTCTGAGTCCGTGTACGTGGGTGTGTGTGGCAACTATAGTTGGCATTGTTAGAGAGTCAGCTGAACTTCCACTGACCTGCACAGCAAATACATCATGTGTGAGCGGCATTTAAGCACACGAATTCGAATTTGTACACGGAGAAAATTGAGCTAAGTGCTTAAAAAATGCATTTAAAAATATATAAAAATAGTTTTGCGATCAAAGTTAGTTTTTTATTAATAAAGTTTAAGTTTATCTTGTCGGAGAATCCCTTGTTTTTACTTTTATAATATGTTTTTAATATTTTTCTGAACCTTTTTAGTTTACTTTAATATTACTTGAAAGCTTGGCACCCTACACTTAGTTACCATTATTAAAATCCTATTTTTTCTGTGCATTTCTCTATGCACATTTTATTTTGGCAAAATTGTCGCTTTCATACCGACAAATTGATTTCGCCCACAACATTATTTGCGCTATCAAGATCAAAATAACTTGAAATCGAATTTTCAGAACACAACATCAAAGTGATTTGCCTGGGGAGAACGCATTTTGCGCAGTTATTCCCCTATTTGTATTTTTGCTAAATTAAATTTTGGACTCTATGCGAACCCGAGTGTGTTGTTTGCCAATAAATAAAGAGGTGAAAAAAGGTGAGTGCCACGTTGTCAATTAATTAAATTAAGAGTCTTTCACCTGTTACGGCAATCGAAAGGCGGCGCTGGCTGCAGGCAGCGTTAAAGGCAAACAGACAAGGCGAATTTATTCTTGAAAATTCCTTAAATGCCAAGATGTCGGTCTGACTTGAATGTTGGTCGCCAGCCAGATGCTGAAAGCAATGCAGCGACATGGAAAATACCACAGCGGCGAATGCATAGACACGCACACAGACGCCGAATGCCAGGATGCCAGGATGCCTGGGCGAAGGACGAAGGACGAGCTGAAAGGCAGGCTGGCGAAAAGGAAAGGCTGCTGCTGCTGGGGATACTGAGGCTGAAGATGATGGCGCTGCGGGCAAGTCGTTTGTGTGGAGTGTCCTCGTTGCGTCCCAAGCTCAAATCCCGAATGCACAGACAGCTGCTGCTTTTGCTACTCACTGAACAGGATGCACTGGGATATAGCTTGATTTTTTGGGACTTTCATTAGCATATATTTGAAATATTTGGTAATTATTGGTAACATAAGCAATAGTTATTAATTTATTACAGGTTAATTTACGATGTACCAGAAATCGAAAGATATTTTAAAAGAGGTTTATTATTCAAAAAGTCTTGTTAGAAATGCAAAGTTCCTATATACATATTTATGGATAATCTGCAAATATAATCTAAAATATTTTAGTTTGTTATTTTAAAATCCCTGACTTTCTGTCAGTGCAATAGCTATTGCTGGTGTTTGGACAAAAAAGGCAATCCCAGCCAAGGGAAAGTGGCATGTCGAGGGATTGGGCCAAAGTGGTAAGGGGCCTGACTTAGACTCCGCCAAGACAAGGCAATCCAAATGCAATTTAGTCTCATTTTAATTGAGCCGCCAGTGGCCAGTGGCCTGAGACCCCCTGAACGCAGTCCCCCGAAAAGAAGGCTCTGTGCTCTCGAAACTATTACTTTTCCACAGAGTTATTTATGGTCACTGAATGAAAAGCTATTCGATTTGCATTTAATTTAATAAGTGCCGCAAAATTGCCAATTGAAATGCAATTGTTTGGCCATAAATAAAGACGATACCGAAGAGTCTTCGCTGCAGTATAAGATCCCCCAAAAATAATGGAAAATAATAAACGAAATGGAATTGCTGTTTTGTGTGGAATTTTCCTAGCTCAAATTGAGTTGGGTGCTGCGGTCGCGGGTTCGTCATGAGTCTATTTATCATAATTTGCCTGCAAATTACTTTTTGGCCCACGCAGATGATGATGCTGGCTGGCAACTCATGTTGCCAATTTCGGGGATCCAGGTAGGAGCAGCCGAGCACAAATATGGCAGCCATTAAAGAGATAAACCCCGGCGTGCACACAAACACACGGAGCTCTAAGGACCAACTCGGTGTGTGTGCGTGCGGCAGGCATAAGGACACAATTTGTCTAGACAAACTCCAGCATGGCTTTGTTTTTCTTTATATATATGTATACATTTTTTTATTCTTTTTGCTCATATGTATGCTCCAACTATACCCTGAAATCATTAGCATAGCATCTTCAATTTCAGGCGGAGACTGAAAGAGGGAGAAAAATAACGCTGTTAAAGAATATTTTAATATTTTGTTTGAGCAACTTAATAACAGTTTTTAAATTCCTCTTCTGCTCTTATTTTCCTTATTGAAAGCCTATATATTTTTATAAACTTAATTATTTCAGATATCATAACCGATAAATGCACTGCTTAATAGAGAGCTCTTATTAATTGAATTCCCAGTGTTTGTTTATATTTATATAACGTGTTTTATTTACCTCTCTCTTTTTGAATTTAAATATTTTTTGCAAGCATGCAAGTGGAATGTTTGTGTATTGCTTTTATCTAGTTTTATAAATTTGATTTAATTGTGGAATTTTTTTTGAGCAATTTGTGGAATATTTTCAGTAAATTAAATGGCTAAGGGTATCTAGTGATTGGGGATCATCACGCCCATAACTGCGCCCCCTGTTATTGGCTGTCATAAAAATTGTGAGATGTCACTGTCATATGTGTGTGTGCGCCACTTTTCTGGTGCTTTTTGCCTGATGCGTGATGCCAACACTTTTGTGTTTGGCCCTGTCACCTTCTATGCCCTGTACCTCCCTGTACGTCCTTCCCGCGCCATTTGCCATTTTTAATTGTTTACCTGGACAACAATAGAGGGACAAAGCCTTTTGTTTTCCCCCCAATTCAATGCGATTCGACGAGAGTGCTCTCTGCTCTCAACATAAAAAATAAAAAATAAACAAAATCGAAAGTGAACATAAAAATTGGATGGCCTGCAACAGGTTTGAGGACGAAATGGAATTAAAACAAGCCCGACTTTAAGTTCTGGGGGCGAGGAGGCCAAGGACTCTCGGCCTCTTGGAATTTTCGAGTTCGCTGATTTCGGGACGCACATCATTTGTCTGCTGACTGGGCAACCATGAATCTGCATTTATTTTCGGTGCCAGAACTTTTCTCGCTTTTTCTCTGAATATTTTTTTCGATTGGAAGAGCCCCTGGGAGGCCATGTGTGCATGAATATAATTTCGGGTTATGGCCTGTTTGTCCATCAGCTTGTAAGGGTGAAAATATACATATATAAAAGTATGTATACATATATATCGTTGGACATGAAGGAGCTATTAAAAGCGGCGCCACCCACCCCCCGGAGACCGAGAGCAAACAGTGGCCTGGGTGTACCTTGGACTGCCGTCTTTGTCTTCGGACTTAATGGTAATCCCAACTGCTGGTGGGAGGGGAGGGTCAGGCAGCCAGAGGCTGGTACTTGAAATCCAGCTGCTCCTGCTGCCGGCCAGTGGGCGGTGCTGACGTTTGACATTGACTGGCTGATAATATAAATATCATTGTTGCTTGCACATAATTAAGTCGGACAGCCGACGAAGCTCTGCGGCAAACTCGGCATGTTCACAGTGGAGCAAGCTAATCACGGATAAAGGCTAATTGGTTTTAATTGAATAGAAAGGTTTTCAATGGTTTCATAAATAAATAAATAGAATTGCCTGAGGGGAGTAAGGAAGCTTTAGTAGTTGCTAATGAGAGTCATACACTGCGTATGTATGATGTACAAACGTTTTAATAATTTATTTATTTGCTTTAGTAAGTAAGTAATTATTTAAGCATTTTTGAAACTTTAGAAAAGCATTGGCAGTTAAAAATTAAAATCATACACGGCGTATGAGTGATATTTCTCAGAAGCCATCGCATGATATTACTCATACGCAGTGTAGACTTTCTGGCTTTTTAATGTGAATATTTTTGTATACTAAGAATAACAGCATAAGCTGCTTAAAATTGCATTGCAATAAATGAAAAGGTAAATGTACTATTTATTGTCAACTTCTGGGCACAATTTCAATAGAAAAAGACGATATATAAATTTGAAATGGCAAAAACAGTTCCTTTACTTGGAAAAACTTGGAGGTAAATTTCAGCTTCATAAGTATCAATTGTATTCATAAATTGATTATTCGATTTCAATGGCTTAAGTTAGCTATGAATTTATAGTTGTTCATTTCCTGTGATAGTTCCTCCAGGAACCACTGTATTATACTTGATTGTGTTTTTAGTCCTGCTGCCACTGGCTTTAACTTTATTTGTGTGTGTGTGAGAGAGCGAGTGTTGTTGGTCTCGGTAATAATGCGCCTAGTGCCATTTCCAGTTGGCAGTCTGTTGGCTTTCGGCTTTGGCCGCTAATTAAGCCTGTTTATCGAAGTAAGTTAGCTGTTCAACTTTCGCAAGCCCTCAGCCCGTAGCCTCTATCTCTCCCCCGAAAAGGTTCAGCTCAGTTTAGTTTTATCAGCTAACTAAATTTGATGTCAGGGTGTGTGTATAAGGGGGTGTGAGGTGGTGTAGTCGTACTACATACATATAAAGATGTGCCTGTGTCGCCACAGCAGAATTCGGAGCGCTCTTAAGTGCAATAATAAAGCGATTCTCGTTAATGCCGCAAAGCCTTCGAGTTCGAGTCCCTAATTGAGTAAATTATCGAGGGAAATGAAAATGGTTAGCCATATGCGAGCAACTTTGCGGCATTGTCGCACTCACAGGATAGTAAGTACACTGCGGAAAAGAATAGACAAGAACATATTTAACATTTTAGATATAAATGATCAGAATTTACATTTCAAAATTACTTTATCGTAATAAAATATGGTTTTAACTATTTCTTCTAAAAGTAAAATTAGTTCCCATAAAAAAAACTCTTTTTTTAGTTTTCTCCCTGTGTCTTTATTAATTTCCCTTTATGCATTGTGTCTGTGGCAGAAATCAGAAATGGGAATCACTACAAAAACTGACTTGCGGTTAGCTTTGGCCCTGACAATTTATTAGCCGCCAAAAGTTAACTTTAGATGGCAGCCAGCATTCACAGGACAAGCCGCAATCAAAAGCAGAGAGAAACCACAAATTTAAGGGAAGGATACTTTAGATAAAGTGGCTCTCAGGTAAGTTAAGGCTATCAGCCATCTACCGCCAACCAGTTTTAGGTGAACATGTGATGCTACATGTATATCCTCCGTTCAGACAAACTTTATAAACATTTTTAACCTCTTTTGCAACCTTTTTTAGGGGGAAAACTTTTTCCCTGCATGCAGTTGATGTGCTTCGGTTAAATCGAATTTAATCTTTGAACTGTAAAACTATTTTATCCAGTGAAATAAATCGCCGATTGGGCTTAAGTGGAGGGAAGCTTAACTGCGGACTGTGGGAAAATTGAACAACATCATTTCGTTTGCGCAATATTGTCCTTCCTGCTTTATTTTCCATGTATTTTTCTACTATGTTCTACTTTGCATTTTTCTCATGTTTCCCAAATTTGCAATTGAGTTGTGTGTGCGCCGTAAACAAAAATAGAGAATGGAGATGCCTGAATGAAACTATTTCCGCTTCATTGCCTGGCAAATATTCGAAAAAGAGGCGAAGACACTCCGAAACTCATGACAAATAGATAAATGTGCGTGAGTGCAGCGAAGCGCGTGATTATTAATAATAAAACAAAGGAATTTTTCAGTTTTTACATTCCCTTGTGAATTTGCAAAAACTCATTCGGACCATTGAACCCAAGCAAAAGTGCTGCCAAGTTCAACTCGAGGCTGAAGCTGACACCGAATCTCTCCTTCACTGAAATGCTGGCCATGAATCATGCTAAAACCCCTTGGCAAACAGGGACACATTGGACACTGGACATCGGACATCGGACACCCCTTCGGGCCGCCGCCAGAGACATGTGTCCGTCCGCCCACTCCTGATCTCTCACTGAAAGTGATTTGCACTCTCGGCCCTCTTGTTGGTCCTGTGGATAAATGTTTGGCCCTGCCCTGACGAACTTGTTGGCCACAGTCCCCCTGTCCATTTCCGTTTCTCACTTGTCAGTAGGAACTAATAAGGGAGGAGAAGATTATCCTTCCTCTCATTGCACACATGGACGGGGGGAGGTGGAGTAGGAGCAGCATCAGGTGCATAAGTCATAAGGCTTTGCATTTGGCGGTGGGCGGTGGCCGCCTTCCATAATTAGCAACTAATGAAGCGCACAACAACACGGAGATTATCGGGCAGGTCCTGAAATTATAATCCCTTTGCAAGACCAATTAGATGGGCACTGAAAGAAATATCTTGATAATTGTAGTAAATTTATAAATTTAAATAATAAGAAATGGATAATAAGGAAAGTAAAGAAGACTACAATTTCGGGTTTAATTGAATAAAAAGTATGATATCATTTTAAAGATATATATTTATAGAAAGATATTTTCTGTAAGATCATTTTCGTATCTTATACTTCAAACACAATTTAAATTAATTAAATTAAAATCTCACCTACTAATCAGATAATTTTTAAAGTTAATGTTAGTAACGAAAATCCTATAATGAGGAAAATGTTTCCATCAACACAAGATATATTTTCTTGAGCACAAAAACACTTTGGGAAAAAGCTACAAGCATGTAAAACAATCTAAACATTTTCTGTGCGATATTTTCTTCCTCTTTTTCTTTAGTTTTCAGCCTGTACCTAAGCTCCAACACAATGGACTTAACTTGTTGAAGAAAAACATTCATTTTCTTGTGAAAATGAATATTTAGTGCCCCACTTAAGTGGTTGTTTTTCACACCATTTACAGAAAACAGAAAACAGAAAATAGAATGTAAAATCAAGCAAAACATTTCCGGTTGTCTGTGTTTACTTGTTGTTTCCTTTTTTGCGATGTAGAGGGAATTAAACTAAAACTTACTAAGACACAATAGATTTTAAATCCTATTTTTAAATTCTAAGAATTGAGTAGAGCAAAGAAAAGGTTTAAGGCAGAAGATACTGTTGAAAAATATTTAATAACTGCCTGAACTATACTTCTTATTTGCTGTTCGTCTTTATCTTGGCGCTTGTCGGTTTTTAATTTTTCCGCAGCATGTGGGAAGACTTCGATGTTATTCCGGGAAATGGTCCCCTAGGGGGGTTCGCCCTGATAAGCGGCGTAAGTTGTCCGGACAAATTACGCTAATTGGCAAGCCGATAAGCAAAGTGTCCGGAGCAAAGACCTGCATAAAAGCGACTGCTCCCTCATGGTTCCAGCCAAATTCGAATCACGCCCAGCCGGAAGATGAGGGACCTGAAGACACTCGCCCTCTTGGCCGTTATTCTGGGCATCTTTGCCTGCCATTCCCTGGCCCATCTGCCAGTGGTTGAGCCCGATCCAGACTGTCCGCCGGATAGCAATAATCACACAAACGGTACTGGTGGAGACCGCGAGGATGATAGCCATCTGTGCGCCAACTTCCAGCACATTCGCGATCTGATCGACCAGGAGGAGCTAAGGACCCTGATCCAGCTGCACTATAACTGCGATGCCAAGTTCCGGCGGGCCATGCGCTACTACAAGACGGCCGGCTTTGTCAAGGTGACCACCGAGCTGACGGAGACGGAGGCCTATCAGACCATCTTGAGGGAACTGCGAGCAGCCCACGTGGACACGGCGGAGATTGACAATGTGGCCGAGATCTTTTACTGCATTGTCCTGCCTGTGGAGCAACCGGATCGTGAATGTGACTGCAAGAAGGTCAAGGGCCATACCTTTGTGAATGATTTGCTGTACATAATGCCGCGCGAGGAGATCCATGACTATGTGGCCGAGTCTAGGGATAATCTCACCAACTTTGGCAACTTTACAATCGCCGTCACCTCGCCGGCGTTCCAGGCCACCCTTAAGGCCAGTATTGTGAGTATATCGAGCCTAATTTATTGGTTTAAGTACAACCAGGAATATACCTCTCTTTAAACCCTCACAGAAAAAGAAGGACGTGGCCAAGTCCTTGCGCACCCTGCGCCGTAATGGCTGGGACATCCCGGAGCTTCTCCGCGCCATGCTGGTGATTTTCAACTGGTAAAAACAGGGGAATACTTCCTCTGTAAAAGCCTATCGTCTGTATATTTTGTATGTAAACCAAATATAGCAACAAGTGAAACGAAACAAAGGCTCCCACACTCACGCACTCACTCGGCGACACTCACCGTTGACACCTGTCCTTTGGGGGAGTGGCAAGTGTCCACCCGCTGGGCTCGGCAGGACATCAAAAGTTTTTCAGTAGGACCTTTCAGGCTCTCTCTGGTGCTGATAATTGCCTTCAATTTGTAACTGCAGCGGCGGAAGTGTCGAGGCAGAACGGAAGGAAGGAAGGACCCGTGTTGGAGATAATCAATCAATGATGATGTCCCTGGCCTTTGTTCGCGCTTTTCAGCTAATTTTCATTTCAGTTCCAGGAAAATGTGTCTGTCAAAGCATTATTTTCGTGGGATTTCAGCAGATTTCAGAAGCAGAGCGGGGGTACGTTAATTAGGAAATTTGAAAGTAGGTAATGATTTTCTAAGAATTCACAGGTGTATTGTTCAGGAGAAATGGAAATTTAAAGACAGCTTAGAAATACAGAGAAAATTAAAATATTTTGAATATTTTTGAGACAATTTTTTTAAGTTAAAAAATAATAATTTCTAATTTTGATGGGAAAGAGTCTACAAACTGTTATTATTTCTCCTTCAAATTTAGTCAAAAAGAAACTCTTTCTCATATAATCACTAGAATGTATAGTTATCGTTAAGCTTTATTTAGACTTCGCTATGATTTTCTATTACCTTGAAAACAATTTTCTTTTCAGGTTGTTGAAATTCTCCAGTGTGCTTTAATTGGACCCCACATTCCCATCAAATTTAGCTCTCCTCCGGCACCTGGGTGGCTTCTAGTCCCAGCTGGGTACTTGATTTGCCATCCATCTTGGCAACGTATTTTTAGGCATCGATTGGAAGTTGCTTATCGGATGGTTATCAGGATATTCGCTTGGCAAACGAATTAAGACTCGTTACGCTTTCATTGCCTGAGCTCAATTTACGAGTTGCCAGCTGTCGTGGGGATCCATTTCGCCCTCTATCCTGCCAGGACTACTCTTTCTCTCCAGCCTTACCTATGCAGTCGTGCAATTTGAGCGGCACAAATGCCTGCTCATAGCAATTGATTTATGCCTGCGACGTGACTTCATTTCGGAGCAGGAACCTGGCTGCCTGGCATCCTGGCTTCTGGCTCTTGGTTGGGGTGCAGCACCTGTTGTCGTCGTCGTTCTCTTATTAAATTAACAAAGTAACAACCTCACTGCTGTGTGTGTTGTGTGTGCAGGCGTGCTTATCCTGGGCAGGCCAAATCCGATGCCATTATGCATTATAACTGTATAAACAAATCGTGTGCGTGCCACGCCCCCGTCTCCAACGAAAGTACGTGCCAAAAAAACAAACACCCCAAAAATACTCGAGTTGTGGTCCTGCAGGACTCCCTCGGAGCTCCGGCTCGTGTGTCAATCAAGTTAAATGTTAATGAATTACTCGGCCTCGGTGCCAGGACATGCTGACAGGACCAAGGCGAAAGATGCCGACAAGTAGAACCAATAGGCTTCTGTTCCTGTTTTGCGGTTGAGCCTTCAGATCCTGGCTGGAGTGTCAGGACTTCAAAGAGCTTTAGGCCAAGGAAATAAACGATCACAAAATGGAGGTGCTCTTTAGGCAGTCCAACAAAATTAAAAGAAAATAATTTAATGCATGAACTTAATACATAAAATATTTAATGATATTATTTAGAAAGTTCAGAGATTCTTAGAGATACAGTTCTTAGGGTAACTATCGAGTCGAAACTTGGCCAGATACTTTCACTGCCATGGCCATGGTCCGACTGAAGGACCTTCCGCCTATCCGCTTGTAAGTCGCCGTGCGCCCTGTCCGTCACTTCGTCCTGCCTGTCCGTTCGTCCTTGTGACTGTCAGCGAACAGGGGCGAAATAAATCGTTGCATACTTACGTGAGCAAACAATTTTCGCTCCTGCCGCTTACGCTTACGTGGAAATCGAGGAACGCGGGCATTACGTGTCATTGAATTCATTACGCTGTCAGCTCGCTTTCTGGTTCTGGGGCGTGTGCGGTAGATTAAACCCACAAAAAAAAAAAAACACAATAACAACAATAGCAAAGCAAAAATATGTATATATATAAGAAAAAATGAAATGAAGGCGAGCAAGCAATTTGCATGCTGAAATGAAATAATTAATTAACGCTGTCATTGCCGGAATCGTGATTTGGTTTCCCAAACAACAAAGAGTGCCATATGTGAAGCGTAGCCATTGACCATCAGTCATAAGGTCAAAGAGTATGTTGACTTGATTGTTTTTTTTTTGCCGTCATTTGCAGCTAATTATGTGAAGCTTAAATCAGGAGAGCGATTAAAAACTATCGAATATAATTAGGCTTTTTGGCATCAATCCAATTACAATGGCATTTTAATGAATTATTGATTCCAACAAGAGCCACAAAAAGTAGTAATTAATTAATGTTAAGGCTAACCAGCAATTTATTTTAATAGGATTTATTTTTATTTATACATGCTTTTATTTTAGAATATAATTTCATTGAAAATTTGGTTTTTATTTAACTTTAAGTAGAATTGAGTTCAAAATGGGCTTTTAGCCACAGGCCTAAAGAATGGTCTACAAATGTGTCTCCATTGCAATGCAGGAGTGTAATTGTTGGGGAAAGTGCTACAAATTGTTGGCTTGATTTGTTCGGAAATTGTATTATGGTAACGAATGCGGCTCCTTCTCTCTCCCTGCTGCAACGAATGCGATTTGAGTCGATTGATTTCCACTAACGGTTCGATTGCCAAGTGCAATATGCTCGGCTTTCTGCCATTCCAAGGACTCTTGCCAACAAATCGAGTTGGTTTGCTTTTTTGTATTTTGCAGAATGGCAGAATAATGGCTAGTATTTCGTATTACAAGGGAGACAAGTATGTTTGAAAGTACTTTAAGAATGATAAACTACTGAGAATATAATTATTAAGTTTAAAATATCTAGTAGATATTCCGAAGAGGCAAACGAAATTAAATCGTAAATAAAATATTTGTTTAGTTTATACTTAGTATTAAACTGTAAAAGGTGATTTAAGTGCAATTAAAAGGACTAAATGTCTAAAGAAAATACAAATGCAATTTTATAAAATGTATCTGAATATTAGAAAACTATATTCCTTGATTTTGATGACCTGTGCCCCTGGGTCCCTCACAAACCTTGACCTGCTCTCCTGTTCGAATCCTATTACCAACTTCTGCTCTGTGTCCGACTGGCACTATTGGGAATTCGAGCTGTGCTGAAGAAATGTGCTAAAATAATGTGTTTCGTTGATAAAACTTTTCCCACTCAATGCTCTCATAACACTTCAGATTTATGGTCCATGCTATCGGAGATAGCAGCAGCTCCCTTCGGCAAGTCCTGGACAGTACAGGATTCGTTAAGTGAAACCGCTGCACGGGCCAATGGCCATAAATAAATGGGGAGTATCAGCTAGCAAATCTCATTACTCGGACAACGGTCATCCTTCGGCTCCTTTGCGATGAGATTGTCCAGCTGGGGAAACCGAATCCGCTCCAGAAGCGGCTTATCTGGCGGTCGTCGATTGGCCCCGAGGAGTGCATGTACAATATATATACGAATACCTCCGCGATAAATAATACATTGTCCTGCAAAGATTTCAGTGTGGCAATTGGATCGGCTTCGGCACTCTTAACCGAGCGAGCTTTAAGTGAATTTTGCGGTTTCCAATAATGCATAAATTAATGGCCTCCATGCCGGAAAAAGGACAAGGATGCGAACACAGACAGGATTCAGCCATCGTTGAAATTACTTGTCGTTGTCACCGCCATTGAACAAAGCTGGCCAAATGTTTTCAGTTTAATGAGAATGAAGCTCGAAGAATGGGGTTTAAAGTGTAAGAAAATCCAGAGCGAAGAGGTAATACTCTTGCTAAAAAAGGCTTTACTATAATAATATATGCAAAACTGCATTCAAAATAGAAAGCTTTAGTAGTTGGTAAATACTACATTTAAGGACTTGTTGAGAAGACAGAAAATATATGGTTTCAGTGTATCTATATTTGCGATTTATTTGTATGTTTGATAATTCGACATACAAAAGTATAAAATATTCAAACTAAATTAAGGATATTCTTAATATTTCTACCTAAGCCTTGATTTAATATTTCTCACAATAAATCCTCGCTTCTTTTAATGCAGCGTATTCCCGAATTTCAACTTCCACTTAGCCTTTAAATTTATTTAAAAATAATTAATATAAACGTTGATTTACTTCGCACATTAAACCGCCATTTACTGAATTTTTAATGACAATTTAAATTAATTAAAGCCTTTAGGCGCCAGGACAATAGCTGCGGGCGAACTGCCATCAGTTATTTGCGCAGACCATGCAAAATTACAGGGCTTAAATTTCCAGCCAAACTTAATGGCCGAGTTAAATTCCATAAATGTTTTACAAGTGAAACAGCAAATAATTGGCAGCACGCCCAACGCGTTTTCCCAAAGAGAGCAGTGGGAAAAGCGTCGGGAAAGGGGAAATGCTCAGAGACAATGGTTGAAAATGTGAGGAAACTATAAGTCCGTTTTTGAACTTTTTCGCAAGGACGCGCGTGCATAAGTAATTATAATGGAATTTGAATCTTTGGCAAATGTTCTAATTATCAAAAAATAATAAAGAGAAAGAATAATAAAAGGAGGAAACGGAAAAACACTTGCTTTCCCCAATGCTGCACCCATGAACTCATTTGGGACATGGAAATAGTTTCTGGCCCGGCGCAGTTGTAAGATGAGCTCAAGTTTTGCCAACTCCAGCCAGCAGGATATTATTATTTTTTTTTTGCTGTTGACTCTTATCTCAGTTCCCAACTATTTTCCTCCTCCCCTCGCCTGTGGCCTCTAAAGTAGCCATGCGGGCGTTGCTTTCCTAACCAGCGCAAATATTTTAACCTACACACAGGACGGGGCAGGACACAGCCAGGACAAAAAACCGGGCTACCAGATACAGGCCAGGCCAGCGAGGATTCCGGGGTTGGCCAAGTAAATAAATGTTCTCGAGATAAACTGGCGCTTTGTGTGTCGTTTTTCGGCTGCTGCTGCTGCTGCTGCGTCCACTTAAAGTCACCCTTAAAGTGTTCTGAATATATTTTTTGCACTTTGCATGCCAACGTTAAAAAGTCCGGCGCAATATGGCAATAGGGCCCGGCCCCCGCTTATATGTCGGTACGTGACTTTGGCACGCGTCGCGTTCCGTCTGCCGACCCACGGCCAGTTTCCGTTGTTGGTCATTAATTTGAAGGCAAGTGTGTTTGGGGTTTAACTAGCGAGCGCGCGCCTTTCGTCACCCAAACCGCACACGTACATCCCTTCGGCCAGCACAGGGTGTCATTAGGGTTATTGGAGATGAGGGAAGGAAAGTGTTACTTGTTGTGTTAAGAAAATAAAAGAACAGGTTTGTAGAATAAGTTTGTTAATATCAAAAAATATTCACCTAAGGATTAACCATCGATTCCATAAACACATCCGTTTTATTATTCATTTTCATTATTTTGCATTATTCCTAGCAGGAACCTTTCTATTTAAAATCGTTAAAATAAAATCTCCCATCGATAAATCACAGCATTGGGAACATCCCTATATTTTTCTTAAATTTTTAACTTTATTTAAAGCATATGTAAAGTTCAAGCTACTTATCCTGTAATATTGTCCGGGCATTATGGGACTTTTATTGCTTTTAGTACCCAGATAATTTATATATTTTGAAGATTCCAGGGAAGTAAACTAACACCCAAATCCTCTACTATTTCCCTCTCAGAAGCGAGTATGTATAAATCATCTGAATGGAGACAGGGACTGTCGGTTCACCCTGTATGTGCATATGCTGCGACCACTTTGTCATCCGACTCACGTACGCGGCTCACGTATGCCGCCCCGAAAAGGATTGTCCACGCTTTCGGTCAAGTTTGGCCCCAGCCAGGTCCTTGGTCCGTGGTCCCTGGTCCTTGGCCATCAGCTCGATTAGATGTTGTGGCCTGGCTCCGCCCTTGCGGTCATGTTTTGTGGATTCAACCTAGCTGACCGTCTGGTCGGGTTTGGTTTGGCTTCGGGTTGAGGGGAGGAGGATTGCTAGGATATGGCAGGATGCGGTTGCGAGGTGTCGGCAGAGCCAGCGAGCGTTAAAAAATGTTTTAGCAGCGTATTTTTTGAGGTTAACAGCGTGCACGTGCTGGGGGACTTGGCCAAAAGGTGGCGACAATGGTTGGCGCTGAGTGGCGAAAGGACGAAGGACACCAAACAGAGATTTATCTAGACTCGCCTCCGTACGTGATGGCAGCAATCGTGTCAACTACTACTGTCCGACTGCCATGAATTATGACGAATATGTTCGAGGATGGCACCATAGCCTCTGCTTGGGAGGATCTCTTGTAAATCTCGGTTAAATCTGAGGCGTGTCTGTGTGCTCCTAAGAAAGACAAATAAACTGCAATCGTCGGGGCATAAATCCTAATTCAACTTTGATTATCTGCCCTTTGGGGGAGACTGAGAGAGAGAGTGGCTTTAAGGCAAGAGTTGCCGTTGCAGCTGGTGTGGTTCTTCTGGCTTCGGGGGCCCAAACAAAGGCTTAGTGCCCGGCCAGGACGGAGGAAGGAGGCCCTATTGGTGGCCCCGAATTCAAATTCAAATCCCAGGACTGGGAGCCTAGGTATCCCCAAGTCCCAATTCCCAGGCGAGCATTAACGAATGTTGCCTTTAAAGGCAGAGAGAGAAAAGTGTGCTTGAACTTATTAATAAATATATCAGTTCGCATTTAATATACTTAATATATAATATTTAGACATAATTGAACCGCAAACTGTTTGTCTTAGCCGCCTGATTTATTTTTGAAGAACTCATAATCCATAAAATTAATTTTCCCCCAGTGCATACCACTTCGATTCATCTCCAAAACCCTTTGAATACCCCAAAAGTCAAGGCAAGGCAATGGCTAAACCTAGGACATTAAATCCGTGCAGCCATTAACATTTACGATTCGCATCCGGGGGTCAACCACTCACCCGCATGGCAGATGTTTGCCTCCGTTGGGGATTGGATGTGGCCCGAAAGGCAGTCCGAGGAAGCCGGATTGGTGGGCGTTTAATGGGCGACAGCCACTGTCCGGGTGATACATATACAGATGTGTCGAGTGGATGCAATTCTGGGAAACGAAAATACCAACATGAGGCTGCAAGGACGACCAGGTTGCCCTCTCTATTTGTTTGCAGTTTATCTTGGACTTGGGCCGGGTGTGTGTGAGTGTGTGATCAGTGGACCGGGAACTGGCCGAAGATTTGCATCGAGCTTCGAAGTGAACCCATGGCCTAAAGTTTTGCATTTTAATAGCCTCTTAACAGCCGACCATTTCACTGGGTTTTGTTTACGTTCTCGCAGGAGCAACAGCAGGAGGAAGGGGACTCCGCAGGAGAAAGGGGTTTCTGGGCTGCGGCTTCCCATTTCCCACACAGATTTGCATGGCGATTGCGATTGCGTTGCGATGCGATTTTCAACTTGGCCAATTTTCGGTCCAGATGCAGGCAATTAAATGCGTTCCAAGTTGCTCGATGAATGGAAATTCACTGCCCCCAATCGTTGGCGTTGCTTAAGCTGGAAATTCTTGGTTTAGGCCAATAGCAATTGGGCTAATTGTTTCTGGCCATTAGACGATTATGTGGAAAATGGGCCCGAGTTCGTGCAGAAGCAGGTAGAGCTGAGTCCTTGCCAACTTTTGGCAGAGAGTTTGGTAATCAATCACACTCAATCGAAAGAGATTTAACCAAAGGATGTTCGGGTGTTTGCTTAAAAGTGCAGGACTTGGACAGAAAACTCTTACAGGAGATAATCCTTTAAAAATCTCTCTGACAAGAGTGCAAACCTAAAATGTATTTCATGGAATTGATAGGAAGTAAAGGCATTTCTGAAAGGGAAAAATCTAAGTAACTTATTTCAATAATTTTCAATCGTTAGTTTCTTTTTCTAATCCATTCAGAAGCCAATAAACTCCTAATTGAATATGACTGAGTTCCAGTTTATCTCAATGATATCCTTTAACTCTTCTGGCCCCGTTCTCTCTCTATTTTGTTAAATTTTAATGACTCAGCCATTTGGCTTGATGTGTGGCCATCAGCATCACGAGGAGTACCATCATCATCATCATCAGGGGCACAATGCCAGCGCCAAGTCACGTTCTCGCTTGGCTTCTCTCGGCTTTCTCCGCATTCGCTCTGCTTTCTTTTCGCTTTCCGTTTTTTCGTACCCTGGAAAAGCGAGGGCTTTTTGTTCCGCGGGAGAATCCGTGACGTGACGAGTTGCCACGCTAATGCACGCCCTGCAAAGTATGCAATAAATTTGACGCATGTGTCCGTGTGCGGGCACCTGGCAGTCTGTGTGTGTGTTTTGTGGAGAGAACAGAGAGAAGAAAGGACGATCCCCTGTCAGCTCAGCCATAAACATTAACAGCTCTCACTTACTGGCTGCACTCGGAAAATTACCCCTTGCTTCAAAGCACATTTAAAAAATATACTCAAATTAACTTTTCATAAATAAATAAATGTAAAACAATTTAGAATTCAATTTTTTCTAAATATATGAATGTTGAATTATTTAAAAAGGGACTAATTAATTCTTCAAATTAAACTAGGTAAAACTGTAAGGTTAAATAAAGAGATTTTTTTCAATAACACTGTTTTAAATTTATATTTATTCTATCGGAAAAATGTGGAAGAGAAAAGTGGCTTTATAATTTTCCAAGTGTTGGAGTCGCTTTTGCAATCGACACAAAGGCAAATACGAGCTTCTAGGCTATAGGGGCTGCAAGCGATTTTTCATGCGACCCGCGGTGGCACTTGAGGCCTGCGACAAACTGTTTGCTTAATAAGTTCCTGCCGCACACTTTCTGTTTGTTCCCACGCTTCAAGCTTCAAGCTTCAGGCCTCCAGTTACCAGCTCAGAGCTCAGAGCTCCCCGCAACCAGCTTCTGGCTATTGCAACCACATGAAAGCCTCTGGGTGGCGAGCAAACAATGAGGGAGCCACTGCCGTCGGCAGTCAGGGGTCAGAGCCGGGTCTGCAGCTCTTCTGCGGTCACTGGTCCACTCCTTGGGCATGCCCGGCACGTCTCGATTCGTTTAAAAGTTGAACCCAGCACCGGCCGGGGGTAAAAATCAAATTCAATTAGCCCGAGACACCGTATGTGCGAAGGCAGCGGAAAAAATGGTTTTCAATTCGAGTCGAGTCCCGGGCGTCAGGTAATTCACTTTTTCCAATGACTAAGCTTGGGAGGGGGTTTAAAGAAGGGGGTTTTTTAAATAGTTTATCCTGGCCGGCACTTACTCGGCAAATATGGAAAACTCTCCCTCTAGGCATTTTCTCGAGAGAAACTACAAACAGACTTGGAGCTAAAGTTGGACTATCTGGATAAGCGTTTAAGTTTTGAGTCTCAAATTTAATTATTCGAACCAATAAGCCAAGGCTTGACAAATCTCAACTGTTCTTTTAGAAATTTCCTTTGGCAATATATATATTTTGATTTATGCAAAGATATACCTAGCAATCAACTTTTAGCCATTAAGCTCACGAAAATTTGCATATATGTCGACAGCGTGGAGAGGTATCTGTATCCGTAACCGGTGGAATTCAATAAATATGAAACTCATTCATCACTGTCAGCTTAAGCTGCACACGGTTTGGATCGGGCTTTAATGCCGCCTTAAATGCATCGTTTAAAGCCCAGCAAAATGTCAAATGTATGGGTGCCCTGACGATGTGTGGGCTCCGCCGTATGTTGTGTTGTGTACTGTTCTGTGTGTTTGGTACTGTGCTAATGAAATTCGGTCCACCGACACACACTAGCTAACAGTGCTGACAGTTTGTAGTTTTTTTTGTGACTAAATTTATTATTTATTAAATGTAAGAAACGTAATAATACATAAGAAATATATTAAAAAGTATGTATTTATGTAATTACAATGTAAAAATTAACTAAAAATATTATATATAGAAAATATATTTGTCAAGAACTTATAAATGAATAAAAATGATATACTTCACACAAAAAAACCTTAATAAAAACATAAATTCAAAACAATATCAATATAAATATATGTATGCCTTGTTCTTTTTTTTAAATGCTGTCAAAAATATTTAAAAATCCATTTCCCATAGACACTCTGACAACACAGGCTCATGCCTCCCCTCATGGCTCCATCCCACATCTAGCAAACATTGC
Organism: Drosophila jambulina; assembly: GCA_018152175.1. Classification (NCBI taxonomy): domain Eukaryota; kingdom Metazoa; phylum Arthropoda; class Insecta; order Diptera; family Drosophilidae; genus Drosophila; species Drosophila jambulina. The sequence continues at coordinate 22,768,909 of JAECXH010000113.1, read as the reverse complement.
GTATACGCACTGATGGCCCGTGCTAAGTGTGTGCCATCTACTTATCGATGCTGTCAATGAATTTCGTAGGCGAGTAGGCGAGTGCGCCTTAAATGAAATTTTTCCGCCGGCAATTGCAGGCGCCGCCAGCCGTTCATGGTTCAAAATTCAAATTTTTCAGAAGCAATTACGCAGAGGACTTTGATGTGGCTGCTTAGATGCTTTGAACTCCATTCCGCAAGCAAATAAAATATAAGCAAAAAAAGCGAAATAACAAAGCTGGAATGTCTAGAATGCAGGCGAGTCCTTAAAGCAAGCTATTCCCATTTTATATATTTACAAAATATACACAGATACCACAGTGCCCCGAGGCAGCAAACAGTGGCGACAAGGAGCCGCCACGCCGGTTTCGCCCCTTTTTAAGCGCCTTTATGGCTAATTAAATGAAATTGAACAGGTCCACGCTTAATTGCCGGCGCAAGCAGGTGTATTAAAAATTAATAAAAATACAACAAAAAAAAAAAGGAGAGAGGAAAATGGGAGTGCGGCAGTGTTTTTTATTGACTTTTCGCTTTTAATTAACTTTGGCAAAAAGGGATTTTATGTCAGAGCTTAGAGGCAGAAGAGACCGTGGCTTTAAAAGCGATGAATTTTTAAATTCCTCTGTTTGTTCGGCCGCACCACATGGCGTATGATTAATGCGTCGCTCTCTGTGCACATTTCATTAAATAAATTGTAATTTATCAAAAGCAGCGAGACGTCGAGCCAAAGCAAATCAAATAAATTACAGACAAGTTGAAAAACTTTGACCATTAAATGCCCTAAACCAAATACGGCCAATGACGAGGACTTGTTGTTTTTCTGCCCGTTGCTGTTGTTTTTATTTGCCCAGCATTTCATTGCAATTGATTTTTGGTGTCAGCTGCACGCTCACCCGGAGACAGACATGTCCGAGCCAAAGCCTGCTCCCACCGACTTCCCTCTTGACTTTCTCTTTCGCCACCAAACCCGACAAATGCTGTGGTTGCGGCTTAAGTTTGTCGGCAAATTGAAAACTTTGTTGGTTAACTTGCCTGCGGGAATGAGGGAGGGGGAGCGGGATGGTGGCCCAGCTTGGAGGGCACAAAAAATAGCCGAAAGCCCGGGCACATCAATACCACATTCCCTCGTCGTCATCCCCCCAACCATTCCCCAAATAAACAGCCAGATGAACAAGCCGCCGAAACCAGAAGGCCGGGGTTCGCCAGTTGTGGCTGATTTTCTGGCTGTTGTGCTGATTGCATTAACCAAACCGAGTTGGAGTTGAACAATATAAGGAATCAGAGGGGAATCAGTAAAGGAATCGAGGTTGGATATACTCTGGTGAGGGTCATATCTATTGCTCAATGTTTAGAATAATTGTATAAATAATTAGAAGCTTGTGAGAATTTGATATCCTGGAGGGGTATTTATTTCCTAGGCTAATAATTCTAATAAGATCATTTTAGATGGGAAATTAGTATATGAATTTAAGGGTGTAAAGTCTGTTGTCGATGTTAAACAAGTAAATTAAATAGAGGATCTTATGAATTGGATTTCCTAGGAAGAATTAAAAAATTATAATAATTATGTGGAGTTCTTAAGAATTCGATTTCCAAAGAAACACAAGTAACTTCTTTATACAATTTTTTACTTAGTAGAGTATCTCCAACTGTATTTTATTTTACCAGACATTCCTAGACCCTTTTCCCTACCAAAAATAACTACCTCTTGGATGAAATAAGCAATAAGCCTTTAATATAAATAAATAAACAGGCGGCTGACCCAAACCCAAGCCTAATTGAAACTTGGGATTCAATCTGTTAATGGAAAATACTTAGAAACTGGAAACTTGAAAGCCGCTTAGGGAACTTAAACACCCAGGCGACAGATGGAACTGCAGTAGGACGGCGTTTGTGGTCCTCGGTGCACCTGGGCCACCGTTATGATCTCGTCCTCCAGCTGGACATCGGTGCTGGAGAAGGGAGAGGCTCCGGTGAGCTGACTGTAGCGCGTCTGCATCACCCGGATGGAGGCCACACGCTCTCGCCAGGTGTGCCAGTAGTGCTGCTTGTAAAGATGTCCTCCGAACTCAAAGATCATGGGCTCCTCCTTGGTCACCACCGGCTGACCCGATGGCTGGACGGCGTTGACAATCATGAGGTAGCGACTGCCAATGCGGTAGAAGTGGAAGCGAAGGAACTGCAGCGGCAGGATGCAGGTCAGCTCGAAGGACTCGATCTCGTGGTCCAGACCCTTTCCCAGGAGCCAAGACCACTTTCTGCTAGCCGGACGAAGTCTGTCGCAGCCAAAGAGCAAATGGTTGGAGGTTAGCCCCATTTGGTACTGGCGTAGGCCAATGCCATGGACATCCACCAGGACAATGGGATTCTCCACCAGCAGCGGCTCGTAGATCTCCTCGAACTCGGCGAGCAGGACTTTCTGCAGACGAAACATCTCGGCAACGAGTTTTGCTATAATTTAATTGGAATGTCAATCAAAGTTTTGCTTGTTTTGTGAGAGACTTGTCGCCGGGTTCTGTCGCCTGACAAGTTATCGAAAACTAACCAGCCAAGTCGACTAGATCAGAGTCAGAGCTTAGTCATAGTCACATCTATAGCTGAAGTCATTGCCGAATGCAAATCACTGACCATCCGCTGACATTCCAACTTCAACTGGGAGTCTGCATTTGAATTTAAATTGGTATTTGCCCGTTAGCGATTGGGGGGCAGCGAGGCATCCAGCATGGCGTCATTAGGTGCACTCAGCACGGAGCGTTGATGAGCGTAACGATGAGGTCTCACGGAATGCGCTTTGCTCCTCGTTTCAACCTAAAAGCATAAATATTTAATAATACGAGAGAAACGCTTTAAAAATTCTGTTCCAATTAACCTTAATTACGGTTACATATCAGTTATAGTTCCCAGCAGAGTGTAGGAATTCCTGGTAGTGAAAATTCGTTGATTTTATCATTCACTTATAACTGTTTTTCACACAGTTTCCCTTTAATTTTTCGAGAGTCTGATTTTACCTGTAACCCTTATCATGGTTTTGAGAATATCCAGGAATTTTAATTTTGGCTTTCTGTAGAAAATCCTTTTTATGTTTTCCTGTGAATTTGTTTTATGGTCTATTGATTTATTATAGCCAATTAATTGTCCAGTTTGTTGTATAAATTTAAATGGGTTCTGATTTTTTTATAATATTGTTGGGATTTGTATTCTGTTTTTTACTGACAAGAATGTGTTGTTTCTCTGATATTAATAGGACATTATAGGACAACTAGAAATTAAATTATTTGAATACAATTATATTATAAATATGTTATAAGCTAATCGCTAAGAGCAAAAACATTGTTCAATAAGTTATATATAAATAACTCAATTTTTATAATTTTAATTTTATAAATCCACGAATGTAGAAGCACAACACTGAACTCTGAGTTAAAAGAAACATTGTAAGGCTTTGTTTATAATTTCTTCTAAAATATTTGACATCCAATAACAATCGAAGACTATGCTTTGCGCAAACTTTATCAATCGCCCATTTGGATATAATTTTATTTCAATGTTCGCTTTCCCCCACGCCCACCCTGAGGGAGGGCCTAGAAAGTTCGTTTCCTGAGACATTTTGTGGCATTTTCGTGCTCGCTGTTCGACATGGCTACAAGTTCGCAGCCATAATCTTGGCTTATGACTGCCACAGTTCACATTTTTTCTCCTCCTTGTTCTGTCACAGAGCAAACACTTTTAAAATATTCTGATTTATGACAAACTTTCACCGCCCCCCTTCAGCGCTTTCGAGTTGCCATTTGGCACTTTCCACTTTCTACTTTCCACTTTCGCGTCCATGTCCTGGCCATGTCCTTGCGTTCATTTCCAGCACGGTCTCTCCGCTGCCGGTGGCAATTGGTGACAAAATATAAAAGAAAACTCTGGTCCTAGCGGGATGCGGGCTGATGCTGATGCTGATGCTGCTCACTTTGTCAGCCATTTAATTTAGCCACGTTTGCAATGGCAACGGCAACGAATAGTTGCAGCTTCTGCTTTTGCTTTTGCTTCTGCTTCGGGCGGGGGGAAAGAGTTACCGCGCCAAGTACTGTGTCAAGTGGCATCTTTGCAGTTTTCAAAGCAATTAGTTCCGAGAAAATTACGAGAACAGACACGGATCTGGGTGCAGAGATCCAGAGAGTGCCACAGACGCACAGCATAACTTATGGTTCGCATTATCCGGTTTTCTCGCTTCTTCTCCTCCCTGCTAATTTGGGCCAATTCACTCGGCCATATCACATGACAGTCCCTGGTCCTGGCCCTGCTCCTGGCCAATCCGCCACTGATTAACTCCGGTGCAGGTTGGCCCAACATGGAGCTGTCACAAATCACACACAAAATACAAGATACATGGCAGGCGACATAATGAATTCCCATCCGCATCCGCATCCTTAATCGTATACAAATGCCGTCTAGGGGGGTCAAGTCCTGCAATTGGGGAATTAATTAAAATTTTCTCGTTTGGCATGTTTATGATGGCACTCTCAATTAATTTCAGGCCTCGTTGAGCAGAGAGCGAAATGTGCTGAGGTTCCTTTTCGGAGGAGCATCGAATTGGGGTTGCACGGTAAGTAGGTTACGAATAATAATATATTTATAAACTTGTTTGCTGGAGGAGTTTCTTGATATTTAAATTGGTTGCTTAATTAAGTAATTCGTGTAATAGTTGTAGAAAAAGTCCTTAAGGTATGTATTTCAGATTTCAATCAACACTCACAAAACACACATAAATATTCAATAAAATAATTTTCTGCTTCTCTAATTTAAAAAGATAAAATAAAATAAATAATAATAGATATTTTAGCACAGTTTCGCCCCGCATAAACCTTGTAACGTGAGCCACACAATTAATTTAGCTTCGTGTGAATTGCTCAAGTTGCCTTTCATGTCGTTTTTGGGCCAATTAATGCCGCAAAATGTATTTCATTGTCTCGATCATGGAGATTTCTGCTGCCAACAGTTTGCCCATTCGATTTAAGTGCCGACATCTACGCGCTAATGGTCATTGGCTTAAACATTGACCGCAAACTGCATTTCCCCACCATTCGAATAGTGCTCGTAGTGTCCGACTCGCTTTCGGTTGGCCAAACACCTGTGTTTCGCTGTGCTTGAGTGCAGCAATTAGACAGGAACAGAAAAAGTATATAAAGAGCTGTGCACAAACTGAACAAAAAAAGTATTGATATGCTAAAAAAACGATTCATATCCACTTTCAATATAAGCTTTTTTGTTCAATTTGCTTCACTTATCTAGCAGTATTTATTTACCATATATATATATCCTCTATTCGCTTCACTTTTCCTCAGTGTAACCACTGGCCGAGGGTGTGCGGGCATGTGTGCCAGCTTGTTTGCTCGCTTTATTACAGCCTTTGCGCTTTTCATTGCAAACGTTTCACGTTTTTATTGTTAAATGCGGCGCAACATAAAACATAAAACACGGCAGAGCTGCTGCTCACATGCCCGGTGGAAGCGGAAGTGGCTACGAATTGTAGTGCGGATGTGTGATGCGGGATGTGGTGTGTCGGTGGGCTATGAAACAGCATCCTCATCCAGATTCGAGGCCTCTCTCTGTGTAGTGGCCAGGTCCTTTGTGATGTGTGTTTACTTTGTGGCTCAAATTGTAATATCATGCGGTGCCATTACGTTTCTATTATATTTTTTTTACTTTTTATGCACTCGCAGTAAAAGCGCTGCATGACAAAAAATTAAGCATACGCACTTGAAGTGACTTAATTTAATGACTTCATCCCGCTGAAAGCCTGGCCTTATGCTGATGGAAAAGAAGTAAAAGCCAAACTACTTATTACAAAGGCTGATCTCCAGCAGAGACTCATTTGGACTTAAGCTGAGCCGTGCACAGTGCTCAAAGGTAAGTGGAAGCAGTAATTGCCACTGAACTCCTACTTTGCTCTCCAGGAACTCTGAATGTTAGTTAAACGTTCACTTTCACCGACGTAACCTTTTACCAAAGAGTCCTTAAAATGTTTTATTCTGCATTCTTAAATCCCTACTCCAAGTACGGGATATAGAGTTAAAGGTAAAGGGGAGTTTTCATACTCTAATAAAGGTTAATGAATCGGAAACTACTATTACATTACGGAATACTGCACTTCATTCGTTCACCAGTTGCGAATAAAGCCAGATACCTACTGGTTCACTATGGGACCTACAATAACTCAATGTCACAAAAATTATAAGATTATAGCTTCCACAACATCCTTGTAAATGTTTTGGTGTACAATTAGACTTCTACTTAATATCTAAAATCTAACAACTGGCAGCCAATAAGTCAACATAGGCGGTAACTAAATCTCTTCAATCCCTCAGCACCTCAGGCACAATTTGGCCTGATTGGCTTGGCCAAAGAACTACTACATGCGTTTGTCTCCCGCAACTTTCGATGTCAGCAAAGTTTCGCCTCTTTATCCCACTCTCCATCTCCAGAGCCATCTCTCCATCTCCCTCTCCATTTACATTTCCACCTCCCTTTGGCTCTGCAGCTGCAAGGACCCATTCTCAGCTTCATCTCCATATCCATCTCCATTCCAGGAGCTCGTGCGCAATTCGGGCATTTGGCGCTTATCGCACATCTCATCCCAAAAATGGTAACCGACACATTTGCACAATTGCTCCTTGTAACTGACACGTCAACCACGTCCAAAATCCGAACGTAAACGTAAGTAAGAGCAGGAACTGAAACCGAAGTGTGCAGTGCCAAGGAATTGCTGTATTTCCGGCTAGAGATGGGCGGCATACGGTATCTAGAGTCCAAGGAGATGCCTTTCGATGGATTGAAGTTTAAAAATAAATTACATTGAGCTGCATGCTCAACACAGTCAAATTCAGTTATTATTATTAACTTTTTATTTTTTTTAACAATTTATTCATTCATTATCTATTAAACATTTGGTTTAAATAACGTTCCCCATCACGAGCTCACCCCTAATGCAAATGCCTCGAGCTGCTGTCGCTTTCAGTTCCGGTTCCTGTCAGCCGTGAGTCTGGGATCCTGGCACTGCAGGCAGATTTAGTTTATGTCCTGGCAACTATCTAATGCAATTCACGTGTGCGAATAAATGCAATTGTGTGTGGCTGCGTGCGTGGCTTCAAGTGTCGGAGAGCACATTACACACACACTCACGCAGGCGACTGAAAGGACCTTCCCCACTGGGGCATAAAATTCAATGTCCGTAAGAAGTCCATTTGCATTGAATAGGTGAGTAGGTGAAGGTGTCTGCCAGCCCGTTTAGCAGCGAAGTTCTCCTTCGAGTTTTGACCGTGTTTTATTTGCACAATAAAAATATTTTCCCAAGCCTTCATTGCAGTCTGAAATCCCCGTCAGACACCACACACACACACTTTGTGTAACAATCCTTGAAATACCTGTGCAACATATGCCAAGCTCTCCTTTCCTCCAGCAGCAGGTGAGAGGCGGCTTCGCCCAGTTAAAACAATGGAAAGCAATTAAAGTCCATATTTTAAGTCAACGAATTTGCTGTGAATAGGCTTAACATACATGTGAATGGCTCTGAATTTAAATTAGATTTTTTATTTTGTGCCTAAGGACTTGATTTTAAAAGGTTACATGTTAGTAGGAATTCATATTCAATCAGGGTGGTTAAAGGGGTTTTTAGAGATTTCTAGTGCGCGTATTGGATGTAAAGGTCTTTATGTGTATTTTTGCATACGATTTGGAACTACTCACTTATATTTAGTAATCCACATATTTACTCTAATATTTTAATAAATAGGCCAAATAGCGTCATTCCTGTGCTATGAAGTTATTGGCATTTCTACCAATTTTACCAATTTCTTGGCCCGTATATGCTCAGCATATTGGAAGTTCCAAGGAGCAAATAGAAACAACTTGTATGCCCATTTAGACGCCTGCTTCCTGCAGAGGCAGCTGCTGTTAATAAGGTGTTGGCAATTTTATTTTATTGCTTTCTGGCTGACACAAACACATACCCGTACACACCTCCATGCCCGTAGGAGGCTCCTTTAATTTTAATTGGCTCCACGCCCTGGCGCAAGTGAGCCAACAAGCGGTGTCCTTGCCAGCACAGCCTGTTATTCGATCGGCACAGGAAAAGGGACTTCCCCAATGGTTTTTCGGGGCATGTGTGCTGACTTCCTTTTTTTATACAAGCACTTGCTCTTTTTTTTTGAAGGCTTGGCAGGTCGTTAACATGTTCTTATTTAATGCCAAAGAAATTGCCAATGGCATTTATTGCCGTAATTAAGAGATGGAAAAATCCTTGAAATACGCTGTAACGCACTGGCTTTAGACCAGGCCCAAAACAAAGCAAGCAGGCCATCAAAGACCAGCAGCATCAGCAGCAGTATCGACATGGAAATAAATTTCCACTGAAGATTTTGCAATTGCCAGACGGAAAAAAAGCAAAAAGCAATTTGTGTTTTCTGGTAAGTGCCATTTTCTTTGTTTGGAAAACGGCCCGAGCCGACACTTTGCCTCACCTCGCATCCTGGCATCGCAGCCACATCCTGCCTTCCCTACAGCAGCGTCACTCAATTCGCTTTGAAATTTATGACCCAGTTTTGGGAGGAGAAAGGAGCAGCCCTTGCCTTCTCCTTCGACTTTTCGGTGGCCTGGCTTCTGCAACAGGCGTTTAATTAAACGATCCTAATGCCTCCCCCGCTGGAGTACAAGTGGCCCTTGGTCATTAAATTTTATGAAATTTTCCAGGAATTTTGATTAAAGAGTTTTTAAAGAGGAATTATTACCTAAATATTTAAAAGGCAGTTTTCTAAGCACTTAATAAGGCTAATTTAAATAGTTTCTAGCTAATGTTATGCTATAAAATGAAGCAAATATTAAAATGGTATAGTTAAAGGTCAGTTTGGAAATGAAATTAATTAGGCAGGACTTTTTATTACGGTTTTTCGCATTGCTAAAGTAGGAAAGTACATTTTAAAGATAGTTAGTTTATAAAATATTTAAAACGTAACATTCATTAGTCAAGAACCAATTTAATAATATATTTAATATCAAGCTTAGGTGCTGAATTACTATATTTTTTATTGATAACAATTTTCCAATTCCTTTTCATCAGTAAACCCCTTAACAATGCTTTAGCGTTTTTATATTTTTAGTCTTTTTACAGGGCAATTAAATGAAAAATGGCAAAAGTTGAGTTGAAAATGTACCGATTTACAGTTGTGCCAATAAATGGCGACATTTTTTGGACTGTCGCGCCCGAGAAAAAGTTAATGAACATAAAAATAAATAAAAATCTGTTTCACGCTCGAAGCGGAAACAAGCGCGATTACATTGGCGGCGGAGGCCCCGCCCACCCTTAGTTACGCACTTTACCACCCGAAATTTTCCATTTTCCGAGAGCTCAGAGCCGAGAGCCGGGGCATGCGGCTGACACGCATATGTTGAAAGTTTAATTAATGTTGTCACGTGCTGGAACTGCGAAGATGAAATTCGTTTGTAAATTACTCTGAGCAAGGCAGAGGTATATGCCTATGTATATATATATGTATTAAATATTTTATATTTCGAAATAGCTGGCGTGGTGTAATGATTGAAATTCAATTTAAAGAAAACTCCTAGGACGTGCGGCTCGAAATGAATTTTCACTTTTCCAAAGCGAGTGCTTAAAATTCAATACACACACGCACACCGCACGCATCCTGGATGTCCTTCGAGCGCCTGATAACACTAATGTCGTCTGCCTGACTGCTGAAGTTTAATTTGATACACAAACAGAACACAAAACAAAACAAAACGTAAGGAAAACAATCAAGTATAAAATAAGGATACAGGGGAGGGTGATCGACTCATGGCTACCCGGTTCTTAAAGCTTTAAATGAAAAACTTACGTAGGTACAAAAAGCAAAATAAAAAAAAAGTTTGAATCGTCTTGGCAGTATATTAAATGTTAACAAACTTTAATGTTTATTATTCGAATTTATTCATTTTTTTTAATTTAAAAAGATTTAAATATACAGATGCTGGTGGCTTACCTCTTGCAGCTTCTAAGATCTATTGGCTCATAGGGTTATAAATACTCTTCTACTGACTACTGGGTAGAAAAACAAACAGAGCAACACATCCGAAGAGACCGTAAAACATTTAAATTAACGTCTCCTTCGAAAACCGGCAACATTCTCGTGTCGAGTTGAAAAGGCATTCCCGGAATGGCAGGCATAAATGGCAAAAAGGGTCACACGCAGGCATGTCCGTAAAGATAAAAACCATAACGTGCTCATAAAGCGCAAAAAGGCGCCAAAACACTTTGCTCAGATACACACAGAGAGATACTAGGAGATACTCACCCGAAATGCATGCTCGTACCCCGCTGCGTATACTTAATGAAGTCGTTAGAGAACAACACAGTCGTCGTCCTTCTGCTGAAATTTGTAATCAACAAAAGTCGGCGGGCACTCGGCACATTATTCAGTAGATTCGCATTTATTGGATTGCTTTAAACAAACGTTTTGCTTTTTGCCGCGCACACACAAGTGTTTTCCAACTCGATAACAGCAACGCTTAACTACATTACATAAATACATGGTACGTCATCTGATTCGTCCTAAATTTAATTATAATTCGCATGTGTGGCGGGGCGGGGTGGGCAATTGTTAGCATTGAATCGATGTTGGAGACTATTCATTGTTTTTGTTTTGTTTTTGCTTCTGCAGCATTAAGTGTAGGACAGCTAATTAATGTAGTATTTAAATGTAGCTACAATTAGGGCTAAACGTTACTCACTCACTATATTTAGGGCTGGAAGGTATAGTGTGAGTTTCAAGGAGATATGTGTATTTTACAGTTCACATCAACTTTTATTTAATATTTTACAGTGTCGTCTGTGTGTTTCGTGTGTGGTTGGGCTTCCATTTTGAATAGTTGGGCACTTAAACATGACTTAATAAATATAACAGCAAATGCATTTTACCACCATCATTATGAGTATTATCTAAATCATTTTCATGGGAAATGACTCGCTGCAGTTTTCAATTAGTAAGCAATTTAGATTTAATTATCTACATACATGAAAATGTAAATTTAATTAAATTCCGGCCGAAAACAAATGACTCTCAGGCGGAATGTTGTTGACTTTCGCCAGTGGAGCTGCTGTCTGCATGTTTGCAAATGCAAAATACATCCACAACATATATTCACGGGGCTCATTATAGTTGCAAATGATGATTTCGCTTAGCAATGCAAATTGCAAATCACGCATAGCTCTCCCACTCTCCCCCGCGAAAGCCAGGTGTTTTGGGCCCTAAACTTATCCCTATGGTTATCTAAATCAATCAGTTTATCTATGAATACAATTTAATAAAGTCTTTGGTGATTTTCAACTGGTCTAAGCATAATAAAACGTTTTTGATTGTTGAACTGTTCAACGATTTGAAGATTTAAAGCCGAAACCGAATGGAGAAACTTTGTGTTTATTAAAGGTATAAATTCGGGTTGCATTGGGAAATTCATTTCCAAAATTATACCCTTCAACAATGCATATATGTATATGTTATTTGCTAAATCATAAATTCAAGCCTTATATAAGTGGAAAATGCGTGAAATTATTTAAAGTATTTACACATCAAAAAGTAAAGCTTCTTGTACAAGATATTTTGCTGGTATATCATTGAAATATATCAGAGCTCTTTAGGTTACAGGTGAAATCATTACAAAACCCAGTAACTTTACCTATCTTCAACATCTCCCTTTCCTTACACAGAAACCTCCTTGGTGTACTTGGACCGATCGTTCAGATCCAGGACTAGCTTATCTGGTCTCTTTGGTCTGGAGTTGCCGCCACTGCCGCTGGTCCTGTCCGTCTGACTCGTGGAGTTGTTGGAAGCCACGGACACGTTCCCCAGGGAAGGAGCAGCAACAGGCTCCTCCTCCGGCTGGGATTGGTCCATCTGTGCCTCCTTCAACTCCTTTTCCGAACTGGAGTAAAGAACTATGTCGTCGGTGGAGTGGGCTGCCTTGGTTCTCGACTCCGTCTCCACACCGCCGGTCATGGCAGTACGGTCCAGGATCTCGCTGGATCGGGACTGGATCGCAGGGACACCGGGCAACTGCTGCTGGCAGAGCTGGGCATTCGCCTGGGCCTGGGAGTAGCTGCCGCTTCGCCTTCGACCCGTCAGCTTGTACTTACTTCTACAATTATCACAAATTTGATACGAAATGCTGAGCTCCGTCTCGAGGAGGTTCCGTGGAGCCCGCTTGCAGCTGGTCGGGGGAGTATTGGTGGCCGCCGTCCTCACCGTGGGCTTGCGCTGCCGCTGGTCCCCCCGATCCCTATCCCTGTCCCTTTCCTGGTCCAGGTCCTCCGACTGCGAGCACATGCACTCCAGCTTGATGTTGGCAAAGCTCAGACTGCCTCCAGCCTCCTGTTGCGGCGAACCCAAATGGTCGCAAACACTCCTCGGCGGACAGCAGTAGTAGTGCTCCTTAGACGCATCCAAGCACCTGCTGCAGATGATGTGCCCATCGGCAGTGCGCCTCAGGAGCTGCTCCCGGAAGTCATCCCCGCTCAGCTCCGTGTTCATGGCCCTCTCCTCAAAGGCCGTCGACGGAGGCGTCGAGCTGGGCGGCGTCTCCAGCACCATGGTGGGAATACTGGCCCGGGCACTGCTCCTGCCGTTCGCATTGTTATTCTGCTGGCCGTATTTCTGCATCTCGGCATTGAGGGCCAGGAGGGGCAGAGCACTCTGCCGGCTGGCGGCGGCGGAGGCTGAGTGGCCAGCTCCAGCAGCGGCTGCCACCACCATGAGGCCACCGGGCGTCTTCAAGCCATCCAGCAGGCTGGATATGGTCATCACGGCCACACCCTTGGGTGGAGCCATCTCCTGGATGCGCTGCAGCTGCATGCTGAGCTGGCGGATCTCCTCCAAGGCCTCCTGGTCGGAGAGCTTGTTTTCTGTGGAATATATAAAGGTAAAAATGTATGGTAATATGGTAAGGAAGAAGTGGTTTTAATATTTATGGGCTACAAGGAAGAGTACAATTCAATACATTTTTGCCTTAAAAATTACACCTGAAATTTGAGTTCAAAATTCGAAGCCCTAAGTTTTAGTTCCCCTTTAAATTGTTTTAATGAAAGGTTAACCAAATGTCGCTACAAATGCAGGCGAAATAGGATCCTTTTTCTGGGTACGAAAACTCAACTGAAAGCATCGTTTTCGCGCGGCTTAAAACGGCATTGCTGCTTGTTTTCCGCTGGCAACTTTTGCACTAAAAAAGTTGCCCGTCCGTGTCAAAAGTTTCGCACTTTCCTCCCTTCCCTGCTGCCAGTCCTTAAAAGGGACCTCAAATTTAAATGCGTAATGTTTGTAGCGACTGTGGATGTGTGGCCAGGAAAGTTGCGGCTTCCAGACTTCAGATTCGAGACTGGAGACTTCCTCCTTCGCCGTCGGAATGATAAATGGCCGTTCAATTCGGCTGAAAGCCTGTCGGTATGATTTAAGCCACGTCCACTCAAAGGCAGCAACAACTCACGCTATCAACTTTCAAATAATAAGGAGAAAAACAAATAAATTTACAATGAAAAATCGCACACTGAAAGCATTTCGCATGCTTTTGTGTCAGGCAGGACTTGTTCTGAGGGAATGTTGTTCCTGTCAGAAAGGGAGACCCCCATTTCCGCACAGTGTATTAGCCGCACAAAGCTTTCTTCCTGTTGTCCGTTGAATTTAGATTTATGGCTGTGAAATTAAGCGGAGCCGAGTGGACCGGAGAGTCGACAGTGGCCAAAATTGAATTTATTATGTGTGCCCCTCTTAGTATGCAACACAATATTCCTTTTGCGCTTGGGAAATATTTTAAATTCGTCACACAGACACACAATCGGCATGCGTGTGTGTGGGTGTGTTGAGTGTTTGCTACTTTGTGATTGTTCAATTTAAATATGCAAATTGAGAGCCGCTTAAAAACTGGCCCAGCGACAAGGACGCCGCGCAGCACACAAAAAATGTAAATTTAACGCACAATTTACGCAGCCACAAAAACGCGTTACGTTTTTTGTGTTTTAAAATAGAAATACGAGTAATAAAAAATTAAATAAAAAACGTCAGAGAGACCGAGCGAGGGAGCGCCTATAAAGCATTAAAACATAAAGCGTCGCCTCGCTCCACGCCATAAACTTGCAAAGGGGCTGAAAATTAAAAAGGTTCGCGAATAGAAAACATCGCGATAACAATGGCAGGCGGGCTGCTCAGTGAGGTAAAGGCAGAAAAGGGATCCACCTCTCAGTGGTTATGGGGAAGGCTGTAGGTCATAATGCTGGCAATTACTTCCCTGCGAAATGTATCTTTTCATAGCTAATTTTTTGTGAAGGTATTTCATGTTTTACCTTAAAAATGGGACTAAAATTATCTTTTTTATAATGAAAACTCGTTTTTTAGAGTAAAGTTTATTTGGAAAATAAAAAAGAAATACTTTAGCACTATCAAACATTAATAATATATTTGAAGTGTATGTTAAAAAATATTCTTTGCCATAAACAAATGAGCGGTTAGCATATTATTAGTTATATGTTTTTTCTTTTCTACTTTTTAGATGTTTAAATTTAAATAGTTCGAATTCCTAACAGTTTCTTTAAACTTGCTCAAATCCCACAAAAATTCCAGCAATTAAATTTAAAAAAGATGGAGTAATTTCGTCCCCGTGATTAAGTATTTCCCCCATCTCTTCATTAATTGGTTTAGCATTTCTGTGTATACACGTTGTTAGCTTTAGCCTTTAGCTAATATTATATTCTCTTTCAAGTCCTTGTTTCAATATAATTTATTATTAGTAGTACAATGAGGCGAGAAATTTTCCGGCATGAGGGCGCGCTGACGATGATGCCCGCGAAACTTTGAGCAATTAGTGCCAGGGCCAAAATCTGATACTTGGGCCCGAGCTTCGGTTTGGAATTCTAATCAAAATTGATTGGCCCGACGGTTGCCGTGGCATCTGCGTGAATCTGTAGTTCAATTACAGGCTCGGCGCCACTTTAAAGTCAACCGCCCACGCCCAATGCTATCCAAATTCCTTCGGGTGGGGGAGGGCCAAAGGGCGCCGACACCCACCGTCACCCACCTGACCCCACAACCACCTCCCCCGATGCCCGGGCTTTGGTCTATTCGGATCCTCCGGGGAGTTCGCATAGTTGTTTATTCATCAAAGCCAGCGAAGCGATAAACAAATATGGCGTCGGCGGCAACTTGGCGGAAGTTTGTGCTTTGTAGCTGCTTCCTGCCGTGAAAGCACACGCGCACACATACGCTCCCCGGTACTCCAGGCCAACCGCAGCCCAGATTGTTTTGGAGCACATAAATCAGCATCCGGGGCTGTCAACCAGATACGAGGATGCCATCCGCGGCTCATGTCTAGACAGCGACGATAAGCGTGCCACTGACGCCGCCTGCTCCGCTCATTTTTTAATTTGCCAAATAATACGCCATAAATAAAAGTCAGAGCGGAGAAGAAGACTTAATCGACAAGGGCACTGAGAGAAAATCAATTCAAGAAAGTCTGGAAGTTCAGTATTGAAGATATATATTCCGTAGATTAAGGAAAAACACAAAAGGACATCAAGAAAAGTCAAGACTTAATTCGAGTTACACTGCAACGCATTTCAATTGATTTCCTATACAAATTATTGATTATTGTCAAATGCTAAGCCATTAATAAGAATCAACCATAAGGGAGACTTGCCTGGCAGTGCACTGTGAATAAAACTAGGCTTACAATGAAAACATCTCTAATTATAAGCATATCAGCGATACAGTATCTATTATTATTCCTGATGAAAAATCATTCATTTATACCTCTATGTTATTCCTCTGATTTTCTCAAAAATATAGTATACTTTTTCGATCAGTGCATTCCAAGAGGTCCAAGCTGAGTTTTCTTTGTATCTGCCCTCCACAGATCATTTGTCAAGTGGACACTGTCGTTTGTCATAAACGTCGATTCGCTGCGACCCATTAGGACAAATGGACCAATTGACCGTTTTGGCTATCGCTGGCGGAGCACGAGCACTCCGTTGGCTAGTCTGCCCTCTCCCGCTGCCCTCTATCCCAGTTTCCCACTCACCTGCTGACGTTGTGCCCGCTACCGGGACCGTGGAGGTGGTCACCGAACTGGGATTCGCAAAGGTGCGCACTTGAGGACGAAAATTGAATTTGGCCCCCGATGCCTTGGTGCCCAGGCCGATATTCTCCTGGTGCGATTTGCCACTCCTTAGGACGATGTACACCTGATGTCAAAGAGAGAGATCACGGTGGAAATGGGAATAAGCGACGAAAGCGGCGGGGGAGGAGGCACTTACCTTGCTGCCAAAGATTAGGGCCAGCAGCAGGGTCACCGTCAACTGGGTGTGGCAGAAGAAGATTATGTACAGCAAATCCGGATTGGCGGGGGACTGCAGAAAGAGCCTGCAAGTAAAGAAGTGTAAATATATATATATTTCCAGGATACTGTCTAATCTGGTCCTAATCCATAACTTTCTCTACGAAATCTAGAGATACTTCGAAGCCTTCCCATACTTACATGGACACATTGAGGAAGCAGGTGAGCAGGAACTCATTGTAGATGGCCATCGATATGAAGCGACTCTCGTTGAACTCCGATGGTGCCTTTCGCACCATGATGCACAGGCGAACGCCCCAGGCCAGGAACAGGACCTCCACTGGGAGAAGAGCGAAAACAAGACAAGGCCGGGGATTAGTTCCTTTGTGTGCACTCCGTTGGCTGCTGCAGCTTCACTTTGAAGCTGAATTAACAACTCAATGTAATTACATTATGATTAACTACCACTGTCTGTTGGCCAGAAGAACTGAACTAGTTGGTAGTGGCAGCTTCACTTCATAAACTTTTTTCTGGCAGCGAAATGAAAATGCATGTATTATTTTTTCCCTTTTTTTGGAAAATGTTCAGGGCTGCAATTTTAAATGTAATACGAGCTCTGGCTTGTTGCAAAGGCAAATGAAGTTATTTAGCATCTGGCAGCTGCAGCGAGAGTGCGTGATGAACGGCGATAATTGTTCTGCAGGATAGAAGGACTCGCAGGAGCAGTCACAGCAGCACTCGCGATTGCCTCAACTTTTTTAATTAAGCGAGCTGGCAAGTGGAACGCAGCGATTCCTTGAAAAAGCCACTCTCCCGTGGCTCGAACATGGATTTTGGCACGGACCAATATCTCTGGTAAGGCAAGAAAAGGGCGGGGAAAATCCTTCAATTGTATACAATGGAGGGGACCATTCATTAAGGTGATTTGTTACTCACAAGAGTAAGAGTAAAAGAGCTTTTAATTTACACTTTTTGGGGGTTAAAATTACCTACAAATCTCTACTTTAAATATAATGTAAATCTATTAATTTATTAGAACTTAAATAAATATTTTGATAGGGAAAATCCTTATATTCACCTCTTAAAGATTTGTTCAGACTTCTGTTTTATTCACTTAATGCTTTATAGTAATTCCTTTGTCTTAATATATTTTGAAATTATAAATATTAAAACTAATAACCCAAAAGGGTCCACCCTATGCCACAAGATAGCTTCTAAACGCTCCAGTGGATTTTACTACCAAAAGAAGGAAGAACTACTTCGGAACACCGAAGTTTGTATACCCTTGCAGTTTGATTATGAAAATGATCATACCTAGGCCAAAAAATAATTAATTTTAAATCGGAAAGTTGTTTTATGCTAGTTTTTATTAGGTGAAAAAATCTGTTTAATGAGTTTAAGGTTTAAAAATAAATTTTTTTAAATTAAATTTTTACAATTTTAACGATGTAACCCCTTATAAAATTTTGAAATTTTTGAAAAAAAAAAATGTTGTGCCGGACATAGCTAGTTCGACTCGGCTCTTAATGCTGATCAATAATAAATATGACATATATGGTCGGAAATGACTCCTTCAGTGCGTTGTGCGCTTCTGACTGAAATTAAAATACCCTGAGAGGGTAAAAAAGATGGAGGAGAATGAAAAGCTAGTGAAAACTACTTGAAGCAGCAGGTGTTCCTTTTCCAGGCGCCTTTTGCTCTTGGTGGTTGGCCAGGCAACGTTTATTTGCCATTGCACTTTTGCATTCTGCCTTGCGGCTCCCTCTAAAATCATATTTCCCGGCCAACAATGCGTATACGTTACGAGGGTATTGTATTTCGGGCTGCTCTCTTCTGCCGTTACCTTGAAAAGGCCCCCTGCGGGGGCACACCAAGCGCGAGACCAGCCATATTGAATTCGGGGTTTTCCCACTTACTCGAGGTGAATGTGTAGTCCCACCAGTCCGTTTTGCAAAGAAACGCCTTCAGGTCATCGGCAGTGCGGCCCACGACCACGTCCGGAGGCGAGACCAGAGTCCTGACCAGCAGACAGGTGCCAATGGCCCCGCAGATGATGCCCAGTCTCTTGAGCAGAGCGGCATCTGTGATTTTCACAGCCTTGGCAGAGCGGACACGGAAAATTACCGATATCCTGGGGGTGGGGAATTACAGATATTTGACGGTGTTCTATGGGGCTTTGAATGGATGAACTATTTCTTACCTCCAGGTCTTGAGCATCAGAGCTCCATAGGTCAAGGAGAAACCTATTTCGCGGAGCCAAATGCGAGCAGTGCAGGTGTAGAGGTTTGGATTGGGATACATCACAATGTTCTGGAAGTAAAAAATATTTTAAATCCACTTTAAGAGAGAAAAATAATGTTCCAAAAATATTTCAGAGAGTGTATATATAATTACAGACTGTCTTTGTCGTATTTCAAAATACCTTAAAAGGTTTTTATCGATATCTCTCCTACATTTTCATTAAATTTCGAACTAGTTCTTATTCTGTGAAAGTAAAGCTTCCTTTTACTCAACTTCCTGAAATATTGCCTCAATCCACGAGGCATTCGTTTAAAGCCCCTCCCCTCCACATAATTCTTTCTCAATGTATTGCAAGCTGAATACTTTTAAAATACGCTATATTGATATATATACAACACATTGAAGTACTGTATTTATGACTCATTCTGAGGGAAATAATAGGCAATGGCTAATGATATGGATGATGGCAGACAATCGGGTTCAATGGAATCCAGCCACACATGTGACAATAGGCCTCGACCTCCTCCCTTCCGGCTTTGCTCCTTCATATATTGCAGCCTCTCAAGGACAATAGGCAGTTTGTGTTGAGGATTTGGCTTCTATTTTTGGTGCCTTCTTTCTTTTCACGCCTTGCACATATTAAAAAATCATAAGGCAAACTCTGCTGACATCAGGACCCTCATCGTGTGTCTATTGTGTGCGCAGGAGGTACTAAATAAATCTGCCACAAATAAATATATATAGTACATAAATAAATCCCCCCAGACTCGCTTAAGGTTGTTGTTTATTTGGCCAGCATCCGCCATGGCAGCCCATTAGTTTGCATTCTCTCTCGGTCTCTGTCTGGGGCCATAAATCAATCAAATTAAATTGTGTAGAAATTGATGGGAATTGGGTTCGAGAGTTCTGTTTGGCAAGCGGTTTGCTATCTCATTTTTCACCGCATGCAAATTGTGCGGCGATTTATGGCTTCGAATTTTGAATGAATCTCACTCCCCCCGCGCCCCATTGAGTTGTAATAATGTTCAGCAGACACTTTTAGCCGGCGAAATGTTTCAGTTTTCGGTCTGCATCTATGCGAATGCTCTTAATTAATTCGGCATTGCAGTGAAAGCCATCGATTATGCCACTCAATTGGGATCAAATTGCTGAATTACTCTGGCCAGTGTGTAAGGAAAGTCCTTTTAAGGGGTTGTATTACTGTAGGAATTTGTGTTAGTAACTTTGTACGATTTCTAAGAATGAGGGTATAAAACTCATAAGAATGTTTGAAATAATAATATTAATAATTATTATTGTTTTCGAATTTAAAGAATAGAATTTTAAAGTAAGAGCTATTGCAGGACACTCCGTGGTCTTCTATAGTGGAGCTACCCTTTAAGAGTTAGTTAAGTTAAGTCCTTTGAAGTGCATCCTATTCACCTGATAAACTCCGTCACGCTAGTGTTCCCTCGATTGACTAAATCCTTGAGAGTTTATTGAAAACTCATTGCTAAAAGACATCCTTAAATATTTACTTACCGTGCAGTAGATGAAGAAGGCGCCCAATGCAATTACTCTCAACAAGGCAGGACTGGCGGCCCTCACGACCTGTAAGAAAATACAAAACAAAACATTTCCAATTAGTTCTTGGACGAAAAAGTTTGCAAATTTAAATTGAAATCGTTTAATCCGCACAATTTCACAGGGCTGGAGGAAGAAAATCACTGCTGGACTCCGCTTCAAAGTTGGACGTGGACCCAAACCTCTCCACACACTCTTGGCAGGATGTCGGGCGGCATGTTTAGCGCCATTTAATTAGTTTGGGCACAAACACACACACACACCAGCAAGGACGTGGGGACAAAAGGACGTTGAAGGGAGAGACACAAATGCGACAGAATCGCATTACGAATGAAAACAGTTTAGTTGGCCAGTTGCCTTGGGACGCGAGAAGCGGGCAAGTGGAACAGGCTAGAGATGTGGCTGCAGAGGTCCGGCGGGGTTGGGGCTGGGGTTGGGTATAAGGACAGCAGACAGCACACAAATGTCAGACAGCGACAAGGGAATAGAATAACTCACTTCCTGCACACTCAAGCTCAGAGTCAAAGCACAGAGGAAAATTAGAGAGGAATTAGAAAATTAGGGAAGTAAGTCTAGGTAGAAGTGTACTTAATTAACTGGTTTAAGAACAAAATTCTTAGTTACATTTCTATAATTTTAAGTTTTTCTTTTTACTTTGCAAAATGAATAAGACATTAGTTAACTGGGTATTTATCTCTCAGTGTCTCTATATTACATCCGCAGTGCACGACAAAGTTGCGAATGGTTTAGATCCCGAGTGCCAGAGACAATTGGACGCCGCCAGCTGGCTGGACTCGCTGCTCTCGTCCTCCTAATGAGCGACTGACACTCTCTGCATGAAGTCAGGACCTAGGACCCTCCCACGTGCATCCTGGCGACAGGAAGTGGGCATTGGCGTGGGCGTGGGCAAGCTGTGCGAATGTTTGCACTTCCGTTTATGCGCGACAATATCCGCTGCCGCTGCTCGTTGCTGCCTGTCATCGGGCAGGATGTCCTGTCCGAGCCACGTACAAAATTAACTCGATTCTAACAATGCTAAGCCGCTTAGCGGCTCAATGATGACAAGAGCTTAGGTTTTGGCCCGGCCCCAGGATCAGCGGAATTTGACAGAGCCATGAACAAGCACAGAAAACAAAATATAGAATAAAAAATATAGACTGAAAAATAACAAGGGAACAAGCTGACCGGGGATAATGCCATTATAATGGCTTAACAATTCCGGTCGGGACTGACGGTGATTTATCAGAGCTTTTAATTCCACAACTGTGATTCGGAACTCGCCTGGCAGTGTGTGGCTTTCGCCAAAGCGGATTAGGATGCCTGTACCTAGAAATACAGGCACAAACAACATTTTGGCACTAATCGTTGTTTGCTAAGAAAATAGTTGAGCTTTGGATTAGCAAGAGTAAAAGTTTATTTAAAATGATTATCCCTATATATTTGACTTAAATAATGTTTAAATGATGATGATGCCACCTTTAATCGAAGTGAAATCAAACTTCCTATGAAACCCATTTTCTCATTAAATACTACCTTTATTTCCTTATAATATTACCTTTAATTAATATTTAAATAATATAAAATTATCAAATAATATAAATGATATCCCCATGAAAACCTTAAGTCGAAATGAACTCAATTTTCCCTGCTTGCTTCTTCGTCAGCAAAAACCCCGTGCTCTCCTCTAAGCAAATGCTGACTTGACTTCTCGCCCAGATTTCTATCGGGGTGTTGAAATACTTATGGCTCCCCGAGGGGATATTCCCGGCGGTACTCACCTTAACCTGCTGGTAGCGGAAGGTGAACCAGGCCGCCGGCGGCAGGAGGCCAATCACGATGCAGGCCAAAGCCAGGATGCTGGTGCGCATCGGCCAGTTGAGGGCGGCTATGCAGGGCGAGGAGTCCTCGCAGGAGTCGCATCCTTCGGCGCACGGCAGGCACTCGTACTCGCTGTTGCTATTGTACGTCGAGTTCTTGCCCTAATACATATTTAATGAGAATAAGGCTCTTACGGCGGCCACTTGGCTCCGGAGGTACCGGAGGCTCCAGCTCCGGCGGAGACTTACCAGCATCAGCTTCTCGTACTCCTCCTCCAGCAGGCTCCCGTTGAAGAACTTGTGCAGCGAGACCACGTCGGGAAAGTAGAATCCCTTGCGGCACAGGCATTTGTAGGAGCCGCGCCGAAAACCCAATCCCATGATGGCCTCGCACTGCGAAGGGGGAAGAGTGAAATGAGAGATGAAAATTAAGTGCTGACGGCGGAAAATTTGAGGGCTGCCACTGTGGGAAAAGGGGGCCTCAAATGTGATTGAAACTAATAAGAAATCCACTTAAAATTACGGGAATTAAAGTATTAAGTAATTTTTTAAAGGACTTTTACAATGACTTAATTTGGAAATTGGATTTTACAAGCTTGTACGAGTTTAATATTGCATATTTTCAAATAAACCTAAATGGTTTCTTGGTCAAGCATTCCACTAAGCTTGCAACTTGTACTTTCCCATTGATTTCTTGAGTTTTCCATTCGAGTTTCTACCATAACGAATTGATATATTTCTGCCATATATTTCTTGATCCCAGTAATTTTTCACTGTGTACTCCCTTACCATTGTGGTCCTCTGCTTGCACTTGTCGGTGCCAGCAAAGATGTTTAGCGGTCGCTTGGTGCCCGGCGTGTGGCGCTGCGGGCACTGGTCGATGTCCACGCGCCGCAAGTCAATATCGATGCCAGATGTGCCCCTGCAAGGAGAACAAAAACAAACAAAACACAGAGTCAGCAGAAGGCGTTAAAAATTTATGTTATTAATTTGTCAGGCCAACAATCAACTGGGCGGCACTTAAGCCAAATGGCGCCATTTATAAGCCCGATTCAATAAAACCTGTGTACCGTCCGGGGGATATTTATGGACCTGGTCCCAGTCCGGGCTCTACAGACCAGCTCTAGTCCTACTCTTTATTTCCTAGCCCCGGCGATAACAAACAATAAATTCTTACTCTGATTGTGCATATGTCTGAGAGATGGCGAGGACTTCGCACAAAAAAGGGATAAACTAACATGCGTGCTTGGTTCCGGTTGCCCTTCTCCATTTTGAAAGCGAGCTCCGGAAGAAGGAAAAAATATAGGAGAAAATTATTTTCTGGCTATTGCTGATGGGTGTGGGGTTAAGGTTTGCCTTGTCGTTTTACAAAGACATAAAGCCATGAAAAGGGTGCACTAAGCTGTCGCCGGGGCACCTCCCTCGTCAGGATATAGTTGAAACCCAATATGCCTCCGCAAAGGTCGCCGCCGGCAATGGCCTGGCAATGGGCAGCCACCCAATTACACGCATACCTAAGCAGAATCCAGAGGAGTCCTGCGGCCAGACAGCTGGAGGTCCTCGGCCGGAACACATGTAGAATTTTACGCATAATCTCAGCCTGCCTGCTTGTCCGCATTTTCACGCCTTGTCCTTTCGCCAGCTTTCGTCAGCTTTCCCAAGTCTCCCTATGTTTCCCTTTCCTTTTTCCCATTTTTCCTAGAAGAAGTCAGGCTAAGTTTGGTTGTGCATGTGTGGCATGATCCCTTTGGCAGTTGGTTTTGGTGTTTGTTTTGCGTTTCTCTAGTTTCCTTAAAGCCTTTTTGAAGGCAAAAACTATAAGCAAAGGAATTTCCCTTTGAGATAATTTTTTACTAGTTTAGTTGTATGTTTTTCGAGAGAGTTTGAAATTCTGGGATCCACACATTTTAAAGGGGCGGCCTTAAATTTAGTAAATGCTAGTTCAACTAATTTAAAAATGTTCCAAGAAAATATAGAATATCTAAAGACTTTGCAGGAAATATCAATTGTTGGAACCTGTCCTTTCTTAAACCCAAATTGAAATATTTAAAAATACAAACTAATGTGTATATAAAGTATTATTGAGGTAGGGTAGGATGTAGATTGCTTTTCATTTCATTTCTTCAAAGGGAAAGTTCCTCTTACGCACTTCTCGCCTTCCTTTTTCCTTCCCCATCAGTGGCCACCCATGGTGGGCCATAATGGATTTGTCCCGGCGATATCCGGTGGCCAATGCCTTGGATTTCGGTTAAGGAATCGAGTTGGGAGTCGGGTTCGGGCTCGGATTCGGGTTCGGAATAATGGTGCATGTGAGGGCGGCTGTCAGTTAATATTGACATATCAGTTTGTATTTATTTGATTGTTTCTGACAACTTATTGATTGCGATTCGGGAAAAAGGGACTGCCTGGGAAATGCACAGCGGCGGGACTGCACAATGGCCATATTACATTATCGTAATGATTATGTTAATTCCCGGCCAGTTGATCCCAACGCCTTTATGTCCGGGACCCGAATGGCCTTTTTCTTTTCGTCCTCTTGCCTAGGATATATGTACATATGTGTGCTTGTATGTTATTTCTTCATTCTTATTTGGCATTTCTATTTGCTGTGGTTTCAGTTTCCTTGCTCATGTCTTCCTCTTGGCCTTTGTCCGTGTCTGGCTTTGTTGTTGTTGACAGTTTTTGAAGATAATTTGTAAACGGATATTAGAAAATAAGCTGATTGAGCCCCAGACCGAATGAGTTTGTACAGGGATATATATACACAAACAGAGGGACGTGTCCATATTGATTTATTAGTTTGCGCCCTAAGCCATGGGAGAGGCCTGTGCATTAGATCCCAGGCGATGTGACAATGTTTGCCTATCATCTGGCGGTCACTTGATTTATATATATGACCAACGCCTTTCCTTTTGAGAGAAAGCTCTGCCTAATGCCTACAAATGAGCCTTAAACGAAGTTATTTTCCCCAGCCTGGACCGCAGTCCAAGCCTGTTGAACTCCAATTAAGGCTGACATCGTCAAAGGAGAATTTATAATTTAATGGACTTGTACGTACGTAAGTGAAGTGTTCTAACTAAATTCCGAGTGCAAGTTAAAGCTCTGCTCGGGCTCAGCCTGCAGCTTGGCATTCGGCGCACGTGCTTTCAACACGCACTACGTGAATAAGTGAAATGCATCTCTGAGTAGCTTTTGTTGCGGGCAAGGACTCAGAGATTTCAACACCGCATAATACCCGATATATATAGGTGCACGTGCCAGCTATTCAAAATTGGCGACACTAGCAGCAACACCAACAGCAGCACTAACATCAGTGTTCTCCCTCCATTTGCCAGTTCATAAAGATGGGACTTGGGAGGGGGACTCCCCCGGTTTAGTGCTGCGTAACCAAAATATGGCAACAACTTTATTGCAGAGAGTGGCAACCTAATAGCATGTACCATCCTGAAACCAAAACCGCCATCACGCATACAGTTTTGCAGCCGCCAGTTTGTAAACAACTCATCTGCGCTGCGCCACATTACGTATACGCCGTGCGTGCCACAATTTTCGGTCGTGGCAGCTAATGCACGTAATCAGTTTTGTAGTTTGCACCTCGCACCAGCAAAGTGAACGGTGGCCAAACACCCGCACACTTCATCTGCCATATTTTGAGGCCTACGTACACGGTGGGAAAATAAGCCATAAAATGTTAGAGCTTTATTGAATAGAAAACAACACTAGGAGTTAGACTTTTTTTCCAAAATAGAATATAAAGAGATCAGTTGAACCTGCTTTCTAACTTCTTTAAAATAATATTGAGATAATATTTTCCTGTTTTTTTTTTTTATAAATTAAGTAACACTTTTGTTTCTTATATTTTCCCTTTACTTTATTTTTAGTTGGTTAGGAAACTAAATATTGGCATTATTTGGACTTTAAATCGATGATGATTACATGAACATTTTTCTGGGCAAGTCAAAGTTTAAAAACATCATTACTCAGCCAAAAAAGCTATAATTTTAATTCCGAAAGCCTTCAATCTGCATATTTAGTTTAAACATTTTTTTAAATATATATTTTTCGAATTTTTGACAATTTTAACGATGTTACCCCTTATAAAATTTTGAAAAATTTTGTAAATTTTTTTTTCTTCCAAACATAGAAGATTGATTCGTCTGTTTATGCTGATCAAGAATATATATGATTTATAGGGTCGGAAATGACTTACTCACTAACTAAAATTATAATACCCTGCACCGGTATGACAGAACGAACCTAATTTCTTACAAATATTCAAAATAAATAATTTGACAGTTTTTATATAATAGGATAATACTAATGAAATATAGCTTAAAAACTGTATTTTGTTTATTATATTTACTGAAGTGTTAATACATAATTAACAGCATAAAGTTTTCACTATCGTTTATTTATGACAAAAAAGTGTCACGATCTTGATGGAAAGAATAAAAAGTCCTGAATTTCACCGTAAATATATATACAGTATAAATATATTGTAGTCATGGTTATACTTTCCCTTCAGTGTAGTTGTGTAATTTCTAAACTAATTTCAAATATGGCCTGATGACAGGCCCGAAGTGGATGTCAAACCTTTTTGGAAGTTTTGGGCAAAATCAGGGCTTACTGTCGAGGCCACATTAAAGCAAATATTTTTCAAATTTCCCAAGTGAGCGCTTTCACTTTAATGTCAGTGTGTAAAGAGTGTGAGTCAAATTCGCAGCTGTTGAGCTGCAGGGTAGAAAATTGGAGATCTGGTGAAAATTCTTTGAAATGCATACCGCACTTTAAGAGAGAGTATCTGCCTGAGTACCACGAACCGGGACTACGAGTTATGAATATTTGGTTTTTGCCAGAATACTTGTACCTTCTCCGAATGCCTAGCTTATGCAGCATATGTATATGTATATACGTATCTCCGAGAGGGCCGACATGTTGCACATGCAAACTCATAATCAAGCACACATTCAGACCGCTGCGGCAGCCGGGCCCACAAAGGCTGGCTTATTGCCTGATATTTGAGATTTCCGCTTCCGTTTGCATCATTATGCCAGAGCTCCAAGGATACGGGCAGAGTGGGGCTCTGCTTCGGTTTGAGTGGGGCTGAGTGAGCCATATTGCAGCAGAAATACTCGTACAATACTCGTAAGTCAAGTAAATACAATGCCGGGATTACGGCTCGCATTTACAGCCGCCCTGCGGCCCGTTTAATATTGAAACTTGGCCCGCAACCCGCAGAGTTGTGAGCGCTAAGCGAAACTTAAATGAAATCAAATAAAATTATTGCCCCAGCAGGAGGTCCTTTTCTGCGCGACGGCGGAGGTCCTCCTTCGCAGCGGGCGGGCGCCTAATGTGATTTGGTGCCCAGCACCCCAGGGCCTTCTTGGCCTGGCCAAATAATTTATAATAAAATTAACTTTAACTTAATGTGGATGCTTATTGTTTCGGCTTGGTAGCTTGATGGCCTTCCTGGCTGCATATTTCATGCAATTAAGAAAAATGAGGCAGCTACACACACCGCATGGCAAATGAAATTAATTAGCAAGTTTCCGCCACGCTCCGCCGCACCACCGACTCGCTTAGTACTCTCTCTCACCATTTTTTCTGCTCTGCCTCCGCCACAACGTAAACAAATTAATTTTGCCAACTAATGGGAAACTGATAGCAGCACATTATTAACACGAGCCGGACACGGACATGCTCCGGTCCGGTGCGGCATGTGGCCACCAGTTAGCAGCAGCTGACCGACCAGGCGAGAGCAAACTTTCCCGGGAAAATGGAGCCGGACTGGAGCCGGAGCCAGCTCAACTTGGGTCATTTTTCCCCCGTCCCCCGTCGTAAGCCGGTGAAACAAATGAGCTTTGTTTGACGTGGTCCTGCTGCCGGAGTGCATTCTATGCTGAATATTCTCCACTGTTCCGGTGGCTGAACTAACGAACTTTTAACATTTCCACATTAATTCTGCCCGCCAACTTCAGTGGTGGCGAGGGGGGCATCTCAATTAGGCAGGGGAGCAACTACTAAATTGAACTGCGGAAAGTTTTAAATATGTTGAAGGGTTAACAAGGGTGTATTTATTTTATTCTTGTTTTTTAAATGGGTTTTTAGGCACTCTTTTAATTTTAAATGTTACTGCAAAGGGAAGTTTGAAAGATATTGAATGCAAAATAAATGAAATTAATTTTTAGAACCCACTTTAAAATCATGCAAAATCGTTTAGATTTTCGTCACTGTATTCCCCACAGTTTCAGAAAAATCTGCGTCCCTGCCGAAATTTTCTAAGCTAACAATAGCTACATTTTCCGCTCAAACCACGCTGCCTGTTCTTCCCTGGCCTAGACCAAATTTATGTTGCAACTAATTGCAGGCCGAAGCCAGCCAGACAGTTGGCTTTTTCCCAGAAGGTCCTGCCTCGGATCCTGCTCCCGGTTTTCTCCGTTTCCCAGTGGCTGCGTGTGAAATTTATTGAGCGTGGAAAGTCATCGAACGCGTAAGTAGGCATGTGTGAGTGGAGGCAGCGGGTGTTTTATAATTGATTGCTTTAATTAAATTTTGAAAACGACGTCGGGCCAGAGAGCCCGGCAGCCCACCTGCGATAGAGCATCGCATCCCCTGCCTTTGTGCCTTTCGCGTGTAATTAAATTTTAAACGCTTACTTAGGCCGAAGCGAACTGC
Organism: Drosophila jambulina; assembly: GCA_018152175.1. Lineage (NCBI taxonomy): Eukaryota > Metazoa > Arthropoda > Insecta > Diptera > Drosophilidae > Drosophila > Drosophila jambulina. Next base: position 22,740,240 of record JAECXH010000113.1, on the reverse strand, counting down.
TTGCAATAATTACGGAAGCCATTAGGCAGAGCTTTTCCACGGCTCGTAACAGTTTTCCCCACATAGAGATATGTTCCGGCCCTTGGTGCATCTGTTATTCTTTGGCCTGGCAGCGACGTGGGCCTCTCAGAGGCTGGACGATTGGCCCCAGAGGAACTTGACCTGGTTCCAGAGGCAGTATTACCAAAGCAGATGTGAGTTCTTAATGCTATACATTAAAAACCAATAATAAATTGTGAAAAATATATATGTATATTTCGAATTGTTTAAATTGAAAATATATTTTTGAACATTTTAAGGATCATTAAATAGGTAGAAAGTATATTTTGAACTGGTTATATTTTATATATAGAAATCTTGTAGAATTAACGAAATCGTATTAAAATTCTGAATAAATTAAGTCTTTAAGAATTGCTAATATCCTTTTAAAGGGGACCAAAGACTCCGGTTTACCACAACCACCCGACCAGGAGCCACTCCCGAACCCTTGGAGACCCGCATGGTGTATCCTTGCTATTGCTTCAAGCCTAAACTAGACGGCTTTGTTGAACCTTTTGAAAAGAGGATGATAGAGCCCAAGGAGCTGTTCTTTTTGAATTAAGTTATAAAATGGATTAATTTCCAATTTCCTTGAGATGAAATTTCGAAATTGAAAATAAGTTAGTTCGCAGAACAATGCATCTATTGTTTTTAGAATAAATAATGTTTGAATTTGCATTCGATAATGCATTTCTGGTTAATATATATAAGTTTGATTGGGTTATAATTAAAAATAATTCTAATTCGTAAATAGTGTGTCTAGGAAATTCAGCTGTTTCGAAAGCTAATGTTTGTATACCCTTGCAGTTTGGAATTGGATAAAAAGCTGAATTTAAAATGTATCATAACTCAGCCAAAAAATCTATAATTTGAATTCGGAAAGCCTTTCTGAGCCCTATTTAACTAGGTTAACAAATCTTCATATTTAGTTTGAAATTTAACAAATTTATTTTTTTCCGAATGTTTAACAATTTTGAAAAAATGGGTAAATTTTTTCTTTTGCCCGGACACGGCTAGAACGATGCCGCTGATAATGCTGTTCAAGAATATATATGGTTTATAGGGTCGGAAATGGTTTCTTCATTGTTTTGCAAGCTTAAGGCCAAGTGGCAGAGATGCCAATCTAGCTATATCCACTCACAAGTTTTTGGCTGAAAATTGCTAACGCCTTCAACGGTTTTATGATCATAACTTGGCTAAAACTCAACCGATTTCAGTCTGGTTTGGTTTTTTCTTCTTAGTTTTTAAATGCAAACATTTCTTCATTTAAAACTCAATATCTAATTTTTGGCCAATTTTTGACAATTTTAACGACCCCTTAATTTTTTTCAAAAATTGGGTAAAATTTTTTGGCTGAAAAATACTAAAACCCTCATTGGTTTTATGATCATAACTTGGCTAAAACTCAACCGATTTCTGTCTGGTTTGCTGTTTTCTTCTTGGTTTTTAAATGCGAACATTTCTGCATTTAAAACTCGATTTCTAATTTTTGGCCAATTTTTGACAATTTTAACGAAGTAACCCCTTACATATTTTTCAAAAATTGGGTCAAATTTTTAGGCTGAAAAACACTAAAACCCTCATTGGTTTTATGATCATAACTTGGCTAAAACTCAGCCGATTTCAGTCTGGTTTGCTGTTTTCTTCTTGGTTTTTAAATGCGAACATTTCTGCATTTAAAATTTCTTATTTTTGGCCAAATTTTGACAATTTTAACGATGTAACCTCTTACATTTTTTTTCAAAAATTGGGTCAAATTTTTTGTCTGAAAAATACTAAAACCCTCATTGGTTTTATGATCATAACTTGGCTAAAACTCAACCGATTTCAGTCTGGTTTGCTGTTTTCTTCTTGGTTTTTAAATGCAAACATTTCTGCATTTAAAACTCGATTTCTAATTTTTGGCCAATTTTTGACAATTTTAACGATGTAACCCCTTACATTTTTTTCAAAAATTGGGTAACATTTTTTGGCTGAAAAATACTAAAACCCTCATTGGTTTTATGATCATAACTTGCCTAAAACTCAACCGATTTCAGTCTGGTTTGCTGTTTTCTTCTTGGTTTTTAAATGCGAACATTTCTGCATTTAAAACTCGATTTTTAATTTTTGGCCAATTTTTGACAATTTTAACGATGTAACCCCTTACATTTTTTTCAAAAATTGGGTCAAATTTTTTGGCTGAAAAATACTAAAACCCTCATTGGTTTTATGATCATAACTTGCCTAAAACTCAACCGATTTCAGTCTGGTTTGCTGTTTTCTTCTTGGTTTTTAAATGCGAACATTTCTGCATTTAAAACTCGATTTCTTATTTTTGGCCAATTTTTGACAATTTTAACGATGTAACCCCTTACATTTTTTTCAAAAATTGGGTAAAATTTTTTGGCTGAAAAATACTAAAACCCTCATTGGTTTTATGATCATAACTTGCCTAAAACTCAACCGATTTCAGTGGGTGTTTTCTTCTTGGTTTTTAAATGTGAACATTTCTGCATTTAAAACTCGATTTCTTATTTTTGGCCAATTTTTGACAATTTTAACGATGTAACCCCTTACATTTTTTTCAAAAATTGGGTAAAATTTTTTGGCTGAAAAATACTAAAACCCTCATTGGTTTTATGATCATAACTTGCCTAAAACTCAACCGATTTCAGTGTGGTTTGCTGTTTTCTTCTTGGTTTTTAAATGCGAACATTTCTGCATTTAAAACTCGATTTCTTATTTTTGGCCAATTTTTGACAATTTTAACGATGTAACCTCTTACATTTTTTTTCAAAAATTGGGTCAAATTTTTTGGCTGAAAAATACTAAAACCCTCATTGGTTTTATGATCATAACTTGGCTAAAACTCAACCGATTTCAGTCTGGTTTGCTGTTTTCTTCTTGGTTTTTAAATGCAAACATTTCTGCATTTAAAACTCGATTTCTAATTTTTGGCCAATTTTTGACAATTTTAACGATGTAACCCCTTACATTTTTTTCAAAAATTGGGTAACATTTTTTGGCTGAAAAATACTAAAACCCTCATTGGTTTTACGATCATAACTTGCCTAAAACTCAACCGATTTCAGTCTGGTTTGCTGTTTTCTTCTTGGTTTTTAAATGCGAACATTTCTGCATTTAAAACTCGATTTTTAATTTTTGGCCAATTTTTGACAATTTTAACGATGTAACCCTTTACATTTTTTTCAAAAATTGGGTCAAATTTTTTGGCTGAAAAATACTAAAACCCTCATTGGTTTTATGATCATAACTTGCCTAAAACTCAACCGATTTCAGTGTGGTTTGCTGTTTTCTTCTTGGTTTTTAAATGCGAACATTTCTGCATTTAAAACTCGATTTCTTATTTTTGGCCAATTTTTGACAATTTTAACGATGTAACCTCTTACATTTTTTTTCAAAAATTGGGTAAAATTTTTTGGCTGAAAAATACTAAAACCCTCATTGGTTTTATGATCATAACTTGGCTAAAACTCAACCGATTTCAGTCTGGTTTGCTGTTTTCTTCTTGGTTTTTAAATGCGAACATTTCTGCATTTAAAACTCGATTTCTAATTTTTGGCCAATTTTTGACAATTTTAACGATGTAACCCCTTACATTTTTTTCAAAAATTGGGTAACATTTTTTGGCTGAAAAATACTAAAACCCTCATTGGTTTTATGATCATAACTTGCCTAAAACTCAACCGATTTCAGTCTGGTTTGCTGTTTTCTTCTTGGTTTTTAAATGCGAACATTTCTGCATTTAAAACTCGATTTCTAATTTTTAGCCAATTTTTGACAATTTTAACCCCTTACATTTTTTTCAAAAATTGGGTAACATTTTTTGGCTGAAAAATACTAAAACCCTCATTGGTTTTATGATCATAACTTGCCTAAAACTCAACCGATTTCAGTCTGGTTTGCTGTTTTCTTCTTGGTTTTTAAATGCGAACATTTCTGCATTTAAAACTCGATTTCTAATTTTTGGCCAATTTTTGACAATTTTAACGATGTAACCCCTTACATTTTTTTCAAAAATTGGGAAAATTTTTTTGGCTGAAAAATACTAAAACCCTCATTGGTTTTATGATCATAACTTGCCTAAAACTCAACCGATTTCAGTGTGGTTTGCTGTTTTCTTCTTGGTTTTTAAATGCGAACATTTCTGCATTTAAAACTCGATTTCTTATTTTTGGCCAATTTTTGACAATTTTAACGATGTAACCTCTTACATTTTTTTTCAAAAATTGGTTTTATGATCATAACTTGGCTAAAACTCAACCGATTTCAGTCTGGTTTGCTGTTTTCTTCTTGGTTTTTAAATGCAAACATTTCTGCATTTAAAACTCGATTTCTAATTTTTGGCCAATTTTTGACAATTTTAACGATGTAACCCCTTACATTTTTTTCAAAAATTGGGTAACATTTTTTGGCTGAAAAATACTAAAACCCTCATTGGTTTTATGATCATAACTTGCCTAAAACTCAACCGATTTCAGTCTGGTTTGCTGTTTTCTTCTTGGTTTTTAAATGCGAACATTTCTGCATTTAAAACTCGATTTTTAATTTTTGGCCAATTTTTGACAATTTTAACGATGTAACCCCTTACATTTTTTTCAAAAATTGGGTCAAATTTTTTGGCTGAAAAATACTAAAACCCTCATTGGTTTTATGATCATAACTTGCCTAAAACTCAACCGATTTCAGTCTGGTTTGCTGTTTTCTTCTTGGTTTTTAAATGCGAACATTTCTGCATTTAAAACTCGATTTCTTATTTTTGGCCAATTTTTGACAATTTTAACGATGTAACCCCTTACATTTTTTTCAAAAATTGGGTAAAATTTTTTGGCTGAAAAATACTAAAACCCTCATTGGTTTTATGATCATAACTTGCCTAAAACTCAACCGATTTCAGTGTGTTTTCTTCTTGGTTTTTAAATGCGAACATTTCTGCATTTAAAACTCGATTTCTTATTTTTGGCCAATTTTTGACAATTTTAACGATGTAACCCCTTACATTTTTTTCAAAAATTGGGTAAAATTTTTTGGCTGAAAAATACTAAAACCCTCATTGGTTTTATGATCATAACTTGCCTAAAACTCAACCGATTTCAGTGTGGTTTGCTGTTTTCTTCTTGGTTTTTAAATGCGAACATTTCTGCATTTAAAACTCGATTTCTTATTTTTGGCCAATTTTTGACAATTTTAACGATGTAACCTCTTACATTTTTTTCAAAAATTGGGTCAAATTTTTTGGCTGAAAAATACTAAAACCCTCATTGGTTTTATGATCATAACTTGGCTAAAACTCAACCGATTTCAGTCTGGTTTGCTGTTTTCTTCTTGGTTTTTAAATGCAAACATTTCTGCATTTAAAACTCGATTTCTAATTTTTGGCCAATTTTTGACAATTTTAACGATGTAACCCCTTACATTTTTTTCAAAAATTGGGTAACATTTTTTGGCTGAAAAATACTAAAACCCTCATTGGTTTTACGATCATAACTTGCCTAAAACTCAACCGATTTCAGTCTGGTTTGCTGTTTTCTTCTTGGTTTTTAAATGCGAACATTTCTGCATTTAAAACTCGATTTTTAATTTTTGGCCAATTTTTGACAATTTTAACGATGTAACCCTTTACATTTTTTTCAAAAATTGGGTCAAATTTTTTGGCTGAAAAATACTAAAACCCTCATTGGTTTTATGATCATAACTTGCCTAAAACTCAACCGATTTCAGTGTGGTTTGCTGTTTTCTTCTTGGTTTTTAAATGCGAACATTTCTGCATTTAAAACTCGATTTCTTATTTTTGGCCAATTTTTGACAATTTTAACGATGTAACCTCTTACATTTTTTTCAAAAATTGGGTAAAATTTTTTGGCTGAAAAATACTAAAACCCTCATTGGTTTTATGATCATAACTTGGCTAAAACTCAACCGATTTCAGTCTGGTTTGCTGTTTTCTTCTTGGTTTTTAAATGCGAACATTTCTGCATTTAAAACTCGATTTCTAATTTTTGGCCAATTTTTGACAATTTTAACGATGTAACCCCTTACATTTTTTTCAAAAATTGGGTAACATTTTTTGGCTGAAAAATACTAAAACCCTCATTGGTTTTATGATCATAACTTGCCTAAAACTCAACCGATTTCAGTCTGGTTTGCTGTTTTCTTCTTGGTTTTTAAATGCGAACATTTCTGCATTTAAAACTCGATTTCTAATTTTTAGCCAATTTTTGACAATTTTAACCCCTTACATTTTTTTCAAAAATTGGGTAACATTTTTTGGCTGAAAAATACTAAAACCCTCATTGGTTTTATGATCATAACTTGCCTAAAACTCAACCGATTTCAGTCTGGTTTGCTGTTTTCTTCTTGGTTTTTAAATGCGAACATTTCTGCATTTAAAACTCGATTTCTAATTTTTGGCCAATTTTTGACAATTTTAACGATGTAACCCCTTACATTTTTTTCAAAAATTGGGAAAAATTTTTTGGCTGAAAAATACTAAAACCCTCATTGGTTTTATGATCATAACTTGCCTAAAACTCAACCGATTTCAGTGTGGTTTGCTGTTTTCTTCTTGGTTTTTAAATGCGAACATTTCTGCATTTAAAACTCGATTTCTTATTTTTGGCCAATTTTTGACAATTTTAACGATGTAACCTCTTACATTTTTTTCAAAAATTGGGTCAAATTTTTTGGCTGAAAAATACTAAAACCCTCATTGGTTTTATGATCATAACTTGGCTAAAACTCAACCGATTTCAGTCTGGTTTGCTGTTTTCTTCTTGGTTTTTAAATGCGAACATTTCTGCATTTAAAACTCGATTTCTAATTTTTAGCCAATTTTTGACAATTTTAACCCCTTACATTTTTTTCAAAAATTGGGTAACATTTTTTGGCTGAAAAATACTAAAACCCTCATTGGTTTTATGATCATAACTTGCCTAAAACTCAACCGATTTCAGTCTGGTTTGCTGTTTTCTTCTTGGTTTTTAAATGCGAACATTTCTGCATTTAAAACTCGATTTCTAATTTTTGGCCAATTTTTGACAATTTTAACGATGTAACCCCTTACATTTTTTTCAAAAATTGGGTAAAATTTTTTGGCTGAAAAATACTAAAACCCTCATTGGTTTTATGATCATAACTTGCCTAAAACTCAACCGATTTCAGTGTGGTTTGCTGTTTTCTTCTTGGTTTTTAAATGCGAACATTTCTGCATTTAAAACTCGATTTCTTATTTTTGGCCAATTTTTGACAATTTTAACGATGTAACCTCTTACATTTTTTTTCAAAAATTGGGTCAAATTTTTTGGCTGAAAAATACTAAAACCCTCATTGGTTTTATGATCATACTTGGCTAAAACTCAACCGATTTCAGTCTGGTTTGCTGTTTTCTTCTTGGTTTTTAAATGCGAACATTTCTGCATTTAAAACTCGATTTCTAATTTTTGGCCAATTTTTGACAATTTTAACGATGTAACCCCTTACATTTTTTTCAAAAATTGGGTCAAATTTTTTGGCTGAAAAATACTAAAACCCTCATTGGTTTTATGATCATAACTTGCCTAAAACTCAACCGATTTCAGTGTGGTTTGCTGTTTTCTTCTTGGTTTTTAAATGCGAACATTTCTGCATTTAAAACTCGATCTCTTATTTTTGGCCAATTTTTGACAATTTTAACGATGTAACCTCTTACATTTTTTTTCAAAAATTGGGTCAAATTTTTTGGCTGAAAAATACTAAAACCCTCATTGGTTTTATGATCATAACTTGGCTAAAACTCAACCGATTTCAGTCTGGTTTGCTGTTTTCTTCTTGGTTTTTAAATGCAAACATTTCTGCATTTAAAACTCGATTTCTTATTTTTGGCCAATTTTTTACAATTTTAACGATGTAACCTCTTACATTTTTTTTCAAAAATTGGGTAAAATTTTTTGGCTGAAAAATACTAAAACCCTCATTGGTTTTATGATCATAACTTGGCTAAAACTCAACCGATTTCAGTCTGGTTTGCTGTTTTCTTCTTGGTTTTTAAATGCGAACATTTCTGCATTTAAAACTCGATTTCTAATTTTTGGCCAATTTTTGACAATTTTAACGATGTAACCCCTTACATTTTTTTTCAAAAATTGGGTCAAATTTTTTGGCTGAAAAATACTAAAACCCTCATTGGTTTTATGATCATAACTTGGCTAAAACTCAACCGATTTCAGTGTGGTTTGCTGTTTTCTTCTTGGTTTTTAAATGCAAACATTTCTGCATTTAAAACTCGATTTCTAATTTTTGGCCAATTTTTGACAATTTTAACGATGTAACCCCTTACATTTTTTTCAAAAATTGGGTAACATTTTTTGGCTGAAAAATACTAAAACCCTCATTGGTTTTATGATCATAACTTGCCTAAAACTCAACCGATTTCAGTCTGGTTTGCTGTTTTCTTCTTGGTTTTTAAATGCGAACATTTCTGCATTTAAAACTCGATTTCTTATTTTTGGCCAATTTTTGACAATTTTAACGATGTAACCCCTTACATTTTTTTCAAAAATTGGGTAAAATTTTTTGGCTGAAAAATACTAAAACCCTCATTGGTTTTATGATCATAACTTGGCTAAAACTCAACCGATTTCAGTCTGGTTTGCTGTTTTCTTCTTGGTTTTTAAATGCGAACATTTCTGCATTTAAAACTCGATTTCTTATTTTTGGCCAATTTTTGACAATTTTAACGATGTAACCCCTTACATTTTTTTCAAAAATTGGGTAAAATTTTTTGGCTGAAAAATACTAAAACCCTCATTGGTTTTATGATCATAACTTGCCTAAAACTTAACCGATTTCAGTGTGGTTTGCTGTTTTCTTCTTGGTTTTTAAATGCGAACATTTCTGCATTTAAAACTCGATTTCTAATTTTTGGCCAATTTTTGACAATTTTAACGATGTAACCCCTTACATTTTTTTCAAAAATTGGGTCAAATTTTTTGGCTGAAAAATACTAAAACCCTCATTGGTTTTATGATCATAACTTGGCTAAAAGTCAACCGATTTCAGTCTGGTTTGCTGTTTTCTTCTTGGTTTTTAAATGCGAACATTTCTGCATTTAAAACTCGATTTCTAATTTTTGGCCAATTTTTGACAATTTTAACGATGTAACCCCTTACATTTTTTTCAAAAATTGGGTCAAATTTTTTGGCTGAAAAATACTAAAACCCTCATTGGTTTTATGATCATAACTTGGCTAAAACTCAACCGATCTCAGTCTGGTTTGGTTTTTTCTTCTTGGTTTTTAAACGCGAACATTTCTGCATTTAAAACTCGATATCTAATTTTTGGCCAATTTTAACGATGTAACCCCTTACATTTTTTTCAAAAATTGGGTCAAATTTTTTGGCTGAAAAATACTAAAACCCTCATTGGTTTTATGATCATAACTTGGCTAAAACTCAACCGATTTCAGTCTGGTTTGCTGTTTTCTTCTTGGTTTTTAAATGCGAACATTTCTGCATTTAAAACTCGATTTCTAATTTTTGGCCAATTTTTGACAATTTTAACGATGTAACCCCTTACATTTTTTTCAAAAATTGGGTCAAATTTTTTGGCTGAAAAATACTAAAACCCTCATTGGTTTTATGATCATAACTTGGCTAAAACTCAACCGATCTCAGTCTGGTTTGGTTTTTTCTTCTTGGTTTTTAAACGCGAACATTTCTGCATTTAAAACTCGATATCTAATTTTTGGCCAATTTTAACGATGTAACCCCTTACATTTTTTTCAAAAATTGGGTCAAATTTTTTGGCTGAAAAATACTAAAACCCTCATTGGTTTTATGATCATAACTTGGCTAAAACTCAACCGATTTCAGTCTGGTTTGCTGTTTTCTTCTTGGTTTTTAAATGCGAACATTTCTGCATTTAAAACTCGATTTCTAATTTTTGGCCAATTTTTGACAATTTTAACGATGTAACCCCTTACATTTTTTTCAAAAATTGGGTCAAATTTTTTGGCTGAAAAATACTAAAACCCTCATTGGTTTTATGATCATAACTTGCCTAAAACTCAACCGATTTCAGTCTGGTTTGCTGTTTTCTTCTTGGTTTTTAAATGCGAACATTTCTGCATTTAAAACTCGATTTCTTATTTTTGGCCAATTTTTGACAATTTTAACGATGTAACCCCTTACATTTTTTTCAAAAATTGGGTAAAATTTTTTGGCTGAAAAATACTAAAACCCTCATTGGTTTTATGATCATAACTTGCCTAAAACTCAACCGATTTCAGTGTGGTTTGCTGTTTTCTTCTTGGTTTTTAAATGCGAACATTTCTGCATTTAAAACTCGATTTCTTATTTTTGGCCAATCTTTGACAATTTTAACGATGTAACCTCTTACATTTTTTTCAAAAATTGGGTCAAATTTTTTGGCTGAAAAATACTAAAACCCTCATTGGTTTTATGATCATAACTTGGCTAAAACTCAACCGATTTCAGTCTGGTTTGCTGTTTTCTTCTTGGTTTTTAAATGCGAACATTTCTGCATTTAAAACTCGATTTCTAATTTTTGGCCAATTTTTGACAATTTTAACGATGTAACCCCTTAAATTTTTTTCAAAAATTGGGTCAAATTTTTTGGCTGAAAAATACTAAAACCCTCATTGGTTTTATGATCATAACTTGCCTAAAACTCAACCGATTTCAGTCTGGTTTGCTGTTTTCTTCTTGGTTTTTAAATGCGAACATTTCTGCATTTAAAACTCGATTTCTTATTTTTGGCCAATTTTTGACAATTTTAACGATGTAACCCCTTACATTTTTTTCAAAAATTGGGTAAAATTTTTTGGCTGAAAAATACTAAAACCCTCATTGGTTTTATGATCATAACTTGGCTAAAACTCAACCGATTTCAGTGTGGTTTGCTGTTTTCTTCTTGGTTTTTAAATGCGAACATTTCTGCATTTAAAACTCGATTTCTTATTTTTGGCCAATTTTTGACAATTTTAACGATGTAACCTCTTACATTTTTTTCAAAAATTGGGTCAAATTTTTTGGCTGAAAAATACTAAAACCCTCATTGGTTTTATGATCATAACTTGGCTAAAACTCAACCGATTTCAGTCTGGTTTGCTGTTTTCTTCTTGGTTTTTAAATGCGAACATTTCTGCATTTAAAACTCGATTTCTAATTTTTGGCCAATTTTTGACAATTTTAACGATGTAACCCCTTACATTTTTTTCAAAAATTGGGTCAAATTTTTTGGCTGAAAAATACTAAAACCCTCATTGGTTTTATGATCATAACTTGCCTAAAACTCAACCGATTTCAGTCTGGTTTGCTGTTTTCTTCTTGGTTTTTAAATGCGAACATTTCTGCATTTAAAACTCGATTTCTTATTTTTGGCCAATTTTTGACAATTTTAACGATGTAACCTCTTACATTTTTTTTCAAAAATTGGGTCAAATTTTTTGGCTGAAAAATACTAAAACCCTCATTGGTTTTATGATCATAACTTGGCTAAAACTCAACCGATTTCAGTCTGGTTTGCTGTTTTCTTCTTGGTTTTTAAATGCGAACATTTCTGCATTTAAAACTCGATTTCTAATTTTTGGCCAATTTTTGACAATTTTAACGATGTAACCCCTTACATTTTTTTCGAAAATTGGGTAAAATTTTTTGGCTGAAAAATACTAAAACCCTCATTGGTTTTATGATCATAACTTACCTAAAACTCAACCGATTTCAGTCTGGTTTGCTGTTTTCTTCTTGGTTTTTAAATGCAAACATTTCTGCATTTAAAACTCGATTTCCAATTTTTGGCCAATTTTTGACCATTTTAACGATGTAACCCCTTACATTTTTTTCAAAAATTGGGTAAAATTTTTTGGCTGAAAAATACTAAAACCCTCATTGGTTTTATGATCATAACTTGCCTAAAACTCAACCGATTTCAGTGTGGTTTGCTGTTTTCTTCTTGGTTTTTAAATGCGAACATTTCTGCATTTAAAACTCGATTTCTTATTTTTGGCCAATTTTTGACAATTTTAACGATGTAACCCCTTACATTTTTTTCAAAAATTGGGTAACATTTTTTGGCTGAAAAATACTAAAACCCTCATTGGTTTTATGATCATAACTTGCCTAAAACTCAACCGATTTCAGTCTGGTTTGCTGTTTTCTTCTTGGTTTTTAAATGCGAACATTTCTGCATTTAAAACTCGATTTCTTATTTTTGGCCAATTTTTGACAATTTTAACGATGTAACCCCTTACATTTTTTTCAAAAATTGGGTCAAATTTTTTGGCTGAAAAATACTAAAACCCTCATTGGTTTTATGATCATAACTTGCCTAAAACTCAACCGATTTCAGTCTGGTTTGCTGTTTTCTTCTTGGTTTTTAAATGCGAACATTTCTGCATTTAAAACTCGATTTCTTATTTTTGGCCAATTTTTGACAATTTTAACGATGTAACCCCTTACATTTTTTTCAAAAATTGGGTCAAATTTTTTGGCTGAAAAATACTAAAACCCTCATTGGTTTTATGATCATAACTTGCCTAAAACTCAACCGATTTCAGTCTGGTTTGCTGTTTTCTTCTTGGTTTTTAAATGCGAACATTTCTGCATTTAAAACTCGATTTCTTATTTTTGGCCAATTTTTGACAATTTTAACGATGTAACCCCTTACATTTTTTTCAAAAATTGGGTCAAATTTTTTGGCTGAAAAATACTAAAACCCTCATTGGTTTTATGATCATAACTTGCCTAAAACTCAACCGATTTCAGTGTGGTTTGCTGTTTTCTTCTTGGTTTTTAAATGCGAACATTTCTGCATTTAAAACTCGATTTCTTATTTTTGGCCAATTTTTGACAATTTTAACGATGTAACCTCTTACATTTTTTTCAAAAATTGGGTCAAATTTTTTGGCTGAAAAATACTAAAACCCTCATTGGTTTTATGATCATAACTTGCCTAAAACTCAACCGATTTCAGTCTGGTTTGCTGTTTTCTTCTTGGTTTTTAAATGCGAACATTTCTGCATTTAAAACTCGATTTCTTATTTTTGGCCAATTTTTGACAATTTTAACGATGTAACCCCTTACATTTTTTTCAAAAATTGGGTCAAATTTTTTGGCTGAAAAATACTAAAACCCTCATTGGTTTTATGATCATAACTTGGCTAAAACTCAACCGATTTCAGTGTGGTTTGCTGTTTTCTTCTTGGTTTTTAAATGCGAACATTTCTGCATTTAAAACTCGATTTCTTATTTTTGGCCAATTTTTGACAATTTTAACGATGTAACCTCTTACATTTTTTTCAAAAATTGGGTCAAATTTTTTGGCTGAAAAATACTAAAACCCTCATTGGTTTTATGATCATAACTTGGCTAAAACTCAACCGATTTCAGTCTGGTTTGCTGTTTTCTTCTTGGTTTTTAAATGCGAACATTTCTGCATTTAAAACTCGATTTCTAATTTTTGGCCAATTTTTGACAATTTTAACGATGTAACCCCTTACATTTTTTTCAAAAATTGGGTCAAATTTTTTGGCTGAAAAATACTAAAACCCTCATTGGTTTTATGATCATAACTTGCCTAAAACTCAACCGATTTCAGTCTGGTTTGCTGTTTTCTTCTTGGTTTTTAAATGCGAACATTTCTGCATTTAAAACTCGATTTCTTATTTTTGGCCAATTTTTGACAATTTTAACGATGTAACCCCTTACATTTTTTTCAAAAATTGGGTAAAATTTTTTGGCTGAAAAATACTAAAACCCTCATTGGTTTTATGATCATAACTTGCCTAAAACTCAACCGATTTCAGTCTGGTTTGCTGTTTTCTTCTTGGTTTTTAAATGCGAACATTTCTGCATTTAAAACTCGATTTCTAATTTTTGGCCAATTTTTGACAATTTTAACGATGTAACCCCTTACATTTTTTTCAAAAATTGGGTCAAATTTTTTGGCTGAAAAATACTAAAACCCTCATTGGTTTTATGATCATAACTTGCCTAAAACTCAACCGATTTCAGTGTGGTTTGCTGTTTTCTTCTTGGTTTTTAAATGCGAACATTTCTGCATTTAAAACTCGATTTCTTATTTTTGGCCAATTTTTGACAATTTTAACGATGTAACCTCTTACATTTTTTTTCAAAAATTGGGTCAAATTTTTTGGCTGAAAAATACTAAAACCCTCATTGGTTTTATGATCATAACTTGGCTAAAACTCAACCGATTTCAGTCTGGTTTGCTGTTTTCTTCTTGGTTTTTAAATGCGAACATTTCTGCATTTAAAACTCGATTTCTAATTTTTGGCCAATTTTTGACAATTTTAACGATGTAACCCCTTACATTTTTTTCAAAAATTGGGTCAAATTTTTTGGCTGAAAAATACTAAAACCCTCATTGGTTTTATGATCATAACTTGCCTAAAACTCAACCGATTTCAGTCTGGTTTGCTGTTTTCTTCTTGGTTTTTAAATGCGAACATTTCTGCATTTAAAACTCGATTTCTTATTTTTGGCCAATTTTTGACAATTTTAACGATGTAACCCCTTACATTTTTTTCAAAAATTGGGTCAAATTTTTTGGCTGAAAAATACTAAAACCCTCATTGGTTTTATGATCATAACTTGCCTAAAACTCAACCGATTTCAGTGTGGTTTGCTGTTTTCTTCTTGGTTTTTAAATGCGAACATTTCTGCATTTAAAACTCGATTTCTTATTTTTGGCCAATTTTTGACAATTTTAACGATGTAACCTCTTACATTTTTTTCAAAAATTGGGTCAAATTTTTTGGCTGAAAAATACTAAAACCCTCATTGGTTTTATGATCATAACTTGGCTAAAACTCAACCGATTTCAGTCTGGTTTGCTGTTTTCTTCTTGGTTTTTAAATGCGAACATTTCTGCATTTAAAACTCGATTTCTAATTTTTGGCCAATTTTTGACAATTTTAACGATGTAACCCCTTACATTTTTTTCAAAAATTGGGTCAAATTTTTTGGCTGAAAAATACTAAAACCCTCATTGGTTTTATGATCATAACTTGCCTAAAACTCAACCGATTTCAGTCTGGTTTGCTGTTTTCTTCTTGGTTTTTAAATGCGAACATTTCTGCATTTAAAACTCGATTTCTTATTTTTGGCCAATTTTTGACAATTTTAACGATGTAACCTCTTACATTTTTTTTCAAAAATTGGGTCAAATTTTTTGGCTGAAAAATACTAAAACCCTCATTGGTTTTATGATCATAACTTGGCTAAAACTCAACCGATTTCAGTCTGGTTTGCTGTTTTCTTCTTGGTTTTTAAATGCGAACATTTCTGCATTTAAAACTCGATTTCTAATTTTTGGCCAATTTTTGACAATTTTAACGATGTAACCCCTTACATTTTTTTCGAAAATTGGGTAAAATTTTTTGGCTGAAAAATACTAAAACCCTCATTGGTTTTATGATCATAACTTGCCTAAAACTCAACCGATTTCAGTCTGGTTTGCTGTTTTCTTCTTGGTTTTTAAATGCGAACATTTCTGCATTTAAAACTCGATTTCTAATTTTTGGCCAATTTTTGACCATTTTAACGATGTAACCCCTTACATTTTTTTCAAAAATTGGGTAAAATTTTTTGGCTGAAAAATACTAAAACCCTCATTGGTTTTATGATCATAACTTGCCTAAAACTCAACCGATTTCAGTCTGGTTTGCTGTTTTCTTCTTGGTTTTTAAATGCGAACATTTCTGCATTTAAAACTCGATTTCTTATTTTTGGCCAATTTTTGACAATTTTAACGATGTAACCTCTTACATTTTTTTTCAAAAATTGGGTCAAATTTTTTGGCTGAAAAATACTAAAACCCTCATTGGTTTTATGATCATAACTTGGCTAAAACTCAACCGATTTCAGTCTGGTTTGCTGTTTTCTTCTTGGTTTTTAAATGCGAACATTTCTGCATTTAAAACTCGATTTCTAATTTTTGGCCAATTTTTGACAATTTTAACGATGTAACCCCTTACATTTTTTTCAAAAATTGGGTAAAATTTTTTGGCTGAAAAATACTAAAACCCTCATTGGTTTTATGATCATAACTTGCCTAAAACTCAACCGATTTCAGTCTGGTTTGCTGTTTTCTTCTTGGTTTTTAAATGCGAACATTTCTGCATTTAAAACTCGATTTCTTATTTTTGGCCAATTTTTGACAATTTTAACGATGTAACCTCTTACATTTTTTTTCAAAAATTGGGTCAAATTTTTTGGCTGAAAAATACTAAAACCCTCATTGGTTTTATGATCATAACTTGGCTAAAACTCAACCGATTTCAGTCTGGTTTGCTGTTTTCTTCTTGGTTTTTAAATGCGAACATTTCTGCATTTAAAACTCGATTTCTAATTTTTGGCCAATTTTTGACAATTTTAACGATGTAACCCCTTACATTTTTTTCAAAAATTGGGTAAAATTTTTTGGCTGAAAAATACTAAAACCCTCATTGGTTTTATGATCATAACTTGCCTAAAACTCAACCGATTTCAGTCTGGTTTGCTGTTTTCTTCTTGGTTTTTAAATGCGAACATTTCTGCATTTAAAACTCGATTTCTAATTTTTGGCCAATTTTTGACAATTTTAACGATGTAACCCCTTACATTTTTTTCAAAAATTGGGTCAAATTTTTTGGCTGAAAAATACTAAAACCCTCATTGGTTTTATGATCATAACTTGCTAAAACTCAACCGATTTCAGTCTGGTTTGCTGTTTTCTTCTTGGTTTTTAAATGCGAACATTTCTGCATTTAAAACTCGATTTCTTATTTTTGGCCAATTTTTGACAATTTTAACGATGTAACCTCTTACATTTTTTTCAAAAATTGGGTCAAATTTTTTGGCTGAAAAATACTAAAACCCTCATTGGTTTTATGATCATAACTTGGCTAAAACTCAACCGATTTCAGTCTGGTTTGCTGTTTTCTTCTTGGTTTTTAAATGCGAACATTTCTGCATTTAAAACTCGATTTCTAATTTTTGGCCAATTTTTGACAATTTTAACGATGTAACCCCTTACATTTTTTTCAAAAATTGGGTAAAATTTTTTGGCTGAAAAATACTAAAACCCTCATTGGTTTTATGATCATAACTTGCCTAAAACTCAACCGATTTCAGTCTGGTTTGCTGTTTTCTTCTTGGTTTTTAAATGCGAACATTTCTGCATTTAAAACTCGATTTCTTATTTTTGGCCAATTTTTGACAATTTTAACGATGTAACCTCTTACATTTTTTTTCAAAAATTGGGTCAAATTTTTTGGCTGAAAAATACTAAAACCCTCATTGGTTTTATGATCATAACTTGCCTAAAACTCAACCGATTTCAGTCTGGTTTGCTGTTTTCTTCTTGGTTTTTAAATGCGAACATTTCTGCATTTAAAACTCGATTTCTAATTTTTGGCCAATTTTTGACAATTTTAACGATGTAACCCCTTACATTTTTTTCAAAAATTGGGTAAAATTTTTTGGCTGAAAAATACTAAAACCCTCATTGGTTTTATGATCATAACTTGCCTAAAACTCAACCGATTTCAGTCTGGTTTGCTGTTTTCTTCTTGGTTTTTAAATGCAAACATTTCTGCATTTAAAACTCGATTTCTAATTTTTGGCCAATTTTTGACCATTTTAACGATGTAACCCCTTACATTTTTTTCAAAAATTGGGTAAAATTTTTTGGCTGAAAAATACTAAAACCCTCATTGGTTTTATGATCATAACTTGCCTAAAACTCAACCGATTTCAGTCTGGTTTGCTGTTTTCTTCTTGGTTTTTAAATGCAAACATTTCTGCATTTAAAACTCGATTTCTAATTTTTGGCCAATTTTTGACCATTTTAACGATGTAACCCCTTACATTTTTTTCAAAAATTGGGTAAAATTTTTTGGCTGAAAAATACTAAAACCCTCATTGGTTTTATGATCATAACTTGGCTAAAACTCAACCGATTTCAGTCTGGTTTGCTGTTTTCTTCTTGGTTTTTAAATGCGAACATTTCTGCATTTAAAACTCGATTTCTAATTTTTGGCCAATTTTTGACAATTTTAACGATGTAACCCCTTACTTTTTTTTCAAAAATTGGGTCAAATTTTTTGGCTGAAAAATACTAAAACCCTCATTGGTTTTATGATCATAACTTGCCTAAAACTCAACCGATTTCAGTCTGGTTTGCTGTTTTCTTCTTGGTTTTTAAATGCAAACATTTCTGCATTTAAAACTCGATTTCTAATTTTTGGCCAATTTTTGACAATTTTAACGATGTAACCCCTTACATTTTTTTCAAAAATTGGGTAAAATTTTTTGGCTGAAAAATACTAAAACCCTCATTGGTTTTATGATCATAACTTGCCTAAAACTCAACCGATTTCAGTCTGGTTTGCTGTTTTCTTCTTGGTTTTTAAATGCAAACATTTCTGCATTTAAAACTCGATTTCTAATTTTTGGCCAATTTTTGACCATTTTAACGATGTAACCCCTTACATTTTTTTCAAAAATTGGGTAAAATTTTTTGGCTGAAAAATACTAAAACCCTCATTGGTTTTATGATCATACTTGGCTAAAACTCAACCGATTTCAGTCTGGTTTGCTGTTTTCTTCTTGGTTTTTAAATGCGAACATTTCTGCATTTAAAACTCGATTTCTTATTTTTGGCCAATTTTTGACAATTTTAACGATGTAACCTCTTACATTTTTTTCAAAAATTGGGTCAAATTTTTGGCTGAAAAATACTAAAACCCTCATTGGTTTTATGATCATAACTTGCCTAAAACTCAACCGATTTCAGTCTGGTTTGCTGTTTTCTTCTTGGTTTTTAAATGCAAACATTTCTGCATTTAAAACTCGATTTCTAATTTTTGGCCAATTTTTGACAATTTTAACGATGTAACCCCTTACGTTTTTTTCAAAAATTGGGTCAAATTTTTTGGCTGAAAAATACTAAAACCCTCATTGGTTTTATGATCATAACTTGCCTAAAACTCAACCGATTTCAGTGTGGTTTGCTGTTTTCTTCTTGGTTTTTAAATGCGAACATTTCTGCATTTAAAACTCGATTTCTTATTTTTGGCCAATTTTTGACAATTTTAACGATGTAACCTCTTACATTTTTTTCAAAAATTGGGTCAAATTTTTTGGCTGAAAAATACTAAAACCCTCATTGGTTTTATGATCATAACTTGCCTAAAACTCAACCGATTTCAGTCTGGTTTGCTGTTTTCTTCTTGGTTTTTAAATGCGAACATTTCTGCATTTAAAACTCGATTTCTTATTTTTGGCCAATTTTTGACAATTTTAACGATGTAACCCCTTACATTTTTTTCAAAAATTGGGTCAAATTTTTTAGCTGAAAAATACCAAAACCCTCATTGGTTTTATGATCATAACTTGGCTAAAACTCAACCGATTTCAGTCTGGTTTGCTGTTTTCTTCTTGGTTTTTAAATGCGAACATTTCTGCATTTAAAACTCGATTTCTAATTTTTGGCCAATTTTTGACAATTTTAACGATGTAACCCCTTACATTTTTTTCGAAAATTGGGTAAAATTTTTTGGCTGAAAAATACTAAAACCCTCATTGGTTTTATGATCATAACTTGGCTAAAACTCAACCGATTTCAGTCTGGTTTGCTGTTTTCTTCTTGGTTTTTAAATGCGAACATTTCTGCATTTAAAACTCGATTTCTAATTTTTGGCCAACTTTTGAAAATTTTTACATTTATTTCAAAAATTGGGTAAAATTTTTTGGCTGAAAAATACTAAAACCCTCATTGGTTTTATGATCATAACTTGGCTAAAACTCAACCGATTTCAGTCTGGTTTGCTGTTTTCTTCTTGGTTTTTAAATGCAAACATTTCTGCATTTAAAACTCGATTTCTTATTTTTGGCCAATTTTTGACAATTTTAACGATGTAACCTCTTACATTTTTTTTCAAAAATTGGGTCAAATTTTTTGGCTGAAAAATACTAAAACCCTCATTGGTTTTATGATCATAACTTGCCTAAAACTCAACCGATTTCAGTCTGGTTTGCTGTTTTCTTCTTGGTTTTTAAATGCGAACATTTCTGCATTTAAAACTCGATTTCTTATTTTTGGCCAATTTTTGACAATTTTAACGATGTAACCCCTTACATTTTTTTCAAAAATTGGGTAAAATTTTTTGGCTGAAAAATACTAAAACCCTCATTGGTTTTATGATCATAACTTGGCTAAAACTCAACCGATTTCAGTCTGGTTTGCTGTTTTCTTCTTGGTTTTTAAATGCGAACATTTCTGCATTTAAAACTCGATTTCTAATTTTTGGCCAATTTTTGACAATTTTAACGATGTAACCTCTTACATTTTTTTTCAAAAATTGGGTCAAATTTTTTGGCTGAAAAATACTAAAACCCTCATTGGTTTTATGATCATAACTTGGCTAAAACTCAACCGATTTCAGTCTGGTTTGCTGTTTTCTTCTTGGTTTTTAAATGCGAACATTTCTGCATTTAAAACTCGATTTCTAATTTTTGGCCAATTTTTGACAATTTTAACGATGTAACCCCTTACATTTTTTTCGAAAATTGGGTAAAATTTTTTGGCTGAAAAATACTAAAACCCTCATTGGTTTTATGATCATACTTGGCTAAAACTCAACCGATTTCAGTCTGGTTTGCTGTTTTCTTCTTGGTTTTTAAATGCGAACATTTCTGCATTTAAAACTCGATTTCTAATTTTTGGCCAACTTTTGACAATTTTTACATTTATTTCAAAAATTGGGTAAAACTCAACCGATTTCAGTCTGGTTTGCTGTTTTCTTCTTGGTTTTTAAATGCAAACATTTCTGCATTTAAAACTCGATTTCTAATTTTTGGCCAATTTTTGACAATTTTAACGATGTAACCCCTTACGTTTTTTTCAAAAATTGGGTCAAATTTTTTGGCGGAAAAATACTAAAACCCTCATTGGTTTTATGATCATAACTTGCCTAAAACTCAACCGATTTCAGTCTGGTTTGCTGTTTTCTTCTTGGTTTTTAAATGCAAACATTTCTGCATTTAAAACTCGATTTCTAATTTTTGGCCAATTTTTGACAATTTTAACGATGTAACCCCTTACATTTTTTTCGAAAATTGGGTAAAATTTTTTGGCTGAAAAATACTAAAACCCTCATTGGTTTTATGATCATAACTTGGCTAAAACTCAACCGATTTCAGTCTGGTTTGCTGTTTTCTTCTTGGTTTTTAAATGCGAACATTTCTGCATTTAAAACTCGATTTCTAATTTTTGGCCAACTTTTGAAAATTTTACCCTTACATTTATTTCAAAAATTGGGTAAAATTTTTTGGCTGAAAAATACTAAAACCCTCATTGGTTTTATGATCATAACTTGGCTAAAACTCAACCGATTTCAGTCTGGTTTGCTGTTTTCTTCTTGGTTTTTAAATGCAAACATTTCTGCATTTAAAACTCGATTTCTTATTTTTGGCCAATTTTTGACAATTTT
Source organism: Drosophila jambulina (assembly GCA_018152175.1). NCBI lineage: Eukaryota > Metazoa > Arthropoda > Insecta > Diptera > Drosophilidae > Drosophila > Drosophila jambulina. The sequence goes on along the minus strand of JAECXH010000113.1, from coordinate 22,718,705 downwards.
AACGATGTAACCTCTTACATTTTTTTTCAAAAATTGGGTCAAATTTTTTGGCTGAAAAATACTAAAACCCTCATTGGTTTTATGATCATAACTTGGCTAAAACTCAACCGATTTCAGTGTGGTTTGCTGTTTTCTTCTTGGTTTTTAAATGCGAACATTTCTGCATTTAAAACTCGATTTCTAATTTTTGGCCAACTTTTGAAAATTTTTACATTTATTTCAAAAATTGGGTAAAATTTTTTGGCTGAAAAATACTAAAACCCTCATTGGTTTTATGATCATAACTTGGCTAAAACTCAACCGATTTCAGTCTGGTTTGCTGTTTTCTTCTTGGTTTTTAAATGCAAACATTTCTGCATTTAAAACTCGATTTCTAATTTTTGGCCAATTTTTGACAATTTTAACGATGTAACCCCTTACGTTTTTTTCAAAAATTGGGTCAAATTTTTTGGCGGAAAAATACTAAAACCCTCATTGGTTTTATGATCATAACTTGCCTAAACTCAACCGATTTCAGTCTGGTTTGCTGTTTTCTTCTTGGTTTTTAAATGCGAACATTTCTGCATTTAAAACTCGATTTCTAATTTTTGGCCAATTTTTGACCATTTTAACGATGTAACCCCTTACATTTTTTTCGAAAATTGGGTAAAATTTTTTGGCTGAAAAATACTAAAACCCTCATTGGTTTTATGATCATAACTTGGCTAAAACTCAACCGATTTCAGTCTGGTTTGCTGTTTTCTTCTTGGTTTTTAAATGCGAACATTTCTGCATTTAAAACTCGATTTCTTATTTTTGGCCAATTTTTGACAATTTTAACGATGTAACCTCTTACATTTTTTTTCAAAAATTGGGTCAAATTTTTTGGCTGAAAAATACTAAAACCCTCATTGGTTTTATGATCATAACTTGGCTAAAACTCAACCGATTTCAGTCTGGTTTGCTGTTTTCTTCTTGGTTTTTAAATGCGAACATTTCTGCATTTAAAACTAGATTTCTAATTTTTGGCCAATTTTTGACAATTTTAACGATTTAACCCCTTACGTTTTTTTCAAAAATTGGGTCAAATTTTTTGGCTGAAAAATACTAAAACCCTCATTGGTTTTATGATCATAACTTGCCTAAAACTCAACCGATTTCAGTCTGTTTTGCTGTTTTCTTCTTGGTTTTTAAATGCGAACATTTCTGCATTTAAAACTCGATTTCTAATTTTTGGCCAACTTTTGAAAATTTTTACATTTATTTCAAAAATTGGGTAAAATTTTTTGGCTGAAAAATACTAAAACCCTCATTGGTTTTATGATCATAACTTGGCTAAAACTCAACCGATTTCAGTCTGGTTTGCTGTTTTCTTCTTGGTTTTTAAATGCGAACATTTCTGCATTTAAAACTAGATTTCTTATTTTTGGCCAATTTTTGACAATTTTAACGATGTAACCTCTTACATTTTTTTTCAAAAATTGGGTCAAATTTTTTGGCTGAAAAATACTAAAACCCTCATTGGTTTTATGATCATAACTTGGCTAAAACTCAACCGATTTCAGTCTGGTTTGCTGTTTTCTTCTTGGTTTTTAAATGCGAACATTTCTGCATTTAAAACTAGATTTCTTATTTTTGGCCAATTTTTGACAATTTTAACATTTTTTTTCAAAAATTGGGTCAAATTTTTTGGCTGAAAAATACTAAAACCCTCATTGGTTTTATGATCATAACTTGCCTAAAACTCAACCGATTTCAGTCTGGTTTGCTGTTTTCTTCTTGGTTTTTAAATGCGAACATTTCTGCATTTAAAACTCGATTTCTAATTTTTGGCCAATTTTTGACCATTTTAACGATGTAACCCCTTACATTTTTTTCAAAAATTGGGTCTAATTTTTTGGCTGAAAAATACTAAAACCCTCATTGGTTTTATGATCATAACTTGCCTAAAACTCAACCGATTTCAGTCTGGTTTGCTGTTTTCTTCTTGGTTTTTAAATGCAAACATTTCTGCATTTAAAACTCGATTTCTAATTTTTGGCCAATTTTTGACCATTTTAACGATGTAACCCCTTACATTTTTTTCAAAAATTGGGTCTAATTTTTTGGCTGAAAAATACTAAAACCCTCATTGGTTTTATGATCATAACTTGCCTAAAACTCAACCGATTTCAGTCTGGTTTGCTGTTTTCTTCTTGGTTTTTAAATGCGAACATTTCTGCATTTAAAACTCGATTTCTAATTTTTGGCCAATTTTTGACAATTTTAACGATGTAACCCCTTACATTTTTTTCAAAAATTGGTTTGGATTGGATTTCAGTGTGGTTTGGTTTTTTCTTCTTGGTTTTTAAATGCGAAAATTTCTGCATTTAAAACTCAATATCTAATTTTTGGCCAATTTTTGACAATTTTAACGATGTAACCCCTTACATTTTTTTCAAAAATTGGGTCAAATTTTTTGGCTGAAAATTGCTAACACCTTCAACGGTTTTATGATCATAACTTGGCTAAAACTCAACCGATTTCAGTCTGGTTTGGTTTTTTCTTCTTAGTTTTTAAATGCGAACATTTCTGCATTAAAAACTCGATATTGAATTTTTGGCCAATTTTTGACAATTTTAACGATGTAACCCCTTACATTTTTTTCAAAAATTGGTTTGGATTGGATTTCAGTGTGGTTTGGTTTTTTCTTCTTGGCTTTTAAATGCGAAAATTTCTGCATTTAAAACTCAATATCTAATTTTTGGCCAATTTTTGACAATTTTAACGATGTAACCCCTTACATTTTTTTCAAAAATTGGGTCAAATTTTTTGGCTGAAAATTGCTAACACCCTCATTGGTTTTTTGATCATAACTTGGCTAAAACTCAACCGATTTCGGTCTAGTTTGTTTTTTTCTTCTTAGTTTTTAAATGCGAAAATTTCTACATTTAAAACTCAATATCTAATTTTTGGCCAATTTTTGACAATTTTAACGATGTAACCCTTTACATTTTTTTCAAAAATTGGGTCCAATTTTTTGGCTGAAAATTGCTAACACCCTCATTGGTTTTTTGATCATAACTTGGCTAAAACTCAACCGATTTCAGTCTGGTTTGCTGTTTTCTTCTTGGTTTTTAAATGCGAACATTTCTGCATTTAAAACTCGATTTCTAATTTTTCGCCAATTTTTGACAATTTTAACGATGTAACCCCTTATATTTTTTTCAAAAATTGGGTCAAATTTTTTGGCTGAAAATTGCTACACCTTCAACGGTTTTATGACCATAACTTGGCTAAAACTCAACGGATTTCTGTCCGGTTTGGTTTTTCCTTTTCGGTTTTTAAATGCCAACATTTTTGCATTTAAAACTCGATATCTAATTTTTGGCCAATTTTTGACAATTTTAACGATGTAACCCCTTACATTTTTTTGAAAAAATCGGTCAAATTTTTTAATGCTGGCCCTGGACAACGGTTTTTTGATCATAACTTGGCCAAAACTCAACCGATTTCAGTCTGGTTTGGTTTGGCTGATTTGGCAATTACCAGTTAATTTGTATAGCGGCCACCCACAGCCTTTTTAAATTTGATTTCAAACTTAGCGGCTTACCTATATGGCGGGTACCTATCATAATTTTAAATTCAAATTTTGCGGTTTAGTTAACATATTTAATTTTTTTTTTGTTGTTCTACAACATATTGTTGGTGTAAAATAGTTGTTGTAGTTGTTGTAGGCAAAACCCGGCTTCAATCTCTACATTTTCAGTACAAATTCACCATTTTCTGGATTTCATGCACCAGGCGAACAGAAAGCAGAAAAGAGCGACGGAGATCTGTTATAAGCTGTTATAAAATTCCCGAGTTTCGAACCACCGACAGATCTTGGTATGGAAGTTATCGCAGACTGTAGCCTTGTTAATCGGCGGGACCTATCGTCATTTTGAATTTGAATTCAAATTTGGCAGGTAACTTAGTTGGCAGTTATCTGTCTTTGTTTTAAATTTGATTTCAAATTTGGCAGTTGACTGATTCGGCGGTTACCTATCATCATTTGAAAGTTGAATTTAAATTTGCCAGTTTATTTGTATAGCGGCCACCCACAGTCTTTTTAAATTTGATTTCAAACTTAGCGGCTTACCCATATGGCGGGTACCTATCATAATTTTAAATTCAAATTTTGCGGTTTAGTTAACATATTTAATTTTTTTGTTGTTGTTCTACAACATATTGTTGGTGTAAAATAGTTGTTGTAGTTGTTGTAGGCAAAACCCGGCTTCAATCTCTACATTTTCAGTACAAATTCACCATTTTGTGGATTTCATGCACCAGGCGAACAGAAGGCAGAAAAGAGCGACGGAGATCTGTTATAAGCTGTTATAAAATTCCAGAGTTTCGAACCACCGACAGATTTTGGTATGGAAGTTATCGCAGACTGTAGCCTAGTTAATCGGCGGGACCTATCGTCATTTTGAATTTGAATTCAAATTTGGCAGTTAACTTAGTTGGCGGTTACCTGTCATTATTTTAAAATTAAATTCAAATTTGGCAGTTGACTGATTCGGCGGTTACCTATCATCATTTAAAAGTTGAATTTAAATTTGCCAGTTAATTCGTATAGCGGCCACCAACAGTCTTTTTAAATTTGATTTCAAACTTAGCGGCTTACCTATATGGCGGGTACCTATCATAATTTTAAATTCAAATTTTGCGGTTTAGTTAACATATTTAATTTTTTTTTGTTGTTCTACAACATATTGTTGGTGTAAAATAGTTGTTGTAGTTGTTGTAGGCAAAACCCGGCTTCAATCTCTACATTTTCAGTACAAATTCACCATTTTCTGGATTTCATGCACCAGGCGAACAGAAAGCAGAAAAGAGCGACGGAGATCTGTTATAAGCTGTTATAAAATTCCAGAGTTTCGAACCACCGACAGATCTTGGTATGGAAGTTATCGCAGACTGTAGCCTTGTTAATCGGCGGGACCTATCGTCATTTTGAATTTGAATTCAAATTTGGCAGGTAACTTAGTTGGCAGTTATCTGTCTTTGTTTTAAATTTGATTTCAAATTTGGCAGTTGACTGATTCGGCGGTTACCTATCATCATTTGAAAGTTGAATTTAAATTTGCCAGTTTATTTGTATAGCGGCCACCCACAGTCTTTTTAAATTTGATTTCAAACTTAGCGGCTTACCCATATGGCGGGTACCTATCATAATTTTAAATTCAAATTTTGCGGTTTAGTTAACATATTTAATTTTTTTGTTGTTGTTCTACAACATATTGTTGGTGTAAAATAGTTGTTGTAGTTGTTGTAGGCAAAACCCGGCTTCAATCTCTACATTTTCAGTACACATTCACCATTTTGTGGATTTCATGCACCAGGCGAACAGAAGGCAGAAAAGAGCGACGGAGATCTGTTATAAGCTGTTATAAAATTCCAGAGTTTCGAACCACCGACAGATTTTGGTATGGAAGTTATCGCAGACTGTAGCCTAGTTAATCGGCGGGACCTATCGTCATTTTGAATTTGAATTCAAATTTGGCAGTTAACTTAGTTGGCGGTTACCTGTCATTATTTTAAAATTAAATTCAAATTTGGCAGTTGACTGATTCGGCGGTTACCTATCATCATTTAAAAGTTGAATTTAAATTTGCCAGTTAATTCGTATAGCGGCCACCAACAGTCTTTTTAAATTTGATTTCAAACTTAGCGGCTTACCTATATGGCGGGTACCTATCATAATTTTAAATTCAAATTTTGCGGTTTAGTTAACATATTTAATTTTTTTTTGTTGTTCTACAACATATTGTTGGTGTAAAATAGTTGTTGTAGTTGTTGTAGGCAAAACCCGGCTTCAATCTCTACATTTTCAGTACAAATTCACCATTTTCTGGATTTCATGCACCAGGCGAACAGAAAGCAGAAAAGAGCGACGGAGATCTGTTATAAGCTGTTATAAAATTCCCGAGTTTCGAACCACCGACAGATCTTGGTATGGAAGTTATCGCAGACTGTAGCCTTGTTAATCGGCGGGACCTATCGTCATTTTGAATTTGAATTCAAATTTGGCAGTTAACTTAGTTGGCGGGTACCTGTCATTATTTTAAATTTAAATTCAAATTTGGCAGTTAATTCTTTTTATATTCATTTTACATTCGAATTTAAACTTGGCGGTTAATCTAAATGGCGGGCACTCATCGTCTTTTTAAATTCAAATTGAAACTTGGCGATTAATTTAATGCATTTTAAAATATTTTATTAAAAATTGTGTTTTTATCAAATAAAAAGACCTTTTATGTTATTTTACATATATAAAAATATAATAATATAAAATATAAAGTATATTGACTTATTAATTTTAAAATAATATAATAATATAAATTTTCCTACACTTTATTAAAAACAAACAACTAAAAGACAATTCTAATTAATGTAAAATATTGATAATATTATAAAATTATTATTTATTAGGTCGGAAATAAATGTATAAAATAAAATAAAATTGGGTTAAATTTTTTGGCTGAAAATTGCTAACACCTTCAACGGTTCTATGATCATAACTTGGCTAAAACTCAACCGATTTCAGTCTGGTTTGGTTTTTTCTTCTTAATTTTTAAATGCAAACATTTCTGCATTTAAAACTTGATATCTAATTTTTGGCCAATTTTTGACAATTTTAACGATGTAACCCCTTTCATTTTTTTGAAAAATTGGGTCAATTTTTTCTTGGCCCTTCAACAGTTTTATGATCATAACTTGGCCAAAACTCAACCGATTTCAGTCTGGTTTGGTGTTTTCTTCTTGGTTTTTTAATGCAAAAATTTCTGCATTTAAAACTCAATATCTAATTTTTGGCCAATTTTTGACAATTTTAACGATGTAACCCCTTACATTTTTTTTTTAAATGGGTCAATGCTAGGAGAAGTTTAATTTCTTACAAAAGTTCTAAATAAATAATAAGACAGCTTTAATATAATTTTATAAAATGTTAATTGTTTCCAGTAAAAGTAAAAACACTGTTTTAAATAAACTGTAAGATGAATTCTAATATTACAAATTAATGAAAGCTTTTATAGGTTTTGTAATATAAACTGAACACTGTCGAGTAAATCTGCTACAATTCAGGGCTTTTTCTATAGTTACAGACACTCAGCGTAATCTCTGATGATTTTAAGGATAACATACATATATACATCGGGATGGCTTTGAAAAACAAGAGCCACGTAATCCTGGCCATCGCCCAACCAGGACGCCAACTCTCACCGCCTCACAGCCACTAAGTGAAAATAGTTTGTTGGCCAAAACGATGTTCTTGCTATTGCAATCTGCTGTCTGTTCCCTCCCTGCTCCCTGCTGATGTTCAGCTGTTGTCTGCTGCCAGCCAAGTGATAATTGCGAATTATGGATGAAGTAGAGTGGAAGTGCAGACAACTACGATGACAGACTGGCTGTGCCAAGCCCCTCCCCGGCGTTTTGTCATAAATATCAAAGTGGTTTTCAATTAGCAACTGCCATCGGGCGGAAGGTACTTAGTTCATCAATGAATGAGAGCTTTAATTTATAACAAAACTAAAGATTTAATGGGGGAAACAAGTAAGTAATTACGCACTCAGAGAGCAAATTAATTAAATATGTTGTCTTGAAATTATGGCTCCAGGGACAACATCAGTGAAGTTCAACTCAAACTACTTAATTGGCCCGCCTCGTTCCCAATTCACTTTTAGAGCGCAACCGAAATTTCAATTGGAAAAGTTCCCGGAAATAGGAAAACTATTTGGGTCAGAGAAAAAAACATATTTAAAGTAGAGAAAAAATACAGTTAGCTTGAAAACTGGAGATGAAAGACAGCAGCACGTTATAAAGTTTCATAAGAATGTTTTGCTCTTTTAACGCACTCTCCTTTTGGCCCGATGCGTGAGCGGAATTCGGTAGCATTCGGTCCCAGTCCTAGTCCTGTGTCCCCTCCTTCCCGGCCGAAAGTTCGATGGTTGGGAAGTCCTAAAACTAAAACTCAGTCGGTGGCACATTGTACGTGCCGCACCAGAGCCATTCAGCTATTCAATTACTTTTCCCATTCCCAGACAAAAGCCAAAACTGCCACTCGCTCAGTTTTTCCGGCTTTCCAGCGAGTAGCAGCAGCACCAAAAGCAGCGGGTATATGAAAAACTATAGTAAGAAAACTGCTCCGTTGGCACTTAGCGCAGCGCGGCGTCATTGCAGTTTTCTTACAAAATTTCCCCAGCTGCAAATTATTTATAGAATGCTCATCCAGTGGCATCCGTCATGTGCATGCTTTCGCATATGCGCCTTTGTTCGGGAAACACAGGAAAAATAATCTCTAAGGTCATTAAAAATGTTTTGCTGAATGAATAATAAACATTAAAAAGGGAATAAAATTGAGCACTTATTTTTATTAATTTAAATTTTTAGTAAGAAGATATAGAGTGGCCCTTGAGCTGGATCATTTGCATCTCTGTGCCGCTAAAGCCATATCCAAGATGAAATTGGGAGGGCCTACATAAGGTTTATGAGCTCTTTAGATCTTCAATCCCTTTAGTTATTTTTCCCTCTTCTAATTCTAGGTTCAAAATTTAAATAAAGTAATATCTATACAATATAAGTTTTTCGAACAGTGCCCACTTACTTAAAGTGATAGGTTCCATTTTCGTAGCCAAAGAACGGCACCGTGTAGGTCAGCATCCAAATGTTGCCGCCACCGCAGTCGTAATAGGGCTTTGACCATCTGCCGTCCTCGTACTTCACAGCCAGCGTGTCGTCCTCGATGCGCTCCTCGGTGCGGTTCGAGTAGAGATGAAAGGCTGCAAGGACAACGCAGGCAAGGAAAGGGTGTTCAATAGCGTAATCCATTATGCAGAATGTAATTAGAGGAACCAGAAATCGATAAGCCTTTCAGCGAGCCCAGTGAAGGGTAGTGAGCCCCCAAAGGCATCCACTGCGAGAATCAGAGTCTCTTAGCAGGGAGCAATATTATACAAAGTGAATTATATTTGAACTGAATCATAATGAAAACTAAAAACCCAGTAACCTCTTAAATTATATTTTAACTGAATCATAATGAAACCTAAAAACCCAGTAACCTCTTAAAGCCGAATCTCTAACCTGTCAAGACCTCTACTCCAAAATATCCAGAGCAGTTCAGTAACACATCTGGTAAACAAGTCAAAAATTCAGTTATATATTTTAAATACCATTCAATTTATAAATTCCCCTAAAATTACTCAATCTCCAGTTCAGCGAAAAAATGAATCCAGAACGTAATCCCAACCTAAATCCGAGCCTGAGGAAGATGGAACCCCTGATGGAACCCGTTTCGCCGGTGCAACGCATGTCCTCCGCTGGCTTCCGGGACCGTCGCGCCGTTGTGGAAGCCTACCGTGGCCCACAGGTGACTCCGAATGATGCCATGCTCCCCATGCCGCCACACAATAAGGTCCAGGACTTCGGCAAGATGCTACAGAATTTGCGGCAGCAATTGGCGATGCCGGGTCTCTGGCAACGCACATTGCGACTCCTGAAGAAGCGTTTTTAGTTTGTTTTGATTGTTATTAATCTTTGGTAACGATGTGCCATCGTTTACCCCATACATGTGTAACACCACAAAATCAAAGGAAACATATGTCCAGTGTGCTCGATTTTAGGCTACGCAAGAGCGTTTGTTAAATATAAGTGCTTATAAATTGTTATACAAAAGTTTGGCATTTCATTTATGGTTGACATCTTTAGCTAGGATATTTCCCAGTGTTTCACTTGCATAACTTGCATTGGCTAAGCCAATCCTGCGACTAATGACTTTATAAGTGCAAACACGCGGCCTTGGCTGACTCGGGAGGTAGGGACCTCCCTGATGAATAAACCAAAAATGACGAGGCATTAAAAACAGATCAGGAAATGCAGTCTCGTCCGTATAAAAACCCTCTTCAGGCCACCCAGTCACTTTAGAAGTACTTTATCTCTCCTTGGGCAAGATGAGTAGGCTTTTCGAGCGCATGGCAGTGGCTCCCCTTGACCAGCGGGTCACATCCTTGGATGCCTGCGCCTACTTCTATCGCTTTGCCACTTGTCTTGGATGGATGCCGCCGGCGGAGAAGGGTTGGCTGAGGTGGGCATACGCCTTGTGGACGACAACCACCATGCTGATGGGCGTGGTCTATCTGCCCCTGGGATTGTCCCTCACCTATGTGGTGCACTTCGACCGCTTCACGCCGATGGAGTTCCTCACCTCGCTGCAGGTGGACCTCAACTGTGTGGGGAATGTGATCAAGACATGCGTGACCTACTCGCAGATGTGGCGGATGCGGCGGATGAACGAGCTGATAGCTCCGCTGGACGAAAGGTGCCGCACGCCCAGCCAGCGAGAGGTCCTGCACAAGATGGTGGCCCGGGTAAATCGCATCGTGATATTCTTCATGTACATGTACTTTGCCTTCAGCACTTTGTCGCTCTTTACGAGCATTGCGGTCGGCAAGGCTCCGTGGCAACTGTACAATCCATTCGTGGATTGGATGGATGGCACCTGGCAGCTGTGGGTTGCCTCGATCCTGGAGTTCTTTGTGGTTGCCACTGGAGAATCACAGGAGTTGCTGGCGGATACGTGTCCCATTGTCTTTATCTCTTTATTTCGTGGACATCTGGCAATACTCAAGGATCGCATAGAGAATTTGCGGAAGAATGAGGAGCTCAGTGAGGAGGAGCACTACGAGGAACTGGTGGCCTGCATTCAGGACCATCGTACAATTATAGAGTAAGAATGTATGATTTGGAGGGATATTTAAAATCATTTGAAGGAAGTAACCAAAGGAGGACATTTCAATGATTTTAAGGTCTCTTTAATTTTAAGTTTTGAAGATATGGTTTTTCAGATGCTCCAACATCATCCGCCCCATGTTATCCTACACCATCTTCGCCCAGTTTATGCTGGTTGGCATTGTCCTAGGCTTGGCCGGCTTCAACATCCTGTTTTTCCCCAACACCATCTGGATGATTCTCTCGAACATCGCCTTCATCCTGGCAATTTGCACCGAGACCTTTCCCTGCTGTCTGCTCTGCGAATTCCTGATCGAGGACTGCTCCAAGCTCACCGACGCCGTGTTCCACTCAAACTGGCTGACGGCCAGTAAGCGTTATAAATCGACCGTAATATACTTTCTGCATCGGACCCAGCAGCTCATTCAGTTCCAGGCAGGCTCTATTTTTCCTATTTCCGTGCAGAGCAACATTGCGGTGGCGAAGTTCGCTTTCACCATCATCACAATTGTCAATCAGATGAATCTCGGCGAGAAGTTTAAAAGAAATAGGGAACTGCGAGCTGACCTAGAGTCCTGAAGGGGAGCAGTGAGAACTTGCAGAACTAATATTTACTCGACGACACTTTAAGTAGTTGGACACGCACTAAAGTCCGCCCAAGTGTGTACACCCTGGGAGGATTCAAGCATCCTTCGGCCAGGAGCTTAGACGAATGGGAAAATATATTAAGGTCACCTATAAATGCAGAAAGGATTTCTTAGTCAAGAAATCATAGTACAAGTCTACGATAACATTAAGCCAGCTCAACTTATTCATTTTTTAGCATATGGTTTCCTTAATTATTTCCTTACAAATATATTTCTCTTATTTTCAAATAAATTTAGGGGATTTCTCACCCTGAATAGAGTTATTAGCAAAATCCATTTAACAATTAATCGTCTAATTGACAGTTGTCAGCAGGCCTGCTTGCCTTCCCTGCGCCTTAATAATAAATCCCTGTTCGCACTTTGCCCGGTGGTTAACTCTAATTACAGGCCACAAAGCGATTGGGCGTGGCCGTTAGCCGGAAATCGAGCACCTGGCCAATTATCGGTGGGTGACAGTCCATATATAAACCCCGTAGCCAGAGCATTTGCAGGGACTTCTGACCATGGTGCTGTTCCAACTGATTCATCCGGCGCCACTGGAGGAGAAGGTGCAGTCCCGCGAGGCGAACATATACCTCTACCGGGCCATGTGGCTTATAGGTTGGATTCCGCCCAAGGAGGGTCTGCTGCGGTACGTGTATCTGTTCTGGACCTGCGTGCCCTTCGCCTTTGGAGTGTTTTACTTGCCCGTGGGCTTCATTATCAGCTATGTGAATGAGTTCAAGAACTTCACGCCTGGGGAGTTCCTCACCTCCCTGCAGGTGTGCATTAATGTGTATGGAGCATCTGTGAAGTCCACGATTACGTATATATTCCTCTGGAGACTGCGCAAGACGGAGATGCTGCTGGATAATCTTGACCTCAGGCTGCAGGGTGATGGGGATCGGAAGAAGATCCACGAAATGGTGGCCCGCTGCAACTATGCGTTCCTGATCTACAGCTTCATCTACTGCGGCTATGCGGGATCAACTTTCCTTTCGTACGCCCTCAGTGGTCGTCCTCCTTGGTCGGTGTACAATCCCTTTGTGGACTGGCGCGATGGCCTTGGCAGCCTGTGGATTCAGGCCATCTTCGAGTACATAACCATGTCCTTCGCGGTGCTGCAGGATCAGCTGTCTGACACGTATCCCTTGATGTTCACCATTATCTTTCGAGCGCACATGGACGTGCTGAAGGATCATGTGAGGAATCTGCGCATGGACCCGGAGAGGAGCGAGGCGGATAACTACCAGGATCTGGTTAACTGTGTGATTGATCACAAGATGATATTGAGGTGAGTCTGAGTTTGTAAATAAACTGTAACTGATTTGTATTTTCCAGATGTTGCGACATGATCCGTCCCATGATATCCCGCACCATATTCGTGCAGTTCCTGCTGATTGGCTCTGTGCTGGGCTTGACCCTGATCAACGTCTTCTTTTTCTCAAACTTCTGGAAGGGCGTGGCCTCCTTTCTGTTTGTTATCACCATCCTGCTGCAGACATTTCCCTTTTGCTATACCTGCAACCTTCTCCTGGACGATGCCCAGGACTTGGCCAACACCATTTTTCAGTCAAATTGGGTGGATGCAGAGCCACGCTACAAGGCCACCCTGGTTCACTTTATGCACCATGTTCAGCAGCCTATAATATTCATTGCCGGTGGGATTTTTCCCATCTCAATGAACAGCAACATAAGCGTGAGTCAGGGATTTACCGCAGTCTCCATGACTTCAACTCATGTCTAACCACTTTCAGGTGGCCAAGTTCGCCTTCAGCATCATCACAATAGTGCGGCAAATGAATCTGGCCGACCAGTTCCAGTAAAATTAGCTAAAAAATTATCTAGAATTATCCTGCACTCTCCATGGACAACAACAAGGAAAAGAAATCCAAACTGCTATTCTTTATGTCCGTGATTTGCATAAAATCTGTATATGTTGTGGCTTATCTCATGAGATTTTGGCTGATTTAGTTGGTAAATGGTAATGGCGATGGCAAAGGATGTGAAAGTCTGACTGAATTTGCAAATTGTGTTAACAGACGGAAATTACAACGGCCGACTCAGGGCTAAGGAAAATATTTCTCTGGCAGGGAGCGGAGGGAAGAGGAACCACAGGAAGTACATATAACCGTTTACATATTGTATGCGATTTTTATTTAAATTTTATGTTAAACACGTGACTTGTAACCAGCGAAAAGGCAGAGGCGGAATATAATAATATAAAGCGGATCGCCCAGTCTGCCTAGGGAGCTGGGAAAGCTGGAAAACTGGCAGCGAGGACCCAGGGAGAAAGCAAATATTATGACATATTTTTGCGGTTTACTTGCCGCACACGCGTCCTCCTACGAGTACTGCCTCCGCCTACGAGCAGGAGTGTGGGTATTAGTATGAGTGTGAGTACGAGTACATAAACATGTAAAGTGGTTAGATGGAGCCAGGATAGATGGACACTGATATATGCTTGTGCTGGCCGTATGGCAATGTATACATAGCACAGACAGGATCTGACAATAGCAAGAAAGACAATCGGAAGGAGTAGGAATAAGAAATAAAGCTAACTTCGGGGAGCCGATGTTTGTATACCCTAGAAGTCTGCAGTTGCATCATTCAATCAAGACCGTTTTATCAGCCTAGTTGTATTAATACAGTCCTTTGAAAACCTAATTATTGTTTGGGATTTTCTATTTACTTCAATTTAAACAATGAAACAAAAAACAAATGAAACATATAACTTTTCCTCTTTATATATAGTAAAATTCTATAAACATAAGTTGAAGTTAAGGCTGTATAGCTCTTATAAATAATGTTTTGGGAATAAACATATTTTTTTTTTAATAATTTTAAATAAAAAGTACACCAGTGCGTATACGTAATTTTTAAATGATGGCATTTCAAACTGTGCTTCCGTTCTAAGTTCAGCCCAAAAGTATGCCATGTATTGACACTTCCGCCTTGCGCTTATCAATTCAGCCGAAAAGATGCACCATTTTATGGCCAGACTCTTGCGTTCTGTTTTTAATTGCATACTTTCGGGGGTGTTTGCTTTTGCGCTGAACTCAATCATTCGCTGTTTCGCCGCTAGATGGCTTCCGGGAATACGTCAAAAATACGCATTAAATAAAGTAAAAAAAGCATTTTATTTAATTTAACTAATTACATTAAAATAAAACTTTATTAAGTGGGCTTCATTAAATGCTAATTTCCCCTGTAGAAGACCTTTTAAGTTCCTCTCAACAATTCACCACTTAGCCACAAAAAGCCATTCCCCAAAAACCTCGTCTCCATTAGCAATTAAGCTAAATCATTATATATATTGAGTGCACTTAAATCGGCGATATTAATCATTTTTTGAATATTACAACCAATAAACCGAAAAGGCTATTAAATGCGCTCGTTTTTCCAGTGATTGCTCCGTTTGGCGCCATCGGCGAGCGAAAAAATATTATTAATTATGCCATGAAAAGGTAATCACTCCGCGAATTGGCTTTTTCGGCCAAATAAAAAGACACAACATTTGCATTGCGCACCGCAAACATATAATCAAATTAATTGCGCCTGAATTGGCCGCAAATTGGCTGTGGTGTGAAAATGTTCGGCAAGGCTTAAATGTTGTCCTTGCGAAAAGTGCGGCATAAATTTAATAAGGCTGCAATGCCACGATTTATGACTCCACCGGGGAAACTCTTCCATGAAAGTTTTCCGCGGCAGGACGAACTTTAAAGCCAAGAGCAAATATGCAAATGCAGTTTCGGCACGTCGTAAATCATGGTTCGTTGGGGCTTAGGGCGGCTTTGGCCAGTAGATAAATGAGACTCCATGTCAGGACACGAACACCGCTTTCGTTTATTGTTTGAGCCACAAATATAATTTGGCAACTTGGTTTTTTATTTGTTTTCTAGTCGTCTTTTCAATTTTGGCGGCCAGGGCAAACAAAACGGATGGCCAAACGGACCTTTATCTATGGCAAATAGTTGGCTCACAGCCTGCAATCAGCTCTTGGCCGGATGCTCCCCCCGCCCCCGCCCCAAAAACGCTATTAGTATGCATGGGCGTCCAGCGCACCCCCTTTCCCAAACAGCTTGTTTGCTTTCGATTCCATTTGTTTTCCCTCAGCATGCCGTGTGGTTGAGTGTCGCAGCCAAAGTCACAGACTACAATCGAACGCGGCGTATACGTAATATGGCAGTACGGCCGTTTACGTTACGTATACGTACTGCGCACATTTTTCAACGGCATCTCATGCAATTTCCCTCATGCAATTTGCAGGCACAGAGCCTGCGGCCGGGTCCGGTTTTGTCGGCTGCGGATGCGGGTAAGGTAGGGTGCGGGGCTAAGGCGTGGGAGTTGTCACACTGGGAAAACCGAATGGCTCTTGGTTCCACTAGTTCCGGAAGCTTCCTCTCTGAAGGGAGATAGGAGTCCCCGTTCTAATTAAATTTTCCTTATAATACTATACAGATTTCTCCTAAGCCCTCTCATTCTGGTTACCAATAACTCGGCAGAAAATTATTTCAATATCTGAGCCAAACCTTCAAACCCAGAATACAATCTTTTGCTCAGTGTAAATGCCGTGGGAATACCGAAAAACCCATGTTCCGCGTTTAGTATTAGTTGTAGGCAGGCAAACAAATAATTTGCATGCCAACGCTGCACACGCAAGCCGGCGGACACGGAGGCACCCGGGTCCAGGGGTATCCTGCGACGTGGTGTAACCGTAACCTTTAATTTGCAAATTATTTTGAAATGTTGCGGCATGGTCGTGTCAAGTGCATTTGTCCCCCGCGGGAAACTATGCAAAGTGCCGGTCAAACCCGTGTAAGGTCGCTGTCAAAATAAGTTTACATCATTAAAATTAATTTCATGCAACTTAAATTTAACGGGAGTCTGGGACACCAGAACGGACCAGGACACCAGCTTAACGGCAGCCAGCAGGTCTCGAAACATGACGAGCTCCGCCGGATGGCGAGTCTTGCATAAAATTAGCTTACACGCATCGCCGTCAGATGCTAGGAGCAAACGGAAGTCCGGCTAATTACGAACGGAATTGGTAAATTGGCACCGGGCTCAGGTAATTTCCATTTAAAGTGGAGTCCCTAGGAATCCTCGGACCCCGTTTATTTATTATTGCTTAATTGCGGCGCTGTCAGGGGGACATTTCGGTCCTTTGGCCCTTGATAAAGCTACGTAAAATATGCGACTCTCTTTCGCAATTAGGCGAGATGCCCCATCCATGATTTCTGCCGTCGTCTGGCCGGTGACTAATGAAGTCGCAGATTAAAGCTTCCAAAAATAAATATTTAATGTCCGCTATGTAGTATATGCACAGTGCAGGAGAAAATAATAGCAGCTAAGATAGCTGGGGCAGAAAGAAAAATATTTAGATTAAAGAACCTTACAGTTAAGGTGAAGGCAGAAAATGTCTGAATGTCAATGAATATAATAAGAATTATCTATTTTTTACAATCAGAAATTCAATTATAAATGTAATCCTTTAGAAAATTTTAAATTAAATAACCTTTGATAATTTTTGCTTTAGAAAATAATATTTTTTTAACATTTTAGGACACTATCTTCTCAGAGCTATTATTTGGTTGCCACTGTACGTATATGTAGGCCCTGCTATCGAGTCGCCATAAATAAGGGGCAGCTCCTGCTTACCCCAGCCGGCAAATAAATCAAGGACATTCCCGAAACCCAAACACAGATTTCAAACGACGAACGTAAGAGCTACCCCGGGATACTTACACTTGAGATACTGCTCATTCCGGGCTATCACCTTCTCGGCGTTCTTGCGGGCCAGGAAGAACCACTCGGAGGTATTGCCCAAATAGTGATACTCCATGGCCAGATCCTTGGCAAAGACCGCGCCCAGGTTCGGCGGCGGTAGGCGGTAGGCGAAGGGACAAAAGAGTCCCGGCTGGGCGGGATGCTCGTTCCAGTCGAAGCAATTTCCGGCCGCGAATATATCATCGTCGAACTCCACCATGGACAGGACGGAGGCGTGTAGCAGGTTGACATCCTCCTGCACCGAGCGGCCGGTGGTCTTGAAGATTCTGCCAGAGCGAAAGGGAGACCGGAAGAGAAAGAAGAGGCATATATCGGATATTAGTTGCAGGTCCCTTTAGCGAACAAAAAATATGTATTTCAAGTGAATTTATGACGATGGCCGGCCAGGAAATTGTTTGAAATTGCATTTAAAATGCATAAAGGAGGAGAAATTGGGGGATTGTTGGTTTCAGATACCCTTCCAAAAGACATTTTGATTAGTTATCGTAAAAAATAAATAAGAGGAGACTTACAACTGAAACGGTATTATATTTTCTTTGCTTAAGTCTTTCAAAATCATAGAGTATTAGGGCTTTTAAAAGAGGTCGTCAAGCAATGTTCGCTTTGTGTAAGTGACACGAATTTTCTGCTTGAACCCTGAGGGGCGTACCCCTTTTTTGTGGCCAGGCATGCAGAATATGCATCATAAATTAATATAATAAAATATTATACAATATAGCAAGTTTGGCTGCAACTCAAGCAGAGCCCCGAAAGTGGCTCAGTGGACCAGCAAGAGAGCTTCCTTTCCATTTTTTATTATATTTATAACCCCGCACAGAATCGGGGCGGAATACGGTCACAAGTGCATACTTATAGGCGCGGCGCATTCAAGCAGCCTCAAACTGTGCTCAAGTGCGCTCCTGGCTTTCTATTGTCTGCCAAGATGCCAGGACGCCTTCACCCTTAGACCTCCTCGCCACGAAAACGAGTAAACGAGAAAATTACATTGAAGGTTTCGGGCCAGAGTGGGGGCCAGATTGCCACCTGTTTCCTGTCTGTGCAATATTAATTAAAACGTTGCGGAGGGTTCAAAAAAAAGACGAGAGAATAAAAGAAAGTCACAGCCATTGGCTTCAATTTCATTTTCCAATACATTAGCCAGGAGCCGGCATCAGGATAATGGGAGCCTTTGGGGATCTTGTGACGCTCGAAGCTCTCGCTCATGTGACGCGCTCGCTAATTGGGCGTGGCTCATTAATTCGCTGGCGGGCCTCATTTGTAAATGTCAACGGCATTTTGTCAGCAAACAGCTAACACACCACCCACACCCACACCGCACCCAAATCCCCCTCAGCCTTTCCCAAAACCAAACCAAACCAAAGCAAATCCATGCGAGTGTCCAAGGCCATGTCAGGGCTCAAAAGTCGCCTAATGATGATGATGACGCCGCCGTTCGCTGGCGATAATGCTGACTTAGCTGGGAGCCCGACATGGAGTTGACAGCTTTTTTGCTCCAGCCAACCAGCCTCCTCATTATTTATGGCCCACTCGGATTTTGTGGTAAATGGTTCGGAGATGAGTGCAAATATATCTCTCTGCTGCATTTACACAGAGGAAAGGTCTGTGAAATAAGCTAAGAGTTCCTCTATAACTTTTCCTTTATTATTTTTTAACCCTTAGATTTTTAACATATTTTTCCAGTGCCTTTTCCTTCGACTTTTCCTTCCCTCTCCTCGCCAAATTAACATTCTCCTTAGACAACTTGAACTGTTTGTGTGCTTATATAGTTTCGGGACGCCTACAGTTGCAGTCCTGCTTCTGCTTCTCCTCCGAAACCCTTCTTCCCCACACTTCCCCAAAGTGTGTTAAAAACACTTTTCAACACTTGAGTGCCAAGGGGAGGAAGGAGGTGTAAACAAGCGCCAAACAAGCTTCAGGTGTGCCTGGACGAGAGGGAGCCAGGAGTAAGTAACTCACTAAGTACTCGAGAGTGCTCTCCCTCTACCTTTTGTCCCTTGTCTGCTTACACTTTTTTCGAGGGTTAACTGAGTCTTGGCTTTAAACAAATACCGTTTTTATAATTCTAGAATTAATTCAGGATACGTTCTGTCTAAAAAAGCACACAGATATCATCATGGCGTATACTTCATTTCATTATTTTCACACTGACTTTACTCGCAGTTCAGCTTTGAACTTCCCTGACAACCCTCGTTGCTGCTGTGGTTGCTTGGGAATTTTAGGTAATAAACACCTGTGTGTGCTGTGTGTTGTGTGTGCTCTACGCTGTGCGTTGCCATATCCTATAGGTGTAATTACACAGAAACTGCATTCGAAAGTTTGAGCCGGGAAGAATCTTCCCTGACGTTTAATTAAAAACATGCTTTGGCCCCATCACTGACCGACGAACGGACAAAAGTTCTTCCCCAGACCTTCGCAATTTATATCCGGTGCTTTGTCAAATGCCCACCCACCACGGAAAAATCCCACCCACGGCGAGCCGGCCAGATCCGGGGAAAAATCTCCATGGAGGACTTAAGTCGGCTGTTTCGCTTATTTGTTTAGCACATGATGCCAGTCTTGGCCGTATTAGAAACTCAAGGCGGCACCCGCTGGCACTTAAGCCGCTTTTTTCTGTTATTTGACTTGAGAAGGTCGTTGCATGTCGAGGATGAGGTCTCAGCCTGCCTCGTCCTGAACGGCCTCCCGCTCCCCGGGCTCCTTGTTAGCCTCATATTTGCATTCAAGTCGCTGCCAAGGCTGCGATTTATTGATTTCAAGGGGAGAACAGGGGAAAGTATAGGAAAATACGAGCACGCGAGCAAATCATTTAATTGGCCAGCCATAAACAAGGAAATTAAATTCCATTATAACGCACAGTGTGAACAAAAAATTAATTATGCAGACCGAAAGAGAAATTAAATTTTGTGAAATTTTAAGGCAAGCACCTGGTTGGGCACCGAAGGACCCTCAGCGCCCTCTGGGGAGGCCTCAAGCATCCTGATGCCTGCGTGTCGACATCTTAATTGAAAGCGAAATGCTCCGGTTTAATTATTCAAAGCCAGGACACTTGGCCGTACTACTCCTTTTCGTCCTGGCCAAACGAACGAAGGAATGAATGAATGAATGGCCATCATGATGGGACAGGATGATGATGCTTTTCGGGCTGGCTTCAGTCCCTTTTGTCAGTCCTTTATTTTTGTTTGTCGGCTGCGCCTTTTAATGGCCCATAACGGCCAAGGCTTTTTGCCAATTTTAATTAGGCCATAATTAAATGATCAAACGGTGAGGCAAAGGCATAACTGGGCCAAACGAAACGAAATTTATAAGATATATATTTAGATATGATTCCTGCTAATTGACTTCTGCGAATTATGTTTCAAGAAGAACGGAGGGACAGAATATCTCCAAAAAGAAATCACTTTTTGATGGACAGTTAAACCATAAAGGGAAGAAATATATAATTGAAAAGATATAGCGATATACGACAGTGTAAATGAATGCTTTTTAATGAAATTTAAAAGAATAAGTTTATCTCTAAAGAGAAATCATTTTCTAGAGCTGTTAAATAATAAAATGAAAGAAAATGTATGTGGTTTTTTTTATATATTTAAGCATACGCTTAAGAACTCATTTCATTAATTTTCCCTCACTTCATTATCAACTTTCCCTGATTGCTTAACTCTCTATAAATACACAACATATGCTGGCTTAACTTGTTTAATACTTACAACCTCGAAAGACAAACAAACTAAAAGGCTACCAACTTTTAACCAGCCAAGATGCATAAATTAAAAAGTTACCGAGGAAATTGTGTAACTAAGTTGGCTTATGTCAGAGAAAATTGCCTGACATGACACGCGGCATAAGATCAAAGGGGGGGAAATCAATGGCAGCTTTTCTACTCTCCCAGGAAGCAGGAAAGGAGTTCAATTAATTACCAGTTCCCTGGCTTCAGCCTGCGGCTAATTGAACCCCCGACACTTGTTGTTGACATGTTTATGCTGGCCACAGCAGCCTTGTGCGCTTATTGTTCAAAAAATGCTTTTTGATTTAGTCCATTAATTGCTTTCAACTTGCTAACTTCTTGGCAACGCTCTTTGCCAGCCCGATGATTATTATTGCAGGCACAAGAACACCGAACAGGGAACAGAGGCGAGTCCGGGAGGCGAAAAGTTGCCAAACATTTTCGGGGCGCAAAAAGTTTCCCTTTTGATTTCCTGCCAGGGAGCATAATGAGTCGAGAGTCGAGAAAGCCTCGCGCCTTTGGGCCTCCTTGCAAGGACAAACTTTGGCCGCTGCTGTCTGCGGCTCTGGGTCCTGATCCGAATGCTTTTTTATTGCGCAAAAATAGACTGCGAGTCCGCGGCGCGGCGAAAAAAGCTTCTGCTTTGCGGCTACGGCGTCTGGGGTCGGTTTAAACGTTACGCATACGCCCAGTGGGCCGCCAGCCACTTGAGAGGACGAGGAGGTGACTCGGTAGAGGGCGGAGTGGGGGCGCCACGTTTTCGGGCATACTCGACAAGTTTGTTAAGCTGTTAAGTTATGGCAACATGTGTTGCACAAAGCGGGCCACAGCGCCACAGCGATGCAGCAGTGTAGTTTGTAAAGCCGTTAAAGTGGGGAGCGGCGCCCTGCCGCCGCCACCGCAAAACATTCACAGTCGATCTAACCTAAGCCACATTTCTCTCTGTTACTCTAAATAGAATTGAGTTGAAAAGGCATCTAGCCACTGAGGTCTACAGTTGAGCTTCGACGAAGAGTTTTACTGAAGAGAATTACAACGAATGTTCTATAATTAATATGGATTAATATAAGCTATACTTAATTGGGGTGCTATGCAAATTACTTAAATACTTTTAGGCATCCCTGGAATTTCTACAGTAATTTTTTTGAGGCTGTAAAATAGTATCCTGCTTAGAAACCATTAAAATCTCTATTTTATTATTTTCCGTATATAGTATTTGAGGCTTGACTGTACTTTTGTGAAAAACCTGAGGGGGGAACCATACGAAGCAGCCACGACCAGAACCTGAACCAGAACCCCGAGCGGGAACATTTACATCCAACAACGCCAGCAGGCTGGCGGCAGACAAGGGCAGGATCCAGCATTCAGCAGTCGTCGGGCGCAGGAGTCAGGGCCAGATGCGAGAATCTGAAATAAACCAGCTGGAAAAAAGGTCCGCGGCCGAGTGCTTCCCATCCGCATAACCATGGTGCAGTGCTTCCACACACACAGTGTGGGGTCTTATGCATGTCCGTGTCAGTTGCAGTTTTCCAGTTGTGGGAAGAGCGGTGCAAAATCCGGGGGGAAGCAGGGGAATCGGCGTGGGAAATGCGGGGGAAAATGCACATTAGGATTGCTTTGCGCAGAAATGAAAACAATTTCCATTTCGGGGCTAGACAACTTGCTAGCTGCTGCATTCTGCAGCGACCAAAACAACAATAAAAATAGCGCAAAGCAGAGGCGTGGTTGGGGCCTAGAGGGCGTGGCGGGGCAGGGGGCGGTGGCCGGAAAATGGGTGGGAAAGAGGTCGGAATAGCTGGGTGGGGGCAGCGTTATTAGCACCGCCCGCCGGGCAGAAGCCGAGTCGAGTAAATCAAGCGGCACAAAGTCCCAAAGCCAGGAGCACACCCACACACTGGAAGAAATCAAGTGAAAGGCCAGCGAAAGAGGGGGGAAACTGCATTGATTTTGATGGCCTCGTTGAATACACTGAGAAAAGGAATGTTATTTCAGGGTTAAATCAAAAGAGATTCGTGTTAGTATAGCACTTAGTAAGGTTTTTACCAGGAGAAACTATAGAAATATATTTTTTCTGCAAGGAAATGTTTTCTTATTTTAGATAAATCAATTTAAAATTAATATTAAAAATTATTATTATGAGCATGTCAAATAATTTTGAAGAGCCTTTTAAAATAGATTCCTTGTTGCAGTTTTTTTTTTTATATATGTATGTGTTAGACTTTTAAAATAAATCAAACTTAAGCCTCTATAAGTTTATGGAAACCTATTTACTTCAAAAAAGGTTTTATAAATACTATTATTGTTGAAAAAATGCTATGTTCATAAAAACTGTAATTAAAAATTTAAAATAAGTATTTTTTGGTAAAGAAACACATTTTAAATATAAGCTTTCAAAGAACCTATAAATATCCCTCAATTGGTTTTCGAAATCTGCTCTATTTATTCCTGTGTGAAACTGTTGCCTGAACATTGACTTGTGTTGATATTTGTTTGCTTCCGTTTGGAGGAGAACTTTTGAAGGATGTTGACAATGACAACGAGCAGGGACTGAGGACTGGGGGCTCCTCCTTTGGGAGGGGGAGGTGTCCTTGCCGCTGTCGCGTTTTATTGCCGCTGGCAATTGGAAACTGCATCGCTTATGCAGATTTCAATTTCGATTTGTTGTATGAACTGAAACCGAACGCAGCAGCAGCAGCAGAAACAACAGCAGCAACATCAACAGTAACAGCAGTAAAATTGAAACAAGCAACGGAGAGGCAATAAATTATTTGCCAAGTTTATCGCCGAACTTCCGCAGAAAAACAAAATCATTGCCTGGCAAATACCAGCAAGAGAGAGCGATGTGCACTCGAAGCCAGCAGGGAAACAAAAGAGTTTAGAAAAGCCGGAAACTCAATTTCAAGGAAAAGCCAAAGGAGCAGGGCTCCCCATTCTCACCTCACACCCCCAGAGCCGCTCTTGAACCGCTCTCGACGACAACACATTTAAGTACTTAAAAGTTTTCCGATTCCATCCGCCATGTTGCCACACTCCGGTGTAGAGTGTGTGTGTGTAAGGAGTCGTCGTCCTTTTTGTTTGCTGTCTACACTTTGGCAACATGGCGTGAACGGAAACTAACGAAAAGTGGCCAAGGCAAGAAAACAATTGAAGCTCGTAATTTCAAGTTGAATTGATATTGTTTTCCTGCCAGCTAACCATCCCTTTTCGCTCACCTCTAGCAGCAAGCTCCCTCTCCTTTCTTCCAATAGAAACCCTGCTTTTTGTTATCCCTAAATGTTATTCTTGTTTTTGTTTGCGCAACAAAGTAAACGGGAAATGCCCAAACACAAAAAAGTGAGCAGGAACAAGGAGCCGCCGCCGCCGGAATCACAGGATCTTGGGTCGGACCGGGGGAAGCGATAACAATGTATCACAAAACAATAACTTCAATTAGTATCTATCTGGAGATGAAACCTCTTTGCCCCTGCTCCTGCTCCTGCTCCTCCCCTTGGTTAATTTCCTCCTCCTCAAGGGCGCTAGGATAACGCAAAAGGAAAAAGTTTTTCCGGCCAGCCTTGATTATGTTAACACAAGCAAAACTGATTAAAACAGGCGCTGTGATTAGCACAGCAGGCGTTGTTGGAAATTATGAACCAGTCGGGCGAGGACTTGCTCCTCCTGCCATTAAATTCACGGCTGAGGGACCGAATAAATCAGCAGGACAGGCTTTAGAGCCAGGAGTCCCAGGAGTCACATTCCCGTATTGAACAAATAATGAAAACAAATGTCTGGCATATGACACTAAATGCAATAATGTTGATCCCAAAGCCAGATCCAGATCCAGGGGCCAGGCGCAATTTAATTTATTGACATTTGACGTTAACAGCCCTGTGTGCGACTTTGACATTTTATTGCTCCCCAGGCCAAGTTACAACAGCAGCACCACCATTTCGGGTTTCCCTGTTTTCCGGCTTTCCCATTTCTCCAATTTCCCCTCCGTCACTTAATTTGTCAAGCTGCTCCTCGGCTGGGTTAATTGTTTATTTGTGCGTTTTATTGACAAGCGGCATTTGTTCATTAGATTTGTCAGCTTGTATTCATGTCCTTGCTTCCTCTCTTTTTTGTGGCTTTTAACAAATGAGTTTTCCGTGGACAAATGGCCTTGATTTCCTACTTCCCTCCTGCTCCCAGCAATCAGTGAGCCAAAGTTGTTATCTTCTGTTCTTGAAAATTATGTCCAGGGACTAAATCACATCCTTGGCCTGTTGCACGGATCCCGCAGCCACACCCAAGCTCCTCGCAGGACTCATATATATAAAAAGTCACCATTTTTGCCTCATTTTTTGTGCTTCGACCGAAGGAGACGCAGAGAGGCATTAAAGAAAAACTGAAGGACATAAATTCCCGCTCTAATGTCTGCGTGAAAGACCCACAGACACGGACATTGACGCATAGGATGCGTGTATGCAGGCAAGGACAGTGGCACCAGGACTCTGTGCCCACATATGCGACATCTGATGAAACTTAGTGTTTATTGTGTGTGCTGGGAAAAGCAAAAGGAAAAGCAGAGCAAAGAACTCAAAGAATGCTGGATCAACTTTCCTCCTCCCGAATGCTGGGGAGATTGCAGCTCATCGAATGTCGTTGCGATTGTCACTTAGGTCGACGCTATACCGCCCAAATCGATGACGGGAGTCCAGCATGGAAACGGGAAACAAAACACACACATCACATATCGACGTCGTAGCTGGTGGGAAAAAAGTTTTCCTTGCCCAGCTTGAACAGCTGGGAATTCCAAGAAAAAAAGCAAATGAATGGCCAGGTAAATCAATGTCCTCTGCTCCTCGTTTCGGCCACAGGAATGCCGCAAACTTTTTGTCCTGGCCAGGCACGCCTGTTCTGCTAAGTAATTGAACTTTTATCAAAAAATTGCACGCAGCCAAGCAGACGCGAAGGGAAATTGGCGGCAGGCGGGAGGAAAAGCCAGAGGAAAATCGTGGGAGAAGCTAGTTCTGCCAACTATGGCCGCAACAAGAAAAGCACATTATGCTCGTTGCCATCGAAGGCCACTTGCCAGCCAATCTGGATGAGCCGAAATTGGCGACTAACTACTGAAACGTGAGCGATGAGCGATGGAGAATGAAAAGTCCTGGCCGAGTCCTGGGCTCCTCGATGATTGCCTTTGCCATTTTCCAGATGAGAAATGTATAGAAAATAACCAGAGGTTTCTACGCACTTTTCCTTCTTTTTGCTTTTCTATGAAATTTCTTTTTAAAATTTCTTTTTTCAAGGCAGCAAATGTAGTGTCATAACGCCTCAATTTTTACTCTCCATTTTAGATTGTCAAAAATTACTTTTTTATATTACCAGTTTTGGTATTGTGGAAATTACCCTTTCAGAGTTGGTTAGTAACAACCATGCCGGTTATCAAGTTGCAATCCTCCGATGGCGAAATATTCGAAACCGACGTCGAGATAGCCAAGTGCTCGAACACCATCAAGGCCCTGCTGGAGGATTGCGGCCTGGAGGCAGAGTCGGAGGAGAATCCGCTTATTCCCCTGCCCAACGTGAACTCGATGATACTCAACAAAGTTTTGATTTGGGCCAAGCACCACAAGGCTGACATGGACTCGGACGATGACGAGGAGGTAAACCCCCTCATAGAGCTGAGCCCTTGGGACGTGGAGTTTCTGACCATCGATCAGGGCACTCTCTTCGAGCTAATTCTGGCGGCCAACTACCTAGATATCCAGAAGCTGCTGAATGCCACCTGCCAGACAGTGGCGAATATGATCAAGGGACACACGGTCGAGGAGATTCGCCAGACCTTTCACATAGCCAACGATTTCTCGCCCTCAGAGGTGGATCTCCTGCCCAACGAGGAGACGGCACCTGAAGAGGATTTGGTCTCTCCAGACCTATGAACAAGAACCATAAATTACTTAATAAATTTTGCCCGAAAAACAGGATTATATTCTGAATTCAAGGAAATTTCATTCATCCTGTCATCAAGTCGTCACTTTCTCATTGCTAACTATCAACACAAGGCACAGTTGTGGCCAGAATTACGGGAAGTTTCTACGGCTAATATACTTACGTAAGAGTTATAAGAAAGTGCAGTAAACAAAATTATTGTAAAATATGAAATATATAGAAAGTATTCCCTAAATTCAAGCTGCCAAATTTAGGTATTCCCCAATTGTTAATTCAGTTTCCGGCTCTAGTAACCTAACCCCGATTGTTTACATGTATTTCTGAATCCATTTCCATTTCCACTTTCATGTCGGCCAACGTCTGGACAAAACTTTCGATTGGAAAAGTTTGGCATGTGGATGAATATGATGTGGAGAAGGCGGAAAAGTTGGCAAAGGCAACGCAGGGCAACTCACCTGGTCAGCATATTGGCGCGATTGACGGCAACTTCGGCCTCCACCCGGAACCGGTCCTGGGCATACCGGTCCACGACGCCCTCGCCCAGATTCAGCGAAGTGCCAGCCACGCAGTTGGAGCCCATGAGGTGCTGCTGCTCGATGTACTGCAGGAACTTGGACACCAGATCGATCTTACTGTCCCTCGCATTGATCACATCGGCGGTGATCTGGCTGGACTCCATGTTTTCTGCGTCCGAGTCGCCGCCCACCACATCGCCAATAACCAGCTGCTTGGTCTTGTCATCGATCTGGGCGTCTGGAGGGTAGCCATCGTCCATGGTCACCTCGGAGGTGTCCAGCCCGGCATCTGACTCGGCATCGGATTCCGAATCGGAGTCGCTGTCGAAGCTTATCTGCTTGATTTCCATGCTGGCTGCCTGGGACCTGGCCTCCGCCTCGGGCTCATTGCGGGTTTCCTTGGGGCCAGCCTCCTCCGGCCATTCGGTGTCGTTGAGCAGCTGCAACCGGTTGAGGCTCGACTGGCTTTGGTCCTCTTCGAGGTCCAGGTCATTGTTTTCATAGTCTGAGGAGGAGTCACGAGATGTTTTGCCGGCTCTCTGCCAAGTTCCGTTCACGGGCAGCAGGCGGGTCCTGGGCCTGGCTGTGGTGGACAGCTGCTCTTCCTGCTCCTGCTCATCCTCCTCAACATCGCCGTCGTCGTCCTCCTGCATCGCCTGCCGTTCGTGGGTGTTTTCCTCCTGGTCCTGGTAATTGGCCTCATCAGCACTTGCACGCACAAATTGGCGGGCCTGCTGGACAGCGATACTGGGATCAGGGGGCGTGGTTAGGGAGCTCTCCAGCTCCAGTTCGTCCGCCAGCTGCATGACCTCACTGAGGGCCCGGTCCTCGCCGGTATCCTCGCTGGCCGGACGCCCCTGCAGGTGCTCGGCCTCGGCCAGGCTGCGATGGTTCTTCGACGGATGCAGCAGGCCCAGGCTCTTGTCCACGCTCTTGCGTATGCTCTCGTTG
This sequence comes from Drosophila jambulina, assembly GCA_018152175.1. NCBI lineage: Eukaryota > Metazoa > Arthropoda > Insecta > Diptera > Drosophilidae > Drosophila > Drosophila jambulina. Next base: position 22,690,458 of record JAECXH010000113.1, on the reverse strand, counting down.
ATTTTCTTCTTGTGCAATTTGCGGATTTTATGCGTAACCGGTGCGGGGGAGGTGCCGCTTGGAAGTTGGGTGGGCGGTACCAGGAGGAGGCGGGTGCTGACGGCACTCCCAGTGCCTGTGCCACTGCCATTCCCGTGGAGGAAATGCGAGCGAGAGCGCCCGTGGCGTATGTTGAAGCTGTCGCCCGTCATCAGGGTTTCCGTTTCCGCCTTGACGCGACTCCGTGGGGATGCCGCTGCTCCTACGGCAGCAGCCGTTAGCTCCTCCAGCTCCTCCGCTTGTGCCAGAGCACCCACGCCCATCCACAGCAGCAGCCACAAGCCGAGACCCAGCCACGTCCACAGTCGCCTCCGCATCTGCATCCGCATCCGCATCCTCGGGCTGAGGGTTTCTGTGGCCCCCTTTGAGTAAACCCCTATATCGCCTAGTTGCTCGCCTTGATTGGCTGATCAGCACTTTGTGCCGCCGCCGCGTGTGCTGTGGTTATCGATTTAGTTCTCCGGCTCCCTTCCTGGTGCTACCTTTTGGCATTTTCAGTTGTCAAAGGCCGCGGCGAGAACATCACGCATCCGCACCGTGGCCAGCCGCCAGTTCGAGCGGAGGGACTGGGGCACCCCGCTTTCCATTTCCCTCCGAGCCACCCACTGGCCTGACGAAAGTCGTCTCCTAAAAAGAGGAAAAAATCCAATGATTAGTCTTTGAATCACGGTGAAGGCTGCATGACGACGAGCTTGGTTGATGGACACAGAGCGAGATGGGTTTTGGGAAATGGCAAAGAAAAATAAGTCTTTGGGCTTCCATTTAAGACTGGATAAACAAGGCGAAAAATGGGGGATATGTACAGACGGGGAAATGTTTATAGCATTTTGGTATATTTTACTTTAGCTTTGAAAATTGTTCATAATTTATGGAATGTTTTTAGGACTTTCTCAATCTTTGAGTCTTTTTTATAAATATTAATATAATTAAGGTTTAGGTATTACTCTTTGTTGATTAAATGAAATGACAGAAACTTATATGTATTTATATATATATATTTTTTTATACTTTTTTTAATTATTGTATTATTATCTAATTTCTTCATTTATTAATTCAGTTTATAAAATTTTCTTTATGACCTTTTCTTGTTGTGTATAAATCGAGCAAAAAAAAAACCTAATTTAGAATCTCAGCTATCGATACTCCTCTTTCCTCACCATGAATTTACGCTTTTCATCCAATTTTCCTCACTATTTTTCGTAGCTTCCTTCATTACTTTCCCCCCTCCCGCTTGGAACCAGTTTCTCTTATGCCCTTTGCTGTGCTCGCTTTTCCGGAATGTAAGCAAAATGTTTTCTTTGAATTATGCGATTTTTGTGTTATGGCGACTGAAGGTCGCTCGCTTCACAAATAATAATTCAGCGTTCGCTCCGGCGACGCCGAGTTAGTGTAATCAGAGAGGGCTCTCCGGACCAAGACTTTCTGGACTTTCTCCTTCAGCTGGACTCAAAAAGGCACTCACAGAAATTCGCGTTAAGGCGGCAATTAAAAATTTCCGCATCTACGCAGCGGAAAAACAACACAAATAAATAATTGTTTCCCCAAGAGTCGCCGTCGTGAGCCAGCGAAAAGCCCAGTGAAAAATTGCGCATACGCCGCGTGGCGCGGCTGCATTGTGCGAAGCGAGACGCAAATTAAACGCAATTCCTTAGAAGTGCGCTTTGATTGTCAGCTGGGGATCGCGCCCCCTGTAGCCACTCCCCCTCAAGGCAGCCAAGTGAACATAAATAAAAGTGTACGGCCACAAGTCGCATAAATATTATGGCGCTAACAAATTATATGCCATTTAAATGTAATACTAATTCTGAAAAGAAAATCCACTTGGCGGCACCAGATTTCCAAATGCTCAGTGGCATAAACATTTTATACTCCCGGGCACGGGCACATATATACGTACCTACCCTGTATATACTGTGTATCTGGGGCACAGGCAGCACCAGTTCTAATTTCGAGTTTTATGAGCCATAAAAATTGCTCCGAGGCGAGACCAAACATCAGCACAGACAAACAACAGCAGCGAGAGCACAATGGCATGGAAGTTGTTGGTAGGACATTCACGCAAGGATACTTCGCAGGGGCGTCAGACGTGGGACGGCACAATGGTCCTGGCGCAGCAAGAGTAATTGACACTCCAGCCACACACGGAGGAGGTGCGAGGTGGGAGGTGCGACTCACTTTTGAGCTCGGGATCATGCGGCACTATAAGCGATTAGCCCAGATTCACTTGCAGTTTATGGCGGGATTTTTGAGCTTAGCCAGGGACTTATTTATGCTGCTTTTCTTAGGCCAACTCAGGTTAAAGTGGTGGCAGTTACAAGGCATTCATTTTAATCAGACATGACCTTAAGGTAAATAACTGGGGAAAGGCTTTTTATAGTTATATGGCAGAACCTCGAAAATTTTATGTGTTGATCTGGTTTATTTTAATGGTTTCAAATAAAAATAAAACATTTTAAGGGGCTGTGACAAAATATAATTTTTATTTTGTACAATTAAATATTTTTGAAGTAGGAAATTAAAAATTAAATTTCAATTAGTATGTATTACTCTAAAAAACTTTATATTTCCAACAATTAATAAAGATCAATATAAATATTTTGGAAAGGCCCCAAAATGCAACAAAATAATTTATAAAATTTTTAAAAATATCTCCAACTTTCTTTAATGTTTATGAAGTATGAAAATAAGTTTTCTTTGCCTGCTTATACATTACACTTTTATCCGAGTAACTCCCAGAATTTTCTCAGATTTTCCCAGACTTCTCCATCGCATAGACCCCACTGGAAAGTGTAATTTTTACTGCTCACAAAACGCAGTGCAAACGCCGATGAATTCTTTATGTGCAAGTGTCGCGGCCTCGGCGGTTGGGACAATCCAATCAGACAATAAATAAACAATTGACATCCGTGGGTGCGAGGAAGCCGGCATCTATTATTCATAAATGCCACGGCAAGTCAAACGGGGGAGAGTGCCCAACCAGAAAAAAGGACAACTAAATCCTCGGGGTCCTGTGGGGCTCTCGGACAATTGGAAATGGAGTCGTCGAGGCGAGAGCAGCGGGAGAGCGCCACAGTTTTGATTCCGGTTCCGGGTCTCCTCTGACACAGCTAATGCATTACGACAAACGAGCCGAGCAGCGGGGGGTTAAAGAAGGGATAGTGACATTCCCGTGCACTTAACCCCGTGACACCCAACCCATCTCGACCCAGAGCCAGCCCAGCCCAGGATGCGGGCAGCTGTGAACCCTCTGACAGCTCAACTTTCTCCCTTTTGCCAGGTGCCCTGTCGTCACAGGTGAGTGGCTGCTGATGCAGGTAACCCGACCTGTGACCTGCCGTCCCCACCCTTTATTCCACACACGTGTCCAGGATGTTTGAAAACTAACAATCCAATTTGAAGCGAAGAGCAATTGCATCTGCGACTCGTCGGAGCAGGCGAGTGTGCTTAGCCTGATTAATGCCAGTCAACTTTGAGCTATTACTTAAAGGTAAACAGCAGCACAAATTACTGGGGATATATATTACTTTTATAACATACCTTTGGGATATATATTATCATTTATAGTCTGAGTATTTATTTTAAATTATTAATCATAATTTGAATATTTATTACAACTCCCCAGAGACTTTTCTTTGATTGTTTTTCTGATTATCCCCCGGACATTGGCTCAAAACTAAACCCAAGAAAATGTCTGCTTTTCTCTCCCCATAACCTTATCCTATTCTCAGTTCTCAGCTCCTCCTCCTGTTTTTCTTCCTCCAAATTTATGCAAACACATTAACAAACTCAGCGCATTTACTTTGCATGTACAAGACACACACAGGCTGTGGCAGTGTGTGTTTGTTGTGTCCTTGTTGCTGCCAGTGACAAAGTTGGAGCGTTAAATGAAATTCGGGTAATTTTTCTGTCGTTGCCGGTGAAAAGAATGAAATGTCTTCTGACAAAATAGCAAAAAAGAAACGGAAGCGGAAACGGAAAACCGTCAAACAGGGAAGGTACAGGTAGGGCGGGCTTGGGTTCTTAGAAGGTTGGAATAAGGAATGCTCTATGAAATGGTTTTTAAATTAAGAATTATTTTTTACTTATATATACATAATAGTTGAATATTTATTTTTGACCGTTATTTATTTTTAATATATAATATATTGTTAACGTATCCTCTTCCCGAATGTTTTCATGGAGACCTTCAATTTGATTCAACCGAAAAACATTTCCTGAACATGAATTTTAAATGATTCTTGGCAATTTTTGTGAGTTATTTTTCTCATGTAGCGAATATATTTCTTCCCAGAAAGAAAACTATCAGATATGTATTTCTTCTGAGAGGGAAACCTACCAAATATTCTACTTGCAAGAAAGACAAATTTTCTTTCCAGAAGGCAAACCCGACATAGTTTTCACATCTTTTGGCAAGGGCATCCTAAGAGGCTGGAATGGAAATGGCGGCGCGACACCTTCTGCTACTTTTTCCCTGGGAGCTGAGTCCTTCGTCTTCGTCCTCGTCGTCGTCGTCGTCAACTCATCAGCAGCGCCACCTTTGTTAGGTAATTCACATTATGTGTCGGCAATGGCGCCAGAAAAAATACACACAGCAGCAACAAACAAAAAGGCATGCCAAAAAAAGGAAGAAGAAATACGAAAAAATGACATTTGACTTTTAAATTGGATAATTTTTTGTGACTGCCTCTGGATGGCTGGTTGCCAATCAACGGGGCAAGTGGGGGAGAGAGGGGTCCTTTGTCTTCGAAATAATTTAATTTAATTGATTTTGGGTCAAATGTTGACAAACATTAGACGCGAAGATTGATTAAAATTTCAATTTCGAGCGCTGCAGCCGCGCACCGCCGCGCCCGGAAAGTATGCTCGGAGGAGGCGCTTTCAATTTGCATAGAAATGATGCAGAAAGTAAACACACACCACATGCACACCCCACACACACTGTCGCCAACACCGTCTCATCTGGGGTGTGTTCTTTACAGCCACTAATACTAGCTACAAAAATCACATAAAACGCTAGCAAATTGCTCAGATTATGAGCCACTTGGGTATGGCTTTCTCGGCTTTTCCTCGAAGTGGAAAAACCGGGGAAAACCAGGGGCAGTATGTGCGCTGCGTTTTTATGAGCTGGCAAACATGCTTTTGAGAATTTATGAAAAATAAAAATTGCAAAAGGCAGTCAGCGGAAGCTCTGTTTTTTAGCTGTTTTTCCTTGCCTTTCCCCTCCCCTTGCGGATTGCAAATGTTTCCTTCATTAGCTTCTATTTGTGGACTGAACCCGTAGCTCCTGGCTGCCAAGTTCGGATGTATTTACTTATTTATTTGTTTGTTTGTCTGTCTGTTTGCTATTTTGCCGGGTTTCGTGTATTATTTAAGCTTTGGATATTTAATGAGGCGCCGCCTACACATGTTTTTCCAGTGACTAGGATTATCACAGGTAGCCGCGGTTGGGGTTTAATATAAATATTTTTGTTGAAGGTATTTTTAAGCTAAGCAATTTGTGGGTTTTGTCACTTCGTAGCTAAGGATCTCTTTATTAAATTTCAGATTGTTTCATTGTTTATTTATATGCAAAATATTTAGAAGTATACCCGAAAAAATATAAAATCTCACAAACTTTTAATAAATTTCCTAGTTTACCCCACTTTCTCCATCAACTTTTCCCTCAAGATGATGATGAAAAACTATTAGTACTATTTTCTCACAGTTTGTATATTGGGTTTTAAATCTTTTTTACGGGTTTCACTTGAAGTGTTCTACTAGGAAAATGTATACATTTTTAAACACATTTAACTTAACTTTACGAAACTCAAACTTTTACCTGTTCCTCAAATTTCCCACTAAGTAGTATGGGCTTTATAACTTTTACTTTTACTTCCTACCTGGTAGTACAAAAACTGTAAAGAAGCTTAAGCATTCATGGCAAATAGCTCACTATTCGATGGAAAAAGGTTGATTATTGTTGACTCAACTTGAGTCGAGGGAATAAAGCAACAGCGGCTGTATACCCTCGGGATTAATTTCGCCCTTTTAATCAGATTCGAGTATGAAAACGGAGATAAACCCAAAAAAAACATCAGAAAACCGCTGTACAATAGTACCAAGCACAAATATTTCAACGTGTTATTCCAACATAATTGTTTTTCGCTTTTTTCGCAGGATTCAAGTACTGGCTGGATATTGCACATATCCCTGTTGTGTGTGCGTACTTCCCTTTGTTTACCCAAGAAGCTTCCTCTCGCATAATGGAATCCCCATGAAAATGGATTCGGATTTGCACGCAGCTTAAAGACACGGCGATAAGGATATGTGAGCCAAAGGATCGCAGGGCAGAGTAAAGGGGACCGAGGAACCTCGCGTACGTGATGGCAGGGAAGCGAGTGCCAAATGGCAGATTATGTCGCCAGACATTAAATCACCGGCAGCAGGTAAAATATATATGCGATGCTTAAGCAAAATCAATTCTATTTATACGTGAGCGCATAAATTGCACAGTAACAGACTCTGCGAAACTCTGACGTGTGCCAGGTGCCCGGAGCTACAGCAGAGAGTGATGCGAATGTGTCCTTTTTGAGGGAAACTGGTTATAAATATACAATAGGGGATTCTTTTCTTAAATAAATTTATTAAAAAAAAATATTTATTTTATCAGGCAGTAGTCTTGTCTTATTTCACGTTTATCTTTATTTATTTCTACAATCAAATAAAAAGAAAAGGACAATTTTTGGTAAGCTAAAGTAAGTTGACTTATAATTTTCATTGAGGAAAATATAAAGTTCTTCTTGGCAAAATATTCCCTCTGATTTCTAACAAATTCATCCCATTGCCAGCACTTATAGCCATGGCATTCAGCAATCGGGCAGACAAACGCTGCCATAATAAAATGAAGCTGTAGTCCTAATCCTGGCTTACAGGAGAAAAGAATACACCTTGGGAACGGGACTCACACGGAGGATCACGGCGCAACTGTTTATTTCGAGGAGAATTTATAACCGGAATTATGTGCTCAGGAGGCGAATGCAAACAAAACTTTACACACACCCAACACACACTCCACATGGCAAATAAATGTGTGTGTATGTAAAATGGGAAATTGCCAACATATTAGCTTGGCTCTGCACATATATACACATGTATATTAGTGCCAGGACGACATTTATAAATTTAATAAGCCCGCAAGCCTTTCCCGGAACGACTTATCCCGGGATTATGCTAATTATGAGTTTCGATTCCTTTGAAATGCATATTTAATGTGTGGAAACATAGCCTCGGGGACTGAAAAATAAAGCTAAATTAATTGAGTTTCGGGAAATTTTTATGCGGTTACAAATTAATTATAATAAAGCTGCATTTTAAAGTGTGAATTGAGGGTAAAAATGAACAGAAAATTGAAATGTAAAGCCTAGTTTAAATCGAGTGTCATTTAATTTCCCTTTGATTAATGCCCAAAGTTAAGCCACTAATTCCTTGGCCTCATATTCCAAACAATCCGAATTGGCCTTGGCTCGACATGGTCAATAAATTCGAAAGCCAGACTATGTCTAGCCAAAGGGAAAATGCGATATAACTCATACGCCCTGTGGAACGCGGCTTTAACTTGCGCCTATTGTTAATGGACTGCCTTGAAAGTTTGGCCTTTAAACCGGCTTCTAATGGACAAAGTGTGTAGCCATAAATTGGCCAAGGAACTTTTGTGCCGAATAAAAATAAAGACCGCATAAAATATAAATATAAAATAAATACAAAAAAGAGAGTAACCGAAATACAAAATAAACAAAGAAGGCAAATGGCAGCCCAAAGTGAAAGCCAAAGCTCAGTCAAATGGAATTTGCCCTAATTTATGGGCCTCGAAAAACATGAGAGCCAATATAAAACATGACGTTGCCCTTTTATTGACCAAACAGACGGCCAGTGCGGGAAAGGCAAATCGTCAGCAGGCCTGAAGAGGAGATTTCCTCAAATCCCATTTCCATCCATCCCCATTCAAGGCAAATAGCTGGCGTTGCCAAAAAAATATATATAAGGAAAGAGCGGAATCGTACTAAAACTATTAACTAAATTATCGACGAACAAAAAGGGGGACCAAGTCAAGTATCGTAAAGATACCAAGAATGACGCCATCCCGGCCAAAAGTTTAAAGCCAACGCTGAGCGGAAATAACAAATGTTAAATGCTCATCAATAACACTTCCTCTCTGGCGGGGATTTCCCTCTTTGTTCAGCTTTTTTGCCACCGAATTCTTTGGTATTTGTTCCCTGCTCGTTGTGTGTAATGTGATTTATGACATCGTTCTTTTTTTATGGCCGATCACGCTGCTTTCTCATGTATAAATAATCAAATCCAATTTTGTTAATGGCTCCGGGGATTGCCGGCTATCTGTTTAACCAAAAATTCACTTGATTTGGTCGCCGGTTCGCCAAACTTAAAGCTTTATAGGCTCCCCGTAGCAAACCTATTTTAATTTCCTGCCCATGTCAATCAATTTGCGCCAGGACCTTGAACATGAAATGTCTCTCTGTGCGCCTGTCTCCCGCCTCCTGCCTCCCGTCTGGCGTTGAAAGGAGTGAAGTGATGGCACACGTGCTGGTTTCAGAGAGCGAGCTAGGGACAAAAGGCAGGTGAAAGGCAGCAGGGGAGACCAGTATCCTGTTTCTTCATCTCCATCTGTTACATAACTTTCGGTTTATGCACTACCATCTACCATCTAGATCGAGCGCCCTCCAGGCCTTTCCAAGGGTCATTTTCATTTGGTTTCCCTTTTATCGCAGCTCGTAAATTAATAAAAGCGGCGAACAAGTGAAGCAGCAATCAACGCATCAGGACGAGCAGGACAGGAGCAGAGCAAACAGGACGAACGGAGGCCCAACTGACGACAATGGCCACATTAAATAATACAGGCAGCACGACGAAAGGATACGAGTGTCCTTAAGAAGATGTGACTGTGTGTGAGTATGCAAGTACTTTAACAGAAATAATCACAGACAGTAAGTCGAGAGACAACGAGGTATGTAAGGGATTTCTTTTCAGAGACCAACTGCCGGTTAATTCAAAGAGTACAACAAAATCTTTATAAACAAAGACTACACAATGACAGCTCTATTTATCACTAAAAAAATAAGTATAAATGTTTTATATAATATATATCTCAGAGATGTGTCTCTCTTTACCTCTCAAACTAAAATATTTCTTCCATAAATATTTTTTTCTTCAACTCCTCTCGATTGTCTTTTCCAGGAATAAAATTCCATCATACCCCCACACACGCAGAATGTGTGTCCTGAAATAACCGTTGCTAAAGGTGGCAAGGATATTGGGCGGCGGAAAGGCGGGCAGAGCCGGGACCACGCCCACACGCACGACTTGTCATTCAAGTGACGGTGAAATGCTTGTCTTTGCCGCCGCCTCCATGGCATTGTCCTTTGTGCCAGGACAATGCGGCACTGTGACTGTGGGTGACTCTGGGTCACACACAAATGACAATTTAAGAGGACAATTTTCGCGCTCGCGCGTGTCCTTGGCGGGGAAAGTCTGCATTCAGCCGTCAACCTTGACACTTGACTGTTGCTGAAGTCGAGCTGAGCTTCAATTGGAGCCGAAGTTTCGCACCAAGGAAGTTGCCAGTTGGCGGGGTTTTAAAACCTGACAAATGATACGCCTGGCAATGAAAGTTTTGCACTTTACCAGTTCCCCACTTTCCCAGTCTCCCGTCATTCACATTTTCCCCCTGTCCCATCTTTCCCAACTAAGTGCAGCCTTGCCTTTGTCTTTGGCTCGGCCGCTTCATAGGCAGCTTAAAAGTTGCCGCTGACAACTGTCGCCATAATTCACTTTTACAGGACAACCGAGCAACCCTTTTGCAGGCAACCAGGACCACCAGGACCATCGGAAAAACTAGTGACAGTGCACTTCGAAAAACCCATAATTCTAAATGGAATTTATTTTAAATTCGTTTTCAAATTTCATAACTTTACACTTCATATATTTTTTTGGTCATTGTAATGTTATTATTCTGGTTTTCGGAAACTAATAATAATACAATTTTTTTATATATTTACATTATACCTTCTTTCAAGTTTACCCCCAAACCTCTAGAGATTTTCTTTGTTAAAAATATAACTATTTGCAATATCTAAAAATATATTTCATTCAGGAAATCGTAGATTCTGCACACTTTTAGACCTTTACCTAAATCGTTGTCAAGATACAAAATATTCGTAAGCCCGGTTCCGGCTCGGAATATTTGTTCTCAACTTTTGCTTCCCTGTGTAAGGCAGAAGAAAGTTGGTAACGACACTTGGCCAAACAAGTTCCTGGGAAAACGTCTGGGGAGGAGAGCAATAAAACTTACCCCTCTCCGCGCCCATCTTCCCTTTTGGCCATTTGTTATTTAGAGAGACCGCAGCAATTGTTGCCATTTGCAAGCGCTTCAATCACGGCCAGGCAAAAGGGAAACCTTCGCTCAAGGCACCTGCTGCCTATGGCCAGAACAAAAAGCAAAAAAAAACATGAAAAGAGAGAAAAATATATAGCACGGAAAGGCGCTGAGAGAAAGGCACAAATCATCTGCAGGGACAGCAGGAAAAACTGGCTGGGAAATCCTCTACTGGACTGGACTCTGGCTCAACTTTGGCATTCGATGGCAATTAATCTGTCATTCGAATGTTGGTTATTTTTCTCCCCCTTTATTGTTAACTTGCCCCAAAGGAATGGTTTTCCTGCGGCCCAGGCCAAACCGAGATATCTATTGACCAATACTGGCAGTGGGTCAAAGGATACTCAATCAAAGCCGGAGTTAAATAACCTTTTACCAGCGAATTCAGAGCCCCTAATTGGTGCTCAAAGCAAAGGCAAATCGTAAAAGCTATAGCCATGCCATTAATGAGTTGACCTGTGTCTGTGGGAAGGCGTGATTTTCAGGCATTTAAAATCGCTTAAATAATTGATTTGTAACGGCCACACCGCAATCAGGGCCATTTAATTAATGCTTAACACGCCACAATCATAACTAATTTAGTGCGAGCGTCGGCGGAAGTCAACAACAGCAACTAAATTGTTTAACAATTGGGCGTGCTGGTGTCAACGCCTAGTTCAGTAGGCCTAAAAGATCAACGTTTTGCGGGTCGTTTTAATTGGTTCTGCGTCTGGTCAATTAGATTGATTGCCCCTGGGCTGGCTGTGAGCACCGCTGTCCTTAATTAATTGGTTGCATGTCGTCCCCGGGCCAACACAAATACCATTGAAAACTTTGGGGAGCAACTACTGCTGCCGGAGTGGTTCCCCGAAAAGTATGCGCCAAAGTTGCCTTCTTATTTGAGTTGAACCTTCGAGGGGAATTAGTGCGAATGCTCTCGCACACACATTGCCAGTGCATAATTAATAATTTCCCCCAGTTTAGCCGAAAGCCGCTGACGTTTAAGCCGATTTGACGAGGCTTTCGAAAACACACAAGTTCTTCGCCGAAATCTGTATGCTCTAGGCTTAAATGGGAGTTTAGTCCATGAAATGAAAGCTTAAAGGCGGACAGCTTAGGGTTTTTCCCCTTGTTAAGTTAATTTAATTTTTAATTACATTCTCGCCAGCTCCTGTAAATGGTCAAATGCATCATCGGTGCGGGGGAGAGCTTAGTTGAAATCATAATTAAATAATATGTACACAGCCTCGCAGGCAAATATATTGGCAGGCAGCCTAATGCGGCGACGCACGACGCATTTATAATTATAATGCCGAAAGGGGGATTAAGTCGGCGAATCACAGAAATTATGCAAACTCACTCACTCACTCGCCGATTGACCAATGTGGGAAGCCACAAGGCAGCTTGCCCAAAGGGACTTTGTTTAAACGAATCTCCATGTAACTTGAGCCCCGACACGTGTCTGCCTTTTTGCTTGAAGTTTTTTCAGCTGGCCATATTTTTGTATCATCGCAGCTTGCTGGCACTTCCTTATTTACATTAAATCCGATGTCCGCGTCTGAAATATCTGTTAGCTCCTAGAAGGGACTTAAATATACTACAGAAAAAAAGGAAGAAGCTATAGCAGGAGCGCAAAATAAAAGCCGAATAAGTGGAGGCCAAAACAGCTGCCAACGGCCAACAGTGGGCGTAACTATTTGCCTGATGCTTCTGTTTTTGTTTGCCTCTGTTGACAAGGACGCACTGGGAGAATGGAGGGGTAAAGACGCGTAAATCATCACTAAGAATATAAAAAAATAAAGCTAACAGCTCAAGCCTTTCAATAACTTTTCTCACCGAAATAGGGTTTTAAAGTCGACATAAAAAATGTTTAACTGCCATAAAAATCTCTTGAGATCTGAACTTTCAGAAACTCCTCCCTAAACAGATAACAAGCCTTTAAAAATGTCCATAGTCTTCTTAAAGTATATAAACAAAATCAGAGCTCTTACAAAACCTTTCCCAATAGATGACTAACTTTTTACAAGCTCTAGTCACCTAAGTATGCTTCCTAAGAAGCAAATGAGAAAATCATTCTTTATAGACTAGACTCCCTTTAAATTATTTAAAGTCTCCGAATTCATAAAACCTTTTCAAACAGATAGGAAACTTTTCTAAAACTCCAAAGCCCGCAAAGATATCTGCCATACTGCACAAAGCCAGAGAAAAGAGAAATAATTCTAGTTACTCGCCCGGGGAAACACCAACGCCAACCTAACCCAAGCTCGCTTTTTCACATAGTTTGCGAGCAGATGCGGGGATACATTTCTCCAACTGTATGCAAATAGGTTGGAGTAACTGAAACTGGCAGTGACACCCCTGGCAGGAGCAGCAGCAGCACCATCCACCACAGTATCCAGATCCGGATCCGCAGCCCTCGCAGCATGGGTCAATGGCAAACTGCAGGCATCAGCAGGAGGCTGGGCAAATTTGCATTCATAAAGCAGAAGCGCCCAGTTAGCCCATTTGTATGCAAAGTTAAGTATAAACGGATGAACTGAGCGGGCCAAGTAAACAGTAAGTGAAACCCGGACTCAGAGAGCTTGCAGGTAAATGCCACAAAATAAAACAATGTCCTTAAACAGAATCTCGGGATTTGCGGCGGCGGCAATTAACTCGAGCGAAGCAGCGTTTATTCTGGATGTGAATTCGGAGCGAATGTGCTGACAGCAGCAAAGGAGGCATAATTTCTTCATTTGCCGCTAAAAGGGAGCCAAAATTAATTGGTGCCACCACCAATACCAGCCAACAGAACTTTTGGGTTGTGCCAAAGCCTTGGCCTTGGTCAGGGGGGCTCGGTGGAAATACAATTTCACACTTGGACTGGCAGCGTGCACACGGCGTATGAGTGATATGGAAGGCCTCCTAATTAATTGACTTCACCTTCCCTGCGTGTATGAATATGAACTCCCAGCGCCAGTGCCCAGTAGGATGTGCATCGGCAAATAATGGAATTCATTATTTACTTTCACTCTCACAGCAGCCGCCGAGTCCTTTGTTATGGGTCCTTTTTTTGCAGCCCGAGGCAGCCGTATTTTCAAGCTGAGCGCGCACTCAGTGCAGCCGGATGATAATTTTATTTTATTTCATATTATTTTATTCTATATATATTTTTTTTCTTTTCAAACCCCCTTTTTCGGGGTCGTCCCCCAACACATGTCCTGGCATTTAAGCCCTTAACGGCGCCATGAATGCAGGCGCACAATTGAATCGAACCGAAAAGGGGATTGGCATAAGCTGTTGTCTGGACAATGGCATTACGCATACGCCCCGCCGGCAGGCATTCGCTTAAACAATTAGCCACACATTTAAAGCCAAGCTCTGTGGGTACGAATTGCATTTGGTTTTTGAATTCCATTTGAATTTCATGTGGCTCTAAAATAAATAAAGTTTTTTGAGCAGCTGTTCTCCACTTTTTTGTGTTTTTATTCAAAGCATATGAAAACACCGAAGAAACCACCAAAACAATCCACGGAAAAGCACATTTATTAAATGGTATTTTCACTTACCCTAGGGGTCTAGTCCAAATATTTTTATTGGTCAAACTGAACTGGTTTCTGGGTATTATTTTTCTGGGACTTCAAGCTCTCGGGGATTTATTTAATTTCGGTAAATTGTCACTGCCATTATGCACAGATTTCGGGCTTCAAAAGTTTCACTCCACTCGCGATCTCTGGTTCGAGATGGATTCAACCGGATGTGGTCCTCAAGAGTATATTCTGGGCTTTTCTCGGAGGGGCAAACACAACCACAACCACGCCGCGACGCGATTCAGAACGAACTGCGGCTCCGAAGCGTAGGGTCTAAGTCGACTTCGGCCGTTCGGAAACTCACCTCGACACGACCCGAAGTCCGAGTCCGAGGCGTGGCGAGGCTCGGCTGTGCCTCTTTGTGGGTCTGTGGAGCAGCAGGGAAAGTGAAAGCTGTTGAGGCAGGTTAGTGTCCCGCTCTCTCCGGAGGAGAGGGAGCACTCCGCCGCCTTCCAGCGATGTTTCTGATTAGACTGGAAGCGGCGGTTGATAAGCCCCAAAGCCGAAGGATAACTGTTGCATGCAACTTCTTAGGGAGAGAGTTCTGAGTTTGAAGTTTAAGTAGTGAATCGTGATAAGAAAATAAAAACAAAGGGGAAATATTTATATGATATACAAACAATGCTAATAATGACTTAAATAACTCAATTCTGAAGTAAAAAATAAACATTTTACCTTGAAAGCTTAAATAAAAAAATATACAAATTGTAAATCTAGTTTTCTGCATACTTCTTTTGTACACAATTTATTTTACATACAAACAAATGAAAGGATTCTGAAAATTAAAAAATCATATTAAAAAATAATATGAAATAAAAAGTAATATTTATAAATAAAATGTATATAAGGACAATTTCAAAAAAATTTATAGGGGTATTTTGTTTTAGTCAAAAGCTTGCAATCCAGTGAATGAGTCATTTCCGACCCCCTTAATAATATATATTCTTGATCAGCATCAACAGACAGAAATCTACCCATATTTGGAAGGCTAAAAATTTAATTCATTTTTCAAAATTTTTACATCGTCAAAATTGTCAAAAATTAGAAACAAAATTGAATTTTTAATATTTTTAACTTCATATGCTGATTTCTTCACCTAATAACGAATTAAAATTGATGCATTTTTGGCTGAGTAAAAACTCTATAATTTACCAAACAATGTGCACTTTAAAAATTAAAAAAAAAAAACTTGAGTCTGAAGTCTTTTAAAATTTATTTTTAATTCCTTCCAAACTTCTATGTTTTCCCTCCCGCAGCCAGGACATGCGCACTTACAGAAGGGACTCTCCTTGTGGCACAGCTGTTCGACAGTGTCCGGCATTCCGGCGAAATCGTGGTGAGTTCGGCTTCTGGAATTCCCCCTGATAAGAATCGCTGATAAGAATGCACTACGGCGACAGAAGCCACAACAAAAGCAACACGTATCTTTTGCCATTGCAGTTGCATAAGAATTCCGTCATCATCATCATCATCCTCATCCCCCAGCTTGTGGTCTCTGCGGATGGAGGATGCTGCAGGTGGGAGGGAAAGCTAGCGAATCCGATGGAGGCTACATAGTGAAACCGCAAAATGCGCAATGCTGCAGACGCAATTAATGCGCCCCGTTTTACAATTAGCGAGCTGGCCCAATTATGCAGCTCTGCCCCGGCATTAACCCCTCAGACACAACCTGCACAGCCGCCGCCGTGAATCTTGCTAGATGCTTTTTCGCACACTTTTGCCACGGGGGAACGGGCTTTTAATAGGAAATTCATGGCCGCCGTGACCGGTCGCCTAGCTGGGATGCTGGGATGCTGGGATGCTGGATTGCTGGGTTGCTGGGTTGCTGGGGTGCTGGGGTGCTGGGGTGCTGGGGTGCTAGGGTGCCTTTTAATTATGATAATTACATTGTTGTCGTTCTCATTTGCTGACAGCAGCTGGGCCTCCGTCGCAGCGCCGCGATCTCAGTCGTTACACAAGAACGGTCCCCCGAAAATACGGTGCCGGAAAAAGCGCACGTTTACTGCAAGTGCACATGCTGCTAGCCGCCATGCCAAAACATAAATTATGGAGTCTGTTTTAGGTGGATAGATCCGAAAATGCTCAATTTGGGACACACATTGGGTCATTAGACAGAAGTTAAAGCATAGGTGGCATTTAAAACATTATGAAGTGCTCCCTGGTTCATTTTAATGCATGCCAAATATTTGATTCCCTTTGATTTTCCTTTTGATATATTGAAAATGAAACCCATATATTTTCCACATAAACGGCATATAATTACGTTTTAAGGTAAAAGTCTAAATACATACAAATATTTATTAACATATACAGAGTTTAAGGGGAAACAAATATAAAACCTTTAACAATATTCTGGCTTATTTATAGAAAAGTAGAAATATTTCATACACATTTCGTTCCTATTAAATGTATATTTTCAAATCAAAAAGAAATTAATTCCGTTTTGTTTGAATATGACATTTTAATTTATAAATATTATTTATAATTCGAGTGCGATTAAATAATTTTTAAGCACAAATCTCTTTCTTTTCGCATCGCATATTTGTTTGATATATTTTTCAATTAAAACATACTTGTTGGGAATAAGAATCTTTTAATTAGTATTTTTCCTTAATTATTTAAATCCCTCTCCTTTCTTTTCTGTGCACTTGTATAAATAAACATAAGCTAGTTCGCCGCCCGCCGCCATGACATTATTCCCACTAAATCAACTTTGTGGCGTTGAGTGGTAATTATGTTTCCGCTGCGTTTCGGAAACGGATGAATCTTTCAGCCTTAATTGAGTTATGGCGGCCAAATTTCAAATACATTCCGGAGGGAACCGAAGGATACCGCGCCCAATAAGCGAGACAATTCGGGAATGTGCATGTCTGTGAAAATATGCAACAATTAAGACTTTAGCGAGCTCTGCGATGCGTTTAGATGCGTTTGCGCATGTATGCAAATATTTGCTACCCGAGTTTGTTTTTGCCCCATTTTAGCCCCGGATTTTTCCGGAATTTCCCTGCCATTTGGATGTCGCCGCCATCGTCGCATGCAACAATTTATGGGGCTGTCAACAATATGGCAACATGTTTTTTGCCCAGCGCCTGGACATGCTAATTGCATGCACCATGTGGAAATATCAAGTGAGTCGCGTTGAAATTTTTACGAAGCGAATAATTTAATGCGCCATAAATTCGCTAGAGTGTGTGTAAGTGTGTGTCTGTGTAGGCTTGTAAAATTGACAGCGAGTGCGCCATAAATTCTGTAGCATACTTTTTAGCACAAAATTTGACAGAAAAACCGCTGACAAAAGCAGAAAGAGCAAATGCAAATGCAAAATGAGCCATGAGACGAGGACCATACAGATTTTTGCGTCAGTTTTATTAATTATAAAAGCGGCGGCCGCATAGCATGAGCTTTGCCAGAGGGTCAGCCCGAAAGTATAGAATGACATCTGCATTATTTCGCCATTCGTTTGCACATTTTCGCTGAATTCCGCACGGAGTGGAAATTGTTGGCCAACAAAGAAGCAAATGTGAGCTGGCATTATTCACTTTTCATTTTGTATTTAACTTTACCTTACTAAAACTAAAAAAAATTATGGAGTTGCAGAGAACATCTAGAGACATACTTTTTAGCTTCACAATAAATTCAAACTAATTTATTTTCTTTAATAAAATTTTCCTAAGAATTTTCCAATTGACGAGTGCTCCTTTGACTGCCCAATTCAAAGTGTTCCGCTGGCCTCACTTTGAGTCATTTTAATTGAAATTTCACGATGCTCGAGGTGGGAAGCCCCTGTTCCTTGAGCAGGTGGCCGCCATAATTCCTAATTGTTGTGACCACGCAAGCCTAATTACATAATTAAACAATCACCCGCAATTAAGGTAACACCAAGGAGGACTATTTAAGTGGCAACCCCCAAAAGTTTAAAGGTAACAAGTCAAGGAGACATGGCCGAGGTCACAGTCAACAGTCTGGAGTTCTTCGGCAGCCACTGGACAGCCTGGCGAGTTCTGGGCGTGGCCCATTACCGCATCGAGTCCGGGAGGAACCTCTACCTCTGCTACAGTGTCCTTCTGAACCTGCTGGTCACCCTTTGCTATCCCCTGCACCTGGGCATGTCGCTCTTTCGAAACCGCACCCTCACCGAGGACATCCTCAACCTGACCACTTTTGCCACCTGCACGGCCTGCTCGGTGAAGTGTTTAATCTATGCCTGGAATATCAAAGATGTGGCGGAGATGGAGCGCCTGCTGCTGCTCCTGGACGATCGGGTTGTGGGTCCAGAGCAGAAACGGGTCTACGGAGAGGTCAGAGTGCAGCTCCGCAATGTCCTGTACATCTTCATTGGCATCTACCTGCCGTGCGCCTTCTTCGCCGAGCTCTCCTTCGTGTTCAAGGAGGAGCGGGGTCTGATGTACCCTGCCTGGTTCCCCTTCGACTGGCTGAACTCCACCAGGAACTACTATATAGCCAATGTGTATCAGTTTGTGGGCATATCCTACCAGCTTTTGCAGAACTATGTCAGCGACTGCTTTCCGGCAGTGGTTCTTTGCCTGATATCCTCGCACATTAAGATGCTGTACAAACGCTTTGAGGAGGTGGGAATGGATCCAGCAAGGAATGCCGAAAAGGATCTGGAAGAATGCATCACGGATCACAAGCGACTACTGGAGTGAGCTGCATGGGGGACTATTTTTTAAGGAAAACTATAATGGTTGCATATTTCCCAGACTTTTCCGCCGCATTGAGGCCTTCATATCCCTGCCAATGTTCATCCAGTTTACGGTGACCGCCTTGAATGTCTGCATTGGCATTGCAGCCTTGGTTTTCTTTGTCTCCGAACCCATGGCCAGGATGTACTTCATCTTCTACTCCATGGCCATGCCCCTACAGATATTCCCATCCTGCTACTTTGGCACTGACAACGAGTATTGGTTCGGAAGACTCCATTATGCGGCATTTAGCTGCAATTGGCACACTCAGAGCCGGAGTTTCAAGCGGAAGATGATGCTATTCGTGGAACAATCTTTGAAGAAAAGCACAGCCGTGGCAGGCGGCATGCTACGCATCCATCTGGACACATTTTTCTCGACCCTGAAGGGAGCATACTCCTTGTTTACCATCATCATACGAATGCGAAAGTAAAGGGAAAAGGTTACCAAGATCAAAGAGAAAACGAACAATAAACGTTTTATATAAAGTTTGCCATAATTAAATTTCTCAGGACTCTCTGGAAGCCTGGCGACAGAAGACAGACCTGTTGAGCTGCAAAAATAATCAATAAATGTTTCCCATTCCAAAAATTTGAGTTTAATGGAAATGAGAACCTCTAACCTTTATGATATATATAGAAAGAGACTTCAACTAATTACTAAAACCACGCACACCCAATTCTAAAATTGGCAATCCCCAAAAGTGAGGTAAGAACTCCCTGAAATATAGTATTTAAGAAGAGAACCCAACGAAGTCACGGCTGAGAAATCATTGAAAAATGACCGGGGACACAGTCAACAGTCTGATGTTCCTGAGAAGCCACTGGGCAGCATGGCAAGTCCTGGGTGTGGCCCATCAACGCATCACGTCCTGGAGGAACCTCTACCTCGGCTACGGTATCCTTCTGAACCTGCTGGTCACCCTGTGCTATCCCTTTCACCTGGGCATGTCGCTCTTTCAAAACCGTAATCTCACTGAAGACATCCTCAACTTGACGACCTTTGTGACCTGTACTGCCTGCTCCTTGAAGTGCTTGATCTATGCCTATAATATCAAGGATGTGATGAAAATGGAACGACTCTTGAGTCTCCTGGATGAACGGGTAAAGGGTCCTGGACAGAGAGCGATTTATGGCAAGGTCAAGGTGCAACTCCGCAATGTACTGTACATTTTCATTGGCATTTACCTGCCCATCGCCTTTTTTGCCGAGCTGTCGTTTCTCCGTAAGGAGGAGCGGGGACTGATGTACCCCGCCTGGTTTCCCTTCGACTGGAAGAATTCCACCAGGAACTTTTGCATAGCAAATGTGTATCAAATAGTGGGCATATCCTACCAGCTATTGCAGAATTATGTCAGCGACTGCTTTCCGGCAGTGGTTCTTTGCCTGATTTCCTCACATGTCAAGATGTTGTACAAGAGAATCGAAGACGTTGGAATGGATCCCGAGGAAGACCATGAAAGGGAACTGGAAGCGTGTGTCACGGACCACAAGCGACTGATTAAGTGAGTGTAATTTTCGGAATTTTTTAAACGATTGCTAACCTTTTCGTTGCATTACCCAGACTTTTTCGGTGCCTTGAGGCATTTATATCCCTGCCCATGTTTATCCAATTTACGGTGACAGCTTTGAATGTCTGCATTGGCATTGCAGCCTTGGTTTTCTTTGTCTCCGAACCCATGGCCAGGATTTACCTTATATTCTACTCGATGGCCATGCCCCTACAGATATTCCCATCCTGCTACTTCGGCACTGACAACGAGTACTGGTTTGGGAGACTCCATTACGCGGCCTTTAGTTGCAATTGGCACACTCAGAAAAGGAGTTTCAAGAGGAAGATGATGCTTTTCGTGGAGCAATCCCTGAGGAAGATCACAGCGATGGCTGGGGGAATGCTACGCGTCCATCTAGACACCTTTTTCTCGACCCTGAAGGGAGCCTACTCTCTATTCACCCTCATTATTCGGTTGAGAAAGTAGTTATCTCTAATTATTAGAATCTTAAAATTAATCAAAGTAAAAGCTTCAATAAACCGTTTCATTTTGCCCAAAAAAATCACATTTTTTAAAGCCACCCAGCTCTTAGGGGGAAGCCGCAGCGGATGTCAATTGCAAGGGTTAAAGGGTTTATACCGAACCTAACTAACTTATGTACTATATCATACTTATTACTTTTAAATGTTTTTCCCCGCTATTTCCCGACCCCGAGGCATATGCTTTTTCAATATGTAAATACCTTTAACATGTAAATTTGTAACCACTTATTCGAGCGGAAGGCCATAGCAGCTAATCCTCTTAATTAATAAGTTATCTTTAAGTTTTTAACCAATTATTAGCATTACATAAATAAATACTTTTTTTGCGTTTTATATATAGGATATAGGATAAAAGGCTTGATTCGGACTTACCCGCGTTTGGGGACACTCAGTTACCTTTCCTCGCCACACCGCAGACTTGGCCGAGATTCATCGATGATTAAGTCCTTTCGAGTGCAGTTGTTAAGACACTTATTAACACTGGATTATTAACACATTATTAGCAGTTGGGTGAACGGGTTGAAAGCCGCGGACAGACTGAGGCTGCTGCGGCGAGTCGCCTCTATTTATAGGTGTGAGAGGTGGATAGAGAGAGAGAGAGCGAGAGAGAGACAGAGAGTTAAATAGAGAAAGATAGATAGAGAAAAGGATAGATCGAGAGACAGTAGAGTAAAGAGAGAGAGAGAGAAAGGGGAATGAGAGAGAGATATATATAGATAGATAGAGAGAGAAAGAGAGTTAGACAGAGAGAGAATTAGATAGAGATCTCATTACCGCACCCGCCACAAATAACTATTTAAGTGAGCGAACAGACTTGGCGAAAGGCATGTCAGGACAGATTATCAACAGCTTAAGCCATTTCCAGAGCCATAGGTATGCCCTGATGATGCTTGTCTTTGATCCCCAGAAACTGGAGGCCGGCGGAGGACTCTACATTTGTGGCACTATCCCTGTTAGCCTGCTCTTCTCGATGGGATTTCCCCTCCACCTGGGAATGAAGCAGTCACAGCAGTCAAAAAGGAAGTCACAGAGATGACCATAATGGGATGTAATGGAACGATTATTGATAGATAATTGATTTGGGAGAGTAATGCTACCAATTTTTACGCAAATTCTCTTCTCCTCATTAAGTATACGCCACGTGTGCCAGATGGACCGCCCTGCTGACTGGTCCCCTTCGCTAATTGAATCACTCTGCGAAAATTTGCATAAGACAGTCGTCAGTCGACAAGTAAATCAATTGCTCAACCAGGATAACAAGACTTGAGCCGAACGCCATTGCCCGCTTATTTATTTGCACAAGCGATAAGACATTAAAAGACTTTGCCCTTGCCTTTGCCTTTGCCGCTCGAATCGCAGGAAATCGAAGCCGGAATCGCAGCCGGAGTCGGTAATGCGCTTAAGTCCAGGCAAAGTCCGTCTTGGATCTGCGTAGTGAACGCTGTAAAACGGACCCAGGAAGAGTCCGATGCAAAGGCCAAAAAGGGACCGAACAGACCAGAATTTATAGCTGGCAAAAAGAAAACTAAAGAGCAGCCTGGGTGTGACTTTGTATTCCAATCGATTTGATGACCATGTAGTTGGGCGGCATCCAAAGTTGATTTGAATTTATTACGGAACGCATTTACTTCTGTTTGCCGCCTAATTCCCGAAGCCGAGCACGTACTGTATTCCCAGGATTCGGGATCCCTAAGCCCCAGCCCAAAAACCGAATGCTGGACTCCTGCTCATGCTTAATTTTTAATCAAAACAAGCAACAACTCAAACTGCCAAAGCCGTTTTGTGTTCCATTTTGAGTCTCTGTCTCCCCAGCATTTAGCAGACTCAGCTGTTCGCCGACAGCCGGAAATTGTATTTGGTCACTTGGCTCATTTCGTGGGGACCTCGTCACCGCCATCATCATTATCATCATCATTTCCCGTGCTTATCATTTCCCTCTAGCTAACACGGAGCCTGTGAGTGGACCAGTTGAAGAGTCCATTGCACTTGGGGGGAAAATGACTTAAGTTAGTTGGAAAGCGGACCTGTGCACTTGAAAAAAAAGAAATGAATATTTTTAGAGAAGGCAGATCCAGGGAATTTTTAGAATTATTAAAAATATATATTTAAGCATAATTTTTTTGTAACTTCAAATTATTATAAAGTGTGAGAAGCCTCATCTGTTAAGCATAGCATCATTTTTATCGACTTTTCACCCTCTTTCACTCTATTATTATTCTAACAAACAAATGAATCCATCAACTGAGTTCAGCAGAATCTACATCTCCTCCTTGTAAGCAAAACCAATTCAAATGTATTCATATCTCCCACAAGTCCCAGTGTTTTACCCAATGCTGTTCCCGCCGTGCATAGCACTCAACTGGAGTGGCTCATTGGCCACTTTCCCGGCAACCGAATGTAATCTGTTGTTAAGCAGAATGTTAATACGGCTGCAACAGCAAGTGAAGCTCCTTCTCCAGCTCTGGCTGCGTTGTCCTGACATCCACAAGTAGCCGAAGGATGAGCACGGGCATGGCCATGGCCTCGTCCTTGAGCGCCAAGTGGTTACGTACGTGAGCCACTCGTGCTGAAGAACCACAGAACCCAACAGGTGCGGGCAAATCAATTTCCTTCGACTTAACCTATTGGTTGGCCAACTTTTCATTTAATTAGCAACAATCGGTGGACGGAGGAGGATTGAATGGGAGGCAGGAACTAAATCCCAACAGCCAGTGGCTTTGACTCGAAATTAATAGTTTGCACACTCGAAACTCTGTCTGTGTGCCTCCAAGTTTCAAATTCTGTAAAGTAAATCAAAAGAAAAATTGCCCAAAAGTTTTGTCAATGGCTTAACTTGGCCAACAGCCACATGCGACCGTCAAGTGGAGGAGGGAAAAGTGGGGGCAACAGGACATCTGCAGCGCGGTGTACTCAAGTAAATTACAAGCTTTCATAGTCCTGGCATATTTAACCGCAGCTATGTCGGTAGTGTTGGCCCAAGTGTTATCCCACACATGGGCCTGCACTGGGGGAAATCCGGAAAAAAATAAATAAATTGATTGTTATTTAGTGTTAAAGATAGCGATAATTATTAAATATATCTCTGTTTTTTCAAGCAGGGAAATTCCTGAAATAATATTTTAATAAATTTATTTGTAAAAAGCAATTGTTAATCCTTCAGATGAGTCAGTTTATACTAGAAATTTTTATAGGACGTTCCCATGAATACTATTGTGTTATTATAATTTTCCGAGTGCACCGAAAACCAGGATAATAGTGGCAAAAACAGAATCCATATGGTCCCATATAAAGAGGGGAATTTTACAACCGGCATAAGAAAGTCACTTAACGTGGGCAATGGCACATTAAGTGAGCGATGTGGTGGTGATGTGGCGACCGAGTGAAAGTTAATTTTGTGCCCCGCAAAATGTGAAAATGTGTGAGGAAAAGTGTGGAAGAAGAAAATGTGTATGCACCCACACAAAATTTGAGGGTGGCGAGGATATCTTGGATACTCTGTGGAGTGGGCAAGAGGAGGCGTCAGTATAAACATTTTGCCTAAACTATGCCATTAACATACAAAAACTTTCCCAGCAGCCGGCCTGTCCCTGTGACTCCTCCAGCTCTCGTCGCTCCGTTTCTCCATGCCTCTCCAACCGAACAACTCTTTGGAGCACGTAAATACTTGCCAGAAACTTGCACGAATTAACAACAAAAAGTTTGTCCTTCTTGTGTGACGGAAAACTTGGCTAGAATAACACAGGACTGCCGCTGGCAAGTGACAATAACACACAGCAAGTTGGGGGGAGAGTGTGGAATGGATGCCTCGTCAGCGGCAAGAGTTATAGAACATTACTCGGTTTCAGGAAAGGATTTTTCGGGGAGGCCAGTGCCAAATGTCAAACAATTTGCGGTTTCCTAAGCCACACAGCAAGAAAAGAGGAGAGGATGTGCAAATCCTTGATGATTTCTATTGTAATTTTGAAGGGCACGTAAAAGGTTTAATAAGAAAAATTATAATTTGCTATAAAAAACCTTTCTAGAAAATACTATAAAATAATAGAGAGTGCTCCCTTAAAAACTGTATTAAGTAATAAATAGTTTAAGCTTTCATTTTTATATGTTCTTCTTTTAACAAACATATTCGAACGATTTGTACTTTACGTACTTGTTCTATCCCCTAAACCCTTAATTTTAGCAGGCTTTCCCAGTGCCCAAGATCTTCAAATATTTTCTCTCTCCTCCGAAA
Source organism: Drosophila jambulina (assembly GCA_018152175.1). NCBI lineage: Eukaryota > Metazoa > Arthropoda > Insecta > Diptera > Drosophilidae > Drosophila > Drosophila jambulina. The sequence goes on along the minus strand of JAECXH010000113.1, from coordinate 22,665,477 downwards.
AATTACCCATCCATCTCTATCCCTTAACTCCCTCCATCTCCCTTGCTTAAATCCCTCTCTCTGTCTCCATTTAGAGGCCCAGCCTAAAGGCCTTTTTGCCAAAGTATTTATAGCTCAAAACTTTACGACTACCAGGCCCATAAAAAGCCAAGTCCTGGCTGAACTTCTACCCAACCCGTCCCAGACCCCTTTCCAGCATAATTGCCGCTAAAGATTGTTTGGCGTCCGATGTGGATTGTAGTCCAACTATAACTCATTACGGCTAATGAGCGTTATTCGTGCCCCGACGCCCACTCAACTTCATTCCGCATTTTGAATGGCCCAAGGACGAGAGCGGTGGCAGACGATAGGTCGAAAATTAGTTTGACTTGTGACACGAGAGAGAAAGAGAGCTCACGAACAAGGACGAGGACGGGCGGACTTTAACTCTGCCAAAGGGATTACGCTTAATTGACAGCGACAACAAGTGACAGATGCTGTCTACGGCTAAGAGAGGAAGGAGTTCAAGGAACTGAGGCAGCAAGAGAAGCTGAGCAAGAAGGGAACGTGGCCAGGCTTAAACTCTTTAAGCCCAGCCCAGACAGTCGCCAAAGGTCTGTAATTATTATTTAAATACATATAATTATAATAATAAAAGAACTGTAATAGTTGCATGGAAATTGTAACTGAAGCCTGACAATTGGTACAGATGACAAAACTTTGTCTATAACAATTTTATAAAACATCAAAAGAAACTCGTGAAGGCTTAAACCTATTACCTTTTGAGCTGTATTACCTGCACTCACCCCCGAACCCTTTGGAAAATACATTTCCATCGAGTCTGAAATGCCCTGAAAAGTCACCTCTCAGCCCACAATTGCGAGTTAAACGATCGCCATAAATCTGGTAACCAGGACTCGCTCTCGAATGAGCTGGTTACGACCTGGTGGCTGCAGTCGAGCTGCGGGTTTAATCACAGGTAACACACAGGTAACTGGCGACCGTTTAAATGCAAATGATGCGACGACTCTGGTCGGTGGCAATAAACGTGGCCAAGAGGCATTTCGTTTCCGCATATGCGGAAAATGTGAACGGAAATGCGAATAAGCAGGGCAAACATGTGTAACCAAGGAGGAGCAGCTGCACAGAAAGAAACGTACTTTGGGTTGAAAACAAATCAGTATATTTAATTTTTTTAAGTATTCTTATCAATATTTAAAGTGTGAAAACTTTTAGCTTTATTACTTCACAGTGAAGGCTTTATAATAATGTTTCTCTTAGTGTACTTCAGCTCTTATTACAGCTTGTTCACGGAGTGGGCGTGGGCCTTTGGGCTCGGCAGGCGGAGGTGAGGGCGTGGCCGCGACACGTGTACACCCCGATTGTGCGGATTTGGCGGGACAATTGAAATTTTAAATGCCGCCGAATGGCAGCGGCAATAATGAGCATGATGATGCCGGGGAAGGGCAACAATTATGCTGATGACGTGTGTGCGTACTACAGGCACTCACTGTGTCTCCGGTTCCCTGCTTCCTTCTGGTGGGCGTGATCCGATTGTTTACCCTCCGAAAAAACACATATCCACGTGGCGGTATTTATATTTTTTTGGCTTTGTTTTTCTTGGAGGGGTTTGGCTGGCTGATAACGAGTGATTAAATGTATTTCTGAACGGGTTTTAATGCGATTTCATGTTTAATGAGCCGTTTCATAGCCATGTTTGCTCTGTCTCTCTTTGCCACTTAACTTTTGATATATTACCTAAGCTAGATATCAACTTTTTATGGGTGAATTTCGGTTGCCAAGCTTCAATGTAAAGGGAATAATAAGACAAAGCTATGTATGCCACAAAGGAATACAAACTATTTTAAATAATTCCACTTAAGCTTTACCAATTAAAGTTTACCATTTCTAATCACTAAACATCTTTACACATTTAAGCATAGTTTTCTCTAAATTCCAGATAAATTGCATATGTTATTTTGGCCTTTGAGTTCAACAAACTTTGCTGTGCTTCAAGACTTTGTTTGGCTAACCAAAAATATATTTAAGTGCGGAAAATCTCCAAGGAAAATTGTCTCTTCTCGTACACAATTTGTGAGTTGTTGAAGGGAGCAAGAAAGTGCAGGAAACCTTTGAACCTTGTTCTGCTTTTCCGAATTTCTTACAATTCGTTTGGAAATAATCTGCTTTCGGATTTCTCTAAGAAGAAACTATATTCTGCCAGTTGCAGGAATAATGCAAAACTGTGGCATTCGATGCGGCCAAGTGCAATTGCCCTTTGAGCCATTGTCGTTTTTATTATATTTTTATTTATTTATTTATTTTTTTCTGACTCAGGCACAGTGCCTGTTTGATATCCATGGCGACCTTGACATGTTTTGGTTTAGTGGCTTGCTCACGATTGGAGTCCGAACCAGATAAACATTTGTTAAAATGACATCAAATTATAGTACACGAATGTCGGCTGACTAGGGGCAATTTAAAGCTAATTTTGCGTACATCACAGTCGAGGCACATGAAATAATTGCAGAGATACAAAGATAGAAGCGGGACCAGAGCAAATTCCATAGTTTTAGGAAAGAAAAAATAAGCTAAAAAATACATATTCAACTTCATTCATATAAAAAATTCTAATATGTTGTTTCATCCATGTAAATTCTTTTAAAAAATACACTTGACTAATATGCTTTACTAAGAAGTATACTTTACTGCCTCAGACTTAAGACCTATACAAACATACTTGCTCATTATTTATTAATCACCTTATCAAAAGGCTTATAGTTGACCTGTAATCCCCAGCTCAATGTTATTCAAATCTCACCTGTTGCCATTGACATCAGTAGTCTCGCATCTTTATTTGCACTTCATTTAATGCAATCAATCAGAAATTATTCATAAGAGTGGCACAGGAAAAGTAATTAAATAGCACAAATTACTTAATCGATTCTATGGAGGCCTCCCCCATCCCAGCCCAGACGGCTGTGTCACTTTTGTTTGCTCGAAGTAAACCCACCAATGCCACGGCCCAAGACAAACCCATCTCCACACGTAACCCGAGACCCAGACCCAGACTCTGGCGATGTTTAAGGTCACCGCTGGCGGTGATTAAAACTGCGTGCTGTAAAATAAACTTGAAACGTAATGTTCGAGTGTGCACTACGAGATTCGCATAATTGCAACCGCAGAAGCTGAGCAAAGCAAGGCAAAAATAAATAGCAAGAAAAATATAGCAAAAAAATCGGAGAAGAAACAGCTGCGAAATCAAGTCGAAATTCGATTCGAAATATTGGCACAATTTCCGCTTTTCCAGTGACTACTAAATGGGGAAATTTAAGGGGTATGATAGGTTAAGAAGATCCGGCGTCATTCGGAGCCAATTATATGGTATTATCAAGTTAACTATGTTCTTTATATGTATTATGTATTTCTTTAAACATATTAAGAACATATTTCAAAATATAAATATATCAGTAAAACTGTGTAAAAATTAATTACATTAACCAAGAAGTTGACTTACAAATCTGGTGAATTTTAAACACTCAGAGAAGATATTGAATATTATACTATATAGAACCTAAATCACTAATTAGTTATTTTTAATAATTAATAGTGTACCAAATATAATGAGTATTCCCTAGTCTTTATTGGTTTCTCTTTGTATTCTCTGTGACCACAATATTTGGGGGATAAAGATGAAGATGAACTGGGTGCTCCAGCTGAAGTGCATTCATTTGAGATAACCTTGCTGATTGTGGTCAGGATGGAAGGATACAGAGACTTGGAGAGTCCGAAGGGGGGCCCATAATTGAGATGCCAAATGGATTCACGTGTGTGCCCAGCCTGGCTCTCAATCTCATTGAATCCATCTCTCTGTTCCTGGAAATCTTTCGCTTATTCAAACATTTTCCGGGAACCCCAAATACCCGGAAGCCCGGACCTAATTCCGCAATAGAATCACGTACGCGTCCAGGACCAATTATTGTCCTCCGAAATTCCGTATGCAGGATGTCTGGGTGCGAATTAAACTCAAATTTGATTTCGTGGCTCAGCTCCATGGCATCTCTCTCCCGAAATCATTAGCGATTGGTTTTTGGCCAGCGATTCGTCACGCCCTGATTCACAGCAGAGTTGGCCGCAGAGCAATTAAAACTGCTTCAATAAATATCAATGAATTTCGCCAGCCATTTTTCCAAACATATATTATAGGTTTTAATATTTTTTGGCATAAATAACAATTGTGAGCGGCGGGCGTGCGTCAGTTGAAAGCGCGCTTTCTAGACCAGCGAACAGGTCAAATATCGATCAAGTTGTCCGGCAAACAAATCAAGTGTGAACGAATTGCAAATAACCAGGTAAAGTACAAATATTCACACCCATTGCCTGGGCGGACCACGCGGCGTATGAGTGATGCGCCCGCCGCCTGACTCATATTCATCATACGCCGCGTAAGCCAGGTGAAAGTTTGCTCAGCCGTCAGTTTGCATTTGCTATTGCCATTGCCTGTGCATTTTTGGCTTAAGTTTGCTCGCGGAGTGCATGGCGAATTGATTGCCGCATATGCGGAAAAGAAAGTGTTCACAACTGGCTGCCAAACTCAAATACACGTCAATGCCCTCGCCGTGGAGAGACTAAACCAAGCTACACAGAGCGAAAAATAAGGGAGACTTAGAGGTCTAATGATTGCTTAAAGTTTGAGTTCTTTCTTATAAACATTTTACTTTAGAAATGTTCCGATTGGAGCTTTAATTAGATACTTGTAAATATGATTATATAGAAGAAGTAAACATAAAAGATGCTTCTTTTAAATATTACAAGCTATATATCTTCTATCTTCTCTAAATTGAAAAAACCTAATTTGTTACTTACTAAGTAATAATTATTCAAGTTTATTTAATAATTTCCAAATATTTAGAGCTTCTGTTAACATTAAAGTTAATCGCAAACTCGTTTGCTAAGAGAGAATTAACAAGTTAAGAAGCTTAATTAAGAGGGTTAATTATAAAAAACCACTACCTGTTTTCTTCTTGTGTAACCCACTCCATTCCAAGTGCTTGTACAAGAAATAACAATTATTTAAACATCAGAGGCAGCTGGCCCCTTCAGTTTTTTAGTTATCCCAACGGCAAACGCCGAAAACGGCAACTAATCAGTTAGCCACTCAGTCAGGCCTGACTGTTGCCTTTTCGCACCACTCGACCGAAAGTAAACAAAAAACGCGAATTGAAACTGAAAACTATCGAGAATGCATATACACGGGATGACGTATACCTTCGAGAGTTAACTGACCCATTGATCCACTTGGAAAATTAACTTTTTGAACTTTATTTTATTCATAATGTTTTACATCGTGCTCTGAACAGTTGAAACAATAATAAATAATCACTGATTAACCGTTTAAATAACAAATTAAATTGCTTTTTGTAGTAAATAGATTTTTTTTCCCATTTTATAGGGTGAAGAGTTCAAGAAAACTTGTATTAAATAGTCATTTTTATTTGTTAGAAATGTGATAAATAATATACCACGATATTCAATTTTAATTTGTCATCTTTTAACATATTGTATACTTTTTATTATTTATTATATTTAATTTAAAGTGTACTCCGAATTCTCCTTTCCCCTAAACCCAAGACTGTCGCGCGTCTACACCGAGCGAAATGGTTGAGCTTGAGGCCTGAGCTGCGCACGCGCAACGCTGCTGGCGAACAGCTGAGCTACGTGCCCGCCGCTTAACTGCCCGCCAGGCCAGACTCAAGACCCAGACCCTCCCCCAGGTCCCTTCACTCAGGCCCACAGCAAACACGTTAGGCGCCAACCAAGCTGCGAAACCCGCCTGGCAACCCGCTCGCAGCTCGGCCCGCCCGCTGTCCACCCAAACAGCAAAAAAAAATCTGGACAAAAAAATCGTAATAAAAAAAAAAAAAACAACGCAAACGAAATGAAAACAAAACGTGAGACGCTTCGTTGCCGGCTTTAGTTGAGCTGGCCAGAAAGAGCGTCAGAGCCAGGCTTATGCACACCAAGAAAAAGGTAGTGGTTTTAAATAGAAAAAAATAGAAATGACAGTGAAAAAAAATATATGAACTTCAAGAGGAAATATATGGAATATAAAAGGAAAGGAAACATATTGAATTGAAATATTAAATTGATATGACTTAATGTATTAAGAAGGGCTGAAAAATAAATGAAATTAAATTTCAATGGAAAATATTCATAATCTTATACATATTCATACTTTTTGAAAACTATATGATGCGCAAGCATAGATTTCTGTGACTGAATAATCTTTCTGGAAACTTATACATAAATCTTTTTATTCAACATATATTTTATCATAATTTCCTTTAATTTTTTCCTGTGTAACTATGAGACTGGGGGGCTTGGAGCTTGAGGCTTTGAGTGTCGGGTAAGAGACTCTTAAGTGCTTAGCTCAGTTCAGTTGCGAATTTCATACAACACGAGACGGTTGTTGCCTTTCGAGCGATGCGGCTTTATTCTGTCCCGCACCGGAGATCTTAAATAGCCACTCCATATACCTTCCTATAGCAACAAAACTCCACTTCAATTCCGCAACAGAGTTTGCCAAAAAAAAAGTGAAAAAAATCATAAATAAGATTCGCGATTAGGCGGAAATTAGTCGAGTAAATATTTATTTTCCCGGGAGTCTGTGTTCGCGTTTCTGCAATTCGTCAGTGGAAAGAGTGTTGAATTTCTCGACTTAGGTGCACATAAAATCCTAGTGGCCAAAATGATTGAGAGGCGCAGTCAATTGGATAAGGTAATATATCACTTTCACATTAGGTTCTAGCTTGTTTCACATAAATTTAATAGTTTGTGGCCCCGTAATTAATCATGCGTTCGTATACTAGATTTTTTGTGGGAAATTCAGTTATTGTCTAAGAAAGTTTTTGCCAAGCGTGACAGAATTTTTTATGAGAAAACCGAAGTTTGGAAACTAATTAAATGCTGGCTAACAATATGCCACAAAAATTCAACAACTAAAGGCAAAAATAGCACAGATGTTTTGTAAAGAAAACCCTTAACTCCCTCAAAATGGAATACTTTTTAAGCCAACTAGGGGTAAATGTTTTTTTAGTGATTTAAAGACATATAAGCCTTTCAGGAGGCATGCATTATCAATTATTATCGGTAATTCGTTAAATTTATTTAATTAACTCAATTCATAAAGCCATAATTAAATTAGTAGCCTATCCGTATTAGCCATTATTACCACCGCTTATGCTAATTAAATTAGAAAGGGAAGGCATATGGACTCGAAGTAAAACCGAAAGTCAATGGCTAGAAATAAGAGTATTCACTTCTTCGACCTTTTGAGAAGTAAACTCTCCTGGTTAATGACTGTTCAAACAGTTTGATATATAGTTTCAATGATACAAGGCACAGAACATATTTATTTTTCTGATTGCGATCACTGAAGACCGAAGCGAAGCGAAGAGTTGTCCGGAGCCACAACGATTCAGGTTTCAGCACAGCTTTTCTTTCAGGTTCTAAGCTTCTGGTTGGAGATCGTGTTCTGTATTCCTCACTCCGGTCTCTAGTCTCTGGCTTATCTAAATATTCGCAAGAGCAAAAACAGATGAAGCTGAAATTCACATAAACACCCAACTGGGAAATGACTCAGGCCAGTCAGAGTCTCTTGACTCATTTGCATTCGTTTGGCTGTTAACAAACTTTTGCTTTTGTTTGGGCTGCTAGTCTGGGCTCTGAGAAATGTTTGAAATTCTTATTAATTATGTGCGTGTAGCGTTACGTAAGAAGATCTTCCGTCGATTCGATTCGAAGCGAAAGTATGCGCTCGAAATGTCTAATTTATTCGGCTCCCGGCAAATCGATTCGATTACAAAGTATTTAAAGCGCGAATCGTCATCGGCGATCCTTAGTATTCAGCGGAAATACGTCGGTATTTTTGGCCAACTGAACGATATAATATTATTTTTAGACACGTATAGTATGTATATGTACGTCAGCGTCTGATCAGCGTCACCGCGCATGCCCAGCTGCATTCATATCGGGCCTTAACTGGGTTCTGAATGGCTTCGGATTAGTTATTCTGATTCTTGGCCGTGGTCTTCGTCACGTAGCCTTCGCAATGGCGATACATAAAGTGTGGATATCTATATGTATAATAAGCTCTATTTAGGGAACCCCCCTATACATCAATCTCAAAGTGGAAAGAAGATTAAGTTCTATTATTAATGAGACTTCTCCGACGTCTGAGCAATTAACAAAACAAATGGTAAAAAGAGATAGAAATTCAAGAAAAGATAAAGACAGAGCGACGGATAAGAAAAGTGACAGAATAAAGGCAATTAGGGCCAAACAGGAAAAAAATGAAAAAAATGAATAAAGAAGCAACAGGAGCCTTAAAGCTTTTTACTCTCAAGAATTTTAAATGGAAAATTTCGAGAATTTCCGCTCAGCAAATCTAAGCACTTACAGGTTCATAAAAAGCTTTTAACTTATTACTCAAAAGGGAATAACTAGCAGTTTTATTAAGTTTGTAGACCTTAACTTCCTTAAGGCATTTATATTTTTATGACAACTTGAACAAGTTTATTAGTTTAAAAAATGTCTATGCATAGAAGCTAAGCTTAAGTTTTATTATGCGGTGATAAACGGGCAAGCCAGCTCATTAGAAAAATCAATATTCAATAATATTTGTTTTTCCAATCGAACGAGTATCTAAAATTAGGCATTTGAATTTATTTTCATATTTCTAGCGACGCATTAAGTTGGTGTAATTAAAAGCTGCACAATATCGAAATAAAACAAAAAACAAAGCACAGAACAAATCGTGTGCACGCTTAATCAGATTAGCGGGCGGGTTTTAAATTAATCAAGGCATTAGCATTATGCACTTCTCGCCCGCGTGTCTCTTTATTATTAACGCTTTTATAGACTTTATCCTTTAATTCAGAGCTGATTTCCAGATACCAATGGGATGGAATTTTATTAACCACCCGCATTCAGAAAATATAACGTGTATATTCTGCGCATTTTAATCAATTAATTTGCGGGCTTCATTGAGTGAAGATTCTGTTAAGTACATTTTTTTTATTTGTTGGAAATTGTTAACGTATTAAGATTTATTATTATTATTCAAATTGAATATAAACTTATATTCTTTCCAAACCAATATGTATAAATCGAACCCTATAATTTGGTTTTATATTTAGCTTTTAAAAAAAGTATAACAAAATTTTCTAAAGTTTTTAAAATTATTTTGATTAATTGGAATGTAATTCTTTGTATAAATATATTCCCTCTATGCTGCATAACAAGTTAAATAAATTGAAGTCCCTTATATCCAACCATCACTGTACTTCTTCATTCCCCACTGCAGTTACTTGGTTAAATGCAAATTAATTTCGTTCTAAGGAGTAAATTAAATAAACAAACGGTCGGCTCTTTTCCCAGATATAATTGAAATACAGAGGGAATTAATTAAATTGATTTTACTGCGCGATACTCCTGCGGCCGGATACCGATGCCGTGTGGGAGCCCTGATGCCATTAATTAGCTGCATGATTAACGATAGTACCGCCCCCAGTTCCCCCCCTCCAACTCTTGGCTAAAACCCGCTTTAATTGTAGTTTAACTTCTGCCATTGAACTTTGCTTGTACTCGTATGTGCCATATTATTTCTCCCAGAGCACTTACGCCACCCCAACAAGCACTTGAAACAATAACAATAGCGACGCTGGACGGTAATTAAATCAAATCCACTAAGAAGAAGAAATCGTTAACATAACAAATAGTACATGTGCGAACATAAACAACAACACAGGCGAGGAAAACAATAACAAAAGCCGGACAGAACAACAAACGCGAAAAGCCGCCAAGTAAATATAATCGAAGCTGGCCAAGAAAAATGTAAAACGACAAATAGTTATCGTTGCTTTTTGTTGGCAACATTTATCTGCACGTGTTCCCCGTGGCTGGTGGGTGTACGGGAAAGATATAGGGGGAATGTGTAAGCATATTAACCGATTCTTTCCGCCCGGAGAGGTCACGTACGAAAACAAACTCAAAACTCGACGCCAAATACAGCGAAAAGTGAACAACGAAGAGCGAAAAGCGAAAGAAGCGATTCAAACAAAAACAGAAGTGTAATGAAATTAAAGAAAAATCTGGCAATCAAGCTTACAAAATGGGTAATGCTTTTTTTATGTACATGCAAGAGTGTCGGTAACCCCTATGCAAAGTCAAGGGCCTTCCCCTTTCTCTCACTCTTTCGCATTGCCAATTAGCCTAGGTTTGTACAGTTACTCCGTGACCCTGAGCAATGTCAGGCAGGGGCTTACATAAAGGGGGGTCTTGATAATAATATGAATGCTAATAATAATACATATCAACAAATTAAGTAAATTAATTTAGAAAACCTTGTTCATAATATTTGGGACCAAGTCCAGTGATTCAATATATTTAATGATTATAATAATTATAAAAAATATTACAAATTATACATAATGGCAAATGTAAGGCGCTTATCGCTGAATATATTCATGTTATAGCCTTGCTATTATATTTTTGAGTATAGTAAAAATATAAAAGTCCTTTACGAACTCCCTTCAATAAATAGACAGCTATGGCACTGGAAGGGCAGGACTTATTTTCACTGTTCTTAGTCTTGTACTTCTTCTACCCACACATAAGAACTATAAAAAAAAGGTGTAAAAATAGTTGAATGGCAAATTTAAAGCTGTTGTTGATTATTGTTGCCTTTGTTTGCCATTATTGTTGTTGTTGCTAAGCTCGCTTGTTTGGCTATTCAAATTTTATGCATTGTCAGCGGGCAACAACACGAAATGGTAAATGGTAAAATGTTTAGGGGGAGCGGCGGCACAGCGGTCGAACATACAATTCAATTTAACGCCATGCTGCCTGCCCGGTTATTGGGTTTTCTAGTTCAAGTTGAGGGTCAATAGCTGTTTTTCGGCGTGCATTTTGGCCCGGCTCTGGCTTCGTCTGTGTGTGTTCGTTTGTTTGTTTGTTTGCAATTTGTAAAATTGCCAAACAAATATTGAATGGCGAGTGGAGAATGAAAAAGAAAAAGGCAAATGCAAACAGACGCATCTGCTTATCGGCAGCGATGAAAACTTCACAGTGAGGAGTCTGCTCCCCCATCAGCTAGTATTCGATGTTTATATTTAGCCAAGGGAGGGACGTGCCGAAGGGCGTAGCTGGGGTTCAACGTGATTCATCAACGTTCACTGCATTATCCAGTGTTTTGGTTGCAGAGAAAAAAAAACCCTACCTAGACCTAGTTACCTAGACCCACTAATGAGAACCGATTTGCATTTGTAACTGGACACATAAATATTCAGTAGTTGAGTACTTTCCGGTATACTACAGTGTGTCCCAGACAGTATCCATTAAAATCCAGGTGTTAATGGAACTAATAAATCAAGTTGTGGCTTAATTTAAATGTTTAAAGAAAAAATCATATATATTAATTATTATATTTTTTACTTGGCAATTTTTTAAGGCATAACTCTTATTGATTAGATGTGTATGAATTTTTACGAATTCTAATAAAAAAACCATTTGTTGTATTGTATAATTCAAAAGATTTGTCATTTATAAACAAATCGATTAATTTTCCTATTGGAAATCGTGAAACTTTTTATCAGTGCATTGGGATTTAATTCAGTTTCGCCCAAAGGTGGGAAGGTTAAAGTCACAAAGGTATAAAGCCCCTGTACAAAGTAGAATATGGGAGTGGAAATTAATAAAACAAGGTGGCAAGTGGCAACTGGGTACACGTGACCGGCTTTACAGCAGATAAGTTCATTATAATAAATGCATTAAGCAATTAGTCGGTTGACTGGCATGACATTAAACTTAGTCATCCCATAAGGGCCAAAGGTCCCCTGCGAATATTAATTGGCCAATTGGGGTGATCACTAAACAGATGATTGATCAGTCATCTAAGTAATTTGTATTGGGGTAGATCAGGTCATCGTATTAAAACAGGTTCTAAGTCGGAGAAATTAGAATTAAGTAAACGTTCAGTTTAAACGGATTTTGATCAGAGGGCTCAAGGCTTGTTAGCAAGGTCATAGGGATTAATTATACATAATTGATATCAGAGAAACCTAGTTTATTAATGATATAATCGTAGTTAAAGAAGTTATTTGTAAAATATAATTAAATTAACTTGAATCATATTAGTAAATCAGGTATATTTTGAAATATTTTGCGGGGGTTTTCAGCAAAATAACACAAATTCTAGATTAATTCTAGACAACAATATTATTTGTGTTTTTATTTACAGTTAAGCTCTTCTTCGGCGAAAATGCCTCGCATGTTTAAAGTTAGTTAAGAGAAAACATGTTTTTTAAAACAATGAACTTGTTTCAAGCGTAAAACCGCTTTTATTTATAACCAACCAATTTGTTTTCGTATAATCCAAGTTTTTTAATAGTTCTCCAATTTTCTTTTTCCCAAAATTCGTGATGCCTAAATTCCGGTTTAAATGTAGTCTCTGGATTAGTCGTGAGTTCAAGGCGGTTCCGGTCGATTCCAGGTGCATTTTCATTGTGCAGTATCAGCTCAGGTATCATCATCGTCATCATCATCCGTCGTCGGCTTAAAGCTATATAATTTTTATGGTGGAATAACGAAACCCGGTATACGGCAACGAAACTCGGTCAGACAGATGAGGTGAGCCACTTGCGGTGGCTATATATTGTGGCTATATTGTGGCCATATATTGTTGGCTTTTGGTGATCCGAAAGTTCACTGAACTGCAGTTCAAGCTTGGCTTGGCTTGGCATTGGGAGCGAGCGAGAGGAGCGATCGATGAGCAGTATAGGCGCCGTGGGCGCAGAGAGTGTGGCGGCCTGGAAGTGTGTCAGGCCGACCGACAATTACACTGAAAGTAGATGGTCCACTTTTTCGAAACCCGTTTACTGTTACCAGTAGCAGCCGCAGTGGCAGATGCTGAGAAAGCTGGCGAAATGATGAGAACTAAAGAAATAGTTGTTTCTTTTTCTCTCTCTGACTCAGAGCATGTGTAAGGTAACAGTGTTGCAGCAGTAGAAGTGCTCTCTTTTATCTTCATTAAAAAGCAAGAAATTCTTTGGTCTCGTTAATTTAATATAAATTTGTTTTCCCCTTAACTCATTGCTCTCCCTTAAATAAATTTCAATTTAACGATTACCCAAAATTAAACTGATATCATAAGTCTTGTGCCACCTTATCTAATGCTCCAATGCTGTAATGCAAGCATCTCTCCAACTCTCTTTCTCCTTATAGAGAATATTTATATGTGTGTGTGTTCGCTGTTGCATTTTCTGTCTCCTTTGATTTGGGACAAGCTCACTCTCTTTACTCTCTCCCCGCTCCGTTGCATCTGTGCAGTTGTGTGTTCGCTGTCGATTTTGAATTTTTTCGCCTCTCTGTGCTGAGATAAGCTCACTCAATTGTACTCTCTCCCCGCTCAACTGCATCCGTGCAGTTGTGTGTTCGCTGTCGCACTTGTAAAACTGCAACGGCCACTCTCTCTTACTCTCTTGATAGCTGCGCTTTCACACAGTGATAAAGGGGAGATCCGCAGCTGCTGCTCTCTTCTCTTGTAACGGCAGAGCAGGCTATAAAAGAGGCGCATGCGCCGCGCGCTTTGGTCCGCGTGCCGACTGGCCGGTGCTTCTAACCCCTCTCCAAATCAAATCCATTCAAATTACTGCCAAAATGACAGCCGACACCACAGCAACAACGACGACGACTACGACGCAGCGCGGAGTCTATATCACAAACGAGGTGAGTTCCTGCTTTGCCAAAAAAAGAAAATAATAAAAAGGCAAAGCTCAGAAAAGGAATACGAACGCGAACACTTGCCGGGTTGGAATAATTTATGGAGGTTGCCGCGGGCACTTTTGATTCTGATTACGATTCTCTGATACTTATGCTGATTTCGGTTCTGATTCTGACGATGATGAGTGGCACTCCGAAACTGGCTGCTAATTAGTGCTGCCTCATTAAAAGCGAACGAAACTGTTGCTCGGACACTCGAGACCGCTCTTCACAATACGCAGAATATACACACAGAAACAAGAGTGAACCGGAGCAAACAGGAACAAGCGTTCTTGAAAAGTAGGGTCAAACAGAAATCTGAAGCTCAGTGGCCGGCTGCCTGTTAATTGCCAGACAAAGGCGCCCTTTGCCAAAATTAAATATCCAAATTAATAATCAATGAAAACAATTAGAGCGGGAAAACTCGCCTCACTTTTCCTTTCGCCGGGCAAGCCTTTATCCCGCAATATTGGATTCCAAGTGATTTGAATAAATTAGTATTCGTTTTGGGCCCCGAGCAACTCAAAAGAAAGCAACAGTAAAACGCAAACATCAAAATATACAGATTTTCAGTGTGTCCCCCCCGGGCGCCAAGAGAATGACGAGGAAAACAGAAGCGAAATCAAATGCAAATTATAAAGAAGTAATAATAATAATGTGGCTAATTATGAGTGAAATTTCAGGAAATTAAATAAATAACGAAAAGCAAAATAGAGAGAGAAGGCGGCGGTCATTGGCAGTGAAGTGGAAAACCGTCTTGAAAGCGATCTTAAAGTCAGGAAAACAAAGCACTAAATGAAAATACAGTCGAAGAAAATGTAGAAATTTGTAATTTTTTATTTTTATTATTTGTAGTCTAACGCAAAATATAATTCTTAAATTTCTCGAAGAAAGTCCCACTGAAACTCAACTTAAATTATGAGTTCTTACAACCAAGATTAAACCATTTTAAGCCTCGCACTTCCTCCCCTGTGCATTAATATTCTTTCTAAGAATGGAAGAATAAACTCTAACTTACTATTTAGCTTAAAAAACTTTTAAAACTTACTATTTAGCTTAAAATAGAACTTAGAGACAAGCAGGTGAGCGAACCTCTGCTGCTGCGGTTACCTCATTAGCAAAGTTAAATGAGATTGTGTTACACCTTCGCCCACTAATATGCAAACCCAAACTATAATTAAGCTTAAGCGGCGCAAGAAGAGGCCAATTCGGAGCCCCTTTCCAACCACCCGCCGCCGCCACTCCTCCCCCCTCTTGGCCATGGTTTGTTGGCAAAGTAATTAACGTTTATTGGCTGCGGACAAACAAGAAGTTCGTGGGCGGACGCTCGGAGTTGATGTACATCGCTTATACCCCCTGCTTATTTTCGTAAATTCAATCTCCTCCCGTTGAATATATAGAACTATGTTTATATTCATATGTGTATCCTGGCATTAGGCGCCCACAAAATGGTACCGAGCACTGCGCTGCTCTGCTCTGTCTGTTTGTTTGCCTCGCGTTTAGACTTTTGTTTGCTCGACCAATATTTGCCACAAATTTTGAGTAAGAATAACAAAAAGATTTTTGCGCGACCGAGTCAACAGTGTCGATGGCACAGTGAGACGGTAAGCCCACACACACACTCTCGCACATATACACTCAAGTGCTGTCAATCGATGGCAACAATTACCAGGCCAACTAGGCAACTGGGCGTATGCGTGATATGCCTGAGGAGGTAGCAGCATCACGCATACGCCTCGTATGCAGACGGAAACAACTCGGACCGCACAAGTTTCGGTCAAGTCTTGTGCACAGACAATCTGCAGTTCGCCTGACCGTAATTTAACTTGGCCAACTGCAAACAGATTCAATTTGCATTGCGACATGCAAATGCCTCCGCTCAAGATTTTGTACAGTAAAAAAAAAAACAAAATATTCTTGCACAGCATTTAATATGCAATAATTCAATTCAAAACCTCAGGTCTGTAAATATTTGAGTTATAATTATATTAAAATTTAGTTTAAAAACCATGGCTCTATCCACTTTCGACACTCTCTCAGTGCATAAAAAAGCCAGAGTGAAATCCCGTATTCGGATGGCTTCAAACAACTTCTTATTATTCTCTGGTGTCCCTTTCATTTTGTGGTGCCTGTGGGATTTTTGTCATGCAAATGGAATCTCACATTCTCTTACGCACAATTCACAAAGTAAAAGGGCACAAACACACATTCCATTTGTATTTTTGGTTGGCTTTTCGTATAAATTCAAGAACCAAGAACCCTTCTCGAGCAATCTCCCTGTAATTTATATTTGTTGGAAATAGTTTTTATGTATTTTTAATTACACATTCACAAGTTTTCACCCCAGAGCTGAGTGGACAATTTGGGCAGGCAGTTGAAATAAATGTGTAGAGGAACTGTCATCATTTTGTTGGATATTTTTAAATTTTTTCAATCAATTTTTTCGCTCGATACTCGATTTAAATAATTCTGGATAAATTTGTGTGCATTTGGGGAATAAATAAATAAAATAAACCCTGAGCATCATAAACAGTTGGGCGACCAATTGATATGCGCATGATTATGCTAACAGCCTTTTAGACAGAACCAAATGGAATACCAAATTGTTTTCCTATTCGAAAATCAAAACAGAAGCTCTATTTTTATTTTATTTCACGTCCAGCAAACAGCTCGAAACACGGGTTAAAATGTATTTTAATTTGTGGTACCCCTTTTTGCTCAAAGTCTTCAAGTACACTCCAGTGAAACAGCAGAATCTTTTTGGCCAGCTAGGGTCAGGGCTGAGATTTGTTTAATTATTTGTTTAATTAAGCGGCAACATGCGGCTGCATTCGTGTCAGGGCTACCGCAGAATCTCCGTCTCGAAAAAAGCCCGCTTAAATGCCTTTCGAGTAACAATTAGACAATTGCAGGGTTAACTGCCTAGCCCCCTTTGGACCGGCCCCCTTTCGAGCCAAAGTCATGGTTTGTCATGGCCCGCTGGAGACCTCCCTACTCACCGCCCCTCCCAACTTGACTTGGCCGGGCTTTGGCTTTGGCTTGACCTGCTCTGCACTGGCGTTTTATGTTTGATACCAGGTACATGTGGAGTACCAGGGTATATTGAGTTTATGATATCTTTTACTTTACATCTATAGAGGGGAATTTGTTAAAAGCAGCTTAATTTTAATTTTAAATTCTCTTTTAATGGTTTTGAATGACTATTTAAATTTATTAATGGTATTTTTACTGCTTTCCCTTCGATTGATTTGAGAATTTTTATTACTAGATTCCATCCTTAAACAACTTTCCTTTTCACGAAGTACCTTCTAGTCTTGACCCTCTGGATTGCGATATTCTTTCTTTTTATGTTCCGATTTCTGTTGTACAGAGCCAGACGACAGACATATAGCAAACACAGACAGAGACCTTTGATGGATACTTGGCCATATTTTCGCTACTAAATGCGGGCTCAAAGTTCGCCGGATTGTGAACCTTTTGCCTTGGACGGCTTTCGAAATACTTGAAATTCGCCGGCGAGACGGGCGGGAAAATTCACTCACTGGTGGAAAAACTCGATGCATCCAGCTGTAGACAAAAAACTAGTTGCTTGGCTGGTTGGCTGGCCTTGGTCTAATCCACATTTCAGAATCCCCAAGCAAGCAACAGGCGGCTAGCGGGCGGTGGATTCTGTGGCCAAACATGATACTCGGTTGTTTGGCCTAGGTTTTAGCCATGATGGCAGCCGTTGGCCAGAACGAGCATGGCTCATAGCTGCGTAGTTGCATAGCTGCAACTTGACTTTGCAATCACACCGTTTTGGACCGTCTCGCGCCAAACAAGTGCCGTTCAAGTGCGGATTGCCAAGATCAATGTGCGGCGAGCATGAGTTTCAACAATGATGTACGGATAGACGTCTCCTTGATGAGTTTCCTTTAATAGTTTTTCTTATTCTTCTTTCGTATTCCTTGCAGATAATCATCACGGCCATGGACCGATTTGTGTGGTTTGTCCTGCTGGTGGTCATGTCGCACCTGGTCACCGAGTTTACCCGCGTTTCTGGCTATGCCCGTGGCCAGCGGCAAGAGCTGGTGCTGCTAAATGATGTAAGTGGGGCCAACTGAAACTTTAGGGCCATACTACAAATTCCCTGAACCTATTACAGACCCTCCTACAACCCATGCCTGTTCAGAATATGGTGCTCTATCCTAGCCAGGAGTATGGCCAGTACCAGCAGCGTCCCTCCTCTGCGGGCTCTGTGCATAGCCTGCAGCAGAACGCAGCCTTGCTGCTAAGTAGTCTGGCGGCACAGGCTGCCCAGGCAGCGGGGGCAGCTGCAGCTGGAGCCACATCGGTTCCCGGAAGCAATGGGGCCATCCTGTCCCTGGGCGAAGTGCCCGCACAGCCCGCGCACACGGCGGAGAGCACATATCCCATGTTCAGCCTGCGACCGCTGATCGACAGCATTTTCGAGGTGAGTTTTCCGCGCTTGCCCCCAATCCCCCTCAGGCCAAAGTCGCTCAACCGAATTTTCCCTCCCGCAGATTCCGATTTCGACACTGCGCGCTGTCAACAATCTGGTGGGTCGACTGACCGGCAGCTATCGTCAGGCTGGTGCCGGTGCCACGACGGAACTGTCGCAGAAATCTGTGGCGGCCGGCACTGCCCTGCCCTCGGGCAGACCCAGTCCTCCGCCCAACCTCCTGCCTCATGGCCATCCGGATGCAGAGCGCCATCAAATGCGCGAGGAGATGGCGTAATTTAGGGAACTCTACTTTTAGCTTGTAACTGTCCGTGTGAATGTGTTGTAATTTCTGTCAGTGTATGTCTCATGTGTGTGCTTGATTTTTTCACGTGCATTTAATGCGTTTCTTTTTGTACCTTTGTGATATATGTGACCTTGTTGTAAGGCTAGCCTAAGGATATTTATGTCCGAACATAAACAAACAACAAAACACAAAAACAGCCCAAAAAAATTTTAATTTAAAGAAAATAAATGTAAAAAATATATAAAAATTGGTAATATATTAGGTAAAATGATTGCATAAAAGTAAGGTAAGTTAAAAAAATATTTGTGTATACTTGAGAGCAAATTTTAAATGCGAAAACTTAAACTTAAAATTTTAATTTATCTAAAATCCTATAAACAATTTGACAAAGTTTTAATATATTTCATTATATTTTAAAAGCAATGTGGGAAGCATTACCAAATGATTCAGAATTTTTAGGCTTTTATTTGATTACTTAAGCTAGCTATTTTAAAGGTGACATGTGTGATCCTTAATATGTAATATAAATTTAAGTTAGTTTAAAAATTTATAAAAATAATTTAGAGGCAGTTTAAGAGATAACAGATTTTTCTTAGCTATTTTGAACCTATAAAAATAACTTCAAATAGAATCTCAAGAGACATTTGAGTAAATATAAAAATACTTAAGAAACATTCGGAAGACATTTTAAGCTAGAGATCAGTTGTATAAGACTTTAAAGTCTTTTTAAAAATTATTTTAAATGTAAACTCGAAGGCTAAATAAATTTGGTTGCATAAAACAAAAATTTTAATATAAATAAAAATCAATTAAAAATGAAAGAAATAAATATTTCACATTTATTAAATCTTTATTTACCATTAAAACCCAGAGAAATTCTTTGAAATGTGAAAAAGTTTATCAAATTCCACATCTGAGCAGTTAAATACCAATTATATTTAAAACAAAATACAATTTTCGCTGAACTCCATTCCATTGTAAATCGTAAACTGAATTTACACAAATCGTAAAAACAGCCAGCCCCAAAGTATGCCACTGCCTTGGTTTATTTACATTTTTCTGGTTGAAGTCCTAGCATACTTTTAAAGTTTTTTCATTAAATATGCAACTGTGGTTTAAGCAAAAACACGGATTAATTCGTCAGTTAAATAATATATAAATATTTTTTTGGGCACTGCGTAAATATGACGTTGACGAGTCAATAAATGCATATGCATATCAGTAGATTGGCGCACAAAAACACTTCCCCGTAGATTAATCATCGCTGAAAAAAGAAGCTTATCAATAGCAGTGGCACTTCCTGGCAATCAAAATACTGCAAACATTGTTTCACTCATGTCATTGATTTGTGCAACACAAATAGACGTAGCTAAAGAAAATTAATTAATTTTAATGAGATTTTCATTTCCAATGCGCAGGACAAAAAAAACACAACGTAATTAGTGGGGGAAAGGAAGGAAGGATGATGAAAGAGACTCTTTTTTATCAAGGATAAAGTGTCCCTTTCTTGTTTCTGGCCAGTCGAGGTAATCATGCGTGATGGAAAAGGACCCAAACCATCTGAATCGAATCGCCAATGAATTGAATTTAATTATATATTTTCTTGTTGGACCCTTTTCGGTGGCATTTGATTTTTCGGCCATTCCCCATGCGCCGTTCGCCATCATTCCAAATTATCTAGCACGTGCGCTGCTCTGCGGATTTTGGCCAGAAATTGGGGGCCAGAAAACAGAAGGCAGCATAGCACACGCGGCTTTGTTTGTCATTTGAATACCTAATGAGCAACATAGAGAGAGCGAGAGAGAGTCGGTATAGGAGGGGTTCAAGAAACCCCAGAAGCAAAATAGATTCCCATTAAATTCGATGGAAACTTTAGCGAAAAAACCCCTGAAAACCGCGGCTTATTAATTTGTCCAACTGCAATTGGCAATCGAAATTTTTGCTGCAGCTTCGTTGAAGCGTGAAACAAAAAGCAAAACCGAGAACCGATACTGTTTATGGCCAAATGCAGCCGATGGCAACCGCAGACGTCCAAATTGCCAAAGGCTTTAAAGTCAGCAAAAAGCGGCAACAGGGGGCAGTGAGAAACTCCCAAAATAGCGTTGCATATTGGCCAAAAACCGGTTTTTTTCACTACTAGCCAAAACATTTGCAGTTGAATGGGGCGAATGAGTAATGTCATGGATTTACGTGCTATTGTTTTTTACGATTCTGTATGTAATTCATGTCGCTTCGGCGAATCTTTAATTAAAATATATGTTTGATTAAAGCTCAGGGTTAATTGTTTGTTTACTTTACTTTATATTACAAAATCTTTAATGTGGAAAAATCTTCCGTTAAGAAAAATTTGTTTTTAGCTTTTTTAACCGAAATGATATTAGTTTCTATTAAACGTAAAAGATTATAATAAAACATAAATGGTAAGTTTGTATTCGGTTAAGAAAATACATATTTTCCTAATAAGTCCCAAATATTTATAAATAATTATATTTAAATTTAAATGGACTTACTGACCTTAAAATAATACCTTATAATTGCCGCGAGCTTGGCTATTTTTAATTTAATATTTAAAATAATCGACTAGACCTTATGTTTAATGAAATTATCCTTCAACAAGCTTATATATAGTTTACCAGGGACTTGACAAAAATATAAGAACTTGTAGTATTATCATATTTTCCAGATTTTCCAACCAAAAAAAAATTAATTCAATAAATCCTAATAAGGGTCGATTTCCAACTAATAATTATTTTTAAAGCCATATAAACAATTAAACAAATATATAAACCTGTAAATTATCTAAATAACACATTAATCCAAGTTAAAATTTAATTTTTCCCACGAATAAGTCACAAAAAGCAGAACACTGACCACTGATTCAAAATATAGCTTTGTCATTTAGCAGACACATGTCTGAGATGCTGTGCGATGTTCCCAAATTCTCACCCAGTTGTTAGGACAGGTGCCGGATCGGACTGACAAGTGCTAATAGGTCGCCGAAAAATACAGTATACATAACTCGGAGATTCTTGCATCATCATCTTTATCGCTGCACCCAGCAGCAGCTCGGAAGATAATTAAATATATTATAAATAAAAGTAAGGAGGAAGGCGATAGAACAAAAGCCGGGCTCCTATATAAATAGACGCCTGCTTATTTAATTGCGACACAATTCCAGTTTGCGAGGCATTACAAGCCGCAGACAGAAGACACCAGACACAGACCGAAGACTCGGCCAGAAGACTGTGTACAGTAGACAGTGGGAACGGCAGTCCCCGCGGCAGAATTCAAGTTTAAGCCCGGCTCAAGCCAGCCGCTCGGCCACCCGACCACTCAGTGCAAAGCCAAATCGCGACGCGACAACAACGAACCGCTCACTCTGGAAAATAATATTAAAATAAATTAATAAAAAACAAAGTCCAGCAGCGGAATATCTACAACAAAGGTACAGACCCTAGCCCAGACGTCGTTAATTAATCAGAAATCTTGGAATAGCATGTGAAAGCCCCGCCAAATTATGCTGGGCCGCTCCCCCAGACCAAGTGCGAGAAAGAATTCTCGCGGAGCAACGCGATTCGCATACGAAACGAGCCTGGAATTGATTCCGACTTTGGATTTTCTTGTTTTCTAGCCGCACAATGTTCGTCTTACTGGGAGTGATCTGCCTGCTGCAGACGGCCAGCCTGGTGCCCGCCCAGGTGAGTCCACCTCCAGCCCCATTCCTTCCCCGAAAGCATGTTCCCAAAAATTAATTAAAAGCATCCAGTCGACTGACACCTGCCACCGCGCACACTCCGACCCAAGTGTCGGGCCAGGACGAGCTTTTGTACCGAAAACCAGTCAGTGCGGTTCGAAAATATTTTAATTACAACGCAGTCAACTCGCTATTTATTTCTGCATTGCCACTGCCACGTTTATGTGGTAAACGAGTCCCGGTTTCAGCCTCTCTTCAGAGCCTTAACGTTCCCAGCTCAGCTGACTCATATTTCCCACAGGCAGATAAATGTCTCAGCCCTAATTGACACTGAATTCATTAACTTTGATTAATAGATCAATCAATGAATCGCATTTCCTGTTGTCAGCAGGGGGAAAAAGAGTGCATTTTAAGACTTAAGTGTTGTATTATTTTTAAAGGGTAAATTGAGGTATAGAAAAATTAAAATAAATAAGTATTGGATTTTTAACTTTGTATAATCGCTAGTAGTATTTTTAGTAATTTTAGTTATAAGCTTACAAAAAAATATTGGTCATAGTTTAGAAATAACCTCTACAAAATACATAAAAATAGAAATAGAAGAGCTAGCTAGTAAATTTAAATTAAATTCTATCTTTAGCGTTTCACAAAAAGAATTTACTATTTATTAAGGAAAATCCACGTTTTCTATTAAACAATTCCCAAAAATCTAGAATTTTCTTAATCGCCTCACAGAATTCCTCAAATCTGACCAATATAAATTCCCACGCTGACCTTACCGCATAAACTATTTAAATAATGAAAATCTGGATTAGAAAATCGACAGCAATCAATGCTGGCAGCACAGAACAGATGAAAGCCAGTGACTCGCGATGATTTTATTTTGCGGTTCGTGGCCACAAAATTAACGTGAAAGGCGAAAGTGCAAAATTCGATTCGACTTCGTTGGCCCAAAGTGCAGGGTGAACTTTTTGGCCAGGTCTTATGACCGTTGCACAATGTCCACGTCCGGTAACGGAGCTGTAATTACAGGCCAAGGCTTGCTTGATTTCCTCACCTGCCTGGGCCTGGATAGTAATTACCTCCGTGAGTTGGCTCACTTGCTTATCATTAATCTTGGGCTTTAACTATTATACATCATTTTAATAACTGCTGCTGGTTTTAGTGGCTGCCTTGAACTTTGACTGCCTCGACTAACTAATATCAATTTAATTGCATTTTTTAATGCTGATTACTCATACGCAGTGTTGCACATGAGTGAGGTAAGGAGACTAGAAATTTATAAGGGAAAACCCGGGGTTTTTGGGGCTTAAATTATCTGAATTCTAATGATATAACGCCTGAAAGATCTGTTGAGTTAATAAGAACTGAAAAACAATCAAAGAATAGCTTCTTTTGCCACAATATTCCTCTTTATAATACCTTTGTAAATTAACTACCAAAGAATCCCTGTCAGATAAAATTATTTAAATATTAAAAGAAAACATAGACCACAAATATATAATAAAAATTTGTTCTTACTTGAGCAAGAACTTATAAATACTTTTTTAAAGAGATATCGAATTAGTTTTATATTTCAATACAATTTTTCTTTAAATGCCAAATATAAATAAATGAAAATAATTTTTTCTTTGCACTTTAATATACCCAACACCTTACAATACATTCCCCCGAACATTCAGTTAGCAAACACTTTAGTTTTTGTGACTTCTTTATTTGGGTTAGATATGTCTATGAATACATTCTGACTCAGTTCTTGCCACTTAACCCCTTTAAGACGGCTTTAAGGTAAGCTGACCCCTTTGACCAATGGAATTTTTACACACTCTGCGCCCTCGCAGAATACATTTTACACCCCTTAGCACCTTTTTCCATTGTCGTGCTTTCTTTTTGGGGAAAGTTTATTTTTGTTTGCGGCTCGGGGGCTAAAAGAAATTAGATTTTAATCAAAGCATGCATGAAATTTGCATTTACCAGGGACAGAAAAAACCCAAATAATTTTTTCTTTAGGGTCGTGGGAATTGAAATTAGGTGGCGGGCAAGTAAAGACTCCTGAGAAGGGTTTCCCTCTGACCCAGAGGTTACAATTTGCGGCAGCGATTCCCTGAAATTCATGCAAATGGCCAGCTATTCATGCCATATCTTAATGAAGAAGAAATCCAAGAAATCCCTTTAGTTTATTCTTCAAGTGGCAATATTTCTGGCTTGGGTCATGAACCCAGCTTATGAATCCCAGCCAACTCCTGGCAATCTTAAATCTGCCGCTGGCTATTACCCTAAATTAGCCAAACACAATTGTGGCAGTTCGGTTGTCAACTCTGAGATATATCGGGGATCCCTATCTGGGGGGAGGAGTGGTTTCTCTGCAAACATGGCAATCGTATAAATTTACTCTCTTCCTGGGACAGGTGAAAACATTTAAATTATTCTCAGCTAATATTGAACAATGGGTTTTGGCAAAGCTAACAAAAGTTTTGTTCTTTGTTTGACTAAATAAATGTTGCAGTATTTTATTTTAATGCAATTATTTCATTAATTTACCTGGCTTTGCTCACAAAAAGAGTCGTACAACTTGTTGTTTGCTTTTCTGTGGAACAAGAGATAAATTAAACAGAGTTGGTGGGGGTTTCATATATTGTTTTGAGGGCAAACTTTTTGATATGCAATTACATTTTTAATAAATGATAGTGGAGTTGGTAAATAGCTATTTTATTATTGCTGTAACATAGAACATTTTAGTCATGACCTTAGTTATTGGTCTTTGGCTCAATTATCTATGAGCCTTTTAAACTTCATTGAAATATTTTGTTCTTATTTTTTAGTTTACAAAGTTAAGCTGCTCATTTCCATATTATTTCAAGTAAACACCCGACAGCCTTAGTGTCAGCCTTAGTAAGACATTAAAAAATTATGATATTTTGCAACTTTTCATTTGTAATTAAGTTTTGTAGTTTCAATGTCAGTAGCAAAGTCTACAGTCGAAAGAGCAACTATTTTCAAATAGTAAAGTACAAAGAGCACAATTTTTTCTTAAAATCAAACAAAAGGTTTGGTTTTTATTGGCACTAAAAGTGTCTTTTAATTACAAACAAAACCTTTTCAATGTAAAAGGTTTCAATGGTTGAATTTCATATATTTGAGATACGTTACTTACATACAGTTCCATTGCTTTTATCTTGGCTAATAAGTTTTCCATTGATTACTTTAAGTAATAAGGTTGTTGGCAGTTATTACAGTATCAATCTAATTTACTTTTTTAACTGGAAATTCTTGTTTATATTATACATGCTAATTAAACGAGATATATTCCACCAGGGAAAAAAACAGATCAGTTTCTATAGGCTTTGTGGGAGAAATTGTAAATTGAAATTCTATTTCATATTTTCATATTTATTAGGTTTTTAAAAGTTTAATTAATTAAAAAGAGAATAAATAGCCATCCTATATGTATATATATTTTTTCTGGCATTAAAAATAATAAATAAAGCCTACAACAAATAGTTTTAAAATGTTCATAGTCATAATTTTTATATTTAACAGAATAACTATTGTTATCTTTAAAATTAAACAAAAAGTATTTTGTGAATTAAAATGTAGAAATTTTTAGTCATTTTTTACCCCTGTGCACCTGCCTTAATGTTCTTATCTTTTCCTTGATTTTCTACACTAATTGTTATTTACAACTTCAAGTCAACTAAGAGTGCTTACTCTCGTAAAACAGCAAAACACACATAAAGTACTTATTGTAGGTCCAGGCCGTAGATGGCCACTTCCAGATGAGCTGGGCTCCCAGTGCTCTCCGTCTGGTTCCTCTGGCAACGCAGGACCACAAACTCCTGGCCAATGCCACCGGCGGTGAGGTGTGCCTCGGCTCCGCCGCCCAGATCTTCGACATGAATACCCGTAATCCGGTAGTTATCGCTGGCATTCTGCCGGAGATTCTCAAGGAGATTAAGCAATTTTCTGGCATCGTATGCTCTCGATATAAATCTCACCTGCGAGCCGTAGATGAGATCCCGGCCGGGGGCCGATGGCGTTAGGTAAACATCCTCGGTGAGCAGTGGGCTGGCATATTTGCCGACATGTCCCCAGGTGACCGAGGCGCCGTCCCCTTCCCTTATCCGGGGCAGTAGCAGGCACAGCGCCAACATCGACGCCCACGCCCTTGCACTTGTCAACATGACAACATGTGTCTCCGTTCGTCGTCTTCGCCGGAGTCTCTGTCTCTGTCTCCGTATCTGCCTCCTCGTCTGTGGATTGGGATTCTGGCTACCAGGTACTACACCTCCTACTCCTCCTCTTGCTGGTTCAGTCGGCGTGTGAAACCCAAATGAGCCGCCGTCAGGAGGCCAAGTTAAATATTGTCGTGGTGCTGGCCTGGCAAGACTCTTATCAGCCAGACAGGTGGCAGAATGGCCTCTCGTTCTCGCTCTTTTTTTGATAGAGGCATCAGCACTATTGCCACGATGTGGATACCCTTACCTGTAGAAGTAGTATTTCTATATAGAGTCTTAATATAAGCAACTCTGTCAAAAGAAATACTTTTTTTGTATTTTCTTTACTATTACATTTTTGAGAGTGCTTATATTAATTAAAGCTAAGTAAACTCCTCAAGAATCCTTTCATATACTCGAAAATATAGCCCTGAAAACGTTTTTAGTCATAAACGAATACTTAAAAAATTAATAATTAAAGGTTCAGAAAACCTAAAGAAAAAAGCAATTTGCCATATTGATATATTTGAATACCTACACACCTAGGAAACAGTTTATAATTAAACCTTAAAATGTAGTAATTGATGCTTGAGAGGCAAAACTCGAAAAGAGTATTTTTAGGTCACTTAATTACTCCATATAGTTCTGTTTGTTTTGGGTTTGTTGTGCTAGCTGTTAAGGCGTCATAATTATTGATAACTTACTATATGTGGAACGCTCTTGGCACTCTCATTAACCGAGTTTCCACAATCTAACAAAAAACACTCCCACGCTGAGGGCCTCTCCCTCTCTGTTACCACTCTCCAGAATATGCTTTATCTGCGGATCGAACTTCGGCTGGCAGCTTATCTTTAGTTTCAGACATTTTAATTATTCTCTATGCCATAAACTGACAAAACGAACTGTGCAAATATTTACCAGAAACCAAACATTTCCAGAGCGGAACTTCAGCGACCTTCACCGACGATTTGAGGCGTTGAGAAATTCCGCTTAAATTGATTAACACAATGCGTTGGGCCAAGGAATATTTATAAACTTACTTCACCGGGCACAAAGGGTGTTTGCCTGTTTTCCCGGGGTTTTGGCCAAAGTTGTTCCGTAACTTTACAACTATATTGCTGAAAAGCGGACCAAACATCTTTGGGCCAAAAAGTTTTGCTGGGGCAAAATGCGAACTTTGAATAGCATTAAGTATACGCAACGTGCGCCGCCGAACTTTGTGCTAAAATTCTCACATCCTCGCGCTCTTCCTCCCCCAGCTGATTACCCTGCGCGATGGCAAGGTGGGCGTGAACTTTGCCGGATACCATGCGGATGCGGGACTGGGCGGCCTGCTCACGGGTAACTCGGCCCACGGCGGACTCAGCGCCTCCGCCGGAACTCCGTGGGGCGCCCGGGCAGCCGCCGGTCTAGGCGGCAATCTGGATGGTGAGTCTGGGAGTCTGGTTAGCATAATTGATTCGATTTAACACACCTTTCTCTCCTTCCCGTAGGACGCGCCTCCGGTGTGGGCTATGCCGCCGCCCAAGCTAATCCCTCGGTGGGGGCCAGTGCCCTTCTGGGCGGCAGTGCCGGAGAACATGGTTACATAGGAGCGGAAGCTCATAGTCCGGGCAAGGCGGTGATTTCCTCCAAGCAGCACAGTGTCCAGCCGGCATATCCTGCCGATCCTGTCGACCCTGGCAATCCTCCCCTGCCCACTCTGGCCCCCGTGACTCCACAACCGACAGGGAGCAATCACATACAGAAGGTGAAACCTCCCAAGAAGTACTCGCTGGTCAGACAAGATGTAAGTAAGATTTAAAATAGGACATAGAAGTGTGCATTTTCAGAGGAAAACTAATTTGGTATTGTGGCTGCAAAGGGTCCAATTCCAACCAATTCCCGGTTTAAAATATTAATGAAAGCGAACTTAAGACGCCCATTAAATCATTAAGTAGAACTGTGATAAATTTGTCATTAAACAGAGATTTACTCCATTCATTACACAACTAGACCCACCAGGACATTTCCTGTAATGCCCACAAAGGGTTTTCCAATCAAGATTTTCCGAGAAAAGTAATTCCATCTCTTGTCATAACCTTGTTTACGTTTAATTTACGAGACTGTTAACATTCCGCCACTTGGAAGTTGCAAATGTAATCGATAGATGGCAAAATTCCCAGAAGTTACAGCTTCAAGAGTATTTAAAGTTTACGGCAAAAAGATTTTTAGTGGTAACTTCTTAATTATAGCTTCAGCGATGTTATTGCTCTTTTTCGCAATAAAATTAGGGGCAACTTAAGCCCTAATGCGGCTTTTCAATTGCGCAATTTCTGGGAAACAGAACTGCAGGCAGGCGGGAGGGCGGGAAATAATCCTCGACTAGTATTTAACTACAGTGTGGAATATTGATCAATATGGCAATAACAATGCCGGCAAGCAATCAATCTATCGGCCTCTCCACCACGCCGCCATTCATGTTTTAGCCGGACCACAGCGGAATCATTGAAAATGATGTTAAAGCGGCCGCCGATGCGGATGCCGCTGCTGTTGCGGTGGATAAACACCAGCCCGCTTCGTTGATAATTGTCAAGCGGCCACGCCTACGCGTCAAGCACATACGCCCCCGGCCCGTGCGGCAACGGACCGTATACGTGATGCAGCAGCAGCAGGAGGCACAAATTCCACAGGAGGAGCAGGGGCAGGCGCATCAGGACGAGCAACAGTCGCCCATTGAGGTAACCGTAGCAACAACATTGAATGCGGTGCGGCAACAGATACAAATACACCATACAGATGCAGATACACAACCTCACAGATACACGAGGAGAAAGGCAATTTAAGCTTGCAAATCTTGGCTTTAAGTCTGCACACTTACAGATAAGCCTATAAAGCACGCTTTCTTTAGGGGAAATCAAAGGAAATATACACGAGATGCCTGCAAACAAGCTTAATAAATACTATTAATTAATGAGTTTGATAAACGATTAAGATTTTAAGGTTTATTTTGACTTATAAAGTCTTCACTTTTTGAAGATATTTTTTTAACCAGTATAGCCGAGAAAATGTCCTCCTGATGACTTCAAGATTAAAAACATAGTTTGATCTTGATTTTAAATTATGAAACCTATGCTTTTTTATTAAGTTCTTAACGGTTCTGAAAATTCAACTCCACTTATTAATACACCTTAAAATATGCTTAATATAATTTAAATTACATTTTGTTGGTGATTAGGTGTTAACCGTAAACTATTTTTCCAGTGCAGTTACACAGATACTCGCACTCACACACATACACTCACCTCACCCCAAAATACACAAATTGTCGGCTTTTTGGCGGAGCTCCCTGGAAACAAAACTTTCGCTTTGAGAAGAAATAACATTTTGGGATGTAATTTTATTTGAAAACATTTGCGGACAATGTGGACAGAGGCTGCTGCTGCTTTGGCTGATACTATTGCGTTCTGGTTTTATTATTTTAGTGAAATTTATTTTAACACAACTTTAATTCCTTCCCCCTGAACACCGAAGGCCAA
The DNA here is from genome assembly GCA_018152175.1 of Drosophila jambulina. NCBI lineage: Eukaryota > Metazoa > Arthropoda > Insecta > Diptera > Drosophilidae > Drosophila > Drosophila jambulina. The sequence goes on along the minus strand of JAECXH010000113.1, from coordinate 22,635,506 downwards.
ACCCCACTTAAAGTTTTTATTTTTTTCTGTGCATGTGGTGCTCGCTGGCCTTTGAAAGCAATTTCCTTACTGAATATTTACCCGTAACTTATGAATACATATCTTTACACACAGGTGCCGGTGAAGAGCGAGGCCAAGGTGGTCCAGACCCATAAGTACAAGTCCGTGCAGCGACCTCAGTCCGTGAACAACCGCTTTGTAGCACCCCAGGCCCAGGGACCCGTGGGACTGGCTTTGGATGTAAGTTCAAACGGGAAGAGTTAAACTTTGAATTCGAAAATTAATTAAAATAATTTTTAAACTGAACTTTTAAGACTGGATTTTTATGCAATCTTTAATATATTATAAAACAGATTCCTATTGGCATCCTGCGCTCCCTGCAGCAATCTCTGGGAGCTCTGACCGGAGGAGTGCCTCCGCAACAGCCCGCCGCTGTCCAGCCTCACTAAGCTAAGCTCTTCGACAAGGTCCTAGAAATCCAGATAACTGTATTTGTAAGCCCTTCTTAAAGCACCTCCAGCCTCCCTTAACCCGGTGAAAATCGATAAAGCGTTTACGCCCAAGACAAAGCCAATTGTATTGAATAAAGATGAGTGACAAAGGAAATCGGCCATAATTGAGTTTGTGAGACAAAGTCTTGGCTGGGAAATACAGTATGTATTAGTTCAGAATATAAAGGTAAAGGAAGATATACATTTTTATAAATATACTTATGAAAAAGTTATAAAATACTTTGATTTTGTTAAAAGGGCTCACCTTCATTATTTAAAAAAAAACCTGTTAAGCTTGAACATCCCCATGATGGATTTTTACTGTATGATGCTCTATGCTTATAGGATAAACTGTGGAAATTAATTGAAAGTGTTGTAAGTGCTGGACACGTGCTGTGTTTAATTTTCCATCAACTATTTGAGCTGGACAGTGGATTCCCGGAAATTCAAATAGAAAATCAGGCCCAGACTAAACCAACTGCCAAGCAAGAGACCTTGGTCAAAGCACTTAACTCTTGGTTTAGTATAAACTGTTTGCCAGCCATGTTTGTTGTTGATTAAAAAGGGTCTCGTCTCGCATCTCACGCCATTAAATCAAATGCCACAACACACAATGCAGGGAAATGAATTGAAATGGCATCCGCATATGAGGAGGAGCAGCATATTGCCTGGGAAAATTCGCTGGAAACTCAACTTAGCAGCTTGCTGGCAAAATACCCAAGCTTGTTTATTCAGGGGACCCGTGTGTGTGGAGATCCAGACCTCAGACAAGATATGGCACACACACACGCCACACTATCACCATTAAGTGCGAGGCGGCAAAATATTTCACACTCCGCAACCGCAGGCACTTGGGTGCCCCAAATTTACAAGATGGAGTATGGAAGGAGGGTATGAATGCACAACAACAGCAACATCAACAGCGAGGACATGCATTGTGTAAATGTGCTTAAATACTCGGAGGGCTTTCATGCTGTTAGCCCCCCGAGACACGAGGCGGCAAGGGTCAGTGTTTGTTTAGGGCCGGCCTCGTGTAGTGGCCGCTATTTAAATTTCTTAATTAGTGCTTGACCGGAAATTTATTGCCCGTTAGTCTGTGTACTAAACATCCAATGGGGCATCCTTTCACAGTCCTTTTTACACGGAAATGAATGTGCAACAGGCTTTAAAGCAGGCTCCTTGCATTGGGTAAACATTGCGGTTTTGCTAAATTAAAAGAAAACAGGATTTAAAGTATTCGAAATCTGAAGAATATTCTATCATGTCCTTACTTTATTCTAGAAAACTTCTAGTGAGTAAAGGGAAGGTAAACAGAAGCCTAGCAGACTTCGGGTTTCGTTTAATTTAGTTTATTTTTCTATGAAATCTTTACTTGGATATGTTTTTGGATTATTTCTAAATGCTTCTTGATTTTCAATAGTTTTTGGGTTTATTTATAAATTCAATGAGATTTTATTTATTAAACTTCCAATTTGTAGTTATTCATTTTATTTTTTTTTCTCTCTTAACAAAAATATATATGAATGGGAAAATTCATGACTTGGGTTTATAAATTAAATATATTTTACCATTAATTTCAAGTGTTTTAGAGTATTTTTAATATACTAATTTGTAGTAAATCATTTTTAACATTTATTTTAAGCAAAGTAAGAACCTCCATAATAATGTCCTTTTAATTGAAATTAATGCCTTTCCAACTGAACTCGCGTGCATAATTTTCTTAAAAATATAAATCCTTGTGGGCAGCACAATCTTCCTGGTCGTTTTTCAGGGAACTTAAGTCACAGGAAATTATTCCTTGCCCATAATTTAAATTTTCTTTAAGAGCCCGAAAACCAAATACATATATTTTCAATAATTTCCGACATAGTTAGGCCGCCCAAAATCAACAGGGCAGCTTTAGTACATTTTTTGTTAGTCTTTTTGCACCCAGGACAGAGCCCGAAGGAGGAACAGGAGCAACAGAGACCACACAAAATCGGTGGCACGGGAGTAGCGGGTGAAAGGTCAAAGCTCGATTCGTGGGTCGCGGCTTGCCTCATTAAATTTAACGCACGTGCCGCACAAATTATGTTTACACACAGGCACATACACCAAACACACACCGCATCTACACACTCGCCGTCCGAGTGGGCATACATTTAAACATTTTCGTAATTTAGAGTTCCAGTACAAAGGGAAATGCTAGTGGAGAAATTGAAAAGGTTTTCTTTCGGTCTACAATTTACGTGGGCCGAAAGAACGAATGAATAGCTGCTGGTCTAGGTTAAATCATTCAACAAATGAGTGCTCACACACACATAAACACACTAACAAACGACACACACATGTCCTTATTAAGTTGCCTTCTTTACAGAGCCTTCCCCAAAAGGTAGGCAACATAAAATTTCTGTAATTTGCTGACGAGACCGCAATCCGCACAGCTGTTAAAGCTGCTTTAAGTTCCCAAGTTATCGAATCGAATTTTACACATTAATATTGCTTTTACTGTGCACTCTGCCTAATTGCAGGAAACTAATTTTCTCTCATTTAATTTCCTCACAAAATACAAAGCTTTGGCTTGCTTTGCACATGTTTAAGGCCTTAAATTGCATTATGCTTCAAAGGTAATGGGTGAAAGTGGCTTTAAAATTAAGATCAAATGTGAGAAAAATATTTTTCTATGTCAGATACGGTTTACAAGGCTAAACTCTATTAAAATTCTAAAAAGCACTACCTAACATTAAAGTAAAAATTTTTAATAGGATAAGAAAATATACTGTTTTCTAGTTCTTAAAGATTTTCTCAGGCTTTAAATTATTTTTAATGCTATTTTTTAGCTCAAATATTCTAATGTTCAACTTTAAGTACGTATCAGATTTTTCAAAAATTTATATTTCTTAGGAAATACTTAAATTGCTATGTAATTCAATGTATGATGTCTGATATAGCATTTTTAATGGATCTTAGTAATATATTTTCCTTTCCAAGCCTTTTAATTCCGGAAATCAGTGTGAAATGTATAAATCTGTAAAATTGTGCAAAAGGTGCGTCATAGCAGAGACGTAGGTAAATTGTGGCCGGGCCAACGCTGCGTATGCTTGATATCCCAGTTGAACTGCGGACTCCTCCATCGCAGGTAACTAACTGTGGCACTTATAAATATTCATTGCTCCTCGTCCCAGCTTACGCAGATCGAGTGCAAACAGCTCGAGCATAAATATTCATAAATTCCACGGCAAGTTGTAAGTAGAGATCTGGACCTAAAAAAAATAAATGCTGCAAAACTTTCCATTCGCCGCTTTGTCGCTCTTCATTAAAGATTGCTTGTACACACGTGCAGCTACCTTATATTCTTATATACCTGTTTTATATATATATGTATATATGGCATCCAAATATGCGCTGTCTGCATTATTAATGAGTCGCCTCCATTTAATTGAAGCAATGTGATTGTGGCCATTGCGACAGGTGGTGGTGGATGGTGGCAAGGTGCGTTGATCCGAACGGGCCTGAACACCTGTCGTGTCTGGGCATATGCAAATTCGACTTGCCACGTGCTCTGGGCGTCTCTGGCTTCGTCTTCAGCTCCGGATTCCTGTTATCCCGGAATTCGGTCTACGTTTTCTGTGTTAGTCGCCGCCGCCTGGCTGCCAGTTAAGAGTGTCAACACACTCAGTTCATGGAAATGTTATCCTTTATAGTCGGCATTGCTTCCGAAACGTGTGATTCCACTGCAGAGCAGCATTGAAGGAAAGGTAAGAATTTAAATTTTAAGCTGAAACACATCAAAGCATGGTAAACAATTATAATAAAAGCGACATTTTGTGGAAAATGGATAAATGCTTAAATAATTACATTGAGGGAGCTGAAACGAGGTAAATTTTTAAGGAAAATGGAAATTTAATTCAGGGTTTCCCAAAATTCAAAATATATATTGATAACTAAAAAAATACGTTAAAATATTAAAATTACTACTAAAAATTCAAATATTTATATATTCCAATTATGATAAAATTAATATTTGTAACTGTAGTCAGTATTTTTGTTTAGAATTTGAAATCAAAACGGTTTTAAACTCCTATAGCTCCTATATCCCTTAAAGGGTATTCCAATAGTCTTCTCCTAACCTCTAAGTACTTTAAATATTTAATGTTGAAACCGTAAATAACACAAAACCCCAAAAACTAAAGCGCGTAAGGGGAACCCTTTATTTTCCGGGTCAGAGCAATGAATAAGAAGAAAGCTGTTGCCAAATATAAAACTCAATAAATCGTGTACCTTAACCAAGAGAATCGTAAACTTGGTCAAGCTTAAGCTAACCGCAAATATTCAGGAACTCTGTCAACAGGTACTGGCTTCTGGTACATACTTAATGTACATTTTCTGTGCAAAATTATATTGAAACTTGCCATATGGCAATAAAGGTGAAAAGCAACAGATGCTCCAGGAATTGTGGCTGCGAAAATAGAAGAAAATTATAAAAAGCCTGCGATAAACCACAAAACAAAAACCACAAAATCTGTTTGAGCTCAAAATATATACATTTAAGTCTGGGAAATATTTTAAGCGATCAAATTGCACCAGTTTGCTCTGCCACCTTGCCAAAAATAAAGAAATCAAATAAAAAAAGAACCCAAGTCGCAAAAATGGCACAGCTAAAAGTGCTTCCGCCTTCTCAGTTCTGCGTTCTGCATTGCCTTTTTGCCATTTGGTAATAAAATCATAAATCCTCAGCTAAAAGTTAAAGGGGAAGCGGAAAAGCAAAGAGCAAAAAGGAAAGGAGTTGCCGAAAAATACGAACTCCGGGGACAGGAAGCGGAAATTACGTTGGCCTGTCTTGGGCTTAACCTTTGTCTTCACCGCTTTTTCCGTTGCCGTTTGAGGATTCGCGCGCCGCCCATGAATGATTGCAGTTTAAACTCGCCTCCACCGAAGCCCGCTATCCCAGCAGAGGCTTCCCCCTTTTCGGAGCACCTTGTCCCGGGTCCGAGGGCTTTTATAAAGCTCCATCCTGCTTGGTTACATTTTTATAGCTGCAACAGCAGCAGCATAATTAATTCCATTTTACGACGACAACGGGGCGCGGCGGAGTTGCAAAAATGCATAAAGTCAATTAACTGAAAAAGCAGCCGGCAAAGAACAAGGGCCACCACCAGCAGGACCGAAAGGATACTCGGAGCAGGCGGAGAGACAGGATGCTGATGAGGTTGTAGTGGCTTAACTGAGCATGCTGTAAATAAATCAACGGGTGAAGTTGGTGTCGGGGCATAAATTCTGGGCTTCCTCCTTGGCCAAAGGGCAGTCCATTATCCGAATGTTAACTTTTTTATAAGTGCTGCTGAGGTTTCTCAGATTTCGCTTTATTTTTTCATGGCAAGCAAATGGAATTAAATGGAAATGAATTGGATTCTTGAATGGAAGGGAGATTTACTTGCTGAATTTTTTCCGTTAATTTTGTTCAGTTAATAGATATTAAAATAACGAAAATCTGTGTAGGTGAGTCATTTAAAAAAGGAAAATGTAATACATTTTTTAAGATAGGTTAAGTGGTTTTATATTTATGTATTTATAACGAATTTCAGAAATTATAGTGTAATTATACTAACCGAAACAAAATTGTAAGCGTAGGAACTTTAAAGTTTCTATATATAGTTTTCTATAGTTTCAAAAACTAAGTATCAGTTTTTGTTAATTATTCACTATTTGACCTTTATACTCTATAAAGTTAATTTAAACATAATTTTATAAAGTTTTATTCAATTTTCAACTCCCTTAGAAACTGCTGCGATAGGGCTGCCATCCTTTTTGAAGACACCCCCGCAGTTGGTATTTTCTATTCAAGCCGCTTGGTATATTTGAAGGTCCACGCCGCGGTCACACTGGCCCAGCACCAAAACAAAACCTTACCAACCGGCTTTTCTTTTTATTTATTTTGCAATAATTTTCCTAATTTTCCCATTTTCCCCGCTCAAACGCTTTTCACACGAAAAGCCAACTAAACCAACTAGCTTCCTGCATCGCCACATCCTGGAAATGAGCTAACACGCAGTGGTCAGCGAATCTAAAGTAAACAAAGAAAACGTGAGTAAAATGAAACTTTTTAATATTAACTTTTAATTTGTAATATTTACATAAATGAAAAGCTGTAAATCAATTTTCAAAATAACTAAAATTCTTAATATTTGTTTAAAATTTACAATTGTTTTTTATACTAATTGTGGCCGGTTAATATATATACATATATTTTTTTATTCTTTCAGGGTATTATAATTGAATAGGTAGAAGGCGCCCCAACGAGGGTGGAAAAGCGCAAGGAAACGCGGCAATGTTCAAACCAGGCGTCGCCACATCGGCTTCACCATTCGAGTGGCAGCCGAGCAGCAGAAAGGACACGCGTCGCGCACAACGTTGGCGAAAGTCGTCGCGAATTGGGGCCCAAACAAACCATAAATCTCTCAGCTACATAAGTTGTGTTTTTGCACTTTTCAGCACCAAATCATGGAGGACTTTGCCAGCATAAAGCCAAACAGTTCGGTGGTTAAGCTGGCCGCTTGCCTGGAGAAGATATACACGAGAATCGTGGAGAGCCGGGAGAAGCAGGTGCCGGAGCACCAGATCAAGGAAATCGAGTTCCTCAAGTCGCAGTGCAAGCACGAACACATGCAATTGAGCCTGATGAGCTGTCAGACGCTGGTGCGACTGGTCGACGAGGGTGTTTTGGAGGCCAATGGAGTGCAGAACAGTCTGCTCTCCATGCTGGCCAGTGCGGGGTAAGAGGATATTTTATCTGCATGTCTATATCTATATCTTGCTACAAACACGCCCACGACCCACATAGCACAATTCCGCAGAGGCGCACCTTTAAACTTCCGGCAGCAGAAGCAAGAACAGCTGTAGGTGCAGCTTAAGTGGAGCGCAGCGATTCCATTTTGCAAAATTGCCCACATAAAGGTGCATAAATTACCGAAGCAGTCAGCCAGGCAGACCCACTGCAGCCACTTAATTAACGCGCCACTTAACGCCTGCCACCGAGTGCCTCCAACACATTGTTGTCCCTTCGTCAGCACGCAATCCCTCGCATTTCCGCTAAACGCGTGCCCCAAATTAATTGCCCCCAGCACTTGGCACGTCATGTAACAAATGCACAAATGAATTATGACCCGCGCTGTTACTTCCAAAGCTCAGTTCTTTTTTGGCATTGACTTGATTTCCGCTTGGCCGCAATCCCAAGTCGTCAATCTTCTAGGTTTAAGCGATTATTCAGGCGGCGCCATAAAAACTATTAGCCACTTCCAGCCACGCACAGGTACACAGTCCGCTTCCCCATATCATGTCAAGCGTCCTTGGGTGGCAAATATTTGATTTGATTTGTATGCAAAAGGCGTTGGTATAAAGTCTGACATTGAACTTGAAATGTTTGCGGACGAAGGACGAACAAGCGGTCATGTAAGACCGGAATTAACCTTGATAAGGCGGGCTGCAAGTGCACCAGGTGCTAGTGCAGGTGCAGGTAAAAAGGATTGCATATTAATTGGCCTGCAGGGGAGAAGCGGTGAGCGGGCAGGCCAGCGCGTGAATAATAATTACCCCGTCAAACGCAAAGCGATTTGCTCCACCTCCTTCTAATCCTTGACTGCTAATTTTCTGCTGCCTTAGCTCCTGGGCCCCGGAAGTGGGTGCTAAACGCCAGTTCCACCTTAATGATAGCTTACATTGTAATTTTATCTGGAGTTTAACGCTGATTACTTGGTTTTTTGGGACGCTGTTCTTATTTGTCGATTTATTTACCTATTTTTATCTTTTCATTTAAGACCCCTACACTTTTCCATAATAACAGAAAGCGTTCTGGGTCTGCAACTGCTAAACTTGAAGCGGAAGACGTCACCGTCACTACTTAAAGATCAGGAAAAGTACCAGTGCTCGTATGGCCTGAAGACTCAGCAGCATCCCCTGATCTCGCTCCTTCAGCATTCGAGTGTCAACATGCACGATATAAGCAACAAGATAATTGGTATTTGTCAGCACCATGACAAGGGGTAAGCACTCCCGCCACTTTCTTAACAAATAAACTGATTTATTTTCTCAAATTAACAGCATTAGGGACTATAGCATCGAGTATCTGAGACCCGTTTTCCTGTACATACTCTGCAATCCTCAAACCCTGCACGATGTGAAGCCCATTTGGACTTGTCTGCTGAATCTCAGTGGCAATCAGCCAGAGGCTAGAGCTTTAATGCAGGAGCTGTTGGCTTGGAGCAAATTCAACAACGCCAGCACTTGCTTGTGCACCAGCATCCTGGTCATTGAGGCCATCGATCACTTCCTGCAGCGCGAGGACCACGCTCAGTCTATTGATTTGGCCATCTATCAGGCTTGTCTGATCAAGCAGCTGGCCAACTACGGCATCGATCCGCGTCCCAGTCTGCAGTGCTTGCTGCGAGTGCTCCATGCCACGCGGGAACACACTAAGGATCACTACCATGTCCTGCTAGTTCTCCTATCGGAGGTGCTGCACGTTTTATCGCCATTCTATCTGGCAGATCTGCTGCGCATCATCGTTTTTGTTGTGGTACAGGAGCGCTGTGGCCATGAATACATTCTGAACATGTGTCTGGACGGTATAATCCAGTGGATGTCTCAGACTGCATTCATACCCGCAGAGGGCTTGGCTTTAGCTCACCAAATAGTGGACAGGGTACTCGATACGCAGCGATCGGAGCAGAATGGGGAGAGAATCTCCACCAAGATGTTGAGGCCCGCTCACATGCGCAACTATCATCCGGACATAGCGATCGCTTTTGATCTGGCAATTCTGGTGGAATCCTTTGACGCCTCTGACAACCAGGATGTGTTTGCCTTTGTAGATGCCTTGAATGTTAAGGCCAATACAGCCTTTTGCCAGCGTCTGCACCTCTTCCTTAGGGCTCTCTTCTTGTCGAGAGAGCCTCCCGTGGATTGCTGGTTTAAGATCTATGAGGTTATCTTGCAGATAATTAAGGTGAACGAGGGCATTGCCTACGACTTCCTCATGACGTATATATTTAAACTGGCCCACGAAAACAATCCGGAGTTGCAGCTGGAGTTGCTCAGAGGATTAGCCAGCTTTGCAGTGTCCAAGGTGAGTCTCTATAAGCCTTTAAGAGTTATCAAATAAAATATTTGTTTCAGGACAATGTCCCCATGATTCTCAACACCATAAGGAATCTGTCTGCTGAGAACGGCACCTTCTGCGTTGATCTGTATCTGCGTTTATGGCGCGTGGAAACGCGTACTTATCCCTTCTTGTTGAAGCAGATAGCTCAGCCTCTGCCGGAGGGCGACAAGCGCTGGGAGCTGCAGATTGCACGCACCCATGCCATGAGAGAAATCTGCCAGGAGAAGTAATTAAAAAATATGTAATCCTTCTTATTACCCTCTTTATTAATCAAGTCACCATCTTTCCAGACCCTCTTTGCATGGCTCAGAGCTGCTGCCGCACCTGAGCAACACCCTCAATAGCTGCTCTGATGAGGCCGGCGATCTGGCCACTGCCCTGGCCCTGGATGCCATCTATGCTCTGTGCGATAGCCACACCGTAAACATTGCTTCCACTTGGCAGGCTCTGGGCAGTAAATTCCGGAGTGAACAGCGCCCGCAAACCCTTAAGTCTCTGTACAGATTCTTTGGCCTAGTTCCACTCCTGCAGACACCCACATTGGAGTACGAGAAGTTGGCGGACGATGCCCTGGAGCAGCTGTGGCAGGCCATCAGTCGACCGGGCACAGATGCCGCGCAAGTTCGGAATTCTCTGGCTGCCTTAAAGAACTATGAGCCGGGAACTACACTCAATCTTCGCCACATACCGGCCCAGTTTCGATTTGAGATCGTGGGAGGAGGAGTCGGAGGCGGCGTTCCTGGTGGTCGGGAAGTTCTCGATCTGCAGCAGGAGACGGTACCGGGTGAGGTGTGGGTGCAGCTGCTGCAGAAGATACGTCCCGAGTGTGGAGATGCAGCGGCCGATCTGATTTCCCATCACATTGGCAGTGAGATTAGCGGCTTCCGAAGCGGAGTGTATCGTCTGCCCGAGGGAAAACCAGAGCCTCGCAAGCTGGTGGGATTGTTTGCTACTAGTCCCCTTCGCGCGGTCACCAATTATGTGGTGAGCCAGGCTCGCTTTGGGGACTACGTACCCGAACCCTATGCCGTGACGTTTGCACTCCGTTCGTTGTCAAAGAAGTTCTCGAAACCTATTCCGCCCCTCGACTGGAGCTGCCTCACCAGCTTCTTCCACCTGTCATTTGATGCTCGGAAATACTGCATTATGATAGCCAAAAATCAGGCGGTGAACTCGGGAACGGCCAAGCGACTCCTGGAGAACTTCCTCGTAGACTTTGAACCCAACTGCTTTGAGGAGGATCTCCTGCTGCTCTTCTCGTTGCTGCCGGAAATCGCCAACAGCGTTAGCCTGCAGATCCTGAAGAATTTTGCCGAAAAGGTGGCCGTCTATTGCTTTAAGGAGTCGCAGCTCAATGACTTTGCCGAAGGTTGTCTCTTTGAGAAGTTCCTGGAGAGCGTCAAATACATTTTCACCGGCAAGTGCGACATACCCGAGGTGCTGGATGTCTTCACGCTGATTGTGGAGCGTTACATGGACTCGATGAATCTGGATTCTAGGCTCTTTGAACGCTACACCGAGGTGGTAGCTACCTTGCATCCAAATGCCATCGACGGGCTTACCACGCCTGCTAACTGGTGGGAGACACCAGCTGGCAAGCTGAAGAAAGCCACCATAATCCGGTGCTATCTGGTGCTGTTCAACGAGAAGCTAGCGAATCCCCTGAAGTGGCTAACGCCCATCATAGATGCCTACGAGAAACGGGAGGAGGAGCGACCGTTCTTCTATCGTCACCTGGCCGCCACACTGTATGCCTTTGGCAGCGACGAACACGCGTGCAACTGGATATCGGAGATGTTTCTGGAGATCCAGATGCTGCTGGCCGAGGCCTCCAACAAGGAGAAAGTAAACCGGGCGCTGTACCTGCTGGACATCTTCATGCTGGCGGTGGATGTGCTGTCCGGCTGTGCGGTGCTGCTGGGAAGCGTGGATGTGGTGTCCAAGGACGACAAGCAGCGACTGTCCCTGTTTCCGGAGAGCATGCAGTACTTGTGCGATCACATTTTCTGGAAGGATCAAGAGGCGAAGGTCTGATATAATACTGAAATCATTTAAAGGGTCATGGTTAAAAATGGTTATCCCTTGCAGATTTACGAATTTCTTTTCAATTTGTACAAGCACACTTCCATTCCCTCGACCTATGCCGATGTGTTCAGGGAGGCCATTATTTGCTCCCGGAATAAGCCATATTTTGAGAACAAGGGCGTCTGGACCAAATACGTAGGCCTGCGTAAATGAACACCAAGACGAAGACACTCACCGCATTTAACCCTATGCCCACGCCTGAAGTGCACTTGAAGGGTTAAGAACCCAAGCCCACAAAATACCGTCAATGTTAGTCAATTTTTGATAGCATAACGCAATCTTTGTTATTTATATGTGTTTTAAACTTGAACCATTATATTAAATGCATGTTTGCGCACAAGTTTAAAAATTTTTAATTAAATATTTATTGTATCCTCTCAGGGTGTTATAAATTTATTCAGAAGATTGCAACGTAGTAAATGAGTAATTTCCGACCGTATAAGTACATATCTTGATCAGCATCAGCTGCCGAGTCGATCTAGTTATGTTCGTTTCAATACAAAATAGTCTAAATTTTTATCTATCTAAATGAACTTTGCAAATAACCTATATATTTTTATTCGTATATAAGAAATGTTGGAACGGCACAGATTTAGATTTTAATTTTTGTTTAAATAAAACGACTATTTCATATGTGTGCTGTCATTGGAACAACCAAGAAATGATATAAAAAAATTATGGCTTCGCTGTTTTTCAAATTATTTTCATTTACTCTGAGATATGAGCACTTTGTATTATTTCGGTTTTGATTTCTTACTAATAGAATGCATTTTTTTTATAGCTATCAAAGTTAATTCATACGATTTCAAAATTATGTTTTGAATTGGGTCAAAATCAAATTTTTATATTCAAACGTATATGTTTTATACATCCTTTTAGTTTTCCTTTATTAGACCAAAATGTATACAATTTTAATAATTTATTTAAAAACTGCAGCGATTTATATAATTCTCAGCATACCAAAGTTAGCTTCCTTTCTTGTTTTATTTTCAATCAATATTTCTCAGTGTACTCCAGAAGGGCCAGCAAAGAGCTTCTATATAACGGTTATGTTTATTCAGTAAATAAGGCTGGTCACTCCTATTTGTGGTATATTTTCAATATTAACAGACATGTGCCGGAGTGGACAGTTCCATGGTAAATTTTAACGGTCCAAGTGCGGTCACACCAAATCGCAGAATTATTATTATTTATCAAAAATGCAAATTAAATAGAAAAGTGCATCAAAAATTAAACCACTATACCAAAATTCTCTTCGCGTGCGCTTCTAAAACCGGTGCCGACAAAAGCCGGATTGTGATTCCGCACAGCGTGTTCTTCTCGCAGGCAACAGCAAAACCCAATCAGAACGTAAACAATGGACGAAATAAAGCTCGCCAAGGTTAGTTCCCAGCTTAATCAATGCCAAATTGTGCGATAGGGTTAAGTGCAATCATGGTCGTTATGTAGGGAGCACCTGGATGCCCCGAAAGGGTTGTGAGTCATCCCTGGATTGAAAATCGATGGAGAGAAGGGACGGTCAGGTGCTGACCTGTGCAGGCGAAAAGGAGCGACCGGCTGTCTGCTCCACGCCCTCCTCCCATATCGTGGGAAGCGTTTCCCAGAAAGCAACAAGAAACCATTTCATATCTATTAATATGTGTCCGTATAACATGCGCATAGAAAGTAAATAGGTTGTGGTGACCTCTCCCCTCCACACCCACAACATCCCACACAGGCGCAATTGAGGAGCCAGTTTTTAACCGTGAAAAAGTAACTTATCGAAAATAATACCCTCAGCCTCCGTTGGGGATGTTTCCAATCTGGGACTTCGACAGACTTTCTTGTTGAGCTTGGAATGTGCAAATATTTTTATGAAACTTACAGGGCAAAATATTCCACAGGGTGTGTAATCAGTAGAAATCTAATCTCTAGTCGTTAATTACCGAAGTTGCAATTTATTAAGAGTCAATTTGAGCCATCTATTTTAATCAGTTTGTTTTTTAGGTGCTTTTATTTTTGAAAATAATGTTAGACGCTTATTAAAGGGTTTTAAATTGAAATGGAATTTCTGTGGTGTCCCTGAAAATGTTTTGGCGGGCAACTGGACAACACTAGAATTTTCCCCATATTTTTTACTAATTAAAATCATCTTAAGCGTTTCATTGGCATCTGACAAAATAAATTAGTATTTAAATTTGTTGTGTTTTTTTTTTGATAATTAAAAATGCAAAATAATTTATATATTATCAGTATCATAATAATAGCTTCTTTTTGAGTTTAGTTCACTTATTTTTATTATGAAATTATATTATACATCGATTCTTAACATCTTCTTAACTATATAATCAACGTCTCATAACTCCCACATTATCGTTTCCAACAGAACCTATAATCCTTGCAGGGTATGCAAATGTGCTCTCTTAAAATTTCCAATCTCAAAGAGAGCAAGTCCTTTTCAGGCGAATTTCCCCAACACAAATCGTTGCACGCTTTTAAGCGCCCGCCTTACTCGCAGGCAGCTGAGTTAACTTTCAACGCTCGACGGGAGCACTCCGCAGCTCTCGCTTTCTCCCAAAAGCACACACACACACAGGAAGCCAATAGAAAATCGCACACAAAAAGCCACAGCGGTTTGCAGTGTACATTTCGGGTTTTGGTGTTCGTGCAGCAGGCGAAAAGTGAAAGTCTCAAGAGTTATTACCGCCCACCCAACGCGAATTCATTCCGTTTGATTTGCGGCCACCCTCCTCCTGTTATTATCGTTTTTGTTGTTGACATAAAATCAATACATTCCGACTGGCTCTTGCACAATGGACTTCACCCGTTTCATGAACAAGTTCAACGAGATCGAGCGCCAATTGTCCCCGACCTCAGCGCTGCGCCTGAGCTTCGACAACATCTCGCCGGAGACGGAGGAGCCGCCGGACGGGAACAAGCGGCTGTGGGGTGTGCCCGTGCCGCCCTTCGTCTCCGACAAAGTTGTATCCTGGATCGAGGAGGAGTTCAACGAGGCGCCTGTCTTCTACAATGGCAACAGTGTGCTCAAGAAGGTAACTGCCTTGCGGCCCATTTTTATGCAAATCTTCGCGATGAGAGAAAGAGGAATCCAACTAATTTTCCGTTTTACGCATTGCCACCGGCTAGTGGCCGGAAAATATGCAAATCACCACGCTCGGGCAATATGTTCGGGGACCTGGAAGGCACTCAAGCCGGCCAGCCGCCCTTCCCAAATAAGTTCCCCAACTATTTGGGTCACTTGGTTAGGGGAAACTGCAGTTGGACTATATACATCCTGAATTGCATCCGGGGCGCCTTGTGCGTCGCTCCCTGCCACAAGCACGTACAAATTGTTGAATTGTTGCATTGTCAGCAGGACACTCGAGTCCGGAAAGTAATGGGTTCTCAATCAAAGTCAGAGATGGAATTGCTGCCTCCCGGTTGGAGCGAATTGCACTCGTTCATCTAGTGTTGTCGCCACCGTGGTGGCAACAGGCTAACATCTGCCAAGGTCTCCTAGGGTCTGGCTTCAATTTAATCTGGCAATTCTGTTCCTTAAGGTTTAATGGCAGCATGTGTTTCCAATTTAATGTTCGATGTATTTTAGCACACTTTCGTTCGTGGTCTGGAATTCCTTCAGAAAGGAAGTACTACCATTAATCTTGGATTACCCGTTTCGTTAATTGGGTTAATTTAAGTGTGAATAGCAATATTTATTGAATAAGCCTTTGGAAACTTATACAATTTACGGGATATTAATTACATTTAATTTAATTTTATGTCTGGAAAATATATTCATTAGTCAAAAGAACACAGCGGACTTCTGTAAAGCATCGGCACTAGAATTATATGGAATAGACAAATTCGGATGTGATACATAATTTTAATCAGAAGTTTAAAATGCTGGAGTCATTTCCAAGAAATCATAAAAATTTAAAGTTAAAGTTGTTTTCTAACTAACAAGGTTACTTGCCTCGTTTAAAAGTAAAACCAATAACAAGGGAGGAAATAAAATAGTAATCTTTTTAATCCCTGACCCTTTACTCTGTAGAGGCAATACTCTATGGAGCGATTATAAAACCTAATGTTGTTGCACGAGTATATCTTAGCTAATCATCCGGCCATGAAGCCCCTATATAATTTACATGTTAAATTGAATTGTTCGCCCCGCCGGGCGAGAGTAATGAACTCCCACTGGCTAAATCAGACAATTAACTAACCTTATCTATCCACCGACCGTGGACCCGGCTCAAACAAAGGCCCCAATCTGAATGACATGAAAGGAAATTAGTCCGATGATGAACAGCTCCCGGGACATGCAATATGTAAGCCTCTAGGGCATGAAAACTGCCTCCTCCCGGGAAGCAAAAGAACAAAAGGGGATGTCTACGAAGGGAGGAGCTGGGCTGGGAGTAGGGAAGGACCTGAAGGACCATCAAAGGAATTAATGTGTGGCTGCTCGCTGCCCGGCGGTTTTATTTAATGGCTGAATACCAACTAACCGCAAAAGGGCAGCGAGGATGTTCATATTTATTTGATGCTTTAAAGTTAACCTACATATATTGCACGTATATCCTGTGTTCCTGATGAATGTTTGATGAAGTTCTGAGGATTCGCTGAAACGTTGATTGAAAAACTTTCCCTTCGTCCTCTTAGTATCAATGCAGTTTGTTTTTCATCCTTGGGAGTGGGATAACTATATGGATTCGCTGACGTCAGAGCGGAGCGGCAGCAGCTGAAACAAAATATCAGAAATTCCGCTGGCCGAAAAAAAAGAAGAATTCAAATCAAAGTGTAACCAATTTTTCTCTTTGCAGGTGGAAAACGTGCGGATGATAGATCGCTACAACACCAAGAACCCCACGGTGGGTACCCTATATCTGACGGCTACCCATTTGATTTTCGTGGAGCCCGACAGCAACAAGGAGACCTGGGTAAGTGAGGATGACATCATCAATTTCTTCAACTAAATACGCTGCCATTGTGTGTGGCAAGAACTTTTTCACTTTAAGTTAGAGTGCTGAATGTTTATTTGCTTGGCCTGAAAAAGAGAAGAAAAAACAAACAGTTTAGTGAGTCACCTTAACACGGGTCTCTGGGAACGTGCTTAAATGGGTTTTTTTGGTTTATTACCAACCTCCTCGCAGCTGTCAAAATGTAAAAAACCAGTTGAGGACTGCCTGAGATCTGCTGCATTTCCGCCAAGGCTTGTGCTTAGGATGAGTGCCGTGCCGCGGAAAAGTTTCCTTTCTAACAAGTTTCTGCAACATGTTTCTGTTGCTTTAGTTTAGCCTGTTTGCCGAAGGAATTTAATTCTACAACCTGCATTCTGCGGCGGAAGTTTGCATAAGCGTGTTGCGTATACGCCCCATTCACACGCGCAAGCAGAACTGGGATTGGTTCAGCCATCGTGTGTATTAATTGCACAGCCAACGGCAGCATATATTCTTGTTACAGCAGGGAAACTCTTTAAATGCAATGCCAGAAAGAGGAGGAGGAGAAAAACAACTTGGAAAAGCTGTTCCAGCTTAGCGCCTCGGCATTGTCCCGGGCAACGCGATTTGTTAGCCTCCAAGCTAGGGGGTTCTCGTTGCTGCTTTATTAAAAGGACAATGGCTCAGCGCAAAGCCAGTAGTAGTAGTATCCTTTGATGTTCGCTCGTTTTTACTGCAAAAAATACCCACATCACAGGGTGTCCAAGTGCCACTAAATGTGCTTAATTATTTCATCTGCAAATTGCCCTCCCCGGCGTATACGTAATATTTTTTCCCTGTACTAAAATCACGCATGCATCGCATTTTAATTGCCAAGCCGAAAATTGTATTAATTATGCACTCGACGCGGCTGACGCTAGTGCGCCGCTAGTGCAAGTTGGCCAACCCGAGTGCCACAAGTGGCCCCAGGGCGAGCCCCCGCCCTAGCCCGGATGAGTCGCCCACACACTAAGTGGTTAATTAAAAGTTGAAACCGAGTCCACCAGAGTGGCCTGGCATTTAAGGAGAGCAGCAACGGAGATATCGATTTTCTTTGCCATTGGAATTGGCTTGCTTTTAGTTCCTCATAATCCGGCAGCTGCCTTGTCCTGCTCACCCTGGCTCCCTTACTTCGCTGCTGTTTCTTTTTTTTACTGGCCGCCACTGGGGCGCATCAATTATTTAGTGGCGAAAGCAGTTCCTGGCCAGGCACGTAGTAGGTCTCCCCCAAAAAGGGGGCAGTAAGTAGAGTTCCATTGAGGTTTTCTTTTTGGGGCGAGCGGTTGCATAATCGCAACCCTGAACAAAGTCAGGGCCATAATCTATATTTTTTGAGAAAAGTAACAGGCAGTAAGCTTGTATGATTGCTATTGACTATCGTCAGAGTTTGATTTGGTATTTAGGATGCAGGCACGCACTCCCTTCCTGGAATGCAGAGGTATATAATTTTATTAATTTAATTATTAATATTTTAATTTAATTTTAGTTGAATTTTAATATAGTACCCAAGTGAACTTTCGGGACCCAATTACCCCGACTTCTCTTCAACTAGTAAATCAATAAAGTAAAAATACAATTTAGAAAATAGAATAGAAATTTAAATTTTATCATTATTATTGATTATTTTCCTCCGTATAACCTTCAGATCCTTCACATGCACGTGGCCAGCATTGAGAAGTTGCCACTGAGCACCACAGGATCGCCGCTGCTCATCCGTTGCAAGACCTTCTTGTCGGTGACATTCGTCATACCCAAGGACTCCGAGTGCCACGATGTATACACCTCGCTCCTTAAGCTCTTCCAGCCGGGTAAGCGTTCAAGTCCTCATCTGAGTCCAAGGAAATCATGCAAATAATGAAATCATTTCCCGGGGGGCAGTGTCCATCAACAAATTGTATTGCTTCAATTACCAACCGGCCAAGGATGATTTCCCCAAGAATGCCGGCTGGGACTTCTTCAAGCTTGAGGCCGAGTTCAAGCATATGCTGGTGCCCAACGAGAACTGGACGCTGTGCTCGATGAACGAGAAGTACGAGTTATGCGACACCTATCCGCGTCAGATCTACGTGCCCAAGGAGGCCACAACGCTAATGCTAATCAGCAGCTCGCGATTCCGTTCGAAGGGTCGCCTGCCAGCGCTCACGTATCTGCACAACAACAAGGTGAATATCAATCCCTTAAGAGCTTAGAATCACTATCAACAAACTCTAATGACTTTATCTCATCCATTTAGGCCTCCATTTGCCGCTGCAGTCAACCACTTTCAGGCTTCAGTGCCCGTTGTCTGGAGGATGAGCAAATGCTGGAGGCCATACGCAAGACAAATCCAAACACAGACTACATGTACGTGGTGGACACGAGGCCGCGGGTAAGTTCCATTAAATGCTTGGCATATGTAAGTAAATCAACTTACACTCGATTCGGTTCACAGATAAATGCTATGGCCAACAGAGCCGCCGGCAAGGGATACGAGAACGAGGCCTTCTACGAGAACATCAAGTTCCATTTCCTTGGCATCGAGAACATACACGTACAACGCGCCAGTCTGCAAAAAGTGCTCGAGGCCTGCGAACAGAAGTCGCCGACGATGAGCGCCTTTCTGAATGCCCTCGAGTCATCCGGCTGGCTGAAGCACATACGCTCCATATTGGACACGTCGAGGTGAGCGAACAAGCGGGGAGGCGGTTAGGTAGGTGTTTACTCCATATCTTTCTACATTTTCTGCTCTCCCTTCACAGCTTCATAGCCAACGCTGTGGACAAGGGGGTATCCGTGGTGGTCCACTGCTCCGATGGCTGGGATCGCACCGCTCAGGTGTGCTCGCTAGCCCAGCTCATGCTGAATCCTTACTACCGGACTATCAAGGGCTTCCAGGCGCTGATCGAGAAAGACTGGCTGGCCTTCGGGCACAAGTTTAGCGAGCGTTGCGGTCACATTCAGACGGATGCGCGGGAGGTCTCACCGATTTTTACCCAGTTCCTGGACTGTACCTGGCAGCTGATGTCGCAGCGAAGCGAGTCCTTCGAGTTTAATGAACGTTTCTTGCTTATCCTGCACGATCACGTACATTCCTGTCAGTTTGGCACTTTTGTGGGTAACTGCGAGAAGGATCGCCTGGACTTGAAGCTGGCGGAACGCACATTCTCCCTCTGGGGCTTCATGGCCAACCACCTGAACGAGTATATCAATCCGCTCTACAAGCCCAATGTGGATGAGTCCATCAAGGCCAACCTGGCGCCGCAGTGCATAAAGTATTTATATTTTAATTTTCCCTTGGACATGATTAAAACTTTGATTTTGCTTGGCAAGATTCTGGCGAGGCATGTATAGCCGTTTTGAGAGCGGCATTCATCCACGAGAACCGCTGGGCGATCTGCTTCTCGATAGCAAGGAGCACTGCAATTCCTTGGAGGATCACGTGCAGCATTTGACCAAGCGCATAGCCAGCTTCAAGAACTACATCTCCAAGTCTGCCAAGAAGCTACAGGATGCCACCAGCACCACCACGAAGGTAAGCAAGGAGCCCGCCAGCACAGAGATCAATGATAACAAGTAAGTACTCCATTCCTTCATCAGAACCTACTCATTATCATTTATGTATGTACCAGATACAACTATGACAAAAAGCTTAGCGAGCTCTCTGCTGCCGATGACGATCATCCGCTGAAGGCCAGCAACATGTCCTTTGCCAACCTGTCGCTGAATGCCGAGCAAGCCAGTCCGCCGCAAACCTTGCCCGAGGAAATCAACTCCGTGGCTGTGGACTGGAAGCCGATGCGTAATGTCACCACCTGCTCCTGCTCCACTCCCTTTGATCAGTTCACGAAAAAGGTAACAACAGACACTTGCATTACCTAGTAATCCCCTATAATACCCAATCCCCTACAGACACATTGTTGGCGCTGCGGGGACATCTTCTGCGAGCGTTGCATAGACAAGAATGTGGCTCTGCCTGGACACGACAGTGGCAAGGCGGTGCCCGTGTGCCGCGGCTGCTTCCGGCAAATGCAGATGCAAAAGCAGAGCCCGTAAGAAAAGGCAATGCAGGCAGTGATTGGAAATGGAAACTCTAAATTATTATTGTATTGTATGTATTTATTGTTGCATTTGTAGCCTGTAGCTGCTTATAGAAGCTGTCATTCAAGTTGTTGCAAATGGATACCCATTCTCCGAGTATACCCCAACAATCCGATTCCAAGTAATGGTCCTAGTCTATAAGTCGGGCACAAAACTGTATTTTGTTGTTAGAATTTAGAGCTACTCCCTGAAGCACACACACCCCTTAGCAAGAAAATAAGTTCAATGGAGTGCAAATTATGAATGTAAAATACATGTGAGGGCCAAGTACGAGAGGGGAACCGCTCTGTATCAAGAGATCCTTTCCCAAAGATATTCAGGAGCCAAGATGTACAGACACTGGGCGGCACCAACTAACTAATACACATATATTCCACTAGCATTAACCGGCGAGACGCGACGAGGACACCCGCAAACTTGTTTATCGATTTGATCAAAATGTAATAAAAATTATTTATTCAACAATTTTCCTCCTGCAGTTAGTAGCCAATGTCCGGCTTGATGCGAAGTATGACGGGGACACTGGTGCAGGGCAGGATGGCAACCTCTGTGACCACGGCGTTTACCAGCTCCGGTGGTGTTATATCGTAGTTGAGGTTGAGTGGCATCAGCTTGCCCTTTGCCGCCCAATTATTCAGTTGACACTTATCGCCGCGCACCAGCTGGTTGGGATCGCTCAGCTCGTTGTACACGATGGCGTCCGTTTGGAAGCGCTCACTGAACTTGTGCGTCTCACAGCAGACAAGCACTGGGACATTGTTGGCATTGGCCACCAGTGCCACCTGAGCTGTGCCCGTTCGTGCCATTACATAGCCGTTGGCAAGCAAGGCATGGGCTCCCAGCAGCACCTTGGTAGCCTCTGCCATTACATAGCCCACTGCATTGATAAGAACATAGGTGCAAGGGATACCGTAGGCATGCAGGCGGCGCAGCATCTCCTGTCCCTCGCAGCCTGGACGGGAATCGACGACAATCACGCGGAAGGATACTTGTCGACGCTTGGCCTCCTCGCAGATGAACTGGATAAGGGAGGAGCAGGCAAAGGTGAGTAAGACATCGCCATCGGTGATCTTCTCCTGGAGGAAGCCGCTAATCGCTTGGGCTGCCTTGCCTATCTGATTCTCGATATAGGTGTCGATAAAGTGGTCAAGGAGTTCTTTTAGCTGGGAAAGGATTTAGAACTAGTATCAATACGAATTCATAACAAGTTTCGCATAGGGACTAACTTCTGTTTCGGGAGTATCCGCCGGCAGTTGGGTGAGCTGGTTCTTAAACTGCTTGTAGGCATTGGAGACTGACACAGCCAGGGGTCGGCACTTGTGCAGATGATCCACGTGATGCTTCACAGCCGCATCTAAACTGCGTCCAAACTCCTTCTTCGGTGGCGTCTCAAAGTCATGGACCACTTGTCGCAACGCGTGAAGGAATGCAATGCATCGTGCATTTGAGCCCACAACCGTCCTCTTGGCGTATTGAACACCCAATCGAGCTATGCTCGGATGCACAAGTGGATCGTTGATGAACAGGCTGTCTCCCTTGGCACAAACCAGGTGATTAAATAGCCTGACTCGGCACTCGCCCTGCGGAGTGCTGGCTGCTAAAGCTTTGCTGGGCGAGCTACTTGTGGCTGCTTTGGCTGGAGACACGCTCTCCCGCTTGAGCTCCTTGCTGGGCGGGGCAGCACCTGGCGCCTTTCCGCCAGCCTGTGGTTTCTTCGCCTGTCCCTGGGCCTTGGCTGCACGCTGGGCTTCCTGGATGGCCCGTCGTTCAGCCTTTGTGAGTGCTGGTTTTTTCTGTGGGAGAGAAAGTTAATTAATATGAGGATCAATATAATTGGGGCAATGGGGCAAAATTTCACCTGATCTACTTCGTTGGAGGTGGGAGGTAGTGTTTTAGCAGCTGCTGGAGTCTTTTCTGACATCTTTAACGTCGATAGCTGCTGGGTGGCGGCCTCAACCTTATCTCCCGTGCTTTTGCCAGCCTTTTTTGCTGCTTTTTTGGCCTCCCTTTCGGCCTTGATCTGCTCTCTAGTCTTTTCTCCCGTCGCTGCCGCTTCCATGCCGTTTTCCACAGGGGCCGTGACTGTTTTTGGAGCCGCTGAATCCGCCTTCTTTTCTAATAGTTCGAGCTTCTCTTTGGCCGTGGTTGTGGTGGTCGTCGTCAGCTTGGTGGTTATGGTGGTTTGCTCCACTTCCGTGATGATTGTGGTGGCAGGGATGGAAGGATTAGCTGGGGTAGCCGAGGTAGCCGGGGTGGAAGTCTTCTGTTTCTTCGCCTGTTTGGCCAGCTTCTTGGCCTCCCGCTCGGCCATTACCTGCTCTCTTGTCTTCTCCGTATCCGCTGCATCCGTTTTTCTACCCTTTTCGACCGGCATTGCACTCGTAGAATCGGTGGCTGAGCTTTCAGTTTCCGGTGTTTTATTTAGATTGCTATCTTCGTGACGATTTCGTTTGTTGCGGGGTCGATTGCGTTGCCTTTGCTTCTTCTGCTTCGTCTTCGCGCCCTGGGCGTCAGTCTGCGGGGGCGGAGTATGTGATTACTTAGGGTTTGTAAGAGCTTAAAGGTTTAGTAATCTAAGGAGAATATAAACAATTCGACATGAAATCAGCAACCGTGCAAAATTAAAGTCTAAATTTCGCTACTAAGTAAAATCGAACCAAAGTTATGAGGACTCGAGTGTGTTTTGCTAGATACCTGTAGCACCTGTTCGCTGGCTACAACCATTGCGAAAGCTTGAAAATAGAGAAAGGCAATTTTTTAATGGCAATCAGGACGCGTGAAAGGTGGCAGGCCGAAACTTCAGTACCAGCGTAGTTAGCTTCCAGGCGCAGTTTGCGGGACATTTGATAGCTTATCAAGATCCTAAAGCAATGCACAGTTTTCTATGTATTCACCCATTTACCTTACAATTTGTGTTATATTTTATTAGCGTCAAAAGTTTGCTCACGATGGCAAAAAGTCAAACAGCTGATGTAGAGCTCAATGGGACCAAAGAATTGCTCATTAAATATACAAAATGGTATAAAAATACTGCCAACGATAATTACTTCGATAGGCAAGACCATTTTTAGGGCTTGTTACCCCAAGCAAGTTGGCATTCCCATAGCTGTCTTTTTGTGAGGTACGTTGGTCGCTGCCGCTGCTGAAAATTACATAATTTTTGCATAAATTGAAAATCCACCGTTCTGATTGCCGCAGCATCCAAATCTTCAACTACCATGGCCGACAAAGCTGCAGCTGAGAAGCCCGCCGGGCGCCCCATGCGTTACCCGTACACGTTCTCGGCGAAGATCGCCCAGTTTCCCATCAAGCACTACGTGAAGAACCAGTGGATCTGGCGCTACTACTTCATTGCGGCCGTCGCCTGCGTTCCCGTGTTCTACAAGATCAGCAAATTGGGTGGGTTTTCTGTGGAATATCTATTATTTGGGCATTGCGCTAAGCTTTATTTTGCCACCTTTCAGCCAACTCTGAGGGAAACAAGAAGGCATGGGCCGAGTCGCAGGCTAAGGAGCACGCCGAGCACCACTAAACGGTGTCACTTAGTTTTAATAGTTACATCAACATTTCAGAGCTGTTTGTGTTTGGTTTAACGTGAAATCGGCGAATAAAATGGGTTGAAAACGGAAAGTAAATAATTTAAAAATTTTTCTGCAAGTATTAATTGGCTTTAGGGAATTTCCTAGTGGTATTTTTATTGGAGCGCAAAGATATACCGAAAACCTATCGATACCTTCATTCTGGGTCAACCTATCGCGGCGGTCACATCTCTAAGGGAAATGTTTTGGTGACCGGCTGCAGAAAAACGCGGATTATTGTTTTAGTTTTCTGTTTTGTATATTAAACAAGTCAACCCACCGGCACAGACTTTAAAATAGCAATCGCAATCGCCGAGTATAAAGAAAAATGCATTCGTCTTCGCCTTTCCCCACGATGTAACCGCATCGGCGGCGCACAATAACGCAACCACGTGAAATACCGCAGTCATGGATCTTTCCGAGTTTCCAGACTTTGATATTAACCAACTTCTGGACGCCACGACGGCGCTGGAAGATGGCTTCCTGGCGCCGTACAGGCAGATCCCGATGCCCAAGGTCAGCGCGCGGACCAGGGAGAAGCGCAGCCGGCTGGCCGAGCGAATTACCAAGGGCGACGAGTTGATCCGGCAGGTGAAGCAACTCCAGGTAAAGAACAAGCAGCTGGCCGACCTTCAGCGCACCGCCCAGGAGGTGACGGATCTGTACCAGAAGGAGAAGCAGCAGCGGCAAGAGCTTCAAAAGCAATCCCAACAGCTCGGCGAGCGGTGCGCGGAACTGGAGAAGGAGCTGGATGCCCAGGTCATACAGTGCGAGAATCTTCAAGAGAAGCTGGACACCCGGGCTCTGCCTGCGGACGCCAAAGAAGTGCTGGGCATCCTCCTGCAGCTGGAACAGCGATTGGGCGATGATGCCGGTCTTGTGCGTCGCGACCAGAACATTCTGAAGAAGTTGAAGGACCACTGCAAGGCGGCCAACATCAGCTTACCCACGCCAAAGAGTCCCAGTCCTCGGAACAAACGGCGAAGCCAAACTACGCAGACAGACGCGGAGCCTGTCCTGGAGAAGCCAACTCTGTGTTCTGTGGCCGTGCAGGTGGAGAATCTGATACAGACCCGTGACCAGGGGACCCAACACAAGAACACCACCACCACTAGGGGTACCACGACGGCCTCGTTCATTAAGAAGCACGATGTGGGCACCAGCTTTCCCGAACCGAAGCCCCTGCCCAATGTGCGGCAGATACTAGACGAAATGCTATCTTGGCGAGATGAACCGCTGAGACCGCTGAGTCCCCTGTCTGATCTCCTCCCTGAAATGGAGGATATTCCCGCCACCGTTAGCGTGGCCACCTGCACCACTCTTTGTAATATACATCGGGAAATTGACTTTATGTCAGACTTGCCGCCGCAAATCAAGGTGTCCGCTTCCCGACCGCCCTCACGAACCATGTTGGATAGCGTAAAGGAGGAGGCCCGGTCCTCCAGGGAGCTCGCCAAGGAGTTGCTCAATTTTCTACCTCAAAACCAAAGCTGCCTGGCCAATCTGCCGCCACAAGCCTTCGAGGAGCTGTGGCAGGTATTTGGCCAAATGGTGCTGGGACTGCTGCAGCGGCGCTCCAATCCGCCCTCTGTCAGTCAGGCGGACTTCACCAGCTGGCTGTACGAGCTCTATGAGGGCACGCAGGGCCAGCCGGAGGAGACCTCTAGCAAGGGCGCCAGAAAGAAAGGTAAAACCCTCAACAAAAACCAGTCAGTGAGTGGATTAATCCAGACCACGTTCCTTTTAGATTTCTCTGGCAGCACGGAGTGTATGGATGTTGGCACAGATCCCATTATTGCCTCGCCTAACATCAGCCACGGCGGAGATGTCACGCCCATACGCCTACCACCGAAACCTAAAGAGCGGAGGCACAAGTCCGAGAAGCGGAAGCGGGAAGCAGCTGCTTCCCTCATAAAGCCCATTGCCAAGAGAACGTGTCAGGAGATGGAGTCTGCAGAGAGCACCCAGGAATCGAAGAAATTAGAACATGAACAAGAGCCAGAAACGGCGATCCAATTTTTAAGCACCTTGAATACTTTTAACATGGCCAACTGTGATAATCTCGATATAGAATTGGATGAGGAGGAAATGTATTTGCTTCAGTTGACTTCCAAGCCACCAATGCAGGAAGAACAGGAGCAAGCCAAAGAGACTGGATGCGTAAGCCAATTCCTTCCCTTGCATGAAATCCAGGAAGAGAATGAGTCATCTTTTAAAGATGCAAGGGAACAGGAAATCACGGAAAATACTGAGAGCCCAGGGAACTCTAATGGAATTATCTGCGAGGAAAGAGAAGGAAAGCCAGAGAAACCTGAATACCTTCCAAGTTTACCAGATTTAAATCAAAAGGAAGCTGCTTCTTTAGATCTGTCCTTAAATAATTGTCTTCAAATGGGACACAAACCAAGGATAAAGAAAAGCAATACTAGCTTACCAGATTTATCTCCAGAGGAAACAAATACTTTGGAATCATACCTTAGAATTTCTGGTATGGATCGGGATCAGCCAATAGAAAAGGAAAACATTAACAATTTAATTGATGTACCACCAACTCCTCCAGATACGCCCTTTAATGGCAGTGTTTCCGACAAGGAATCCAATCTGAGTGAAGAGCAGTTGCCCAATAATAACCTTGATTTGAACTCTTGTAAAGAGCTTTTAGTCGAACAGGCACGGACCGATTCTACACCAAAAACTCCACAAGAAGCAGATAAATTTGAATACTCCAGCGATTCCGATACCGAGGAAATCTTACAGAGCGTAAAAGGAACTACGTTGAATACTAACCTCTGCAAGTCCAATAAAAGCAAAGGGGATTCTATAGCCTACCTTTTTGGTAGTGATTCGGATATGGAGTCCGAAGCAAGCGAAGAACAGCTTTGTAAAGAAGACATGGAATTGGATCCAATGGAATCGGAGGAAGAGGTAAACGAAAGTGAATCCGGATTTTGTAAGCAACAGCTGCTTAAGGAAGAATCGAAATGGAGTCCCATTGAATCGGAAGAAGAGTTTACCGGCAGTGATTCCGATTCCAATAAACATAAACATCCTAAAGAAGACACTGAATTGGACACAATAGACTCCGAGGATTACCTAAGCGAAAGTGAGTCTGAGTCCAGCAAGCAACAGCTTCTTAAAAAGGAAACCCAATGCAGTCCCATTGCGTCGGAGGATGACCTGTTGTCTAAAGAAGAAACAGAATTGGAAACAATAGAATCAGAGGAAGATATCAACGAACAGCCACTTGAGTCAAATACATCAGATTTGCCACTGGTTGTTGAGGAGAACCCCGTTGCTCAAGCCGATTTAGTTCCTATTCTCCCTACCGCGGCCTTCAACTTAAATTTAGAGAAGAAAGAGAAGCTGTTTCACACTCATATATGGAGTCCCTCAGTAAGCTCCAGTGACGATTCCGAAGACGGTCACAAGCTGATCATTGATGTCGAAATGTCTCCCAGAATAGAGTCTGAAGACTCGCCGCTTTCAGCAACCTGCAAGCCAAGGAGAACTCTATCTGAATTTAAGAGTCCACCAACCCCAGGCGAAGGCCGTCTAACTCGCCAAAGAGCCAAACAACTGCTACAAGGACAGAACTCTAGCACAGAGAGCAGGACACCGCTCGTAGAGCAAATCAAAAGGCAGATAAAGCAAGCTCTAAATAAATCAGAGCCTCTGAAAAGGATCTGTAATCCTGCTCCTGTAAAGTCTGTGGAACAGGAAGTGAAAAATCCTGAAGTCCTGCAACCTGAACAAAGTTATAGGTGCAACGAAGAGTCGCCAGCTTCTCCCTGTTCCGAACCCATAGATCAGTTAGTAGATTCCATCACCGAAATCCCGCTGGAGAAGCCAGTGTACCTGCAGTATGATGGCTCAACAAAATCGATTATCCAGCATGTAATTGATCAGTACAAAGCCGATCCGAAACTCAACCAACTGCGAAGAAAAACGCTAGGAAAGTCACAGCCAAAACTATGCGCTTCCATAGGCAAATACCTAGAGGAGGGCTTGGAACTGGAAGATTTTTCCCTGGAGGTGTACAAGCTGACAAAGGATGAGGCTGTGATCGTGAACGCCATGGTGGTTGTAGTCACAAAGAGCGGCCTGGAGAAAAATCCTCTCGAACGCCTGATCAGCGCCCTAAAGTACTTTAATTTTACGCAAAGATTTCTGGCTGAACTGGAGGAGCGCCTGTTCCGGAACACCAAGGAACGACCGCCCACTGAGTTGGCAATGAAGTACGTTAAGCTTTACTTAGCGGCCGTGTCTCACAAGGCGAGTGTTACACAAGAATACACGAATCCGGCTAGGCTGCTGCTGGCCAAGCTGCTCTATCACTACGAACTGGATATGCCAGAGACTGTGTTGACGGTCCTCCGCCAGTTTCCAACGGTGCTGCCACACCGCGAGGAGCGGAAGTACGATCACTCGGATCCCCTGATCACAGTGATAAAACATTTGCTTATGAGCCGCACATACGACATGCAGGATACGGACGGCGCCGAGCGATTGCTGCTTTCCAAGCTGCGCTTTGAGTACCACTACCAGCCTTTTGAGCCCAACAAACAGCAGGTACTGGAGAACCTGGTGGAGAAGCTGAAGGCGGGCCGCAGCCTGGAGCAGCTTGGCTACGCCTTTGCCCTTTTTTGCCGGCGCAGTCCCCATATCAAAGCCGTAGATCTTGTGGTCACGGAGAACCTTATGCCGCTCGCCATCAGCTACTGTGATCTCGCCGCTGCCCAGGGCGAGTCCTACGATGACCGTCTCGTGGGGGTGCTGCAGTGCATCTCGATGGTTCTTAAGCCACTGCCCTTCGATACGGATATATCTGCCTTTGTGGGACTCGTCAAGCGCTTGATCGTGGCCGTGCCACGTCCCAGAGTCCAGCAGGCAGCTGTGCAGGCCTGCCTGCGCCTGCAACGCTTTGGATTTCAGACGGTACGCGAAGCCCTGCAGAACTACAGACCCAACTATCCCTTGGACCCTCTTACACGGGCCATGCTGCGCTGCTTTGCGGAGCGGCGGAACCAATACCACATCCTCGCGCCCAAAGGAGGGATAAGAAAGTAGGTGCTGTTCCCTTGTATAATTTGCAACTATTTATTTATCAATGTAATTATATAGAATTTGAATTAAACTAAATGCCAACTGCGCGGATCTTTACAAATTTAAACTTAAAACTAAAATACACAAATCGATTGCACTTGGGTTATGCAGGCATAGAGGTTATGACGGGGCCATGGGGATGCGAAAACATAGGAGAGCACAATAATATACAAATTTGGACAGAGAAGTATGTAAGCTATAGTTAATCAGTGGACTGTACAAATATAACATTGATCTAGCTTGGGGGTTCACATTGCTCTTACAACTCGAGCCTAAGGTCAGCCGAAATCATCCAATGCAGAAGGTATAAGGTACTTGTTGTGATATCTGGCCAATCATTCCGACTTTATTTGCTGGGGCAGGGCTCCCAGTTCCATGCGCCGTCGTAGAGAGCCATCAGTTCGTGCTAGATTAGTTTATTTAGCTGCAATGGAGTAACGGAGTTAAGTTAAGGCTAGACAAGCTATTAACAGAGTTATTTTCTTACCAGCGATCGTCGCTGATGCTCCTTTTCCAGGGCCACTTGGGCCTGCTGTGGCGAGAATTTTAGCACCGCCGATATCACCTTGACAAGGGTCTCGTTATTCGTGTTGCCCGTAAGATACTGTAATTAAGTCGAATTAAGGTTAAAATAGAGATAACATCAAATTTGACGGTGGGAGCCGATTACAGACTTCTCTCACTGTCTCTCTCACCTGGAACATGATGTTGCGCAAGTACTCGAACTCCGTGTTGGCCGGAACGCTCTCGCTGTGCTGCATGGACACCTGCCCGAAATATACAGATATTATTTAGGAATCAATAAGCAGCAATAAGGTCTTCCTGGTCCATCAACTCACCAGTGTTTCATCCAGTTGCCGCGACAGTTTTGCGTTCTGCAGCTTGAGCCGCTCGTTGGACTGCTCGAGTATCAAGAAGTTTTCACACTTCTGTTCTAGAAACAGGTTACGATTCGTGACATCCTGCACCTCGTTCATAATCTCCTTAAGCTTGGCCTCCAATTCGGCTTTCTCGGCCGCTGCAGGGTCTTCCGGCTGCAGGTTTTTGGGCGCCATACTGGCGAGGAGTTGCTGGGCCTGAATGCCAGCCCGCAGGGTTTCCAGCTCATTGATGCGTTCGGCCATCTGCTGGTTGTTTGCCTGCAGCTCTTCTATCTCCTGCTGCATATTTGACTCGGCGCCGTCGCTTTTGTGCTTTAGATCCTCCAGTTCCCGCTGCAGTCGCTCGTTAAGACTGCGTAGGCCATTTGAGTCTGAGGTGGCAGCTGCCTGCTCCTTGAGTGTGGTCACCTCCAGGTTAAGGTCTTCAATGGTGGCTCTGAGGTTGGCCTGATCTTCGTAGCTCTTAACCAGTTCGGTCTGTTTGTCCTGAAGCTGGTGCTGTGTCTGCAGGAGATCCTTTTGGACCGCATCGCTCTGCTCAGTGACAAAGCTGGCGTGCTCCTTCTGGCGGGTCAGCTCCACAGCCTGTTCCTCAATGGCTCGCTTGAGCTCAACAGCCTCGGCTTTGGCGGCCGCACTCTGGGTTTCCTTTTCGGACACTTGGACGGCATGCTGCTCGGCCTTCTCCTGCAGGACATAGAGCTCGCACTGCAGGGACTTGAGCTTCTCCTTGACCTCAGCACCCTCTGCTAGCTCTTGTTCCAACTGTTTGGTGTGCTTGTTCAGATACTCGTTCTCCACCTGAAGCTCCTCGAATTTTGCCAGCTTTTGGATATTATCTACCTTTTCCTCCAGTTCGCGATCCCTGAGGGCCAGCTTTTCCTGGAGCTCGACCACCTGTCGATTCTTTTGCGCTATCGACTCCTTGACCTCCTCCTTATCCTGACTGTGCCTGCTCTTCAGCTGCTCCATTTCCAGTTGGAGGGCGTCATTGGCTTCGTGCAGACGCTCCACATCCGCATTGGCAGCATTCCAGCGCGCTTGCAATGTTTCGATCTGCGTGGCGTAGGATGCACTAGCAGCCTGGATTTTCTCCTGAACGCCCAGCTCAGCCTGCCGCTGCGAGTCTGCCAATTGCCCACGAAGATTGCTTATCGTGGCCTGCAACTCAGACTCACTGGCAGAGTTCCGGGTCTCCAGCTCGGAGCAGCGTTCGGCCTGGTCCCGCAGCTGCTGCTCCTGTTCTCGCTGACGCTCTCTTAGCTCCAACAATTGCTGCTGCTGCTCCTCTAGATCCCTCTCCAGGGTCGCCTTGGTCTGCTGCAACTCCTCGCTGGCCACCTGCAGGCAGTCCAGTGTGTCCTTGGTTAGCAGCTTGTCCTTCTCGTAGGCATCGCACTTGTCCTGCAGCGTGCGGTGGTCATGATCCATCAGCTCCTGGGCATTTTGCAGCTTCGAATGTTCATCGAGGACCTGTTGCAACTTTACTTGAATCTTGCTCATCTCGTCCTGCTTCGCCTGCAGCTGGGATTCTAGGTGATTCGCCTGTTCCTCCAGCAAGCAATTCCTCTCTGCCAGCTTAGTGTTTTCGCTTTGAATCTCTTCGATTTTTGCGGACGTACGTTCATCTTGGGCACTGCTGTCTACCTGCTCCTGTTGCAATGACTCGATGCGGGTCTCCAGCTTGCGCTTCTCCCGCTCTAATTCGTCATGGGAGTCCCGCACTTGCTGCATTTGCGTCTGCATGGTAGTGATCTCCTCCAGTATTGCCGTGACGCGTGCCTGCAATTCATCCTTTTCGCTTTCCACCAGACGCGAGTAATTCTGGCGTTCAGTCAAGTCCCTTTGAAGCTGCTCCAAGCGGGCGGCTTGTTCGTTGAACTTAGTCTGGTGTTGGTCGTGCTGCTTTTTCATCTTATTTAATTTGTTGCCACTTGCCTTTAGTTCCTTTTCCTTGGCCAGGAGACTCGCCTGACTGGTGGCCAGATCCTGACTGAGTGTCTCCAGCTGGACCTTCAGGGCCGCCACAGTTTCGCTCTCCGAATTTGCATGCTGATCCTGAAGGATTTGAATCTCGCGCTGCAGTTGCTCCAGCTTAAGCCGGTGTTGTTCCTCCAGTGCGGTCTTCTCGGAACTCAAAGCGGCCAAAGTTTCACGTTCCATCTCCAGGCTCTTCTCCAGTTCGACGGTGCGCTCTTCCCGCTGCGCCTGCAGGGCGGCTAGCTCTTCTCTGGCCACCCCAAGCTGGCTTTCCCAGTCGTTTTGCTGATGCCTCTGGACAATTTCCAGTAACTGATCGTTGTGCAGTCGCAAATCCTGCAGGCTCTGTTCGCTGTCGGTTCTGAGGGAACTCAGCTGTTGCTCCATGGAGGCAGCCTGTTCCTCTTTGCTAGAGAGAGCGGCCTTAAGGTCATTTAGACTGAGTTCCGTGGACAAGAGTTTTTTCTCAGCTTCTTCCTTTGCTGCCAGTAGTTTCTTTTGCTGCTCCTGGGCATCGATTGTTTGTGACTCGCGGTCTTGGATGTTTTGCCGCAATTTCTCCAAGTTCTTTTCATTTTCCGCGGAGAGGGCTTTAAGGTTCTCATGTAGTTTGGTAAGCTCTTCCTCTTTGGATTTGTGTTGTCTTCGGAGGGAATTGAGCTGCTCCTCTGTGACCGATAGCTTAGATTCAGCTTCCTCCTTGGCGGCTTGTAGTTTCTGGTGGTATTCCTGGGCCTGGATGATTTGAGACTCGCTATCTTTGTTAGTTTGGCGAAGTTTAGCCAAACTTTGTTCGTTTTCTGCTTTTAAAGTAGCAAGCTCTTCTGCCAGTTTCTGAAGTTGTGCCTCCTTGGCGGCTTGTTCGTTTCGGAGAGATTCGAAAAGTTGGTCCTTGGCAACCAGACTCGCTTCAGCTTCTTCCTTGTCTGATTGGAGCTGCTTTAGTAGCTCACTGGAGTCGCTTTCCTGGCTCTGTTTTTGAAGAGCTTTCAGCTTCTGATCGCTTTCCGCCTGAAGTGTTTCAAGTTGCTTTTCGATAGTGGCCACCTGTTGCTCCTTGGTCGCAAAGTTGCCCTTTAGAGTGCTCAGCAAATGCTCGGTGGCGATGAGCTTGGCATCTACTTCCTGTTTGGCAGTCTGCAGCTTCTTGAACTTCTCCTTGGCGTCGTTTGTGTATAATTCCGCCTGCGACTCAAGTTGTTTCAGCTTCTCCTGCAATTGACGCACCTCGATGTCCTTGTGTTCTAGCTCCGTGTGTATGGCCTGCTTGGTCTGGGCCAGGAGAAGGACATTCTCCTCCTCTTGTTTACGCAAGGCTTCGTATTTCTCCGTCACCTCCTGGAGTTGAGTATCGCGGTCTTTGAGTAATTGCTGCAAGTGGGACAGATCCTCAGAGGGAGCGCCGTTCGTAGCAGCAGGTGGTGGTGACTTGCACGACGACTCATCCAGGTCAATAAGCTTCTCAGAGTCCAGCGACTGACCGTTGCGCTCTAATGCCGCCGCAATGTTGTCCGGATTCTCGCCCAGCAACTTCAGCTTGGTCTGATACGCCTGCATCTTGCAGCTCATGTCGTCCATTTCAATACGTAAGGCCTCCTCCAAGTGGGCCTTGGCCTGTTGTTCAAGCGTGCACTGTTCCCGCAGCTCGCTGATTCGTCGCAGCGCCTTGTCCTGCGTCTCCACCAGCACCGACTGGAACAAAGAGGAGAAATCAATAATAAGAATACAAGGTGATATTGGATATGGATATACCCTGGCCTTAGAGCTGTCACGCTCCAAATCCTTGTACTTTTTCGCCAGATCCGTGTAGCGACAGCGGTACTTGTGGTAGCGATCCAGCGATTTCTTGTAGGCATCGTAAAGCTGGTCCTTTGTGATTACGTCCAGACGGGCCGTCGAAGCCGAGTCGTCGAACTCGCTGCTGGTCTCATCCAGGTCGGATTGGAGGTGATACACCTGCCAAAACAACATTATAGCTTATGAATTTCATTACAGATCTTAAGTACTTACCGCTGGCGCATCATAGGATGGCAAGCGGAAGGACACATCGCTGGCCATAGACGAGTTGGACAGCTTGCGCGTCCTGGGCGTAGTCCCGCCGCCCAAGCCCACTCCGTTGAGGGACTGCGTGGAGGAACGCCCCCGCAGAGAGGATGCACTGGTGGCCGGCAGTTTCTGAATGCGATAAGGCGAGTTCTGAGGCGTGTCTGCAAGATAAAAGCCCGATAAGAAATCAACACTGAGTCACCGGGAAAACGCGAGGAAAAGAAATGGCCTTACCTTCCTCCGTGATGCTGAAAAAGTTCTCATTGTTGCTGCTGGTGTTCGTCTCCGAAGTTGGTGTTGTGCTGGACGATGAGCTCACGGCGGCCTAGAAAAATTGCCAAATTATTAGTGTGTATTTGCGACAGCTGGCTTGTTTCCTGGGGTTTTTCTCAATATGGGTCACAGTTGCACCTATTTCAATCATTTTCCTAGTTCCACAGACACACACATAAGCTCTCGCATACCACGGTTTGCGTATGTTTTCGTTAATTTGCACTTTCACACCCTCTTCCTTGCTTCCTCCCTCCACCCAAAAACTGCAATACCTGTGCAGCATTTGCAAATTGCTGGAATTTGGACGGCGAGGCCTTCACCTCCTCGATCAGCTTGTTCTTCAGGTTAGCAAACATGACGAGACACTGTGTTTGCTAATGTTAATTGGCCTGCTCTGCCTGGTTCAACAACAATTTAATTTTTAATTAAAAAACATTGAAAATACGTGTCTGCAGGGCAGTGTGGGCGCAACTTCATAATCTTGAAAACCCGAAAAACGAAAAGAAAAAATACAATACAAATACAATTGGTCACACTGCCTTCAATACAAACCAATAATCGGTAGGTGGCGCCATATTTCCCTAAGAAAAAGCTAAATCCGTTAAATTCAAATATTCTGCTTTTAAAATAGAAATAATAATAAGCTTTTTTTACCAACCCTCCTATTTTTTGATGTAGAAAGTCTTGAAATATGCATTTCACCTTATTGTTTAGCATAAGTATTATAATAAACGTGTAAAAAGCACAGGCCGAAAAAAATCTGAAAGAAAGCTGAACAAGTTTGCTAATTAAGGCATTATTTTGAATTTTTATGGGAATCGGCTTGTGTTTATCTGCCTTGGATGTGCGCTACCTACAGAGATTTTATAGTTTTGCGCCTAAAATAAAGTTATCTGTCAAATTTAAGCGTCTTCGATTTACGTTCTTAAGTTTGGTTAATTTTTACTTCCATATGTAAACTTTTTTAAAAGAGTCACATTATTTTAAAATCTTAAATTTCATATACATACTTGATATTTATGTATATTTATGTTTTGCCTACTTAAATCTCGATATCTGGGCATCTCTACACTCGGTAACCCGTTAACCTGTTGTAGCACGCGCCAACGATGTGCTTCCGAGCTGACCCAACCCATTAGCGTGATTTATGTTCAATTGAAGCCTTTAAAATATTGTTTTATTCATGTGATTTTTCGAATACAATGAACATTTCTTCTTTGAGTTTTTTTTAATCGAGCGGGGACATCTTATAGTGCGCACATTGGGAACAAGTATTACAAATAGAGCGTGAAATGCAATTAAGTAAATGTCTCGAGTAAACGCACTGCTGCTACTGGGTGGCCAGCAGCTCACTTGTGCAGGTTGTTGAGGAACTCCTTGTGGCGCTGAATGGCCTCCTCGTGCTCCTTGATCTGCTGGTGGTGAAACTCAGCTTGGTGGATCTGGTCGTTCTTTAGGCGATCCAGCTGCTCCCTTTGCTGCAATGAATAAAATTCCAGATAAGCACATGTCGTGAAGGAGAATAATAACATTTTACAAATTAAGTTAGAGTCGTACAAAACTAATTACGGGTTAGCTAAGCCCGGCCCCCCCTAGGAGCAACTCAACAATAATGGACGGTAATTATTAGCCACCAGTCAGCCATATAAAGAGGCTTTAGCTTGAGCCGCTCCAGACCGCAAACACATCACCCAACGTCATCGCCGTTGCCCCTTTGTCAACGTCCAAGAGACAATATTTGGTTAACAATTTTTAGCACGAACTTGTCTTGGCCACCAAAAACCCGGCAGCATATCAGCGAAACACTGTCTGTAAGTAGGGGTAAAAAGGCCGGGGGAAAACCAGCACCAACCTGCCAATGAACCTGAATCAGCATCTACTATACCTACCGTTCTGCCCGCTCGCGGCTCATCTTCGCTGGCTTGCCCTGCCCAAAGCCTGTTTTCAGTCGATAGTTGGCTTCTGACGACGAAGAAAGTGCTGGCAGATCGGGGTCACCGTATATTATTATTGCGCATTTCAGGCCGCATCTGGCCAAATATTAATATCGTGAAATACTAATCCCGCAAACACTCTTCTTAATTGCCAGTCAATAAACTAGACAAAGCTCAACCGCAATCCGCTCTCTTCAATCAGCGTCGCCAGCCTCTTGTCTCTCTTTGATTATCAGCCGAGTCGCGCTCAGTTGATAAGCAACCGCTCGTAGTTGGACCGGAACATTTCCTCTCCGACCCTACAGCGGAATGGAGCATCTCCGGATATTGCTGATCGTCTTCTCGCTGGCCCTAGTGCAGGGTTATGGAGCTGGTATTCCAGGCACGGGGGGATCCCGACCTGTGCGCACCGTTGAGACCCTGACGCAGTGGCGCCAGCTGGAATATGGCTTCCCCACAGCCCAGGATCGTGAAAATGCCCAGGCAGCAGGAAACTTGGTGCCGGAGAACGGCACGCCCATCGATGTGCAGGCCCAGTACCAGCAGAATGGCCAGATAAGGGTGTTTACCACCATACCACGTTTTGCCACTGGCATTCCCTACACCCTGGCCATCGTTACCGAGACGCAGGCCAGGAATGGCCCGTTGCTGCAGCCATATCCCAGCTATTCCTGGCACAACGCCAACGGCGAGAACTGCGACAAGATAACCTCCGCCTTTCGAGTGGCCGTATGTATAATTTTTATTGATTTTAAAGTGTGCTATCTTTAAGATTCTATCTTCTGCAGATCACGGAATGCAACCAGATGTGGGTCATCGATTCGGGTGTCATTGGCACCACCCAGCACTGTCCGCCGCAGCTTCTGCAGTTCGATCTCAGCACCGATAGGCTGCTGCATCGCTATCGTTTTTTGAACAACACCTACATTCCCAGTGGATCGCTCTTCATCACTCCAAATGTCCTGGTCCAGGATCCACCACCCAGGGGCAGCTGCAGTCGCACCATGATCTACGTGGCCGATGTCAGCTATCACGGTCTGGTGGTGTATGATCACCAGGCGCAGACTTCCTGGCGTGCCGAAAATCGTTTCATGTACCCAGATCCCGACTACGGCCAACACACCATCGCCGGAACGAACTTCATCCTGATGGACGGCATGTTTGCCCTGAACAACGACAAGCGCAATCTGTACTTCCATCCGCTGGCCAGCGTGAGTGAGTACTCCGTACCACTAAGTGCCCTGAACAGGCAGGAGAATTGGGCCAATGGTCCGGAAGCGATGCCTGAGCAGTTCACCCTTTTGGGTAGAAGGAAGAGCGAGTGCGCTGCCTCCGCCATCGATAGTCGAAACAATGTCTACTGTGTCACCTTCAATCCCATCAAGCTTTTCGTGTGGAATGTAAATACGCCTTACGCCTCGCGCAGCTTTGGCACCCTGCCAGCCAAGTCGGATGAGTTGCAGTTCGTCAGCGGCATGAAAATAGTCCGGAATGCCAGCGGACAGGAGGAACTTTGGCTTCTCTCCAACCGGTATCAGGTGGGTTGGACTTGAGAAGATTTTCAAGTATTGTATACAATGATAATCAATTTTTCCTGCAGAAAATTGCCGCGGGCACTTTGAAATCCAACGAGGTGAACTTCCGAATTCTGCGACGCCAGCTGGACGATGTCCAGGGAGGTGTTTTCTTTGCCAATGACGATGACCTAACCAATCGTCTAGTGTTTAACTAAGTAATTACTAAGCCGACTTCACTAATCTTTGTAAATATTAACTCAGTTGTTGGGGTGATTCGGGAAGAAAAGCGGGAGATTTTTTGACCCTAAAATTTATTTTTTTATGATCTGAGAAATTCTTTGTAAAATTTCTGTTGGCTTTTCGTAAACAAAAAAAAAAAAAAAAAAATTACTATATTAGCTCCGTATTAATTTCAATTATCACATTGAATTTTTCCGCCCAAAATACATCTCTTTATCTATAAGCAAGTCAGCCCCCATAAGTCTATGCACAAATCGGAAACAGAAACCACACTTTACCGCCACTTGTTTTCGTTTTTAAAGTTTCAAGCTTTACTGTACGGCGTGCCCAATGACTTGACGTTTCCGAATCTCTCTTGCGGCATCGGGCAGAGTTCAGGGTCACTGTTATCGCCAGAATATTGGGCAACACGTCCACAGGGAACTCACAAATATGAGAAGCTTCAGATTAGACTGTCCCTCCGCCACTGACCTTAACCGTTTGGAGGCTTTCCAAACAGGCGCAGGCGGCTATTAGTTACCATCAACAACAAGGTCTAAAAACGGGATTGGGAGCGGATAATTGATAACAATCAAAGGGGCGATGAACCATCACCAGTGTTTGGACCAATTGGGTGGCGTGCATAATTAGCTAACGCCAGAGACTTGTTTTCGCAGTGGTGTCCACAAAGTAAGCTTAACGAGAATTTCAGTGCACACACATCGTTCGGGTGTGTGTTGGGTGTGCAATTTGAAACCAGTTACAAAAGCTGACCCGCTTAGCCTGCTGGATTAGAAAGACATGGGCCAGCTGCAAGTGGCGCATGCTCAGTATCCGTTTGGACTCTAAGTGGAGCAGACCGATCGAAAGTGAAAGGATTACAGCATGCAGACTGTCTTGGGAGCCTGTCTTGGCTGCTGCCTCTGGCTGCTGGCATCGGTGGAGGCCTTGGAGAGTGTTTTTGGTGCATTTAACCTAGAGTTGGAGTTTCCTTCGCAACAGGAAAGGGAGCGTACACTGAGGGAGGGCCTGTATGATCCAGGCAGCGTCATACCCGTGGATGTAGATGTGTACTACAAGCGTGAGACTCTCTCGAACTTTTCTCTCCGGAACTTCTCTTGACTTGCATCTAATTTCCAGATGGCGATGCCACGCCCTCCATCTTTGTGACCATTCCTCGCTTCGCCAAGGGCGTTCCCTACTCGCTGGCCTATGTGACCAACGAGATGCGTCCCAATGGAACCCTCCTTCAGGCCTATCCCAGCTACGAATGGCACAAGACCCATGGTGCTGACTGCAATGGCCTGACCTCTGTCTACAGGACTCAGATAGATGAGTGCGGCAGGATGTGGATCCTGGACAGCGGCGAGATTGATTTCATTCAGCTCTGCGCGCCACAGCTGTATGCGATCGACTTGGAGAACGGCAAGATCGTGCACCAGTACAAGATGCCGAAGCGACTGTACAAGGAGGGCGTCAGTCGGTTTGTCACGCCCACCGTGGACCTGCATCCCGAGAATTGTGACGTATCTTACGTGTACATGGCGGATTCCATTGGAGACGGTATCGTGGTGTACGACGTGGCCGCTCAGCAGTCGTGGCGAATTGAAAACAAGTTCACGTATCCACATCCAGACTTTGGAACCTTCACCATAGCCGGCGAGAGCTTCCAGCTGTGGGACGGAACGGTTTCAACCACGCTTACCCCTCATGGCCTTGGCGGGCGGCGGATGCTATACTTCCATTCACTGTCCAGCGAATGGCAGATGGGCATACCCCTAGACGTGGTCAACAATGGCAGCAATTGGAAGCTGAACGACATCAGCGCCGCCTTGGATCAGTTCCAGCTGCTTGGCAAGCGGGGCAGTCAATGTGTGGGCACGGCGATGAGTGAGACGGGTTTCCTGCTCTGCGGTTTGGTCAAGCCGTCGAGTATATTGGCCTGGAACATTCGCGAGCCCTACAGCCATCAGAATCTGGTGATGTTAGTGGAGGACGAGGAGCGGCTGCAGTTTACCAGTGGCCTAAAGATCGTGCGGAATCACGAGGGCAAGGAGGAGCTGTGGGCGCTGTCGAACAGGCTGCAGAAAGCCTTCGGAGCGGGCTTAAACTACAAGGAAGTCAACTTTCGCATTCTGAAGTGCGGTGTTCAAGAGTTACTCAGCGGCCGGCCGTGCTATTGACTTGGAATCTAACCAATAAAGCTAGTATATGAGAGAGAGGTACGTCTTTGGTTGTCACTCACCTTCTTGTAGAAGTACTCCTCCTCGCGGGCCGCCTCCAGCTTACCGAAAGCACCGCCGGCCTCGCGGATGGAGCCACCGCCGCCACCGCCCTTGCCGGCGCCACTGCCCAGGTCGCCCACCTGGCTGCCGCTCATCTTGGCCAGCCTGTGGAGCAGAAGAGAGAAAGCAAGACTTGTAGAATCTTTTTTTCTATGGTCGGGTTACGCAACAATGAAGTCAGCATAGAATCCACACACGGCACACACACACGCGCGCACTGGGGGCTGGCGAAAGCGATTTGGAACGGATCGAAATTGTTTATCTTATCGCCATTTGGGGAAATGTGGCATACATAACACTCTTGGTAATTGGGGGATAGGTATTTTCTTTCTTTCAAGTCTCCAATTAGCAGGTTAGCTTGAATATAAGCTTTAATATACATATATATGGAAAACTCACTGGACTCCAGCGGGGTACAGGCGGCCTGCGCTACGACGAACAACGAACATTCTGCTGCTTTTTAAGTTGTCACAACTGCAAGGAAAGAGGCGTATAAAATAAAAGTAGATTAATAATCACAAGGAATTGCAGTAACTGTAAGCGGCCGCCATAGGAATAAACCGGGTACGGGTGCAATCAACTTTCGAAAAGGCAAAGGCGCAATAAGTTTGTCACCCGATGCTCAGGCAACCTATTCATAGCCGCGTCTTTGTTGTCTTCAAAAATATACCAAGTAAACACAATATATGAGACGAATACAGGAATTACTTGCTTTGCTTATATGTTTAAATGCCGGGAAAAATTGCGGCGCAGCTTTACTCACTTTTCTTCAAACGACAAAAGTTAATGCAGTATGACCGTGCTTTGGCAGCTCAAATACATCGAATATCGAAACATCTCATCACCTGCGATTATATCGGTCCATTTGCCGCCTGCAACGCCAAACAGTATAAATATATAGTTTTCCTGTTTGATAAGACCCAGGGTGGCAGTGATCCTTTTACGAGCCTTATTCAAAGGACTATTCGCCCAGTTCAAGAATTTAAAACGACGAGAATAAATAAAAAGTGAGATTTTCCATACTTTGCATACTCTGGTCACACCGCCGGCACACTTGACGCCAACTCGGTTTTCTTTTCGGAAAATAAATAAAAGGTATTCAGTAATTAAACATATTAAGCATTACTATTAGACTGTAAACATGGCCGACGTAGACGATGGTTCCGAGCTGTTGTTTTTCGACACCTTCTCCCACGAGGAAGTGACGGTAAGTGCCCGCAGCCGCAGTTCTGCAGTGATGCCGTTTTATCGCTTCTCTCTTGATTCGTAGGACATCAACTTGGATTTGGTCCAGTTTCCCAAGCCGGTCTTCATCACACAGGTGCGGATTATCCCGCTGGGGGCCCGTGTGCAGGCGGACTTCCCCGGCGGCGTTCGCCTGGGGGCCACCAATCCTTCTAAGTTTGACTTGGAGTTCTTTGTGAACGATTTGGGGATGCCGGGTGCCTCAGCTTTCGAGAATCTCGGCCTGTTGCGGTACAATCAGAACGATTGCATACACCTGGACTGCTCGCAGGAAAAGATACCCACGGATGGACTGGTGCTGCGCGGCTGGTACAGCACCATTACCCTGGCGGTCTATGGAATCCTCACCAATTCAGTGACGGAGCCCATTGCCAGTCCCACGATGCCCTGCGAGCCTGTTGGTGCAGAAATATGCAACCTGAGTGGCGAAGTTCTATTGCAGGAGGATGTGCTCAAAGATGAGTGGCAGGAGCCCATGCAGGCAGAGATGCTGACTGCGCACAAGGGAAACGTAAGCGATTATGATCCGGA
The DNA here is from genome assembly GCA_018152175.1 of Drosophila jambulina. Classification (NCBI taxonomy): domain Eukaryota; kingdom Metazoa; phylum Arthropoda; class Insecta; order Diptera; family Drosophilidae; genus Drosophila; species Drosophila jambulina. The sequence continues at coordinate 22,593,173 of JAECXH010000113.1, read as the reverse complement.
GGAGATGGAGTATGCTCTGACTCGGGAACACTACCACCAACAGCAGCAAGCCGAGGAGCAGGAGCAGAGGGAAATGCGCCGCCTGCGTCGCTCCACGCATTCCACAGACCAATCGCCGCCTCCGCCGCCAAGAAGATCGCACACGCACTCTGAAAGCAACGACAGGGAGTTCATCAGGCAGTAAGCCAGAGTAACTAGCTGTCTATTGTTAAGTTATTAACTTCGGACTCCTCTTTCAGTTCCCGCGACAAGGGCTCCAGAGATTGGTCGCGTTCTCCGGAATACTCGAGCCATCGGTCGCGTCGTAAGCGCTCTGAGCGATCCCGCTCTGATGTGGACGAGCACAAGTGGCCCAGAACGCCGCCGGCATCGATAGATTCGCCGACAAGACCACGTTCGCCCGATACCATGGACTATGATGACGATGACTCGCGCTCCCACTATAAAATGCAGTCCTCACATTACAGACACTCTTCGGAGTCCCTGCATCGCGGCGAAAGAGAACGGGACGATGAGGAGCGCTCCTGCACGCCGCAGGAACAGTTCGAGCCCATTCTTAGCGATGATGAAATCATTGGCGACGAGGAAGAGGACGATGGCGTGGATGCGGCAGCCATTGCCGAGTACGAAAGAGAACTGGACTTAGCAGCGGCCTCAGCTCCGCCTGCAATCGACGCTTTCGAGCCCTGGCAGAAGCCCCTGCTGTTCTATGAAGGCGACCTGTCTGCGCACTTTAGCAAGGAGCTAGAAACCCTTCGGCTGCTCTTCAAGAAGCTCGCACTGCAAACTCGTTGCGAGAATGTGGCAGCCTTTGGCGAGGAGCACGGAGCCAGTGTGGACGAAAGGGAGCAGTTTGTGTACTTGGGCGAGCAGCTAAATAACCAGTTGGCCTACTTGGCACAGCATTTCAAGCGCCGCAACTTTGTCCTGCAGCAGTTCTTTAGCAACGATGACACGCATCTTCGCCAGGCGTCGAATGTTTTGCAGATTGCGCTGAGCTTCCAGGCAGCCTGCATGCAGCCCCAGCCTGCCTTCAAGATTCGTCACATTAAACTCGGCGCCCGAATGGCCGAGCTTTTGGGCAGCAGCGAGGATCTCTTCCAGCACCTGCTTAAGGAGCACCACTTTGATCCCTTTGATGCGGTATTCAGACTGTACAACGAACCCTACATGGCACTGTCGATTAAGTTGCAACTCCTAAAAGCCATTTACGCCTTGTTGGACTCCCGACTGGGCATCCAGCATTTCCTAGCCTCCAAGAGCAATGGCTACCAGGTGATTATGGAGTCCCTGAAGGCGGCCAAGCTAACCAGGACCAAGTACGCCCTACAGGCCATCATTAAGAAGCTGCATCTGTGGGAGGGCTTGGAAAGCATCAAGACCTGGTGTCGGCGCCTCTTTGTGGACCGGAATGTAGCTAAGGAAGAGGATCAGGAGTCCAAGGAGGAGCCCACGCATCTGCAGATTTGCCAGCAGATCGAGTTCACCTTTGAAATGCTCATGGATGCCCTGACCACCAGCCAGTTAAGCTACCAACAGCCGCGCCGCTTTCTCCCCGTTTCGAAAAAGTTTGAGGTGGTCACCGATCCCACGGCCCAACGTAGCTTTGGCAATGCCCTACAGTCGTATTTGGGACAGCACAGCTTGGCGGAATGCCTGCTGCTAATGCTGGGCCATTGCAAGGAGCTACCCGCTAAAACTTACCTGTGCATGCTGGACCTGATGCACACTCTGCTTCGTTCTCATGTGGGCATAGATTACTTTGTGGATGATGCCTTTGATGTTACTCAGGCGATTGTGGCCATATTGCTGGGCCTGGAGGACGTGCCGAGGCAGCCTAAGGTGGAAGAGGCGAAAGTCGAGAAGTCCGAGGTGGAGGAGAAGCCGGTGACTGACGCTGTGGAGGGAGCAGATATAGAGAAACCGAGTGAAACCGCTGAGGAAGCAGAGATAAAACCACCTGCTGTTGCCACTCCTCCAACTCCTACTCCCACTCCCACTCCAATACCAGCACTTCAAGCTCTAAGACCCCGACCCATCCTCCGCCCCGTACTGCCACGCCTTGCCAGACTGGGCATTGAGATGTCGTACAAGGTGCAGACACGTTATCACCTAGACGCCATTGTTTACGCAGCCGCGGCACCAGAGTATGATGCTGTTAAGATCGCCACACACATGCACGCCATTTACTCGCAGACCTGCGATCCCGCTGGACGCCAGCACACCGTAGAGGTTCTCGGCCTGAACAACAATCTTAAGATCTTTATGGACCTGATCAAGAAAGAGCAACGCCTGCAGACGCAGCGTCAGCTGAGCTCTCCGGGCATGAAATACAAGAGTCCCGTGCTGAGCTACGCGGTGGATATGGTGGATGCTTGTGTCCGATACTGCGAGCAGTTGGATTACCTCATCGAACACGGGGCGGTGATCCTGGAGCTGGCCAAGAACCACGAAACCTTCGAGCCATCGGTGTCGGCGGTGCTACAGGAGATGTACGTTTACATGAAGCCCCTGGAGGCCATTAATGTCTTCGTTTACGACGATATCATGCCCCTAGTGGAGGTGATAGGTCGATCTCTGGATTATCTGACCACATTTCCAGGAGATTTGATTATGGCCTTGAGGATCTTGCGTTATCTTTCCATTAGCAAGCCGATCATAGGCCAGAAGGCGCCTGCAGTGACCGAGGAGCTAAAACATCGGTTCGTGGCCCTGCAGTTGTACGCTGCGGATGGTGTCCAGCTATGCATCCAGATTATGGAACGCTTGTGCGCCTATTTCGAGCAGCCGGGGGCACACGCTCCTGCCTTAATGACCATTCAGGGCGTGCACTGCTGCCAGATCATGCTGCCTACCCTGCAGATCCTCAGGGAACTGCTCACCTATGCGATTTTGTGCAGGGATGGCACGTACAAGGACCTCACCGCCATCGATCACATCGTGAAGGTGTACTATCTGCTCTACTACTATCCCACTCGCTGCCAGGCGGGCGTTGAGGTGGAGCAGTGCAAAATGGAGGTAGTCCAGACTCTGCTCGCCTACACCCAACCCAACGAACAGGACGAGGAATCGCTGCACAAGTCGCTGTGGACGCTGATGATCAGGGAGGTGCTAAAAAACATTGACGGACCCGCACACTTCATTCCAGGTGAGCAGGAGAGAGGAGTACAATTCAGAATCTTTGGGAATCTTCTAGTTTTATTTTTTCTCAGGACTAAAGCTTCTGGCGGAGCTGCTGCCTTTGCCGCTGCCCATGCCTCAGCCATTGTGCGACCAGTTGAAGCAGCAGCACAAGCAGCGTCTGATCACTGAACGTAAGTTGTGGTCCGCGCACCTGCATCCACAAAGTGGACAAATTGCCAAGCTAGTGGAGGCTCTTGCACCTTCCAGCTTTCCCCAGCTGTCAGAGATGCTGCAGCGGGTGTGCATGCAGCTATCGGATCTAGCGCCCAACATGACTCTTCTCATTGCCAAGACCATCACGGAGCTTCTGTGCAGCGAATACCTCACCTCAAACTGCATTCCGACCACAAATCTGGAACGACTCCTGAGATTCTCCACCCGGCTGTGTGCCTTTGCTCCTCTGAAAAGCTCCATGCTTTCCATCTTGTCGGGCAAGTTTTGGGAGCTCTTTCAATCCCTGCTTGCGCTTAATGAGTTCAACGAGGTGGTCTCCAACTGCCAGGAGGCAGTGCATCGGATCTTGGACAGCTTTCTGGACTCTGGCATATCGTTAATTTCGCACAAATCTACGGCTTTGCCTGCCCTTAATCTGTCGGCGGCTCTGCCTCCCAAGGAGTTGATTCCGCGGATCATCGATGCTGTGTTTAGTAACCTAACCAGCGTGGAGGTTACGCATGGTATCTCCATTCTGGCGGTTCGCAATCTCGTCATTCTCACAGAGCACGAGTAAGTCTTTATTATTCTAACTATTTGCTTTAATCCTAATGATTTCTCCCACAGCTTCACCTTCTACCACCTGGCACAGCTCCTCAAGCAAAAGATTACCGAGTTTCAGGCATGGATGGAGCGCGTGATTCTTCACAATGAGACCGTCGAGTACAATGCCAACATTGAGTCGCTGATCCTGCTGCTGCGCTCCTTAACGCAAATTGAACCACCGCCAGCCATGACTGCCATGCCGCATCGCACTCTGAAGCTGGGCGCCGTGGAGCTTGCCCAACTGGTGGAATTCCAGGACATTGAATTGGCCAAGCCTCCTGTGCTGAGTCGCATTCTCAAGGTGATGGAGAAGTATAAGGCGGTGGCCAACGAGGCAGCGCTGTGTGACCTCAAGCAGCTGATTCTGCTGCAGGCCTCCAAGCAGGAGATTATAGCCGGAGCGAGTACCGAAGCCCCCGTCGATAGTGAGGGGGGTGGAGAGGCGAATCTGTCATCTAATGCCGGCAGCGTGGCGCTAAGCGTGGAACCCTACCTTCCTCAGGCTGAGGGCATTGTCAGCCAGTACGAGGCGCGTCCGATCTTCACGAGATTCTGTGCCACCGCCGAGAATCCTCAGCTCACGGCGCGCTACTGGCTGGAGCCGCTACCCATTGAGATGATCGAGGATATGAACGAGCCGCTCTACGAACGCATCGCATGCGATCTCACCGATCTGGCGAACGTGTGTCTCAATCCAGACCTGAACACGGCTGGGGATACCAAGAGGACTTTGAATTTGTCCGGTTCGCCACAATCCAATCGTGAAATGACTCCGACGGCACCTTGTTTCCGCACCCGACGCGTGGAAGTGGAGCCTGCCACTGGGCGGCCCGAGAAAAAGATGTTCGTGTCGTCGGTAAGGGGGCGTGGCTTTGCTCGTCCGCCGCCTTCCAGAGGCGATCTTTTCCGCTCACGGCCACCGAACACTTCGAGACCGCCATCCCTGCACGTGGACGACTTCCTAGCGTTGGAAACTTGTGGCGCTCAGCCCACTGGACCCACGGGCTACAACAAGATACCATCCATGCTGAGGGGCTCTCGGGTAGGCCGGAACCGCGGTTCGCGCATCTCGGCAGCGGCTGCTTTTAGACAAAAGAAGCTAATGCGCATTGGTTCGCCCTCTAGCTGGGCCGAGTCACCTGGATCCTATCGCTCCGGCAACTCAGAGTCACATTTCAGCGGCAGCGACTCGCACTACTCATCGCCCCACTACAGTGGGCGATCCCGCGGACGTGGCCTCCGCTCCCGACCCTCCTACCTGCGTTAGGAAGATACTTTATAGTTTTAGGTTTTAGTTGTATTTTCCTCTTTGCTGTATTTTGTTGTACATAAGCTAAAACTTAATTTTCGGTAATTATACTCTGCAAACGGACGTCGTGCGATTCCATGGGCAGGTCCTCGCTGTTAACGATCTGCTCATTGAGGGCCACCGCCATTAACGAGACCTTCTTGTGCGGATATTTCTCGGCATGCTGGCGCAAGAACTTGTCATAGAAACCCATGCCGTGTCCCAGGCGAGCTCCACAGCGGCTGAAGGCCACGCCGGGCATAATAAAGAGATCGATTCCGTGGCCTGCGAAAGCGTACGATATCTTTTTATAGCAGGAGCAAATACTACCTAGTTGATATTACACACCGTTAGTCATAGCATCTTCCCGAGCCTCCTTGAAGTCCGGCTGTTTGATATTCCACTTGGTCAGTGGAAGGTTCTCGTACTCGTCCATGCCGCGCAATCGCACCATCTTCATCTTGGAGCCCTCATAGGTGGGCACAAAGACCATCTTATCCAGCCGAAACATCTCGCAGAGCAACGCCGTGGTGTCCAGTTCGCTGCTGGTGCTCAGGTAGATGCTAATCCGCTGCGCCTGCCGAAACACTTCGCTTTGGAGCACCTGTTTGGCGTAATTTACTATGAAATACTGATAACCCTTCACCCGAGTATGACTTCACCTTGGCCGTGACCGCCTTGGATTGCCGGGCAATGGCCTCCGCATCCAGGCTCTTAAGGGCATCCTTCATGGTCTTCCTTAGCGCCACTTTCAGGCTGTTCTGGATCGTGGCCGCCATCTGTGCTTCTGAACACTCGTGCAATCCGGTGAGAACTGTATCCATCCGCTTGTCCGGTACGGGCATCTGTAGGTCTCCGTCTCCCGGGTTCTTATCAGTTTTACACTGCCCCAGCTTTATCAGCTGGCATTCCCTTTTGCGATCGGTGTTCGTAAACAAAGTACAGGAGACTAGAATGTGGAGGTTTCCATGGGGTCAGCTGATCAGGGATGGAAGTTGAGGAGTTCACTTTCTAAAGAGATTTAGAAAAGGTTTAACAATTTCATTAAAACTATCTTCAATTTCGAATTTATAACAGGTTCGTCTAGTCAATTTATATTTTATTCAAATAATCAGTACGCTACATGTATGACAAGAAAGAAAGCTAACTTTGGAACGCCGAAGTTTGTATACCCTTGCAGCTTACAAATGGATCATTATGAATTAATAAAATTTTATCAAATGGAAAGTAAAACTAACAGGAATTCTATACAACATTCATACATATAAAAATTTGGTTTAACATTGCGTATACGTAATATTTTCCCAACATTCCTATAGAAGCTATATGATATAGTAGTCCGATTTTGATCAAATTAAAACCGAAATTCTAGAATAATATAAAATGGCCATTTCTCAAATTATATGGAAATATTTTAAAAATTGGACAAGTTATAATTTTTTTTCTAAAAATTTACCGATCGTTCCTATGGCAGCTATATGATATAGTCGTCCGATCCGGCTCGTTTCGACTTATATAGTAGTGAGAGCATATAGAAGACGATCTGAAAAGTTTCATTCAGATAGCTTCAAAACTGAGGGACTGGTTTGCGTATAATCGGACAGACGGACACGGCTAGATCGACTAGGCTGTTGATGCTAATCAAGAATATATATACTTTATAGGGTCTGAAATGTCTCCTTCACTGCGTTGCAAACTTCTGACTGAAATTTTAATACCCCTCCAAGGGTATAAAAACGCATTTTTAACGAACTTAATGCTTATAGTTTATTTCAAAAACAACTTTAATAAATACAACTCAGACTGTAGAAAAAAGGGTTACTAAGCCGTATCTACATTTGATAAATATTCACTTCTTGGGACTCTCAGGCGCCTTGGTGTCCGTCTTGGTCTTCAGATTCTTCAGCTGTTCCTTTTGCTGATTGTACATTTTTATTAATATTAAGAAATTAATTAAGGAATTTTAAATACTAACCTGCTTGTAGAAGAATTCCTCCTCGCGGGCAGCCTCCATCTTTCCAAAGGAACCGCCGGCCTCGCGGATGGAGCCACCGCCACCACCGCCCTTGCCTGCTCCACTTCCGAGTTCACCGACATGTGACATTTTCAAGTGTCTGCAATATTGCAACGATTGAGCATAGTTCTAGAATACTTATGCAATTTTGCTAAAATTTATGAAAAACTTACTGAATTTACTTTGGGTACAAACGCTGACTGAAGCGGCGCAGTGTAAACATGTTTGTCTTTTATAGCTGCGATTTATATAGTATGTATAGTTAAGCTATATATAAGGGGTGATTTGTCGCTAAGATTTTCGCCGACTTGTGAAAACAGACTAAAACAGACTATTCGAAATGAGGCAAGTGAGGCACGAGCGTACCTAAGATTGATGAGGGGCCCCACCGACAGGTATATAGGGCTATTTATTAAATAGTAGAAAATTAAAGTTAATTATACAATAACTTAAATATACAATAGATATGTCTCAAATTATTTTTTTTCTAACATAAATTTATCCAATATTATATTCTTTGGAGTCACCATTCCCCATTCCCCATACCCCCTTAGCTACACCCCTGTGGTGCGTTCTGCCAACTGAATGCAAAACTAGAGGTCTCGATAAAATTAAATTTTTTGAACTAGAAACCAGTAGTAGTTCCGATCAATTTGCCGATCAATTTTTAAAACAACTAACAATTTTACTTCGCTGAATTCGTCCGTGACAACGAATCGACGTAAAGTTATAAGCAGAACAGTTAATTATTTGGATCTGATTTCAGCTCATCCAGTATATTGATAGGCTTGGTTACGCCTTCAGGGTCATCTTGGGCACGATCATGTAATATCTTAATGTTGTCTGCGGTCTGAGTTTATAGAACGAGATAACGTAGTGAAAGGAAAGGTATCATGAACTCCTCACCTCATTAAGGAAAAAAGCTTCCTCGAGTGCATTCTTGTGTTTGTTCATACACGACGAGCTACACAGGGAGGCGTTGTCCAGTGTCTTCTGAAACTCATCCCAGTTGGGCAAGTAGTCTGCGTCGTCCTTCTTGGTTCCCATCTTAAACATCAGGTTCTGGGTGAGCGAGGTAAAGTACTCCTCTTCCTTTAGACCGCCCTGCAGCTTTTCAAGGCCTCCTCCCCAAAAGAAAAGAGATGGAGGTTTCTTCTCCTCCGAATAGGACATCTTGGGGATCTTAAAGCACCTTTGCAGATTTTTATTTTGGGTGTTACTGGAAGGTCCTGGTTGGCAAATGCTACTCACCGGTGCATTAGGCACAGTCTGCGCTGTAAAATTCCAAAACAAAACATTTTAGCAGCTTATGTACATAAATGAAAAGTTGAAAGATTTTTTAAAAAGTTCGGCAAATCGGATAAAATCACAGGCTGAGAGTATTAGTACATTGACTTGAAAGATTTCGAAAAGCTACCTCAGCGGATGCTATTTATTTATAGCTTTTTAAACATGTTCATATAACTCATTTTTTTTAATGCAGGGGAGCGGGGGAAAATGCAAATATATGCAGCGCACAGAGGCAAAGCGACAAAAAGCAAAATATGCAAGGAAAAACATCTACTGAAAAGCATATTTTACCTTTAACGAGTCCAATAAGGTCCTTTAAGTTTTTTTTGAAGTTCTTGATGTATAATTTGCCTGAAATAAGCAGTTTTTTAAAAGACGCTTCTCTTGGAGAGATTGTTACAAAAATTTTGGTGAAGAAATTTATAATTTTAAATTTCCGGTAGTTGCGCGCTACCGACCGTGAGAAAACATCGAGCAACCGATAGTCCAACGATCTGGCAGTCCCGCTCCCGATAATCCAACGATCTGGCAGCCCTGCTCCAGATAGCCCAAAAAGAAAATGTTGTGTTGTGAAAACGCTGGTTTTCCCTTTTCCCCGATCTAGTTGTGGCCAAACGGAAGTGCTAACAGTGCGGGCGAGATAATGCCGATTGAGTGAGGCTAAAACACTAAACGGGCAGAGCGACCGCGCCGCGTGCGGCCCGCTACTGCATTTGTGTGTGTATCATGGACAAGCTACGAAACAACAACAAGGAAAATGCACCCATTGAGTACCCCTACCCGCAGCCGCCACCCCCCGGCCATCACCCCAACTCCGCAGGCGTCTCCACTCCGCTGGAGGGCTGCGAGGATGCGGAGAGCAACAAGAGCACGCCCTACTTCACGCCCCTCGAGTTCCTGCAGACCTCCTTTGAGTTTCCCTCGCCCACGGGCGATGGCGGCGGTGGGATTCTGGGTATACCCGAGTCGTCAGCGGAGGAGGAGGACTCGGCACGGGCTTACACTCCCAAGATGTTTACCGTCGCCAGTCCGCACCTGCCCCTAGTCCACCAGCACTCCCATCCACACCCCCATCCAGCCAGTTCGCAGTCCCCCACTCTGAGCCGCAAGTTCAAGCGGTTCTCGCTGTATGACCGCCGATCCTGTTCGCCCCACATAAGCAGTTCCGCTGCCGAGGAGCGAAGCAATGGGGGGCGCGGCACCGACAAGGAGAACACCATACCCAAAGGCGGAGGTACCGGCGACGACCAAGACCTGGAGAACACATTGTACTTGTCGAAGAGCGAACACAACTCTCCCACCATAATCTTCAAAGACGAGTCGTCCACGACGCCGGGCCTGGAGGCCAGTCGCCTGTCCTATTCCCCGAAACTGCTCTCCTCCATCAACAATCTCAACGTGTCCGGCTCCCCCCTGAACATCATCAACTCGGCTGGCTACAAAAACGGCAACTTCTTCCGCTTCCCGGAGATCGATCATGTGGTGCCGGAGGCGCACATGGATAACACTGCCTTCGAGGAGGCTCCGCGTCGGGACAAGAGTCCGGCGGTCACCGAACCGCCGTTGGAACAGCAGCAGCAGATACAGCAGAAGTCCGAGGGTCGCAAGAATCGCAAGAATAAGAACAATCTCACCATTCGCATCACCGACGTACCTATCAGGAACTCGAGCCAGGCTTCTCCGCTGCCCAAGCCCAAGACGCCGACCATCAAGAGCACCAAGGAGAAAGCCCGCTCCTTGGACTCGGCGGCCAATGAGTCGGAGCTGTCGATCATCGTGCACAACATTACCGAATCTCATGGTAGTTGCGATGATATGGAATCGGGGGGCCATGGCCAGTCCAAGTCATCAGCAGGCGTTATTCACCACCATCATCATCTTCAGCAGCCTAGTTCCGCCATCTATTCGACCTCGCTCTCCCGGCTAGATAGCCACCTGAGCCTGGCCAACCAGCGGCGCACACCGCGCAGGAAGTCGCCTGGCATCAACACCTCAGACTGGCTGATGTACCATCGCAAGCAGAACCCATATCAGGTGCCAACGCCGCACTGCAGCAGCACGGCCCAGAGCTCCCTGGATTCGGAGGCCAGCCTAACCCCCAGCTTGGGCGATACGGAGCTAAAGTCCGCCTGCAGCGTGGACAGCAGCACCAAGTTTGGCTTGGGTGCCAGTCTGGGGCCAAGGAGCGCCCACAAGCACAATCAGCTGCTGCATTCGTCCAGCACAAACTTGAAAACGTTGCCTGAGTGCCTCACCCTGGTTGAGTTCTCCTCCTCCTCTGGTGGCGGCGGTTCCAAGGAGTCTCCCTTTAAGCAAAAGTCCATGGATCTGCCGATGCCCACACTGCAGAACAAGGCGGCTGCCACCACGTCGTCGATGAATCTGCTACAGAGGCGAGGTTCTAATCACAGCCTGACGCTCAACCTGCACAGTTCGTGCGGAAACCTAATGAACAGCGGCTTGAGCCTGTCTAACTACAGCCTGGGCTCAATACTCAACTCGAAGTCTAGCTGTAATCTGGATTCTGGAACTGCCAACCCAATAAGATCGGATCAGAACCAGCAGACACATCTGCTGGCCAGCAGCCAGGGCAGCCGGCAGGGTTTGTTTAGAAGGCGAGGATCCAATCACAGCATTACCTTGAAGGCAGGACACACGACTACCTCGTGCGGGGACCTGAACTCCATGCAGCAGCAGCAGGCGATGCTGACGGCGGAGAAGTACAATCGGCTGGGCATGCGCACAAACTCTACGGGCTCAGGCTCGGGGTCAGGATCCAATGTGCCTACTCCAAAAAGGGGATTGTTGGAACGACGCGGCTCCAATCAGAGTCTCACCCTGAACATGGGCAGTATACTGGGCGGTGGAGCTAGCACAGAGATCCATATCCAGGACATGGGGCAACCAAAGGTCACCGTTTGCAGTTGTGCGACTGCCAATCAGGCGCAGCATCAGCGTAAGTTCTTTAGTACCGAGAATCTAAACAGCAGCAAAGCCGCCAGTCAGCAGTTCTTCGGTCAGGTAAGCTATGGCTCTGCCTCGGACCTGCAGCCCAATCCCCAGCAGGAGTCGACGGGCGCGGATCAGGGCATTGGGGTCTCTTGCACCTGTGCCGGAACCGTGCGCAACATCATGACGCGACCCCTGTCACCGCAGACGACCAGCGAGGAGTTTAAGATCTACTTGGCCAGCATTCAGATGCTGCAGAGCGCCTCCAACCCGCTCAACCAGTTCGATTTGATCCGACTGAACTACGTCTTTGATCACAGCTACCAGACCAATAGGAGCATTATCGAGCAGCCGCCCGTACTGGGTGCCAACGGGCGGGAACTGGATACGCCCACTGATCTGGTGGCGCCAAGCTCGGAGGACAGTGAACTGCTTGCCTGCTACCAGACAGTGGTCAAAAGGATTGTGCAATCGTTGCCCCAATTGGAAGAGGCGGAGCAGAAGCGTATCTTTCGGGACCTGCATAAGGAGTTCTGGGATCTGCCGCTCAATCACCAGGAGAAGCCCATGGTTTTTGGTTCTCAGACAAAGAATCGCTACAAGACGATCCTGCCCAACGAGCACTCCCGCGTCCTCCTCGAAACAGAGTCCAGCGAGCTGATTGGTCTGCAGGAGGAGGTCAAGAGGACCGGCTCCTCCGAGGACATGCCCTACATCAATGCCAATTACATAAAGGTATGCTAAGTTTATTTTATTCAGGATTGATTTATATGATTTCCGGGTAATCCGGTCTTTTAGGGACCCGACTACGTGTCCAAGTGCTATGTGGCCACCCAAGGACCGCTGCCCAACACGATCTTCGAGTTCTGGCTGATGATCTACCAAAACACACAGCGCTACATCCGTCGCTGCGTGGATGGCGGGAGCAGCAGCAGTCCGCACATGGACCGGGCACATGTCCTTCAGCAGTACTTCCAGAAGATCGTCATGCTCACCAACTTTACGGAGGCGAACCGGCAAAAGTGCGCCGTCTATTTTCCCATCGAGCTAAACGAAATATTTTCTGTGGCCGCCAAGTGCGAGGTGTTCCAGCTGAGCGTGGCTGCTCGGGAGTATTTCGATCGGCATTTGACGCCCACCTTTGTGCCGGACACAGTGGTGCCGTCCTCTACGACGGATAATGATGATGACGAACTTGGTGGCCGGCACATTGGTGTCAAGTCAATAAAAGTGACACTGGAAGCAGATCTGCTTGAGGCCCTGCCCGCCCAGACCAGTTTCTTTCTGGTCAAGAACGTGGGCATTGTACGACGGAATGGCTATTCGGTGAGGAAGCTTGTCCTTCTGTACTGCATCCGTGTGCCGCAGAGTGCCAGCTATCACCTGCAGAAGATCTGTTGCTACCACTACTGGTATCCTGACTGGCCGGACCACCATTCGCCGCGGGATATCAACACGCTGCTGGACACCTGCCTGCATGTCCTCAACTTGGGCAAGTGTGAGTCGGAATTTGACAACTATGATGAGAGCCGGAGTGTCAGGAATGCCCACTTGGCGGCTCAGCGTCTGGAGATCTACCAGCAGGATATCTTCAATGCGGTGCAGCCGCTGCCCGTGATTCATTGCTCTGCTGGGATAGGACGCACTGGTTGCTTTACGGCCATTCTGAATGCAGTGCGACAGTTACGACAATCGCTGGCCTACTCCCTGACAGGAATGCTCACCAAATCGTTGACTAGCAGCACGGCAGAGGAGTTTCAGTTCCCGTCGGACAGCGACAGCAGCTTCACTTGCAACACCATACGGCACATCAGGCACATTCTGGATCATCAGGCATCTGATACGGAGGCGGAGGCGATTGAGACGCCACCATCCTTCGATAGGCTGCCCAAAATGCCTGACATTTTCGTGGACGTGCTGGGCATAGTGTGCAATCTGCGCCTTCAGCGTGGCGGCATGGTCCAGAACTCGGAGCAATACGAGCTGATCCATCGCTCTATCTGCCTGTACCTAAAGCGCACGCTGGCCTTGCGGCGATTTTAAGCGACGACGAACGAGAGATGCAAGAACAAACACCAATTTACCAATTTTTGTGACTCTTATTTTAATGAAAGCAACCCCGACAAGCAAGAAGCAACCACAAGTAACCATGGCTAAAAGAGTCTCGAAACACATAGGATGACATTTTTCGAACGAACGAACCCCAATTCGACGAAATGCTCTCAATGTTTGCTAAATATTACTATTACCGCATATTCTATATATATATATATCTACATATAAATGTTAATAAGTGTTGGATGTATGTGTGTGTTAAGTGTGTGCATGTAACATGTACATAAGTGTAAATGTTTCCAACTTTTGGTGTGAACTATGCTTAAACTAAAGTTAATTAACAATTATTATATACCATACCTTCCTTACCATACCATACCTTACCTTATACCAAAGGCCCTATAATAACAATATGAGTAACGTCATTCAAATGTTATGGTTTTACGCATGTTATTATTATAAAGTCGTTGCTTATATCCTACCAAAACCATACCCGGAAGGAACCCCCACTTTTCGGAGCTCGAAAGCCGTGCGGCCTCGCCCCTCGGTGAGTTGGTCTACCCGGCTTGGCGGCGGGGAAAGCTCAAACCTTTTTCAAGTTGGACCCCCCACAAAGGGATCCATCTGACTAAAACACCAATTTCCCCAAAACCCAAGCGGCCAGCTCCAACCATCGGACGACGGCTAAAGTTCACGAAACAAGAGTTCCCATCTTAGAAATACAAGAGGAAAAACTCGAAATGGAAACATAAACCATAAATGAACAACTTGTATTAATGTTTATGCAATGGAACTAGTCAAATAAAACTTAGAATCATTTTAAATGTAACTTTAACTGTGTGAAATCGAATGTGTTATCAATGCCGGGATTTTTTATTTTTTTTTTATTTATTTCGTTCTTTAAGTGTGGAGTTTCCAGATTACTACATATATTTATTCCAAGCCCGGAATGTTTTGTAATAAAATATATCAGTTTAACTCTTATTACATGAGGACTTCCTGTTGTAAGCCTTCCTTGTTTTTTTTTTTTTTATTATTTAATATTTAATTAGATTTCTTTATACATTTTCTTTTATTAATTTGATTAGAAATAAAAAGCATCAACTGTCCGACAAATATTTTCGAAAGAGAAAAGCACCCTCAGCACCATCGAAGGGTTAAGCGCCTGTCAGCTGTTTCGAACGAGCAAAGTTCAGTGGGAAACAGGTTTTGTTGTTTTTTGTGTGTTACTGCCGAATAATTGCGGGTTAGCGAGATTAGATTGTTTGGAATCTCTGCCGGCGGACAACTAATTGCGCCATGCTCCGCTCGTCCGCCAGATCAATTTTTACGAGGCTCCACAGCAGCATGAAGGTAAATTTACGATCTCAAAGGAAATAATAATTTAAATAATTGGCTGATTTTCTAGGTGAAAGTGCCAGTGAAGCAAGGTGTTGTGGTGGGCCAACAGAAGAAGCTGGCCAGCGGGCTGGAGTACAACAGCTTTCTGGGCGTTCCCTATGCAGTGCCACCAGTAGGAGAGCTCCGTTTCCTGGTAAGACCTCCATAAATTAAACTAACTTCCGAAGTTGCTATTATAATTTCTATCCAGAGTCCGCTGCCCCTGCAACGCTTCGATGAGCCAGAGCTGGACTGCAGCAAGGAGCGAGACATCTCCCATCAGCGTGATCCCTTCACCATGGCGGTGGCGGGTTCCGAGAACTGTCTGTTCCTCAATGTCTACGCTCCCAAGGTCAGGAAACCGTGCGCTCCGCTTCCCGTAATGGTGTGGATTCATGGCGGAGGCTACTTCTTTGGCAACGGCAACAGTGATTTGTGGGTGCCATGTCATAGCTTATTATCCAATTGAAAGATCTAATCTTATCTTGTGTCCTCTCTTTTAGTCACTTTCCCGGAAAGCTCTTGGAGCAGGACGTCATTGTAGTCACCCTGAATTACCGACTGGGAGCCCTTGGCTTTCTCAGTCTGCCCGAGGAGGGGATCCATGGCAACATGGGGCTCAAGGATCAGCGTCTGGCCCTGCAGTGGGTTCAGGAGAACATAGCCAGCTTTAATGGTGACCCCAATAACGTGACTCTATTCGGCGAGAGTGCTGGGGGGTCGTCAGTACATCTGCACACATATGCCCGACATGCCAACCGCTTGTTCCACAAGGCCATCATGCAGAGCGGAACGGGCAACATGGAGTGGGTATTCCAGCATGATGCAGCTATCAAAACCCGCAAGCTGGCAGAGCTCCTCGGTGGCGGGGACTTCGGTGGAGATACTAAGGCGCTCCTGAAATTCCTAAGGTCAGAGAAGGCCACTCCCACTGGCATTTTGGCCAACACCATGAAGGTTCTAACGGCCGATGAGCGGCGGCGTCATCTACCCTTTGCTTTCAAGCCAGTTATCGAGGAAAGCAGTAGTCCGGACAGCTTCCTGGACCAAAATATCCTTGATTTGATGCACAAAAAGGAGTCTCTGCGTGGAATGCCCACCATTATGGGCTACAACTCAGCCGAGGGACTGGCCATGGTGGTAAAGGCCAAGCAGAAACTGGAGGCCTACGAAGATGATTTGGCCAGGATGGTGCCAAAGAACCTGGTGCTGGATCCTCAGTCCCCAGAAGCCCAGGAAGCGGCATCCGACCTGCGGGCATTCTTTTTCAATGGTGACGCCATAACCAAAGATAATTTGGACAACCTGGTGGACTTGTTCACCGACTATCACTTCAACATGGACCTCCAGCACGCAGCGGAGATCCATGCCAGCTGCCAGACGCAAGCTCCCCTGTACTTCTACCGCTTGGACTACGTGGGCGGCCGCAATATGTACAAGAAAATCTTCCAGAACGAGGACCTGCGAGGCGTGGCCCATGCTGATGATATTTGCTACATCTTCCAGATGGCCGGAGACGAGTCCCAGATGAGGGAGGATGACCTGCTGGTCACCGAGCGCTTGTGCCGTATGTGGGCGAACTTTGCGCGTGGCGGTAAGCCGTCAGATACCTGGCTGCCTGTGAAGAAACCCCCGCCTGGCAAGCCCTTCCAGCTGGACTGCCTGCTCATCGACCGGGAGCTGAAGATGTGCGTCAATCCGGATGGCGAGCGGATGGATTTCTGGCGCAGCATGTACAGGAGATACAGGAGCAAGTGCTATGAGGCTCTAAGAGCGAAGCTTTGATAAATCGACGATATTTAAGAACCCCTTAAAATACTTGCACTCTGATATGTGTTCTCAAAATTAAAATTTTATATAAAGATAACAAATTTTACATTTACTTTACGAAAACGGGAGTTCTACCCCAAAAACTCGTATTCTACCCCAAATGGGATATTTGACACCAAACGTGTAGAACTAAAAATATCGTTAACTTTTAGCAGAGGACGCCAGGAATAGCAATTTGTTTTGCACACCTCTATTGCCATACGAATTAAAAGGAAAATAAATCAAATTTCGAAACTCAATTTATTGCACCTCTATTTTACGAATCTCAAGTAAAGTTTACTAATTATACAGAAAAGTCGGAAACGTCGAGCTCCGCGTCCGTGCGTGCTGGCCTTTCAATAGAAAGTCTGCTTTACTTTAAAAATATCGTAAATATTTGAAGAGGACGCCGGCAAATAGTTTTGGTGAAAATGTACGTGAAAAGGCTCGTGCTCGATGGCTTCAAGTCCTACGGCCGGCGCACGGAAATCGAAGGCTTCGATCCGGAGTTCACGGCCATCACGGGATTAAACGGCTCCGGAAAATCTAACATTTTGGACAGTATCTGCTTTGTGCTGGGCATCAGCAATTTGCAGAATGTAAGTGGACTCGGTGCTGTTTGAGGATATTTTTAATGTATTCCTTCCAACCCAGGTGCGTGCTTCTGCTCTGCAAGACTTGGTGTACAAGAATGGACAGGCGGGCATCACCAAGGCCACCGTGACCATTGTTTTCGACAACACCAATGCAGCCCAGTGTCCGCAGGGCTACGAGAAGTGCCGCGAAATCTCTGTTACCCGACAGGTGGCTGTCGGCGGCAAGAACAAGTTCCTGATCAACGGCAAACTGGTGCAGAACAAGAAGGTGCAGGACTTCTTCTGCTCCATCCAGTTAAACGTGAACAATCCCAACTTCCTCATCATGCAGGGCAAGATCCAGCAAGTGCTTAACATGAAGCCCAAGGAGGTAGGTGCTAAGAGATATTCTCGATTCAATTAATCCATGCATTCCTCCTAAGGTTCTCTCCATGGTGGAGGAGGCAGCGGGCACCAGTCAGTATAAATCAAAGCGAGATGCCACAAAGACCCTTATAGAGAAGAAGGAGACCAAGGTGAGGGAGACAAAGGTCCTGCTCGATGAGGAGGTGCTCCCCAAGCTGGTGAAACTTCGTCAAGAACGCTCCGCCTACCAGGAGTATCAGAAGATCTGCCGCGACATCGACTTTCTCGTCAGGATTCACATCTCGGCGAAGTATCGCAAGCAAAGCGAGATCTTGAAGTCTGTGGAAGCCAATGAGCAAAAAATCGAGGATCGCATTAAAAAGGATCAGGCAACGCATGCCAAGAACATAGAGGACATCGAGGAGATCGACAAAACCATAGAGATTATGCAGAAGCAGATCGACGATGAGATGGGTGGCTCCCTCAACGAACTGGAGACACAGCTAAAGGCCAAGCGAGCGACAGAGGCCACCGCATCGGGCAGCTTGAAGGCAGCCCAGGGAACCATACAGCAGGACGAGAAAAAGATAAAAATGGCCGCTAAAAATATAGAAGATGATACGCGAGCGCTGGCCAAAAAGGAGGAAGATATGGCCAAGGTTCAGGGCGAGTTCGAAAGTCTTAAAAAAGCAGATGCCACGGACTCCAAGGCTTACGAGGATGCTCAACGCAAGCTGGAGGCTGTGTCCCAGGGTTTGTCCACCAATGAAGATGGTCAGGCCACCACACTGCAAGATCAACGGATTGGTGAGTAATTGGGCGTTCTGCATATGGATATTCAGGCTCATTTTTTCCTGTTTCTAGCGGCTAGTGGGCTCATCAGCGAGGCGGACACCATTATTAAAACCTCGAATATCGAACTAGACCACTTACGCGGCGTGTTGAAGCAGCGGGAAGGCGAGACGCAGACCAATGACGCAGCCTACACGAAGGATAAAGGCCTTTATGATCAGTTGATAGCAGAAATTAAGAACCTGGAGCGCCAGCTACAGGGCATTAACTACGAGGGCGGCCAGTTCGAGCAGCTTCGAGAGCGCAGGAACGAGCTGCACAACCGCAAGCGTGAGCTAAAGCGAGAGTTGGACCGCTGCAATGCCGCTCGATATGATCTGCAGTACCAGGACCCAGAGCCCAACTTTGATCGGCGCAAAGTTCGCGGTATGGTAGGCAAGTTGTTTCAGGTGAACGACATGCAGAACTCAATGGCCCTGGTAACAACGGCAGGCGGAAGCGTAAGTTTCCTCTTGGAGCTCCTAATGATTATATATTCACGTAGTTTCCTTTTTTAGTTATACAGCTATGTGACGGACGACGATGTGACCTGCAAAAAAATCCTCCAAAGGGGACAGCTGCAGCGCCGCGTCACCTTCATACCCATCAACAAGATCCAGTCGGGAGCGCTCCAGAGACAGGTCGTAGACTATGCCCAGAACAAGGTGGGTGCGGAGAATGTGCAGTGGGCCATGTCGCTGGTCAACTACGACCGATACTACGAGCCAGTAATTAAGTATCTCTTTGGGTCAACCCTCATATGTAAGGATCTCGATATAGCTAAGGAGGTAAGAGGGCTTTGGAAGAATCCCTCTGCAAGTATTTAACTTGTTTTAATTTTAAAGATCAGCTACGATCCGCGCATCAATTGTCGTTCGGTGACTTTGGAGGGTGATGTTGTGGACCCCCATGGCACTGTATCCGGTGGTGCTCCTCCCAAGGGCGCTAATGTGCTGGAGGAGTTATACTCCATCAGAAAACTGGAAAAGGAATACCGACAGATCGATGCTGAGATCGCGGCCGTGGAACAGCAAATGGCGTAGGTTTAAACACAACTTCCCTAAACCAAAATCTAAAACAATTTTACCTTTAGATCGATTGAGAACTTGGCCCACTCGTTCAATAAAATTAAGGAGAACCTGGATCTGCGCCAGCACGAGCTTACTATGTGCCAAAATAGGTTGGCCCAGACCACCTTTCAGCAGAACCAAGCCGAAATTAAAGAAATGCGAGAGAGGGTCAAGATCCTCGAAAAGGAAATCATGGATGCGCGTGAGAAGCAGAAGAGTTCGCAGGCCAAACTCAAGGACATCAATGCCAAGCTGGCAGATTCCAAGGGCTATCGGGAACGCGAACTCAAGGCAGCCACAAATGAGGTGAAGGCGTCTAAGCAACAGGCGGAGAAGTCGCGAGCCAACTGGAAGAAGCGCGAGCAAGAATACGAAACTTTGCAACTGGAAATCACAGAGCTGCAGAAGACCATTGAGACGGCTAAGCAGCAGCACCAGGAGATGGTGGACAATTTGGAGAAGTTCAAGGCGGAGCTGGTCGCACTGAAGGCGAATAGTTCTAGTGCAGCCTCCGAGGTGACAGAGCTGGAGCGAGCCATTAAGGATCAGAAGGACAAACTTAACGCCCAGAACAAGGAGATGCACAACCTAATGGTCAAGAAAGACAGAAAGCTGAAGCAGAACCAGGAAATCGAGCTGGAGGTTAAGAAAAAGAGAACGAGAAGAAAAAGATCAACTCGGCCGCTCAGCATGCAAAGAACCAGATGGAAGAATTGGAGGTCAAGTACCCCTGGATACCAGAGGAGAAAAATTTCTTCGGCATGACGAATACTCGCTACGATTACAAGAGACAGGACCCCGTCGAGGCAGGCAACAAGCTGACCAAATTGATGGAGAGCAAGAGCAAGATGGAGCGCAACCTTAACATGAACGCCATCATGGTGCTGGACCGCGAGGAGGAGAACTTCAAGGAGACAGAGCGCCGGCGCTCCATTGTGGCGATGGACAAGGAGAAGATTAAGAAAATTATAGTAAAAATGGATGAAGAAGAGCAGGCCCAGCTGAACCGAGCTGCCGAAGAGGTGAACAAGAACTTCAGCGGCATCTTCAGTTCCCTTCTGCCAGGTGCCGATGCGAAGCTCAATCCTGTCATGACGAAGGGGTGTCTCACCGGTCTGGAGATTAAAGTGGGCTTCAATGGCAAGTGGAAGGAGAGTCTGGGTGAGCTGTCGGGTGGGCAAAAGTCACTCGTTGCTCTATCACTTGTCCTGGCCATGCTTAAGTTCTCTCCGGCTCCCTTGTATATCCTGGATGAGGTGGACGCCGCGCTGGATATGTCGCACACGCAGAATATCGGCAGCATGCTGAAGCAGCACTTTACCAGCTCCCAGTTCTTGATTGTCTCCCTTAAGGACGGCCTCTTTAACCATGCCAATGTCTTGTTCCGCACGCTGTTTGAGGAGGGTGTGTCCACTATAACCAGGCAGGTCAGCCGTCAGGCAGCCACCACCACTCGGCGTTGATTTCTTGCATTATCATCTAATTTGTATTAACTATCAAGTTTAAAAAATTATGAACGCATTTATATTTTGAATATTATTATTAACACAACAATTTAAATCTCTTATGAATAAATACCGGTAGAATGGATAATTAATTGATAAAATATTTGCAATTTACCGTAACTCAAATGAAGTAACGGCTTTTCCGCACATCAGCTGATTTCCAACCGGTAACGCGGGCGGCAAACGTCAAACTGACGGACCGACAGAGACGAAGCGACTGACGCCTGTGCATCACACGTGCCAAAAAGAGACGGAACGCTGGTGAGACCGTCGAACGCGCACACACACTCACGCACGCAACAAGAAGACGAAGAAGAAGCAGAACGGAACACAATGTTTAAGGAGTGAAAAAAACTCGAATAAGTAAAATCGACAAACTGCAATAAACGTAGGCGGTCGAAAAGGAAAACATCAACATTTCGAGCACACGCAGATTCCTCCAGAAGCTCACAATGGTAATTGAAAATGCTTTGAATCGGGGAATCGTTCGATTCTTTGGTCATGTGTATGCATGTGCATCCGCGCGGGCGTGTGTGCGTATTGTGCGTGAGTGGGGGGGCAACGAAAAGTTGTAGACACCGCTGGCATTTGGATAAACAATAGCAACAATTGAGTGTTTTCCAGTAGAGAATAACGGACAATCATTCACAGAAATGTTCCGTTTACTGGAAAGCTGAAATTAGTTCTCTCTTTCATCTGTTTCCAATATTAACTCATAGTTTTTGTTTTCTTTTTTTCCCAGGATCGAGTGACGAAGCCCCAGAAGAAGATGCTCATCACCTTGCTGCGGGAAACCAAGTACATGGAGGGCAAGAAGGAAAAAGAGTGGTACTGGGAGAAGATCCAGGCGGCCCTGAACACCATCGGTCCCAAAAAGACCATTATCCAGTGGAAGAAGGTAAGTTATGGCCGTTTCAGAAGGTCCAATTAGGAAATACTATACTCTGCAGTGCTGGCGGGACATGCGTCTGACCACAAGGAAGAAACTGGCGGAGCTCAAACGCTGCCAACTCTCTGGGGGATCGCCTCCGCCGGGCATTGAGCTCAACCAGGAGGACAACGACATCATCGACATCGTAGGTACCGAGTACTTCTACGAGGAAATGAATGGAGAACTAAAGCCGGAGAACTTTATGTCCGGCTTTGACTATGCCCCCGAGCACCTCTGTGATGCCATTCTAACGGCGGCCGTAGGTCACCATCAGCAACACCTGCAGCACCCGAAGGACCCACAGACCCACGCTGGACAGCCGCAGCAGCAGGATCATCACACCAATGATGGGGAGACCAATGATGCCCCTGGTTCCTCCAACGGCGGCTCCTATCAAGGCCAACCTGTGCCTCAACTGCAAACTCACAATGGCGGGGGCGCTGGTGGTGGCGGAGGAGGAGGGGGAGAGCATGGAGGAGGCAGCGGTCAGTTGCACTCTGTGCCGCAGCATCCTGCATTCCATGGGAGCCTGCATCCGCACCTGTTGAGGCGCCAGCACGGCAGTGGCTCGGTGCCCAGGGAGTCGCCCTTCGAGGAGAAGTTGTTGCAGTTCATGCAGGATGCCTTTCCCAAGAAAAGCAAGAAGCGCAAAAACCGAGATCCGGACAAGCTATTCCTCCTGTCCCTGTACGAAGAGATAAAGCGGGTGCCCGAGGAGATACGCCTGGATGTGAAGTCCGAACTAATGCAGATACTAAAAAAGTACCAGAAAAAGTCGCCCGTCAAGTCGGAGAAGTCCACGGCCTCATCTACGTCCACCTCATCGAAGCAGAGTTCCAGCAGCAGCGGCTCGGTAGCTGCCCACCTCTCCCACAGCATGTACCAGTTGCAGAAAAAGTACGAGAAGGGCGACCGCGAGCCCTCGCCACAGTCCCAAGTGGAGCGAGTTACTGCTGCCGGAGCAGTGGCCGTGCCCCTGCACGCCTCCCAGCAACTGCCGCTCTTCCAGCTGCAGAAGAAGTACGAGGAAAGCTCCGTGGAGAAGGCTCACCAGCAGCAACAGCAGCAGCAAAGTGAGCAACGCAAGCATGTGGAGGCCGCTCAGGCGCATCACGCTGCCCACCAGCAACCGCCGCCGCCGCCGCCCAATGAGCAGCATCTACACCACCCGCAGATGACACACAACATCATGTTTCCACTGGGTCAGCTTCGTAACGAACAGCCGCCCGCGCAGCAGCACCAGCACGCTCACAATCCCCACCAGCAACAGCAGCAGCAGCAACATCCCCACCAGCAGCAGCAAGCGCAGCAACACCACCCGCCCACAATTTTCGGCTCGAGCGCCAGCGAACGCCCGGCAATGTCCTACGAGAACGTCGGATGAGTGCTGAGCCGTCTGTGGGAAGCCACTTGTGGAGCACCACGCCCTGCGACGGTGTCCCCCACGACGGCAGACGCGCATCCCTGTTAGCCTCGATCCAGACAGCCTATCGTAGCCGTAACCTTATACTAGCCTATACCTAAGTCTGCATTGATTTCTTGCTGCGAGACTGTCAGTAATTTTAACGAGAAATTAAGACCGGAATGAGTACAGCTATATATAATATTTCTGCTTCATGCTATCCGAAATGATGTCTGTGGAATTATGACAGCCTGGTGGTAAGTTATCTCGCCGTGATCCTCATGTAAATGTTCCCGTGGCAATACAAGCACAGCTAAACTGTGAATAAAGTTCTCAAAAAGGTCGCGACGCGTGAATTTATCGGTATAAATAGAAATATAACGACATATATCTTAAAATGATAGTTGTTTCATATTTCAATATTGATGAGTTCTTTATGATCTTGAAAACTCTAAGGTATTCAGAGCATTGCCAGACAAATGAACTCTCTTATCCACATTCTATTTATTTGCCAAACTTTATGGCTTCTGGTCTCGAATCCCAAAAGATTTCGTCTGTTTGGACTTTAGCAAGGCTGTAAATTCCCGAGAGCGGCGTACCATTAAACTGTCTCCTGGTATATCTTGTCTCCAGCTCTCGTTACGCGACAACTGAACCCGAGGCGAGAGCACGCCATGTCATAAAGATAGCCGAACAGCTGACTGATCCGATCTGCCTAAATGCGAACTTTATCTAAGCGGGGCCGATCGCCGAACTCGTCGTCATCTGTCGTCTGCCGCCGCATGCAGGTTGATGATGATTACGAGTCGAGCTGCAGCATAATCCGACAGATCTGTGGCGCTTATCAGTTGCGTGCGACTTGGATACGGAGGCAGAGGCGCAAAGATTCTGGCGGATCGGATTGGATCGGTTGGGAGCCGTCTGGGGCTGGCATTCTACTCCGGCAGCGGTCCGCAGCAGTTGATCGTTGGAGAGGCTAGTCATTTTAGACCAGTCCAGATCCAGGATCCCGGTTCCGGCAACCAATTTTAACAGGAATCTCGAGTGCACTAACTAATCCCATTCGCCATGGCTGCAGGTACCTGTCTCACCTCGCTCAAGTTCATAGAAGATCCAAGATCTGGCTCAAGACCCCTCCAAACACGAAACTTAACCACAAGCTGTGGCTTTGATTTTCAACTTGTTTCGTCCCTCCTCTCGAATTCTTCCAGTCGAGGCGCGCACGGTGCTGTGGTACATGACATTCATGGGCTTTATTGTCAACTACATGATCCGGATCAATCTGAACATCACCATTGTGGACATGGTGGCTAAGAAGGTTGTTCCCTCCCTTCTTGCAAACTCAACGCACGAAGGAAACTCCACTGCCCTTCCGGTGGAGGAATTGCACAAGGGATTCTCGCTGGAGCGTTGGTTTTTGAACAGGGCGAATGTAAGTACCATGAGATTATTGAATCATCTGTGGTTAAGTGCTTAATGAAGCCAGTGAGTGATGCAACAACGGGGCGTATGAGTAATGTTTATTATATATCGTCCGCAGATTCCATACGAGAGGGAGGGTTTCCACTGGGATGAAAAGCAGCAGGCTGCCTTGCTGGGATCCTTCTTCTGGGCCCACTGGACTTTGCAGATTCCCGGCGGCATATTGGCCACCAAATACGGCACCAAGTTAGTCTTTGGCTGGGCCAATGGCATCGGTGTCTTCTGCTGCTTCGTCATTCCCCTGATTTCCTATTGGAGCTATACCGGCTTGATTGCCATTCGCGTGTTCCAGGGCTGGATAACGGTGAGTACAACACATCTGACAAGGAGTAAGGACTATTTTTGAGCCTCTCTGTCTTCAGGGTCTGGCCTGGCCGTCGATGCACGTGCTCACGGCCAAATGGATACCGCCGAATGAGCGCAGCAAGTTTGTTAGCGCCTATTTAGGTAGCTCGGTGGGCGTGGCCCTGTTCTATCCAATATTTGGCTTCATTATCGACTGGACCAGTTGGGAGTGGGTGTACTACATCTGTGGAATTGTGGGTACCCTGTGGTTCATTGCCTGGCAGTTCCTTGTCTTCGACAGTCCCGCCCAACATCCTCGCATCGCTGACTCAGAGAGGAGGTACATTGAAAAATCCCTGGGAGCCTCGGTTCAGACTACTAAGCCGGGACCCACCCCCTGGCGAGCTATAGCCACATCCCGTCCGGTCTGGCTAAATGTGGTTGCTCAGTGGGGCGGCATCTGGGGCCTGTTTACCCTGATGACCCATGCGCCAACCTACTTCCGCCTGATACATCACTGGAATATGAGAGCAGTAAGTTTTGTAATGGTAGCATCTTTGGATTGAGGTAATACTGGTAATTTTTCTTTTAGACGGGTTTCCTGTCGGGCTTGCCTCATCTCATGAGGATGCTCTTCGCCTATGTCTTCTCCATGTTTGCCGATTATCTGCTGCGAACGGATCGCCTGAGTCGCACCAATGTCCGCAAGCTGGCCACTTTCGTCTGTGAGTATCGGGACTCTCAACACTTCAAAGGCATATAGTAATCATAATCTTACTTTCAGGCTGCGGTGTCAAGGGTTTTATAGTCCTGGCATTGGCTTACTTTGGCTACAATGCCACAGCTGCCATTCTGTTGGTTACCTTGGCCACTATGTTCCATGGCGCAGTGTCCTCAGGACCCTTGGCTTCCATGGTTGACTTGTCGCCCAATTATGCTGGCATTGTGCTGGGAGTGAGTGGAATGATTGGAGGAATGCCGGGCTTTATTTCGCCTTTAATAGTGGGTTATCTAACCCAGGGAAATGTACGTTTTTTAAGATTCTTAAAAAGATGAATTATGCAAGAATACTCTTCCTTTCCATAGCAAACAATTGAGGCATGGAAGCAGGTCTTCCTGCTCAGTTCAGCCATGCTAACGGGTAGTGGCATCCTGTATGTGCTCTTCTCGGAATCCACGCTGCAGCCTTGGAACAGTGGCTGTCACCCGTTGCCCGATCCTGGTATCAAGGAGCTGCAGACTTTGACACTCCAAAAGGAAGATGAGGAGATGAAACCCCTGAAGGCTGATCAAGATCAGGAAACAGATCCCAACGTGTCCGAAACGGAGACCAAAACAAAATCTGAGGGCAGTAAAGAAAAGTGATAAGACACGGGGCTGCGTCACGACCCTTTATTGGCATAATTCCGTGTTAGTTATGGCTCCTCCGTCATAAATCCTCTGATAACGCCTATCGCGCCGTTCTCTGTAAATAATTACCCCACGGATTGGGCGGGTTTAGCATGTTCAACCACTAGATTTAAGCGAGTTGTTTACTAAAACATGGGATTCTTTTCCCTGAGATTGTGTTTGTCCAGTGTGTGTGCTTTAAGTCAAATAAAAGAAACCCCGAAAATGATTTACTGACCAGTGTTTTCTCCATATAATCCGAAATCCCTTAAATTCATTTATAATATATCACTTTGGGTCAGCGTGACTTGACCTGGCGTCAGTTTAATAAAAGTATTTTATGATTACGGAAGCCGAAAGCGATCAGCTACTGTCTGGGAAAATTTTCTTTAAAAATTTTAGATGATTCAGTTAATCCCAAAGCAAGATAACTATTATTAAGAAGGATGAACAGAGGTCACTATCTTGTGAGGTAACTAAAATTCGAGGTTTATTTTTAGACTAGCACCTGAGAATGGGTATCTATAAATAATGATAGCTAGGGGTTACGTAGGGGAGATTGTATGTAATAACTGCAGAATCATTTCCTATATTTGTTATACTAATATGGTATTTCTATTAAAACTATTAATTAATTCCAGTTTTTATGATATATCATCTATATGTTTAAGGGAAAACAAAAAAAATAAAGTCGGTGTTTCTATATCCTTGAAGTTTGCAATCATTCGATGGAATTGAAAATGATTTTAAATGTAGTGTCCTTTCAAGCTGTTTTAAATATAGAATCGGTGCTTAGTATTAGCATTCAGTATCAGACGAGCATACAGCATGCAGCTTGGCGAAGCGCTAATCTTCCCGCTATGGCCACAAAAGTTAACAAATCTTAAAGCTTGGCTCAAAATAGGAATATTAAGGAATGTCATACATTTTTATAAATGATTTTTATACGAGCATTAAATAACCTTAAAACTGATCAAATCTAAAATTTTTTCTAAAAAATGTAAGGGGTTACATCGATAAAATTGTCAAAAATTGGCCAAAAATTCAATATCGAGTTTTAAATGCAGAAATGTTCGCATTTAAAAACAAAGAAGAAAAAACCAAACAAGACTGAAATCGGTTGAGTTTTGGCCAAGTTATGATCGAAAAACCGTTGTTCAGGCCAAAGAAAAAATTGATCAAATTTTTCAAAAAAAATGTAAGGGGTTACATCGTTAAAATTGTCAAAAATTGGCCAAAAATTCAATATCGAGTTTTAAATGCAGAAATGTTCGCATTTAAAAGCAAAGAAGAAAAAACCAAACAAGACTGAAATCGGTTGAGTTTTGGCCAAGTTATGATCGAAAAACCGTTGTTCAGGCCAAAGAAAAAATTGACCCAATTTTTCAAAAAAATGTAAGGGGTTACATCGTTAAAATTGTCGAAAATTGGCCAAAAATTCAAAATCGAGTTTTAAATGCAGAAATGTTCGCATTTAAAAACAAAGAAGAAAAAACCAAACAAGACTGAAATCGGTTGAGTTTTGGCCAAGTTATGATCGAAAAACCGTTGTTCAGGCCAAAGAAAAAATTGACCCAATTTTTCAAAAAAAATGTAAGGGGTTACATCGTTAAAATTGTCAAAAATTGGCCAAAAAATCAATATCGAGTTTTAAATGCAGAAATGTACGCATTTAAAAACCAAGAAGAAAAAACCAAACAAGATTGAAATCGGTTGAGTTTTGGCCAAGTTATGATCAAAAAACCGTTGTTCAGGCCAAAGAAAAAATTGACCCAATTTTTCAAAAAAATGTAAGGGGTGACATCGTTAAAATTGTCGAAAATTGGCCAAAAATTCAAAATCGAGTTTTAAATGCAGAAATGTTCGCATTTAAAAACAAAGAAGAAAAAACCAAACAAGACTGAAATCGGTTGAGTTTTGGCCAAGTTATGATCGAAAAACCGTTGTTCAGGCCAAAGAAAAAATTGACCCAATTTTTCAAAAAAAATGTAAGGGGTTACATCGTTAAAATTGTCAAAAATTGGCCAAAAAATCAATATCGAGTTTTAAATGCAGAAATGTACGCATTTAAAAACCAAGAAGAAAAAACCAAACAAGACTGAAATCGGTTGAGTTTTGGCCAAGTTATGATAAAAAAACCGTTGTTCAGGCCAAAGAAAAAAT
The DNA here is from genome assembly GCA_018152175.1 of Drosophila jambulina. Lineage (NCBI taxonomy): Eukaryota > Metazoa > Arthropoda > Insecta > Diptera > Drosophilidae > Drosophila > Drosophila jambulina. Next base: position 22,564,447 of record JAECXH010000113.1, on the reverse strand, counting down.
TGACCCAATTTTTCAAAAAAATGTAAGGGGTTACATCGTTAAAATTGTCAAAAATTGGCCAAAAAATCAATATCGAGTTTTAAATGCAGAAATGTTCGCATTTAAAAACCAAGAAGAAAAAACCAAACAAGACTGAAATCGGTTGAGTTTTGGCCAAGTTATGATCGAAAAACCGTTGTTCAGGCCAAAGAAAAAATTGACCCAATTTTTCAAAAAAATGTAAGGGGTTACATCGTTAAAATTGTCGAAAATTGGCCAAAAATTCAAAATCGAGTTTTAAATGCAGAAATGTTCGCATTTAAAAACAAAGAAGAAAAAACCAAACAAGACTGAAATCGGTTGAGTTTTGGCCAAGTTATGATCGAAAAACCGTTGTTCAGGCCAAAGAAAAAATTTACCCAATTTTTCAAAAAAATGTAAGGGGTTACATCGTTAAAATTGTCAAAAATTGGCCAAAAATTCAATATCGAGTTTTAAATGCAGAAATGTTCGCATTTAAAAACCAAGAAGAAAAAACGAAACAAGACTGAAATCGGTTGAGTTTTGGCCAAGTTATGATCGAAAAACCGTTGCTCAGGCCAAGGAAAAAATTGACCCAATTTTTCAAAAAAATGTAAGGGGTTACATCGTTAAAATTGTCGAAAATTGGCCAAAAATTCAAAATCGAGTTTTAAATGCAGAAATGTTCGCATTTAAAAACCAAGAAGAAAAAACCAAACAAGACTGAAATCGGTTGAGTTTTGGCCAAGTTATGATCGAAAAACCGTTGTTCAGGCCAAAGAAAAAATTGATCAAATTTTTCAAAAAAATGTAAGGGGTTACATCGTTAAAATTGTCAAAAATTGGCCAAAAATTCAAAATCGAGTTTTAAATGCAGAAATGTTCGCATTTAAAAACAAAGAAGAAAAAACCAAACAAGACTGAAATCGGTTGAGTTTTGGCCAAGTTATGATCGAAAAACCGTTGTTCAGGCCAAGAAAAAATTGACCCAATTTTTCAAAAAAATGTAAGGGGTTACATCGTTAAAATTGTCAAAAATTGGCCAAAATTCAAAATCGAGTTTTAAATGCAGAAATGTTCGCATTTAAAAAACAAGAAAAATAAAACAAACAAGACTGAAATTGGTTGAGTTTTGGCCAAGTTATGATCAAAAAACCGTTGTTCAGGCCAAAGAAAAAATTGATCAAATTTTTCAAAAAAATGTAAGGGGTTACATCGTTAAAATTGTCAAAAATTGGCCAAAAATTCAAATCGAGTTTTAAATGCAGAAATGTTCGCATTTAAAAACAAAGAAGAAAAAACCAAACAAGACTGAAATCGGTTGAGTTTTGGCCAAGTTATGATCGAAAAACCGTTGTTCAGGCCAAAGAAAAAATTGACCCAATTTTTCAAAAAAATGTAAGGGGTTACATCGTTAAAATTGTCAAAAATTGGCCAAAAAATCAATATCGAGTTTTAAATGCAGAAATGTTCGCATTTAAAAACAAAGAAGAAAAAACCAAACAAGACTGAAATCGGTTGAGTTTTGGCCAAGTTATAATAAAAAAACCGTTGTTCAGGCCAAAGAAAAAATTGACCCAATTTTTCAAAAAAATGTAAGGGGTTACATCGTTAAAATTGTCAAAAATTGGCCAAAAATTCAAAATCGAGTTTTAAATGCAGAAATGTTCGCATTTAAAAACAAAGAAGAAAAAACCAAACAAGACTGAAATCGGTTGAGTTTTGGCCAAGTTATGATCGAAAAACCGTTGTTCAGGCCAAAGAAAAAATTGACCCAATTTTTCAAAAAAATGTAAGGGGTTACATCGTTAAAATTGTCGAAAATTGGCCAAAAATTCAAAATCGAGTTTTAAATGCAGAAATGTTCGCATTTAAAAAACAAGAAAAATAAAACAAACAAGACTGAAATTGGTTGAGTTTTGGCCAAGTTATGATCAAAAAACCGTTGTTCAGGCCAAAGAAAAAATTGATCAAATTTTTCAAAAAAATGTAAGGGGTTACATCGTTAAAATTGTCAAAAATTGGCCAAAAATTCAAATCGAGTTTTAAATGCAGAAATGTTCGCATTTAAAAACAAAGAAGAAAAAACCAAACAAGACTGAAATCGGTTGAGTTTTGGCCAAGTTATGATCGAAAAACCGTTGTTCAGGCCAAAGAAAAAATTGACCCAATTTTTCAAAAAAATGTAAGGGGTTACATCGTTAAAATTGTCAAAAATTGGCCAAAAAATCAATATCGAGTTTTAAATGCAGAAATGTTCGCATTTAAAAACAAAGAAGAAAAAACCAAACAAGACTGAAATCGGTTGAGTTTTGGCCAAGTTATAATAAAAAAACCGTTGTTCAGGCCAAAGAAAAAATTGACCCAATTTTTCAAAAAAATGTAAGGGGTTACATCGTTAAAATTGTCAAAAATTGGCCAAAAATTCAAAATCGAGTTTTAAATGCAGAAATGTTCGCATTTAAAAACAAAGAAGAAAAAACCAAACAAGACTGAAATCGGTTGAGTTTTGGCCAAGTTATGATCGAAAAACCGTTGTTCAGGCCAAAGAAAAAATTGACCCAATTTTTCAAAAAAATGTAAGGGGTTACATCGTTAAAATTGTCGAAAATTGGCCAAAAATTCAAAATCGAGTTTTAAATGCAGAAATGTTCGCATTTAAAAACAAAGAAGAAAAAACCAAACAAGACTGAAATCGGTTGAGTTTTGGCCAAGTTATGATCGAAAAACCGTTGTTCAGGCCAAAGAAAAAATTGACCCAATTTTTCAAAAAAATGTAAGGGGTTACATCGTTAAAATTGTCGAAAATTGGCCAAAAATTCAAAATCGAGTTTTAAATGCAGAAATGTTCTCATTTAAAAACAAAGAAGAAAAAACCAAACAAGACTGAAATCGGTTGAGTTTTGGCCAAGTTATGATCGAAAAACCGTTGTTCAGGCCAAAGAAAAAATTGACCCAATTTTTCAAAAAAATGTAAGGGGTTACATCGTTAAAATTGTCAAAAATTGGCCAAAAAATCAATATCGAGTTTTAAATGCAGAAATGTTCGCATTTAAAAACCAAGAAGAAAAAACCAAACAAGACTGAAATCGGTTGAGTTTTGGCCAAGTTATGATAAAAAAACCGTTGTTCAGGCCAAAGAAAAAATTGACCCAATTTTTCAAAAAAATGTAAGGGGTTACATCGTTAAAATTGTCAAAAATTGGCCAAAAATTCAAAATCGAGTTTTAAATGCAGAAATGTTCGCATTTAAAAAACAAGAAAAATAAAACAAACAAGACTGAAATCGGTTGAGTTTTGGCCAAGTTATGATCGAAAAACCGTTGTTCAGGCCAAAGAAAAAATTGATCAAATTTTTCAAAAAAATGTAAGGGGTTACATCGTTAAAATTGTCAAAAATTGGCCAAAAAATCAATATCGAGTTTTAAATGCAGAAATGTTCGCATTTAAAAACCAAGAAGAAAAAACCAAACAAGACTGAAATCGGTTGAGTTTTGGCCAAGTTATGATAAAAAAACCGTTGTTCAGGCCAAAGAAAAAATTGACCCAATTTTTCAAAAAAATGTAAGGGGTTACATCGTTAAAATTGTCAAAAATTGGCCAAAAATTCAAAATCGAGTTTTAAATGCAGAAATGTTCGCATTTAAAAAACAAGAAAAATAAAACAAACAAGACTGAAATCGGTTGAGTTTTGGCCAAGTTATGATCGAAAAACCGTTGTTCAGGCCAAAGAAAAAATTGATCAAATTTTTCAAAAAAATTAAAATTGTCAAAAATTGGCCAAAAATTCAAAATCGAGTTTTAAATGCAGAAATGTTCGCATTTAAAAACAAAGAAGAAAAAACCAAACAAGACTGAAATCGGTTGAGTTTTGGCCAGGTTATGATCGAAAAACCGTTGTTCAGGCCAAGAAAAAATTGACCCAATTTTTCAAAAAAATGTAAGGGGTTACATCGTTAAAATTGTCAAAAATTGGCCAAAAATTCAAAATCGAGTTTTAAATGCAGAAATGTTCGCATTTAAAAAACAAGAAAAATAAAACAAACAAGACTGAAATTGGTTGAGTTTTGGCCAAGTTATGATCAAAAAACCGTTGTTCAGGCCAAAGAAAAAATTGATCAAATTTTTCAAAAAAATGTAAGGGGTTACATCGTTAAAATTGTCAAAAATTGGCCAAAAATTCAAAATCGAGTTTTAAATGCAGAAATGTTCGCATTTAAAAACAAAGAAGAAAAAACCAAACAAGACTGAAATCGGTTGAGTTTTGGCCAAGTTATGATAAAAAAACCGTTGTTCAGGCCAAAGAAAAAATTGACCCAATTTTTCAAAAAAATGTAAGGGGTTACATCGTTAAAATTGTCAAAAATTGGCCAAAAATTCAAAATCGAGTTTTAAATGCAGAAATGTTCGCATTTAAAAACAAAGAAGAAAAAACCAAACAAGACTGAAATCGGTTGAGTTTTGGCCAAGTTATGATCGAAAAACCGTTGTTCAGGCCAAAGAAAAAATTGACCCAATTTTTCAAAAAAATGTAAGGGGTTACATCGTTAAAATTGTCGAAAATTGGCCAAAAATTCAAAATCGAGTTTTAAATGCAGAAATGTTCGCATTTAAAAACAAAGAAGAAAAAACCAAACAAGACTGAAATCGGTTGAGTTTTGGCCAAGTTATGATCGAAAAACCGTTGTTCAGGCCAAAGAAAAAATTGACCCAATTTTTCAAAAAAATGTAAGGGGTTACATCGTTAAAATTGTCAAAAATTGGCCAAAAATTCAATATCGAGTTTTAAATACAGAAATGTTCGCATTTAAAAACCAAGAAGAAAAAACGAAACAAGACTGAAATCGGTTGAGTTTTGGCCAAGTTATGATCGAAAAACCGTTGTTCAGGCCAAAGAAAAAATTGACCCAATTTTTCAAAAAAATGTAAGGGGTTACATCGTTAAAATTGTCAAAAATTGGCCAAAAATTCAAAATCGAGTTTTAAATGCAGAAATGTTCGCATTTAAAAACAAAGAAGAAAAAACCAAACAAGACTGAAATCGGTTGAGTTTTGGCCAAGTTATGATCGAAAAACCGTTGTTCAGGCCAAAGAAAAAATTGACCCAATTTTTCAAAAAAATGTAAGGGGTTACATCGTTAAAATTGTCAAAAATTGGCCAAAAATTCAAAATCGAGTTTTAAATGCAGAAATGTTCGCATTTAAAAACAAAGAAGAAAAAACCAAACAAGACTGAAATCGGTTGAGTTTTGGCCAGGTTATGATCGAAAAACCGTTGTTCAGGCCAAGAAAAAATTGACCCAATTTTTCAAAAAAATGTAAGGGGTTACATCGTTAAAATTGTCAAAAATTGGCCAAAAATTCAAAATCGAGTTTTAAATGCAGAAATGTTCGCATTTAAAAAACAAGAAAAATAAAACAAACAAGACTGAAATTGGTTGAGTTTTGGCCAAGTTATGATCAAAAAACCGTTGTTCAGGCCAAAGAAAAAAATTGACCCAATTTTTCAAAAAAATGTAAGGGGTTACATCGTTAAAATTGTCAAAAATTGGCCAAAAATTCAAAATCGAGTTTTAAATGCAGAAATGTTCGCATTTAAAAAACAAGAAAAATAAAACAAACAAGACTGAAATCGGTTGAGTTTTGGCCAAGTTATGATCGAAAAACCGTTGTTCAGGCCAAAGAAAAAATTGATCAAATTTTTCAAAAAAATGTAAGGGGTTACATCGTTAAAATTGTCAAAAATTGGCCAAAAATTTAAAATCGAGTTTTAAATGCAGAAATGTTCGCATTTAAAAACAAAGAAGAAAAAACCAAACAAGACTGAAATCGGTTGAGTTTTGGCCAGGTTATGATCGAAAAACCGTTGTTCAGGCCAAGAAAAAATTGACCCAATTTTTCAAAAAAATGTAAGGGGTTACATCGTTAAAATTGTCAAAAATTGGCCAAAAAATCAATATCGAGTTTTAAATGCAGAAATGTTCGCATTTAAAAACCAAGAAGAAAAAACCAAACAAGACTGAAATCGGTTGAGTTTTGGCCAAGTTATGATCGAAAAACCGTTGTTCAGGCCAAAGAAAAAATTGACCCAATTTTTCAAAAAAATGTAAGGGGTTACATCGTTAAAATTGTCGAAAATTGGCCAAAAATTCAAAATCGAGTTTTAAATGCAGAAATGTTCGCATTTAAAAACAAAGAAGAAAAAACCAAACAAGACTGAAATCGGTTGAGTTTTGGCCAAGTTATGATCGAAAAACCGTTGTTCAGGCCAAAGAAAAAATTGACCCAATTTTTCAAAAAAATGTAAGGGGTTACATCGTTAAAATTGTCAAAAATTGGCCAAAAAATCAATATCGAGTTTTAAATGCAGAAATGTTCGCATTTAAAAACCAAGAAGAAAAAACCAAACAAGACTGAAATCGGTTGAGTTTTGGCCAAGTTATGATAAAAAAACCGTTGTTCAGGCCAAAGAAAAAATTGACCCAATTTTTCAAAAAAATGTAAGGGGTTACATCGTTAAAATTGTCAAAAATTGGCCAAAAATTCAAAATCGAGTTTTAAATGCAGAAATGTTCGCATTTAAAAAACAAGAAAAATAAAACAAACAAGACTGAAATTGGTTGAGTTTTGGCCAAGTTATGATCAAAAAACCGTTGTTCAGGCCAAAGAAAAAATTGATCAAATTTTTCAAAAAAATGTAAGGGGTTACATCGTTAAAATTGTCAAAAATTGGCCAAAAATTCAAAATCGAGTTTTAAATGCAGAAATGTTCGCATTTAAAAACAAAGAAGAAAAAACCAAACAAGACTGAAATCGGTTGAGTTTTGGCCAAGTTATGATCGAAAAACCGTTGTTCAGGCCAAAGAAAAAATTGACCCAATTTTTCAAAAAAATGTAAGGGGTTACATCGTTAAAATTGTCAAAAATTGGCCAAAAATTCAAAATCGAGTTTTAAATGCAGAAATGTTCGCATTTAAAAAACAAGAAAAATAAAACAAACAAGACTGAAATCGGTTGAGTTTTGGCCAAGTTATGATCGAAAAACCGTTGTTCAGGCCAAAGAAAAAATTGATCAAATTTTTCAAAAAAATGTAAGGGGTTACATCGTTAAAATTGTCAAAAATTGGCCAAAAATTTAAAATCGAGTTTTAAATGCAGAAATGTTCGCATTTAAAAACAAAGAAGAAAAAACCAAACAAGACTGAAATCGGTTGAGTTTTGGCCAGGTTATGATCGAAAAACCGTTGTTCAGGCCAAGAAAAAATTGACCCAATTTTTCAAAAAAATGTAAGGGGTTACATCGTTAAAATTGTCAAAAATTGGCCAAAAAATCAATATCGAGTTTTAAATGCAGAAATGTTCGCATTTAAAAACCAAGAAGAAAAAACCAAACAAGACTGAAATCGGTTGAGTTTTGGCCAAGTTATGATCGAAAAACCGTTGTTCAGGCCAAAGAAAAAATTGACCCAATTTTTCAAAAAAATGTAAGGGGTTACATCGTTAAAATTGTCGAAAATTGGCCAAAAATTCAAAATCGAGTTTTAAATGCAGAAATGTTCGCATTTAAAAACAAAGAAGAAAAAAACCAAACAAGACTGAAATCGGTTGAGTTTTGGCCAAGTTATGATCGAAAAACCGTTGTTCAGGCCAAAGAAAAAATTGACCCAATTTTTCAAAAAAATGTAAGGGGTTACATCGTTAAAATTGTCAAAAATTGGCCAAAAAATCAATATCGAGTTTTAAATGCAGAAATGTTCGCATTTAAAAACCAAGAAGAAAAAACCAAACAAGACTGAAATCGGTTGAGTTTTGGCCAAGTTATGATAAAAAAACCGTTGTTCAGGCCAAAGAAAAAATTGACCCAATTTTTCAAAAAAATGTAAGGGGTTACATCGTTAAAATTGTCAAAAATTGGCCAAAAATTCAAAATCGAGTTTTAAATGCAGAAATGTTCGCATTTAAAAAACAAGAAAAATAAAACAAACAAGACTGAAATTGGTTGAGTTTTGGCCAAGTTATGATCAAAAAACCGTTGTTCAGGCCAAAGAAAAAATTGATCAAATTTTTCAAAAAAATGTAAGGGGTTACATCGTTAAAATTGTCAAAAATTGGCCAAAAATTCAAAATCGAGTTTTAAATGCAGAAATGTTCGCATTTAAAAACAAAGAAGAAAAAACCAAACAAGACTGAAATCGGTTGAGTTTTGGCCAAGTTATGATAAAAAAACCGTTGTTCAGGCCAAAGAAAAAATTGACCCAATTTTTCAAAAAAATGTAAGGGGTTACATCGTTAAAATTGTCAAAAATTGGCCAAAAATTCAAAATCGAGTTTTAAATGCAGAAATGTTCGCATTTAAAAACAAAGAAGAAAAAACCAAACAAGACTGAAATCGGTTGAGTTTTGGCCAAGTTATGATCGAAAAACCGTTGTTCAGGCCAAAGAAAAAATTGACCCAATTTTTCAAAAAAATGTAAGGGGTTACATCGTTAAAATTGTCGAAAATTGGCCAAAAATTCAAAATCGAGTTTTAAATGCAGAAATGTTCGCATTTAAAAACAAAGAAGAAAAAACCAAACAAGACTGAAATCGGTTGAGTTTTGGCCAAGTTATGATCGAAAAACCGTTGTTCAGGCCAAAGAAAAAATTGACCCAATTTTTCAAAAAAATGTAAGGGGTTACATCGTTAAAATTGTCAAAAATTGGCCAAAAATTCAATATCGAGTTTTAAATACAGAAATGTTCGCATTTAAAAACCAAGAAGAAAAAACGAAACAAGACTGAAATCGGTTGAGTTTTGGCCAAGTTGTGATCGAAAAACCGTTGTTCAGGCCAAAGAAAAAATTGACCCAATTTTTCAAAAAAATGTAAGGGGTTACATCGTTAAAATTGTCAAAAATTGGCCAAAAATTCAAAATCGAGTTTTAAATGCAGAAATGTTCGCATTTAAAAACAAAGAAGAAAAAACCAAACAAGACTGAAATCGGTTGAGTTTTGGCCAAGTTATGATCGAAAAACCGTTGTTCAGGCCAAAGAAAAAATTGACCCAATTTTTCAAAAAAATGTAAGGGGTTACATCGTTAAAATTGTCAAAAATTGGCCAAAAATTCAAAATCGAGTTTTAAATGCAGAAATGTTCGCATTTAAAAACAAAGAAGAAAAAACCAAACAAGACTGAAATCGGTTGAGTTTTGGCCAGGTTATGATCGAAAAACCGTTGTTCAGGCCAAGAAAAAATTGACCCAATTTTTCAAAAAAATGTAAGGGGTTACATCGTTAAAATTGTCAAAAATTGGCCAAAAATTCAAAATCGAGTTTTAAATGCAGAAATGTTCGCATTTAAAAAACAAGAAAAATAAAACAAACAAGACTGAAATTGGTTGAGTTTTGGCCAAGTTATGATCAAAAAACCGTTGTTCAGGCCAAAGAAAAAATTGACCCAATTTTTCAAAAAAATGTAAGGGGTTACATCGTTAAAATTGTCAAAAATTGGCCAAAAATTCAAAATCGAGTTTTAAATGCAGAAATGTTCGCATTTAAAAAACAAGAAAAATAAAACAAACAAGACTGAAATCGGTTGAGTTTTGGCCAAGTTATGATCGAAAAACCGTTGTTCAGGCCAAAGAAAAAATTGATCAAATTTTTCAAAAAAATGTAAGGGGTTACATCGTTAAAATTGTCAAAAATTGGCCAAAAATTTAAAATCGAGTTTTAAATGCAGAAATGTTCGCATTTAAAAACAAAGAAGAAAAAACCAAACAAGACTGAAATCGGTTGAGTTTTGGCCAGGTTATGATCGAAAAACCGTTGTTCAGGCCAAGAAAAAATTGACCCAATTTTTCAAAAAAATGTAAGGGGTTACATCGTTAAAATTGTCAAAAATTGGCCAAAAAATCAATATCGAGTTTTAAATGCAGAAATGTTCGCATTTAAAAACCAAGAAGAAAAAACCAAACAAGACTGAAATCGGTTGAGTTTTGGCCAAGTTATGATCGAAAAACCGTTGTTCAGGCCAAAGAAAAAATTGACCCAATTTTTCAAAAAAATGTAAGGGGTTACATCGTTAAAATTGTCGAAAATTGGCCAAAAATTCAAAATCGAGTTTTAAATGCAGAAATGTTCGCATTTAAAAACAAAGAAGAAAAAACCAAACAAGACTGAAATCGGTTGAGTTTTGGCCAAGTTATGATCGAAAAACCGTTGTTCAGGCCAAAGAAAAAATTGACCCAATTTTTCAAAAAAATGTAAGGGGTTACATCGTTAAAATTGTCAAAAATTGGCCAAAAAATCAATATCGAGTTTTAAATGCAGAAATGTTCGCATTTAAAAACCAAGAAGAAAAAACCAAACAAGACTGAAATCGGTTGAGTTTTGGCCAAGTTATGATAAAAAAACCGTTGTTCAGGCCAAAGAAAAAATTGACCCAATTTTTCAAAAAAATGTAAGGGGTTACATCGTTAAAATTGTCAAAAATTGGCCAAAAATTCAAAATCGAGTTTTAAATGCAGAAATGTTCGCATTTAAAAAACAAGAAAAATAAAACAAACAAGACTGAAATCGGTTGAGTTTTGGCCAAGTTATGATCGAAAAACCGTTGTTCAGGCCAAAGAAAAAATTGATCAAATTTTTCAAAAAAATGTAAGGGGTTACATCGTTAAAATTGTCAAAAATTGGCCAAAAATTCAAAATCGAGTTTTAAATGCAGAAATGTTCGCATTTAAAAACAAAGAAGAAAAAACCAAACAAGACTGAAATCGGTTGAGTTTTGGCCAGGTTATGATCGAAAAACCGTTGTTCAGGCCAAGAAAAAATTGACCCAATTTTTCAAAAAAATGTAAGGGGTTACATCGTTAAAATTGTCAAAAATTGGCCAAAAATTCAAAATCGAGTTTTAAATGCAGAAATGTTCGCATTTAAAAAACAAGAAAAATAAAACAAACAAGACTGAAATTGGTTGAGTTTTGGCCAAGTTATGATCAAAAAACCGTTGTTCAGGCCAAAGAAAAAATTGATCAAATTTTTCAAAAAAATGTAAGGGGTTACATCGTTAAAATTGTCAAAAATTGGCCAAAAATTCAAAATCGAGTTTTAAATGCAGAAATGTTCGCATTTAAAAACAAAGAAGAAAAAACCAAACAAGACTGAAATCGGTTGAGTTTTGGCCAAGTTATGATAAAAAAACCGTTGTTCAGGCCAAAGAAAAAATTGACCCAATTTTTCAAAAAAATGTAAGGGGTTACATCGTTAAAATTGTCAAAAATTGGCCAAAAATTCAAAATCGAGTTTTAAATGCAGAAATGTTCGCATTTAAAAACAAAGAAGAAAAAACCAAACAAGACTGAAATCGGTTGAGTTTTGGCCAAGTTATGATCGAAAAACCGTTGTTCAGGCCAAAGAAAAAATTGACCCAATTTTTCAAAAAAATGTAAGGGGTTACATCGTTAAAATTGTCAAAAATTGGCCAAAAATTCAATATCGAGTTTTAAATACAGAAATGTTCGCATTTAAAAACCAAGAAGAAAAAACGAAACAAGACTGAAATCGGTTGAGTTTTGGCCAAGTTATGATCGAAAAACCGTTGTTCAGGCCAAAGAAAAAATTGACCCAATTTTTCAAAAAAATGTAAGGGGTTACATCGTTAAAATTGTCAAAAATTGGCCAAAAATTCAAAATCGAGTTTTAAATGCAGAAATGTTCGCATTTAAAAACAAAGAAGAAAAAACCAAACAAGACTGAAATCGGTTGAGTTTTGGCCAAGTTATGATCGAAAAACCGTTGTTCAGGCCAAAGAAAAAATTGACCCAATTTTTCAAAAAAATGTAAGGGGTTACATCGTTAAAATTGTCAAAAATTGGCCAAAAATTCAAAATCGAGTTTTAAATGCAGAAATGTTCGCATTTAAAAACAAAGAAGAAAAAACCAAACAAGACTGAAATCGGTTGAGTTTTGGCCAGGTTATGATCGAAAAACCGTTGTTCAGGCCAAGAAAAAATTGACCCAATTTTTCAAAAAAATGTAAGGGGTTACATCGTTAAAATTGTCAAAAATTGGCCAAAAATTCAAAATCGAGTTTTAAATGCAGAAATGTTCGCATTTAAAAAACAAGAAAAATAAAACAAACAAGACTGAAATTGGTTGAGTTTTGGCCAAGTTATGATCAAAAAACCGTTGTTCAGGCCAAAGAAAAAATTGATCAAATTTTTCAAAAAAATGTAAGGGGTTACATCGTTAAAATTGTCGAAAATTGGCCAAAAATTCAAAATCGAGTTTTAAATGCAGAAATGTTCGCATTTAAAAACCAAGAAAAATAAAACAAACAAGACTGAAATTGGCTGAGTTTTGGCCAAGTTATGATCGAAAAACCGTTGTTCAGGCCAAAGAAAAAATTGACCCAATTTTTCAAAAAAATGTAAGGGGTTACATCGTTAAAATTGTCAAAAATTGGCCAAAAATTCAATATCGAGTTTTAAATACAGAAATGTTCGCATTTAAAAACCAAGAAGAAAAAACGAAACAAGACTGAAATCGGTTGAGTTTTGGCCAAGTTATGATCGAAAAACCGTTGTTCAGGCCAAAGAAAAAATTGACCCAATTTTTAAAAAAAATGTAAGGGATTACATCGTTAAAATTGTCAAAAATTGGCCAAAAATTCAAAATCGAGTTTTAAATGCAGAAATGTTCGCATTTAAAAAACAAGAAAAATAAAACAAACAAGACTGAAATTGGTTGAGTTTTGGCCAAGTTATGATCAAAAAACCGTTGTTCAGGCCAAAGAAAAAATTGATCAAATTTTTCAAAAAAATGTAAGGGGTTACATCGTTAAAATTGTCAAAAATTGGCCAAAAATTCAAAATCGAGTTTTAAATGCAGAAATGTTCGCATTTAAAAACAAAGAAGAAAAAACCAAACAAGACTGAAATCGGTTGAGTTTTGGCCAAGTTATGATCGAAAACCCGTTGTTCAGGCCAAAGAAAAAATTGACCCAATTTTTCAAAAAAATGTAAGGGGTTACATCGTTAAAATTGTCAAAAATTGGCCAAAAATTCAAAATCGAGTTTTAAATGCAGAAATGTTCGCATTTAAAAACAAAGAAGAAAAAACCAAACAAGACTGAAATCGGTTGAGTTTTGGCCAAGTTATGATCGAAAAACCGTTGTTCAGGCCAAAGAAAAAATTGACCCAATTTTTCAAAAAAATGTAAGGGGTTACATCGTTAAAATTGTCAAAAAATTGGCCAAAAATTCAAAATCGAGTTTTAAATGCAGAAATGTTCGCATTTAAAAACAAAGAAGAAAAAACCAAACAAGACTGAAATCGGTTGAGTTTTGGCCAAGTTATGATCGAAAAACCGTTGTTCAGGCCAAGAAAAAATTGACCCAATTTTTCAAAAAAATGTAATGTTACATCGTTAAAATTGTCAAAAATTGGCCAAAAATTCAATATCGAGTTTTAAATGCAGAAATGTTTGCATTTAAAAACCAAGAAGAAAAAACGAAACAAGACTGAAATCGGTTGAGTTTTGGCCAAGTTATGATCAAAAAACCGTTGTTCAGGCCAAAGAAAAAATTGACCCAATTTTTCAAAAAAATGTAAGGGGTTACATCGTTAAAATTGACAAAAATTGGCCAAAAATTCAATATCGAGTTTTAAATGCAGAAATGTTCGCATTTAAAAACCAAGAAAAATAAAACAAACAAGACTGAAATTGGTTGAGTTTTGGCCAAGTTATGATCGAAAAACCGTTGTTCAGGCCAAAGAAAAATTTGGCCCAATTTTTCAAAAAAATGTAAGGGGTTACATCGTTAAAATTGTCAAAAATTGGCCAAAAATTCAATATCGAGTTTTAAATGCAGAAATGTTCGCATTTAAAAACCAAGAAGAAAAAACGAAACAAGACTGAAATCGGTTGAGTTTTGGCCAAGTTATGATCAAAAAACCGTTGTTCAGGCCAAAGAAAAAATTGACCCAATTTTTCAAAAAAATGTAAGGGGTTACATCGTTAAAATTGTCAAAAATTGGCCAAAAAATCAATATCGAGTTTTAAATGCAGAAATGTTCGCATTTAAAAACCAAGAAGAAAAAACCAAACAAGACTGAAATCGGTTGAGTTTTGGCCAAGTTATGATAAAAAAACCGTTGTTCAGGCCAAAGAAAAAATTGACCCAATTTTTCAAAAAAATGTAAGGGGTTACATCGTTAAAATTGTCGAAAATTTGCCAAAAATTCAAAATCGAGTTTTAAATGCAGAAATGTTCGCATTTAAAAACAAAGAAGAAAAAACCAAACAAGACTGAAATCGGTTGAGTTTTGGCCAAGTTATGATAAAAAAACCGTTGTTCAGGCCAAAGAAAAAATTGACCCAATTTTTCAAAAAAATGTAAGGGGTTACATCGTTAAAATTGTCGAAAATTTGCCAAAAATTCAAAATCGAGTTTTAAATGCAGAAATGTTCGCATTTAAAAACCAAGAAAAATAAAACAAACAAGACTGAAATCGGTTGAGTTTTGGCCAAGTTATGATCGAAAAACCGTTGTTCAGGCCAAAGAAAAAATTTACCCAATTTTTCAAAAAAATGTAAGGGGTTACATCGTTAAAATTGTCAAAAATTGGCCAAAAATTCAAAATCGAGTTTTAAATGCAGAAATGTTCGCATTTAAAAACAAAGAAGAAAAAACCAAACAAGACTGAAATCGGTTGAGTTTTGGCCAGGTTATGATCGAAAAACCGTTGTTCAGGCCAAGAAAAAATTGACCCAATTTTTCAAAAAAATGTAAGGGGTTACATCGTTAAAATTGTCAAAAATTGGCCAAAAATTCAAAATCGAGTTTTAAATGCAGAAATGTTCGCATTTAAAAACAAAGAAGAAAAAACCAAACAAGACTGAAATCGGTTGAGTTTTGGCCAAGTTATGATCGAAAAACCGTTGTTCAGGCCAAAGAAAAAATTGACCCAATTTTTCAAAAAAATGTAAGGGGTTACATCGTTAAAATTGTCAAAAATTGGCCAAAAATTCAAAATCGAGTTTTAAATGCAGAAATGTTCGCATTTAAAAACAAAGAAGAAAAAACCAAACAAGACTGAAATCGGTTGAGTTTTGGCCAGGTTATGATCGAAAAACCGTTGTTCAGGCCAAGAAAAAATTGACCCAATTTTTCAAAAAAATGTAAGGGGTTACATCGTTAAAATTGTCAAAAATTGGCCAAAAATTCAAAATCGAGTTTTAAATGCAGAAATGTTCGCATTTAAAAAACAAGAAAAATAAAACAAACAAGACTGAAATTGGTTGAGTTTTGGCCAAGTTATGATCAAAAAACCGTTGTTCAGGCCAAAGAAAAAATTGACCCAATTTTTCAAAAAAATGTAAGGGGCTACATCGTTAAAATTGTCAAAAATTGGCCAAAAATTCAAAATCGAGTTTTAAATGCAGAAATGTTCGCATTTAAAAAACAAGAAAAATAAAACAAACAAGACTGAAATCGGTTGAGTTTTGGCCAAGTTATGATCGAAAAACCGTTGTTCAGGCCAAAGAAAAAATTGATCAAATTTTTCAAAAAAATGTAAGGGGTTACATCGTTAAAATTGTCAAAAATTGGCCAAAAATTTAAAATCGAGTTTTAAATGCAGAAATGTTCGCATTTAAAAACAAAGAAGAAAAAACCAAACAAGACTGAAATCGGTTGAGTTTTGGCCAGGTTATGATCGAAAAACCGTTGTTCAGGCCAAGAAAAAATTGACCCAATTTTTCAAAAAAAATGTAAGGGGTTACATCGTTAAAATTGTCAAAAATTGGCCAAAAAATCAATATCGAGTTTTAAATGCAGAAATGTTCGCATTTAAAAACCAAGAAGAAAAAACCAAACAAGACTGAAATCGGTTGAGTTTTGGCCAAGTTATGATCGAAAAACCGTTGTTCAGGCCAAAGAAAAAATTGACCCAATTTTTCAAAAAAATGTAAGGGGTTACATCGTTAAAATTGTCGAAAATTGGCCAAAAATTCAAAATCGAGTTTTAAATGCAGAAATGTTCGCATTTAAAAACAAAGAAGAAAAAACCAAACAAGACTGAAATCGGTTGAGTTTTGGCCAAGTTATGATCGAAAAACCGTTGTTCAGGCCAAAGAAAAAATTGATCAAATTTTTCAAAAAAATGTAAGGGGTTACATCGTTAAAATTGTCAAAAATTGGCCAAAAATTTAAAATCGAGTTTTAAATGCAGAAATGTTCGCATTTAAAAACAAAGAAGAAAAAACCAAACAAGACTGAAATCGGTTGAGTTTTGGCCAGGTTATGATCGAAAAACCGTTGTTCAGGCCAAGAAAAAATTGACCCAATTTTTCAAAAAAATGTAAGGGGTTACATCGTTAAAATTGTCAAAAATTGGCCAAAAAATCAATATCGAGTTTTAAATGCAGAAATGTTCGCATTTAAAAACCAAGAAGAAAAAACCAAACAAGACTGAAATCGGTTGAGTTTTGGCCAAGTTATGATCGAAAAACCGTTGTTCAGGCCAAAGAAAAAATTGACCCAATTTTTCAAAAAAATGTAAGGGGTTACATCGTTAAAATTGTCGAAAATTGGCCAAAAATTCAAAATCGAGTTTTAAATGCAGAAATGTTCGCATTTAAAAAACAAGAAAAATAAAACAAACAAGACTGAAATTGGTTGAGTTTTGGCCAAGTTATGATCAAAAAACCGTTGTTCAGGCCAAAGAAAAAATTGACCCAATTTTTCAAAAAAATGTAAGGGGTTACATCGTTAAAATTGTCAAAAATTGGCCAAAAATTCAAAATCGAGTTTTAAATGCAGAAATGTTCGCATTTAAAAAACAAGAAAAATAAAACAAACAAGACTGAAATCGGTTGAGTTTTGGCCAAGTTATGATCGAAAAACCGTTGTTCAGGCCAAAGAAAAAATTGATCAAATTTTTCAAAAAAATGTAAGGGGTTACATCGTTAAAATTGTCAAAAATTGGCCAAAAATTCAAAATCGAGTTTTAAATGCAGAAATGTTCGCATTTAAAAACAAAGAAGAAAAAACCAAACAAGACTGAAATCGGTTGAGTTTTGGCCAGGTTATGATCGAAAAACCGTTGTTCAGGCCAAGAAAAAATTGACCCAATTTTTCAAAAAAATGTAAGGGGTTACATCGTTAAAATTGTCAAAAATTGGCCAAAAATTCAAAATCGAGTTTTAAATGCAGAAATGTTCGCATTTAAAAAACAAGAAAAATAAAACAAACAAGACTGAAATTGGTTGAGTTTTGGCCAAGTTATGATCAAAAAACCGTTGTTCAGGCCAAAGAAAAAATTGATCAAATTTTTCAAAAAAATGTAAGGGGTTACATCGTTAAAATTGTCAAAAATTGGCCAAAAATTCAAAATCGAGTTTTAAATGCAGAAATGTTCGCATTTAAAAACAAAGAAGAAAAAACCAAACAAGACTGAAATCGGTTGAGTTTTGGCCAAGTTATGATAAAAAAACCGTTGTTCAGGCCAAAGAAAAAATTGACCCAATTTTTCAAAAAAATGTAAGGGGTTACATCGTTAAAATTGTCAAAAATTGGCCAAAAATTCAAAATCGAGTTTTAAATGCAGAAATGTTCGCATTTAAAAACAAAGAAGAAAAAACCAAACAAGACTGAAATCGGTTGAGTTTTGGCCAAGTTATGATCGAAAAACCGTTGTTCAGGCCAAAGAAAAAATTGACCCAATTTTTCAAAAAAATGTAAGGGGTTACATCGTTAAAATTGTCAAAAATTGGCCAAAAATTCAATATCGAGTTTTAAATACAGAAATGTTCGCATTTAAAAACCAAGAAGAAAAAACGAAACAAGACTGAAATCGGTTGAGTTTTGGCCAAGTTATGATCGAAAAACCGTTGTTCAGGCCAAAGAAAAAATTGACCCAATTTTTCAAAAAAATGTAAGGGGTTACATCGTTAAAATTGTCAAAAATTGGCCAAAAATTCAAAATCGAGTTTTAAATGCAGAAATGTTCGCATTTAAAAACAAAGAAGAAAAAACCAAACAAGACTGAAATCGGTTGAGTTTTGGCCAAGTTATGATCGAAAAACCGTTGTTCAGGCCAAAGAAAAAATTGACCCAATTTTTCAAAAAAATGTAAGGGGTTACATCGTTAAAATTGTCAAAAATTGGCCAAAAATTCAAAATCGAGTTTTAAATGCAGAAATGTTCGCATTTAAAAACAAAGAAGAAAAAACCAAACAAGACTGAAATCGGTTGAGTTTTGGCCAGGTTATGATCGAAAAACCGTTGTTCAGGCCAAGAAAAAATTGACCCAATTTTTCAAAAAAATGTAAGGGGTTACATCGTTAAAATTGTCAAAAATTGGCCAAAAATTCAAAATCGAGTTTTAAATGCAGAAATGTTCGCATTTAAAAAACAAGAAAAATAAAACAAACAAGACTGAAATTGGTTGAGTTTTGGCCAAGTTATGATCAAAAAACCGTTGTTCAGGCCAAAGAAAAAATTGATCAAATTTTTCAAAAAAATGTAAGGGGTTACATCGTTAAAATTGTCGAAAATTGGCCAAAAATTCAAAATCGAGTTTTAAATGCAGAAATGTTCGCATTTAAAAACCAAGAAAAATAAAACAAACAAGACTGAAATTGGCTGAGTTTTGGCCAAGTTATGATCGAAAAACCGTTGTTCAGGCCAAAGAAAAAATTGACCCAATTTTTCAAAAAAATGTAAGGGGTTACATCGTTAAAATTGTCAAAAATTGGCCAAAAATTCAATATCGAGTTTTAAATACAGAAATGTTCGCATTTAAAAACCAAGAAGAAAAAACGAAACAAGACTGAAATCGGTTGAGTTTTGGCCAAGTTATGATCGAAAAACCGTTGTTCAGGCCAAAGAAAAAATTGACCCAATTTTTCAAAAAAATGTAAGGGATTACATCGTTAAAATTGTCAAAAATTGGCCAAAAATTCAAAATCGAGTTTTAAATGCAGAAATGTTCGCATTTAAAAAACAAGAAAAATAAAACAAACAAGACTGAAATTGGTTGAGTTTTGGCCAAGTTATGATCGAAAAACCGTTGTTCAGGCCAAGAAAAAATTGACCCAATTTTTCAAAAAAATGTAATGTTACATCGTTAAAATTGTCAAAAATTGGCCAAAAATTCAATATCGAGTTTTAAATGCAGAAATGTTTGCATTTAAAAACCAAGAAGAAAAAACGAAACAAGACTGAAATCGGTTGAGTTTTGGCCAAGTTATGATCAAAAAACCGTTGTTCAGGCCAAAGAAAAAATTGACCCAATTTTTCAAAAAAATGTAAGGGGTTACATCGTTAAAATTGACAAAAATTGGCCAAAAATTCAATATCGAGTTTTAAATGCAGAAATGTTCGCATTTAAAAACCAAGAAAAATAAAACAAACAAGACTGAAATTGGTTGAGTTTTGGCCAAGTTATGATCGAAAAACCGTTGTTCAGGCCAAAGAAAAATTTGGCCCAATTTTTCAAAAAAATGTAAGGGGTTACATCGTTAAAATTGTCAAAAATTGGCCAAAAATTCAATATCGAGTTTTAAATGCAGAAATGTTCGCATTTAAAAACCAAGAAGAAAAAACGAAACAAGACTGAAATCGGTTGAGTTTTGGCCAAGTTATGATCAAAAAACCGTTGTTCAGGCCAAAGAAAAAATTGACCCAATTTTTCAAAAAAATGTAAGGGGTTACATCGTTAAAATTGTCAAAAATTGGCCAAAAAATCAATATCGAGTTTTAAATGCAGAAATGTTCGCATTTAAAAACCAAGAAGAAAAAACCAAACAAGACTGAAATCGGTTGAGTTTTGGCCAAGTTATGATAAAAAAACCGTTGTTCAGGCCAAAGAAAAAATTGACCCAATTTTTCAAAAAAATGTAAGGGGTTACATCGTTAAAATTGTCGAAAATTTGCCAAAAATTCAAAATCGAGTTTTAAATGCAGAAATGTTCGCATTTAAAAACAAAGAAGAAAAACCAAACAAGACTGAAATCGGTTGAGTTTTGGCCAAGTTATGATAAAAAAACCGTTGTTCAGGCCAAAGAAAAAATTGACCCAATTTTTCAAAAAAATGTAAGGGGTTACATCGTTAAAATTGTCGAAAATTTGCCAAAAATTCAAAATCGAGTTTTAAATGCAGAAATGTTCGCATTTAAAAACAAAGAAGAAAAAACCAAACAAGACTGAAATCGGTTGAGTTTTGGCCAAGTTATGATCGAAAAACCGTTGTTCAGGCCAAGTAAAAATTGACCCAATTTTTAAAAAAAATGTAATGTTACATCGTTAAAATTGTCAAAAATTGGCCAAAAATTCAATATCGAGTTTTAAATGCAGAAATGTTTGCATTTAAAAACCAAGAAGAAAAAACGAAACAAGACTGAAATCGGTTGAGTTTTGGCCAAGTTATGATCAAAAAACCGTTGTTCAGGCCAAAGAAAAAATTGATCAAATTTTTCAAAAAAATGTAAGGGGTTACATCGTTAAAATTGTCAAAAATTGGCCAAAAATTCAATATCGAGTTTTAAATGCAGAAATGTTCGCATTTAAAACCAAGAAAAATAAAACAAACAAGACTGAAATTGGTTGAGTTTTGGCCAAGTTATGATCGAAAAACCGTTGTTCAGGCCAAAGAAAAATTTGACCCAATTTTTCAAAAAAATGTAAGGGGTTACATCGTTAAAATTGTCAAAAATTGGCCAAAAATTCAAAATCGAGTTTTAAATGCAGAAATGTTCGCATTTAAAAACCAAGAAAAATAAAACAAACAAGACTGAAATTGGCTGAGTTTTGGCCAAGTTATGATCGAAAAACCGTTGTTCAGGCCAAAGAAAAAATTGACCCAATTTTTAAAAAAAATGTAAAAAAATGTTACATCGTTAAAATTGTCAAAAATTGGCCAAAAATTCAATATCGAGTTTTAAATGCAGAAATGTTTGCATTTAAAAACCAAGAAGAAAAAACGAAACAAGACTGAAATCGGTTGAGTTTTGGCCAAGTTATGATCAAAAAACCGTTGTTCAGGCCAAAGAAAAAATTGACCCAATTTTTCAAAAAAATGTAAGGGGTTACATCGTTAAAATTGACAAAAATTGGCCAAAAATTCAATATCGAGTTTTAAATGCAGAAATGTTCGCATTTAAAAACCAAGAAAAATAAAACAAACAAGACTGAAATTGGTTGAGTTTTGGCCAAGTTATGATCGAAAAACCGTTGTTCAGGCCAAAGAAAAATTTGGCCCAATTTTTCAAAAAAATGTAAGGGGTTACATCGTTAAAATTGTCAAAAATTGGCCAAAAATTCAATATCGAGTTTTAAATGCAGAAATGTTCGCATTTAAAAACCAAGAAGAAAAAACGAAACAAGACTGAAATCGGTTGAGTTTTGGCCAAGTTATGATCAAAAAACCGTTGTTCAGGCCAAAGAAAAAATTGACCCAATTTTTCAAAAAAATGTAAGGGGTTACATCGTTAAAATTGTCAAAAATTGGCCAAAAAATCAATATCGAGTTTTAAATGCAGAAATGTTCGCATTTAAAAACCAAGAAGAAAAAACCAAACAAGACTGAAATCGGTTGAGTTTTGGCCAAGTTATGATAAAAAAACCGTTGTTCAGGCCAAAGAAAAAATTGACCCAATTTTTCAAAAAAATGTAAGGGGTTACATCGTTAAAATTGTCGAAAATTGGCCAAAAATTCAAAATCGAGTTTTAAATGCAGAAATGTTCGCATTTAAAAACAAAGAAGAAAAACCCAAACAAGACTGAAATCGGTTGAATTTTGGCCAAGTTATGATCGAAAAACCGTTGTTCAGGCCAAAGAAAATATTGACCCAATTTTTCAAAAAAATGTAAGGGGTTACATCGTTAAAATTGTCGAAAATTTGCCAAAAATTCAAAATCGAGTTTTAAATGCAGAAATGTTCGCATTTAAAAACAAAGAAGAAAAAACCAAACAAGACTGAAATCGGTTGAGTTTTGGCCAAGTTATGATCGAAAAACCGTTGTTCAGGCCAAGAAAAAATTGACCCAATTTTTCAAAAAAATGTAAGGGGTTACATCGTTAAAATTGTCAAAAATTGGCCAAAAATTCAATATCGAGTTTTAAATGCAGAAATGTTTGCATTTAAAAACCAAGAAGAAAAAACGAAACAAGACTGAAATCGGTTGAGTTTTGGCCAAGTTATGATCGAAAAACCGTTGTTCAGGCCAAGAAAAAATTGACCCAATTTTTCAAAAAAATGTAAGGGGTTACATCGTTAAAATTGTCAAAAATTGGCCAAAAATTCAATATCGAGTTTTAAATGCAGAAATGTTCGCATTTAAAAACCAAGAAAAATAAAACAAACAAGACTGAAATTGGTTGAGTTTTGGCCAAGCTATGATCGAAAAACCGTTGTTCAGGCCAAAGAAAAATTTGACCCAATTTTTCAAAAAAATGTAAGGGGTTACATCGTTAAAATTGTCAAAAATTGGCCAAAAATTCAATATCGAGTTTTAAATGCAGAAATGTTCGCATTTAAAAACCAAGAAAAATAAAACAAACAAGACTGAAATTGGTTGAGTTTTGGCCAAGTTATGATCGAAAAACCGTTGTTCAGGACAAAGAAAAATTTGACCCAATTTTTCAAAAAAATGTAAGGGGTTACATCGTTAAAATTGTCAAAAATTGGCCAAAAATTCAATATCGAGTTTTAAATGCAGAAATGTTCGCATTTAAAAACCAAGAAGAAAAAACGAAACAAGACTGAAATCGGTTGAGTTTTGGCCAAGTTATGATAAAAAAACCGTTGTTCAGGCCAAAGAAAAAATTGACCCAATTTTTAAACAAAATTTAAGGGGTTACATCGTTAAAATTGTCGAAAATTGGCCAAAAATTCAAAATCGAGTTTTAAATGCAGAAATGTTCGCATTTAAAAACAAAGAAGAAAAAACCAAACAAGACTGAAATCGGTTGAGTTTTGGCCAAGTTATGATCGTTGTTCAGGCCAAAGAAAAAATTGACCCAATTTTTCAAAAAAATGTAAGGGGTTACATCGTTAAAATTGTCGAAAATTGGCCAAAAATTCAAAATCGAGTTTTAAATGCAGAAATGTTCGCATTTAAAAACAAAGAAGAAAAAACCAAACAAGACTGAAATCGGTTGAGTTTTGGCCAAGTTATGATCGAAAAACCGTTGTTCAGGCCAAAGAAAAAATTGACCCAATTTTTCAAAAAAATGTAAGGGGTTACATCGTTAAAATTGTCAAAAATTGGCCAAAAAATCAATATCGAGTTTTAAATGCAGAAATGTTCGCATTTAAAAACCAAGAAGAAAAAACCAAACAAGACTGAAATCGGTTGAGTTTAAGCCAAGTTATGATCGAAAAACCATTGAAGGTGTTAGCAGTTTTAATTTTGTTGTTGTTAAAATTTATTTTGGTCACAATGTTGTTGTACACACGTGGTTGTTGTTAAATTCAAGCACAACGCTCCAATTTCGACGTTTTCAGTACAAATTCTTCGCTCGTCCGATTTCAGATACCAGGCGAACAGAAGGCAGCAGATGGAGGATTAATTTTTGGCGCCCCCTGTCGGAATTTGGGTGAAACAGTGCTAATTTTAGCGCCTCCTGTCGGAATTTTGCTAAAACTTTGCGAGCTTTAAAGCTTTACTGATGAGCTTTTCGATGTGGTTTAAAACCAGGCTAAAAGCTCGCACAGTTTCAGCAAAATTCCGACAGGAGGCGCTAAATTTAGCACTGTTTCACCCGAATTCCGACAGGGGGCGCCAAAAATTAATCCTCCATCTGCTGCCTTCTGTTCGCCTGGTATCTGAAATCGGACGAGCGAAGAATTTGTACTGAAAACGTCGAAATTGGAGCGTTGTGCTTGAATTTAACAACAACCACGTGTGTACAACAACATTTTGACCAAAATACATTTTAACAACAACAAAATTAAAACTGCTAACACCTTCAATGGTTTTTCGATCATAACTTGGCTTAAACTCAACCGATTTTAGTTTGGTTTGGTTTTGTAATCTTGGTTTAGACGGGCGAACATTTCTGCATTTTTAACTCAATTTATAATTTTTTGCCAATTTTGACAATTTTAACGATGTAACCCCTTATAAAAAAATGAAAAAATCGAAAAAAATTTTGGATTTTAGATTTGCTCAATTTCAACGTCATTTAATGGTCACATTAAAACCATTTATAAAAATGCGTGACATTCCTTAATACTCTTTTTTTGAACACAGTTATGAACATTTGCATCAAGAGATTTTTAAACCTTTCTTGTGTTTCAGCTAGCTATATTGGAATATTGAGAGAAAAACGCATCTCACTTCCCACCAGAGATGCTCATTTAGCTCACTACCATCCATAGTTTAGTACAATTCAAAAGTATTAAGTACTTAAGTTTTCATAACAGTTTATAGCAGTTTCTGGCGTCCCTTTCTTAAGGAGATATCAGACCCTTCTCCCAATCCTCTCTCCAGCTAATGAGAAACCTAATTTACCCTTGGAACAAATGATTTGCCAAACTGAAGATAATAATTGCAATTTAAATCAAAACTGATTGAACCGGAAAATCGTTTTCCCTTTTGACTGCTGTTTCTCTCATTACTCATACCATGCATTGCACAATTTGAAGTTTCAAGGAGAGAAGGATACTGGAATTGAGAGGTGAACGATGGCGGAGGTTGGACAACCTTTGGTCCTCGACTTTTTTACGTGCCTGCATTTGTTTCATTGGCGTCCATTTCCGATTGCACTCAAGGGAGTCGTAGATGTCAGTCCCCGTCTCCGCCTCGGTGGCATCTACCAACATCTACCCCCAAATCATCCTGGTCAGTCCACTTCGCTCTTCGCCCGTTAAGCCAGTCCATGTCTTGTCACTTGATCCTTGAGCTTGAGCCTGCTAAGTCCGGGGCATTGATAGAGATTAATTGGTTTCCCGTTACGTTTGGGCAATAGGCTGATAACTACGTGAAGGATGTGGTCTGACGAGGAGGAGTTCCGTAACAAGATTATATCGTTGATTTGCCATCATCACCGAACCTCCTAGAAATTGAGAATTGGGAGTTGGGTAACGGAGGTCGTGTTAAGGTTTTTTTAAAGACGAATCCCTTTGCAAAGGATTTTCATTTTAGTCAGAAGTTTGGCACACAGTAAGGGAGAGGTTTTTGACCCCATAATCACATTTATTCTTGATCAGTGTCAACAGCCGAATCGATCTAGCCACGTTCGGAATAAAAAAATTTACTACATTCGTTCAAAATTGTATAATTTTTTGTATTCCACAAAAATACAAATTATTAAGTCTTAAATTGCACAAATGCTAATTTTGTAACCTAATACAAATTAGCTAAGGAAAGCTTTCCGAATTGATACTTATTAGGGCCATTTTGACATTGTTATGGTCGACTTAAGATTCGGGTCTCCCATCCAATTGCAAACTGTAAGTGTATACAAACTTCGGCTTCCGAAGCTAGCTCCCTTTCTGGTTTTAAGTTCCCTAAACCAAGTCTAATGACTTTCGATCTGTGCTTATTCATATCAGAAATTATCGCTTATTTAATCGCATTTCCCTGACTCCACACACCGCCCTAATGTTCATTGAATGTGAAAAGAAGTGTTTAAAGAGATTTCCACGCCCCCCGAAACAGACACTTTTCCATTGCCATTGGCATTATCTCCTCGGATCTGGCCGGGGGAAAGAGGGAAAGCCCTCCTTGGAGAATCTGGTAAGCTGTAAACAAGAGTTAACTTCAATAACAAAGACACAACTTCAGCAAACATAAAAAATGTAGCACGGATTTGCGAATTCCGCGGGAGTTGAAGTTACGCAAATTTATGCTCACTTCCAAGAGGAAAAAAATGTGAAAAAAGGACGAGGAGCCAGGAGCACAAACAAACAAAACAAAGCGTTGGAAAAAAATAATTCCCTGGCAGGAAGTAAATTCAATCGTAAACAACGCAATCAAAAATTCATTCAAACGAAGCATTAACGCTTATTCCGTTTAGTCTGCGGCGGTTGGAGGTGGGAGGAGGTCCTGTTGCGGTGGAGGGAGGTCCTGCTATCCTTATGGCGTGAGCTCCCTTTTGATGGGGCGGAGGTGGGGGACCTGTCTCATTGTCAGGCGAGTGCAACAAAACACAGAGGGGGAGCAAGCCCAACAAGCGTGCAACTGCCTCCCTGCTTTTTTAATTTTCAATTTTTATTCCTGCTTGAGTTTGTGTCGTTTTTTATTTTGGCTCACTTAGCCGGAATGTACATTTATTATGTGGGCACGAAACCTCGAAAAAAGCAACAGAGCAGCAGCTACAGTAGGAATTTTGCAGTTCCGGGCACGTCGCTTCATAATTTTCCATTTCCATCTGTTAAATGGGAAGCGCCACGGAAAAGCCGCGAATAAATTTGTGGGTGTATCCACGGGTGTATCCATGCACACATACATGTACCTGGGAAGGTACGCCGGAACAATGGGCACACACTCACACGGATAAGTATCCGCGGCAATAAATTTAATTTGCACAGCGAAAACATCGCAAATCCATTTTTTATACCATAAATTCCTTGGCTCCCCAGTGACTTACATTCGGGTTCAGGTTCCTGCCGCCCTCCATCTCTTCAGTTCCGTTTCCATACCCCGGACTTGCCCCTTTTGCCACTTTTCCGTTGTGCGTTTCAGGAAGGGATTAATGGATGTGCCAACATGCACATGGAGGTGAACTACGCACAGATACTCCAAGGAACCAGGAAGCAGCTCTACGGTGAGGGGAACTTAACCCCTTTTATTAACTTTGGGATATCACCTGTTATACCGCATGTATTGAAGAAACCTCATATTGTAGTAAAACAATCGACTGAAATGTAGAATTTATGGCAAGACTTCTTAACAAAATGAACCACCTAACCACCTAATGGAACCCTAGCCTTGACTTCAACTTGTTCATTAGCATTAAACATTCAGACCTGGCCGAAATCTTTAATTTACACTTTGGACTCCCCACCCGTCTTGGTAAGAGCATCCTCCTGGAAATAGACTGTATTAGCCCATCCCTGGTCCAGTCACTCAATCATAGATATTATTAATAATGTGTGGCTGCGGTCTCCGGGTAGTGGCAAGTTCCCTGGTCTGTAAGTCTGCCAGGGCCTTTGGCTAATTTATTTAGTTGCAGAGCCCAGGACACACGAGTAAGTTTGCCATTGCCATAAACTTCGGTGAGCACACATACAAGCCAAATGGGATTAGACCTCGGGAGCGGGGAAACTTTCTGTTTGAATTGGCCAAAAACTATAGTCGTTGAATTTCCAGCGGAAAAGTTTCTGCCAATTCGAGGTTAGCTCCTCATCCCCCTATATATGTACATATCCTTATCAAAATGTTAAATATGAAAGCCACTTAAAGGAAGCCAAATTAAAGTTGTCACATTAGGTAAATGAACGGGAATAAGGGATGGCTATGGTGGAGTGTCAGTTGAAAGCATCGCTCCTTGTTTTAATCTTGAAGACATAACTTTGGCCTCGGCGATGATAAATCATAAGCAGACCCTCGAACAAAGGACGAACCCAACAACCAACCGAAAAAACCACACACCAGCCAGAGAGAGGGAGACGCGGATGGGAAGGACCACCAGGACTCAGACACACAGCCGGAAGGGAGCCCAGGGTGGGCGGTATTTCCCAACAATATGTGAATATGTTATTTGTTCTGGGAATTGTGAAAATCTCAACAGGTCCCCGCACTTTGCATATTATTTTTAATACGCAGGACGCAGGACGCAGTATCCAGGAGGCAAGACGTCGCTCTCAGGTCAGAGTTTGGCCAATTTCCTGGCTAGCCACAAGCAGCCCGCCCATTTTTGGATACTTGTGTTTGCCAAGACATTAAGGAGGACAGGCCACAGTTGACAGGACTCGTCCCTTCTTGTTTCAGGAATCAAGCGGGTATATAGCTAATATTTACATAAATTCAACGATATTCGTGGGTTCTTGGCAATTTAAAGTCTTCGCTTGATTAAGTTCTTTGTTATTTTGAGGAAGTTTGGTAAGAAGAGAGTCTATTTAGGATACGGCTCCTTGGAGTTATTGATGTAAGAGGTAACCTCTTTCAGAATACAGTTTAATTTAAGAGATTTTCCTAAAAACTCAAAATTTTCTGATTTTCTATGATGTTTTTCGATGAGTTTAATAAGAGATTGTCTATCCTTTTTGATCCTTCCCCGATACATAGAACCCTCAAAACCTGTACTTTGCATTGCGTTCTTTCGGGTTCATTGATGTTTTCTCTTATAAATATTTCAGGCAAAGTCCATTAGAATTATTTGGATGTTTGGCTGGCTGCATTATTCATGAGTGCATGCAAATTGAATTGGACACAAAGCCAGGAATGCCAGAGGGTTGAGGAGAGAGCACTCTGAGGCAGGTGGAGCAGGGCAGGAGTTGTTGTCAGAACGAATTGGCCATGTCTCTGGGCTGCTACTGCTGCTCCTTCAACTACCGCTCGCAACTCAGCAATTCCCCGGGTGAACATTCATTCTGATTATGCACACACATCGATATGAATAACACATTCCAATCCAACAGGACCCCGTGTCTCCACCTCGATTGAGGCGAGTCCTCCTGCGTCTTCGAGGAGCAGAGCAAAACCGGCGGCGAGGATTCAATTAAACGACCACAATTCAAATGTTGACGTCACGGTTTTTGGGCCTTATTAAATTATCATTCGATTAAGCTATTATGTTTGCCCCCGATTGCCCCCGGAGTCAACCCCGGCTAATGGCACATCCGGCGGAAGTTTTACGATTCCGTGGCCCCGGGGTTGTTGCCAACTCTAACTTATGTTGTCTTCTCTTGCCAACACTTGGCGCCGGGAAACCCTTTTCCTTGAAATTTATCTCCTTATGCAGCGAAAATTGCTCGGTGCTGAAAGTATCTCGAATGCGAAATACATATAGCTGATGCAGCGGCAGCAGTGGCAGGAGCAGGTCCTGGCATCCCATTAAATGTAACGATTATTATCTCACGTAGCACCATTTTGGGAATTTTAAATATGAAAACTGCTCAAATTGTCCTCGGAATGGGCATTGAAGAGTGTGCCAAAAAAGCGAGTTGGCATTTTTAAACAGGTGAAATGGAAGAAAGAGTCCTGGAGTGGGAGATCCTTAGAAGGCGGATGGCAAGGGTTTGAAATTATATATGGGCGAAGGGTTATTGCTTACGTATTTCTAGGCAGGGGAATAATCCTATATTGAAATATTATTGTGAGTTATCACAGGGGAGTACTTGAGTATACTTTAAAATATGTAGACAATATAATTAACATTGTTATCCGTAAATACTCATACCTTTCCGCTCAATTTATGTTTTGTTTTTCACAGACATACTATTGCTTGTAAACCCATTAAACCTTTCCTTTTATCTAACTTATAAGGTAAGTAAAGGTAGTATAAATCTCAGTTAGTTCCTGGCTCCGTGTTATGTTTCTTTTTATGGTCAAACCCCCAGGTGTCTTAAGTTTTTCTCCAAATGGAAATCACTCTCCCCCGGGCCAGCGTAAACTTCAAATGGCTTTTTCTCCATCCTGACACTTTTATTTGCTCACTTTCTCCTGCTGCTGCTGCTGCGGCGGCGACACATTTAGCACATCAGCCGTCAGGGTCCTGGAACCACATCCACCCGCATCAATTGCCGCAATTTGCCAATGAATGGACACTTCCCAACTTCATACCAATTCCATGGCCTTGGGGCGAAACTTTCTGACCGCAACCCTTTTTTCCCCACAAACGTGCCACGTCCTTTGGCCGGTGTCCAGTGTGTCCTTTTGTCCCAAGTCCGTCACTTTTGTATACCGCTGGGTGTTTATCCGGGTGCTTCGGAGCGCCAATCAAGCGCAAAACCGTTTTTGACATGTCCGGGACGGACACACACGAGTATCGAGTGGCCAACCAGGAGGAGGACCAACCAGGGGCTGGCCCCGGGAGCCAGTGGTTAGCTGCGTGGCCGAACGGACAATGACAATTCAATTACAGAAATGGAAATAGCGGCTGGCATAAAAATCAAATAAAAGCTTCATAAAGTGCTCCGGATGAGCAAATAAAATCAGTGGGCAATGTCAGGCTGGGTTTTTCGGTTATGGGAGCTGGGAGTTGGGAGCTGGGAGGTCCTGCCGCCAGGAGTTTGGTTTTTGATTAAGTTCCAGGATTACACGGGGAGATATTATTATAAAGTTAAGTAAAATAAAGGTAAGTGCTATTAATGCATAATATATTGAGATTAAGTCAAACAAATCTTTGTACAAAATATTCAAATGAAATAATTATAGTTTTAAAAAGCTTTAATAAGGTGTCTAAAACTATGCAATACCTTGATCAGTCTGAATCTTAAAACATTTTTCTATTCAAAAGAAGAATATTAATTTTAAAATAACGCCAATACATTAATTTTAAAATAACGCAAAAACAAACTTTTTCTCTGTGGAAAATCGAACAGCGTTTATTTGGGGGTCCTTCTATGGCCTTCTGACCCCTGAGCCTTTGCGGTCATTTGGCAATTGGCGCCATACACACGCACCCACTCCCATTTGGCTTCAGGACTCATTCCATTCCTTCTCCTCTCCTGAGGGGGGCAGCAGAATCGTAAAGTTCCCACGCGTTGGGAGTTGGAATCTGCCCCCCAGGAAGCGGAAGTGAAAATCGAAATGAATTCGATAACCACCCGCCTGACCCCTTTCCGACTCAATGTCTGCGGTTGCTGCGGTGAATCACCTGGACACCTAATGCTCGGGGAAACTTGAAACGCTCACCTGCCGGCAGGTTGACACTCTTAAAGTCGTGGAACAAATTGGAAACGTAGTTCAAGGGGAGGACTGCCGGCTATTGAAAATTCATAGCCAAAAATTTATTCATGGC
Source organism: Drosophila jambulina (assembly GCA_018152175.1). Lineage (NCBI taxonomy): Eukaryota > Metazoa > Arthropoda > Insecta > Diptera > Drosophilidae > Drosophila > Drosophila jambulina. The sequence continues at coordinate 22,533,550 of JAECXH010000113.1, read as the reverse complement.
CTGCCCCACAGACTCTCAAGGCATTAATATTTAAGCAGCGTCGTTCCCGGCCGGCCTGCGCCTTTGGACTTTCCCGAGATCCTGGCCTGCTTGGGGTCACGAGTTCCCAGTTTTTTTTGGCGGTCCTGTCGCAAAGTTTGTGTTTCTGGCCCTTATCCTGGTCCTGTTCCCGTGGCTGTTGCTGCGGCTGTCAGTAACAACGTCTCGAGGACATGAGGGCAGCATTTTTTATGGACCAAAAGTTGGCCATGCCTAAGGACACAGTGGGAGAAAAGTCTATCTAATTGGAGTCCTTGATTTTCGAAGGAAGTATAAAAATTTGCCTTAAGGCGAAATCATTGGAAAATCTTTTAAATTAATGAAATTGATGAAAAATTTTAAAAATAATGTATAATATGCATAATATAAATATTAGTTAAACAAATTTATAAATTAAAATTATATATATGTTTGATAAATATTTGAGATATCTTCCTACATCATTTTATATTTTTAAAATATTTAAAATATTTAACATTTCTTCTTACAACTTGTACACCTTTTCCCACGATTTTCCGCCCAAGGTGGCGCTTTTCTTGGCATAACTTCCACCCCTCAGAAGAGGCCAACCCTCAGTACCCTCAGTACCTGACCGTAGTCGTTGTCTTTGCCCAATTTGTAACCCTTTAAACCGTCTGACACGCGTATAATGTGACAGAATGTTCCAAACTACACATTAATTTTTGATCAAATGGCTTTCGACTGGTCCCGGTCCTGAATCGTTGCCTGAATCCTTGCCTGAATCCTTGAACGACTCACAGTTCGAACTTCCGAGGAGGAAGGAGAGTGGGAGGCCTGTCAAATGTCATTCGGCGGCCAAAATGTTTCGGCCAAATGAAGTTAAGTTATCAAGTTGTTGCGGCGGTTGGCCGGCAAAAGCTGGAAATTAATGAAATTTTTTTATATTTTGGCCAGGACCGGCGGCGATTGGCCGAGGCCAGCACACAAAAATTCATTTATTTTCATTTATTGTTTCACATTTCCCCGAGGACAGTGAGACGTTGCAATTACCGCAGAAAAGAGAAAGAAAACTCACAAAAAAGGGGCGGCTGTGTCGCCGAGAAAAAGTTTGAAAAATATATACACATTTTTTTCTCCTTGTCGGATTTTTATTTTATTTACTTTTTACTGGCCGGGCGTGTTCATAATTCCGCTGACTTGTCCCGTGTCCTGTGGAGTAATTTTTACTGCAGGACAAGCGCAAATACATAATTGAATAACCCGGGGAGAGGAAAGGAAAGGGTGAATCGCGGGCCGGAAAAGTTTTAATTCAATTCCTTGTGCGTTGTTAACTCGAGACGTCGTCGTCCTGCTGAAGTTGATTAATTTCGCATTTTTACGCTTGATTATACGAGACCCAAAGAAGTTCTGCTGCGTTACTATCCTTGTGCGTTACTCCAGGACTTTTCTTGCGAGTTTTCCTCCTTTTTTCGCCTTGAATTTTTCAAGGCGCACACACAGGAGCGGCAAAGGAAGGAATCTTTTTCGTGGCTGTGGCAAAAATATGGCGTTGAATCCTTTGGGAAATTTCGATATCACACTTTGTTCAGCGTTCTCGTCATGCCCGCAAGTTCATTACACATTCGCCGGAGTCGAAATGAGCAAAAGTAATGGGAAATGCACTGGCTGGGGGTTGGGGTTGGTTCTGGGAGGGGAATTGGGGGTTGGGACGCCAGCAGCGGCAGGTTGATTAACCAGACTTAGAGGCACAACCCCCAGCCAGACCTATATGCTGTGTGTGTGCCATAAAAATCTCAATTATTATCCCCGCCATTACTTCGCCTCTGATTTGTGGAGTCGGGTGGAAAGTATCTGACAGTTTGCCTTGATTGCAGATAGATGATTTCGATTTCCATCTGCTAATTATGAGTGATCAATTATTTATCATTGCAATTATAGGGGAAGGGAAGTCAAAAATATTTAAGGCAGTCATTAATCGAGTTTTGGAGGGGTGAAGTAATAAGTTGTGATGAAATAAGCAAATCTTAAAAATATATTTCATGTATTAAAAATATAGTTCTTCAGCATATATTTTTATCTTATTAACCTTCACGATTTATTCTCCACAAGCTTAAGAACATTTTCAAGATCATTTTTGGGCCGGAGAAAGCTCTGCAGAATTGGCGAAGAAAGCTGCCTGCTGAAGAATAGAATTGAAGAATCTACACCACAAAGGGAGGCTAGACTTTGAGAAGACAAAGGCAAACGACACTTGGAGAGACTTGACAGTATTCGCAAGAAAGCCGTTGAAAGGGGAACGCCATAAATCAAATGTATCTGCGTATCTTCGGATCGGAGTATCTGCGTATCTCAGAGCCATGTATCCCAGTATCTTTTGTCGGATGCGCCGAATGTAAATGCCAGACAATAGTTATAACTAAATATATATATGATCAAAGCTGTAGCTAATTATAAGCGACACCCCGGTCGCTGGAATTTGCATATGACAAGGCCGGTTAACAGCTACGAAACAGTTAACCCAGCTCCGGAGATGGAGTCACAGATGAAGATAGCCGCCTTGTAATTACCAGGTGTCGGAGTGGCGGCGGAAAAACCAACCGATTATGGGCGTAGATTCTCAAAGCGATGACTCAAAGGCGGACTCAGAGTCCGGGCTAAATTTAGACATAGGTTTATTGCGGCCATTAGCGTTTATAATTCATAATTTATAATTACTTCTACGATTAGGTTTAAGCTTTGACTACGATTAGGAGAGGTTAGTGGAGGATCACCGGGCACCGACCAGCTCGAACCGCTGATCCCTGCCAATGGGCTCCGCCTTGCTCTTCACCAGATACTTGGAGAACTCGGCCGGCGAGCGGAAGGCCTTGACGGGGAACTTGCCAAACCGACCGTTGGTCCTCGACAGCACATAGTACACGGGATAGGGGCCCGGCGTCATCTGGACGGGCACAGACCGGGACTCCGCCTGATTCCCATCCAGAGACAGACGGACCTGCACTCCGTCGCCCTTAGCGTCCAAGTTGAGCTGCTTCTGCTGCTTGAGTTTCTGCTTGGGAAAGGCTTTTAGTTCGTATTTCAAGGCTCGCTGCGTCGCATCTTCACCACTGGCGGCCATCTGCTCCTCCGCCTTCACTGCGGGCCGGGGCCGACGTTTGCGCATCTGTTTAGTGTCCAAATACTGGCGCTGACCAGTGCCGGATCCAGCTCCGAAGCTACTGCCCGGTCTTAGGGTCTGGATCTGGAAGAAGGCCGAGTTCATTTGGCTGCCGGTGCTGTCCTTTTTGGGTGGCAAGTCCTGCGGATGGACACGGATCACCTTCTGGGTCTGGTTGGCTATGCTGATCACGTCTTCTTCGATGTCTGAGGACTCCTCCAGGGCCAGGGAAGCGGCGAGCAGGGATACCAAGCAGAAGCTGAATAGCTGGAATGTGGATAAAGGGAGAATGATTATTTAAGGGTTTTGAGGCTGTGAGGAATACGTTGTTAAGTCTAAACAAATATTTTGATATTCCCAAGGCACAAATATATTTTTTCTAGAGGTTTCCTCGGCCATCTACCAGCTATTACTTTATTCCCATTCACTGTGGGCGATCAATCACAATTACCATAATCCGTTGATGGCCGAACATCGTGTAAGATCAGCTAAGATCGCTCAGTTAAGTGATGGAGCTATTTCTATGGGGCTTCTGTGGATTCCGCAACTGTGCGACTTGTGTTGGATGCTGCCGTCGGACGACTGAAACCTCAGCTGGAACCCAGCGATCGCTGTAAGCTTTTAGAGTCGCAGATCCCACCTGTGCCCCCTCCGTTCATAATGAAGTGTTCGGCAGAGAGACGCCAGAACAAATAATGAGCCAAAAATTGGTTAGTTTTGTTGCGTCTTTTGTCATCTGTCTGTGGGTACCCCTTTCCCCGGATCTGGAACGGCACAGTGGGTCAGGGTATGGTAGAAACTTGGTTGAAAATGAATCAATTTAGTGTTTGTTAAGCAAAAAGACCTGGCAGATTACCTCACTGATTAATTTGTTTACGGAATCACCACGGTCAATACTCCTCCTTCCGATTGACGTTTGCTGATTGTGATTGTATTGTGCATTGTTTGGGATATTTTAGATATTTTTATCCAACTGAATTTTTCATCAGAAATTTACCAAGTACTAAGGGTATGATGATTGTGAAGGGGAGTCTTGAATGTCACGAAATTCCTAGATTCTTGGATATCTCACAGACAAATGGCTTTTTAACTACTGCTAATGGCTTTATTTTTCTTTCATCTCTGCATGTTTATGACAATAATAAATGTGAATTCTATTTACAAAAGTCATAACAAAAAACAATACAAGAAAAACCAACTCATTTTAAGCTATTTCTCAAACTAAATAATTCTTGAAACAAGGCAAAATATAAATGCTCCATCATACAGAAAGGGGTATTTGGTAAATAGAAATATGCTTAATACATTTTATCAACCGATCATTAAGCGTGCATCACTAATTATTGTAATGAATTTATTTATGATAATTGTCAAAGTCTCAGACACTGCACAATGTTGGCCGTTCGGCGTGTGCACAAACGATCGCGAGTAATAAAAGTAATAATAAATCACAATGGGATGAAATCGAAATAATTCCAACCATTTTTAAAGAAATAGAAAAAAAAGAAAATACCCACAGCAATTTCAAGAAAGGTAACCACGACAAAAACGATATTTAATAATAATTTAACCCCAATAACTTTTTAAGTAATCCACAGTTTAAGTAAAGCTGTATAAAACTTAACTAATGAACAAGTGTTTTCTTTCTTATATCATTTTAGTGCCTATAAAAAGTTTAAGCGAGGTAAATATACATTTATATATATTAACACCATATTACTCTTACATTTTAAACTGGTTCTGCATCTATATAGGCATAATTTTGGGTAAATAAGAACATTGACTTATTTTTTGTAACAAATATTGTTATTATATGTACACAAAATAAAATATTGGTATTAAAAAAACCATTAAATATTCGTTTAGTACAAATATTACTGATTGATTGACCAGTTTTATATATCTTATAAATAAGAGAAAATATTCTATATATTTTTTCCCTTGTTTTCTTCACCAATTACCCAACATTTTCCCATTGTCCGACACAGCTTCGGCAATTATAATTCAATTGTATTCAGATGGAAGATATAGAAGTCATGAAGCCGCCGATGACGATGACTCAATGTGGTTCTGTTCCTAGTTGGGGTTTCTGGTTTTTGGTCTGAACAAGCAACTTAACGCCAGATTGGAGATTCGATTCGAGAGTAGGGGAAATAGCGCTCAATGGAATTAGAGATCTTGAAATTAAGGCCCCGACAAGGTTAACATTTGTTGCGGATTATAATCTTTTAATTGAAGCTGTGCGCGCGAGCTTACTACACGCAAAAAATGAAGTGACAGAGACTCTGGTTTAGTTTGATTTTGAAAACTAAGACAAGTTAATAACTCGCTTGATTATGTCACCTGTATTCGGCGGCAGCTCATTAGTTATGCCCAACGAAATGGGTTTAATCAGAATTCATTGACCCAGTCAGCAGCGATTCGATGCGATTGAATAACTCCATCGATCAAGCCAAGAACAAATCATCGATGACGCTGATGATGATTATGCTAATGGTGTTTTGCGGCTAAAGGGGTCAGCGATTTTTATGGCCAAGAAATGGGAGATCTTCGTATACATATTGCCATCGTAAAAATTCACTTTGCTAGCAATAGTCGAGATGACAAAAACCATTTATAGCCCTCGCAACATCACAGAAAAATCGGAAAGCCACTCTGCCAGACGGTAATAAAATGCCAGGATGCCAGCGAGCCAGGACCAGGACAATGGATTGTATAGATTCGTGTAGATTCGCATAGATTCCATTCCTCTCTCCCATCCTCCATCCATGTCTCGCGCCATCGATTGTTATTCAAAGCAGCCATAATCTGTGCCAAGACGTCGTCGCATCGAGACAAAGTGAATTGGCAGCAGGGAGAAAGCCCACAAGAAAGGGTTTTGGGTACGGGGGCTTTTGGCTTTTTAGTTAGCCAAGTGTTCGGGGAATTGAGCTGTAACTCAACAGGTTTTGGCTTTTAAGTCTCTCACTCCTTGGCAGGGCTAATGGATTATTTAAAGTGTCCTTAAAGTTGTAGGAAAAATATCACGGGCCTGGGTGTCATGTGTTGTGCGGGTACCCAAGGGCTGTCCTTTGTAATTAGATTGCAAAAAGGACCTGGCTCATATATCCGCTGCCACCAGAGGTGACCAGTAACCCTTTCCCACACCCAGAGGCTAATGGACAGCAAATCCGTGGACATTTGTTAGCAAAGTTTGTCCTTTTTTTGTGGGTTGTGTGTTTTTGCGGTCAGCACATAAATTACCTATTAGCTATAGGGATCACATATAATTTACGAGTGGCCCAAGGACCGCCTTAATTATGTTACACAGGTGATATCAGAGCTCTGAAAAAGGGCGGGGTAGATAAGCCCAGCCACACCCCTGGCCATATCCTTTTGAAAAATTCGTGCTGACTCAAGTAGTTCGGGGGTGGAAATTATCACACTCTTCTTGGGAGATGATTCTGGCTTTTATTACATGACAATTACCACAATCAGGGGAGCATATGGGAGCCACATTCACACCGCAGCATGGGTTGTCGTAAAAAAGAATGGCCGAAAGCGGCACTTGGCCAGGCCAATAATCGTTCTGTCGAAAGTTGCAGTTGAGGCGGGAGATGGGGTTGGAGTCGGAGTTTCCTTGGCAGACATTACAAACCCGAAACGGTTATGTCTTCGTCGAGTTATCAGCTTGCAAATAGGAACTGAAAATGTCATTTCGCTGGCTAAACAAATGTCAAAGCAGACATAACAGTTAAGGAAAGATTTCGGTCTAAGTAGAGGAGGTTTTCTAGAAGTTTCGGGGTTTGAGAACAATGGGAATTCGGCCGATTAAACTGGATGTAGTTTTCGTATACAAATTTTAATAAAAACTCCCTAAGTTGGACTACAAATATACGTTGTTTTCTAAACAACTTAAGACTGAAATTTAATATAACATTAACCGAATTTTAACCTATTTGGATTCGATTTTAAATCGTTCAATTACATTTCTATTCAATTAAAAATATCTTTGGGGAATTTCTTCATTAAGGTTCTGCAGGTTCTCCTTATTTAAATTTAAGTACTTTCTTGAGAAATATAAAAATATAACAGAGTTCCCTAGTAATAAATAATATAATATCCCAGTATTATCCTTTTTCCTCTCGGTCTTCACTCATTTTTGTAGCCTTTCAGGGAGAATATAAATTTAAGGTCCTGGAACTCGAGCAAATATTTGTCTTGGAGTCATCATAAATTCGTTGCGAAAAACGCTTTTGTTAGCCATTAAAATATTTAACGGATTGCCGCTGATGGACTGGGCGGTGGCCACCGGCCCCACTTTCCCAGGAAGGCAAAGGATCGAGGAAGGGACACCGGCAGCATGTACATAATCTCTACGTGCACCTAAATCCCGACAAGGTGCCCGCCAATGCCGCGATGACTCCGCCCTGAAACGGTTGGGGTTTCAACTTGGAAGTTAGACGCAGTCCTTCACTGCGCAGCTGCAGGACTTTCGCCTCGTCCAGTTGGTGCAAATCGTTTGGGAGGAGGCAGCCGGCCTCCGGGGGTGGGAGTGGGAGTGGGAGGTCCTTGGAGCCGCATTCAAGACTGTTCCGATTCCAAACTGTTTCCGAATCCGAGTCCCGAGAACTGGAGCTGGCCTGAAGAAGGAGCGGGGAGCTGAAGCAGGATACGTGGCAGCAGGACTCTCCTGTGATTTTAAAGAAATGAATAAAATACTACAATTTTCATAGAATCCATGGCAGATTTTAAATCCTTCGTTTTATGCCGCCTTTCACCATCAGATACGTAGGCAGTCCTGGCCAGGCATCACGTCCTGTGTGCCCCCCCCACGCAGCGCCAATTAACGCTAATGCAGGACTCATAATTTCACGCCTTACGGTGAAACATTAACCCGAACTCCATGGAACTCAGGTGTGTGTGCGTGTGTGAGAGGTGAGTTTGCCATGCAAATGAACTGGCAAATGGAGCTTGTCAATATGGCAGTTGCAAATGCAAATGTCCACCTACTTTTACACATGAAGAAATTTGAAAATACGCGAAGCTTGGTTGTTGGAAAAGTATAGCAGTTCGAGAAATATAGTTATCTATAATGATCCATTTCTATGGTCCCACTTAATTCTAAAAATATTTCTCAAAATTTTATTTGTTAACTAAGATTTTAATTGTAAATCGGAATTTATAAAACTTTTAGTTACTGGCTTTGTGACCTAATACTGCCATTTAAACATAGTATCTGAAATATTTGTCATTTTTAAATCGATATTTTTATATGTATTTAAACATTTTTTTTATAAATTAAAACTTAAAAAAATCATAACTAGATAAAAAAAGCATTAAATTTAATTCGGAAAGCGTTTCTGTGCTTGTTTTAATTAGATAAATAAATCTGCATACTGAAATAAATATTTCATCACTTTAAAAATTTTATGAATTTTTAAAAATTTTAATGATGTGACCCCTTATAAAATTTTGCAAAAAATTAAGTAATTTTTTGTTTTCTCAAAACATGGTTGAATTGATTCGTTTTTTGATGCTGATCAAGAATAGATATGATTTATAGGGTCGGAAATGCCTCCTTCACTGACTAAAATGATAAAACCCTGATGGGCTATGGTAGAAAAAGCCTTACATTTTTTCGAATATTTCACAACTTTGACCTTGTAACTCTTATAAAATTTTAATTCATTTTTTTTCATTGATGCTAATAGAAAATATGTATGACTTATAGGGTCGTTCACTGCGTCCAAATCTTCTGACTAAAATTTTAATACCCTGCAAGGATACAAAGTGAACCTATTTTTTAGGCTAAAAAAGCGTAGGGATTTATAACTATTTTTTAGCAGTGCACCCATATGGCCTCCTCTTCCCCTAAAAAGCAGTGTGTCCGTGTATAGGTGTATGCTTGGACCTTGTTCCGAACTGTTTTGCAAGGTGTTGATTATGGCCTTTGATATGCAAATGAACTGGTTTTACAGTCGCCGCCGCTCCGCCCCCTTTTCTGGGATTCCCCCTTGGTGGACGACGACCTGCTGCTGCTTAGCACTCCGCTGGGCCAAAACAAATGGCGCTAATGATGGGCCAAGACGACACCTTGTGGAGGAGTATATCACCATATCATGGATATATCACCACTCGGATGGAAAAGGGTTCCTTAAGTGCGTGCGCCGCATTTTCAGGGCAGTTTCAACCCCAATTAGACTCATTAGGCAAAACGGGCATTACAATGGATACCTCTCACCACTCGGAAAACCTCCGGAAAACGTACGGAAAAGCCCCCGGAAAACCCCGCTGACGACGAGGTGCGAAACGTGGGCGCTGACTTTGGAGTGATTTACGGCACAAATTACGGGCTTAAATGGACAAACAAGCCTAGTTTTAATCATAGGTGGGATGTGTCCATTAAGGACACGGGGGTGTGGGACATAGTGCTACGAAGGAGGTCCCCGAATGGGCATTAAGCATGTGCGACATAAATTAATTAACCTTTTCTCACATTCCCTTCACGCATTGTTGGCCAACATGTTTATGCAAAACTATTGTCCTCGTTTCGGGGATATAAAAAGAGCCTCAAAACTACTCTGTGGGGGAGTATTACGCGGGGACGTATGGCTTTCATATAAGCCATATATAGCTCAGGCTTGCCCAGTAAGTTAATGCTGAAATCTTGTTGCTTTCGGAGTTAATGAACTTTCGGTGGGTCTAAGAGCGGACAGCGAACTGAGTTTTGAGGGGCAATTAAGTTGGAGTAACATTCTTTAAAGTATTTAAAAGGTATAATAATATAGTTAAAGGGTAAAGAATTTCAGGAAATAGTTGGTCAAAGTAAAAAGAAAATATTCGGTCTATACCGGAAGATAAATTAATTTAACGAGCGGACAAACGAGAGCATTTAGATAATAAAATTAATATAAATAACAACCCTCACCTCTTCAATGTACTTTTACAGCTTCTTTCTGGGAATATAAAGCTTGTTAATTCTCAAACTATAAGTTTCGCAATAAAACTAGTATTTATTTACTATAAATAAGAAAGATCTCACCCTAGCACTCAACTTTCCTCACAAAGAAACTAGTATTTAAATTATTCAAATTTAATTAGAGAAACAGAAACCTATCCACAAATATATATATAAATTTAATGACAAAGACATAATTCCAGGAAAATAATAAACTAAAATAAGGAAGTAAGAATCCAGTTACCTAGGGGCTCAATTAATAATATTTCTAAAAATTTCTAAGCATCTGCTGCTTTCTTTCAAGCTTTCAATCCAAGATTTCTTTAGTTCTTTGTTCTCTATAATTATTCATCGGGGAGCATTATTTCCATATTTTTCTCTTCCCGTTTGTTGATAAATATTTTAAACTGATTACCATATTCTTATCGGCAAACTTGTGCCAGCATGTGGGTCAAGATAAACAAATAGCGCCTTAAACAGCTTTTGTTATTAGTTGAAGTGCTCGAAATAAATACGCATAAAAACCCAGCAAATTGGGTGAGAAACAGCAACTTTGGGGACAAGGGCCGGCCGGAGCGGCGATGTTTGCTTAGAAATGGCCCTCCCGGGAAATTATAAAAATATATATACAGTCCTCGAATCAACAAAAAAATATATATATACATATATACAAAAAACGAACAGTTCAACACGCAAAATACTTAAAAGTGGCATGGGGTTTTAGGAAAAAGTTGCGCCTAATTGTAAACGGCCCGGCAGCGGATGACACTTTATGAGTACTCAGGGCCGCTCCACTCTACACTCCATGAAATTAAATTAAAAACTGGGAGAACAGGGCAGGGGACGCAGCAGGAACAGGATCAGGAGGAGGGCTGGAGGCCAGTGCAATCCTGGCGGAGTTCAAAATGTTTTCCTCGCCACCCGGGGCAATGGAACACGGGGACTTAAGCGGCATTAATTATGAGGCAGTGCATGGGGGAAATATCCCATGGAAAAGGCCTCCTGCAGGACCCACATGTGTGTATACCGGCCAGTGTGCAGCACTGTCAACCTGGCAAAATTTAATTGACCAAACACCTCTGCCCTCGCAGAGACTGTCCAAGGGACGAGGACGTCCAAAGGACTTGCCACAACTGACACAGTGAACGGGTGAATTGGGTGGCAAATGCAATGGCATAACGATAATTCCACCGCCCTTCCACGACGGCTCTTGCCCTTAGGCCTGGTCCTCTCTCCAATCCTGACGCCTCCCCGTGTTGGGTCCCACCTGGGAGTGCACATTAAATAATTACCGCGAATGGGCTTGGCGATAATTTTTGCACCAAAGACCCTGGGCTGACCAGCAACAACAGCAGCAGTGCAGTTGGAAAAATAAAAATTGTAATTGTAATTGCGAAAACAATAAACAAATGTGGCATGCCGAGGAGTGCATCCATAGTTGCACTCGGGGAATACAATTTTCCAGTCGGCATTAAAACGCAAAAAATAGATGCAGTAAGGTGTCTTATGATATGATAAATACCCTTTGATATAAATGTTCTATAAGGGTAAAGTACAAGAACATAATTTTTAAATTGTTTACACGTAAATTTGAGTTGTGTTGTAAGAATATTTTTGCATACTTTAAGTCATATATTAAATGTTTCAAGGTCCCCAAATATGGGTTAATGTGTTTATTCATTTGGATAGGTTAATGTAAGTATAGCATACATAAAAAATAGTTTTTAAAACCGTAGCAATTTCTATACATTCTTTATGAAATGTATTATTTTTATTAAATTTATTTTGTCCTAATAAAATTTTTAAATTTTTAAACGAGTTTCTTAGAGTTTTCTCATTTCCTAGCAAAGTTTATTTAAGGGATCGCCTTTCTTTAAAATATATTAAAAATACCTTTTTCGGCCCCATCATCGCAACCTGGTATACCCACTCATCACCTGCTTTTTAAGGGTATTAAAAATTGTATTTAATTAACGCCACCGGCTGCGCTTCGATTCTGTTGCATTCCTGTGCGGCTTACATGAATCCTGGCTGGGGCAGGAGGAGTAGGACGTTCGGGTTGGCCATTTAATTTGCATTTGGCGCCAGTGCCAGTTGATTGAACAATCGTTTTAAAGCGAATCAACCCTCTGGAATTGGCAGACCACACTCCCAGGCGAGCACTTCTTTCAAGGACCAAGTCCCAAGGCGAGCTCCTTGCGCGGCGGCAGTGGCTACTTAAAAATTCACGTCCAAGGATGCTGCTGCTCCTGCCCTTGCCCGTGGCTCAACCCCTTCGCACCTAGCGACAGTTGTTGTTCCATCATTTACCAATTAGTTAATTTTTATGACGGCGCCCGCGCTGAGAAATTTGAGAAATCTCTCCAAGACTCCAAAAGCAAGCCCGAGTACAAGTGTCTTTTAATTTCTTATTAGCGGTTTATTATCCCCGCGGACATTCGGCCCATTAATATGCAGAGAAAGAGGTCCAGGCCCAGGACCAGGCCCAGGCGGCAGCTCCGCTGAAATCATTAATTTTAATGAGCCAACAACAGTTGCCAGAGAAAGTTGGCTCGAAAGGATTATGCCAGGAGGAGAATTCGGTTAATTACTTAATAATTTGGGCAGGTGTTATTTTTGGAAAGTCAATTCGAGGGCGCCCAGAGACCAGGCGGAGGTAATTAGAAGTTCCGGGATTTATTGTTTGCTGGGAATTTTCTAATAAAATCGAAGCTTTAGGGATATTTAAATGAATCTTTAAGTAACTAAAAATAAGCAACTAAGACCCCCCTAAAGAAGTTCCTTATTCAGCTAAGTATCCCCCTAAATCGCTCGCATCCCCAAATCGAATCGAAAGTGCAGCCGAACTCGTTTCCAGGCATTCAATTTGAGTGCAGATCACGATCAGATATCCAGAGGGTTAAGGGGCTTTAGGGGGCTAAGATCGACGGCGTCCAGCGAATGGAACATTAATCCGTAATTTGCTGCCGGCGAAGTCGCGGCGGCTAAGTAATAATTTTTAATAGGAAGCCCAGGCCTTATACGGTCAATAGTTGCCACTCAGTTTTTGTGCTCAGGCTCAGTTTTATATATTTTTTTTGGATTTAGTGACTTGATGTTTAGGCCTGATCCCTGACAAAAGACGGGAACTGATTTTGGCTTTGATGGAATGCCAAAATCGATTCGGAAATTCGCGGCACGTGCACGACGAAAGAGATCGAGTTGGAGTTGGAGCTAAGAGTAGAGAGCTGGAGTTGAGCTGAAGCTGGAGACAGCTGAGGCGACTCCTGGTTTGTAATTTATGAACTTTAATTGTTGGCTTTTATAGCCATATGGATTGGCTAGAAGGCATTAACAGTTAAAGACACAGCGACACTTTTAATTGATTTTCTACCCTTTTGATTTAATTTATGAACTGCCTGCCATATTCGGCCACTCGCTGGTTAAACATTTAATCAATGTTCGAGTATCTCTCAAATCTGCACTTGGCCAGCCCAGCCAGTGTCGGCCTCTTGGTTATAAATATTTATGAGTCAGCCCAGCAGCCATCGGGCCCGTCCAAAGCTAATGACAAAGTGATAAGGACAATTAAGGAGAAAGCAGCTGCCCAGCGTCCAAAGGCAGACGAGTCCTCTCCGTCTCCTCGTCGCCTTAGCGAATGAAATGTGTCACCAGAGTGAGTCTGCTTGGGATGGGAGACTTAAGGGATCGTGAGAGGAAGGGATATGCTAAAGAAAAGTATATGTATTTATAAATTCTTAGTAAAAATGTATTCAAAAAATGCTTGGAGCTCTTTGATCTTCCGGAAAATAGAGAAGCAAAAGAAGGGAGTAACTTTCTATAGTAAAACAAAAACATCCTTTATCGTACAATACCTAGGATAGTTCCCCACATTTACCTTTTTAATAACTTTATAACAACGTGTCACGCTCTCATACCCCAGTAAGAACCTTCGTCCATCAGCGATCAACTTGTAAACACGACGAACAAACTGCTGGCTGTAAAATATTGCTGCATTTTTGATCAGTTGTCATCGCTGCATGATGAACGATCGCCGCAGAACCAGGAGCCAGTTCTGCCCCGGTTCCCCTTGATCCACAACCACTACCAGAGCGATTCCCATTCCCGTTCCGAAAAGAACTCCTGAGGAGAGTCCAGGCTGTGGCGAATTCCGCAGAACCTGTTGACAACACTTGTGCGACAAGCGAAACGATCTCGCTTTTTGCCTCCGCACCCGAGTATTTATTGGCAAAAAACTCGGAAAAAAGTGCTGGCCGAGGTGTCGATATCGCACAATGATTTTAATGATGGGATCGAGGCGAACCAAGTCGCACAGAACCCAACCGGAGAGAGCAAAAACCCAGAGCTGGGACACTGAAACCGCGCCGACTGCTGCGGCACAAATCGCTGAGATGCCAATGCTGATAATCAATAATTTTTATATTTCTGCCACATCGCCGGCTCGGGCGGCTTTGCAATCCAGCTCAAAGGAGGACATCTCTGGCCAGCGTCAGGACATGACAATAATCCTTAATTACAGTTCACTGAGAGCCGGAGCGAAATTTGAGTCATAATTGGAGTTCAATGGTTCGAGCAGAACATTCTGTTAAGGGGTTTCCTTCGAAGGGTGGAGATTCTATCAAAGGAAAGTTACATTATTTTATAAAATTATCGAGGAATAATTTCAAATGAAGGTTAAAGCCCTGATTTCCCAATACCTATCCCAAAGAAAGTGAATCTATCAATCAAACTGTCTCGGCTTTGATTTCCCTTCTCTAATATTTTCCTTATGCAAAGCAACAAATTGACAGGCAAACAGAGTTTCCTTTGGCAGGAAAAGCACTTGATTTCCAGATAGTGTCAGGTAGGTCTCCTGTGACTGCGGCACATTCGACTTAACCCCGTCGAAAACATATATTGCAAATATTCTTTTATTTATGTATTTTGTACATTTTTTTGGGTGGAAAAGTGCCAACAATTCCATCAAAGTTCAACCCTTTTGAAGCCTGTCACGTTGTCGTCGCTTTTCACACATTTTCCCGGCCAGGGGAAACACCGAAATCGCATTCAGCTGATTAGGCTTGAGGTGACAGGGTCTCTGGTTGGGGAAATGCGGGGGAAATTGGAAGGCTTTATGAGTACAAGCCTTGGTAATGGTGATTGCGAAACCGCTTACGAGCTGCCAGGAAAGGCATCTAGGACTGCACATGGCAGGGAATCAATGCCGGCAATTAAAATCCTCTCACTCGAAAGGGACGAGCAAAAGCAGGACACACAGAAGTCCTTCCTGGACTGAGGCAATTTGATGTGCAATAAAAATGTTTGCCAAAGGAAACCGACCTACGGACTGCCCCAGGAAATGGAAAGTGCAAAATTGGATTTCTGACCCTTTGGCCAGCCGAGTGTGAAGGTCCTTTGGCCATTTCTATTTGCATCTAATACATAAACATAATGCGTTAATTTCAAAGGAACTTGGCAAGGAGCAGGCCAAAAAAAGATACATTTTTATATATGCAAACAAACCAAAAAAATATTTCCTTTTTTTGCGGGCGGTAATCAAATTTGCAATGTTGTTTCTTTTTCTTTTACTGAATTGGGTGGGTATTCCCACAGGACTGCAGCGGGGGTGACCGCAGGACAGGCCAGGACATGAGCGATACAAATAAACAAATGATGTAAATTTCATTTTCCAGGAAATATATGAAAATATGAAAAGCCCCTGTCCTCAAATAAATTACATCGAATTTATTTGGCAACTTGAAGGCGATTTCGCCAACTATTCGGGGGGAGCTGCGGTCATTTCCCTTTTACTTTGAGTCTCTCCGACGAAAATTAGATTCATCAAAGTTCAGGCCAAGGAGATTTGCATTTATTTCACATTTGTCAAGGACCAGCTGCTGCGAAAGGACCTTAAATGTCAGCCTCATCATCGTCGTGCCGGTGCAGACATTAAAAACCACTTTTGGTACTTTCAAAAGGCGCAAAATCCTTCAATCCTCCAACTGATTGGCATTACCCAAATATGTTTGGAACGAAAAAATGTCAAATAATTCCGAGATTCTCAAACAAAATGTCAATTTCAATTTGGGGGCGAGTGAGATGAATGATTCGGTTTTAATTCTGATGGAACGCCGAAGGAACAAGCTCTTCCTTGGGGGTTGGGCTCTGGATTTTCCCCCTCCTTCGTCTGCCATAAAGTATGTTAGATTAGCATATTAATAGCTTCGATGGCGTTAGTTATTCGACTTGAAAATCAGGAGGAGATCACACATCCCGGCCGCACAGGACACTCGCGGGTGCCATAAAAAATTCACACAACAGCAATCCTAGCGAGAGATGCCAGCGATTAAAATTATGCAAACGCATTATCTGCCAGGCTGCATTTCGAAATGGGAATAGGATGCGGCATGGGCACGGGTCTGGATGGATCTGGGGGCAACTCTCCCAGGAGCCATGGGCCGTAAACACTCAATATTTGTTGCCGCAGGAAGAGATTCCCTCCGTAAAGTAAATGCCCGGGCATTCTCTATGCAAATGTGGAAAATATCACCGAGCCGGAGAGCACTTAAAACAAATCCGTTTAGATAGAGACTCGTTCGGTGGAGGGAGGTCAGGGAGCAGCGAGGGTTTGGATAATTCCATTAAAAATCCAAACTCCATAAATCAAGTTGGAACGAAGCAAGTGGGCTGTACTTATGGGTCCGTAATTGCTTTATCACACTTTTCTGGGTTCGGTTCCTTGGGAACAAGTTGGACTTATCAAGTTTATGGAGGAAACTGTTCCAATAAATTATAAAAATTAAACTAATCACTGAATTTGAGCACATAAATCATGTATGACACTTCAAGTGGTTGGTATATACGATATTAATAAAGTATTAATTGTTTTATCACACTTTTCGTTGGGTACTTTGCTTGGGAAAAATTAAATAAGAAAAGTATGAGAAATTAAACCAATCACGAAATGAGTTTTAAAATTTTCAATTTGAATGAGAGAATAAGAATTGCACTATTAGGATCATAAATTGAAGGATGATTTCATTGTATATTTTATTATTCAAAAATAAGAATTAATCAATATTTAAATATGTTTGGTTTATTTTCATCCTACAAAGTCCTAAGAACCTTATTAATTATTAAATTATTGAAATAAAGAATGTATTTAATTGTACAAGTTCTAAAAGGTCTTTATATTTTCTATTTTTAAAAGTACCATAGCCGGAAAGTATAAATAATTATATATATTATAGATTATAATTATAGATTTTATTCCTACACTTTATTCGAAATTTCTATTCGCGAATTCTATTCCTAAGGTCAACTCCTGGTTTATATTCCTATATTATTCTGAACTACTACTTAAATTCTTTTACTGGAATATATTTATTTTAGATTGAGTTTATGTTTCTATATTATAATTCATGATTACATTTATAGAATATTTGAAATAGATTTTGAACTCCTATTTCTGTATCCTACGTGTATTCCTAGATTCTCTTCCTTGTTTCTACACCATATACCTTAGACCCAAAGAGCCTTTGATGATTGCCTTGACTGCTTTGGTTTGAGGATTTATTCGCGAATGTGTGGCCGGGGCAAGGATGTTCGGCAGAGTGCAGGACAATTACCACAACCGCCGCCGAGGCTGGGCAACTGCAGTGCTTTGTCTATCCTTCTGCCTATTCAAGTGTCCATTTTTAATTAACACTCTGACAATTTGACGCGAAATGCATTTCGTTTCGAGAGTGTGTGCGGGCTATCCTGGGCAAGGACTAATGCCGCACTGCATGCCGATGAGCTCCTGCGGCTTGTGTGGGGACTACTGAGAGCTGAGAGCTCGGCGCCGAATGTTTAGAATGCAATTGACGTGTCGGAGGGCAGGGCGGGCGAACTCGCAGGACCTGCAGTGGAGGGCTGGCATCAGGACAGCAGGACGTCAGACAACGAGTGGGAGGATGGCGGGTGGCTGATAAATGTTGCATGCGCCTGTGTAACCCAATTACCGCTCTGCAAATTACCCACTCCACCTGGCCAAAGGACTACAATAAGGGAGCAGGAGGACACATTCCTAGACTCGCTTTGCATAATTGATGACAAATTGAAATCGTGTTTATAGCAACGGGCGGCGGAAGGCGTTGTCGGGGACATTTCATAAAATATATTTTGCACATACCCATACGAGAGCTCCTGCTCTGATGCGGGCAGTCTTCGCCTCCTCGAAAACCCGGCTGGACTTTCCCTTTTCCTCGCACTTTTCCAGGGCCATAAATCCAGCAAAATCAAATGGCCAATGGATCAATTTGCGGTTGATGGAGCTTAGCCGCTTGTGTCTCCCTCCCGGGGCTCGTAAATCGCAATGAGTTGGGCCCATAAATTTTCAATTGGTCAGCAGCCAGCCAGCGGAAAGGGTTCAGGGTGTTCTAAAAAATACAAAAAAATGGTAATGTATATCTCAGCTTACAGTTTACTGAAATTAAAGGAACATTTTGTGAATGAATTGGGTTTTAAATACTAGTATCTGCTTGATGTTGCATTTTGTTTATATATTAGTCATTAGTTGTAGGACCTTGGAATATTTATACAAGGTTTTATTATTATAATCTTTGATATGTTCATTTCTCTGCGCTTGTTCCAAAAATAAAACCTTGAAGGCTGTCATACTTGTAATCAAAAGTCAGAGAGGAAGTGAAGAAGTAACTTCCAACCCTATAAGCAATATGTCTTATTGGACTCTTTCGTCTCAGGTTATTCATTCTCGTGCAGTAATCCTTACACTTTTCAGGGGGATATTATTAGCTACCATCCTAGTATTATTCATCTCTCAAGTCTCTCGTGAAATATTAAAATACGGGGCGCTTCAACTCAACTTTTAAATAAATTGTGTGTGTGTTTCAAAATTTTGTTGTGTTTTTAAGATTCGAAAAAGAGCCCCGTAATCATGTCTGTTTCGGTGAAGCGAAGGACGGTAATGTCGCCGCAGGAACTGCTGAAGATACTCACCCTGTCCGGCGACGAGGAGCTGGACAGCGAGATCCGCCGCTGGGTGCTGTGGGACCGCAACGAGGCGACGCTCCACCAGGTGACCTGCGCGGTGAAGGAACAGGACTGGGAGACGCTCCAAACGAGGCTGTGCAGCAGGATTCAGTACCTCAGCACTGGGATGCGAGGCGGGATGCGGGCGGGCTTCGATTCCATCAACGATGTGGTGATCATCGGGGCGGCCCAGGGCATTTGCGCCTACCTGATGGACTTCTACCCGAGCATCCAGAAGCGGACCGAGCAGGGCGTGGTCGTGGGCTACGATGGGCGCTACAATAGCAAGCGGTTTGCCCAGCTCATAGCCACCGTCTTCCTGAACAACGACTTTAGGGTGTATCTGTTTACTCGGATGGTCCCCACACCCTTCATACCCTTCACTATTGTCACGCTCAAGTGTCTTGCGGGGGTCATTGTCACCGCCTCGCACAACCCCAAGGAGGACAATGGCCTCAAGGTCTACTGGACCAACGGGGCCCAGGCGACGAGTCCGCATGATCAGCGAATTAATGAATATGTTAGCAAACATCTGGAGCCGAAGGCCTCGTCCTGGGAGCTCTCTTTGTTGGACGGACACCCTCTGCTCGAAGATCCCTACCGCCTCATCTTCCCGCAGTTCTATGCGGCCTTAAAAAAGCTCATTCCGGCGGTGTACCTCGAGACCAACGAGTGCAGCCAGCTGAGGTTCGTCTACACACCGCTCCATGGAGTGGGGTTTCCCTTCATGCGGGAGGCCTTCTACCAGGCGAGGCTCAAGCCTGTGATACCCGTGCCCGAGCAGAAGGATGTGAATCCGGAGTTTCCCACTCTGCCAAGGCCGAATCCGGAGGGTGAGTAGCAGGGGGCCCTGTATCTAAGGGAGTAACTATGTCCTATATATTCCAGCTGGCAGGGAGGCCCTGAAGCTGGCCATCAAGAAGGCGGAGCAGGAGCACTGCACCCTGGTGCTGGCCAATGATCCCGATGGGGATCGTCTGGCTGTGGCCGAGCTGGACCCTCGGGGACGCTGGAAGATATTCACTGGCAACGAACTGGCTGCCCTGTTGGGCTGGTGGGCTCTGGAGAGCTACAAGGTGCGGGTGGCCAAGCCTGTGGTGTCCAACTGCGTAATGCTTGGCACCCTGATCAGCTCTCGCATCCTGGCTTCCATGGCCCGTGTGGAGGGTTTCGTGTTTGTGGAGGGCATGCTCAGCTTTCCCTGGATGGCCAACCGGGCCTTGGAGCTGGAGAAGTCCGGCCGGACGGTGCTCTTTGCCTTCGAGGATTGCTTTGGCTATATGTTTGGCATGGCTCTGCCGGACAAGGATGGCATTGGACCCGCCATGCAGCTGGCCTCGATGGCTTGCCACCTGAGGAGCACCCGGAATGTGACCCTGATAGAGAAGCTGCGGGAGATCTATGAGGCGTATGGCTTCCACTCCTCCGTGACCTCGCAATTGGAGGCGGAGACTCCCGAGGTCATTGACGAGATCTTCGAGAAGATAAGAACCTCCTCGGAGGGCGGCGGCTATCCCAACTGCATACTCGAAGGGGAGTTCGAGGTGGTGCATATCCGGGACCTGACCACTGGACTGGATACCTCCTTTTCCGACCGGCAGGCAAAGATGCCCGTGGATCCCACAACCCACATGATCACCTTCACGTTCACTAATGGCTTCATAGTCACTTTGAGAACGGAGGCCAACGCCCCAGTCCCAATGATAAAGGTCACTGCCGAGATCGCCGGTCTGCCGGAGGAGAGTGACTGGGAGGATCTGCAGGACAAGCTTAACAAGATGACCAATGCGGTGATCGAGGAGTTCCTGCAGCCGGAGGAGTATGGTCTAACTGATCCACGAAAGGCATCCATATAGGTTTTTGGTAGCTCAAAGCTTATTAAAGGGGATACATTTCTTGGAACCCTGCGAGACTTCTTAAAGAGATGTGAAAGCGTGTGTGGGCCATGATGGGGTTCTGGCCAGGCCACAGAAGGCCAATTAAGCGTGCCCTCCATGTGTGGTGGTGTCTATGGAAGCAGCGGCAGCATCGGCCTTTGTTTTCCCACCACATACACAGACGTATCTGTATCTCTATCTCCTCCAGAGCAAAAGTATCTAACAAGACAAACACTGAGCGTAGGAACACTGAAATTTTATAGTTTGCCTGTGCTAATTGCACTCTGGGGGTGCTTTTCGCCCCCGAAAGCCTCCCAAAACCCCCTTTTACCACCTCTTTTCGTGGGCGGCGGACCACCCCCGTGATTGTGTGGTAATCGCTTCCGATTGTGCGAATCAGCAAAAGTCGGCTGATGGCATAATGAAAGCGGTGATTAAGCGAGGACTCCTCTCCCCTCATGTCGCCAGGCAAACAGCATTTATTGTTTCCTTTATTATTTGTAATTTTGGAACTCCTGGCACATGTTTGCCGAAGAGGTCAAACGGAATATTTCAATAGAAGGAAAGCGGAGAGCGAGAGTGCCCAGGTAAACAAGGAGCTGATCCCAGAGGTCTTCCTCGTCAAGTCAAATTTTCATTCAGGACAAAGAACGGCCCTTACTCCTCATATCTCCTTGATACGCGCCCATTAAATTTTCCCTAAAATACGTACGCCGAAAAGGATCCAAAAACGCACACGAATTAAATATTTATCCACCCGTCGACGGGCGCAGGAGAAGTCCTTCTCCCTGGGATGCCCCGTGTGTGTGGTGTGTTTGCTGTGTTCCTTTATTTTTTATTTTACATTTTCGGTGGCGTTTTACACAGTTAGTGGCGTTGCGCCCAGGTTAGTGCATTATTAAGCACTGTTTATGCGACATTAGGAACATAAAAGGGCGACCCGAAAGTCCTTGGATATGAGACGCAAAATAAAATGGATGAATGTCCCACATGTGGAGAAGGAAGGGACTTCCCCTTTCCCTCTGAGGTATCTCCCTTCACCTTTGAAATTTCAAACTCCCCATCAACTTAACTAAGAGGCTTTCGGGCCATAAAAGCGTGAATATTAAGTGAGAATTGAAATTTATAGGGGGTATTTTTGGGAGATTGAAAAATATACTGTCACGGGTGCTTGACATTTTAAAAAGTATTTCGAATATTGAAATGTTTTTATCAATTATGAGACCTAGTTGCCTAATGTTCATATCGAAGCAGTGCCAGCAACAGTATTTCTCTTTAAGTATGTTCTTAAATTTTGTTTTAATCCATACATAATCCTTAAATAATATTTAATAATTCAACTCAGCATTTAATTGACAATTCATACTCGTTGCTACTTTAATCCGTTTGTCATAAAGCCGGAGGTTTCTCAAGGATTACAACCGCATTGAAGAGTTTCACCAATTGAATTTCGAACATCCTGCCGCCGAGTTGGACATATGTTGTGGATATTTTGTTACACCAGACCAGACCGGCGGTGGCCAGTGTAATGAGGACTCGGAACCACCCTTGAAATCCCGAAAATACAGAAAAAATAGGGGGGTGCCGGAGGCAGTGGGACAATGGCATCTTAAATTCGCATTCGAAATGAGGCACAGGCTCACTCACAGGCTCTGGTAAATTGATTACGTGCCACTTGCTCACATCATCAATTTCAGTCCATATGCGCGAAAATCCTTTCCACTAACGAGTGCCGCAGGCCTCGCAGGGACACAAAGGACACGGCACCCACAAAATTGTTAGTTGACACTCGAAATTTCTGGTGTTCAGCATCGTTAATTAAGAGCATTTGTTGACTTCCGCTGCTGCTGCTGTTATTTGCTATTTGTTTTTCCTTACACCCGATTTCCCGACAAACTCGATTTTCGGGGATTGTAATCCCGGGATTGTGCATATTGATATTGGAGTGATAACTGGGGTCAGATCAGAGTTTAAGCTGAAGGTGTAAGGTTTTATAGTTTGAGGTCAATGAAAATGGCATTCCCCGATTGTATTGATACGATTCGGGTAAAAATAAAGTCTTACAAATATATAACATCAGCTTACTAAATCTCGAATTATTTTAATAATTCCCTAATACTCTTAAGTAAGTTTTTTTGTATAGTATACATGACACCTTTAACCATTAATTGAATAAATATAGTAGTTTCTCGACAACTGCAAAGATCTTCTTTATTTTATTCAAAGAACGAAAACTTAAAATGAATAAAATAAATATATATAAAAACATTAGTCCAAGAGTATTATTTTATACAAAAATTGATTAAATTTTCTATATTTTCATTCAAAACCCAAGCACAAACTATAAATATTAATTAAATCAATAACTCATCAGTTTCACGGCAGCTGCAAGGATCTTCCTCGACTCCGTCCTCCCCCTGCCCAGTTATTTTTGACAATTTGTTTTTACTGCATTTATTGTTTTCCTTTTTTGTCGCATAAAAATGACAACAAATTAGTTTGGCTGCCGTCGGCGGTTTCCCGCTGGGTTTTTCACAGTTTTGTTCGATATATCCGTTTGTTTATTCTCTCTCTCCCCGACTTCGTGTCCTTGAGCCAGGACCAATAAATTATGTGAAGGATGCTGTCGGAGTGCAACTACACGCAGCTTCAACCCCTCACTCCCCGATCGAGCACGAGGGACATACGTATTCCGAGATTCCGAGTCCGGCGAGGGGGCGCGCCGCGTTTTTGATTAGCTTTATTAAATATGCAAACAATCCCTGAGTTTTTTTATTCGAAATATTTGTTTTTGTGCACAAAAGTGGAAAACTCGTGCGACGGAAGCTTAATTGCCGGAACATTTTGAGCATTTCTATTAAATTTGTGAGTGAAAAAAGGAAGTCAAATCAAAAACCTGAATAAAATCATCAATTTAATATGCATTGCTTACGGAGGAAACCCTACAGATTTCACGGACAAATTTGTTTATTGTTTGTAATGCATTTTAATTTTGTTTCCGGTTTTTTTCCACTTTTTTCTTTGCGGCAATAAATAACTTCTGTGCTTTTCACATAATTTTGCATTGGGATTGAAGAATTTACATGAATTTTAGATAAAATGCAGCTGTATGAATATTTCGGCATCTAAGTTAAATTCAAGATTATTCCAAATATTCCATTTTGGTCAATTGGGTTTCTCCTTTGTTTTTTTTTTCCCCTTTCTTTTTCTTTTCTTTTTAACTTGAGCCAATAAGAAACCACTGCTTAGGCTATAAGAGCGTCTCGCTAAGCACTTAAGAGAAAAGCTAGCTCTCATTGGAACACAAAGAGAACTGCAAAACTGCTTTATCGACGGGCGCTAAGAGGCACTGCTTTTCAATTTGAATTGAATGAAGTTTTATATTTCTCTGATATAATATCTCCATTAAATAAATTATTTAAGCAAGATTAATTGAAGTAAAAAATTGCAAATATGAATAAATATTTTCTTCTTTTTTAAATGTTATATTTAATACATTAACTTAAGAGCTTTGGCTATAAATACAAATGGAATTAATGTTTTGCAAAGCAAAGAAAATTAAAATATATACCTGCTGTACCCCAACATTTAGATTTATTCCTGTTTATTTGTATTTTTCCTAGGCTGCATTTTCATCTAGCTGGAAGAGCGAGTTAAGAAGAGGGTTTTGCGGGGTCAGTTGCTCTTTCCACACGCAAACACACATACACCCATTAAAAGTGGGTGGAAAAGGACATATATGTGGCACAGGATACTGCCCCCAGGGAAACGCAACGGAAATCAACGTCTGCATATGGAGATGCTATTGCTCTTAAAACCCCTTCTCGCCTTGATGTTTTCGTTTTTATTTTATTTTATTTTACACACACACACACTTTGGGCGGAAACTTCACCCTTTTTTGCCCAGCGGGAAAAGGAGTACCAAATGTCGGAAAAGTGCACACATTGCATGAAAAAAGGTTCATCAGGAACATCAATTAAAGTTTTGGATACTCAGAAAACTCAACTCTGAATATAATTATATTTTCAGGGCTATTGTAATGAATATACAAATTAATAATTAGTTGTCATCTAAGAATTTATGTAAGAGTCATAGAAAATAGTTTAGGTCTGAAGAAAAACGCATCATTTCATAGACTAGAAAAGCATTTACCTTAAGAAAAATAAAACTAGAGCTATGCTTCACTTAAAAATAATCTAAAATAAAACTAAAGAGGAAAGAGAAAATAGTTTTCTAAAGAAAAAAATAAATATGTTTACATTTAAAACGCTTTAATAATTGCCTAACAACTAGCACTCCAAATAATGTAAAATCAACTCAAACTCCTTACAGTTTATGACTTCAGTTTTCCCTTCAATTGTTTGCTCTCAGTTTTTCCATCAATTATTCCCGGCAATCTCTGTCAATCTCCGAGGAAAATGGGAAAAGAGAAAAACTGTGGAAACCCTGCTTCACTTCTATGTATTTTTTTCAGATGCCTGAGCATTGTTTAACAATTAACGGAACAAGTTGTTTAACTTTACCTAAACGATTTAAGTCAACAGAGGAGCGTGCTCCTCCCCCCTCGCCCTACTCGTTATCCTTCATTCACTCTGTGTTTCCTGGTGGTCCTCGTCACTTGGTCCTTGGAGGAGGAGAGGCAGAGTCCGATTCCTGGCAGTGCTTCCGCTTCCGATGACTGCACAAATCATTGGTGTCCTGGTTGGAGCCTTTTTGTAGAGCCTTTCCTCGCTGCATTTGCTTTTATTTTTTTGGACGAGCTTTATGCCCAGCTCCTGCTGAAATGACAGAAATGTCAGGAAATGTTTCGTTTTGTTTGGTTCTCGTTTGGCGGCACTCACCTGGCGGCTCACCTGGACGAAGCGGCGCAGCTCTGCCTGCTCATCCTGAGTTTCTTTTCTCTTCCTCTGCTTGTGCTCCTCCTGCTCTTCCTGGCCTGCTCTGATGTCCTCTGCTTCCTGTTCCTGCGGCGTTTTGTTTGTTTTTACTTAAAGGCCCAAAAGTGCTTAAGGTTTCCCTGCTTAACCTCAGGGGTGAGTCGAAAAAGTAGCTTACAACTAGGACCTTTCCTATTCAACGGCTTCAATATATAGTATTTATCTTTAAACATATCTTTTGTAAATATAAATGAAGGATTGCTAAGTTCTTAAAACATATTTCCTATTTCATAACATCATAAAACCCTGAAATTTATTTATGGTAATTAAAAACCTTTCGATTTCCTACAAAACCCTTTAAGATTTGTTGATTCCCGACCCCTTTTTTTACATTGCTGCCCACCCACGGTCAGCTGAGGATTCCCCTTCCAATTCCAACTCCAATTCCAACTCCAATTGAACTGGCAGCGTGCGGCTTCAATAATTAAATTTGCGACATTTCAACGCTCCGGCGATCAATGGAATGGAATTAACTGTTGTCAATTATCCGTCGCTGCTTTCATGCCTCTAAATAGCAAACGCAGCCCGAGGCAAAAACCAAATAAATACAAATAAAAAGGAAACAGAACCAGGGGCAGCGAAAAAAGCGAAATAAACTAAAGCCAGCGATTGCCGACAATAAAATGTCACTTGATCGCTGCATCGGCGCTCGTGTCCAACTGAATTTAGGCATCGCCGGCGGTGGTCACTCTCTGGAACTTAAGAATTGAAGTCGGTAGTGCACGGAAATTAATTTCATTTCTATCATGAACAATCTGATAACAAATCTACATAATACCACCAAGACATAATGAAATATATTTGTATTATGCATAAACTTTGGTTACTTCTTAACTAACTTCATTAAATCATTTTAGTAATGTCCCCATTTCGTAGAAATTCTGCCTACTTTTCAGTGTATAAATTGCTTGGGGATAAGGTGGGGAGAGGCAGGAGACGGAAGGAGTGACGGGGCTGACGGGGTGGTGGATACCTGACCAGGTGGCGTCGATCTACCGCAACGCTCGACCACACAAGATGCTTAATTTGTTGCAAGTTGTCCGCTGTCTCCGCGTGACTCCCCATCAATCAGCGGCTCCAATGCGATGATGCCTTCACTCCACTCCACTCCGACCACTTCTCCTTGGCCCATCCTTGGAATGGTGACTCTTTTTGCTCCAGTCCCGTTTTCATCGAAATTCAGAGCACGCGAACTGAAGCATGTTCTTTCCGTCTTTCGGACCTCTTCAGCTTCGCGAAAGCTTTTCTTCAAGTTCAAGACTAGAAGAATTCAAAAGCTATGGGGTGTTCTTCTAACAATAAAAGCTTATGCTTGTAGACTGTCTTCGAGAATGAAGAGTCATTAGTCTACACCTGATTCTTCTTCAAAGTCAAAGGTTGAATCATGCAATTATAGCTGGAATGAGCTAGTCACTATATATAGGAGTTAATCACCCAAAGATAATTTGATTTAAACAACAAACAAAGAAGGAAGCCAACTTCGAGAAGTCGAAGGTTGTACACCCTTGTAGTTTGCAATTGGATCTAAGTACCGAATTGGAAATCGATAATAACTGAGCCAAAAATGCCTTAGTTTTTAGTTCTGAAAGTTTTCTGTGCAAGTTTGTATTACGGTTACAAATCAACATCTTCAAGTTAACAATTTTTGTGATTTAAAATTGTGATGAAATTTTTATAATTTTTTGAAAAATTTTGTAAAAATTTTATAAGTCCAAATCGACACGGATTTTGAGGCTGATCAAAAATATATTTGATTTGGTAGTATATATAGTAAACACAAAGAAGAAAAATCCTTATAAATATAGAGTTATTATATAGAGTTATTATCTGTTTACTAAACGTAGCCTCATCTAAAAATGTGATTTTATACATTTTAAAACTCTAAAAACAGAAGCAAAAACTTAAGCTAATTAAGAAATTTAAAGTAAAATCTTCAGTTTAAAGATCCTTAATTATGCATAGTCCTTATAATTCATAAACCCTTCTCTTTGCCAGAGAATCCCCATAAATCCTTCTTGAAAGCTCCGCCCTAATTAACCCTTCTCCTTAACCCACTCACACGCACACACATAGACATGCGAAGGTCCTGGCTAATGAAAATCTATCACATTCAGCGCAGGTCTTGGTGGAAAAGTAAATTCATTACACTTTCCGAATTACGAATTGTGTGGAATACATTTTAATGAGGACAACGGGGGGAACAACCGCATCTTAATCAAGTAAATTAATAGCAGCGAGAAGGAGCGAGTTGCCAGTCAGAGATCAAAGTAATTAATTATAATAATTAAAAACTTTCGGCAAACTTTTCGGGGATTTTGCAGGGAGGCTGAAGAAGGATTACAGGAGAGGCAGTGTGTGTGTGTGTTGAAAAGTGCGTGCACCTGTTGAGATTTCGGCAATTCCCCAAGCAAATCCCATATTCATATCTTGTGCGGCACCACATACTCCTCTCCTTACTCACCAGCTCCCTCCAAATGGGGGATAGAGGGATACATAGTGCCTTGTCGCATTTTGTGGCTGGAGTGCACTAGTTTTTAATCATCGCTAACAGCTTTCGGGATTCTGGAGGCTGTGCAAGTTCCGCTTGGCTGCCCTAATTCGCTAAAAGCATTTACCAACACTGCCTGCCACGCCCACACTCACGCGATTAACCCCCCCTAAGCACGCCCCTGCTATGGCATTTGTTTGTGCTCAGCAGAGCACAAGGACTCCCTCTCTTGCTCTTTCTCTCTCTTATCCTCACACCTTGCCAACTCTTTTTGACGCGAGATTAAACTTGCCAAAGGGCAAAGGACGAAGGATGGAGGCTAAAAGCTGGCCAGGCACTAAGAAAAATGAAGTATTGAATTTAAAATTCGGAGTTTCCTATTCACATAAATTTATATCCTGCAGGATTTATCATAGATTTTACTGGTTGAAAAAGAGTCTAAAAAATATGCAGTTAAATACTTTTAGGGTTTATAGTCTACTTTATCAAATCGTAATTATTAATTTGCTTATCAATACTATAAAATTCCTAATAGAACAAAAACTCATATGAAATGAGTATTCTGCATGTAGGTAGTGTTTATATTAATAAACAAGACTCCTGTTTCTCTCTCTGCACCGAGGATGTGGGATGCAATCATCTAGAGTGTGTAAAAAAGAGCACTTGGAAAGTGGAAGCGGCAGGAACCGCAATGAATAAGCTGCGACATCTGGAAGGGGGTGTGTCAGTGCGCCCACTTGGAAGCAATTAATTGACCAATACAAGAGGCAAGCGGGAAATATAAACAGCAACACCATGGAAAAGACTTTTACATACATATGCCTTACTTCAATAAGAAAACTGTGTTGCAGAGGTATAAAATAAACTTAAATCACTTTCAATTTAATTTACTTTATTTTAATTTATTCGAATTTACAACTCACACTCCAAGATATCTAAACTAAATTCAAACAGATCCTTTTATTAGCCGCTGTAGTTGGCCTCGTTCTTCTGCACATTCAGGACGCCGGACTGATCGGTGGCGCCGTGGATGGTGGTCACCTTTTGGTTACCAGCAGCATCGAAGGTCGTGACGGTCTGATGGATTTGAGTGGAGGGCACGGCGCCAGATCCGTAGCTCTGCTGGGAGCTACTCAGGGTTCCAAATCCAGCATTGGTGTTAATGCTGGAGGCGGTGTTGTATGCGGGGTTATAAGCTCCGCTGTTGTAGGCACCGCTGTTGTAGGCACCGTTGTTGGTGTACGAAGGATTGTAGTTGCCCGTGGCAGAGTCCTCACCGAAGCGGCTGTCGAAGCTCACGCTGCACATTATAAAGAAACCATTAGAGGGTTTTATTAGGCGGATCAGAAGATGACTTACCCCACTGGAGCCGCCTGCTGGGTATAGGAGGAGCCAGCCTGTCCGGAACCATCGGGATTCTGAATGGAGTGGGAAGAGAAGGTGTAGCTGCCGCCATTTCCGGATGAGGAGGAGGAGGAGGAGGAAGAGGATGAGCTAACCACCTGGCGACGCAGGCGCCTCAGCAGATGGGCATTCACTGGGTGAACATCCGACTGATGACCCTCAGAGTCCAAGGTAAAGAAGGCACGGGGCAGAAACTGGCCAGCTTTAAAAAATTGGTCATTAAGTATGAGCGAATATTTAAGAAAAAAAAAATATAAATTTATGTCAACCATAAAAACAAATTTAAAACAAATATTTATTAATATACAGAAATTTCTATCTTGTAAAAAAAAACAGGTGCTTATAAAGGCTTAATTCAAAGATATGTATGTACACTTCAGTTCTTATATAGTATAGTATATAATTACAATTAAGAGTAATGACATTTTTTAACAATATCAACTTTAAAATCCTTTTCATTGTTTAATTATTGTTGACTACATGCATTGCATTACAATTTATAAAGTAGTTTGCAAAATCAGCTGGCAACCAAAATTCGTTGATGGATAGAAAGTACACAAAAAATTTTTGAAACAATATAAAGAAGAACCCAAAGTTGAAATTCGATTCAAGCTTTTAAAATTTATAATTAACATTCTTTTAAAATATATATAAATGCTACTTGAGATAAAAGATATTCTATTTTTGTTATATTTTCGGGTGAGTATGAGCAATACATCCATGATGTTTTATTGAAATTAAATTATTAATAACATTCTTATTGATACTTTCAATATTATCTCTCCTTCCTATCAATATTGATTTAGCTCTGAGCTCGATTTTACTCTCAAAACAACTTCTCGAATTTCTATTTAAAGCGTGAAAGTTTGCCCACTCTCGAGACGCGTGAATGTGCAAACCTAACGCGAATATGAATCGCTTGATTATACACAAAAGTCGAAATTAATGTGCGGAAAGTTTCGCAGGGCAAACATTGTCGCTCGAAGAGTTAATGAGCCAGCGAATTTCACAAACCAGTTTGGGCTCCCGTGCGGAGTTCGATAGGTTTTTCGGGTGTATAACTATTATTAACATACTCGTACCCCACAAGTCGTACCCGTCCGCCGACTTGTTAATCAAATTAATAATAAACATGATGACAAACGGCCTTGGACCGCCCCTGCGGCGATGATGTAATTGCAGACTTAGCCAGGCCTCTAATCACTCCATTAAAAGTCACTAAATGTAATTAACTTTCGACTCACCGGAAGAAGCCGCGGCGGCTGAAACCGCGAACAGAGCGATGGCAAGCACGGCGTATTTCATGTTGTACGGGTTAAGCTTTCTAGGGTTAAGCACTCTCGAACACACTCGACAAACGAACGAAAGACTGAGGCAGCGAACGCGTGAAAAGTTCAAAATCGACTAAACGCGCGTTGACGATCCACAGGGCTTTTATATGGAAATTTCTGGCGCTGACGTAGTGCGAATCATCGAAATATATACATATCCATATAGGTACAAAGCTGGAAGAGAAGCCGTCAAACAAGCAGCAGAAGAACTGAGCAAACAACTCCACCGACATTAAACAGAGGAAGCTGCGATAAAACCAAATGAAGCCTCTTTTCAAGTTAAAGCCTGGCTCAGACTCGTAAAACTAAAGTTAGAATCGGGTGATTCATAGATCGTAATAAACGCACAGCTCCTCTCTCATCTCTGCTCATCTCGCGGGTATTTTTCTCAGCCAAATGAAAGAAATCCCCCAAAAAGTTAATGAAGAATACATGACAGCTGGGAATTTCAGTTCTGTTTGTTTTCGCTTTATTTGTATTTCGCATTATATACACCGGATTCGTGTGAGGTTGTTTCAGCCAGTTTGTGTATTTTTTGGCCAAGTGCTCTCGCCGCCTTGGGCCCTGCTTTTGACCCTATTCGTGTGTGAGAGAGAGACCCCTCTTATGCTTTTCTTGGGGCAATAACCTGATTACACCGCCCAAGAATTGCTCCAACAGATGGCTAAACTATCAACTCAGTTAAAATATTATAATGGCCGGCATGCGTCGCCCAGCTATTATAATATTATGTGAATTTTAATTTTAAGCAAATTATGACGCTCCGTTAGAAATTGAACTGGTTTTATTTTTTGCATGTTTTGTTTCCGAATAAAAACAAATCTTGTTATTTAATTTTACATTAACATATATATTCCAGGAAATCCTATCAACGTTATTAGGTAACCCAGCAACCGGTTGTTGTTATTAAAAGTCTGGGCTTTTGGCTACCGAATGAGCTATATATATTTACATATAAATTTATATTATAAGAAATACTTTTGTATTCAACCCCCTTAGCTTAGCTACTTTCACATCCCCCAACAAATTCAATTCCTTGGCTTTATATTAATCTAATAGAAATCCGCAAATTTCCTGCCATTTGTACACAAATATTTTCAAATTTCGCACACGTTTTTTCGCAAAAAAAAGGACAAATTCAGAGTGAAACAGAGGGAAAACCTTTCCGCAAATGGTGACAGAGCAGAATACTTGGTCCGCCTACTCGGAAAAATAATCCCCAGCCGGTTTGAACGATTTATTATTTGGCCCAGCCAACTCGGAGCCTGTCCCGCAACCATTAATCATTCGAGTCCAGATCCAAGTCCGAGTCCGAGTCCGAGTCCGAGTGGTGGACACTCGCCGGCAAAAAGAAACTTTTGCGGTACGTGGCAACGTGTTGAAATTACAAAATGTGTTAAAAAATGAAATAGGGGGGAGGGAAACCCAAAATAAAATATTTCATTCACAGCCAGACTTTTTGTCTCTGCTGTCCATCCCGAAGCCGGATGAAAACATAAATTTCTCCGGAGAATATAGCTTTGAAGTCGGGGGAAGCTGGCAAGGTGATTATGCTTGACAGCCGACCTGGGACACTCGGGACCCGTCCCCTGCTCTACTTCTCTATCGCCAGACAGGACATGAGTGAGGCATAAAGTTCCTTTTAAAATTACATATAAAAATAGCAGGAATTCAGCTCACTTCCTCGACTAATTTATTTGTCAACTATTGAGTTTATTTTGGAAACTGAGCCATAACGTATTATTCTCCACTTTTATAGTTTGTTTTGGTGAGCAAAAAAGTGAGTAAACATAAACAACTAATTAAATTGTTTTGGCCTTGTGGAAGTTTTTCGGGTAAATTGTTTTTTATCAACTCAGTCACTTGGCTTTATGTTTTTTCCCAATAATAATTAATTTGGTTGAATTCTATGCAAGTACAAAAGTGGTTAATAATTTAGTAAAACAAATAGATTTAATAGTTTAATTGCTTGCAGTACAATAACTTATTGCTACATCTTTGTACCCATCATTTATTTAGTTTGAGTTGGATTTGGACACCAGAAATGTGAGGGAAATGTGTATCTTCCAAAGGTTTTCTAAGCTATGTGGTTTAAAATTAAATATATATTGTATATATTTAAATACTGTTTTATAAGTTTGAAATGAGACCTTGCAGAAGCACGATGCCATCCTTTTTCATTTTCTAGCCTAGTTAGTTATTTTTATAATTATTTATTTCTTGACCTTCATAAACTGTTCCTTTAATTTATCAAACAATTTAAACAATTCGACCTTGATTTTTCAAAAAATATCAAAGGAAATAAAATGATCTGGAATGTTTTTTTAATTCAAGTAAATTTGTTTCCTTTGTTATTGCTTGACAAGTTCAAATTTTCTTTTAATTCAAGTAAATTTTCTCTGGTCTTCATTCACATTTCTTTGCTCTCCAGAGACCTGTGAAAAATATGAATAATTGAAACAGCTGGGGATAATTCTATGTTTGTATTTAATGTTTCACAGTTGGCATTTTATTTCAGAGAAGAAGGGAAGTCTGAATGACAATGAACCTCCCTCAACTGCGAAATGACAAAGCTTTGATTACGAAATTGATTTTCAATGTTTGTTTGCCTTTTTTCGCCTAAAAATACACAAAATGAGAAGGATGGAAATTTGGGATGTGTCACGGAGCTCGCCCTGATTTCTCCAGTGATTTTCGCAATCAACCTGATGAGGATGTGCAGAGGATGATGCATGGCGGCAGGACTATGATTAGTATCCTTTCCGCCAGGTCAAGAGTGGCTCTCTCGCATGCCAAGTGGCCAAAGCCAAATGAAAATGAAACTTTAATGCCGAACAAGGACCAGGCTGGAAAGGAGTTGCTGCCAGGATATATACTACGTGCCGGTCAGAGGAAGTACACCTTGGAAAATAACGAACATGGTCAGTATCTACAGATATTCCTAACTAATCTTAAGTTAATTTGACAGCCACCTCATTTAGGCTCCTTTCAATACATTAAAGTAAAGAAGTAAAATGCATTTACAATATTATTTCGTCAGAACTCTACCTAAAATATATTTAAGTTAATATATAGATTTTTTCCAGTGCAGAAGCTGAGACAAAAGACACAGTAGAATGCATTGAGGCACTGAAGAAACGTTTCCTGAATCCAGAATTATTGTCCTGCCTGCTCTCTCAGGCCAACATTGTTATAATCCCAACTAGCATATGCCAGATATATAGATATATAATAATGTCCTTGGCCCACGAGTATCTCCATTATCCTGCGCTGCTCCGCAATTATTTCCGACTACTTTCCTGGCTTCCCTGGGAAAGGCAAACAAAGGCCATGTCGCGCACACGCCGCGTACATGATTGCATCCGCCCAGGAAGTCCTGCCATGTATCCTTCCCGAAACAGGGGGCTGGCTGCGATCTGGTTCATCCGCAATTTTCACGCCCACTTTGTTTGATGATGACAAATCTCGTTGCGTGTTATCAGATTGGCCAACATTGCCTGGCCCCTCGCCGGATTGCATAATTATGTTTATCTTCGGAAGCTGCGCTCGAGTCACGTGTCCTTGCGTTTTTGCGTATTCCTCCTTCTTTTCTTCCTCCTCGGAACGAGCGGCACGTGCTAATCGGCGGTCGCCGCCTGCACCACCCACCCCTTATCCTGGCTACGTTACATATCCTGCCCCAACGAGTGCCACAGGAAAGTGCAACCCCCGCCCAACATGTCCGATAATTGAAATCGCTAAGCTGAACATCACAATTGGAATGGCTTCATTTATCAGGTCAAGTCGATGGCTCAATGTCCTGGAGGGATCGAGTGGGGGGGAGGGTTGGAGGTGGGGAGTTTGGGTGGAAAATGCATATCACTTAGACTGATTGACTCTTCTATTATTGTTAAAGGAAAATAATAACTTTTGTTTGGATGATTATTATGCATTTATGTAAAGAAAGGCTTGAAGCCTTGTTTAATAAAAAACTGGTTTTAAATCCTAATTAAATCTACCAAAGCCAGTAAGAGAATTAAAATGAGATCCTTTCGCTTTAAGGACAGCCTTCGGTTAATGAGTGCACTCACGCCCACACCCTCCGCACATTCGAATGAGTGTCGCCCTGCGGAGGCATAAATTATGAATAAGAGCCTCACACACACGCGCGGTTGAGAAGGGGGAGTGGGAGAAGCCCTTATGGCCAACAGAGGCCGCGGTCTGGGGCCAAGAAGTGTTCTAAATATTTAAATACTTAAAACCATAAACCTGAGCATTTATAAATTGACTTTAACAAGCTCATGTGAGAGCTCATGAGCCGGGGAGATGGTGTGATGGGGTGATGGGGTGCGTCTGTGGGCTGACCCTTTTTTCGGGCCAAAGGATCTCTCTGCCTTCATTAGAAATGCTCACTAATGTGCCCGACTTAATAATAATCAAATTTATATGCATGGTTATGTCCTTTAGAGCAGGACTAAGTTTTGGGAAGGTGGAAGGGGAGGTCTGTCCCTCTCTCTGAGACGAAGAAAAGTGTCAATATCCTTGCAGCTGTCCGGCAAGCACGCCCAAAAGTCCAGTACCGTTACAGTCTGTTGCCAGTCTTTGTTTGTTTGCTTGTTTACTTGTGGCTGACACTGAGACTAAGTGGCCAAAAAGGTTGCCTCTCCCGGGATTCGCCGGGTCCTGCCGCCGCATTTCTTTTGACCCTGATGAGTCTTGGAAATTTCACAAAAATTAATTATGAATCCATGTTGTGATGGGCAGGAGTTACATTTGATTGGCCCGAAGGATTCTCCGCTTTTGGCCGCACCCGAAATCTTGTCCTTCTGTACAAGGAGCAACAATAAAAACAGATAACAATTGCAACAATGGCAGCGAGTAACAATATTTGAGGCATTTTCCCCACTCACACACACACACACACCTCATTCAGTCAAAGGAACAGTTGCAGGACTTGGAAATGTATACAGGATATGTTCAGGGGTGGCACTAAGCACTAGGAAAAATATCTTTCTAACAATAACAATAATTACAATTTAAGAAAAAGTCTTAGAAAAATAACATTAATTTTAAAAACCAGATTCCCCTTAATCGGCAATCACACCTAGATGTTGTCTAAATATATTTTATACATATATGTATATATATTGTCGGCATTTTAGAAAACCAATTCTTTTTCCCAGTGCTGCAGCATTAACCCCTTTTTGCCCACGGGCAGCCACACGCAAGCAGCGGCAGAGGACTGAAAAAATTGAAATAAATTACCAAAACTACAGGCAACAACTGTTCGCATAATGAAGTCAAATTATATTTTCGCTTGGCTATGCATATATACATACTATAGTGTTGGAAAAACAGGGGAAGCTCCTTCTCTATGGGGAAGGGGGAGTTAAAATAAAGGACGAAATCGGGGAAGGTGTGAGTGATGCAAACAAGCGGGGCGTCATCAGCGAAGGGTGCGTCCAGCGCTGGTCCTTGGTCCTTGAAATTATGCAAATCGCATGCAATGAGTCCAGGATACCATAGCCCAAAGAGAAGATAAAGGATACCCCCTAAAAGGACACATATTAGTGTCATCGGTTAATGCCATCGCATTGACACGTGGAAAACACGTAACTTTTCGGACGCCAAAGTCCGAGTGATGTTATCATTTAATTCTCTGGGAATTAACACGGACATTGTCAGCCGTAAATGAGCTAATTAATCTAGTAAATGTATCGCAGCTCATTCCCATTTCCCTTTCCCCAACCCCACCCTTGTTTTCGTTGCTTGGAGCGGGATGGTTGGTTGCTGGTTCGCGTTTTTGTGGTTCTCCAGAGGCTCCGGCTCCTGCTCCACATCGCTGACACGCTTCTCCAGGTGGCCAGCGTTGGGGGAGGATTGAACAGAGAGGGACTGAGGAGCGGGGCAGAGTAACCCCTTGGGGAGCTGCACTAAAACCCCAAATGAGATGCATGAATTCCGCTTCCGCGACAAGCACCTCATAAAAGTTTACATCAAATTATTTACAACATACTTCAAGGGAAATTGGGCGGAGAAGTCGCCGGAAATTAAATGTATTTGGGGGGTGACATATTGTAAATAAAGTATAACAAGTCCTGGTTTAGTTTATATTATTTAAACTATAACATTGTGGTTCAATTAATATAAACCACCTCCATTTATTTTCAGTTCCCACACGCCGTATAACTTCAAAATATTGTATAATAGAATTTCCCATTATAGTAATTAAATTTTGGCTAACTTATTTAACAGACAAATCAATCTTTAGTCTCTTGGCCAAGTTAATGAACCTCTGGCGGGTTTTTCCAATCTCGAATTTGATGGGTCGGGGAAGCCACATATTTGGCCAGGCTGAAAAATAATTTCATATCAATAAGGCAATGTTGTTTTCACCAGCCACAAAAATGCTTATCGAGAGCTTGAGATCGCTGAGAGCGCAGGCTGTAAATATTTATGATTTTTTCAGCGATTTTTAAAAGCGAAACGAGTTTTTCTTAGGCCAGGGAGGATGAGGAGAAGGAGGACGAGTCGTGATGGGATGTGCGAAAATATTTTGCGGGAAGAAGTCCATTGGTTGGCTTCTGTTTTCTGAAATAATAAATCTGAAGAAAGGTTTATTTTGTTAAAGCCTCCCTCCGCCTGTTGTTCTTATGTAAACGAATCCTTTTTGTTTTTTTCTGGTTTTATTTTCTCCCAAGAGTCACCCTCACGAGAACGTTTAGGCCGGTGGCTTGGGCAAACACTTGAACTGGTTGCGATTGTTTACCTAAAATCGTTGCAGTTGGTCAAACACGTGTTTGAGATAATTTAATTAAATTTACTTGCCCCGCCACGTGCCACTCGAGTCCACTTGAGCACTTGCTGGTTTAGTTTTTAAATCGCACTTTAAACTGTGGCAAGTGCAGCATTAGCTTTGGGTCAAGGGTTGGGAGTGTGGAAGTTCCCGGGAATTGAAGAACTTTGGTGGTCTTTCGATCGCTGACAAAGCAACAGGGAGATGGATCTCTGGCATCTGTCACAAGGTCCATGGAGAATAGAAACTAGGGAATAGAAACCAGGGAGTTCCCCTGAAAAAGTCGACTTAGCCGATCATGATGATGATGATGATGACTCGTGGAAATCGAGAGAGCATCTCTTTCCGAACTGTAACCAAATATGATTTATTTTCACGGTGTGTTAGCCCAGGGCTCTCCCTCTCATTAGGCTACGGGCTCAGGGTAATTTGCATAAGTGTCCTGGCAAAGGACAACCAAGAGGCACTCGAGAGGGGAAACTAATTAAAATGTTCGCGCCTCAAATTTCCTTCGCTCGCCCTTATTTATGACCCTGTGAATGTGACTGAGCTGGGAATGTCTTGCATATGGACAGAGTTGAGTCTGCCAGTTGCTATATATCCCTGCATTTTGGTTTCTTATTTTCATTTTTTGTTTACGAGTGACAAATGGGACATTTACATGCGAGTCTTGCCTTTGGAGCGTCTCTCTCTGGCACCGCTATGAATATTAAAATTATTCATGGACTTTCGAAGATGGCGTTAGGGATGCAGGACGTAAGGGAAGGAAAGGATTTGGTAGAGGAAATCGGAAAGAGAAAACAGGATATTTGAATGGTGGAAATAGGAATTTAAAACCTATATGGGGGTACTTGAAAAGGGCGATTTATCTTGAAGATTTGTTTCTGCTTTGAATTAGGGTTTATAATACATGATAAATATAAATAGTTTAAATGTCAATAAGGTAGTCAGTTACGCTTTATAAATTGAAATTTTTAAGTGGAATTAAATGATTATTTACTCAACAATCAATTTAAAAACAACTTAAAGTTTATGCTCTGCAATTTGCCCTTACTCAAAACTCTCCGCTGGGGCTCAAAGTCAATCCCCTGACTAATTGACGCCCAATTGTAATTGTGGTGATGAGAGTGTCCTGCGAGTCCTGCCACTAATCCCTCTTGTTGCCACAGGCTGAGGGGTGAAATAAGACCAGAAATAAGAGCAAATTATTTAGGAATCGGACTATAAGTGAAAGTCCGGTGCCATGTAAATGCAATTGTAAACAATTTGAAACCAATTCCGGCAGCAACAACAAACAAGGGGTTAAGGGTGGCTGGCGCTGTTGTGGGGTTAAGGGGTCCAGTCGCCGTGACAGCTGTCGCGGCCCGAGAAATTCCGCCGAGAATTAGGCGTGATAAAAGGGGTTAATCGAACATTTTTGGATCAAGGCAAGGGGAATTCTCCTCACCTTTTCGGCATAAGGAAAAAGAATAAATAAATATAGGGTTTTCCTTCGGGATATTTTGGTTAATTAGCGATGTCTGGGGACATCTTCTGTTTGCTCTTTTTCGCCTCTGATTTAAACATAAAATAAAATGTTGTTCTTCATGCCGTTGCTCTGGGGAAATGCTTACAGAGAAGTTCTCAAAAATAGACCAACAAGTGGAGTTGGGGGAAGGAAAATTCCAGAGGTAACGGAGTTTCTTTTGCCAGTTTTTCGGGCCACGTCAGAAGTTAATGAGATTACCACGCCCCTCAAATTAATTCAGGGAAAAGTCAAACAAACTCTTAGGTCAAACTCCTCGTTCATTCAATTGGTCACAGCCAGAAACCGCAAATGCGGAAAATGCAAATTGTTTTTCATCCGAACCCCGAGCACCGTCTCCGAATCTCAACCTGAAAACCAAAACCGGGAACCAGCCCATCCCCTCTGACCTTTTCACTTTTTGTTCCCTAACGAGGCGTGAAAATTTTGTGGGCGGTTTCGGTAACTAATCCGTGAGAGAGGGAGAGGGGTAGAGGCAAAGAAGGAAAATGGAAAAGTCTTAGGTACTCCTCAGAGTGTTTGACAACTTCTTTTGCTTTTGAGGTTCATAATGTGCGAAAGTCAGAAGGGTTAAACCCGAAAATGATGACTAATCAACTTTGTGCACACAACAAATGTGGCAACAAAAGAGTCAAGGGTGAAGGCTGTTACAAAAAAATAAATGTAAAACATATTCCATATTGTAGAACATATAGAAGTTATTTTAAACAATTATTTACAACCTTAACAACCTTTGTTTAAAAGGTAATATTTATTAAAAGATAAGACATACTGATATCTTTTAATTATTCAAGATAAAATAAATATTTAATGTACCAGAAAAGTGTGCAATGATTTTAAATATGATTTAAGTAACATTTTTAAATCCGCATTTGTTGTTATTAAAACTTTAATACAAAACTTAACTTAATTTAAAACTAGTGTCACTTTTCGCTTAAAAGGAAAACGAAACCCACAATATATATATATTTTTTAATTTTAAATAATTTATCTGCCGACAAAAATAGAAACAATCATTTTGTTTCACTTAGTCCCACTCATTCCACCCTGCTTGCACTGCTTAGCCACAGAGACTTGAAGAGAAACTGAGAAATCGGCGCTCTCTTAATGGCCAGCTCTACGCTGACTGACCAATCAGGTGGCGGCAACGCCACCTCCACACATGCATTGACAATTCGCTTCCTTTGCGGTCTCGCCAGGGAGTTTGGTTTTGCGTTTAGCGCTTTTTGCATGTGCATGCGTTGACACTTGGTCTCCCAACTGGGGGGCCAAGGGAACCTGAGACTAAGACTGAGCCTGGGAATACAGCTCCGAGCTCCGAGCTGAGGTCCTGGGCCAACACACGCCCCCTCGACTCGGGGACGTACATACGTTCCATTGCAGCGTTCCTAGGGGGCAAATCCGTCGCCTAACGGTGAAGTAAGAGCAAAAGAGAGAGAGAGCAGTGTAGGAGAGAGAGTACTGCTTGCTCTCGCTTGTGCCTGCTTGTCGTCGGCGGTGGTTGGTTTTTTGCTGACAGTTCGGATCTCCACGGGATTGGTCGCCATCGCACTTGGCCAGCCACTTCCACCCCCTGCGAGCTGCGCCGCCGCTGCCACCCTCTCTGCTCTCCTGTGGCGCAGGCTTGTGCTGTTTCGTTTCCATTTTCAAAACTCTCGTTGGTCGTTTGTCGCCTGCCGCTGCTGCTGCGCTGCTCGTGCTGCTTGTGCTGCTTGGTGCTGCCTGCTGCGCTGCTTCTTGCGATTTGAAAGCAGCATCGCTGGCGAGGATTCAGTTGGGGTTTAACAGCCACTCGGGACGGTAGCGCGAGCTCAAAAATTTTCCGATTCCGAAAATCCCAAATTCTCTGCGGTGCATTGGTAACACACACACCCACTCACATACACCCCACACACACACGTTCGCGAAAAGTGATTCGAAGACAGAGAGAAAGAACGAGAGAGAGTGTGCCCCATTGATTGCCATTCCTCCAGAGATTCAAAGAACCCAAAACCAAAACCCAAACCCAAAACCAAAATTCCCGGAAAAGCCCAGGAAACCGATCAAAACGGCAGCCACAATTTCCAGCAGCGCAGGATTAGGAGCAGCAGCCGGCGCCGAAGTCGTTCCGTACGCTGATCTCCACCAGCATTCGCAGCATTATCCCGGCTCACATCCGCATCCGCATCCTCACCCGCATTCGCATCCCTTCGCCGACGGCTTCAAGCTGCGTTCCGAGGAGCCGGTGCCGGGCTTCAGCTCGGCCTCCCCCTGGCCCACCCTGGAGCTGGGCATGGAGTGGGGCCGGAAGCTCTATCCGAGCGCCGTCTCCGGCCCCAGGTCCGCCGGCGGTTTGATGTTCGGTCTGCCACCAACAGCCGCCGATATGAATCAGCCGAGGGGTCCGATGACGTCCCTCAAGGAGGAGCCCCTGGGCAGC
The DNA here is from genome assembly GCA_018152175.1 of Drosophila jambulina. NCBI lineage: Eukaryota > Metazoa > Arthropoda > Insecta > Diptera > Drosophilidae > Drosophila > Drosophila jambulina. The sequence goes on along the minus strand of JAECXH010000113.1, from coordinate 22,491,684 downwards.
CGTTGGGCCATGCAGCCAGTCGTCGATCAGAGCAAGTAAGTGCGAGAGGTCAGGTCAGTTAGATACGTGGCTCCTTGTGCCTTAAGGTGGCTGAAAGACAAGCGATCTTTCAAGTGGACAAAGTGAAAAACAAGACTATGAGTACTGAAAACCAGAAATCTGGAATTCACAGATGGAAATTCTGTCCTAAAGTGAACCAAAAAGGTGATCTTCCAAGTGTTTAAATGTGAAAAAGAACTATAAACATGTTAATAATTCTACAAATGTAAAGTACTTATAGTGATTACACTGGAATCTAGAAAAAAATTGTGGATTTTGGAAAATCTATAGTAAAATGGAATCCTAGTCGATAGGAATAAAGGGATTAAACATTAAAAGTTATGATTCAACCTAAAGAAATTCATTCATTTAAATACTAATTAGTAATTGCTAGTCATTTTTAATTATGGCAATATGGACTTAATATCAGATTTAAATATGCAAATTATCCTTGCTAATGGACATATCTGAAAACAAATAGGTTTCCTAGCTCTATAATCCACAACATAATCATAGTCATATGGTAATAGTTAGCTTAACAAATTATTTATAATAATAAATACCATTTTGGCAAAGACGGTAGTGTCGGTTATTGACTTAAACAGTCTTCTAGAGTGTTTAATAAATAATTATAATAAATTCACCAAATTAAAAGTGGCCAGCTTTTAACTCCCATTAACTTTGCGCCCATAGTGAGGCCCATTAACATAACACAGCTTAAATGCCCAACAAAGGAGCAACACAAATCCCCCGTATAGGAGACAAATAAACACATCCCAAGATAAAAGCAAATCCCCATTCTTTGGGGCCTAATTAACACCCACAGTTGACATCGTGACCCTAGAGGGCTCAATGAAATGCTCCTTAATCCCTGCTAATCTCTCCATTAATCACCTTGGCCAATCTCCAAGAGAAGTCCCGGCCTCCAAGTCTCCGCAACAATGTTGCGGCAACACACACAAGCAGTCAAGCAAGCAAAAGAAAGTCTCCAAAAAGGGAAGACCGTGCTGGGGGAAAAAGTGCGTTTGTTTACTTTTGGCCAACAAAAAGCCAAAAGCCGGCATCGTGTCCAACGATATATAAAGTCTCCTGGGGGAGCGATTCCGAAACGTAGTAAGTCAGTCAGTCAGCCGGGATGCGCGGGGGTTCTTTTGAAGGCGTCCAACCCCGGAAAGCACCCGCTTCCACCTCCTTCTACACCTCTGACGTAGCCAGGATGAACCCCAAAACAAAGTCCATTCAGATCCCAGACTCACTCGAAAAAGCCACTCAAAGTGCGTGGTTCACGCACTTTTCTTTAGCTTTTGGGGCGACTTTTGATGCGGGGATAAAGGCGATGGATGCCGCCTTTGAGCTCAAAGGGATGCCCCGAGAAGGGCGCTCTCTTTTCCGGAGGGTTGCTGGGAAAAAGCTTTCGCTTTCCTTTTGGTTTTCCTTGTTTGTTTAGTTGCGTTTGAGATGTTTCTGGCGTGAGATGTTCGCGCCGAGAAGAAGTGCGCGAGTTGCCCAAACAGAAAGCGAAAGCGAAATGACAGCGGGCTTTGTCCATTCAGCGGCGGCAAATCATCATCAGCACCCACACCCACATTCGCATCCGAATCCGCACCACCATCTGGGTGACCATAACCAGCATCAGAGACAGGACATTCTTAATCAGGATTACAATCAGAACTCAGACACTAAGACAATGCGCTGTGAAACGAGGTAAAGAAATGGGGAAAAGCTCAAAGTGTACTTTAATTTTGGTTATAAATTAATGAAGTTATCTTAATAAATGTTTTAGGTAATAATTTAAAAGAATAAAATAATAAATACCCAAGTGAGAAAAGTAAGTTAAAGGATTCAGTTTATCATAGTCATCCTTAACCGTATTTAAAAATGTCTATATCTACAGAAATATTATTTATGAAAGTTAAATATCTAGTAACCGAAATTATAACAAGAACAATTTTTAAATATTATAAAAATTTCCAAAATCCAGATTTAAAAAAGATTACTTACTAAACATTTGTACACCACAAAATCTTCGTAAATGTGTCCAAAAGTGTATTTTAAAATAAAAATTACGGCTTTACTTTCCCATTAAAATTTTCTTAATGCAACCGTAAAGGCTTCAAAAACAGTTCAGAGTTATACACACACAACATATAACTAAATAATTAAAATCAAATCAAATAATCAAAACCACATCTTGGGCATATTTTAATACCTTCTGCAGTATCCTTTTGTTTATTCACAAAAGAACAAAGCCTTAAAAACCCAAACAATTTCTGAATAATTGCATTTACTCAATTAATAATCCCTTACAATACCCATAACTCCCAGAGCGACTTAGCCCCATCCTTACTCTCTCCCTAATTCAAAACTTTTTGCGATTAAAATTGGAAATTCCAAAATTTTGAATTTTTCCTTCTCTTCTGAATGGAAGTTTTGCGACAAATAAATCTCCTCGCTGCCGATAATTGTTCAATATGTTTTGTGACCAGCCATTTATTTAAACACTTATCTGTCCATCTAACTGGAACAGCCACAATGTGTTGCACTGTAAAACAAAGTGCATAAAGCACACAACGCACACACAATTGTGTTGTACTTCTTGTCGCCGCTCATAAATCAAGGGAATATTCGGAAATTTATTTCAACAAAGATTGCCCACGGAACGAGCTCTCAAAGTCGAAGTACAAGTTGGCCGTAAAGTGTCCTTAAACAATGGACAGCAGCCAGAGTCAGGATATGGCCGGAAATAAAGTTGCCTTTTTAAAGGACTCGCCACGAGTCCACTACCATGTGTGGAAAGGAGCTTTTCACGTGCAGAAATAGACAAAACGTGACCACGAATCGAGGCACCACCTCTGGGCTCCGGCTCATCCCTCGCCTTTCCCGGTTGGCCACCTGGGCATCGATTTGCGACAATTAAATGTTGGCATAATAAAATCAACAGCAAAACGGCCACAAAATGTTCTCCACGTTCTTTTTTCCCATGTTAGCTGCTCCTCTCTCGCAAATTGGCGGCAAGTGCAAACAAAGTGAGCTGGCAAACTGCCGCCAAACGATTTTCCATCCGGTCGAGTTGAAAAGTCAACAAAAAAGAAAGAAAGCGATCCAGGGAAGGCGAGGGGTGCTTAGGTGGGCGCTGGTGGGCAGGAGGAGTGTTCAGGCAAGTTTTTTATTTGCCAGGATGTACTCGGCATTATTTTGCTGCTCACTTTCCGAACACTCTCCGCTCCGCTCCGTGGCCATAACAATAACCTTTCACCAGAATGTAACATGTCTGGCATTTATATGTCGGAAAGCTCCACCGTCCTCCTCCCATCATCATCCACACTCGTACCTCCGTTTGGCAGTGGAAATCGCATTCAACCGCCGCTTTTCCCCCCTCGAAAAGCTGGCTGTCCTCTTAATTTGATATCGGCTTGTGGGTGAATCAACTTTAGCACCGCGAAATGTCTTTTATTTTGCTGGGAATCTCGTATTCTAAATCACTCGGTGTCTGTTAAAAGGCATATTATCCAACAAACAGATTATAAGAAATTTATTTGAAACTAAGTGGTTTAATGACCTTTCGGTTACTTAATTGCATTTTTTTGTTTAATGTCTTCTTTACTACATTTTATTGATGCAAAGCTTTTTTAGCCATCTTTTTACATTTTCATGTATATTTCGAGTACAAAATATATATTAATGTATATAACTTAACTGTCCCAATTAAATTTTGTACTTCTAAATTTATAATTTCTTTGGAAAGACAACGCCTATTCATGACATAATACCCATTTAAACCAATTGCCATTCCACGAATCCGGAAAAGCAACCATCAAAGCTGATAGGCAATCAAAACTATTGAAACTAGAGGACCAAAGCCCAGTCAAAGCTAAATCCAAACAGAAACGCAGATAAAATTGTACTTTGAATCCATGGGGATATTCAACTACTTATTTAATAACTAGGACGCCTATATTCCCTCGAATTCGATTGCACAATTCGTTTGGGGGAATGGGAGAGTCCCCTGTCATTAGCTGATGGCTGACATTATCCTTTGGCAAATGTGTATATAATTGCAGGACCCCCGAGCCAGTGGGCCAGGACATGCTCCTTGACATTGCCTAGGCAAACAGGCGAAGCACAAACACTCATAAATAGTGCAGGAAATGCGAGTAACGCAAATACAAAAAATCTGATAAAATCAGCATTTTCTAAATTAAATTGTTCGTTATGCAGCAAGGGAAGGGGGACGAGCAGGAGGTGAGCCAAGGTGCAGGACCCTACCTTAGTCCTGCTGCTCGACATTGTCCGGTAATTGTCCGCTGACAGGGCCAAAAGGATGGGGTCAGTGCGACATTTAGCATATGGCCAGGACAAGGACAAGCCTTTATTCCGCCGTCTGCGGCTCAGTGTCCACGTGTCCTTAGGATAATTGCCGTCAGAGTGTGTGTGTGTTTGTCTGGCCCACATATATTTTGTAGCAAGCGCATATAAAATATTTCAAGTGTGGGCGGGAAGGGAATGTCATACATCAGGATTATTGTGTCACGTTGAAGTTGCTTATGCGCTTTTAATGATAGTTGTCACTGTGTGTAGTCCTGCTCCTGCTGGTGCTGCTGCTGCTTGAATGTCACTCTCCACCGTAATTGAGTTGTCCCTAATTCCGGCCACTAAACCGAAGTATCTCTCGCCGGCCTCCAGAGCCAATTAGAGCCTCTTTAGGCCTGCTCTATGTTTACCCAGCTAATGGCATAATTACCATTGTCGTCCTCCCGCTATATGTTTCACTAATTTCCGTCCTGGTTTTCTCTATTTCCCATTGCAGTCTGGGCATCGGCCGCGCCCACTTTGAGAAGCAGCCGCCCAGCAATTTGCGCAAGTCGAACTTCTTCCACTTCGTGATCGCCTTGTACGATCGCGCCGGGCAGCCCATCGAGATCGAGCGCACGGCCTTCATCGGGTTCATTGAGAAGGACTCGGAGTCGGATGCCACCAAGACGAACAATGGCATCCAGTACCGTCTGCAATTGCTCTACGCCAATGGTGAGTGGGGGGAGGTCTCTTTGAGTATAAGCTATACATTTTTATACTTATATATTTTTTATTATAGGAGCCCGCCAGGAGCAGGATATATTCGTGCGACTCATCGATTCGGTGACCAAGCAGGTGAGTTGACAAAAAGTATAGTTAATGGGATAAACTTTTTACTAACTTAAGGATAGTTGCTAACATCTAGAAAGGCTCGAACAATAGTCAATAAATAATTTAAATCATCGCTAGTATCTGCTTAATTTATACTTCGATACTGCAGTTAATCCAAAATTTCCTTGTTAAATTGAATTAAATGAATAAGATAGCATATACATATATATCACCTCTGTATATCACTTTAAAAATTTGCTATTCATCTGGCCAAAGCGTTTGCCTCTTAAGTAAATGAAGACAACTTTCTGTCGCCCAAAAATGAAAAAGGGCAGAGTTAACCAGTCTATGAAAAACTAATTCCTTCCACTTGGCCGCGTTTCCGTGCATTTTTCCAATGTTTGTTTTGCTGATTCGAGCATAAGTTGCATTCAAAATTGATTGTCACGGCTAATTAAGTGTGTCCTGGTGTGTCCTCTGGCCAATAAATTGAGTCGTCAGGCGCTTAGTTTGTTCGCAGGACTTTTTCCCCATATCCCCTTTGAAAAAGTGGCAAAGGGGTGTGACCGAAGCTAACGAGAGAAGCGAGAAAAGCAAGAGAATTGAGAGAATCACACGGGGATCGAACATTGTTAATGCGCTTTGTTGTGGGTGCGTGCAAGTCCTGCGGCGATTGAGAGTCCTTCGATATCCTCACAGTGCACCATATGTCCACTTTTGTGGGCCTAATGCCTGTCCGCCTCCCGCCTTTTGCCTTTTTTCCCTTTCAAGGGCAATTAATTTCTCGAGTGACAAATTTTTATAGACGTCGGCTCGCCTCTGTGTGTGTCTTTGCCATTAACCCCCTCGTTGGCTTCGATTTCTCTATTTCTCCAATTTCTCTGCGACTTTTTGTGGGCGTTTCTTGCCCATTTAGCCCGTTCGTTGGTTCGTTCAGAGTCAGAAAGAGCTCACAATAAATTTGCCCACAAATTATCGACAGCAGAGTCCCTTTCTCCCTATGAGAACTCCATTTGTGCGCAATGCAATTTAATCGCAAAAATATTTCCCCCTTTGCCAGCAATTGAATTTGACAAAAAATATAAGATAAAGGACGTATAATGCAAAGAAATTTAAGGGTTTCCCAACAATTCTCGATACTCCTTATGCTTCGATAAGAAATCGCTTTTGACGACACCCTGATGTATTAAATGAAGCTTATCAAAATGTAAAGAGCCATTAAATATGAAGTATAATTAATTTATAGGAGGCCTAGTTGCTGTTTGATGGAAATTTTTAATTTCCTGGTTTTATTTTTAAAGGTTCCCAGATGAGTGATTATAATTCTTAATTGCTTCTTCTGATTATTTTGAGACTAATAAGACGGAAATATTTCTTTTAATAATTTTGGTGGGTTTTGTAAATTATTAACATCAAAATCCCAGTTGACAGCCCGAAATTGCTTTATCTTTAGTTCTTATAGATGATTTATTGGTTTTTTGATAACTAAATTTTTTTAAAGGTTGTGACAAAAGGGTTATTATAACATTCCTGTAGTTATTTTTCATGATGACATCATTGTTTTGCTTAAACAAATTTGAAAAGTCTGCAATAGAAAATTCAAATAAAAAACTAATACTAATGATGTAAAACAATAATAATAAAATTGCAAAAGAGGACACAACTTCACTCCACCTTGTATTGGGCACTTCCGCTTGACGTGTGATGCGTTTTTGAAGGACCTACCCCTAAGTCCATGAGAAAAACTCACATCAGACGCCCAGTGAAAAGTGTCGCAAGCTGGGAAAAGAACAATCATTTGATCGGATTAGGTGGGTTTGGCTTCCGCTTTATTTTTTGTAGCTGTTGTTTTTTGAATTTTACATTTCGTTTGTCGCGTGTCGCCTTTGTTATCGGATTGCGTAACAGGTAAGGCGGGGATAAGCGAGTGTTATCGCAGAGGGTTGGAGGTGTATTTTATTTAAGGAGCAACCCGAAACTGTGGCAGGACGAATACGATTACGAGGGAATCGTCTCAGGCGGCAAAAGCAATCGCAAAAGGCAGGACGCGCAGGCAGGACAATTGTCAACTGTCATCCACGTGGCCACATCCTTCCTTACCCAGCTTCAACCCTTGCAACCCCTTTTCTGTGGACCGTTGGGCAGGCAAATGCAGCAAATCATGGTCATAATCATAATTACATTCGATCAGATAACGGCGAATTACAGTTCGAACGGGAGGCGGCTCTACGGCGGCGCAACTGCAATTTGAGCTAACGACGGAACCACGGAAAATCGCCTCATTTCGGCGATCATATTTCATTTTCATCATCAGGACACGGGTCCAGCATAAAACAATAGGAAAATCCTTTTCCCCCGCTTTCTGTGTTTTGTTGCCAAAATTGCGCTTATCGCGATTTACACGCACATAAAAGCGCAGCGAAATTCTAAACTCGAAAAAGAGAGATGGCGATAGTGAGTGATAAAGAGGGAGGGGTTGGGTGCAGAGCGAGACACCCAGCGATTAATGCACTGAGATAAGCCAGATAGACACAAGCCGGCTGAAAAAGAACCCAATAAACGTCCATCTAGTTAGCAGGAAAATCCAAACTTTTGATTGCGCCATCATTTTCCGTTCAATTTTGAACCTTATTAGTTAGATGCCCTGCTAAGTTGATAAGGTCAAGTGTATGTTTTTATCAGAAAACACATGAAATTTGCCATTCACATTAAATCTACTACATTTTCTGTGAAAAACTATAAAAATCTCGTAGGACTAAGAACACAGTTTTAGCTTAATGAGGCATTCGAAATATAGGTAATATAATTTTTATATTAATTTTTCACTTACCGATTTTCTTATTTTCGTTTCTTTGTTCTTCTTCGTACGTTTCTTGATGAATCGCATAGAGCGCACATTCGAAGAGATTCCATCTCTTTCATTCCTTTAATTTTTTATAACTCACAAAATTAAAAAGTATTTCATTAATTAATAAAACACAGAAAAAAAAAAAAAAAATAAAACAAAAATTGGATATATAATTTTACGTTGACCACAAAGGAATGGAAAGGAAGCGAAATACCTGTAAAATTACACACACGAACAACACACTATATTTCATCAGTATTGCACTTTTATATTCCCTCGGTTGATACACGCACTTTAAACACTATGTTTAAATTTATTCATTTATTTTGTATTTTCTTAGAGGTTACTTGCACTCACACACACATACAAATACGCGTAGGCCCCAACGCACACATACATAATGGCGGCTGCTGCTTGCTTGCAATGTCCACGGGAGTCTCAGTTTTTTTTATTGCACGTTACTTAAATTCCACTACTTAAATTCCATTTCCAATTGGGAACTGCCTAAACAAATGTCATACTATTATTATCACTTGGGTAGTTATTAAGTTCGCTTCAGCATTTGCACGATTTATGATGTTTTCACATTCCGTTTCCCGCGGTTACACTTCCAATTGGTAGGAAAAGCGCGCTCACATCACATTTACATTAGTTCTTGAACAATTCCGCGTGTTTAACACTTTATTAATTGTCCCCGCATAAAATGCAGCTAGTTGAATTGATTTGATCGTTTAGTAGACTTTATTAAACAGTTTTTTTCGGTCTAAAAAGGTTTTTTACAATTTGGCGATGTTGATCTTACTTTTCTTCTTCTTTTTCACCTCGCTCTCTTCCTTCTTTTTTTCACCTCGCTCTCTTAGTTGCGATTTGACACTAACGCGTTCCTTTTAGTGGTGAGAGAACTAAGGAAAAAATTGAATGGCCAAATTATGGTGTAATTAAAAGTTTGATTTTTTAAGCTCGCCCTGCTAACCTAATGAGACGAAATATTGGAAATAAAAATGCACAAGAGAAGGGATAAATTTGAAAAACTATTTACGTTTAATTTCTATAAAAAAAACATTCACAATTTTATTCAACCTGAAACTATCGGTAAAGGTAGGAAATGGACCAGAAACACGCATCAGTAAATGACTATAGCCATTTCGTTTGCACACTTGTCTGCGCGCGTTAATTAAGCGATAAAATTAATTTGTATGTCAACACTTAAAAAGCCGAGAGCGAGAGAATCATTTTCGATTATTAACAAATTGTGCACGCTCGCTTAATGGCAAAGTGTTATTGTTGTTGCAGTTGTTGTTGGCGTCGCCGCCAGCCGCCCAATAAATTCAACAGATTGCGCGAAATCTCCACATTTGCATCTCTGTCGCATGCATGTGTGTGTGTGTGTGTGTGGAGAGTGGCCATTTGCCTGCCGTATCTGTCTGTCTGCCTCACTCTCACTCTCCCTGCTGGCAGGCTTCCCCAGTCTACCCATCTCTGTCGCTCGCAATGCGATTAAAAATGCTTTCACGGCAAGTGCATTTCTGCGGTCGAAAGAGAGATGGCAGAGAGAGCAAGGGAGATGGCCAGAGGAAGAGAGGTGACCAAAGGCAGGCGCAAAAAAAATAATGTATGAAATCTGGCATATCGGCCTCATTATGCGAAATGTGTAATGCATGCGGCTCCTTTGAAATTCTTGCGGCTCCCATAGGTGACTGGACCTCGAGGTTTTCTGCAAAGGTGTGCCAGATGCACCCTGTAGATGAACGGAAATTTGGGAAAGCGGAAGCTAAGTTGTGTTATTTTGAGTTATCGATACACTTTGGAAAGTAATTCAATTAACGCTATTATTTAACATTTGTGTGTTAAAAATATTACTCGTATTGAAAATAAGGAAAATCTATTTGTATAAAGTTTACGCAAAGTAAAGAAGATATAAAAATGCATACTAAATATATTTACAATTAGGGATTTTAAATATTTGCATACTTATCTTTAAATTACACTTTCATATAATGTGACATTGTTATCCTGCGGCCCCTAAAAATATGCAAATGCCTGAGAAGGGACCGAAAAAAACATCCTATTTCTCCCCCTTTAGGAAAGGTGCAAACACATACGAAATACACATACAGAGGATGCACGAGTCCTTGCAACAACGTTAACCTTTATGTCGCTTTCCTTTCTTTTTTCCGTGGGCGATTTATGCGTTGCCCTGATAAATGAAGCTTTAATAAATTAAGAGCAACCCTCTCGAAAGGTTTTTGTATTGAGTTTATTTTTGTTTTATTGTTTGGCCTTTCACAAATATTTTTTCGCAGTCGCTGTGGCCCTTTTGTACGCCGATAATTTATCTTGTTTGGAGAGATTTTTATTTGGCACGTTAAATATGCAGAATGCAGCTTGCAACATGCAACATGAAGCATGAAACTCTCGGCATTCAAGTGCGTGAATAATGCAGCAAGTGTCGATTCATTTTATTCCAAAAGCGATAATAACAATTTGCAAAAATGCCGTAAAAAAATCGCTGACTCTTCGGCGCAGTTTGATGAAAAATCGTTTAAAATTTAAAGGCAGCCCAGGCTCATCCTGTTTGGACCCGCTTCTCCTCATCCTCAGATTGCCGGCCCTGTCATCACTTCATCACTCGCTTTTTTCTGCTCATTTTTTGTTCGTCCTGTTGTGTTTTCCTGTTTCAGCTCCAACTCCTGCGGACTCCTGTTCTTTGTCCTGTTGATAAATTGTAGTTTAAACGCTTTTACTCCAGTTTTAGTGGCTTTCGTTTAGTTTGCCGGTTTTTTATTAGGAGAGCCATTTAGCCTCGGATTTCCAGCTACCAACTCCTGACTCCTGAAATTCTCCTCCTGACTTTCGGCCACAAAACGGTTGGCTAGAGACACAAACTAATTGTTTGTTTCTGCATCCCTCAGTTAGCAAGGATGATGGATGATTATTTCTGATGTTTTGACCCTCTTTAGGTTAAGAGATCCTTTTGTAGTTGGATTATCAGTTTTGGGGCTTATTATTTGTGTAGCTTTCAGAGGACGTAACTCTTATGTTTTTCCTTTTAATGTTAATTGGGTTGCTCTTATATACTTTTATTTTATATTTTCCCAAACTATATACACAGAGCCCACTCCTTTATGGTCAAATTCCAAAACAAACAGGTGACAAATACAAGTTGTCCCACAAAAAACTTTATGTCCTGTGCCAAGAGAAAAAACATTGAAAATCCATTACCCCGGAAGGGGATAAAAAGGACATGCCATCCTTGTCCCGTGTCCTTGTCCGGCCTATAATTAGCTGCACTCCGTCCGGGCAAGTTCGAGCCGTAATGCCAAGGATATACCACACACAAATTGGACACTGAGCCGGGGCTATCGAGAGCTGAGCTTCTGGGTCTGATCCTTTACAGGTTACGGCCACGGCTTGGGGGGAATTATTAACCTGACAAACGGGATAATAAGGGATGATCATAATTTTACATGTGCCCAGCTAATGCCAAACACAACGGGTGGTCTGGGAGGTTATAAATGTATATCTGAAGGGTAGGATTCTGGAGTACTGATGCTGATGCTGCTGCTGGTTGCATTAAAATTAATTTCTGATTATCTATCTGGTTGGGCACAGCTTCTGTGCGAGGAAATGCACATATGTATGGAGGCAGCACTCGTCCTTGACGTCCTTGCTGCTGGTTTTTTGTTTTTACATTTTTGGTGGATGAACCCGAACGCAGCTCAGGTTAGCTGCCTCCTCACTCGGTTATTGTTATTACTTTTGCGTGTATCTCTTGCTGTCAGTTGATGAATGATCCTCTCACCCCCCGAAGTCCTGGGTGTCCTTCGCATATGCCGTGTTTTTGCCAAGCTAATTCGCCGGATGAGTGTTGGATTACGGTTAACAGGGGGAAGAATGCACAGCAAGCGAGGGAGGGCAGGGCACCCGCTTTAATCATTTTTAAATTAGAGAACTATGCGCCTTTTTGTGTGCCACCCCCTAGGCAACCATTTGTTTATCTATTTTCCTCGAGAGTTTGGCAAGTTCGAGAGGTTTTTGTTGCCCGGAAATTGCAGCAGATTGTCTAACGCTGCACTTGCGGTCGCCGTAGCTTCCACATGGCACGATTTCGAACCCGCCACACGCCTCACTTCACTTGCACCGCAGCAAATAAACAAACACTGTTCGTTCGAGTGGCGTTTTCACTGGGCAAACACACAACACAAAAATATAAACACAAATTCAAATACTAGCGACTGTATGGCACAGTACGCCCCTCGAATATTATTCATGCGGAGGTAAAAATTGTGGACACTGTCAATATTTGCGCTGGGTCCCATATGTCGATTTGCTGGAGGACCGAGTTCTCGGTGTCCTGTAATTAGCATTTATGTGTGTTTGTCTTTGGGCCAAAATGAGAGTTGATACAGAGGAAGGCGGGGGTCAAAGGTCCGGAGTATGGGGGTTAAGACGGGTGTCAATGGCAATGGTCTAATTTTGGGGTCGGGTTTGGGAGAGGGGGCTTATTTCAGGCGAATAAATCAATAGAAATGGGAAATTATTAGGATTTACTTTATTCTTATTGAATTAATTTTCTTTAAAATATTTCGATTCAAGAATTTATTTAACGTTTTAAATAGAGGAGCTTTATGATTTCTAGAAGTAAAGTATGTTTAATTATGAGTAAGTTATAAGCACACCTAATTTACGAAAATATTAAACCTATTATGCCTTTGAATGATCTCTTCCAGGCCATCATATACGAGGGTCAGGACAAGAACCCGGAGATGTGTCGCGTGCTACTTACGCACGAGGTGATGTGCAGGTGAGTCCCGTGCTCCTTTATGTCCTTATCAATAATATTCCTATACTTTTATTACCCTTGCTCTCTGCCTGTAAAGCAATCCACACCTTTCTTTAACTGATTTGCGAATCGAAATCTCAAGTCTCGGGGGCATTCGGCGAGAGGCAGCTCCCAGGAGCAGCTTTCTTTAAGTTTTCCCTTTTTCCTTGCCTTGCTTTTTTTCCCCAGCTCCATTCCTTTTTTTAGCCATTCAAATTATAGAGACCTGAGCTCTTATTTGCTTTGTTTTTTTTTGGCCCGTTTTCCCGTGATTTTCCCTGGGTTTCCTTCGCTTTAATTTTGTTGATTTTTAAGCTCGGCCCGGCCCTGGCCAGAGAGTGTCCTTCGTTTTATTTTCACGCTCAAACGCACGCGAGCTGAAACGTATAAATGGTTGACTGCCAGCCTCCCCAGGACACCCCCGCAGGACACTTGGGCTGCCTCTGCTTCGCCTACTGCTGTTCACCCTTCTAGCAGCTTTCTGACAGTTGAAGGTTGCGTAGAAAATAAAAACGGCGCAAAAAAAGCCAAGAGAAGTTACCAACAACAACGAAAAAATTACACAGCTTTAGCCGGCGCCAACCCCCCTTTTCACCCCCCTTTCAAGGACCTGCTCTTGCTGTTGTTGCTGCTGCTGGCCGGCCATCTTTTATTATTTCGGATTGGCACCCAGTTTTTATGTTTGCGTAGCATTATCAAAAACAAGGGGACATCGCACACACGTATACCCAAGCGGGGGTTGCAGCCTCCCCCTGGAAGAACGAGTCCTTGCGAGAGAGAGAGAGAGCTAGCAGGGTGGCGTCTTCTTTATCGCTTTGGCTTTGGCTTTGCGCCCATTTCAGTCATCCATGTTTATGTTATACGGCCGAAAGCCGGGTCCAAGCCAAAAATACCACCCCCAGGATGACCCTCAGCGCCAGCCTCTGTCCCCTTCCCGTATTTATTATTTTCTTTTTTTTTAGAGCCAGCCCCGGGGCTGTGCAGTCGTGGAATTACGCAGCCATTGAACTCGATATAGATATATGTGGCTCGTATATATAGATGCAGATAACGGATAAGTGCGGCGATGTCGGCGGCGGAGCAATGACAAATGTCTGACCCCCAAAAAATAGAAGCACTTCTAACATACTTTTTGAAGAGACTATAAAAAGAGTCTAAATTTAAGCCCTTGAAGGCTTGACAAAGTTGACAAGTTAACTCTTTAAGATCATAGTTTACACTTTAAAGTCTCAGTAAATAAAGATTTTTTTTTTCTAAAACATTAAGTATACGCACTGTTGTCAAGGCATCAAATACAAATCAAAGCAGTTCATATTTATGTTTCTCTTATAACTACTTAAAAAGTATTGATAGTAATTAAAGCCCTACCCTAATATACAGAGTACTTGAGTTAACCCATCGAATTTATGAAAAATCCTTCTCCTATTTTTCAGCCGCTGCTGTGATAAAAAGAGCTGTGGTAACCGCAACGAGACGCCATCGGACCCCGTCATTATTGATCGGTAAGTAGTCATAGTTCATACCCCCCTTCACTACCATGTCCAGGACCCAGACCCTCTCCTCCTGGCCGGGACACCGTCCTGTTGCTCCAGCCACACACAAAAGATGACATTTTAAGCTGCTTTTCATCATCGTCGCTGGCTTTTTATATTTGCCAGCCTCGGCTCTGCGGCTGGTGTATGCGTATCGTTGATTTATTGGCATTATTATCAACTGCAATATAAAACACGATGCGACAGACATGCAAAGAGCACCTCGAACGACGGATCCGGGGAAAGGGCAGTCCTTTCAGGATCTGAAACTAAAACAGAAGCTGCTTCTGCTGCAGCTGGGAGAGTCAACAAAAATTCATCAAAATGGCAGCGCAAATTCTATTTTCATAAATTGTAAATTGAGACGAGTTCGCGGCAATCCGACACTCCCCCAGGCAGGACTCGCGTCTCTCAACGAAACCGAGCAATGAGCAACCCCAAGGACTGTCGCGTGTCAGGCGAATTATGTTAATTGTATGCACATCCTTGCGGCTGCCACGCCTCCCCCGTCTCCTTGGCCCGGCGTGTGTCCTCTCTAATTGGCTTCGGAAATATTATTTTGAGTGAAGGAAATTAGACAGCAACCAAAAATGCAAAGCAAATTGTTATGGGTCTGAGAAATCCTTTGAGCAGAAATGGAAGGCATAGCTCTAGGAAGCTATGACTTTTAATAGGAATAAAGAAGGCATATACATACATTCGTTAAATTAATATATTTAGGTGCTTTAGGAGACTAAGATGCTGTTCTTCCTCTAAATCAACCTCTTAAAATTAGAGTAATATTCTTCCTGGACTATCCCTTAATTATTTCATTTCAACCTTGGAAATCGACCAAGTCTGGTACAATTACTCAACCACAGGCTTCAACTCTATTAGCTTCTTCAACGAAACAAAAAATCCCCATTGATTTCTATTTGAGCATTTAGTGATCAAACCTTTCTTGGTCATCGCCGCCAAACTCATTGAGTTGTTAAACAATTTTCCAGTCCCCAGGCCCCATTAAATTGAGGCACACCTTATGCAGATGATAATCATCGCTCTGTGTGATTCCGCGTAAACGAGCAGAACGCGGACCTCCGGCGAAGGGTGTCCCCGAGTATTTGCCTATCTCCATACCAGGACTGCCTTTCCAGGACTGCCCACAGAGGCGTTCCGCGAAACTCCGAGATCGCAGAGTCTGCGTAATGATTCTATTATTAAAGTGGCCAGCAAAAGTGTGTCTGCAACCGGTTGTTGTTACCTGTTACCTGACGACAATCAGCCCATAATTGGTGTCATAATTAAATTTAATTGATTGCCTCTGATGGTGCTGCCCCTGCCCCTGCCCAGCTCCCACTGCCCACCTTCTACTCCTTTGTGTGCCTCAGCTTGCAAATTAGGAGTTGAAAAAACCAAGTGGTTCTTGCCACACAGAATGGGAGATTGGAGTTCTACTAAAAAACAAGATCTCGGCAAGATCAGAGGTCCATGCGTTGCACATTTATGATCTTGTTAAAATTGCTCTGCGTGTTGCTGTTGCCCCAGAATGGCCCCGAATGCCACTGTCATCCGTTGGAGTAACAGTTACAATCGGGAGAAGATCTTAGATCGCAGAGCATCTCCTCCTGGCAATCTCTTTTTCCGCTCCACGTGCCCGGGCTCGACACTTTGCGCTTGATATTTACGATTATTAATTCATTTCTCCCTATTTATTTACCTTGTTAGCCGGTTGGGCAAGTCTTCAGCTCTGGTGCTATAGTTAATCCTATTCAGAGATGGAAGCGTGAGTGATATGAAAAATATACATGGTTATAGTGGATGCTCAGGGCTTAAAGTAAATGTATAATAGGTTAGATCATATATGTCCCATGACAAATCAAAAGGTTTTTAATTATTTAATTGTAATTAATCACTGTTTCTTACAATCAAACATACGTTCTAACCTTTAAATACCTGTGAACCATAATTAGAAAAAGGTATCACCTCCTGGGTTCCCAGTGGCCCATCTCAGGTATTTCTATTAAGCTATCGTGACACGCTCACACCTGTGATCCCCGCCGCATTTCGCATTTGTCAGTCGGGCTGTAACTTTTGTCGGCATCGCATTCCTCGAGGAGGAGAGAAGCCTCGACCAGCGGGCGCATATCAATCACCGACTAAAAACACTCCCAGCTAGCAGCTACTACCAGCTACCATCTCCAATCAGCTTAGGAGGCGGCATGGATCAGTCGATCGGAGTGGCATCCAGCCAGGCCGAGGAGGCAGTCAACCCACTCCGCCGCCGCCCGCTCATTGATATGCCAGTAGATCATGCCGCCGCCGCCGGCGGGAAGACAAAGACCCCGGGATAATCTATCTGTTCGCAACTAAATTTTGCCATACATCGATCGCGGGAGGGGAGGAAATCAAGCTAAAGCGCTAACTTGCCCGGGGGTCCAACGCATTTTGCCACTCAGTGCTCCACCATTCTCTCCTCGGGATCTCCTCGGGATCACCTCTGGTTCGCCTCCTCTTGAATCCCCTGCTCCGGCCGGTCAAACTTTGTCAGCGGCGCGCAACAATTGGAACTGATTGAAAATTCCGAATCGGGGATCCACGGATCCAGGGACTTGCATTTCCAAGTGGTTTGACGAAAGCCAAAAACTGATACGATATGACAACAGCAACAGCACAACAACACCAGTCGAGAGGCAGTTGCACTGACAGAGAAAACTGGGTTATATTATATACTTTTGTATAACTTAATGTTATATAATAATATTAATGAAATTAAGATAGAATATTTCATATAAAACCCAGCGAATATATATTTATATTTCTCTTAGATATCTATTTTATAAAATGTCCTTTCTTAACATTGTCGAATAATATCTTTCATCAGATATTTTCCTTTATATTTTCTGTATTATTATTGATCTCATTAGCATCGAATTTCCTTAGCTGGTTTTTCTCCGTGTGGATCCAACTACCAGATTTCTCTCTTTCGGCCCGACTGACGTTCGAACGTGTGCCGTGAGAGTTGCAGCAGCAACTACAACAAGAGCAGCAGCAAAATAACAACAATCACGGTAGCCAGTAGCCACTTGGCCACATTCGCCGCCGATCTGCACATGTTTTATTGATGAATTTCTGTTATTCATGCAGCCGATCTGCAGTTGGTCGAGTCGGTTCGCCACAGAGGAGGCTTTGGAGATGCCGAAATTGTGCACACAATGAGCTGGGAAACAGTGGGTTAGGCGATGAAAATATGGGAAATAAATATTGCCTAATTGTAGTTTAAAATATTTAGTATAGCATTTCTTTCTTTATTACATGGCTAAAAGAAAGCTAAGCTTGTTGAATCCCCTAAAAGGTATCAGAAATTAAGCTACAAATTATTTAATCTCAATAAAAAATAATTTACATTAGGCTTCCTTATACACACACCCACTGTGGCCTAGATCGCTGGGATTTGCAATTACCTGGGGCAGGTGATGAGATGAGGGCTTAGTCGCAGTC
Source organism: Drosophila jambulina (assembly GCA_018152175.1). Classification (NCBI taxonomy): domain Eukaryota; kingdom Metazoa; phylum Arthropoda; class Insecta; order Diptera; family Drosophilidae; genus Drosophila; species Drosophila jambulina. The sequence continues at coordinate 22,473,842 of JAECXH010000113.1, read as the reverse complement.
TCCTCCATCTCGTCTCGGTTGGAGTGATGCCCTCTCTTTCTGTGCAGACCTCTTTTTTATTTATGATTTGCGAGGACACTCGCATTGTCTCCGGAATCGCATCGAAATCGAAGCAAATGAATCGCATTTTGTGCCTGGCCTTTTTCCTTTTAGCCCAGTTTGTTGGCATGCACTTCGTGTGTGTTCCATAATTAAGTGAATTTAAAGCTCACTTCGGCGGTGGTCGGTATGGTTGTTCTTGTTGTTTTTATTGTCCAAGTCCTTGTATTTGTTGGCACTCTTGAGAAGTATTCGTGTTGCTGGTTCAGCGACATGTTCCACGTTTTTGTCACACATTTCCAACCGATCTTGAGTGCTTCTTGTTTATATATAGTATTTTTTTCGTGCTTGTTTCTGGGCTTTTTCTGTGTGCTCCATTTGTTGAATATCATTTTTGATTCCACATCTGGCGCGTATGCGTAATGACGTGAGTTATATTGACAGGCATGCAATTGGCATCGTTATCGCCGCGCGGTCATTAAAATCGTTATCGCGTGACAAGCGCCGCGCAATCGACTTTTTAATTTGGCTAAATTGTTGAGCAATCGAAACAAAAAGTATCTGCCACCACAGAAAACACCCATCTGCTACATAGCAAACACAAAAAAGAGTACAGAAAACATAAAGAAAAACAATAGATTGTGGGCAGGGGGAAAAGCTCTCAGGCGAACAATCGAAAATTTGCCACTCTGGCATTTATCCACGTCATTGGCGTTTTCTTCGCTTTATTTCAATTTTCTATATTTGCCAGCGTTTTGTCCACCGCAGCAACGCCAAATAAACTAAGTGCCAACTCCCGGAAAACTCCAACTCCACTCTATCTGCTCCACCTACTGCCACTGCCCCTCTTTCCCACCCCCTCTTGGTCCGCAACAAATAGAATTGACATTTTGTGGTGTCCAATATGCAAAAACATTACGCCAAAGAGTTCGACAGTTATGCTGAGATTAGTAAGAGTCATTTAATAAGTCCATAAATAAAATTAATAAAAATATTTTTAAAATATTAAAATATATATTAGAAATAAAGCAAACTCCCGGACAAGAAACCGACCGAACTAGGCCAATAAATGAATTAATTTTAATTAGGAAAGGATTCTTACGCTAGTTTTCAGGTTAAAAAATCCACCTTACTGAATTTAAAACTTAAAATATAAAATACATTTTTTGCCGTACATACATAGCTAGATTGACTAGGGTGTTAATGCTGATCAAGAATATATGTATATGACTTACAGGGTCGGAAATGACTCCTTCACTGCGTTGTAAGATTCTGAAATTGTTGTTACATTTTTGTAACAGTATTTAATATTTCTGTCCAAACATTTCTTCGCTTACTTAAATGAAGAAATAGTTAAATAAATGTAGCAGCAAATTCTCTTGCATACCCCATGCTTAGTTTCCCTATTATCGCGACCGCGAGTGTGCTGCGTGAGTGGTGAGGAAATGTTTTGGGCCATGCATTGCATGCCGCCTGCCTTGATAATCGCACCGCGCTAAAAATGATGACAAAACTGCTGCTGCTAGTTGCTGCCCGTGGCCACAGTTTTTAATTTTCTAAATGCATTCCCGGCCACCTGGTTGGGATGTCGTGTCCTACGGATCGAGGAGGTGGTTATTTCCCAAGTCCTCGCTGCTCTGCCTGTGTCCTGCTCAAATATTCAAAGCGACGCAAAGGCAAACAACACGGCAAAATGTGAAAAAAGACGAAACGAAGAGAATTTCGACGGCATTTGCGGTCAGCAGGAATCGACAGTCGTCCCGCCGTGAAATATTGGGCAGACTTCCCCGGCAGACATCCAGAGAGTGGGTGGCGACCATAACAGTTAATTATCGATAAAGATATGAGGAGCAGCGCATATTTCTGACTTTTTATCGCAGCGCCCAGCTATCTCTCCCCCCGAAAATTTAGATATATGAAAGCCAGGCAAGAGCGATATATATATATAATTTTTTTAGAGTCTTCCCACCGATTATCTTTGAAGTGGAAGCAATTGAGTTTCAGCTTCAGTTCGAACTGCATTTAGATATTTGCACCTCGTAAATCAAACGAATTGAATTTTTGCATTTCAAAAGAACTCAGGGCGAGGCATGGGTACATTTGCATATTTGTAGTAGACACAGTGTCTATTGAAATTGAATTATTAATGCAAATTTTCCAGCGAACTTTTCCCCACATTTCCCACTTTAAATTGGCACTCTCTCTCTCCATATTTTTTGGCATTCTGAATTTAGGATTGCTCTTGGGAAATGCAGTTTATTAAATCATAAATGTAGGTATATATATGCCAACTGAAATTCACCATTGAAATATGGGAAATCATTTTGTAGAATTGCATATATATACCGATTAACTAAGCGATTGTATTTCAATATCGATTAACTAAACGATTGTACTTACACGGCGATTAACCGTTAAATTGCAAATATATAAATAAGATATTTTACCTAAATGATAATGATAATGATAGATTTACAAAATCTGTATCAATATTAATGATGTTTTTGATATATTGTGCGTGATACTTTAGTCGATATCGAACTTTTCCCATCCTCCATTATCCCATATCTGTCCCTTTAGCCCCACTTAAAACTATCTCACCCAATTAAAATTCGTAACCCTTAAATAGCTGAAGCCATTCCCTGAGGTTAACCGGAATGAATTTTCCCGAGCTGGCCGTCTAATGTGCATAATTGATCCACACACACATAATCAGGAGGAGGACATATGGTGGATTAAAAATGCAGAGATCTGAGCCGAAAAGCCACATTGTCGTTGTCTCGTCTCATCATCTTGGGATGAACTCATCTATTAGTTGGTGTGCGTTAGCCATTTCCTCAGCCATTTACCCCTCTTGCATAATTAATGGTATTAAAAGCGTTAACTGACAGTCATGCACACTCACACACATGCCAAAGTAGTTGGCATAATTCGGGGCCTTTCAATGAGGTCGATAATTTGATGGTTCAGTAGAGGTCGCCGTCGTTACTCCCCCCGAAAACGCCTTCAGATACATTTGTATCTTCCAGCTACTTTTATCGTCGTCTGATATCTAACCTCGAAACGCTGCTGGTGTGTGTGCCTGTGTGTGTATGAAAATAATCAGTTTAGAGATGAAGAAATCCCAAGAACAACAAGCTGCTTTCCCCCTCCTTGGAAAAAAAGACAACATTCGCAAGGTATTTCCCCGGTCCCAGCGGCATGACTTTCGGTCCCAAAGCAACCCCAAAAAAATATACACAAAAACAGAACAGAAAGCCAAAAAGATTCATTCACCCAAAAATGAACTCGAGAACCCGTAAAAAGCTCACTCGTATCCCAAAGATACACTCAAAGTGTCTTCACTCACTTTCGCTCTCTCTCTGAGAGAAAGCCTCGTGAAGCGAAAGTGTTTTCAACAAGTTCTCTTCCGGCCAAAAGGATAAACGTATCTGCAGACAGCAGCACGCCAAACAAACAAGGAAATGCACTCGGAAAAAATATTTTGAGTAATACTCAAAATGTTAACAAAAGTGTGAGATTTCAGGTATGAAAAGTACTTTCTTGCAAAAGATACATATATTCTCTTTTACAGAGCCCAGAACCAATGGTCCTTATGAAAAGAATTAGAATGTACCTAAAAAAGTATATATTTTCTCTAGAAAAATATCCAACCCAGACACTCCTTAAAAATAAACCTAAATAATCCTTCTAGAAGTACAGGTATTTCCCACAGTGCACTCCGCTGAAGACATATCTTGAAACTTCACCCCCTGCGAAAGTCTATTATAATACAAAGGAACCCAAAAAAGAAAGCTATGAACTTCAGATACGGCAGGGTGGATAAGTGGGAATCGCAGTCGGAATCCATGGAATCCTTGGGCTGCCAAGCGTGGAGCGTTAAGCCGAGAAGGAGCATAAATAAATAAAGCCCGAGCAGCAACAATAGAAGGCGGCAAAATGGTGACTTCATCCTTGTCGACGGCCATGTTTTTGGGACGCTCTCTCTGTCTTTCCGTCTCTCTGTCTCCGTCTCCCTGTCTCCCAGTCTCTACTTGTGTATTTTTTGGTGGAGAAAATGCCAAAAGGCATAGAAATGGCGCGAAAGTAAGTTTTGGCATTATTTTGGGCCTCTTCTCCACTTCTAGACCCCGACACTCGTTGTCATTGCCCCATAGTCATTGGGTTTATGCGACAATAAAGTTGAAAATTTTGAATATTATCGTTAGTGAAAAATTAGAGACAAGTTGGGGGTGTGCACACCTTTCATACCGCTCAACTGAGTTCTTCCTGTGTGTCCTGTGGCTGGCGTGCGCCAAAAACGCTCTCGGCTCCTCACGGCGGCGGCCTGTTCACACCATCTCCAGATAAAATCAGCGGAAATGGGACGCTGGAGGTGGCAAAGGAGCCGAGCCGAGCCTGGGCAAAGCGATTTATGTCCTCGCCAAATTCATCATTAAATTTGTGTGTTGTTTTGCGATGCAAAGATAATGCCACAATTTGTTGTTCGCGCGATGTTGCTGCTCCCTCGCATATTCACAGTTAATCGCTGCCTCCTCGGAAAACCATAAACCAGGAAAAGTTTTTGACGCTTTTTTAGATAAAGATATTCTGGGAATTTATTTCAATTTTCTGTGACTGCGATGAGCGCTGGATAGGGCTATGGTCTGGGGTTAAGGTTAAGGCTTACAAGTTATGGTAAAACAGGCTAGGTGAGGACATTTTAAGATAAGAAGTTTTTGAGATACTAGCAGGAGGTTTATAATAATCTTTGGGATATTTACAATAGAATATTTCAAAAGAAACTAAGTATTTTATTGGTCTTTTATGGACATTCCCCTAATTTTATTCTACTATAATCTTGACAAGGAATATATAATGATCAAAGAGTTACAAAGGAAGTTAAATATTTTATAATACAAAGATTATATCACCATAGAATCTTAGCCTTTTCTAGGCCTCTCTTTCTAGTATTTCCCACTTGAATTTGACCACCAATCAAGTGTACTTTTTAGAGACTAAAAATATATCCAATCTCCCTCCAATCAAAGGTCACTCGAAAGTGGAGTCTCTCGACTTGCTCCTGCTACCAAATATGAATGACCAATTATGCACTTCGTTGGCGCTACGTGACTGAGCTGCCAATGGAGTCCGGGGCGAATCTGTGCGCCTTTGGGGAAATTCTCGGGAAATGTCTTCCCGTCAAGGTGGTGGCCCCCGGTGTCAAGTGCTAGCGCATTTGATGATGCGTAGCTTTTCATTAAATGAAAATTTTCGCTGGCACAAACAAAAGGACAAAGAAGAGGCCAAAACAGAGCAAACTTTGTTGCGAAGGAGAGCCCAACGAATGGGAATTGGAGAATTGCAGGAGAAAGGGCGTTTAAGGTGGAAGACACTTTGATTTATTGGCAGGACGCGACTGGAATTTTTAATTGCCAAAAAACGGTGGCGGGCAGGACGAAAAATCAGCGGAAAAATTCTTGTGGCGGCTGAAAAAATTGAATTGGTCAGGATTTCATAAAGGAAGATTCGAATCCTAGTTAGACTATTGAGAGTTTCAAACTGCAGCGGAGAATGACCTAAAGAAAGACATCGGCCTAGACAAATGCAAATGTCTCCCTGGGAATTTATGCGTCCTGTGTCAGGATATTTTGAAAACATTGTAAGGCGAAGCGTAGGCGAGGATGAAGGCAGGCTGCTTCCGAGAAGTCAATTAGCTGCCCATAAAAACCGAGCACAGGCTCTGCAATGAAGCATCCCAATGTGATGACATCCCTTGTACATCCTCGCGTTTCCCGGGGATGAAGTCATCGCCCGAGCAAGTGGAATGATCCTCCCAATAGCCACTCGATACGTATTCAAATTTCAGAGCTGCAGTTGCATCTGTGAGCTGCGTGTGTAATACGATACAGTATCTGACAGATACACGGCTCGGCTCACGGCTCACGGCTCTCTTGGGATGGTTTGTGTTAATGATGACGACGATGGTGATGCCGTCTCTGTAATGGACGCACATCTGGTTCCATTGCCAGGTCCAGCCATAGTTCCCGATAAGCGCCTCGCGTGAAAAAAAATAAAAGCATGCATGTAATTATTCGTATATTTTTTGTATATGTTTTTCTGATTCATTATAAACTTTGGCCTAAGGGGGGCGCCCTCGCATATCAATTCTAATTGAAATTTTTAGCTTTTTCGGGCATATCTCAGCCTGTCAGTTTCTTATCGCCGCTGAGTTTGGATTTATGGTTATATGTCTGGCTATACATATTTTGTTTTTAAAGAGAAAATAAAAAACTGCCTAAAAGTTTTCGGAATAAGTATATAAACAAATTTGCGACAAGGACATATGCAGAGGCCGCCCGCTGTTTGGCCAGAGATTAACCCTCCTACTCCCCGACCTCGGCTTCCTGCTAATTTGTCCAATTTGTCGAGTGCGAAAAACAACAAAAAATATATACCCCCGCTGTTTGGAAGGGAAAATATTATTTGTGCAAATAAAAAAAGGGGGCTGTATCATGTCGCCGGCGGATGCACAAAAGTATTTTCAGCTTTTAAATGCAACGCACACGGGTGTCAATTTCCACTCGCCCTGGCACTGACACTCTAGCGTCCTGGCCGCAGGACATTTGCCGTCTGTCACCCCACTTATCGCCAGTGGCCCCGGGGCCAAACATCTGCCCAGAAAACTGGGAAAAATGAATGAAAAGAGAGCAAGTGACAGGCAGCTAAAAGGCGGCGCTACCGGTCATTAGCTACTCGTAAGGCCGTCATTGGGTATTGTTGGAGGTCTGGAAGCCATCGTAAAAAGTCTTAATTGAAGCCTTTATGCCGGCTTTTTATGTCCAACTTATGGATCATTGCACAAAGCTAAGCGTCGTAGATTTGTGTATATATTCCGTTTGAGAGGTGTCGGATGTTGAGGAGAGTAAGAAAAAGAATCCTATAATGAAAACTATGATAAATAGCATCTAAACATAGCTTTTTTAAATGCTAAATGAAACCTCAATACATAGTGTATATATTAATACATATTTTTAGAGAAACCCCTATTTGTGCTAGCTTGTAACAAACCTGTAAGACTTAGACCTTTCTATCAGAAATATTTTTACCTTTTAATAAGCCCCATTTTTTCTCAGTGTTAAGCTCTAAAGGTAGTTTTTACAACCCATTGATTAACCCCAACGATTATTCCTATTTACAGCTTCTTCCTCAAGTTCTTTTTGAAGTGCAATCAAAATTGTTTAAAGAATGCCGGCAACCCGCGGGATATGCGCAGATTTCAGGTGAGTAAAACCAGCCCATCCAGGCATTAGTAACAATTAATATATATTTTGTATACCCTCTAATCTCAGGTGGTGATCTCCACACAGGTGGCCGTTGATGGACCACTGCTGGCCATCTCCGACAACATGTTCGTGCACAACAATTCGAAGCACGGGCGGAGGGCCAAACGACTGGACACTACGGAAGGTACAGGCAACACATCCCTGTCCATTTCCGGTCACCCCCTAGCGCCCGACAGTACCTACGATGGTCCGTAGCAAAATTCCAATTATTCCGACCACACATTTTATTCGTTTTACGTAGCTCCAGAGATCCCCCAAACAACCCCCCAAGAAATTCCCCAACTTATCATTTTTTACGTAGCAATTGGCAGATCCGAAGAGAAGATCAAAATCGACATACTTTAACCCAACTAACCCAAGCCATCTCTGGGATCTCTCGATTGCAGGTCTCTATCCCCCACTGCCCGTGGCCACGCCCTGCATCAAGGCGATCTCACCTAGCGAGGGCTGGACAACTGGCGGCGCCACCGTCATCATTGTGGGCGATAACTTCTTCGATGGCCTCCAAGTGGTCTTTGGCACTATGCTGGTCTGGAGCGAGCTGATTACCTCGCATGCGATTCGGGTGCAGACGCCACCGCGGCACATTCCCGGCGTGGTCGAGGTGACGCTATCCTACAAGAGCAAGCAATTCTGCAAGGGGTCGCCCGGTCGCTTCGTCTATGTCTGTAAGTGGTCGCAGCTGGCAACCGCTCCTAACTCTTTACGCCAAGTCTAACCTGTTCTTGTTTTACGTTCCAAGCAGCTCTCAACGAACCCACTATTGACTACGGTTTCCAGCGCCTACAAAAGCTTATACCCCGGCATCCTGGTGATCCCGAGAAGCTGCAGAAGGAGATAATCCTTAAGCGAGCAGCCGACCTAGTAGAGGCACTGTATTCCATGCCCAGGTAAGCGCATCTCTGTTAAGTTATATTCCACGGAAAGCTAATACGCAACCCGTGTTGCAGCAGATCCCCGGGCGGCTCTACAGGCTTCAACTCCTACGCCGGCCAGCTGGCGGTCAGTGTGCAGGATGGCACTGGCCAGTGGACCGAGGACGACTACCAACGGGCCCAGTCGAGCAGCGTGAGTCCGCGGGGTGGTTACTGCAGCAGTGCTTCCACGCCGCATAGTTCGGGAGGATCCTATGGTGCCACGGCCGCTAGTGCGGCGGTGGCAGCCACTGCCAATGGCTATGCACCTGCACCCAACATGGGCACGTTGTCCTCCTCGCCCGGCAGCGTTTTCAACTCGACGTCAAGTAAGTTTTACAGCTCCTAGATGTGTAAGCTCACTCTAAAGGTGAAGGGAAGAACCCAGTGATTTTGGAAAGACTCCACAGTTCAATCATCTCTCGATTGAGGATTCATTTCCCCTACTTATCCTACTTAACTTAAGTTGATTTTACCTTATGTTCTGTATAACTCTCACATGAATACCGCCCCCACATAACTCTCTAGTCGCCTCCATAAACCCCTTCCTCAGTTCTTACCCGAAACAAAGTGAACAAAGTATGCTCAGCAAGTGCATTTTCGCCATTAATTCCAACAGTGTCCGCCGTGTCGTCGACGTGGCATCAGGCGTTCGTGCAGCACCACCATGCGGCGGCCGCCCATCCGCACCATCACTACCCGCATCCGCACCAGCCCTGGCACAATCCGGCCGTGTCAGCAGCCACGGCGGCGGCCGTATAAAACATATGTACCCGGAGAGTTCAACGGAAGGAGAGCAGAACCAGGACCTGCGAGGAAATTAAATGCTGTCCCCGCCCAACCCTCAGAAAAATAGAAAGAAAAATCGACACGCCAGCCACCCATGCAGGCAGATAGCCAGACAGAGACAATCTATCAATCGGCAAGGACATGGCCAAAAAAGGGGTGGCAAATAACAAATCTGAGCACTCTAAAACACACATCCACCTTCAACAGACACCACAAACAACACACGATTAACGGTATTTATAATTTCCATTATCCCTATGAATGTATAAGTAAGAAAAATCCTTATCCCCTTAATTCTTCCTCCCGAGAAGCGTATTATTTGTGTAGATTTGAGTAGGAAATTTCCCCAATAGATTCCCTTTACCTATAAGAGTATTCTTATAAATATATTTTGAATATTAACTCTTGTTTATATATATTTTCAGGGGTCAGCAGCCTGAGTTTTAATCCCTTCGCCCTGCCCACCTGCAACACACAGGGCTATAGCACCCAACTGGTGACCTCAACCAAATAATATTACTACTAATGAGGCTATTGGCAGGCCACCAATCCCCTCGCGGACATCCACAAGAAGCTCGACAGTGCAATAAACAAGAGGAAATGGATCCAAAATTCACAAAAATAACACAACAAAAACTCAAAAAAAGCAAAAACCTATTGTACATTTTTTGATTAAACACCGTTTTTAATTTATATTAAAATACGCCTCGGCAATAGATATATAACAAATACATATAGAATACCATATCAAAGTAAATTAAAACATATGAACAGGGGCTTAGGGACCCGAAAAAGAAATCATTTTGTAAATATTTATCCCAAAATATACATAAACTTAAAGCTTAATATTAATCGGAACTGTGAATAGAAGAAATTATACCAATTTATATACTTGATGATGATTGATCAATTCTAAACAAAAATACGAAAGATATACCAAACCAGATACAATTTGAATGAACTTTTTGGACATAAAACTAACTGCTTGTATACGATACTTTCTTGGATAAATATCGAAAAATAAAATAAAATAAAATAAAAAGAAATATGGGGTATACCCACGCTCTCTCTGCCAATTGAGAAAACCGAAATCAAAATGTTATATACCTACATAGATATACTCCTCATTCGCGGTGACATTTGCAGCATATCTAAGCGTAATATTACAATGAAATTTATACCAAAACAACTTTTGGCAAAACATATCGTGCACTTAGTCCTAATATCCAACAAGTCCATCTCACGCGATCCCATTCTCGTATATATAGTACATCATTTCCACCATTCGAAATTCATAAGGAAGGTTCGATTAACACCAAATCATCATAAGATATATACATGTATACATTTTGCTATTCAAGTCAGAGTGTGTTTGATAAACTACCGATCTGTTGACTAGACTCTAAGCCCAATATCTGGGGGTGCATACAAGTACTACACACACGTAGGCCTAAGTTTATTGTTTATTACTCGATTTGTAGGGATCTTACAGTAATTTCGTATTCGTATTGTATGATATAAAGCCGTATGATTTCAAAGACCCTATAATAACAAGACGAATAACGACTTAAGACTTTTTGCTCTACAGCTATTTATAGGCTCTTTTGAAATTGTGTTCATAAGCCGAATCGGGGCGCTTCAGTGGCAGCCGCTCTCCTTATTAGGCGTTCAAGATCTTGGAAGCGCATTATATTTTTAGATTTTTACGGTCTCAACGTTGAACTAGCGTTAAACACATCTTGTTATTATAAGGTTTTTGCTTGCACTCCTAGAACTACGAAATAATTAAAAACCCATGCGGGAGAAGATAGTGAAGCATATCTATTAGGGCCGCAGCATTAACCGCTAAATCGATTTGTAAATTACAAATACAATAATTTATAATAACAACCATCTAGCAAACCGCTCTGTTTTGTAAATCTTAACAAGTTATTTAAATAAAATTTATTTAAAATAAACGTCTTACACCATGAATGCTTTTGGTTATTACTATGTGGTACATTTTTATTATTTTATTTCGTGTCTGGGGTTAAGTTCAAAATTGAAATTGTAAAATATATTTCTATTGGCATATGAGTCGCAAAAGCCGAACGTACAATCGCAATATGTCTCGTATAATTTAAATGAATACACAGGGATAGTGTATATATAATTATCTTAATTACCGACATCGAAAACATGTCCGGCTACTTCCGTTTCTTGTTCGGAGCTTGTGAACCCGTTTACTCGTCCTTGGAAGCCACTGACTCGCCCTCGCTCTCCTTGAACAATAACTCCTGGATCTTTGAGCGAACGTACATCTTGCGATTGATTGACAGGTGGCGCATGATGGGCACCAAACTGAGGGCAAAGTAGTAATCGTCGTCCTTTGTTTGCTCCTCATGGTTCTGTTGGATGATGTAGCTCAGCTGCTCGCTGACGGTAGTCAAGCGGTCAATTGACGTCTCTAGATTGTTTTTCAGCTGCTTGGCCGGGGAGCTGGCCGAGCTAGAGGCCACCACGGTGGCCACCACTGGTGTGGCACTGGGACGGCTTGTTCCGCCAACACTGGTGTTGCCCACAACATGGACCTTCTCGCCGGTCTCCAGGGTCTCGTCTTCCATCACATGAATGGGGCTGTAACACAGCGGATCCTCGCTGTATATGATGTCCTTGATATCGTCGCTGATCTCGTCGTTTTGCTCATACTCCTCCCACTTTTGCGGCAGGGCCCCGGTCTCGCCCACATACGAGCCGGTGACCTCTATCTTCGGCTTGGCCAGACGCAGGGGCTCGCGCAGCTGCTTGGCCTTGGTTATCCGCACGGTTTTTTCTGAAAGCATATGCGATAGGAGCTACATCAATGGCTGTGCAATAGTGCGGGCGATGTTATTTGCGATACATATTGAAAGACGGTCGAATAAATAAAAATAAATTCAGGGATGGACGGCGATAGTTTGCCGCGCGGCCAGACGGTCGATAACTGTACACAAAGCGGGATCGGTGGCGAGCCGCGCGGGAATTGGAGCACCTTTTACCTTTCTTGATTATCGGGATGACCCGCGTTGAGCGCTGCTGGACGGGACTGACCAGGACCTCGTCGCTGTGCTTGTGACGCAGATGCGTCCACAAATTGGTCGTATTGTTGCCCTTCAGATTGCTGGCCATGCCGCCACGCGATATATTATTACCGCAGTAGCGGCATATCGCGAAGTTTTCGCACTCCTCGTTGATGTCATAGTGCTGCCACACATTGCTCACGCGTCCCTTAGGCATTTTTACAGATTTTTTTATAACTGCTCGGACGCTAAACTAATTTCCGTCTTTTTTTTCGTATAATTGAGATATCGGCGTTGCTGCTGTCAGTGTTGGTCAGTGCCGCTACTGGTAGTGTTGGAAAGCGCACGGGCACAGGGGTGAAAACAAAGGAAAAAATAAAAAATCGGCCAATAAAAATAAAAAGGGAAGCAAATAAATTTATGGAAAGAATAAAAACAGATAATTGCTTTTTTGATTGGATTTAATTTTGATTGAAATCGGGGTTTTTCTCTAAAGTCAACACTCAGTGTGGGGGCACACGTTATTCCTACAAACACTGAATTTATTTATATGGATTTATTCCCGCTCTAAGTTGGCGCTTCCAGTCGCGCTAAGCTAACAGCGCGGATTACCGTGGACGGTGCTATCGCGATGGCAGTTGGCGGTGATCCGTGCTCAGTGTCTCCGGGCACGGACACGGAGCGGAGCACGCGTGGCAGTGAGGGGGCGTGCGTGATATTTCGGATCCTGAACTTACCGTTACTCGAGTGGAGACATCGGTGGCGCAGAAGACTCCCCGTGCCAGTTTTCCCACTGTAGGAAAGGAGATCTCCGCAGGTTTTGCAGCAGGCATACGGTTCGATTTGTTCGTCGCAGGAGACCAAGTTGAAAAACCTCCAGACGCAGCTCTTTGTGTTGCGGGGCTCCACCAGCTTGCAGCGCTTGTCCCCGGACTTTAGCATGCTGCGCAGCTCAGATTTCCGCTCTACGTGCATTTTATTTTATCCCTGGATATTGGTTAGTAAACCAAAACAGATCCAAATTATAAAATCCACACAAATACAAACAAATACACGCATGTCACGAAGTTCAGTCACGCACAAAAAGGTGTTGGAAAACACAAAAAGGTGTCCGCGGCAGGGTGCATGAAATGCAAGGTAGGGTAAGAAAGTAATGATTTTTCTTATAAAATTACCCGAAATTTTGGTCGCAGAGGGAAATTTTTAAAGTAATCAATTTGTATTCTTAGTTCCAGTCATCTTTTGATGGAAAAGATTCAAATGGTTTAACAAAGTTTAATCGATTGTATGCTGTGCAGCACTGCACAGTTGTTTATATCGAAATATACACAGCTGTGCCGTACAGTAATTTTCGCAGATTTAAAATAATTCTAATTGTAATGTAAATCTTGCGAAGTTAACATGACAACCGTAAAGCGCGAAAAAATGCCGTACAGCTACGATTACATCAAAGCTCTTATCCAAGCCGGAACCCTTCGATTTAGCAACAAGCGCAGCAGGAGCCGGGTGTGGGATGTGTTCGCCAGGATCGAGGACCAAAGCGGTGACCAAATCTCCAACGTTGTGATCTGCCGAACCTGCTCCAGTATCTACAAGTACCAAGGCTGCACTTCGAACTTGGTGCGCCACAAGTGCTACAGGAGCAAGGTGCTCGGCGTCAATGTAGATCCGCTTGGCTCCGAAGAGCGCAGCTCCGACGCCCCAGAAGAATCCACCGCAGAGGTGGAGGCAACCGACAAGATCAGCCAAGCAATGGTGGAATGGTGCGTGGAGAATTGCCGTCCTTTCAACATTGGTAAGGATTCGGGACTGAGAAAGCTGGTTTCGGTTCTCCTGGAGATCGGATCGGAGTATGGTCGCAATGTTTGTGTCGAGAATCTGCTGCCGGATCAAGGAGTAATCGCATGGAACGTAGAGAACTGGTACGCTGACGTCCTGCAACAGGTGCGCCGCGAGTTATCCGCTGCCCGGCAGACCGGTTACAGTATCGCCATTGCTGAGACCAGGGACTTCACAGGGGAAAGTTTATATCTCTCCACCACCATCCATTACGTACGTGATGGACGGAAGAGGAACCAATTACTTGGAGTGACCCAGGTGCCTAGGAACAAGTCCACAGGTGAGAAACTGAATGTCGTTTTGACTTAATTTTCCTGCATATTTTTTCCCTGTTCGGTAGACACTTATATCCTCAAACTGATCGACGCCACTCTGAGAGACTTGGACTGTGAGATGGCCGAAGATGATCCCATTTTTGTGTACGACGAACGTACGACCATTAAGACGGTATTCGAGGGCAGAAGAAGCATTTTTTGCTTCAACACTTTGCTGGATAGAGTCGTAGAAAAGACCTTCCACGACGTGACTGAACTGAGATTAATATTGAACAAAGCCAAGGAGCTGGTTATCCTAGGGGTACTTCCCACGCCCACGTCAAAGGGCCTGGTCAGGATCTCGCACATTTTCAAGTCTTTGGCGGCCAATTGGAGCATTATAATAAATGAGGATGAGAAGCTGATGGAGGCTTGCGACATCGCTGGCCTAACGGCCATTAACAATCTCCTAGGTCAGTTCGAGAAGTGTTGTTGCACTTTGGAGTCCGGCACAGGACCTACTCTTCATCTAGTCATTCCCCACGTACATCGGCTGCGAAAGTTCTGCAGCGGCGAATCCAGCCACGAGGTAGAGGTGGATCTAAAGCGAACTCTGTTGGACAACATCGATTGGATAGTGATGCCCTGCATCACCAAGTACCACATGTTGGCCCATTTCCTTTTTCCGCCCACCAACAGGCTGCTGCAATGCAGCCAGGTGGAGCGAGAGGAGACCATCGAGAACTGCGAGGAGTTCATGAAACGGTACAGCTCTACTCAGCACACAACTACCCGTAAAATGGAGGAGGTCCTAATCAAAGGAGAGGGCGAGATACTCGATCAGCGCGAACTTGAGGCGGACGATGATCTCTTCTCCGATTTTGTGGCTATGGACAGCCAGGAGGATAGAATCACGAAGGAAATCCGAGGATACCGGGGCATTCAGATGGCCTACCATGATGGCTTTCATGTCCTGGAGTGGTGGCATTCCAATCGGGAGCAATTTCCGCTGCTCTACAAGACCAGTTGCCAGATTCTAGCCATTCCTGCCAGCAATGCCCCCTCTGATTTAGTGCTCTCGCAGGCCAGCAATTTAATCAAAGATCCCGCCTGCACCATCGATGAGCTAAACCGAGTCATGTTTTTGAACACGAACCTGGGTGAGATCGCACCAGAAAGGACAAATTAATTCAAAACAAATCTTAAATCAAGCTTTATATATATATATATATGGGTTGTATCAAGGTGTTGCTTTTACTTGTTAATCTAAAAATTTTAATTTAAAAACGAAAGCCGTTTTGTGAATTTCTTTAAAACTACACTGTGTGCCCAGATCTGAGTATTTACTACAGAATAGTATTTTAGGGGACCACTACTTTGGCCACATTAACAATTACAATGGAACTACAAACTTTTTTACAGAATTTCCCCCATCTGGCCTTTAAAACCAGAAGATCTATACTACAATGGCTATTTATTGCTCTACCGAGAAAATAACAGCAGTGGGTAATCCTTGGGGAAAGAACCAAGGTACTAGCGGAGGGTGACGCCACCACTCTTATGTTTTGATAAGTGACTCATCAGCCGCCGGCTGTGAGCTTTCTGTTTTCACTTTTGTTGTGAACCCGAAACGGCATTTAAGGCATTCCGGTGTAGACAGCGGGCCAGAAAGCAAGTACACGCAGCATTTCCGCGATTACGCAGCACACGCACACCCACCCACAGTTCGAGACAATCAATATGTTCGACTTCAATTTGGAATTCGCGCGTGGAGGTGCTCGTTTCACCACCGAACTCTTCCAGCTTTTGGCCACTGGCGGATTCAAGGAGAACGTTGTTTTCTCGCCATTCTCCATCCAGACTTGCATAGCGTTGGCCTTTGCCGGAGCTCAGGGTGAAACCGCCGATGAGATCGCCAAGGCCCTGCATTTTGTGTCCAACTTCCCACCAGAGGTGGCCCAAACCTTCCAGTTTGTCCTGGAGCAGTACCGCAACAGCAACCTGCTGCGCGTAGCTAACAAGCTGTACGTACAGGAGGGTAAGCAGCTAAAGCCTGCCTACCAGGCGGCTATCAAGGAGCAGTACCACTCGGAAGCAGAGTCCATTAACTTTGCCTTAAGCGATGCCGCTGCCCAGGCAATCAATGCCTGGGTGAATGCCAAGACGCAGGGCAAGATTACGGAGTTGGTCAGTGCCGATTTCTTCAATGACAATACCCGACTGGTCCTGCTTAATGCCCTGCACTTCAAGGGCAGCTGGGCGCACAAGTTCAGTGAGGATCGCACCGAGGAGGATGACTTCTGGGTGGGCGAGGAGGAGCAGGTCAAAGTCAGCTACATGAACCAGAAGGCCAAATTTGCCTACGGCTATTTCGAGGATCTAGGCTGCACTGCACTGGATATGCCCTACCAGGACTCGGATCTATCCATGTTTGTGCTCTTGCCGCAGGAGCGCACCGGCCTGTACGATCTGGCTGAGAAGCTCAAGGGCGTAAATCTGGTGGATTTGTCAGCCAAGATGGCTGTGGAGGAGGTTAACGTCAAGTTCCCCAAGTTCAAGGTGGACTACTCCCTGGAATTGACCGAGAAACTGAAGCAGGTGAGGGGGGAGTGACACTTTTTCGGTTTACAATTAATTCATGGTCAGCTTTCATCTTAACTTAGTTTGACATAGTTTTTGACCCACTTTCATGATAAATGGTTTTCTCTTAAGGGGGTACGTGTGCAACGTGGCTATAGAAGTTGTTTAAGGACAGAACTTCTATAGCCACGTTGCAAACCGCCCCCTAAACTCATTTATTGAGTTTCTTATCTCATAAATTCATTTGCTTGATGTATGAAATTATTTATAGTAGCTTATCGTCATTAAGAGGTGTCTAAGATAACTCAAAAATTAACTGCGATATTCATGTGTTGACCATTTCTATTGACGCAGCCTGCGGTTAGTGTTAAAGATCATGTATAAGCTGCACGATCCCATAAAATCATAAAATTTTAGTTGCAGTCGGATGTGACACACACACACCCTACTAAGGTTACCTATCTTATCGATTACAAAGCGTCGAGTGGCTATGACCTCATTAGTTATTATTTACCAAACACACATAACAATACTCTGTTTATTTATATGATTTTATACTTTTAGCTGGGCATCACGAAAATGTTCACCGACGCAGCCGAGTTTAACAATCTACTGGAGTCCCCCGAGGATATCTTTGTTTCCCAAGTCCTGCACAAGGCCACCATTGAGGTGAATGAAGAGGGAACCGAGGCGGCGGCTGCCACCGGCATGATCATGATGACCCGCATGATGACTTTCCCCCTGCAGTTCCAGGCAGATCGACCCTTTCTGTATGTTATTTGGAACAAGAAGAATATCCTTTTTGCCGGAGCCTTTGTGAAGGCTGCCTAAGAGGCACAATTCTCTCTCACTGGACTCATGTTCATTTGTTTTTGTATTGTTTTTATCGAAAAGTATTTTTTAAATAAATAAGCGCATGACAAAGTCGACATTCCTGTGTTTTCTTGAACTAGAATTTCTAAACAATTTGGAAAAATATAGAATATAATAATTTCTCAATAATTATTTTTATTTCCTTATTTAATGTTTCAAGAACATTACTTCGAAATTAATTAATTGATTTATAATTTTTTAGTGGTTGAACCTCAGGAAGAGCTCGGTTTTAATTTGATTTTAGTGCATAAAATTATGTTCCATAGAAAGTAAAAACCATAAATCATCTATGTATAATAAGAGGTATTCTAAAAAATTAATTTGTAATTAGGAAATCATAAGAATGGTTTGAAATAACCTTAAGTATTTAAATGTTGGAGCCCGAGTATGACCGTCTAACTCCAAGAATGCTAAAAAGCCCCACAAAATACTTAATGACTGCGCTATTTTTTCCTTGTTCTTCTCCGGCCACACTTAAAATTTTCCGGGCCTTCTCCACGAAGCAAAACTAAACAAATTTATTATATTTTATGCTAAATTTACCCAGACCCTCACTAGTATGCTCATGAGTCGCGCGCTCTGCCGGAGCTGGCTCTCCCAGGTGGCGTAAGTAAGCGGGGCGACCAACGCCAATTCCCGGCATCCCGGTGTAATCACAGTCCAACCAAACATAAACTCTTGCAGCCACAGATGTCATCATGCCAAAGCGCTACCGATCCTGCCATACAGACACACAATAACCCCCGGCCATCCGGCGACAAGGTCATGCCGACGGCACTTCCACGGCAACCGAAAGCAAAGCACCAGAGACCTTAAGCCGGCGGGCGGTGAGCCAGTGGCGGCGGAGCAAAACACTTCCGTGCCGCTGAACAATGTGATCAAGGCGGTGGCCTTCACTGGAGCAGTAAGCGGTGGACTCGTCTGGATTTAGACTCATGCTAATGAATATATATATGTACCCCACGCCTAGTTTACGGTGGGCTGCTTCGCCGGAGCCACCATTCTGGAGTATGAGAACACACGCAGCGCCATCCTGGCGAAGGCGCGTCAGGCAAGATTTGGCTGGTGGCAGAGCCGATCGCTGGCGGACCGCAACTATTGGACGCAGCTGAAGCAGGACGTCCAGCGGCACTGGGATGCCCTGACGCCGGGCGACAAGATGTTTGCCCCCATTTTCCTGTGCAATGCCTTGGCCTTTGCCCTTTGGCGTGTGCCCTCCTTGCGAACGACCATGATGACATACTTTACCTCCAATCCTGCGGCGCGTAAGTTTAACAATGCAAAGTTGTGGGTTGTCCTTGCAAAGCGATTATAGTTTCTCTAGTATGGAAGTCATTTAATTGTGAAGAAACTTGGTGAAAACAATCAAGGTGTTTTGAAAGTTCAATTTTATTATCTTTACAAGGATATCTTATAACTTTTGCATTAGCTAAGAACCAACTAATATTCCTTTCACAGGTGTCGTTTGTTGGCCCATGTTCCTGTCCACGTTTAGCCACTACTCAGCCATGCACATTTTCGCCAATATGTACGTGCTGCACAGCTTTGCCAATGCAGCGGTCCTTTCGCTGGGCAAGGAACAGTTCCTAGCCGTCTATCTCAGCGCCGGAGTATTTTCCAGCCTGATGAGCATGCTCTACAAGGCCGGCACTAGTTCAGCGGGAATGTCATTGGGGGCGGTAAGGATGCTATAGGAAAATTTGGTATCGAATTCGTATAATTATGAGCTCGAAATTTGCTTTTTAGTCTGGTGCCATAATGACAGTTCTGGCTTATGTGTGCGCCCAATATCCGGATACGCAGCTTAGCATTCTGTTCCTGCCCGCGCTGACATTTTCCGCCGGAGCCGGTATTAAAGTGATCATGGGCATTGACTTTGCCGGCTGTGTCCTGGGCTGGAAGTTCTTTGATCATGCGGCACATTTGGGTGGCGCCATGTTTGGCATGTGAGTTGTATTTTTATCAAGTGTGCTTTCCTCTCTTTTAATCCTGTCATTATTTACAGCTTCTGGGCCACGTATGGAGCACAGATATGGGCGAAGCGCATTGGCCTGCTGAACTATTACCATGACCTACGTCGAACGAAACAGAAATAGTCGGGCGGGGCAGCAGATCTGGCCACTTAGGGAGTTGAGGATTCGCAACGTGGAGATAATAAAATGACATCGTTCTGCCTTAGAGGTTCATTGCAATGAGTTATGTTGAATAAAGCGTCACGATCGAGTATTCATCTGGGCCTTTTTGGGCAGCGGCTCTTCATCCTGACGATTGCGTCGGATGCGACCAGCCACCTCCTTCCTGCGCTGCAGCAGCTTCTCTCGCAACTCCTGCATTGATTCCTTCTCCGGAGCGTAGGAAATGTGCAAGGTGCCGCCGTAAAATTGACGGGCATCCAACATTCGTTTTGCCCTCCTGGCCACCTCCAGACGCTCGAATTTGGCAACAAACACATCCGTAAAGGCCTCCAGTTTCACTAGAGATAATAAATAATTTAACTAAGTTCAATGATTATTTGGGAGCACTAAACACACTCTCTGAAGCCATCTCTGAAGTTATGCAAATACAGGATTCCAGCCTCCCAAAGCCCTGCAATTTGGTCTTAAGATTTGCTTGAAGGTTTATCTTTGGCACGCCGAATATAAGTAGGTACCTGGACTCGCTGGCCACTGTATAAACCTAAGGATTGCTAATATTATTAAAAGTTACATATCCCCAAAATATATGCTTTTCCCACCTTTACAGCTTTTAAATCTCGCCCTTGACGATACTGCAGTCTGGTGGTGCAGTATTCCAATCGTTTGTGGTGCTCCGAAGATGTCCCTTCCATACTGTGGTCTGTAAAAACGTTCGTTTTCCCCTTAAATATTGGTTTATTATTGTTTTTAGCCGGCTAATTAAGTCTACCAAAACCTCCCATTGGTCCGCTTCCCAACACTAGCGCCAGCAGTGCAGCCAATACTAGGGGTGTTCTTACCACGTAAAAGTAAATCTGGAGTATATTCTCTTGTAAATTAACATATATATTCTTAAATAATAATCATTTTAATACATCTTACTGTTTTGCAAATTGATTAAAGGCTGGAAAGAAAACTATATAGCAAAATATATTTTTTTTTTATTCATTTAATTTTTTTATTTAAAGAGATGTCAAATAAAAAACGATAGTGCCATCGAAAGCAGCTCCATCGATAGCAGTTTTACAGCTCTACTGCCATCACTGAAATTGGCGGCAAATCGAAACCGCATAAAAACCTCGGAGGGAACGTTTTTCAACTCATTTGCCGTTGAAATTTTGGACTCTATACTCAAGATTACCCGCGTTTTAAAGTGAATTTCACCAGAGCCACTGCTGCAGTAAAAAACAAGCAACAAGCTAGGACAAATCAAAGCACAAATATGTCTCAAATGGCGTCCAAGGAAAACATTGCGGACAACATGGAGAAGTTCTCGCTTAAGGTAATTGACACGTTTATGCAACGCGAGCACAGTGCACAATATAATGCACAAGTTCATGGCTATAAATGGGATTTTGCATGTATCTGTGTCTGCGTGGGTTCCCGGGGGAAAAATACAACTACGCAGCGAAAAACTGTTGTTTATGTATGTTCTTTCATTTCTCTTTGTTGCCGTGTAAACAGAGCCCGAGCAAGAAGATTTTGACCGACAACGCCAGCAACGTTCGCAAAATGTCCATTGGCCAGGAGGAGAACGGTGGCCAGGCGGCCAAGGAGCTGGCTGAAAATGGAGCCGGCAAGACGGCATCCATCATGGATAAGTCGGCAGCACCCTTTGATCCCTCGCTGGAGCCGCTGCTGCGCGAGAATCCTCGGCGATTCGTCATCTTCCCCATCCAGTATCACGATATCTGGCAGATGTACAAGAAGGTGTGTATGTATGTGTTGATGGTGGTGATTGTGCTGGCGTGTGTAACAGTGTTCGTGGTGAAAATCCAATGTTTTGGGCGGTAAAAACTGTGGAAGGGCGGGCGTTTCGAGATAAAGCGCGCCAAAAGCCGGTCACGTCGACGACGTGTTGTGATAGCATGAATTAATGTTTGCGATAGCCCTTCTCCCGGTCTCTAGCCCTTCCCCCTTCCACTGATTCAGTGCGTATAATTGCTTCGTTATGGCGGGAAAGCTACCAAGTCATATAAGAACTACTTGTTTTGGCGGGTAATTAAAGATTAATAATTAAACAATATTTCGTATTCTCTTGTAACTAGGCCGAGGCCTCCTTCTGGACTGTGGAAGAGGTGGATCTGTCCAAGGATCTTACCGATTGGCATCGCCTCAAGGATGACGAACGTCACTTTATTTCCCATGTGCTGGCCTTCTTTGCCGCGTCCGATGGCATCGTCAACGAGAACCTGGTGGAGCGCTTCAGCCAGGAGGTGCAGATAACAGAGGCTCGCTGCTTCTATGGCTTCCAAATCGCCATGGAGAACGTCCATTCGGAGATGTACAGTGTGCTGATCGACACTTACATTCGGGATCCGCATCAGCGGGACTACTTGTTTAATGCCATCGAAACCATGCCGGCGGTGAAGCGCAAAGCTGACTGGGCCCTGTCCTGGATCTCTTCAAAATCGGCCAACTTTGGGGAGCGTATCATTGCCTTTGCCGCCGTCGAGGGCATCTTCTTCAGTGGCAGCTTTGCCTCTATTTTCTGGCTAAAGAAGCGCGGTCTGATGCCCGGACTGACCTTCTCCAATGAGCTGATCTCCCGCGACGAAGGTCTGCACTGTGACTTTGCAGTGCTGATGTTCCAGCATTTGGTGCAGCGACCGAGGCGCGAGCGCATCATCGAGATCATCCGCGACGCTGTGGACATTGAGCAGGAGTTTCTCACAGATGCCCTGCCCGTGAATCTGATCGGCATGAACTGCGATCTGATGTCGCAGTATATTGAGTTTGTGGCCGATCGTCTGCTCGTCGAGTTGGGCGTGGGAAAGATCTACAACACCAAGAACCCATTCAACTTCATGGAGATGATCTCGTTGGACGGCAAGACCAACTTCTTTGAGAAGAAGGTGGGCGAGTATCAGCGCATGGGAGTGGCCACCAACCGTCTGGACAATGTCTTTACTTTGGACGCAGAATTTTAGGGCTGGTCCCGGGTCATCATACCCCGCGAATTCAAATTCAATTTAATATCAAATCCAATTCAATCTAATCCTTCAATGCGACGCAAGGGCTGGCTTCTCATGCATTATCCTTTAAGCAGAACGCCTCTATGTGTTGTCCGTTTTAAGTTTACTTAGGCTAAGATTGATCACTGACCCGTACACCATCAACATCATTTTATCATTACCAATTTGGGACCCCGAAAAGCGCTTGATTATTGGAATACTAAGAACAACTTGACTAGAAGCGACCTCTTTTCGAATTCATTGTACATACAACATTTTAAATAAATTTATGCATAGACAATTATTAAGCACTACTATATAAATGAGTTCTTTTTGGGAGTATAGCGATCCGGCTCCTGTTATTAGTTTCACATTGACTAGTTTCTGTTTTAGTTTCCAGAGTTTGTGGAATGGAACGATCAGTTTAAAATTCCAAAAATACGTACTTTTTCAAGGTGTTTAGTGAATTACAAATTTTAATGTTGAGTAAAATAATAGTTTTATAAATAAACCTATATAATTTAAATAATGCATTTATACTAATGCCATTAAAAGTGCATGCGAGCTGGCAGCCCTTTTTTATTGTAAATAAGCTATTTCTGCCATTATTTCGCATAAAAGGTAACAATTGAACAAATATAGGAAGTTGTAACGCTGTTTACTTCTAAAAACAGCCAACAGTCAGCAGTTGAAGCCATAGAAATATTTAACATTTTGATATCGAAAATATTACTAGAAGGCTGTGCAAAATCGGAGGTCCTAAAAAACCGAAAACGTTTCTTTTTGTCCAGAACATAAGACAAAAGTTAAAATCTAAACTGCTGAAAGGTTTTTTCCATAGAAAAACCGCTCCCTCAAACAACGTGAACCATATACATATATCTGTGACACATGATTTTAGATTGGTGATTGTTTTTAGACTTTAGCGTTGGGCTCCAAATTTGAGATTGGGCTACTAAATAACTTCTAGCTATATATATTTATAGTGTCTTAGGATAATCTAATTTTATAAATATCTATATCACATATTTCTAATTAAATTTTATTAGTTCAATTGCAAAGATCAAGAGTATATATTCTCCGGATTTCTTAAGCTAGCTTCCTTTTTTGGTTCTTTGTTTATTTTGGAATTAGATATAAATAAATGTCATAAATTATGACAGGCCTGAGATTAATGGTTGATGATGAAAGTCAGTAATGGATCTTAACTAGAATTACTATAAAGACTTAAAGGCTCAGAGGGGGCGTTATAAATGTTCCAAAATATATATTTTTATTTCAAATATGTAGTACAATTTCCGTTTTTTTTTTTTAAACCTTTTAGCCTAATACCGATAGCCTCTTGGGAAAGCATATCGATAGTCACGAACCTTACGTTTTCTTTGCCAACCAGCTGAACAGGTAAAAGATTTTATTACTCAAACCAATTACGACCTACGGCACGAGAACACAAAAAAGTCTTCATATGTGACCCGAAATCCGGGAGCAACTCGGGAGCACCCTACGCTTATCGCTACCAAAACACTCAGTTCCCTGGATAAAATGCGGGCCTGCCGATCCCCAAAATAAAATGCCTTCAAACCGACGGCGACCGGAAAAAAGAGGCAAATGCACGGCACTTGGACAGCGGAAAATAGCGAGGAGCAGAGCTCTCTGCTGGCGACGGCGGCGGATAGTTCCGCCTGTTTGTCTGAGGATGAGGCGCACCAGCGTACCAAGGTCAAGTTGAGGAAGTTGCAGCGGCGCAACCGCCTGCCGCTGCCAAGGAGCCTAAGACGCCTCGGCTTTTACACCCTGATCTTCTGCATTGTGTTGCTCCTGCTCTTCGTCTACCTGCCGCTTATCTACATGGATGTGCACAGGCGTAGTGGTAAGACAATGGATGCACTGCAGCCCGAACATTTTTAATTGTTACGTTTTTCAGCTGGTCTGCCCGACTGGACGCTGGAGACTTCCCGAAACATAGGCGACTACCTCGATCCCGGACAGGAGACCGCAGTCATTGTACCCCGAGACCTTTGTCGGAACAAGACCTTTTTAGTAATCGCCGTTTGTTCAGGTCTGGGAAACTTTGTTCAGCGCCAGACCATACGCGAGTCCTGGGGCAACACCACCGAATTCAACTACCTGGCATTTGCCAAACTCCATGGCCACCTTAAGGGCCGGTACTTGCCGCCGTTGCCGGAGCGTCTCAAGCTGTACGCCGATTACCTGCACGGCGTGGGCGACTCCCTGGCGGCCACAGTCAGCGTAGTCTTTGTTATTGGTCGCAGCCGGGATGAGGCGCTAGTAGGAAACGAGACCCTGACTCGCGTACACAGCGAAGCGGAACAATACAATGACATAATTCAGGGAAATTTTGTGGACAGCTACAATAACCTTACCCTTAAATCGGTGATGGCTCTAAAGCACATCAATAGGAGTTGCTCGAATACCTCCGCCTTCTTTCTCAAGTGTGACGATGATACCTTCCTGAATGTACCCAATCTGTTGCACTTCCTGCTGGGAGGCACTATACCGCTGTACAACGACACGCTGGACTACCATGACCGCTCCACTTTTCTGGCCACATCGCCGCAGAACCGGATGAACGACACCTATGGGGTGATGTACGGCCACCAGTTCTGCAATGTTGTGCCGGTCAGTGATGTGAGCAGCAAGTGGTACATGCCTTCGTACATGTATGCGCCGGAGGCGTATCCAAAGTATCTCTCCGGCGCTGGTTACCTCCTCTCCATCGATGTGGTGCAGAGGCTGTATGAGGCGTCGCTCAATACGACGCTGGTCTATCTGGAAGATGTGTACATCACTGGTTTGTGCGCGCAGCGTGCCAATGTCATGCGTCGCCACCACCCGCTCTTCAGCTTTGGCCACTCGAAAAAGCTGTGCGCCTTCAAGGGCAGCATCTTACAGCATCAGGTGAAAGACGAAAGCATGGTGGAGGCCTGGAACCACGTGTCCGACTACTCCATCAAGTGTCCTCCGCCCGAGCGGTACTTCAGCCAGCTGCGACTGCACAAGCGACCCAACTGTTAGTATCCGTCTCTCTCTGTTGCTAGTTTTAAGTACTTGACTTTGCTTCGGACATTATTTATTTGTCTGTTTGGGAGAAGATATCAGTTATCAGTAATTAGTCTGTTATCTGCTGAGTTGATTGCTAGGATAAGGTGATATTTAAAATCCTCATAATAGCTTGTATATTGGACAAGATTGGAACTGCATTAAGCTTCCCAGAGGAAGCGGGCTTAAAAATACTTGTCGCTCGGTTTTGTTCTTTTATATAATAAGCCTTTAATCTACGCTCGCGGTTTTATATTGTTTGTAAATGCTTTTAAGAACACAATTTGAACTTCTATTTATCCTTATCGCGTAGGTTATGATCGCTGACTAAATTCATTCCTAGTCCAAAATAATTATTCTTGCTAAATGTATTCCACCCTTATTTAGGCGAGCACAAGCCTCCTAAAAAAAATTAGACCTCTGCGATATCTTTAAATACGTAAATGTTACTTAGTTTTATACCATATATTAGCACCCTGTAACCTTGTAACCCCATATCAATGTTAAAAGTAATGCACATATATATCGTACGTATACATCCCTTCTGGCTCCCGTACAAGGATTCTAAACCCAAGATAATATAAATATATTTAACCCTAGGTACGTATTTATTTTTTAAATTCCTGATATCAGTTACTATTATCCTGCTGCATCTTGCATTATTTGTATTTAATCGTTTAAGAACTCTTTTGAATGTTGTAAATCAAATATATGTATCACTTTTTTGGCAGATTCACGCACAGAAACTGTAACATTATTTATAACAGGTTTGTAAACGTGTGATACATTAAAACGGAACAATATTTATTTAATCAGATTGCCAATTATCTAGTAATTTGTTCAAATTGCAAAAAGAAATGTGAATAAAATTACAAAAAAATCGCCAGACTTCTACTTCAAATGTGCACTGTGTCCTACTTACCTTATTAAATATATTTACGATATTATCGACTTCAGCTCAGTATTCCTTTTATTTACCATAAGATAGCTTAGAGTTAAACATTTATAATATCTCTTCAACCTAAAGACTACTCATCGGAGAATGGCTTGTTTTTAATATTAATTCTATCTTTCAATGATCGTTGAGAGAAGTCATAAGATGTAGTCCACCTCAGATTGCTTCATACACACACATGCACTCCTTGGGATTATGGGCTTTGTAAGCGTTTTAAAAACATAACAATGCATTAGGAAATGCAGGTCCTACATAAATATAATTAAGGATGGTAAAGTGCATTGATTTTTCCTTCAAAACAATGAAGGTTCTCTTAGCATTTTCAGTTTTCTATACACTTGAGGTCGGCTCTAAGGTTTAAATCTTAGCTGAGCATGATGATGAGTTTCAAATCGCCAAAAAACAATTTAGTTTTCCCTAGCAAAAATGTCATAATAAAAAATTCTTAAAAGTGAACAGGTATTTTTAAAAGTATCGTAGATCTACGATGATTAATGTACAAACATGTTGGTTTGTTTAGTGTCCCTTTGTCTTTCGTCTGTTATGGAAGAACTTAAGCTCCCCGCGTTAAGTTTTTTCTTCTGTGGGGAGACCTCGAATGATCACCACAAACTAGCCATGTATTTGCCCAGTGGCTGGTATATCTTCTGGTGCGGTAAGTTCACTGGCCTCCTCCTGGGCGGCATCACCGTTTTCACCGCTGTTGATCATGGGTGCCTCACTCTTTTCAGTCTCTCCTTTCTTGTCTTCTTTGAGAAGGATCTCAGGTGGCTCTACAGTCTCCATTGGAAGGGTTTCTATTAGATCATCGGCATCCAAATCAGTCTCATGTAGAGTAGCATTCTCGGAAGTGAGAGCGCTGGGACTGGCCAAGGCTTTCATTAGCTCTTCGGTGGCACAAGACAGTTCGATGCCATCCATGGCAATCACTTCATCAATAGCACAATCGAGTAATTCTTTGGGAGGTTCGTCTAGATCAATCACGTCCATACTTTCTACAAGCTCAGCTGCCGAGGGCTCGCCATTATCAGTCGTTGTGTCCATGGCTTCAACTAGGTCAGAGGTGGCGTCGGGCTCGGCAAGTTCTTCAATCTGCAAAATGGATTCTTCTGTCACAACTTTGTCTGAGTCTTGACTGGGGTCTTCTGCAGGTTCGGTAGACACTTCATCTGGGACAGTTTCAGTTTGGGCTTCCTCTTCTTTTTCCTCTGACTGATCTAAAAGTTTTTCGGACAAGGATTCTTTTTTATCTTCAATAGTCAGCTCTTTTTCGGACTGATTGTGTTCCTTTTGCTCAGATGAATCTTGGTCTGGAGCCTCTTTTGCTTCTTCTACCGTCTCTAAAGTGGCTTCAGACTGTAGATTCTTTTCTTTCTCAAAAGATTTTTGTTCTTCAGAAAAAACGTCTTCCTTTTCCTTCTGTACAGTTTCTTTATTTTCGGATACTTTTTCGGACTGGGACTCTGATTCCTTTTTCTTCTCATCGGAACTATCCTTTTTTGATACTTTGGCTACTTGATCCACTTCCCCTATTGCCTTGCCTTCCTCCAGTGTTATTTCATTCGATTCCTTGATTTGTGTCTCTTTTGTTTTTGACGTAACTTTCGTTTTCGTTTCTTCTTCTGTTTGTGCTTTCTGTGTTATCTTGGCCTTAATAGCAGCCTTTAACATTTCCCCGATTTTTTCCTTCATTGTGGCTTTGTCTTTATCCTTGGCTTCAGGAAGAAATTGCTTATCGGATTCTTTTAGCTCACAGTCTTCAGACTCTTTGTCCTTGTTTGTGGCTTCTTTTTCTGGAACTTTGGGAGCCGAAGAAATTAGTTGAACGTCAATTTCCATAGGCGGCTGAATGTCCTTTGGTGGAGAATTCTTTGCTAACTCCTCAACATCGCTTTCAGTGTCAGTGACCTTGTTACTTGGAGTGGCGGCATCTCCTTGAGCATAGGATGAAAGCGGCTGTTCCTGATCTTGCTTCCTTCTCTCCACCCATTGCCGCGCCACCTCGTACTCTTCCTCAGCTCGACGCAGTTTTACCACGCACTTTTTTTTCAGCTTGACATCAGATCGCTTCAACTCCTCCATGCGTCGGCGTTCCAGCTGTAGCAGTGCTGGATTTGGTTTATTCGTGGTCTTCTTGCGCGGCTGCTTCTTCTGACCTGGAGAAATAGACTTGGGGTCACCTGAGCCCTCGTGTATGTCCACTTCCAGCAGGCTGGCCAAGATCGTGGAGCTGAAAGCAGCTACATCGATATCCGTTTGGTTTTCCATGAGCTCCTTCTTTGGAGCCGCCGATGTCACCGATACAATCTTCATCATTGCCGTTGAGGTCGAAGGAGTGTCATCGTCGTTATCAGAGTCAATGGTAATTGTATCCGTTTTGGGCTCCACAATCTCGATTTCGTTGTCTTCGTCATCGCTGGCTTGTTTCTCTGCAAGATGAAGGATAAAGATTATGAAAATTAAGGAATTAAACATAATTTAAATACTAAAATATACTTAATTCTTAAGGGAATCCCTCGAGAACCATAGATTATTGTGTGAGAAAGTTGGCAAAAGGTTTTTATTCAAGCCTTAACTATAATCTCAAAATACTAACTAAACTAAACTAAACTATGGAATGTAATGTCTAAGTATTAAGGAAACGCATCTCTTCAAGAGGGAAATTGGCTCGCATCTTCTGGAGCTTCTGTTCGCCAGCCCGCGTCGGTGGTTGTCGCTCCATTTCCCGACAATAGCATTCGTACGCGAATTTGGCCATCTGCCAACGCAGCTTACATGCCTTGGCATCCCGCTTGAAACGTGGCAACCTCCGGGCCACCTCTGGCCACAGGCGCTCCCTGGCTCCCACGTCGTTGTAGTCCACATGCCGTGGATTCCACAGAGTGGGATAAGACCTTATGGCCAATACCAGTTGCTGGGCAAACTGGTTGTCGTCGGGCATATCCTTTAGCTTGCCGGCCATTTCGCTGCCATTTGGCACGCAATCCTGCAAGGGCTCGAACTCGTCGCGCAGGTCTTGCTCATCGATTTTGTATAAGAAATACAGACTGGCCAAGTACTTGGAATACTTTAACTCAAGATTGGCAAAAATGCCCTTGTCCTTGATGCTCTTCAGGCGGAAAGACTTGTACATTTCGTACATTTGCTGCCAGCGCTCAACGAGGTACTCGCAAGCATAATCTGAAATATAAAAGAATTAAGAGAGGAAGGCTGCAAACGCAGATTTTGAACTCTTACTGGGCGCCGACTTCCAGAAGTTTTGCCACAAAGACTTCCTGGTTTGCTCGTCAATGCTATTGAACTCTGGATCGGTGGATTTGCGCCAGAGCACGGGATGGCTCTTGGCGAAGGTGATGATGCGCTGATCGATGGCACGCACCTCGAGGGGTCGCGTAGGAAAACGTGGCTTAGGTTTGCTTGGTGGCGTTGGCGGAGGAGCCGGCTTCTGCTCCTTATGTTCCATTGTGTTCTCAATGACGTCCAATTGTTTCCGTTCAAAACCATCGCCATCGTCTTCGCCACAGTCCACCGCCAGCCACTCGCTTCTGGGTCGATCTCTATTGGCCAGATAATTGGTGGCCTTGTCGAAGTAGCCCTTAAAGCGCTTTCCCTGCTTCAGTCGACGCTCGATCCGAACGTATCGCTTGCGTACGTTCTTCCAGCGCAGCTTTATATCGTCGCCACGCGGAAAGTGGGTGGCGATCACCCGCCACTGCTTGAGAGTGACCTCCTTTTTTCCATAGTCCGGATGTCGGGTGCACCAGAGCGAGGGATATTCGCGGAGCAGGCGGGTCAGCTTTCGGTCGTAGGCGTGAGCTTGTTCGTTTCGATTCATGCTCTCCTCGGTACCCAGTTCTCCGCACTCCTCGTTATCCAGATCGTCATCGTCCAAATCATCATCCAAATCATCTGTCTCATCGTAATCAAAATCATTTGTCTCCCCCACATCCTGTTTCTGTTCAGGCTGCAACTCAGGGGTTTCCTCCTCATCGATCGGATCGCCTTCGGCTCGAACACCAAGCGGCATCAGCGGCGGCAGTGGCTCGCAGTCCTCGCCCTCCTTCAAATTGGCGTGCAGACTTTTACGATACTCATAGACCTGGTTGTGGAAACTGTTGCAGCCCGTGTTGAAAAGATCCACATCGTCCAGCTGGCCATAGCAGACATAGTCGACAGCTGCAAGAAGCGAGAGACCAATAATGCTTTAACAACTGCTGCTCGGTTCCATCCCATTGCCTGTTCCTTGGATGGTATTTTGCTAACACATGGACCAAGCTTAAACCAAATCGTTTCTTTCCATCGCAGCCAATGAAATGGAACTTGCAGAGATTTTCATAAACACATGATACTTACATACAGGCTCTCATCGCTATTATAATTATAAAAAAAGAACTAAACACACGCGCGAAACGGAAACCGAAAAGGAAGTGACAACGCCGCCCGTCCATGTGTCGAAAATATGCACCAAAGGCAGATAAGGGATGGGGATGCCTTCTCAAATTTTCACCTTAACAAGGGACATACATCTCCCAAAGACTTTACTAACTACATCATTGTTATAAATAAATATATGTTTACTTCTAAGACTTCAAACTGATATATTCTTTATCATATAAAATTGGTCAAGTATCGAAATATTTTTAAATTATTTTATTTATTATTATTTTTCCTTCAAAATCACTTCCTAGGAGCGACACTCGGAGTCCGCCAAACAGAAATTTACTATTCCTACCAATTTATCACAAGTAAAATAAAAAATTAAATACTTAAGACTAGAAATATGTTAAATAAAATATAAAATATAATATAATAAAATATATAATATAACTCACCGGCAGCCAGTTGTCCGTTCTCCAGACTATTGGCATCGTTCTTGAAACCCATCTCCCGCATGTCCACCAGGCATTTTTCCTGCAGATGCTTGAACCGCCCGATGGCGTAGGTCATCAGGTAGGACATGTGAATGTAAAGCTCCTTCAGATCAAGGTAATTCCGCACCTGGTTGTACGCATTCGAGTGGGTAAGGGACACCACCTTGCCGGTGAGGTGGGTACAAATGTCCATGGCGCTGAAGATCTGCTCCTGCAGCTGGGAGCGTGCCTGCCCCAGCGTCGTGTTTGGAAAATTGTGCCGCACCAGACTTGGTGTCTTGGGCGGACCTGGCACTGGAGTAATCATTAAGGTCTGTCCACCACCTCCACTCCCGTTGGCATTTGGGGCTGGGACCTGTGCTGGCGCTGGAGTAGCCGACTGATTTTGGTTAATTCGCACAATTTGCGGCGCCCGCTGCTGCTGATTGGTCTGCGGATTGTAGATGCCCATGTTGCTTCCAAAAGCGTTGCCCTGCACCGGCGGTCTGACAACTGGACCTGGGCCTCGCGGACGAATTACCACACCCGTGTTCAACGGAGGGATGACTATAGGCGCTGTTGGTGTCGTTGGCGCCCCGGTCTGTGGGTTGGCCAACGGCATCTGGCGTTTGACTTGAATCAATCGTCCATTGGGCAGGCGGTACGAGTCTTGTTGGGCAGCGCTGTTCAGATCCACACGGAACCCATTTATGGTGTGGAACACAGGACCACTGTTCCGCACCACATTGGGCACTACAGTGCGTCGGACGCTCGTGACATTGCCAGGAGAACTCTGACGATACCGAATCCCTGAACCACTGAGCACCAACGGCGGCGGCAGGCTGGCGCGTGGCGCCCCCATCGAAGTGGAGGGGCCACTCCCATTGCTGGTGTTGCTGGTGCTGGGACTTGGTCCCGTATAATTCTGTTGGACGGTTACAATCCTCGGGGTGGTGGTGATACTGGACGCCGGGCCCGGCTGACGGCCTGGCGGCTTGGAGATCATGGAGAGCTGGCAGTCCGGCTCCAGCATGCTAAGAAGATCGGGTGTGCAGACCACCTCGTCGTTGGAGGATTTTGGGCGTTTAGTTGACGGTCCTGAACTCGACTTGGACACGAGTGTTCTTTTGGCCGAGTTCGCCGAGCTGCCCTGGCTGCGTTTCGATGTATTAGACTCCAGGCTCTCCATAGAGTCCGAGAGGCTCGTGGCTTTCGACTTGGCCAGCCGACAGCAGCTAGTATTGTCCTTGAGCATATGGCGGCGGACTTCCAGCTCGGGCATCTGCATAGATTGTAGAGCTCTGTGGATTTATGGAGGTTTTAGAGATTTTAGAAGGGAAGATAACTCAAACTCACTTCTTAGTCGACTGGATGTAGTTGACCAGAGCCCAGTGCTGAGCCCGCAGGGGCCACAGGATCTTGGAGGTGCAGTTGAAGCAGTTCCAGTGCTCGTTCTGTTCAATGTCCACAATAACGCCCTTTGACAGGTTTTTCACGATGCACGACTTGCAGAACACGTACGGGCAGGTGGAGCAGCAGTAGACCTCGCCTCCCTGACCACACCAGCGGCAGTACAGCTCCGAGCCATCCTCGCCTTTGGAGAACTCGCCGCTATTGTAGAAGTCGTGGCACTTGACGCAGTGTGTCACGCGTAGTATGGGATGCATCTTGATGTTGTTCTCGGCGGCGAGTGCGGTGCCCAGATGCTGGCGGCACACGGTGCAGTGAACTCTGCGCTGGTTTACAACGTCAACGTTGGGATACATCTTCAGGTAGAAGCGACGCTCCTCCTCCGACAGCGATGCATGCATTTCGAACTTGGAACCTGACGATGCGAGACAGGCCGGGTGTTATTGAGGCCACCTCGCTGGACGACGACCTATCAACACTTACCCAAATAATCCACATCAATTTTTGCAAGCGGCGAGGGCGATGGTGTTGCCGCCTTCACCAGCGCCACATCGCTGCCTCCCGGAGTGCCCATGCTGCCGCCCTGCTCCTGCTCCTGAGTCTTTGATACTGTTCCACGTACAAACTCCTAAAAAAATGCCAACTTTCCGTAGAATTCACACAACGCGCTGGCCGCCGCAACAACAAAACGGCGCGCTAATCGCTCTCTTTTGTTTGCCAACAACAACCGCCCTCTGGCGCGTGTTTTACACTTTTTTGTTGCTGCTTTTAACCGGCAAAAGATCTTTAACAGCTCGAAATTTTCTTCATTTACACTTATTCACTTCGAACTGTTCGGAAAATTAGAATGAAGAGATTTTTTCACCCGAGAATGTCAGCCAGCTGAAATTTCAATATGGCGGCTACTTCGGTTGGTTCCGAGCGAAATTTGTTGTACACGAAGCTGTACGAAGTGAATACAACAAGTTTGGATACTGATTTATGCCCGATTTCATAAGGTTTAGATTTGGAATTTCTTCACAAGTTTGAGCTTAATCAATTCTGATTCCCAAGATTGGCATAACTCCCCAAACCCCACAAAAAAACATATTAATTTGGCTAAATAACGGAATTAACCTTAAAAGCTGAATTGAAGATCACAAATTAATAAATGCAGTAAATTATAAAATATAAGGGCTATTTTTCATATATTAATAAGTACTGATTTTTCAATCGTTGCAGACCTCGACAACCCTAAATCTGACTAGTTGTCCCTTTCCCACTTAGGGCAAGGCCATAAGAACACGAAGGCGGTGAGAAAGAGAACAATGGCACTTTATGATTTTTATGCTTAGCAGATCAAATCGAGTTATTTGTGTTTATTAATATAATTTAAAAAGTTAAGTTCTCCAGCGTTTGCTTTTTCGCAAATTTTATTTGCAATCGAACCAGTTCTAAATATCATATATCAGTGTGACCGTATTAAAAATCTTTACAGCAAAACAAATATATATATGAAAAGAACAATTTTATTTGTGTCTGCTTCGTTTTTAGAAACTAAAAAAAACTAACATTCAATATTTAAAAACAACTTGACGAATTATTTAGTATTGATACCAAGAAAATTGGTAATTGATCTCCTGTCAAAGACTATTTAACCTAAATTTTAACTACAAATAAGTTTTTTTTTGTATTTATTTATATTTTTATTTTATTTTTTTTTTAAGTGAAAAACTGTTTTCTGTTACTTTTTTGTAGCAACTTTTACAATACTACAAACAGTAAAATAATATGTTATCGATAATACCGATATACGATCGAAATCCTTTTGTGGCGTATAAAGAGAGAAGGGAGAATAAAACTTATAAGCTCAAGTTTGAAATTTATTTGATTCAAGCTTTAATTTCAATTCTTTTTCTATGTATGATCAGTGAAAACCTTATTACGCCACTTTTATTAATTTATGAAGTCATGTTTATCGAAGCCAATGTCGTATTAAATCTATATCGATAGTGTCAGTGTTACCCTCTGCAACACTCGTGAATTGGCGCCAGATTCAAAATTTGTTAAGCTATTTCCAGGCAAAATAGTGAGATTTACATAGAGTAGCAATTATTGAATTTTAATTATGTACTTATTATTTTTTTGGACTTAGTAGTTATTTATTCGAATAATTATTTTCTTTACGTAGTGAAATAATAATCAAGACTTTCCAATTGAATATAATGCATTTATTAGAATAAGGAACTAAAACTAGTTGGTTTCGTGTATACTGTTGCAGCCTGCTCCCTGTCTGCCATCCAGCAATGTCACTATAGTTTCTACTCCTTCTAACTAGGTCGTTTCTCTGATCTGCATACAATTTTTAAATAAATATAAGTATATGAAGGACTTGTTTACACATAAAATATTTATAACTAAAAAGCGGGGTAATGATAATTTTGAATTTTCATCAATTTAACGATTTTCTACTTTCTTTTTCGTTCAGTTTGCTAGCTGCTTGGCTACACTCATACGCGTTTGTTTTATCACAAATGTATTCCTTTTAGTTGGCTCTGCATGGTGTGTGCATGTGTAAACAGGAAAATATATATCTACATATATATTCGCATATATATTTTTTATGGGTATAAAATAATCCTGGCTTCATGCCTGAACTCCGGTTGTCTCTCTGTGTTGAGTGAGTGAGTATGGATGACTTAATTTAAGAAAATATACAACGTGAAGATGATGAACTAAGTGAGTGTGTGGGCTCAGGACATGGCGCATTGGCGGCTTTCCATCTTCTCATCGCTCCCCCTTCTTCATTCTGTCTCTTGGCTAGTTATTTGCTCCTATAGCTTCCGCAGCCCCTGGTGCTTCTGCTTTTTGGCCAACAGCTGCTTCAGGCTGAATGAGGAGAGGGCGATGCCAAAGAGAGCCAGCATGGTGGCCGATCGAGTCACCACACGGTTTGGCGCCGACGAATTGGTGGACAAGCCATGGCTGAGGTGCGTCGTCGCCTGTGCGGACAGTGGCGGCGCCTGTGGGAGAGATGATAAAAGAACAATTAGTTTACGTTGTCTGGCATTTTTGGGTATTTATAGCTAACCAAACAAGCAATAAACTTGGCTCACTGCCCAACCTAGCCAAACTACGCAACAAAAAACAGCAACCGTTGGCAACGGGGCTCAAGTGCTTTGCTCCGGCCACACGAAACCGATTACCTCACACACATTCCCACGTTCATTGAACTGATAATCGCTAGGGGGGATGTAATGCCTGATTAGATATAGAGCCGACTCCGTCGACACGCTTCTGCTGCTCTATAAGTTACAGGCCGCTTCACGGCTAATCTCGGCTTGAAAGGTACTGCTCTCCGAGTGACGCAGTTGGTGCTGCGACCTCCTTTCCAAAGTTCACGTCTGCTGATAGCATGATGTTTGCTACATATCTCTCCTGGCCACTTGAACATGCGGTAGACGCGTGCCGAGCATTAATAATTCGCCAATCGCGTCGCCAAAAAATTTATATTTAATACAAACAAAGCAGAATTGTTTATAAATAAACGAACTTGAATTGTGGTTCGTTGGATGCATGCATAATTTCATATGCAAATTTATTTGAAATTCTTGAAAAACGTAAAATAAAAGTCCAGTTGGCTATGACGTTCGCTTGCCATCCGCGGTGGTTTCCATTTGCTCGATCATCTGCATCACAGCTTGTGCGCGTGGCCGCCTGCCAATGGACGGACGCGAGGTGCTTCTTCCTCCTCCACGAGATGCGGGCCTTGCCGCTGCGGAATGTCGGCTGACGGCGTCCATAAAGGACTTAGTCGGATTTATTTCCGGAATACTGATAATAATATTATAGGCCAGTTGGTCTACAGCAGCAGTGGGACTGCGTGGCTGGGTGGATGCTTTCTGCAGCGTAGTGATAAGGCGATCTCCATTTGGGCTTGGCAGAGTCATCGGCTTGGCGGGCTGAAGCGGTATTTTATACTCTTGCTTCGAAGGTAGCTGTGTTTTCTGGGCTGGTTGCTTGGCCTTAGAGTTAATCTGCCTTCCTTGCGCCTTGAGCTTTGGCAGAGGCACAAGTCTGGCGGGCAGCAGTGGTATTTCCTCTTTAACTATCGTGTCTTTTTGGGTTTTGTTTATCTGCTCTGAAATGTTTACATCCAGGCAGCTCAAATCGGGTAGCTGAGGTTCCAAGCAGGGTTTAACTTCTGCCAGCTCCACTGCTGGCTTTTCTAAATTTGACAGAGAGTTGATATTCAACTTGGGATCTCCTACTGCTTTATCCGAGTCTGTTTCTGTGGTAGGAGCAAGTTGCTGCAGCAACTGACGAATAAATTCGTCGTCATCGACCGCAACGGGGTCGTTAAATGGAATAGAACTCTCCTCCCAAGAGGAATTAGTTGGTGGATCAGCAGGGAGATCTTCAAGGAGAGAGGGTAGAGATTTAGGGGCTGGCCGTATAAATTGTGGCGGAGCTGGTGGCGCATCCGGTGGCAGAGATTCTAGGGGAGCTAGTGAATCCGATGTCTCAAAGTCTACCTCATCATCTGAGGAAACTTCATCGTTGTGCGGCCACAAACAAGTACTTGCCTCGCACTTGAGCAGTTCTTCCTCTTCGAGATTCAGGTAAAACAGGCGCAGCTTGTGATCCCTGCCCTGCGCCAGACATTCCTGACACGGATCACCTACCCTAAGCTGCTCCATTCCGGGCGGGCGAATGTGTGTGGGTAAGACTAGTGGCTGCCCCCGAGACTCGCCACGTGCGGCCTAGAGCAGGTTTCCCGTTTTTCTGGTTTAATTTGCGAGTGCTCACCTGACCGAAGGTTAAACGGAAAGCGTACAGGCCGAGATTGGTTGTTTTCATGGTCCGTTCCAGTGGCTTATAATCGGGATCTGCAGACAACACAAAAGTTCCGGTTATTCGAGCGCAGGCTGAGCTTACATAACACAAATTGATTTTTCACTGAATTTTCTCAGCACTGCTCGTTGTTTGCCAAGCGACAAGCGACGACAGTAAAATGAGGCACTCTTATCACTTACGTTTCGGGCGGCGCTCTCCTATCACCACAGCAGTGCAGCCGTTGAATTCTCTATTATTAAAAATTGAGGAGCAAATTAAAACCAAGAAACCGAAGAGAATAAGAATTAATAGGGTTGTTGCGTGATTTTTGGTTAAGTTAAGTTGCGATATTTTTTATCGATGTATCGGTATTTCGATACTAAAATCGATGTTTCGTCCACCTCTAATTGCAGCCATCGTCTAAAACAAGCCAGTCATTCGGAGCGGCTTTTCTTAAAAATACAAAGTTACAAAGAATTTTACAGATAAATAGGAGAGAATGGATCCCAGCTTCGACTTTACTGATACTCCCGTCAGCACCGGCGTCAGTATGCTCGCATCGCACTCGTCGACCTTGCATTAAGGCTGTATTTCTGCATTTCAGACCACCATCATGGCGGTGGAGTTCGACGGAGGAGTCGTGATTGGAGCGGATTCCCGCACCAGCTCCGGCGCCTATGTGGCCAACCGAGTCACCGATAAGCTGACTCGCATCACGGACAAGATATACTGCTGCCGCAGTGGCTCCGCCGCCGACACCCAGGCCATCGCCGATATCGTGGCCTACTCGCTGAACTACCACGAGAACCAGACAAACAAGGAGGCTTTGGTCTTCGAGGCTGCCTCAGAATTCCGCAATTTCTGCTACAACTATCGCGATTCCCTGCTCGCCGGCATCATTGTGGCCGGATGGGATGCGCAGGGCGGTGGCCAGGTGTACAGCATTCCGTTGGGCGGCATGCTGACGCGCGAGGCCTGCACGATTGGTGGCTCCGGATCGAGCTTCATCTACGGATTCGTGCGCGAGCACTATCGTCCCAACATGTCGCAAGAGGATTGTGTGACGTTTGTCAAGAAGGGTGAGTGTGCACTTGCCGTAATCTCCATTATTAACAGAGATGACCCATATGCCATCGCTTGCACACAGCTGTCCAGCACGCCATCTACCATGACGGCAGCTCCGGCGGAGTGGTGCGCATCGGCATCATCACCAAAGATGGCATTGAGCGCCGTCTGTTCTACAACACTGAATCCGGCGCCTCTGAGGTCTCAAGCACTCCCAGCTTCATCACGGCATAGGTATTCGATTTCCCCAATTAACGCTAAAGATCGATCCGAGACTGAGTTGCAAACTCGTCTCATGGTAATAAACTTGGTTTTTGTAATATGGATACTTGATTATCTTGTATTTTGGCTCTTAAGGCAGTAAAAAAGTTAAGTCTCTACGGGCTAAATGGTAATAAATAGTCGAAAACCTAATTCTAAAGGGATAGTCATACAAATAGTCCTGCTCCCGACGGTTCTGGCTCTGATAACTACTGCGGCGACTCCGAGGAAAAGGCCTTTCCGTGTGCCACCTATCACATGACAGTCAATACAGAATTCCTCTTTCACTTAAACCCTAATCCCCCGACCGGTTCACGAGTTGAGCTTGGTCACTTCCTCGGCGGCGTCCACGGTGGTGTCCATAGATTTGGAATTTGTGCGTCGCTGCCTGCGATGGCGGTAGAAGATCTCCGGGGTCCAAACAAGCACAACCAGAAGAAGAATGGCTCCCTGGGCGTACAGACACATGACGTAGGAGTCAGCATAGTCACGCACCCATCCCAGCAGCTGACCCACTGTGATTACGATCACTCCCTTGGACATCATGTTCAGACCTAATCCGCCAGCCAGTTTGTCCGGGCGACAGTGCGCCGACACGGTGAGATTGTTGTTTAGAACAGTGGCAGATTTCATAACGCCCATTAGTATTGACATGGAAATGATAGCAGCCAGGTCCTGACTCTCAGCCATCACACACCGGGCTACGAAGAGACCAGCGGTGCCAAGGAGGAACACCACACGGTATGGGATCCTCAGGTGGTCCGTGATGACGGGCAACAGCAGACGGCAGATGATATCGGCACCCGCCACTGCGGACAAGCAGAAGGCAACCAGTTGGCTATTCAAACCTGCCGTCTGTTCAAGGAAGCCGGGGAACATCATTGTGAAGTTAACGGTGGCCGTGTAGACCAGAGCCATGCCCAATATGATGCTCCAGAACACTAGGTCCTTGAGCAGCTGCAGGTCCATGGCCTGCACCAGGCGCTGGCCCATTCGCCCGAACAACGTATCCACCTTATTCGGTGGGAGCTCCTCGCCCTTGCCTTGGCTAGATGGCACTATCACCACTTGCACGGTATTCAATTGAGCCTTCTCGGCATCCGGCTCGGCCATCAAGCGCATATGGCGACGGTTATTGTGCTTGGCCGGTGGATTCAGAGGCTTTAAAAACGCGGCACCAAATAGCTGTTTAGAGTCATGATCATTAGATGACGTATAAAATCGGTAGACCTTTTAAACTTACCCCAATTAGAGATAAAGCTGACATGGCCAGGACTGCGAAGCGAAAGCCGTGATTCTCAAGAAGGTATCTTACCAGGTGCGGTATGAGCACCTGGCCAAGTCCTGCCCCAGCCAGGGACACACCCACCGCTCGTCCTCGTTTGCTGCTAAAGTAGGAGTTGATGGCCATAAATGTGGATGGCGAGATCAGGCCCAAACCGAAGCCCACAAAGATGCTGTAGCCGACAATAAAATGCCAGCTCTCGGTGGCGAAGGCGCAAAGAGCCAAACCCAAAGAAACCAGCAAGCAACCGGTGGCGGCCACATTGCGCGGCTTGAAGCTCTTGATGGCCGGACCAATGAACAGACCCGAAAAGTTCAGGGCCAGGCTGTTCAGGTTGGTGACCAGAGCAGCTGTAAAGGTGTCCTCGTTCATCTGGCGAAGCTCGTTCACAAAGAGCTGTCCAAATATGGACAAAATTGACTGGTTAGTCATCTGTGGGCGAAAGTTAATAAAATCCTTTAGCATAACGAGTTCCAATAGAGGAGTTTCGGCTATAACTTACATTAATCAAGGCCACGGCGGCCACCACCACCCAGCCGTAGCCGCCATCAGGAACAACACGACTCGCCTGCACCTCCATGTCAGTGCTCTCCGGAGCGGTCAATAAGATTAAACTGGCTGCAAATAGGCGTAATAACAGAGATAAGTTAGGGATTGTTAAAACATCATCTTTTGTTTATGGCGTCTAACTCTAGGTGTGTGGAAACGTGCGTTCCCCGATAAGCCAGACAACAACACACTTACTCGTATGCGGAGAGGCGAATGGCTTGTCTCGGAGGTTTCCCCAATTTGCGTGGCCATTTCGTAAACACAAGTATTAACAAATTAAGCCGAATTAAAATAAATTAATCCGAAAGGTCTGTTAGTGATGGCACCGATCAGCTGCTCTGTGGATCTGCGGTCTATCGATAACTGCCAGTGACGACACCCCTCAGCTGTACCACGGATCGCTTTTAGTTGGAAAATAAAACGCATTTTTGGTTTTTGGGCGCACTTTTACGCATTTACAATTACAAATGCCGTGTTTTTTGTGCACTCAGCATGTGGACGGTAACGTGGGCAACATAGAGTTCGCCTCTGAGGAGGCTGACTCATTGGGCCTGCAACCCATCATCGAGAAACACTTTTGGCTTCGGGTAAGCATTACAAGAATTCTTCTCTTCCCGGCTCAAAATTCTTATTAACGTGGATTCCCCCAACTTACAGATCCATGACTCAGGCAGCGGGTACGTGTGCGGAAACTGCTGGGAGCAGCTGCTGCTCTTCCACAGCTTCTATCTCAGCGTGGAGCAGGCCCATAAGGCGCTGAAGCAGACAACGCATGCGAATTTGCCTTCTTTGCCCACTGAAGTGGTGTCGGCGATTCTCGGAGAAGAAGAAGGTGTGGTGAAGAGCGAGGAAGTTGAGAGCGTGGCAGCTGCCGTGAAG
Source organism: Drosophila jambulina (assembly GCA_018152175.1). Taxonomy (NCBI): domain Eukaryota; kingdom Metazoa; phylum Arthropoda; class Insecta; order Diptera; family Drosophilidae; genus Drosophila; species Drosophila jambulina. Next base: position 22,431,934 of record JAECXH010000113.1, on the reverse strand, counting down.
CGCCGAAGAGGACGTCCTCGCAAATCGGAAGCAAAGGATGCTAGTGAGGAACTCAAAACCGTGCTGGAGCAGATCAACCTAAACGAAATAAAAATTGAGTATCCCGAGGCGGATCTTACCATAGCCGATGTTCTAGAAGACCAGGAGGAGCAAGACTACATACCGACCGTTTGCGGCAGTGAGGACGATGCTGACGAGTACATAGAGGAGGGGGTGCCTAAACCCCAGCCCAAGGTCCAGCGCAAAGCTCGAGGTCGTCCCAGAGGACGTGGACGTAGCCGGGTACGGGGAAAAATTCGCCTGGCTGAGCGACCGAAGAGAGCCGGAGTGCCAAACATGGAGAAATCGAAGGAGTTCAATGAGTACATTCGGGAGCACTATAAGGTTCACTGCCCCGTATGCAGCTTACCCATGGAGGGTTTTTCGGAAATGTTAGTCCATGTACGACGCGAACACAAGCAGCGTGGCTACTCTACATGCTGCAATCGCAAGTTCTGGAAGCGGGGCGTCCTCGTCGATCACTTGCGTCGCCACCAGGATCCGGAACTCTTCAAGTGCACCATCTGTTCTCGCGTAATGGGCCAGCGCCGGAGTCTGGAGCTGCACATGCGCATGCACGAGATCAAGGCGAATGGACGCCTCTACCAGTGCGAACATTGCTCCAAGAGCTTCTATAGTTTGGTGGTGTGCGACCGCCATAAGTTGACGCACATTCCCAGGGAACAGTGGCAGATCAAGTGCACACACTGCGAGAAGACGTAAGTCCACATACTGAAGTAATCTTTCGCAGTTATTAAGCCTTGTCTTTGCCTAGTTTTCCTACTCAGTATACGATGAAACAGCACGTAAAGCTGGTCCACTTAAATTTATATGCCAAGATCTGTGACGTTTGCGGTAAATCCATCCGCGGCAGGGAGGCCCTGGCCCGACATATGGAAGAACACACGGGCGCGCCACAGGCAGCCATCAGCTGTCACCTTTGTGACTCAAAGTTGACCACCAAGTATGGTCTGGCCCGGCATATAAAGATGATGCACACGGCCGAAAATCTTCAGCCGATGCAGTGCGAGCACTGTCTCAAGATCTCGCCAAGCCTGCAGGCGCACCAGCACCACTTGAAGTACACCCACAATACGGCTCGCACTCACCAGTGCCCAATGTGTGAGAAGGCCTTCAAGCGGCCCAACGAGCTGAAGGTGAACCTTTATTTTTTGTCTATCTAACAAGTTGTCCCGAATTATGTAATTTTTTTGCAGGAGCACATGACCACCCACACCGGGGAGGTGCTGTACACCTGCCCCCATTGTCCGCAGACCTTCAACTCGAACGCCAACATGCATGCCCATCGAAAGAAGGTGCATCGCAAGGAATGGGAGGAGAATCGCCACAAGCGCAATTACCAGCCACGGAAATCGGACACGATCATTGCCGTAAGCGTGCGCAAGACGACGGAGGCACGGCTAGGTGGAGAGGCAAAGACTGCCCCACCTCCCGTAAGCTCTGGAGCTGAGTGCTAGGCCTAGGTGACCCTTTGGCCTAATAAAAACCAAAATAAGACACTGCGGATGTTGTTGTAATAACTTATTAATTGAAAAACCCTGCTCCGATGGGTTCGACCGGCCATAACCGGTTTGCCGGACTGCAGGCCGCTCGTCGCGAACTGGTATAACGGACATCGGAGCCGGCGTTATCAGCGATTAAGGTCGAATCTGGTAATTTATAAACGCATATAGCACATGGTTCAGCTTTGGTAATCTTATTTTGACGACGATCAAGCCGCGTTTCCAGGCTCCGGGGCAGACGAACAAACCGGTTCGAGTCGGTTTGGGAACTGGATGTGGTCCTTATCAGCGTGTTGGCATTATCATGCTTGGTTCAAAGGTACCATCCATCGACGAATATTTGTACAATTTTCTAGTCTTTGCGGAATGCTAAATCTATGCCATGAAAATGACGAGACATAATTCAGATGCCTTGTTATTCGTTCCTTAAAAATCCCGTCTTATTTACCAATGGAATTTTTTTGCGAACCACACATGTTGTCTTCCCGATCTCTGACCTTTTTGGGGGACCCCCCACGTATGTAGATTGTCATCCTTATACATTCGAGTGGTTCCCAGGCCTACATACTATATTCTTTGATTGCTTTATAAGGGGATTTAATTTAAAAGCTTTAGTAGGAATAAGAGTGATTCCCGGTAACTATTTTCCAAAATTTTTTGTTGTACAAGTCTAATGTACTTTAAATACCGAAAAGAACATTCGTGCTAATCGGGTTTCCTGATGCTTAACACTGAATATGTTTTTAATGGAGTCTAAAAAAAAACCTTGTATTATTTTATTATTGCAAAGGACTGAAAATATATATTATAATAATATTTACCTAAGTCCCTGTTTTATGCGATTTGCATGTTAAATTTAAATTCTTGATTCTTGACCGTCTTGATTTGAAAATATTGAAAACTGTCTATGGTTGCACTAATAATTGCATACTTTAGTTATTTCTAATTTGACACCATTTAAACTGGAAATTTTATAAAAACAAAAGGAGTATATCTTAAAAATTAATCTTAATTTCAACATTTAAAATTTCGCAACATCGTAATCCAAATCGACACTTACTTGTTTGTAATTAGGCAACTTAAATATTCACCGAGTCACTGAGCGCCAAATCTGTTTACTTTTTCAACGTCTTGTTTGTTTAATTTCACACTATCACTGGAGCTCTCCTAGATTTGATGCTTATCGCGCGACAGCAAATATTGTTTGAGCAGAATGCCAGACCTCTCCGCCTTTTTATTCATGATTGGAACCTGAACACAAAGAGATATTTCCTGATTATATGAAGAGAAAAACTCAAACTTTTAATTTTGCAACTCGATCTTGGCGCCAAAGAATCGATGACTATCGATTGTAGGTTTGGCTCTGTTTATTTAGGTTTTAATTTTTTTTTCAATTTTCAGCAGTTATTGAATAGATTTTAAAGTTTTGCAGGTAATTTGATAAAAACTTTTTTTTTCAAAAATGTGTAACGAAACGGGGAGTGGCAACCCTAAATTAATTTCAGCCAGGCGTAATAACAACTCTGCGTACATGGGCGGGGAGAGCTTTTTAAAGGGGTCTACATGATTAGACTTTATATTTCCATTTCCGTGACACCATCAGGGCTTCATTATTATTTTCCCAATTAAGTATTTCGCCTCCAACCCCCCTTGAAATGCTCCTACCTACGCTCCTGCCAACACCCGCTTCAGCTCAGCTGTTGCATTTGTCCCTTTTTCGCCCACCATCAAACGTGTGAACGTGTCAACATTTTGATTTTCGCCTGAGTTTTCCTTGTTTTTCGCCAGCATCAGGACAATGGTGGACGACAGCACCCGGAAAACACTGAGCAATATTCCCCTGCTTCAGATTCGCGCTGGGCCACGTGAGAAGGATGTGTGGGTGCAACGCCTGAAGGAGGAGTACCAGGCACTGATCAAGGTGTCCAGCAATGTTAGTAATTTTGTTTGGAGTCCCTCTAAGACTTGCCATCTTTCAGTATGTGGAAAACAATAAGCAGTCCGGCAGCGACTGGTTCCGCCTGGAGTCGAACAAGGAGGGCACCAAGTGGTTCGGCAAGTGCTGGTACATGCACAATCTGCTTAAGTATGAGTTCGACGTGGAGTTCGACATTCCAGTGACATACCCAACGACAGCGCCGGAAATTGCTCTGCCAGAGCTGGATGGCAAGACGGCGAAGATGTATCGCGGTGGAAAGATCTGCCTCACGGATCACTTTAAGCCGTTGTGGGCGCGCAATGTTCCCAAATTCGGCATCGCCCATGCCATGGCACTAGGGGTAAGTGATCTCCTAAGCTGCCTTATCGATTTCTCTGTGTATCTCCCTATTTTTACAGCTCGCTCCTTGGTTAGCCGTGGAGGTGCCAGACCTCATCGAGAAGGGCATCATCACGTACAAGGAAAAGTAGATAATTAATGTAGATGGATTTATCACTAGCAACAAAATAATGAACAAAGTTTGATATGAAAGTCATTATCTTTGCGTTTATTAGTCAAAAGTCAAATTGGAAAAGATCATGCTGCGTTCCTGCCTCGTCGCGTATCCTAGGTTTTTAAGTGGTAAGAATTTCATTTGGTTGATTCGGTTTGATCAGTGAGCTTGCTCCTCGTCCTCCTCTTAGTTCATGTGGTTGTTGTTGCGCTGCGAGGACTGGCGCCATGTGTCCGACCAAATTGAGCTGGGCGAAGTGAAGGGATCGTACTGCGTGGGCAGACTGCTCTCGCCCGAAACTGATGCTTCAGTTCTGGTGCCTGTTATCCCCGGTTCTTGTGCAAGATTGTGCGCTGTTCCCAGCATCTGACGCGGAGCCAAATTCTGCTCCAGACCTGGGGGCGGACGCAAGACCCCGAGGTTATTGGTTGCAGCATCCGGCCAGGAGGAGAATCCCATGGGTGACCAGTGGTTGGACCAGTTATTCGTCTCCATATTCGCTAGCAATTGCTGCTGTTGGTGATGTTGCCTTTGCTGCAACTCCAGCTGCTGGGCCTGCTGGAGAAGCAATTGTTGCTGCATAATCAACTCGCATCGCTGCCACTGTTGTCGTTCCCGCTCCTGTTGCTCGTATGCTGTTAGAGAAAAAGTAAGCCCGAATAAGATATGGATATGTACATTCTATTAGTTCTTTATCATGTCTTACCATCTCCTGTAGGAAGTTCTACGTCCGCGTTAGCAAATAGCGAGTTGCTAGCCGTGGCTGAGAGAGGTTCCCAAAGGGACGTCACAGCCGGCGGCGTGGAGTTCTTCCGGCTGTCTCCGATCGGTCCGAGATCACTCGAAGACGCAGCCTGACTCCAGTCCAAGCCATTGGTGATGGGTGCAAATTGTTTTGTCTGCAGTACGTCGCTGAAGGAGACCTTACTGCTCGTTTCCCAAGGCGAGGAGATGCACTTGATGGCATCAGGTGAAGCTGGGGGAGAGGTGCTGTTCGTCGACGACTGTCCAAAGTTAAGCTTCTGGCGTTGTTTCCGCTCCGGTCTCCTGACCCCCATCCCAGTCCCAGCAGAGCCATTCACCATCTTGTGTTCCTTGCGGCGCTCCCTCTCGCGCTCCCTGCCCGGTGTCTTGCCCATTTTCTTCGCCGATCCATTCTGCTCTTTGAGCACAACGCGCTGATCTTGAACCTTGTTGATGTTGGGCTTTGGTGAAATGTTCTCCTGCTGCGGTGGACTAGATTTCACCACGGGCTTCTCGTACAACTCCACAATGGGTGGCGTTGAGGGCTCTGGCTTTGCTTTCGATGGCACAGGGGACACTATAGACGTCGGCTTCACCTTCTTCTGTGGCCGCACTGAAACAGAAGCGGATGCTGCCTGCGGCGATGGTGTCGAATACTTCTTCATGGGTTTCACCTCCGGTTGGTTAGAAGGAGCCGGAGGTGTTAAAGGAGTGCTCACCGAAGGCTTAGACTTGGCTTTCTGCAAATGCTTGCTTAGCACATTCATATCCATGCTCCATGTTGTCCACGATGACTTGGTTTTTCGCGAAGGCGCTGTCGTGGCCAGTACACTCCGCTTACGCAATTCTTTCAGCTGGCCATTTTTCGCCTTCTGCTGTTGCTGCACCGCCTCCGCTTTGGCTGCCGCCTCCTCCGCCTGCATCCTAACTATATTGCGGAGATTAAAGGTGGGTTGCAGAGGTCCCTTGTTCCTGGCGGCATCGTAGGCATTCTGCTGCGCCATTATGGCTTTCGCGTCGAAGACAGCGGCCACTAGGACTAGACCGAAGCTAGCCAAGAGCACCACGAGAGCGGCGTTCTTCAACGATGACTCCCATCCGGGTCTAACCAGAAGAGAGGCGCACAGCTCCACACTTTCCGGCGGCATTTGGGCCACCAGCTGGTAGTTGATGTCGTAGGTGAGGTTCGTGAGGAGCGTGAGGGAGCGTTTGACCACTGAGGATGTGAAGTCCGTGCTAAAGGAGATCTCCACCTTACGCGTCTCATTTTCACCCAGCTCAAAGCCTTCGCAGTCCATCACCTTGAAGCCAAAATCCTCGCAGGGCAAGGAGCCAATGAGGAAGCCCTCGATCTTCATGGGGATAACACCCGAGTTGCGGGCCGTGAAAATGCGACTTGCCACCACAGCGCCATTGCCAGATTGACAGTCCTGGAACTGATCGGTGGCCAGCTCGAAGAGCAGAGGTGAGGCTGACCCTGGCCGACGATTGCCGAAACGGAACTGCGACTGCACGGCTCGAGCCTGCAGCCACACGGCCTCGTAGAGTGTGAGGTTGCTTCGCACGTGCAAGAGCGTGCAGTACTTTTCCGGCTGTTGAGCGCTGAATGTGATGGGTATGTTTAGGCTGGCTCCGCCGGGCAGCAGGATAGGGTTTCCAGCGTCTGGCAGGGAAAAGACCTTCTTGTCGGTGAGATAGCAACTCGTAGAGCTTACATCAATGACTTCGTGCGGAAGGGATATCTGCGTCCGGCGGGCAAATACCGGATCCGACAGATAGTAGTCGAGCAACAGCGGATGCTGCGAGGGATTGGTCAGCGTGATCCACTGGCGCTGCACCTGCCCCACCTCAATGGCCGGCGTGGGCGGGATCGGCTGGAACTGCACTAGCTTCGGCCACTCAATATTTATAGAAAAGTCAAGCTCCAGCGGCGGCAACTCCTCGCTGTGAAGCGTAAGCGACATGGCTGTCAGTTGGCGTCGCAGTTGCCGGAAGAGCTCTGTGCGCTGCCGCAGCTCTACTCCATCATAGATGAGATTATTGTTCACAAGGCAATTGCTGGCGTCGACGACGAAGATTTCGCGATCCTTCGTGGTCTCCTTGATGTAGCACTGATTCCGACACACGGCAGAAGGCTCGAAGTAGATACGTCCCACCTTGGTCAAAGTCTGCGGAGCAATTGTAGAGCCTTTGGCATTGAAGTCTTTGAAGCGCAGACCAAGAGGTCGGGAAAAGGATATGCTTTTCACGCGCACCGGTTGCGTGAAGCTGGACCGGATGCTGAGTACCGCGGTGCACATCTTGCCGGGAAAGCAGTTCTTGAAATCGAGCTGCTCCTGCTCGATCTCCAGCTGTCCCACCGAGGCCTCAAACTTGACACGCACGCGGATCAGCTCGTAGGGCGTCCACACCTTGAGAGTGCCATAGGTGGCATCCGCCTCATACGTCTGAATTGCCACCTTGAATACAGCGGTGTCACCGGGGCCCATCTCGGTACAGAGGTGCCAAGGAATGCTCTCATTTTGGGCGCTCTCGCGGTCCCAATCTTCCGCCCTCCGACAGCCCAAAAAGGTGCTCTGCGAGTAGACTGTCTTTGGATGCTTAAAGAACCAGTTGGTGATCTTCACGGGAACCGGATTATCATTGTGGAGGAGCACGAAACCATCGCGAGACATCTCGGCGAATGGCACTGTGCCCAGATCCAGGTCTAGGCTGTAAGCACCCTCCTTTGGCACCTTCTGGTCAAGTCTGAGCTTGAATGGTTGGGTCGACACATGCAGGCGTCCACTGCATGAGACCAGAGGCAGCTTAAAGAGCGTGACGTTTGTTTCGATTCGCAGGAAGGACTCGAACGGCACCTCTTCGTTGAGCAAATTCAGCTGCAACAGTTCCACGGACTCACCGGGCTGCAGCACTATTCTTGGAGAGCCCAGTAGTGTTACCTCCAAGAGCGATTCGTCTACGGGCGCGCTGAGACTAACGTTGAACAGGATGAGCGGCTGCGCGAAGTTGTTACGCACTATCAGCGAACGTTTCCTCTCCAGCGATGAAGCCTCTCCGCTATCCAGTGTGCTGGACACAAACTTGGTGACATTCCCATCGTATGAGAGCCCACCGTGAAATATCTCCGCCCGTACCAGCACCGTGAAGGCCGGATTCGTATCCGTATCCGAACTGGACTGGTTACTGCTGTTAATCACCAGCAGGTCATTGATGGACTCAGTGCCCTCGAACAACCGGGGATCCAACACGATGCTCGTGTTGTTAGCGTCAAACGAGAGGCCCGGAATCTTGCGCAGATAGCTACCGAAGAGTCGGTGGCTCTGATCGTTCCGAACATCCAGTTTAAACTGCAGCGCTTCCGGGGCGTTCAAGGTGGCCAGACGACCAAAGTCCGCGAGGGGATTGTGCGCGTATGCCGAGTTCCGCGGCAGAATCTCAAACTCGACGGGTATGACCAGGACGTTCTCCTGGCCCATGTCCAGCTCCTGCTCAGCAATCTTGATGCGAATGTAGGCGCTGTGGTTGCCAGCTGTGCGGCCGTGAAATGAGATCCGAATGACCGGCTTAAGTGTGTGCGGGGGAATCTCCCACAGATTTTGCGGACCCTCTGATCCTCCGCTGGGCAGCTCCAACTGGAACTCGCCCCCGCTGCTGTATATCTGAAAAATGAAAAGCAGTTAGAAGTCAAACAGCAACCCTTACAACCTTACAACCTCCTACCTCCAATATCTGCAGCGGACGCTCATGCGGATTGTACATGTGAATCTCCGGCGTGAGTGTCGCATTCATGGGTGCCTTAATCCCCACCAGCGGCTTTAGACGGTATGGGCATTCGCTGCCCTCGCCCTGAACCGCCAGCTCGGCCTGGCCGAACGAGGTGTGGATGAGTAGATCCTCGGCAATGGCGCCCAGTTGCCGCGGCAGAAATACCACATTGAAGGTGGTATTGCCCTGGGGCGGCACCTCCCTGGTGCCCATGAAGCTGCTATAGAACGCCGGACTTGGCCCTGCCACGGCGTTCAGCAGGAGCGTACGGTTGGCGTGTTGATTGAACAGCGTAACCGTCTGGGAACGTGCCTGGCCCACGGACCACGTTCCAAAGTCTAGGCGAGACGGCACGAGCCGCAGGTCGCGCAACAGTTCACCCAGATCGTGGGCCGACGGCTCCTGCATCCCCATGAAGCTCTCTTGCAGCACCTTCTCGCCACTGGCCTCTAAGGTGAGCAGGAGGACCAGGATTAACAGGAATGGCTCGACGAATAGCCGAGGGAGCGGCCTCAGCGGAGGCTGTGTGGCCATGGTATGTGAGTTTTTGAGGCGATGGCGCTGGAACGGCGGGCCCGCTTCCTGTTCAACTGCAATTCTCTTGGGGTTTCCTTTGACGCAGTGCTTTATTTATATTATCCAATATCGTTCGCTGACCAAAACTGATTATCGCAGTGTTGCCAGATGAAAATTTGACTTTACCCTAAAAAATCTAAAACAGTTGAAATTTTCCCCTAAAAAATCCAGTTTCCTCCTAAATTAAAACAAACCGTTAAATTCAAATACATACAGAAGAAATATCTTATTTTGATTTTGAAAAAAGTTAACAAGATGAATGTTAAGGGATATAAATTTAGTTAATGGTCTCGAGAATTTCATCCGAAAACTCTGTTTTGTAAATTTCTTCGCTTACAAATAATTTATACATTTTATGCGATGGTTCGAAGTTATTACATTTGTTTAGTAAAGTAAATCTTATACGTAAAAGAGCATCTGCAGTTTTGGTTGCTTTCTGTTTCTCAGATTATCTTTGAGAATGTTGAAAACTGAAAATGCTCGTTCTACAGATGCAATTAAAAATGGTAAGCTCAAAAGAGACATAACTAACTTTGAGACATTTTCATATATATTTTTTTGTACATATTTTATTTTTGGCAATACTGGAGGCATGATAGATGCAAAAATCAAATATTAAACAAACACGCTTTGAAGAGAACAAAATTCGACGAAATAACTTTTTCAAAGGAAAAGCCAGTCTAAGACCAAACAACTTTTGTTTGATAGGAAACAGTATTTTTTTCATGTTTGCCATTTTTAGGGCGTTTTCTATTCTAGGTTTTTGCCATATCATAGATTAATCGACTATCGAATTATTGCCATCTCTTACGCTCAGGAAAACAAAACAGAAAACGATAGGAGGAAAAAAACAGAATTATACAACCAAAAGAGAAGCGAAAGCTGTGTGAGGACCAGCAACGCGTCTGGAGGAGCATCAGCGACAAAGGTGACCTCAACAATGGCCATGTTGACGCGTTTGACCAGCAGCGGCACCACCACCGTGGCCGGAGCAGCACCTGGATCGCCGAAGGGTCTGCAGAGATTCCAGAACTACATCGCTGCCTTCTTGTGGCCGGGAACGCAGCGCCAGAGGCGGAAGTCTACCCAGATGGACGCCATTGATTGCTTCACAAACGACCTGGTCACGCGCAAGACGCAGAAATGGGAGGAGCTACGCGACAGTCTGGTGAAGCGCCAACCGCCCGCACAGGAGAAGACGGATGCCAATAGCAATGTGGCGACCCAGGTGCAGATAGGCAGCAAGGGAAAGGCAGCGAGTACCACTAGCTTTAGCCAGAATGTAGGCCTGATGTCCAAGGGCATGATGAGCGATTTGAAGGCATTGCGTTCTCCGCAACTGGGCCTAGACATCCGATCTCTATCACAGCCGCAGCTGGACAACCTACTGATGGCCACGCTGGAAATTAAAAACAAGCTAGACTTTCTCTACCTGATCCGCCAGTGCATCCGCTGCCACCTGCTGCCCTCCAACGAGGTGTTTGTGGCCTGCCTCAAGTATCTGAGTGCCCAGCGCAAACTCCAGCAACTGGAGGCGTTGGCGGAGACGTGTCGCCAGTTGGAGCATCCCTTCTCACAGACCTACGCCGATCTGGCTCCCTTTCGGGCCATCGCTCTGTGGAATAATGGCAACGCGGACGTGGCCCTGATGACCCTCCATCGCGGCTACGGGGTCAGCATGTCCTCGGAGGAGGGCAGGCGGATGGCGCGCACAGCTTTTCGCACCATTTCGGAGGAGACGCTGGCCCAGAAGAGCGAGGCGGTGCTGGTGTCGCTCTTGGAAGTGGCACGTGCCATTCACCGGGAGCACAAGGACATCTTTGTGGTGGCATGCGTATGGAAGCAGTGTTTTGCCAGCGATTGGTTCTGCGACCAAAAGTCGGCGAGTGAGCTGTTCGAGCACTACAAGGAGTTGCAGGAGCTGGTGGAAAGGAGGTGTGATGATTATGTTTCTTTAGGCAACTGTAATCCATATACTCTCTATTCCACAGAGCCAGTCCATTGTGCTCCTCATTCCTGGGCCGCAATAATGTGGATGCCGTGCATCGTCTGATCGAGGTGTTTCTGCAAAACAAGCAACGCTCCGCCTGCTCTAGTTGCCTCAGCCTGCTTTTCAACTATCAATGTGAGTCGTACGATAAGATATATCCTCCTCGGTCAAGTGTATGCTTCGACTTCCGATTCCCTTCTCAGATATGCGCAAGGATCTGCGCGCCTGCGCCGAAATTGTCAAGTCATGCAGCGAGTTAGAGATGCCGCTGAACGAGCTACAGAACGAGCAGTTCCTCAGTTTGTTCCTTGACCAGAGCGATCCCTTGGACTCCTCTGGCGCTGGCGGTGCAGTCAGCAAGTACAAGGCACCAAAGTCCTTCCAGTACAAGTTCTAGTGTTGCCGCTTTCGATCGTTATGCCGTTGTCATCGTAGATTTAGCACAAGGAAGCGTTAAGCAATATGCATCCATCCCATCCCCGAAAAACCAGTAGTGGTAGCCTCGCCTCTCTTCAATAAATGTTATTTAATGTACAATTTCATCGTCTCGCATATTGCCCTCGGGCAGTTGGCTGGGCAGGATGCCGACGCACTCGTAGCAGCGGGAGATCAGGTGGTTTCCGCACCTATGCGACTGGCACTGCTGGCATCGCGTGCGGGACTTAGTGCCTCGCTTGTTCCGGGCGCAGGGCTTGCAGCGGCGATGCTTTTCGCCATAGCGACTGGACAGATTCACACCCACCGGCAGGCTCACCTTGTCTGGCGTGAGTACGCCCACGCTGTCTGATCGTCTGGCATCGCCGGTGGCCTCGCTGAGCAGCCGCTGACTGGACTGCCCAAGTATCTCGCAGATCTGCAGGCGCATCACAAGCGACGTGGTGGTGGACCTTCGTTGCAAGCGCCTCTGCAATCGCTGCTGGGTGAGAAAGAGTCCTAACTGGCGCTGAAAGTCGCGCTGCTCCATCGTGGCATCTCCTTTGGGCGAGAGTCGAAGCAGGATCCAAGCATTTACAGCGGCCGCATTGAGCACAAAGTGGAGGAGCTGCAGGAAGGAATTGCACTGCTTTTCCAGGGAGGAGGTCAGCATGTGGGCGGTACTAAAGCGTTCTGTGAGGCCATAGAACTGCTGGCAGGCCTGCGAAGTGTTCTGGTACGCCTGAAGTGCATCCACTTGCGGACTAAGACCACAGCTGAAGACGGCTTCCCCATCGAGAGGGGTGAGCTTGGAGGAGCCGCTATAAACGCGACTATCACACTGCCATTGACGCGGCCACTCCGGCGACGTGGCCTCAAGCAATCCCAGCGAGCTGAGCTGGCGCTGCATCAGCTGCTCGCTCTGCGCCAGGTTCAGGTGACGCAGTCCCATCGTGATATTCCTGCTCGTCGTCTTGAAATCGCAAATCAACTGTTCCACATCCTTCTCCAGCGATCTCTGTTGTCTGCTGCTCACCAAGGCATTGGCCATGTACAAGGTCCTGGCATCACAGCAGAGGGTCAGCCGATTTTTGGCCACCGTCCCGGAGGCCTCATCCACATTCAACCAGCTGCTGCAGCCGTAGTAGGACCGACAGTTGATAAGAAGTCGCTGCCAGAGCTTTTGGGCCTCGGACCAACCCCCACTGGGGCCCGAGAGGCACTCGGAAATGCTCTCAAATCGGGCGAGGGTCATGGAAGCCCGGAAGATGGCGTTGCCCAGCTCCAGCGTCCACAGCTCCTCGAGAGGTCCGCTGAACTGTGCGTTACGGAAAACACCGCAGAGATAGCTCAAGCCGAGGAAGGCACGCAGCTCTACAATGTCCAGCGGTTGCTGGGCACTCGAGGGATTCCGTTTCTTGCGCATCTGCTCGTTAGTATGACGCAGCAGGGACTTAAGCATTTCATCGTCGAACAGGAGCATCCAGGCCTCCACAGCGTTAGAAACGGAACGTGCCGGTCCTTTGCCGCAGGCTTGCTGGCCGAGCACAGGCAGTTCCTCCCCAGCTACCACCTGGGAATCCTTGGCCACGCTCCAGATTTGGCCAGTGGCCGATGTGTAATGACCAGTATTATGGGAGGGACGACCACGTCCCCTTTTTGCAGCAACTCCCGGCCGGACTGAACTCTCAGACTTGAGTACCATCTCCGCCAGCTGCTCGTTACCGATCAGAACATCGCTGTCCTCAAAGATCCAGGGAAAGCGGCAGCTTCCAGGCGTCTCTTGCAGCGGATCGGAGTCATCTTCGCCAGCTTCAGGCACAGTGGGATCCGGCAGCTGTGGCAGCTGCTCCTCCACCTGCATTTTCTCCTCCTCGTCGCCAGCGTCCTCCTGATCACTACATTTTATGTTAGCCAGCAGCTCTTCGTCCAAGGCGCAGTTCATTACTTGGTTATAAACAAAAACAAAACAACTTTATTTTGTTTACGAATTAAAACAATGGTCACACCACAGAAACTGTGTGACCGAAGTGCGCAGTTATCGGGGTACTCTCATCACCATCATTGTTGTGTTGTTTCTTTGCGAGACAGAAGAGGGAAGAGAGATTAAAAAACGCCAAAAGGAAAACTTCTTGCAAAAAGCCAGCCGTTGTGTTAAGCCTCCGAAGTCACCCGTTAAACCCGCGTCGAATGGCGAAAACTCGGAGGCAGTGACCAGCCTCCGCCTCACTGCTCTAACCACCACCTGGCTGATAGCCTGCGAGGGCAAAAATTCCCTGAAAATCAAGTGAAAGTGCAATTAAATAAAAGTGGCCAATGTACCGGAAAGTGCAAGGAAGAAAGGTAAGCAAATAAGCAATCAGTCGCCCGTTATTTAGGCGCGCAACGAAATATTTTGCAAAAGTGTCAAATTTGACATGGACAGCCGATAGACAAATCGATGTATTCATTCGATTATATTATTCACGATTTCGATTCTTATTGGAAAATTTTGAAATTCGAAATCCAGCAAGCGGGCCATGACATTGGTGTCAAATGGATTCGTGGTCCCATCTCCAAAAGTTAGTTTGATCTCATAGCCCGTGCTGTGAACACGAAAAATTTAAATCCAGGAGAAAGAGAAGAAAAAAGCAACAATTTTCCAAGCTGAAGAAAAAAAAAATAAATTTCGTTGACAGCTTTTTCAATCATTTTTCGGTGTCACTTTTTCTACTTTCGTAGTCGATTTTCCTCGTACACTCGATCGGAAATAGGCGGCCGGTTCTAAAATGATATCTCCGGAGCAGGAGCACGTCAACCTGGCGCTGGATCGCCAGGTGCGCCAGAACATCCATGACATGATGCGCGAAGCCAACGTCCAGGCGAGCATGCTTGAAAGCGAAGGTGAGCAAAGGGACGATGATGCAGGAGTTTCATCCCTGCTTCATGCCATGTCTTTAGTTTCAGGGCGCAACCGCTTCGACTCGGAATGCAGCGACGAAATGAATGCCGATGGCAGTATTGCCGTGATGGAAGCCTTGTCCGGCGACGGCCTGATGGAGGATGACAACTCCACCGAGCATGTGGTGGTGGTGGCGCCGGGGGAGTGCAACAAGGATGTGCAGAATTACCACGACATGATGGTGGATGCTGATCACAACAGCAACAGCGGCGCTAACCGCAAACGTCGCGGAAACTTGCCCAAGCACTCGGTGAAGATCCTCAAGCGTTGGCTCTACGAGCATCGCTACAATGCATATCCCAGTGATGCCGAGAAGTTCACCCTGTCGCAGGATGCAGGCCTGACGGTGCTGCAGGTTTGCAATTGGTTCATCAATGCGCGTCGCCGCATCCTGCCCGAAATGATTCGTCGCGAGGGCAATGATCCGCTGCACTTTACCATTTCTCGTCGAGGCAAAAAGGTCAGCCCTAACTCCTCTTCGTCGAGCGGTGCTGGAGGCCAGGGAATCAATATGTCCGGTACCCCGAATCCCATTTCGGGTAGTCCGGTCTCTGAGGTGGTGAGTTGATGCTTTTAAAAGAAATAGAAATGGTTTCTTATCGTTATTTTTCACTTAAAAATAACCCGTTCTACTTTATATCCACACCAGGTCGTTGGTGCCACCGAGGAGGTAGATGGTGCCGCCGGCGAGATGCACGAGGGCATTGCCAACGTGTTGACTAATTTTGATCAGTATGTTCAGGGACCGAACGGTCAGATGGTCAAGATGGAGCCAGAGTACGACGACAGCGTCATATACAGGTACCTACCTACTGGTGCTTAGTTGTAGAAGTAGTTGCGTAGGTTTTACTCCTGTCCCAATGGTTATCCTCCTCCTCCCCTCCTCCCTCCATTAAGTTGGCAGCAGGCCATTGCAAACAACCCGATGGGCTTCCAAAGTCTCCATGCGTCGCTGCAAGCAACAATGATCGAAAAGATCCAGAACTATCAAATGCGCAAGGCGGCGGCAGCGGCCCTTGGTGGTGGTGGTGGGGGTAGCATCAGCGCCGGCTCCAGCTGCAGCTCTGCCGGTTCCCTAATCCCATACAACTTTGATGATGATGAGGATAAACCGAGTCCGGCGAAGCGCGGCAAAAAGAGGCAAACGACATCGGCAACCGGGAAGGCGGCTGGCGCAAAGTCCAAGCAGTCGAAGCAACCAGGGCCCGAAATCAAGCAGGAGGTCAAAAAGCCATCGGAGACAAAAACTAAGGCTGTGTACTGTTACCAGGACGAATTCGGCAGTTTCGTGATGGCCTCTAGGTACAGCTGTCACACGACGACGCCCACCGACTGGCCTTAGTCTCTAGACCGCATTCGCGTTGATGTTCCATTGCTAAGCGCGTTATTTCTCTTGCAGGTCCGAGACCGATGAGAGCACTCAGGAATTCGAGCAGCGCAGCGAGGAGGGGCGCTTCGAGACCGATGACTGGCAAAGCGTGATGAAGTGAGTTATCTGTCGGGCGTTTGGTTGGGGATTTCTCAATAATCAGAAACCGTTGCTCTTTAGAACCGTTTTTACCACTGAAGAGGTGACCACCACCAACACTGCCACAACCAATACTGCCAATGAAGCAGGCACCACGTCTGGTACTGTATCTGCCGCTACTGCCAACTGGAATCACAATCAGCAGATGGCCATGCGCGATGGTAAGCCCTAAATGGGGTAAATACCCAGAAGGACTCGGATTAACCAATATTTGTTGCAGGCAACGTGGAGCAGTTGTACGAGGCCACAGTCATCCCTGGCCCAAATAAGTCGGCCAGTAGGGAAAATGTACAGTCGGAGGAAGTCTTCGCCATCACTGAGATCGAAAGTGCCCCCGGTCAGACCTCGCCAGCACCATCGCAGAGTATGTTCACCGTTACTAGCTAGTTTTCGGGTTTAATCTTTATAAATTCTGTGCAGGCCTCAGCCGAGAGGAGCGCGACAACTATAAGTGTCTGTATTACCTCGTGGAAACCGCCATGGCTGTGCGTCAAAACGACACCGGCGAAGACGACGACGATATGCCTGTAAATATTTTTTAGAATTTTCCAACTGGAGCTCTTCGGGGTTTGGTCACAGTACCAGAGCCAAGACCTTGTTATTATGTTAATAGACAGTGAGGTGGAGTAGGTAACTTAAACTTAATGTACAAAGCACTAGATCAATTGAGCAATCGCAAGTCGCATATCCACCAAGTCAATTCATACGGAAAACGATGCATCACTTGCTGGCTTATAATTTTATACTAAACCTTATGCGATTGCGTGAACTGTTATAATAATAAACCAAAAACTTGTGCATTTGCAACACCTGCGCCATACATGCCAAACTACTTCGAGTTTGAATTTTAAATTTAAAATAGGGCGGTGTAACGGCCTGGAAGTTCAGTATTTTAGCCCAGTTGGTTCTTTTAGTATATTTTCTCTTTCAGTATTTTTCCCTCGCCCAGCAGTTGACAGCATTTTACCGTTTTCCCGCGTACGGTCAGTCACCGATTTTGTTTTTTGTTTTTTTGCAATAAATGTTTGCCCAGCACAATAATTAACCAATTGCCAAGGCAAACACGGATGTGCTATTGTTTAAACCACACTCTTAATGTCTGTCGTCCAGCTGTTTCGCAGAGACGGCGTGTAAATAAGGACTTATTATAGTGCAGGCGAATTTTCCGTATTCATTCGTTCGTCTCGCTCGCGCTCCCACTGTCGTCGTGTGCACTTTGTGTAAATTACAGCACAAATGAGTTTCGATTGGAACCAACTGTTTAAAATGTAACGCCAGCCCAGCCAAACGCTGCCGCACGAAGCCGCCGCAAAGCGAAAATATAGCACAAGAAAAAGTAAGGAGCGCACCGCAAGCCGCAAAGCAATAGCAATAGAGCTGCCACACCTGCTACTTGCTTATCTTATCGCACCAGCAACACCCTAGAATCTACAAGCAAGCTTTAGATCCTCCTTCTCCAGCTCTGTTCTTGTCCTGGCAACGGACTAAATCAGGACATGCTAAGAGCATTCCCAGTGTGGGTAAGTCTGCAAAAGTACGCTTGTACTTAACAAACATTCGTACATATATTTGTCTGCAGTCCTATGTGTGTGTCTGGGGCGATTGGTCAGTGGCGTAGGCAGGGGTAAAAAGGTTTTTTTTTTTGGGTATGTTACACCATCTTCCCAGAGTTATTTAGAAGTAGACGTACTTTTTAAAAAGTCTCCTAATTTCAAGCGTGAGAGCGCGTTTCTTATTTGATTTATGTATTATTTATTTTATATTTTTAATTTATTAGAGCGGCTATGTGTCTTCAACAGGCGCCATTGGTTCGACTATTTGCCTCAAACCCCTAATTTGGTGCTATTTTCCAAAGTCCAATCTCCCTATCTAAAGTTCAATAATATAGAAACTGTAAAATTCCGACAGGAAACCCATTTCCAATAATAAAACAAAGTCGCTTTACATTTAAAACCTTAAAACCACTTTAAATTTAATGAAGACTTGTACAAGCTTGAGAGACATACTGCTAAAACCCTACCCCTTTCCATTTACCAGATAAACCTGCCACGCCACTGGGGCCCCTTTGAATAAGTGAGTGCGCCAGTACGTGTACTGGCATATTTTTTGGCTATTTGCTATTTGCACTTTTACTTTCGGCTTTCGTCTTTCCTTTGTGGCTTGGCCCACTTGCGTCATGACTGGCTTTATTTGTTGCTACTGTAATCTTGCAGTTGAGCTACTCTTTGCCGCAGTTTTGTATGTGTGTATTTTTTTTAACTCTCGAGGGGTTCCAGCCGGCGTTCGGGGGAGCGGAAGCGATATCGGGGCCCTGAGCTATTCACTACTTAACGACGCCTTATCGGTGAAATATTTTAAATGCTCCGGGAAAAAAGGGAAAGTAATATAATTAGGGTCACAAAGTACTATTCATGGAAATATATCAATGTCTTTGGTTAATACATTTTGATAATCATTGTTATATACCCATTTGTGCTTTCAACATATCTTACTAATTTTCCTTAATTTTTTGTTTGTTTTCAACCTCACAAACTTCAGAAATCCGTAGTATTTTAAGCAGGGTTCACCTTTTTGCTCTCTGAGATAGATTCTTTTAAGCGATAAGAATTTTACCTATAAATCATTTCTGAGAAAGAAACCAAGGCTTTACTTTTCTTACTATTCATTTGAGTTTTTGCGCTCTTAATTCCTTCTTATCTCCCTAGCATCACTTAAGAGCATTTAAGAGTTCGTCTTCCGTTCACACATTTTGAATATCTGAAATTTTAGGTCAGACCAATTGCCAAACGGTTTATATTTAGTGACCCATTGGAGTCTATTTTTAAGCACGTGCCTGGCACTCACTACCAGCAATGCTAATAATGATGATGACGCTGTAAGGATGGTGATGCTGCCGATGCCCCCGATGCTTCCGATGATGATGATGACATCGGCGTAAGTGGCTCGAGTAGTTTGGCCCGATGCCCCGGCAGGAACATGAGTTTCTAAGCGGCAATTTGCAGCAATTATAAATACGAGAGGCAGTTGTTGGCAAAGTGCTAGTGCCGCCTCACAGCTCACACCTCTGTGCCACAGCTCATGCCGCACACGGCTCTTGCCTGGCTCGTTCGGTCACCTCGTGTTTGTGTGTCTCTTTGGTTTTATTAATAAATCGAAGGGGCTGTCACTGCTGTGTGTGGAAAGGGTCAAACGCTGCGCTGCGCAGTTTGGTTCAGCAGCGGAAAAACACCATCCAAAAGCCGATTCGAAACCCATCGATATCCCAATCCCCTTACCCATCCCTGTCGCCGTGCCCGTTCATTTCTCCCATGAGTTCAGCTCGGTTCAGTTTCATTTTCAGCTCTCGTTCAACGACGCCGCCGCTCTATTTTGTTTGGCATGCACATATTAGCAGTCGCCGTCTGGGGTGCTCTCTTTTTCTATCATTTTCCACCTCTTTGTGCCGCTCAGCTGTGGCTGCCACTCGGCAGCGGCATCGGCATCGGTGCAGATGTGGTTGCGACTTGTTGTGCCACACCATCATCATCATCAGACCGGCAGACGCATTCAGTTTGCAATTATCAACAAAACGCGCGCGCGCTCTCGCCGGAGCATCGAAATTGGAATCAGGAATAGTGCTAATGCTTCGCCCAGAAATATCGCTGCTGGCATGGCCATAAATAAACCAAAATTAAATTATTTGTGTTTTTTGCCCACGGTGGTGGTGGTTAAGAGCTCACGTGAAGAGCGACGATTGAACAACAACGGTTTCAAATGCTGCTGACACGACGGTACGAGAGTGTTAAACGAAATCATCCTACACACAAACAGAGCGTTTATAAACTGCATTTGATTGGGTTTTAAGTGGCGGTTTAAATGTGATCTCGAGTGTTATCCTAGGACTGTGCATAATTGTGTAGCCTCCCCTGTGTCTCCCTTCAGCACTTCAAGGTTGCATAAACGGCAGGCAGGCACCCCTTCCTTCTGGTGAGAGCCACTAACAAGTTTCTTGTTACCATTTCAATGTGGCACGAGGGCAAAGGAAAGGTACAAGCGGTAAAAACAAGAGTTCTTCTTCCTCTTCGTTTGACCACACCGAGAGCAGTATCCGCAATTGTAAACGATTTGCTTCTTCAATACCCTTGGCATACTTGATTCATGTTTAAAGTTGGTTTAAGTGGGCGACCAGTTCGTATACTTGTTTTGTGAAGTTGCTCTAAATTAGGAAAGATCTTACGTATACTTGTTATTTGTGGAGTCTCAGAAATATTTGAAGTGCTTGTGTTTCATTAAAGTTACTTTGCGTATAAGTTGGCCAACTGTGCGTATACTTGATATTTGGTGAAATATTTAGGAGTGTGTTGTTAGGAGTGTGTATACTTGAAA
Organism: Drosophila jambulina; assembly: GCA_018152175.1. Taxonomy (NCBI): domain Eukaryota; kingdom Metazoa; phylum Arthropoda; class Insecta; order Diptera; family Drosophilidae; genus Drosophila; species Drosophila jambulina. Next base: position 22,411,614 of record JAECXH010000113.1, on the reverse strand, counting down.
ATTGGTTAAAGCTGACTGAAACCGGAGCAAATGTAAAAAAAATCGTTATATATTGATTTTCCAGTTTTAATGAGTTATATTTCAGCTGGATAAATATTTTTTAATTCAAAAGTATATCATTAGTCACTCATTTGACTATAAATTCTCCCAAATAAAATCTTAGTTTTCTATTTTAAAAACTCCTAAGCATTAGGGCATCAAGTAGCCGAGATGATGACCCTGCTAACCATACTAAACCCCTCGTTCACATAATGCAAACGATCCAGACAGAGAGACAGAGACACAAAGCCGTCGTCTGCCTGAGGTAAGTGCGGTGAAAAAGGAAAACGGAAAATTCACTGAGAAGGCTGGGAAACTAGAGGGGGACTTTGAGGTCGTGGGTGGTTTGGTGTGGTGTTGTGTAGTCTGTTATCTTGGCGCTTGTTAGCCCGTTGTCTTTGACGATTTGTTTTGCATGCCATTCTTTGCTCTGGTTTCGTTTTTTATCGCCTCTCCCCCCGCGCACTCTCGCCGCTGGCTGTTTTTTAATACAAAATCAATTGGATTGCGTTGGAACTAAACTAAAAACTACAAAAACCTCTGCCGCACTCATGTGTAAATAAGGTTGCGAAGGTTGCCGATTGCTGATTGCGGATACCGAATTGAGGTTGCCATTGCTTGTTGCTTTCAATTACAACTTTTGATTCTTTATTGATACGAGTATTCATGTTCGAAACGAACATTTACAGGGATATGCACGATGAGGGGCTTAGCTCTAGACATTTAAACGTTAACATTATTGTTTTCCTTTGTTACCAGAGAGATTTGTGCTGTGAATGCCAGCTCATGCAAGGAAATACCCCTCGGGTACCTTGCCAAATCGCTCTCTAGTAAACAAAATACTTTAAAGGCATAATCTTGAAGTGTGCATGTAACTTTAGTGGGTTCTTAGCAATCTTCCTGTGAAGTAGAAAGGCATAATCTTTCTCTAAATATCGAAACTCATCTTAATCGTAGTTAAAGCACACTTGTGATTTAGTTTTTGGTTTACAGGCTCCCATTAGGCTCACACATAACCGCTGGACTCCAGTTTGAGAGCCCCCTCGTATGTGGGCAGGCCCGATCTGTCAATTATCTTGCTCATGTCCAGGCTGATGATGCCGTTCTCGTTAATGGTGTTCAAATCCTCCTCCTCCGCCTGGTGATTGCCCGCGGCCTGCTCTCCCCTTTCCGCGTCTCCGACGGCTGATGTAGCTGCTTCTCTGTCCGATGTTGCTGCTGCCGCTACTGTTGCTGTGTCTAATGTTGCTGATGTTGCTGCTGCGTTGTCATTTTCATCGTTGACAGCGGTTAGGGGCGGCGAGGAGGAAGTGCGTTCGTCAGGAGGCGTTGCCTCCAATGTGGATGCCTCCACGTTTCCATTTTCTGCATCCTGCAACGCAGCGCCTGTTGCCATATGGTTCCCATTCTCGCAATCGCTTGGACAGGGACAGCTTGGCAACTCCTCCTCCTCCTCCTCTCGTCGCCCGCCCATGTTCAGACCGCTCTCCACGGACAGAGCGGTCAGGGGCTCATCCTCCGCCTCGATCTCGTAACGGAACTTGCCGCACAGCGGACAGCCCCGCCGGTAGTGGGTGGCACTGTGCTGATGGCTCTGCTGCAGGTACCGCCGCCCAAAGGTATTCAACCTGATGTTCTGGACGGGCTTGCGCACTTGCAGGGCCAGCGGCAGAGAGGGCGGCGGCGCCGCTGTAGGCTGCAGGGCCTCCATTTCCAGGCAATTTCCGCTGCGTGCAGCCACCGCAGCTGCCGCGGCATTCCACATGCTCTCCACCTCGGCCCGCTGCAGGGAGCAGCAGGATTGGGCATTAAGCGCCAATTGCAATTGTTTATTGACTAGGAGTCCGGTGCCGCCTCCTCCACCTCCTCCGGCACTGCCGCTGGGCATTGCATCCACGCTGCCATCGGGCGTTCCACGGCTTCCAGGCTGTGGCTGCTGTTGATAGTTTAAGTCCAGCGAGGAGCGGTATCCCGGCGGCGGTGAGACGCGCTGCATCAAGAGCTGTTGCTGCTGTTGCAGTTGCAGCTGCAACTGCTGATGCTGCTGTTGCTCCAACTGCTGCTGGTGGAGCTGCTGCTCGTGCAGCACCACGGCATCATACGAAGGTGGTGGCTCGTGGTGCAGGGCCGGCACGGCAGACAGACCATCGGTGGAGTCGCCCAGGAACAGGCCCGATGTCTCGTAGCACTGAAAAGGGAAGGGAACTGGGCTTAGAAATATATATATTAATATACGCTCGATTCGCTACAGCACCTCTCTTTGTATTTGTCTAATTAACCCGTGAAAAACTTCGTTTTGTGTAACAAAATACTTGACTTTTCCTAAAAACAAAGCTCTCTACATAGTTCCATCCTACTGCAGAACCCTAGTTCCCCCAAGGTCGTGAGTAATTGCTGATCTCCGCTTGGACGAACTGTAATTTAGCTTCCTAATGGAGTCGTGGTGGACAAGTGAAATTTACGCGATCAAATAAAAAAGTTTAAATTGCACACATCATAAATTTATTTGCCCCTGTATACAGATATATCTGTACAACCCAAACTGACCGTCAGGCCCAGGAAGCCCATGCCCAGGCTCTGGCTTCCCCTACAAGGGACACCGCCTCATTCTGTCCGCAGTTGACACTTGGCGCCTGGACAGGCTAACGTTGATTTACGCGGAGGAGCCTTTTGCCGGCGCTTTTCTTTCTTTTCCTGCTCCGTTTCCCAGCGGGCCAACAAACAACAATGAACTGACTGATGGCAACCGGGGGTGTTGGGTGGTTTTTTCTGGTTTTAGTGGGCCGCAGGCGGCTGGTAACTTAATAAAGCCCTAGCCCATGGCCAAGTGTGCGGCTTCTGTGGCGGCCACTTGCAATGGCGATAGAAAATTGTCGCTCGGCTCACTGTCCCGTGGCTGTCGCACCTGTTAAATGCGCCGCATAAATATCCATTACTGGCCTGCTTTCAGCCTGGCCTCCGACTTACTTTCAAACTGTCTTCATGAAATGTTGGCTTAAACTTGAAAAAGGACAATTAGGGTTGGTCTGCGGTTGGCTCTTCCCACATACAATTGGCGCTGGGTCATCAAAGTGGATAATAAACTGGGTTACTCTCAGTTCTGTTGTCACTTTGCTTAGCCTTAATTGTGATTTTAGTTTTTAATTGCAGTGCATTTGACTGAAGTCTTAGTCAGGAAATTAAGAATCAGGGAAATGAGAAATCTTCAAAGTACCATTTACATGCCCTCTTTTCTGTTTTGAAAAGTATTAAAGAGTATCTAAGGCAATTTAAAGTCAGTTTAATTAAATTTAAATAAACCTACAGCTTCCTAAATAAATTCAAATTGTAATAGAGACCCCCAGCATCCTGGAAGTTCTCTCTTTAGCTTCCTCTAATTAAATACCAATTCCTCAATCTCTCTCCCTGGGAGGAAAGTTGTCAGTTTCCATTGTAGCCCCAACTATTCGTGGAGCCTTTGACATCATCCGTTTGTTATTCTGGCAGATGGACAACACAAAGAGCCGAGCTCAGTCGAGCCTCGCACAGTCGGGTCGAGCTAGAACCCCGAGCTACATGTGGATGGATACTGATACATAAACACAACTCACCTGTTCGACGCTGTATATTTCCATGTTGGGATCGCCTTCGAGCCACTGGTGCTGCTGCTGCCTGTAGGCGGCCTCTGTTCGCTTTTTGATGTTTCGATGGCAACAATAGCAGACCACACACAATATGGTCGTCACCAGGGAGAGCATGGCCCTGCAATGGGAAATGGGCAAATGGGAATGGGAATGGCTAATAGAAATGGGCATATGAATGCAGTGTGTTGTGCCACGGATATCGGGCTCACATGGTGGAATGAAATTGATTGCCAGGCCTCGATAAATTGCCGTCATGATAATAATATTGTATTAATGCCGTTTTTGGCATTTATTAATTTTGTCAAACAAATTGCAAATGTCTGTGTTTGTGTTTATTTATTTTAGCCTGCATATATCGATGGCCTACATTTCTGGCACAATGTTGTCATTGTGTTGGATTTATACATCACCAGAGCGGAAATTACTTTTCTTACATTACGATGTTGCCTTAATTAGTTAGTGCAGACTTTTGTTGGCTTTGTCAGAGTTTAAAATCAACCCAGGAACTAGGCAAGTCAACCTAGTTGAAGAGCCTTTTGTTGCTGCTTAGCTGAGCACAATTTCACATTGGCAATTTCAATAGTTTCCCTGAGCTAATTTCGATATGGTTGCCATAACTTGATAGTTTCATTAACTCTATCTCCCTCGCTCTGTTGCCTGCTTACCACAAATAACCATACAGTGTTTACCTTTGGCAGATAATGGACTTAAAGGCGGTCTAAACCTAATAATTTAATTTATTAAATTGCCTTTGGTAAATTGGTAAACATATTCCTTGTCTCAGATTTGAGGCTAATATTGTAGCTTAAATCAATTTCGGAGTGGCATTTAATTACAGTTTACAAAGACAATTAAGTAATTTGAGGTTTGCCAGGCCAATTAACAAGTTAGTTTAGTTATTTGGGGAATATTCGGATAAGGTATTAATTTTCTAAGAACAATCTGCCTTTGCCTTGAGAAAATCAGTTAATTTGTTTGGTTTTTTACTTATTAAGCTACCCATCTACCCATCTGTTAAGACCCTTAACTATTTGTTTAACCTCTCCTACTTTTTCTAGTGTCTTTATTTCCCTAAACGCTTTCCAAGGTGTAGACCTAGAGAATTTTCGGAATTTATCAATAAATCAGCGTAATACCCCCCACTATCCGCCTTGATTGCCAGTTATCAAAATTTCCTTTTAACGCTGTCGGCTGTCGGACTCATGTTGGGTTTATTGAAACCCACTGGTTTATTTAGGCCGTGCCTGCCCGGAAAAAGGTTTCGTGTCGATTTCGTTGCTCGAGGCATTTCTCCATGACGTCACTTAATCCACTTTAGAATGCAACATTGTGTCCCACTTGTCTGTCCAGTGTTCGCTCCGCTGTTCCTTTGCTTCTTCCTCTCTCTCCCCTGCGTCATCCTGGTTTGTCTTTCTATATTTTTTGGCTGTTCATTTCCCCCGGCTCACGCAATTTCTCGCATGTCAACAGTTCATTAAGGACCTCTTTTCGGGCCCAGTTTCTGCCAACCTTCCACAGAGAGACAACAACGGCATGTGGTTCTCCCTACCCCTTCCCTCTTCCTTTTTCCCCGTTTTTATTTGTGGCTATTTTCAATGAATTGCCCACCAGCACAAATCGATAAAAATGTAGTTAAAATAAAGTTTTTTTCGGCGCGTGATGTTTACAGACATCAAAAAGAAGAAAACTATAAAAACTGTTGACAATACCCCCTTTGTTGTTGTTGGATTTTGTATAAAAAAAGGGGGTAAGGAGGAGGGCTCGTGTTGCACATGAAAATAAAATTTATTAGGCAAAGGAAAAAGGATGCTTCGGTTTCCGCGAAAAAAGCAGAAAAATGGCTTTGCGCAATTATAATTATTATTTTTGCCGGAAAACAGCGGAAGAGCGGAGGCAGCTTGACATCGCCTCGCATCTCGCCGACGTTTAAAATTGTGATGTTTATTAATTTGCAGCTCCAGCTCATAAATCAAGAGCGCAGAACAGGGCATTTTGATCTATGAGAGAAGTGTGTGTTTGTAATATCCTTCTAAAATGTGTGTGTTTGTGTCTACAAATGGGGCAATTACTGCAATTTACGAACTGTTGTTACGCATTTTTAATGATTGGTTGATTTGTGTACTTTCTGGGTGGTTAAATGTAGCTTTTAGAAAATTTTTTTAATGGTTTGCCAATGGAAGGGAGATCTTTAGATAGTGACTGAAAATTATAGTTGTCTTTTGGCAATGTTAAGTTAGTTTTCTAAAGGGAACAGAATTTTTACCAGAAACAAAACGTGCTCAGCTTAGGACGGGAAAAGAAGGGTTTTCAGGAAACGGGTCTTAAATTATAGCCCTGCTTTAGGAATGCTTTCTACATTATCTAAACAAATTAATAAATATACTTTTCAGGAGGTAGATAACTACATGAAATTAGGGCCCTAATCTAATCAAAATGAATTACCCTTAATAGGTTTTAGTTAAAGTTCTTAGTTCATCAATAGATAAAAGATCCCTAGATAATATCCTCAAATTACAGCGTTTTCTGTCATCCAAAACAATTAACCCCAAGTACAAGTGCACCAAAATAAATATCTTTAGCTGACACTATCGATCTGGGGTACAATTTCCAGAAAAAGTTCCTTTAAAATGTAAATATTTGATTGATTCCAGTCCGAGTCCGTCCAACTTTCTTGCCAACTCTAATTAATTAATGGCCAGAAGGATGGGACTTGTGGGAATGCTTAGGCTAGCCAAAAGTTGCAGCCATGATGTGTGGCTGTGCCACTCTTTCGCATTTCCCACGAGCCCCACCTTGGTTCATCCTCGTGATGCCTCGCCATCAGTTGTCACTGGATCTGGGGCTGTCAGACTTACCCGCCAAGCAGCAGATTCACATTTCCGTTAACAACATTTGCATAAGTCTGGGGTCCGCCAGGTCCTCCTCCTCCGCCGCTGCCGCTGGAGCTGACAGATCCTTGGCCGCCGCGCTGCTGATGATATTGTCCCAGCCCGCTGGTGTAGTAGGTGGTGAATGTGGTAATCGAGGATGAGGAAGAGATATGCTCCTGGGACTGCTGCTGCATCAGCTCCTCCTCGCTGCCAGATGGTGTTGAAACTCCCGGCATTGTTGTGGTCGCTGATGTGGTCGGGATTGTTTGGTTATGACCGAGAGCCGTTGGTGCTCCCGCTCCCGCCTTAGTTGCATAATGCTTCAGAGACATTTCACTGTGCCTTCAAGTCCAAATCGAAACGGAGCGATTGCATAACGATTAGCACGGCGAAGCACTCATTACACTAGCCATTAGCACGCACACCTTTGCCTCGGGCAGGGCGCATCTAGACTCGTGACTAACCCTCTAGACTGTGTGGGGCTCTAGACCGCAGCAAGGACGAACAGCGACTGTTAGACCTCGCGACCGACGACCCGAAGGCAGCACTAGCACGACCAAAGCCACACACTAACTTCCACACACTACACGGGAATTAATTTGTAGTAATTTGGGGGTTCACAGTTCACAGTTTTATATTTTCAATATTCCGCAATAAAATTTTTTAATCAGATACCAGATTTACTGATGATGGTTTTGTTAGTTTTTAACATTTTTAGCACTGTTAATCCTTTAAGAAATTCATTTTACATATTCTACCCCGTAAGGCGCTTTATCTTCCTGCTTTATTTATTTATTTATTTCGATAACTACTACTCTCGCTTAAGATAGATAATTAAATTTTAAAGGTTTTTCTGGTCTTTTTCCTCTGTGTATCTGTTACAACGATCGATGGCCAAGGCAAAGAATAAGTCTATTTCGGTAACTTGGCTTTGTAGTTTTTGGCCGCGAATCGCGAGTTGTGCGTCTGGGCAAATGCGTTGCGCTGCTGCAACTGAGCTCCGGCTTGACTTGCTGACTAGTTCGCCCGCTCACTGGCTGGCTGGCTGAGGACTTTGGCTTGGCTTATCCTTTTGTTGTGTGTGCCGACGAAGTTGCCCTGGCAACCGAATGAACCCGACTTCGGCTGGGGCTCTTTTCGCTTCGTGTGTTGCTGCTGCCGCTGCTGCTGCGACTGCTTATCCTGCTGCTACTGTTGCTGATGTTGCTGCTTGCCTGTTACAAGTTGCGTTGCCCATTTTTCAGCGACTGCCTTTCCCTCTCTTTTTGGCTTTGGGGGCGGCAGCAGGGAAGGCAGCTTGTCAGGATAAAGGAAGAGTCGACGACAAAGGCCAAGCACGGCTATTTGTATTGAGCTTCCCTTTGTATCCCTTTCACTCACTCAAGCCCTGTTCCTGCACGTTTCACGTCAAATTGAGCGCCAAAATGCTTTTGTATGCTCGTATGAGTTGTCATTATTGCTGTTGTTGCTGCTGCTGCTGTTGCTTGCTGCTGCTGCTTGCTGCTGCTGCCACAGTTGCTTTTGCTACTGTATTTGTTGTTGTGGCAACCGTGCATGCCATTTGAACAACACTTGTCGCCAACTGACATTTTTCACGGCATGCGCCCATAAATAATAATGCGACTCAGAGGCAACAGTTCGCGTCGCGCACATTGAGCATGCAGGCAGCATGCTGTAAGGCGCACGTGTCGTATGAGTAATGCGTTTCGAAATTTAAAGGGAATTTGTCTCAGAATATTTGAAATTTAAATCGAAAGTTGAAAAATTGAATTGTTCTCAATTAACTTCGTTTTGTTACTAATGTTGTGTCCCTATTTTTGGTTTGTTGAAAGGCTCACACTGCGTATGCTTAATTTTTTGGATTTATTTTTGGAAATATGTTAAATATTTCCTATTCAAAAGCTTCTATTTTTTAAACAATTTTATTGTGACCTCATTGAAATGAACAAAAAAGGTGTTAAAGACCTTGCATTACTTTCACAAAATTACCCATTTATTTGCGTTTTACCTAGTCCCCACTCCCATTTCAAAATAACTGCAACAATATGGAAACAATTTCAAAAATGTTTCGCCCAAATGCCTCAATGAAATGTGGACCATTTGCATATCGGTTCACGTTTTATGGTACCAACCACTGGGATGGCGTGGCCCGTCCCTGGTCTGCCAGTCTCCGTATGCAATCATCATTATAATTGCCAGCCGTTAGCAACTAATTGAAATGCACGTATTATTTCTGGCAAATTTGCTTTTAATTTATGACGCACTCGCACTCGTACAAACATTTAAATGGGCATTTTGGGCGACTGTGTTTGCCCGTCCAATATTCGGGGGCGGCACTGTGGCTTGAGCAGCTTCTCCTCAGTTACTAGGACTGTGGCCATAGGTAGGGCCCCAGCCAGCTACACACAATCGCAGGCAGGCACGGGCACAGTCGCCCTGAGTTGGTTCAAGAACATATGTAAATAGTTGCACGCCATTTTTGTCGCCCCTCTCTTTGACTTTCTCTGCACTGAGAGAAAAAGTGTCAGATATTTGATGGAAATTTATGGAGTCCCTTTCATTCAAATCGTTTGGTAAGGCCGAAGAACAGCTTATTCTATAATTTTCAAAATTCAAAGTTTAAGTCCTTTGCATTTCAAAAGACTTAGTTCTTTCGTTCATCAGCATCACCAGGCATCAGCCAAATCTCAGAGTACTAAGCGACAAATATAGGCAACAGTCAGAAGGAAGCAGTGTTAATACCATAAATTTGATGTATTATTTAGCACCATTACCAGGCGTATTGATTTAGTTTGCATGTTTGTTCGTCTGTCTGTATATATTTGAGGCTATGGAAGGTGGCGCTACCAAACTTGTCAATAACATTATTTTATGATTTAAGTTGGTTTGTTTGCTTTAAATTTGGCAATGCCGACCTCCAACCACAAATATTTAAAAATGTCCTAAAGTAATACATTGTTCTCAGGACTCTAAAAAATACAGATAATCAGCTAACTTCTTATATTTTCATAGGGATCTCTACGATTTTCTATAGTTCCTTATAAAAATATGTATAGGTTTCTCCCATATGCAAATTATTATCCTCTTTTTCTCTGTGCACCACTATTGCCTCCTTTTTTTGCTCTCTCTCTGTCGTCCTGTGTGTTTTGGTTATGCCAACTGTTTGTTGGCGGCGTCGGCGGTGACGGCGTTTGTTGGAGCGTCTTGAAATCCGCGCTCAGCAGTTGGGCGGGCTCTCCGCGCGGTCGTAGTTGTTGCCTGCACCTCGAGTGTCGCGCGCGCTGAAGAGCACGTTGTTCTTGAGGCTCGACGGCCGTGAATGGCGCACAAAAGCTGCTGCTGCTGCTGCTACAATTTTAGTTTTCCATCTCTCTGGCATAATTTTAGATTTGTGTGAAAGAAAATTTGTCAATTCGGGAGGAGGACGACACCAGCCGGACGGAAGCAGGAGCGGGAACAGCCACGTTTTTGTGTGTCACGCCGCCCCTCAACAGTTGGCAGCTGGCAACGTGACTCATTAGAGCGTCTCCCTGGAGGAGGAGAAGGAGGAGCAGCAGCATTGGGTCAGCTTTAGGGAGACACCGTGCCAGGGAGATGCGGGGGCCCAACGATGATGATGGATAGTTTCGGCCGCTTCTGGTCACTTTCGGGGGCCGCTCTGCGCACGCGTTGCGGGTAAGCAACCGAGGCAACCAAAGAAGCCACCGTGTGTGGTCTAAGCCCCAAGTGACAGTCGGTTAAGCGAGGCGACTAATGATTGTATTTATAACTGGGGAATCTGAGCGAAGTATAAAACAATTGCAACCCGAAAGGGTTTTATAAGGGGCAACAAAAAATTTAGCTTCTAAAAGGTATAGAACATATTTTAAATTATATTGAACCGTCTTCTAAAGTTATATAGCTCTCCAGACCTTTTGCAAAATGCTCAACGGTATTTAAGATATATCCCCATTATTTAAGAAATTTACTCCTTACTCAGTGTTTTACAAAGCGTATAACAACAACAAATTCTTATAAAATTATAGAAAATTATATACAACTAACATCCCTCTTATAGACGCTCTAATCCAATGTTTGCTTCAGTTTAACCCTCTTTGTCCCGTATTTTATAGGCACAAAAGCCAGGGGGAGTCTCCTTGGAAGCGCTGCAATGTATGCTACACTTTATACGACATATTTTTGACAGTCGCCGTGCGGGAACTAATGAGGCTGTCAGAGTCACAGCAATCCTTTCGACCCCTCGCAATGCCTTCGTTTTCAAGCATTGGCAGCATTAATTATGCATGCCTGTTGATTTATTATGCACGACCATCAAGGTAATGATGGGGCCAGGCCACAAGCAAAGAGCACACGTCCATTGCAATGGGGGAGCACCATACATGGCGTTAGTTAACCTCCTCCTCCGGTTGCCGGTGGCAACACCGAAGAGGAGAAAAGGAGAATTCACCTCTGTGTTGCATGACCTGCGAAAGTATTTCATATTTTCACATGAAGCGTAATGAAAATTTTAAGGTCTCGCCGCTCGTCTCACCCAAGCCCAGCTTCGATTGTCGGAGTCGCACGGCACGCAAAGGTTGCAGTGCATTTACAGGTGTGTTCCCCATACACACACACAGTCAGGGGGAAGTCACGATACCTGGTACCATTCTCCATTGGTGGCAAGGTCTCGCCCTCGCCCTCGTTTTCGGCTCTACGTTCCTCTATGCAAAAGTTTAAAAGGGCCCGCCCTAAAAATATATACATAGGTATAAAATCATATTTGGGTTTCTGGGTCCTCGGCTCTCCACTCATTTTTAAGTAATTTGATTTGAAATCGATAAGGAAGCAGCATAAAGCGTTAAATTATAGGTTTTATTATAAACCTGATATGGGTAGAAGGGAATCGTTGAAAGAAAGGTGTTTAGGGGTTGACACGCAGGTTAAAATCGGGTTAAATTGAGCACGGAGACGGTGGGGAAGAAAGTGGTTCCTTTGGGCTTAGCTTTCCACGTACCTTTCCCAAGGAACCCACGGAAGGGTCACAAACTAACCCCTCGCATCTTGTACCCATAGTTGGAATTATATTTAAGCAGCTTTACAATTATGGAATATATATACTAATGTGGAAGCCTTCAGTAAAGATAGGTGAGCGCTGTCATACTTCCAACTGTTATGTATTTCTGCGGAGTTTTCTTCGATTTTTCATTATGTAGCCCCAGCCAGGCGCCATCAGGAGAACCCAATTCCTTTGCGTGCTCCCCAAGGTGGGATGTATGTGTGCCATGTGTGCGTGTGAGCGGTGGTGGTGTCATTGGGAGGGCGGAGGCAGTCGCGGTCCCGAAGAACAAACAATTGCCACTAAATGGCATGTGGCGGTAGCCCCAACTCCTCGCGTTTGGGTTTCCTTTGATTTTATCGCTCGTCAAGCCCAAGTCGCGAGCATTGATTAAAGTTCGATGTGTCCTCCGTGACAGAGCGAGCGAAGTAAGGAGGAACGAAGAGGCGGACCGAAGGAAGGGTCTCTGTGACAGGACCTGCTATTGTGCATTATTGCTTAACTGTCTCAGTTCTTTGAACCAGAGCCACACAGATGATGATGTCAACTGGTGGGAGGGAGGAGCTAAAGCTGGGGGAAATCTGGTTCGAAGAAAGTTTGTTTCCCCAAGGGTTATTTGTAATTAAGTTTTCACTATAATTAATATGGATAATGGGATAAAAATAGTACATGGTATAGCATATCTTTAAAGGCTTCCATCACAATGCAGGTCTTGTATTTGGTTTATAGAAACTTAAACTCAAGCTTTAAGCTTGCTCAGCTCACAAAACGTAGTTCCTTCATCCCAAGACTGATTATTAATACCATAGACCCTTCGTTCCCTTCTCTTCTTCCAGCCTACGTTATCTCTATAAGATGTCCCTGGCGGTTTCGCTGCGCCGAGCTCTCTTGGCGCTGCTCTCCGGCGCCATCTTCATCCTGACGGTGCTCTATTGGAATCAGGGAGCCACCAAGTCCCAGGCCTACAATGAGGCGCTAGAACGTCCGCACAGCCACCGCGATGGCAGTGCCTTTCCCATGTGAGTCTGTCAATGTGCCAATCAGGCTGCCGAAATCCAAGGTCTAATCCTTCTTCTTCATTTCTGCAGACCCGTCGAGAAGTCCTGGACGTATAAGTGCGAGAGTGACCGATGCCTGCGGGTAAGCCATCACGGCAAGTCCGGCAAGCGGGTCTCGTTCATCAGCTGCTCGATGACGTGCGGTGACGTCAACATCTGGCCCCATCCCACCCATAAATTCCTGCTCAGCTCGCACACGCACAGCTTCTCGGTGGAGGATGTGCAGCTGCAGGTGGATACGTCTCACCGGGAGGTACGCAAGCAGTTGCAGTTGGCCTTTGACTGGTTCCTGAAGGACCTGCGCCAAATCCAGAGGTTGGACTACGCCGGCACTGCATCAGAGCCAACAGCTAGCGAGTCCGCTTCCAAGCTGAGGCGTCATGTGGACCCTGAGAGTCCAGCAGCCACGTTGTTTGGCGCCACATTCGGTATGAAGCAGGCCGGGGATCTGGCCAGTGTGCAGGTCAAGATCATTGCGCACAAGTCGGGAGATGTTAACTTTAGTTTGGACAACGATGAGAGCTATCAGCTGACCTCCAACAGTGAGTAACTTGTGATTAGGGAGGATCAAGAACATACTTTACTAATGATTTCTTAACTGATATACTTTAACAGCCGATGGACATCGCCTGCTTGTGGAGATCACAGCCAATTCTTACTTCGGAGCCCGTCACGGCCTGTCCACGCTGCAGCAGCTGATCTGGTTCGATGACGAGGATCGTTTGCTGCACACCTACGCCAACAGCAAGGTGAAGGATGCGCCCAAGTTCCGCTATCGCGGCTTGATGCTGGACACCTCGAGGCACTTCTTCTCGGTGGAGGCCATCAAGCGGACAATTGTGGCCATGGGTCTGGCCAAGCTGAATCGCTTCCATTGGCATCTGACGGATGCCCAGAGTTTCCCCTACATCTCACGCCACTATCCCGAGCTAGCTGAGCACGGTGCCTACTCCGAGAGCGAAACCTACACCGAGCAGGATGTGCGCGAGGTGGCGGAGTTTGCCAAGATCTATGGCGTTCAGGTGATCCCGGAGATCGATGCACCGGCCCATGCCGGAAACGGCTGGGACTGGGGACCAAAGCGCGGCATGGGCGAGCTGGCCATGTGCATAAACCAGCAGCCGTGGAGCTTCTACTGCGGCGAACCGCCGTGCGGTCAGCTGAATCCGAAGAACAACCACACCTACCTCATACTGCAGCGCCTGTACGAAGAGCTGCTGCAGCAGACGGGGCCCACGGACCTCTTCCATCTGGGCGGCGACGAGGTGAATCTCGACTGCTGGGCGCAGTACTTCAACGACACGGATCTGCGCGGTCTGTGGTGCGATTTCATGCTGCAGGCGATGGCCAGGTGAGAGAGTCTTTATAGTTGCTTGTAAAATTTGAATTCAATTTTATATTTTCCCCTATTAGACTAAAGCTTGCCAACAATGGCGTGGCGCCCAAGTATGTGGCCGTATGGTCCAGCGCCTTGACCAACACCAAGTGTCTTCCGCACAGTCAATTCGCCGTGCAGGTGTGGGGCGGCAGCACCTGGCAGGAGAACTACGATCTGCTGGACAACGGCTACAATGTGATCTTCTCGCACGTGGATGCCTGGTACTTGGACTGCGGCTTCGGCAGTTGGCGGGCCACTGGCGATGCTGCCTGTGCTCCGTACCGCACCTGGCAGAATGTGTACAAGCATCGCCCGTGGGAGCGGATGCGATTGGACAAGAAACACAGGAAGCAGGTGAGCTTTTCTCTGAATACATATAAAGTGAAACTTATGTTAATAATGCTTCTCCCGTGACTAGGTGCTGGGCGGCGAGGCTTGCATGTGGACGGAGCAGGTGGACGAGAACCAGCTAGACAATCGGCTGTGGCCGCGCTCTGCTGCCCTGGCCGAGCGCCTGTGGTCGGATCCCAGCGATGACCATGATATTGATATAGTGCCGCCGGAAGTGTTCCGCCGAATCTCATTGTTCCGCAATCGCCTCGTCGAGCTAGGCATACGGGCGGAGGCTCTGTTTCCCAAATATTGCGCCCAGAATCCCGGCGAATGCATTTGATATTACCTCTAAGAAGTGAAAGTAATCTCCGAACCCGAAATCCAATCCCAACCCCTCCCGAAATGTGCGTTAGTTAGTTGATAGTCCAATTGTTATTTTATACTGATACCTAGGCTTCGGAGCAGGCGACGAGGACTGTTTGAAATGGTTTCTGGCGTAAACCATGACTCGAATTTCGTTTACATAAAACAAACTAAAGAAGAATACAAAACATACACTCACTCACTCACCCATAACTAGTACAATTCATCTCGAATTATAGCGCACATTGCAGACATGACCTAGTGTAGGGAACCAAGTCGAGGTTGATGGAATGCAGGTGACGACGTTGAACATTAGCGTTCATAGTTCATAGATTTAGTTGTAGATTTCATACGCATCCAATTCACAGACATAGGCTTACGATATATATATAGATACATAAAATTTAGAAGGATCAACCACAATTAAGAAAACACGCAACCTTTTGATATAATTTGAACAAAAAAAGCTTTATTCGCAGAACATTTATTATTAAGACATGATCTTTTTCCACTTCTTTTACCTGTGTTTTTACTTTATTTGGCGTTGCCTTAAGTTATATAGTATACATTAAATTACATTTTCAGTGATATAAACAATGTGACCTTAAGAATCAGAATGTAAAACGAGAAAACTGCTAAAAATGAGTAAAACTTAGAATTAGACATTAAAAATTAATCGTTACGACAAGTTTTTGCACGCATTGGCACGCCCAACTAACACTAACACACACACAAACTCGATGACTAGTAAATTAGTAGCTAATCTAGGATGTACACTGAACTAAAACGGAGGGTATTCACAGTTTGTTTTCCTTTCGATGATTTGATGATTCTACCTTTGGAATGTTTGGAATGAAAGCGCTATGTTAGCCACTTGTTTTCGTACTTAAGATCTTACTATAAGATATATCAAAAGCAAAAAGAAACCGAAAATCATAAACCAACATTAGTTTAACAACAATTTCCGCTGTAACTCCAACTCACTCTTGAAAATAAACTACAAGTCCAGTCTAAGCCCGTGTCTCTTTGGGAATGAATCTACAAAGCTTTGCAGTCATTTTACTTAAGACCTTTGGTACTGCACTCGACACTTAGCCGCCACAAATTGGAATGAGAAGAAATACTATAATGTGAGGGATAACTAAACAAAATCGGTAATATCGATGCTGTGGTAGCGCTGCAAGGATCCCAGCCGCGTGTGTGGCGAAGGTCGCAGGCAGATCACGCACTCCTCCGTGCTGAAAATCAATAATAATTAGTCGCAGAAAGCGGAACACAACGACGGATCGTTTATAAAAAATATAATACTTTAATATGAGCTCTTACAGTCTAAGCTATAGCATGCAAAAAATACTTATGGCCCAAAGAAGATATTGTATGATCTAATGTAATATATAGTATGTGGGGGAAAATCTCTGTGTCGTATACATAATTGTGTGTGCGGTGTGGTGGTGGTGTTCATTCATAGTGTCCGGTGGGTACGGGACTTGTTGATGTCAGTCTACAAGAAAGAGGATAAACAGAACGGAAGAGAACCCAGGTGAGAATCGAAATAATAAGGTGGCCTCGCAGACAAGCATGCAGACAAATCAAGTAATATATAGTATTGGAAAGGGTATAGACTACAGCAGGTGTTAGTAAGCGAAACGAGTGCAATTTAGCTCTGGGGATTAGTGTCTAGGGTTAGAGGGGAAAGCATATACATGAGCATTGCGTATACGCACCGGAGACTTTCGGTTCGCGATCTCAGCGAGTAGTCTTTGGAGGCGCGATGCCTGAAATGGAAATTAACTGGTTAAGTGACAACAACGACGACGATGACCATGGTAACAACTACTACATAGCAGCCAAAAAGCCACACCAACTAAATAGTGCAAGTACATAGTGTAAAGCCAATATGTGGTACTATATGTCAAGGGTAACACAACACCTATGCGTTAATATGCCAAATGAGTGAAGGCTCTGAGCCAGGAATAATGGCTTAGGTTGCTTAGCCCACCTGCGGTTCTTGATCGAGCTGTTCCGATGGATATTCCTGCTCTCACGCCACCTGGTAAACCGATGCCTCAGCGTCTGGCGAACCTCGGAGTTGAGGAAGCAGTAGAACAGAGCCACAAAGAAGCCCTACATAAGGGGGAATATATATAGTAAATTCTGGTAATTTGAATGTTTTGAGGCCAAACCTGCGTACTGATGAGAAAGGCCCGGATAGCCTCAAAGAGATTCCTACTGATGCCCTGCTCAGGGCCAGTGAGCACCAGTAAGTAGGTGATGCCGAAGAGAGGAATCAGCACCAGCAAGGCCTTGGAGGCCTTGTAATACTGCCGCGTTTCTAGGGTGTGGGCAGAGCGCAGCTTGGTGATCAGAACCTAAATGTTGGATGTGTATTTAAAGCAATTATAGTATAAAATAACTCATTAAGATACCTACCCACATAATGCGTATGAGAAATACTAAGTTCACCAGCAGGGCCAGCGAGGCAGGACCCTTGAATATCCAGTCAATATGAGATTCACGCATCCATGCGCACTCGATGTCCAGCTATATAGTTTGGGTTTACATTATTATTATTGATAAGTATGAATATATGTTAACTTACCCCATTGAAATGCTCATTTTCGAGATGCGGGGCAAAGGTTTTGGCTATGGACCAGACCAAAATGCATAAAGCTGGACAGCCCCAGCCTATCAGGGCGTATATAATAAAGCTAATGTTATCACTGGAAAACGTTTGCACCACCAACGTGTATAGGTAGAGGCCTATCAAAATCGGGGATATAAATAAACTTAGGGTATATAGTATATATCAAGCCTTTGGACTCCTCACCCTCCACAAACATCCAGAAAAAGTTGGTTAGATAAAAGTATTGAAACATGATGACCAGCGTTATGCAGCCGGCCTGACTAGACTCGGTGGTTATCTGTTGGAATGTTAAAACAATATTAATTAGTTCATTTTAAGATTTTGGTTTGAGTCTACTTAACCCACCACTTGCAGGAACAAGGTGAGTATCCACAACAGAGCTGAGGTGATGTAGGTGAGGAATAGATTCGCATGAATCGTGTTACGCAGGCAGCGCAGATCTCTAATGAAATATATGGTATAAAGTCATAAAAAATAATTCAAAATGATTTTAGGAACTCACTTAAAACTGAGGAATATAATGAGAGCCACTACCAAAGTGGCAAAACTTAGGAAATAACCGCAGGCATATATAATAGCCGGCAGGTCGACGCTGGGCGAGAAGTCCGGCACAACGGGAATGGACCCAGAGTTCTGATGGCAGCGATCATAGTCCGAGTAGTGATCCCAGGTTCCATTCGGAAAGCAGAAGCGAGTGGCATTTTCTGAGGGTTATATTAGTTGTTAAAATGTTACTTTTTTAATATTTATTGGTGGCCATAACCCCTCCCACCTGTGGTGTCGTAATGCACGCCCTTGAACTCCTCGAAGCAGGGCAGAACCGCCAGGCTGCCGGCATTGGTTCTCGGCCAACACAGAACGGAATCGAAGGAACTGGGACATTGCAAAATCTGTAAAGGAAAACAACGATGAATGTAGTTTGGGGCCAAAGCAAACATAGTTTCCAAAGGCTGAAATAATTTTAATGATGCTGATGCTGCACGGCCATTAAGTTTTTTCTCACTCTCTCGAACGGAACCGACCTAACTCAACCCCATTAAAACCGATTGCACAGCCGATTTATGCGTTCCAGCTGACACCGTATCTTTATGTCCTCATCTCCAGCGCCCTCGCTGCTGGGCTTGTAGTTTTATAGTTCTGACGCACTCGGATTCGTCTTGAATCAACTGAATTTTCCAAAAATGTACACACTGGCGGAGGGGGAACCCATATACATACATATATCCCAGAGAATCACCCGCTGGCTGGCTATATAAATATATATTTGCAGTGGCGTTGAAATTGTTTATTTTGCACTGATATACGGATATATGGAATACATATATATAATATATACACATATATATATTTATTATACGATCGGTCGGCGGCGTCTGAGCTTCCATTGATATTTTTATTGCTCCTATCAGCTGACATTGCACAATACCAAAGCACCCGGAGAATCGCCAAAGAATTCCATTCAATTCTTTTATTGTCTTCCCCGCTGATAAGCTAAAGCTCTTGGCTGACAGCTAATGCGATCGGACTTAGCCACGCGACACAGGGAGCTGTCAACGAATAAGCCAAACACAGTCGGGGGAACTCCGCTCCAATATTTGTCTTTGCTTTTTTGATTTTCATATTAGTCAGCTATATGGCTTTAGCTTGGCGACTGTGGTGTCCACTGAATTAACGCCCTTGAAACTGGCCGCTCTCTCTGCCTGCCCCTTTGATCGTATTTATAAATTCGGGATAAACGATAAACAAAAATGGCAAAATGCAGCCTCAAGTGGGTTTCCTTGGCTTTTATTTTGTTTACAGCCAAGAGGAATACATAAATAAATATTTGCTGCTGCATTTTCCGGAAATAAAATTCGCCTAGAATATTTGCCCAAAAATTAATCCGAAAGCCAGCGGTGCTGCCTTGGTTTCCAATATTGTTCCTAAAAACGGAACAGAGATTGACAGCCGGATGGATGGATAGGAGGGCAATTATTCTTCCAGAAAGAAGATGGATCAATTAGCGCCAACGATTAATTGGGAAATTTCGTTCAAATGGCCCAGAAAAATAAATTGTTTCTTCAAAACAATGGGTAATTAAAAAATATTTATAGGTTGGCTTGTTGCCTTTGGCAAGTGCTGTTATGATTGGCTTCCAAAAAGTGTTGATTCAATGAGATGAATTGATGGAGCGAACTTGCTGAGTTAAGCATGATATTTATTTATTTTTTTTCTAGAATTTATTTTTAGTCGAGTACTATGTGTATTATTTTCCAGACATTTTTAAGTGTTTCAAATATTGTTTTAGCGAAATTTGAAAGGGGAAATTGGGGGAAATATGTAAAAATAAGCATTATCAGTGGGGTTCAGAAATCGATTGACGTCAATGCTGTTCCATATCTAACTTTCAAGCTCGTTCCACACTGTTGGTAATGATATAGCCAGCATATCCCAAGCTCAAATTCCATTGACCCTTGTCTTAATTGCTTTATTTCTTAACGCCGGCATTCGAAGAATGATTAAATTAATAACTCCCTGGATTGCCTCTTCTACAGATAAATCAATTAGGTGGCTTATTGATCCATATATGTACGAATATAACAGCTTGTAATTAAGTACATCAAACGGTTTAGTGTGGCGTAAAATTGCCGAGTTCCTGGATTGGCTAACAAGCAACTCACTAGCCGCTGGCTTTAATTAGTTTTTACATATAAACTTGACTTAATAGAGGAACTGGGACTGGGACTGTCTGGGAATTTATGTGCTGTGATCCCTCTGGGAAACTGAACCCTCCTCTTCTGTGGTATATACATATGTATAACTTATATAGAGGGAGCACCAAGGCCAACTCACCCGCTTGCCACCGGCTGCCGCCGCTTGGAGCTCCTCCAGCTCCTGCTGGTGCTGGCACTGCTGCGTGCGGTTGACGAGGAGCGCCCCACTGTGCGGCTGCTGGGCGCCAATTAGGGCGCTGGCCCGCTGCAGCATGTCCAGCGAGAAGTTGGCTATGACGTTGGCCAAATCCTCCCGCGAGGCGTCATCCAGGCTATCCACCAGTGCCCGCAAATCGTCGTCGGCCATGAAGCTTGGCTGGCTCCTCCTCCTCGATGAGCGATGCGTTGCAATATGGCGATGGAGGACCTGTCAGCGAGGCGTCTCCGCTCCTGGCACTTTCTCTCTCTCCGCCGGACGATGCGCAATTAAATGGAATCTGGACAAATAAAGCGCCAGCGTGGGTGCAAGAAAAAAATAATGGGGAAACGTTCTTCATATCTTCGTTTATCAGATAAAGTAAAGAGTGGAGAGTCTTGGCCACCACCGAAAAGTATCAGAGACGCCGAGAGCCGAGAGCCAAGAACCCTGAACCCAAAGAGCAGCATCCACTGTGTTTCCCATATAGAGATATGCTATATATAATATATACACTCGAAGAAAATAAGCCCCTCCGCTCTATTTGCTCGCTGATTTAATATTTTGGTAGCCATGACTCAACAGAACGCAAGGGTGCTGCTTCGCTGATTGGGGGAAACAAATAAATATATATACTAGATCACTCTTCATTTCTGCGCGGAAAACTTTCTGGGATCTCGAAAGAAGGTGTTTTCGTCTTTTACTGTATACAAATTATAACAAATAAGGCATGAGCCACTCACGTGACCCTGGGTGGGTGAGTGAGTCTGCTTTATGGTGGGAGTGGCAGTGGGCTCAGATTAAACGTAGATAGATAACCCACAGCGCAATCTTTATGGACAGCCAAGAGTGGCAGGGCGGGTGGTGATGGCCAGGAACGAGGTGAAGCTCTCTCTGTTTCAACGGCGGCAAATACCCAGTAATTGAACGCTCTGCGCTCCAGACCGTCTGTCAATATAATTTGGGGGCGAACGCAAACCCGATCAATTACAGAGTCGTCGTCATCGTCACCCCCATTAGATCCCCATTAGCTGCCATAACTCTAGGCCCGCCGATAATATTTGCCGTAAGCTGTTGTCGTAATGCAGATTGCAGGGCATAGAGGCACAGAGATAACCTTTCCGATTCACACGGGTAAAAACGAGTTTTTGAAAAAGCTATTTAATGGGTCTTGATATGAAGACGATAATTTGACAATGTTTACACCGCTGATTAATCAGCCAATTAGCTGACGATTTCAGTCACATTCTTACAGGGGAAAAACCTTATGTCACTACATTTTTTTGTTAATACTTTATAAAAAAGCAAAGGTTTAAATATGAAAATAATTCATTTCTTAAGGGAAAGTTCTATAGATTAAAATTCTCTTATTATAAATATCATTGAACCCTGAATAATGCTTACATGTTACATGCAAATTTTTATCTCAAAGCAGACAATACCTTTTGTATCTGTTGAATTAGAATCTTTATTTGTCACGATTTTCAAAGGATGAGCTTATAACACCATGTACACCATCTCCTATGCCATATAGTATACCCCTTAGTCATATGTAAAATCAGTAGTCACGCACAATCATTACGATGCAACAATTAAGATACAAAAGGTCGCCGGAATAAGAGTAATTAAACTAGGACGACGGCCGTAACTTTATCTGTTAATTGTGGGAGGGCGGTGGTCTGTGACAGATGTGTAAACCAGAGCCAAGTACATAGTACGTTTCCACCTGGCGACGGCGGTATGTACCTGCTCAATGGAGCCCAGCCAGCCAGCCACACACAGTGATTAAAACAAAGAGTGTCAAGTTATTTATTAATGAACAAATACCATGGCAGCGAGCTGCTCCACGGGTCGCCGACTCATCTCATCTCACATCTCATCGCGTAGCGTCGCACGCACAAAGCTGGAAGGAGATGGAGCAGGAGGAGCTTTGTCAATGTCAAGTTGAGGGAGATAACGTGGCATTTGTGCCCTGCATATGCCGGCAGTGGACCATGGATAATGTCACGGCTTCTGGCTCGACGTGTGTTTCGGTATGCAGGTGGGCCATCTTGCATTGCTTACCCGCCCTCTCTCGCTAATTATGGTTTATAAATAGCCAGAAACAACTTTGATCTCTGGCCGGGGCCAGGTACCTGATACCAGGTACCAGGTGCACTTGCACCACCTTGCCAGCGAAGGAACCTGACTAAACAATTTCTCGTGGGTGCTATGCTCTTCTCCTCTGCCTGGAATTTTTGTAGACTCTCTCTCTTTCTTTTCCTGAATTGTGGTCTTTGTTTCTTAAATAATTTTAATAGAAAACTGCATTTATTTAAGGCCAAAAATAAGAAGCTTTAAGTGGTAAATTAAGGAATAAAAAGACTATATATTTTCCAGTTCTTCTATTAAGAAATAAAAACGCTTTAAAACACTGTTAAAGGGCATGTTCATGAGTATAATTATAATAAGTATTTCAGTGTTTTTATAAAAATTTTAATATCTTTCAAAAGAAGGTATTTACTAATGATTTCTTCTGATTAAGATTAGGTGCTCTATATGATATTATTAAGCTGAACACAAATTGGTGTTATATAGAGTCACAGTTATGGGAATAAAGTTAGCAATTGTCGTCTTAAACACGTTTTTCTACTTGTGTCAATAAACATTCAAGAGAAAATGGAAACATACATTTGCTATATGGGTGGTTAAAGCTTATTCTAAAATATTTTTCAGCATTTTTAAAGGTTAACCATGACAAAACCCTTAATGGGAATATGGGTATCAAAATATGAATTGCAAATGAAAATAAACTTGCAGTCACACCTGAACTATCCCAACTTCTTCTGTAAGTCAATGATCTGATAAATTGAAATAAATATATAAATCAAGTTAAAGGTCAGTAAACAATATTTTTTCTAGTACGTTAAGTAATTCAATTAAAAAGAAATCGGATCCTGCAAGTCCCTCATCTACCCTCTTCTTTCTCTGTAGTTACTTCAATCGTTTCAACTCCCAGCCACTCACTCACCCTCTGCTCCCTACGGCGTGCAAATATTTGCCTTCAATCCCGAAATGGCCAAACATCTGGCCCCAGAAGTCGTCATGCCACAATCTTAAGCTCCCTCTCCACGACCCACGAAACACGAAAAGAAGCAGCGATTTATTTATGGGCCTTAGCAAACAAGCGCATTATTTGGACGAGCGCGTGCTGCTGTTTATCACGATGATTACGATCATCATAATAATAATAATAATGGTAATTAGCATCCATGTCATTTGGAGCCAATGGAAAGGCGACTAATCTGGCCTTAAATGCGCCACAATTGGCTGCCTCCGAAGTAAACATTTCAACCGTTTGACCAATGTAAATAACAACAGTCAGAGTCTTTGGCGGGGAAGTCGTGCCGCTCTGCCGCTGGTGCAACAGGGCGTATGCCTAATATTCGCTAGCCACCGCTTGGATGATTTATGGAGTGTCAAAACAAATGAAAATTAATTGGCAATCGGCATGTGTTCAACGGGGAAGGAGAGAAGGCCAACGAAGACGGACATGCAATCCAAAACATGCGCATTGTTCGAGCCATCAAAGTCGGTCGATTAGTAATCTCTATTGTTGTGTGGGAGCTGCGAGCCAGGAGAGCTTTTTCCTCCACTATTTTTAATTGTCCATCGGAATGAAAGGCATTTAAATAGTGTACCTCATGATATTTTTCAATTAAAATTGTTTGCTTCATGAATGAGTTGTAATAATGTGAAAGAGAGTGCTGTTAATTGTTCCCATATCTTTGTGATATTAATTGCACCCATCACAGACATTAAAATTACAAAGAAACCCAAACGAAATCACTGCAGATTCCTGAGCAAAAATCATTTATTTATATGCACATCCTTACAGTATTTATTGAGCTATGAATTAATAATGGAATTATGGCACTGCAACAAGTAATTAACAGACTACATGTCAGTTGTAAGGAAGGTCTTATGACATTATAATAGTTATGCTTCTAACACATTTGAAAATTCATTTGGATTCCAAGTAAAAAAGCAACCAATAATATATTTCATTGCCTTTTTGGGAAGCTACAATTAAATAAAGAGGAAAGTGAACGTTTCAATGGGTCTACTTCCAAGTTTTGTATAAAAATAAATCCTTTCTAAATATCAAATTCTTCTTCCTCGTTGCTGTTATCGCTAAAATCAATTAATTGACGCTAAGCCAATGCCATATGACAGTGTCACACTGCGTGATAAAAGGCACGTAAATGAAATGTACAAAGACATACGGAAAAAAGGTAATAAAAATTATGGGCTAGAAGGAAGGAGGTAGAAGCAGTTTATGAATGAACGAGCTCGGTCAGCGAAGCGTGTAGAAAAGTCAGAAGTCAGTGCCGTCAGCTGGCAGACAAATCAAATCGAAACGAATCGAATCGAATCGCATCGGATTCCAGAGAGGGGCGAGCCGATGGCGTTGGCTATGGCGAATTAAATCGAACCGAATGGAATGGCAGACGCAGTCAGGCGCTATCATATCGTTATTTATGGTTTTGGCCGGCCGAAAGCAAATAAATAGATGGGTTCGAGCCTCGTCATCCGCCCCAGCAACATCCCATCATCCTTATCCTCTCTCTCTGGCCAGGCCCAGTCCCGCATTAATTCCGTGGACAGTAGAACAGTAAAGCAGGGCAATCTACGGCCAAGCCAGCAGAACGCCCACACGGACACTGGGAAAGTTTACAAATTAAAAGAAAATTGAATCGAAACCAAACACACAAGCAGTGCGAGTCAAGATCTGGGGCCACGCGGCGTATGAGCAACTCGAAGCGATATCAAGCATACGCCGCGTTGCCAGACGACTTCATTTCATATGCTTACTAATTTTATTGCCTTACAACGGCATAACAAATTCTCAAGATGCTTTGAACTCGCAGGAAGCTTTAGATTTGCACACGGCAGTGGCAGGGGCGACCTGTAAAGTTGCCAAAAAAAGAAGGAATAAACTTGAATAAAGTAAAAATAAAACAACAAATATTTTCCTTTTCATTTGCAATTTTCATACAAGTTTCGGTGACTGAGGAGCTGCGGGCATTTTATTGCCTGCTGCAGGTTGGCAGGTGAAGGCGGGTGGGGACTAAGGCCAGGAGTCATGGCAATACTCGTAATAATGCCACCCCCGCCACGAACACGCTATACAGAGATACATAAACATGATGTAATTTTAAAATTTCATGAGTTCATGTAAAGTTTGTTTTATCTGCTTTATGGCAGAGCAAACGAGCGAGCATTGCCAGTGGCAGTGTTTCTCCATGCAGAAGGGGTGCTCCGGCTCAGATACGGAGCTAGCTGGTATAGATGGAGCTAGGCAACTAGACAGGTCGACAGCAGACATCGTGGAGTGCAAACTATGAGCAGCAGCTGGAGGAGCAGCAATCAATACAAGCTTATTAGAAAATTCAATTAGCTAACTGCGGGCGGTTGCCATTCGTCTTTGGTGCAAAAACAGACACTTTGCATAAAGGGGAGCACTTTGAGAAAAATATGTTTTGGAAGAAGTCATAAAAATAACGTATGTCTTAAGCACATTAGTGGAGTTTTTTGAGTATTTCTTAGAGCTAAAGTGCCTATAATAATGCCTTTGATACATATCTATGGTAGGATCTATCACTTTCTAGCTTTTTTTGTATAGGATGTTATCTGTATTTGTATTAAAGAAATTTTTTATGACGTCTTAATAAAAGAAACTGTAATAAAATATGATGTCATATGTCATAGGATCATAAATCTAGAAAAAATAAAACCTTTTCTAACCAGTATTCAAGGCTTGTAAGTATCTTGTTTTCCGTGTAAAAATTAAGTGTTAGTGCTCTCCACAGTGTCGAGAAGACAGTCGGCATCTTAACAAACACACAAAATGCATTTAGAGCAACTACGACTATTCAGATCGAGGAAAACCCTCTTCTCCGACCCACTTACACTCGAAAGCCATTTGCAAATTCCCAGCAAACACAAAGCCCGCAACCCACAGACCGCACGCCTGGAAGCCTGCCTCTTTTCTCTCCCCTAAAATTTGCTCTTGTTTCGGCCTTCTTACAATCGAGTATAATTAAATTTACGTATTTACTTAACAATTCATATTCGAGAGTCATAAACAATTTGCGACCAGTTGCGGCCCGAACTCCGTTTGCTTTTTATTCGCTGTTTGCTTTTCGGGAACCCGTGGCGGCCTAATGAATCGGAGACGGGAGTGGAGGAGCCGGGAACTGGGAAACTTGGAACTGGGGAGTATGCATTATATATGTATAGATGCGGGGTGAATATTACAAATGTTTATCTTTGCTCAATAACAACAATACCGGCGGCGGCCATGTACGAAGGCGGGGGTGCAGATCTGAAATATGCATGAGATTTTGCAGGGAACACAGAGCACTTTGCAATGCATTGCAGGAGAGAGGGTCAGAGGAAGCCGCCCATCCTGCCGGAAAGGAATTAATTAAAAAATCCCATACTCGGGGCCTTCCACCTCAGGATGCAGGAAACAAAGAGGTAGGGAGATAGAGCGGGATAGGGAGAGAAAGAGGTAGCGGAGCCAAGCAGGACACGGACTTGGTGTCCCCAATCACCTCGAGGCACTACTCCTCCGCCTGTAAACGAGTCGTAAACATGCAAATGGAGCACAAACATTTGCATATATGAGATAAAATCAAGCCAAGGCGAAACTAGCAAAGAATCCATTCCCATACATTGAACAAAATTTAAATATTTTTATTAATTTTAAAATATTACTTTTTAAACTAGCTTGTTTTGGAATCTTTTTAATGAAAATATTTCTAAATTTAAGTTTTAAGCACCTAGAAATTAAGATAATACATATTTTCTAACTTGCATTTTTATTTAATGGCATATTTTCCTAGATCTCGGGTGTGGATTCAACGAGAATAGTCTTATTTGTTACTTTTCTTATGTGAAAAAATGCTATTTTATTGACACATTCTCAAATGTCATGATAAAAATTTTGTTAGCAGTGCAAAACCATTGAAAAGGTCGTTATATTAAAGGAATTAGATATGATTTCATTTATGGGAAATAAAAGTTGATGATTTCTTTAACAGAAGACATGAAATATTTATATGGATATGGATAATAACAACTAGATTATCTCCTAGTTAAAATGCATTGAATTCTTCAGTAGCTTTGTTTAACGATTCTTAAAATTTTCATACGAATATTCAACTAAAAAAATAAACTATTAAGACAGTCTACATTAAACAAGTTCCAGATTAACTTGTATTTCCATTTACTATTAAATATTATCTTTGCAATAAGTAGTGATATAAATAACATTCCCTAGAAGGCTATACATTTGTTAGGCCTCTTTGAGGTGTAAAAGAAACCAGTAAATTTTCTTCCTGTGCATTGGGTGCTCCCAGCTCCTGCCTTCATACCACCCCTGGTTTCACCTCAGTAATTTGTTTTCGCCTTTTGTGAAGCGGGCAGCGGATAATCTGACGGCCATTGAGTCTAATCAGACGTTTATTCTTCAATTTAAAGTCTATTTGCGGACTTCACCATTGTTTGCTAATGGGAGCAAGCTGCTAAGTGATCATCGCCACTTGGTCGTGGATGGGGATGTGCCAGAGCCAGTGCCCCGTGGCGCTCTACAAGATTCGCCCAAAAATGAGGAATGTTTTTCGGCTTTGGTATTTGCCGTTTTTGTTATGCACTGGATGAGGAATGGGTCCGGGGGAGATCTGGGCGAGAACACTACGTTGGATCGCCATTGGGGGTCAGGGTCTCACGCTCCCGCAAAGTGTCGGCTAAATGCGGGAATTAGCGCCTCTCCTCAGCACTCACATGGGCTTTGCTGCTTGTTGCTGTTTTTATTTTTCTTTTCTTGTCTTGGAGCTTTAAACGTTTATCGCCTTTTTATCATTATCATTTATTTGTTTGCATTACTTAACACACAAACACGCACGCAGGCGAGACACACGATCGCGGAATGACACATTAAAGACTTTAATTTTAGACGAGCACAAAATCACTTCCTAAGAACACTGAAAAACGCGGGGGAAAATGCTACCGAAAGAGCAAGCTAAGCCTGCGGCGCTTGCCTGCTGTCTCGTGCTATTTGGATGGATGCCTGGGATGCTGCGCGAGATTATCGTAGCATCTGCCGGATGGCGATTACAACTGGTGATAGCAACGAAGCGACGACGACGACGGCGGCGGCGACACGCGTCCAATGGCGGCCAAAGACAGCGCCAAACTGCGGCCAACGGGGCGTATGAAAACGAGAGCTTTGCGGAAAGCACACGAACACATGGAACACCGAACACCGGGCACCGAGCACCTCTCACGGACGCAGGATAAACGCCAGTTGAAGTCGGCCCAGCGGCAACAAGTTGGAGGTGGAAAGAGCTTCGCGAGCAGAGTGCCAGTGGGAGAGCGGAAAGCTCGCCAAGAGACCGGCGTTTTGTTCGGCGAGTAAGAGTGAGTATTTTGTGTTTTGTATTTTTTGTATTTGCATTCAATTGACGCTGCTGCGGCTGGCCACAGATTGCAGCGCAATAGCCGGCGATGGTGATAGCAATTGCCATTGCCTGTCACCTGCAATTGACACTCAAGCTGAATGGGCATGGTAAATGGGTTTTGTCCACTTTCAACGGGAATAAGGCATTTAATACCCTAGGGGGGACATCGGCAATCACCGAAAGTGATTAAAGCTGGTACTTCACCTTCGCCTTTGAGAGAGTCAGTGGGAAGATTTAGAGCTAGTTACTATCTTATTAAGTTTACTAGCTACTACAGATAATTATTAGTTGATATCTGCTGAGTCCGTTAATCTACTAAGATTAAAATCAATTGCGATGACATACACTAAAACCGCATATAAATTAAAAAAGAGAAAAGATTGATCCTCATGTTTCTAAAGAGATGTTCGATGACGCTTCATCCAGCCTTCGATCAAATGAATTAGTTGATTAAAAGCAGCTCAAGGTTTACTATACGCATATGCATATTAGAGATCATTTTATATAATTTTGCTAATTCAATAGCTTTTTTTACAGCTGCTACCAAGACTTCTACTTCTACCTACTACTGCTATCTGCAAAATAAATTCCAATGTGAGCTATACAAAAGGTGAAGACGATGATCATTGCGAGAGAGGCAACCTTGAAAGATTAACAATAACACGCAGTCACTGCCAAAAGTCTCTAATGTAGTATTTTATTAAGTTTATAGTGGTTATCAACAAGCATTTTAAAACAGTATATAATTTATGTTATGATCGGCCTTGATATTTTAATAGGGTACTAAAACCAGATTGCAAAGAATTTATTTTAATTTTTTTCACAAATAATATTAAATATAATTATAAGGCATGTCTTTTTCCCTTTATATTAAGATATTCAATTTAATTAAATTCTGATAAGCTTTCCTTTATTTTTGAAGCATTATTTAATTAAAATTTAAATAGTAAAAGCATTCTTGTTAGCTATTCCAATAAACCCTCTTTTTAGCTAACAAATGTGAAAAGGCCCAAGTAATTGTAGATTCTATCAGCATAGTTTCTGTATTACATTTTATAGTTATGGCTGCAATATAGCTGACTTGGATGCGGACGCAGACTGCTCCCGTGGACGCCACATTTCACACAAGGAAGGCGGAGGCGGAGGCGCCTGCTCGACTGGCGACGACTGATGACTGCACTGGAAGTCGTATGCAAATTGACGCAAATTCCCAACGCTCACGTTCACACGCTCGTCATCACGATCGTGGGCAATCACCGGCGGAAGGGTTCCGCAGAAGAACTGGACGTAGCTCAGGTGGAACAGTTGCGGCGTCCTGAACTCAGATTCAAAGGCATAAGGACGATACTCGAATTGGCGCGAGTCATGATTCAAACCAAAGAAGGAGTCGTAGGCCAGCTGGAGGCCATTGAGATCGGCTAGGCGCTCTTTCAGGGAAACGGCGGCTTCTTTCCCCTTAGCGCACTTGATGGCCTCCTGGAAAATCTTCGATTCGAGGATCTGCAAGCCTATAGGTGACTCATTTCCCGAGGAGTCAAAAAGCACGCCCTCCTGCTCGAAGGCATGATTCATTTCGTGACCTAGCACTGCTCCCACAAGGCTCTCCTGGAAGATGGGATGCTGACGGTGATCGAACAGGGGAAACTGCAGGAATTCCATTGGCACGGTAATGGTGTTCCTTTCGTTCTCATAGAAGGGAGAAGTGCGAGCCTTAACCACATTATCATTGACATAGTAACGCCGAAGATCTAGCCTAGCGTCCGATTGGAGGAGACCTGCGTGCTGGAGACGGGTTCGCAGAGCCAGGGCCTCAAGAAGGTTGTCCAGGAAAGTGGAATCCTTGAAATCGGCACTCTCATAGTGCGTGTCATAAAACTCCGCGGCCTTTTCCTCCGGTAGGTTACCAACCTTCAGCTGCATGCCCTCTAATTTGGCTTCAAGGTAGGCCAGCATTCCGGCGCTGAGCTCTAGACGATTGGCCTCCAAGTATTGCTTAAATGTGGCCTTCAATCTGCCTAAGATCTCTTGCAGTCGACGAGTGTCCTGCTCCCGATTTTGGTACACAAATCGATCGTATAGGTAATTCATGCCCAGCGGCAGGATGGCACGCAT
Source organism: Drosophila jambulina (assembly GCA_018152175.1). NCBI lineage: Eukaryota > Metazoa > Arthropoda > Insecta > Diptera > Drosophilidae > Drosophila > Drosophila jambulina. The sequence goes on along the minus strand of JAECXH010000113.1, from coordinate 22,380,763 downwards.
GTGGTGAATGCAGGACTTGGGATTGCGATTCCTAGGAGCGGCTTCTTGAAGGACAACCAAGTGGTGTATCCTTGCATATTCCTTATAATCCTCAAATTTTACGAACTTTAGAAGCTGAACCAATTCGCGAAAGTACTCCAAGTTGCTAACCTCAAAGATTAGGTTATTGAAAAGAGGCGAGTGACGGCTTACCTCGAACAGGTCACTGAGGATCTCTGCCCAAGACAGATGGGGAATTTGCTCGAACATTTCCCTGAAGGTCCATGTGTACACAGTGGGATCATCCCCGCGATGCTTATCCTGCAGCTCCTGCAAGTCCTTGATAAAATGAGTCAGATTATCTTTGTTTTCGTAGTTGTTTTGAGGGTTTTCTATAATCTGCAGGGCCCTAAGCATCTTATATCTGGCACTCGGTTCGGGCATCGACAACTGGACAACACGACGTGAGGAATCATTGGCGGCCACACCCGCCCGCTCATCGAAGGCTATGCCAAGGGGGCCTGTACTGGCCCTCGCCCAACCTTTGATTGTCTCTGGAGGATCTGACGGAGTCCATTGCTCCTTATCGCTGGTGCAGGCCTTATAGTACGATCTCATTTGGTGGATGAGTTGCGGTGCCTGAGTATCATTAGCTCCCATGTCACTCTCCATGAACTCCACCAGGGCAGTGGCAAACTGGTCCTCGACCCACTCAAAGTTATCCACATATTTGGAGACTGGGGTATTGTTGTTGGCGAAGCCACCACAGGCAAAGCTCCAGAAATCCGTGCAGGGCGATGCTGTTTTGTTGAGGTTTTGGTGGATCTGGGTAGCCGTGATCCTATTGATATCCACATCAGCTTCGATGAAAGCCACCAGGGCGAGAACGAGGCAAAAGCCCAGCAAACGTGCACTTTGCATGTTTGTTTGTCAGATCGGAACTGAAATAATGTGTATAATTGCGCCGCTTATCGCTACCCCGAGTCAGAGCTTGGAACACCTATGATCCGAGCGCAGAGCTTGCTGGCTGGAAACTGATAACTCGGCCCAGAGCTTTCCGTGAATAAAAAGAAGGTGGATAAACACGCTTAGTGACTATATGAAGGCGAGCTTAGCATTTATTCTGAATTTCGATCGTTAATTACAGCAGTGTTGTATTTAAGTGTCGAATTAAAGCTAACTAACTGAAATCGGTTGAGTTTAAGCCAAGTTATGATCGAAAAGCCATTGAACGTGTTAGCAGCCAAAAAGCCTTCCTTGGATAACAAAATTATATAAAATCAAATGTTCATAACTTTGTTCAAAAAAAGAGTATTAGGGAATGTCACTCATTTTTATATGGTTTTAATATGAGCATTAAATGACGTTGAAGTTGATCAAATCTAAAATCCAAAATTTTATTAGATTTTTTTATATTTTTACAAAATTGTCAAAAATTAGCCAAAAATTAGATATCGAGCTTTAAATGCAGAAATGTTGGCATTTAAAAACCAAGAAGAAAAAACCAAACCAGACTGAAATCGGTTGAGTTTTGGCCAAGTTATGGTCATAAAACCGTTGAAGGTGTTACCAATTTTCAGCCAAAAAATTTGACCCAATTTTTGAAAAAAATATAAGGGGTTACATCGTTAAAATTGTCAAAAATTGGCCAAAAATGAGAAATTGAGTTTTAAATGCAGAAATGTTCGCATTTAAAAACCAAGAAGAAAAAACCAAACCGGACAGAAATCGGTTGAGTTTTGGCCAAGTTATGATCATAAAACCGTTGTCCAGGACAAGGAAAAAATTGACCCAATTTTTGAAAAAAATGTAAGGGGTTACATCGTTAAAATTGTCAAAAATTGGCCAAAAATTAGAAATTGAGTTTTAAATGCAGAAATGTTCGCATTTAAAAACCAAGAAGAAAAAACCAAACCGGACAGAAATCGGTTGAGTTTTGGCCAAGTTATGGGCATAAAACCGTTGAAGGATTCAGCAATTTTCAGCCAAAAAATTTGACCCAATTTTTGAAAAAAAATGTAAGGGGTTACATCGTTAAAATTGTCAAAAATTGGCCAAAAATTAGAAATTGAGTTTTAAATGCAGAAATGTTCGCATTTAAAAACCAAGAAGAAAACCCCAAACCGGACAGAAATCGGTTGAGTTTTGGCCAAGTTATGATCACTAAACCGTTGTCCAGGGCAAGGAAAAAATTGACCCAATTTTTGAAAAAAATGTAAGGGGTTACATCGTTAAAATTGTCAAAAATTGGCCAAAAATTAGAAATTGAGTTTTAAATGCAGAAATGTTCGCATTTAAAAACCAAGAAGAAAAAACCAAACCGGACAGAAATCGGTTGAGTTTTGGCCAAGTTATGATCATTAAACCGTTGTCCAGGGCAAGGAAAAAATTGACCCAATTTTTGAAAAAAATGTAAGGGGTTACATCGTTAAAATTGTCAAAAATTGGCCAAAAATTAGAAATTGAGTTTTAAATGCAGAAATGTTGGCATTTAAAAGCCAAGAAGAAAAAACCAAACCGGGCAGAAATCGGTTGAGTTTTGGCCAAGTTATGGTCATAAAACCGTTGAAGGTGTTAGCAATTTTCAGCCAAAAAATTTGACCCAATTTTTGAAAAAAATATAAGGGGTTACATCGTTAAAATTGTCAAAAATTGGCCAAAAATGAGAAATTGAGTTTTAAATGCAGAAATGTTCGCATTTAAAAACCAAGAAGAAAAAACCAAACCGGACAGAAATCGGTTGAGTTTTGGCCAAGTTATGATCATTAAACCGTTGTCCGGGGCAAGGAAAAAATTGACCCAATTTTTGAAAAAAATGTAAGGGGTTACATCGTTAAAATTGTCAAAAATTGGCCAAAAATTAGATATCGAGTTTTAAATGCAGAAATGTTGGCATTTAAAAGCCAAGAAGAAAAAACCAAACCGGACAGAAATCGGTTGAGTTTTGGCCAAGTTATGGTCATAAAACCGTTGAAGGTGTTAGCAATTTTCAGCCAAAAAATTTGACCCAATTTTTGAAAAAAATATAAGGGGTTACATCGTTAAAATTGTCAAAAATTGGCCAAAAATGAGAAATTGAGTTTTAAATGCAGAAATGTTCGCATTTAAAAACCAAGAAGAAAAAACCAAACCGGACAGAAATCGGTTGAGTTTTGGCCAAGTTATGATCATAAAACCGTTGTCCAGGACAAGGAAAAAATTGACCCAATTTTTGAAAAAAATGTAAGGGGTTACATCGTTAAAATTGTCAAAAATTGGCCAAAAATGAGAAATTGAGTTTTAAATGCAGAAATGTTCGCATTTAAAAACCAAGAAGAAAAAACCAAACCGGACAGAAATCGGTTGAGTTTTGGCCAAGTTATGATCATAAAACCGTTGTCCAGGACAAGGAAAAAATTGACCCAATTTTTGAAAAAAATGTAAGGGGTTACATCGTTAAAATTGTCAAAAATTGGCCAAAAATTAGAAATTGAGTTTTAAATGCAGAAATGTTCGCATTTAAAAACCAAGAAGAAAAAACCAAACCAGACTGAAATCGGTTAAGTTTTAGCCAAGTTATGGTCATAAAACCGTTGAAGGATTCAGCAATTTTCAGCCAAAAAATTTGACCCAATTTTTGAAAAAAATGTAAGGGGTTACATCGTTAAAATTGTCAAAAATTGGCCAAAAATTAGATATCGAGCTTTAAATGCAGAAATGTTGGCGTTTAAAAACCAAGAAGAAAAAACCAAACCGGACAGAAATCGGTTGAGTTTTGGCCAAGTTATGGGCATAAAACCGTTGAAGGATTCAGCAATTTTCAGCCAAAAAATTTGACCCAATTTTTGAAAAAAAATGTAAGGGGTTACATCGTTAAAATTGTCAAAAATTGGCCAAAAATTAGAAATTGAGTTTTAAATGCAGAAATGTTCGCATTTAAAAACCAAGAAGAAAACCCCAAACCGGACAGAAATCGGTTGAGTTTTGGCCAAGTTATGATCACTAAACCGTTGTCCAGGGCAAGGAAAAAATTGACCCAATTTTTGAAAAAAATGTAAGGGGTTACATCGTTAAAATTGTCAAAAATTGGCCAAAAATTAGAAATTGAGTTTTAAATGCAGAAATGTTCGCATTTAAAAACCAAGAAGAAAAAACCAAACCGGACAGAAATCGGTTGAGTTTTGGCCAAGTTATGGTCATAAAACCGTTGAAGGATTCAGCAATTTTCAGCCAAAAAATTTGACCCAATTTTTGAAAAAAATGTAAGGGGTTACATCGTTAAAATTGTCAAAAATTGGCCAAAAATTAGAAATTGAGTTTTAAATGCAGAAATGTTGGCATTTAAAAGCCAAGAAGAAAACCCCAAACCGGACAGAAATCGGTTGAGTTTTGGCCAAGTTATGATCACTAAACCGTTGTCCAGGGCAAGGAAAAAATTGACCCAATTTTTAAAAAAAATGTAAGGGGTTACATCGTTAAAATTGTCAAAAATTGGCCAAAAATTAGATATCGAGCTTTAAATGCAGAAATGTTGGCATTTAAAAACCAAGAAGAAAAAACCAAACCAGACTGAAATCGGTTGAGTTTTTGCCAAGTTATGGTCATAAAACCGTTGAAGGATTCAGCAATTTTCAGCCAAAAAATTTGACCCAATTTTTGAAAAAAATGTAAGGGGTTACATCGTTAAAATTGTCAAAAATTGGCCAAAAATTAGAAATTGAGTTTTAAATGCAGAAATGTTCGCATTTAAAAACCAAGAAGAAAAAACCAAACCAGACTGAAATCGGTTGAGTTTTGGCCAAGTTATGATCACTAAACCGTTGTCCAGGGCAAGGAAAAAATTGACCCAATTTTTGAAAAAAATGTAAGGGGTTACATCGTTAAAATTGTCAAAAATTGGCCAAAAATTAGAAATTGAGTTTTAAATGCAGAAATGTTGGCATTTAAAAGCCAAGAAGAAAAAACCAAACCGGGCAGAAATCGGTTGAGTTTTGGCCAAGTTATGGTCATAAAACCGTTGAAGGTGTTAGCAATTTTCAGCCAAAAAATTTGACCCAATTTTTGAAAAAAATATAAGGGGTTACATCGTTAAAATTGTCAAAAATTGGCCAAAAATGAGAAATTGAGTTTTAAATGCAGAAATGTTCGCATTTAAAAACCAAGAAGAAAAACCAAACCGGACAGAAATCGGTTGAGTTTTGGCCAAGTTATGGTCATAAAACCGTTGAAGGATTCAGCAATTTTCAGCCAAAAAATTTGACCCAATTTTTGAAAAAAAATGTAAGGGGTTACATCGTTAAAATTGTCAAAAATTGGCCAAAAATTAGAAATTGAGTTTTAAATGCAGAAATGTTCGCATTTAAAAACCAAGAAGAAAACCCCAAACCGGACAGAAATCGGTTGAGTTTTGGCCAAGTTATGATCACTAAACCGTTGTCCAGGGCAAGGAAAAAATTGACCCAATTTTTGAAAAAAATGTAAGGGGTTACATCGTTAAAATTGTCAAAAATTGGCCAAAAATTAGAAATTGAGTTTTAAATGCAGAAATGTTCGCATTTAAAAACCAAGAAGAAAAAACCAAACCGGACAGAAATCGGTTGAGTTTTGGCCAAGTTATGATCATTAAACCGTTGTCCAGGGCAAGGAAAAAATTGACCCAATTTTTGAAAAAAATGTAAGGGGTTACATCGTTAAAATTGTCAAAAATTGGCCAAAAATTAGAAATTGAGTTTTAAATGCAGAAATGTTGGCATTTAAAAGCCAAGAAGAAAAAACCAAACCGGGCAGAAATCGGTTGAGTTTTGGCCAAGTTATGGTCATAAAACCGTTGAAGGTGTTAGCAATTTTCAGCCAAAAAATTTGACCCAATTTTTGAAAAAAATATAAGGGGTTACATCGTTAAAATTGTCAAAAATTGGCCAAAAATGAGAAATTGAGTTTTAAATGCAGAAATGTTCGCATTTAAAAACCAAGAAGAAAAAACCAAACCGGACAGAAATCGGTTGAGTTTTGGCCAAGTTATGATCATTAAACCGTTGTCCGGGGCAAGGAAAAAATTGACCCAATTTTTGAAAAAAAATGTAAGGGGTTACATCGTTAAAATTGTCAAAAATTGGCCAAAAATTAGATATCGAGTTTTAAATGCAGAAATGTTCGCATTTAAAAACCAAGAAGAAAAAACCAAACCGGACAGAAATCGGTTGAGTTTTGGCCAAGTTATGGTCATAAAACCGTTGAAGGATTCAGCAATTTTCAGCCAAAAATTTGACCCAATTTTTGAAAAAAATGTAAGGGGTTACATCGTTAAAATTGTCAAAAATTGGCCAAAAATTAGAAATTGAGTTTTAAATGCAGAAATGTTGGCATTTAAAAGCCAAGAAGAAAAAACCAAACCGGGCAGAAATCGGTTGAGTTTTGGCCAAGTTATGATCATAAAACCGTTGTCCAGGGCAAGGAAAAAATTGACCCAATTTTTAAAAAAAATGTAAGGGGTTACATCGTTAAAATTGTCAAAAATTGGCCAAAAATTAGATATCGAGCTTTAAATGCAGAAATGTTGGCATTTAAAAACCAAGAAGAAAAAACCAAACCAGACTGAAATCGGTTGAGTTTTTGCCAAGTTATGGTCATAAAACCGTTGAAGGATTCAGCAATTTTCAGCCAAAAAATTTGACCCAATTTTTGAAAAAAATGTAAGGGGTTACATCGTTAAAATTGTCAAAAATTGGCCAAAAATTAGAAATTGAGTTTTAAATGCAGAAATGTTCGCATTTAAAAACCAAGAAGAAAAAACCAAACCAGACTGAAATCGGTTGAGTTTTGGCCAAGTTATGATCACTAAACCGTTGTCCAGGGCAAGGAAAAAATTGACCCAATTTTTGAAAAAAATGTAAAAATTGTCAAAAATTGGCCAAAAATTAGAAATTGAGTTTTAAATGCAAAAATGTTGGCATTTAAAAGCCAAGAAGAAAAAACCAAACCGGGCAGAAATCGGTTGAGTTTTGGCCAAGTTATGGTCATAAAACCGTTGAAGGTGTTAGCAATTTTCAGCCAAAAAATTTGACCCAATTTTTGAAAAAAATATAAGGGGTTACATCGTTAAAATTGTCAAAAATTGGCCAAAAATTAGAAATTGAGTTTTAAATGCAGAAATGTTGGCATTTAAAAGCCAAGAAGAAAACACCAAACCGGGCAGAAATCGGTTGAGTTTTGGCCAAGTTATGATCATAAAAGCGTTGTCCAGGGCAGGGAAAAAATTGACCCAATTTTTGAAAAAAATGTAAGGGGTTACATCGTTAAAATTGTCAAAAATTGGCCAAAAATTGAGAAATTGAGTTTTAAATGCAGAAATGTTGGCATTTAAAAACCAAGAGGAAAACCCCAAACCGGACAGAAATCGGTTGAGTTTTGGCCAAGTTATGATCACTAAACCGTTGTCCAGGGCAAGGAAAAAATTGACCCAATTTTTGAAAAAAATGTAAGGGGTTACATCGTTAAAATTGTCAAAAATTGGCCAAAAATTAGAAATTGAGTTTTAAATGCAGAAATGTTGGCATTTAAAAGCCAAGAAGAAAAAACCAAACCGGGCAGAAATCGGTTGAGTTTTGGCCAAGTTATGGTCATAAAACCGTTGAAGGTGTTAGCAATTTTCAGCCAAAAAATTTGACCCAATTTTTGAAAAAAAATGTAAGGGGTTACATCGTTAAAATTGTCAAAAATTGGCCAAAAATTAGAAATTGAGTTTTAAATGCAGAAATGTTCGCATTTAAAAACCAAGAAGAAAACCCCAAACCGGACAGAAATCGGTTGAGTTTTGGCCAAGTTATGATCATTAAACCGTTGTCCAGGGCAAGGAAAAAATTGACCCAATTTTTGAAAAAAATGTAAGGGGTTACATCGTTAAAATTGTCAAAAATTGGCCAAAAATTAGAAATTGAGTTTTAAATGCAGAAATGTTGGCATTTAAAAGCCAAGAAGAAAAAACCAAACCGGGCAGAAATCGGTTGAGTTTTGGCCAAGTTATGGTCATAAAACCGTTGAAGGTGTTAGCAATTTTCAGCCAAAAAATTTGACCCAATTTTTGAAAAAAATATAAGGGGTTACATCGTTAAAATTGTCAAAAATTGGCCAAAAATGAGAAATTGAGTTTTAAATGCAGAAATGTTCGCATTTAAAAACCAAGAAGAAAAAACCAAACCGGACAGAAATCGGTTGAGTTTTGGCCAAGTTATGATCATTAAACCGTTGTCCGGGGCAAGGAAAAAATTGACCCAATTTTTGAAAAAAAATGTAAGGGGTTACATCGTTAAAATTGTCAAAAATTGGCCAAAAATTAGATATCGAGTTTTAAATGCAGAAATGTTCGCATTTAAAAACCAAGAAGAAAAACCAAACCGGACAGAAATCGGTTGAGTTTTGGCCAAGTTATGGTCATAAAACCGTTGAAGGTGTTAGCAATTTTCAGCCAAAAAATTTGACCCAATTTTTGAAAAAAAATATAAGGGGTTACATCGTTAAAATTGTCAAAAATTGGCCAAAAATGAGAAATTGAGTTTTAAATGCAGAAATGTTCGCATTTAAAAACCAAGAAGAAAAAACCAAACCGGACAGAAATCGGTTGAGTTTTGGCCAAGTTATGATCATTAAACCGTTGTCCGGGGCAAGGAAAAAATTGACCCAATTTTTGAAAAAAAATGTAAGGGGTTACATCGTTAAAATTGTCAAAAATTGGCCAAAAATTAGATATCGAGTTTTAAATGCAGAAATGTTCGCATTTAAAAACCAAGAAGAAAAAACCAAACCGGACAGAAATCGGTTGAGTTTTGGCCAAGTTATGGTCATAAAACCGTTGAAGGATTCAGCAATTTTCAGCCAAAAAATTTGACCCAATTTTTGAAAAAAATGTAAGGGGTTACATCGTTAAAATTGTCAAAAATTGGCCAAAAATTAGAAATTGAGTTTTAAATGCAGAAATGTTGGCATTTAAAAGCCAAGAAGAAAAAACCAAACCGGGCAGAAATCGGTTGAGTTTTGGCCAAGTTATGATCATAAAACCGTTGTCCAGGGCAAGGAAAAAATTGACCCAATTTTTAAAAAAAATGTAAGGGGTTACATCGTTAAAATTGTCAAAAATTGGCCAAAAATTAGATATCGAGCTTTAAATGCAGAAATGTTGGCATTTAAAAACCAAGAAGAAAAAACCAAACCAGACTGAAATCGGTTGAGTTTTTGCCAAGTTATGGTCATAAAACCGTTGAAGGATTCAGCAATTTTCAGCCAAAAAATTTGACCCAATTTTTGAAAAAAATGTAAGGGGTTACATCGTTAAAATTGTCAAAAATTAGAAATTGAGTTTTAAATGCAGAAATGTTCGCATTTAAAAACCAAGAAGAAAAACCAAACCAGACTGAAATCGGTTGAGTTTTGGCCAAGTTATGATCACTAAACCGTTGTCCAGGGCAAGGAAAAAATTGACCCAATTTTTGAAAAAAATGTAAAAATTGTCAAAAATTGGCCAAAAATTAGAAATTGAGTTTTAAATGCAAAAATGTTGGCATTTAAAAGCCAAGAAGAAAAAACCAAACCGGGCAGAAATCGGTTGAGTTTTGGCCAAGTTATGGTCATAAAACCGTTGAAGGTGTTAGCAATTTTCAGCCAAAAATTTGACCCAATTTTTGAAAAAAATATAAGGGGTTACATCGTTAAAATTGTCAAAAATTGGCCAAAAATTAGAAATTGAGTTTTAAATGCAGAAATGTTGGCATTTAAAAGCCAAGAAGAAAACACCAAACCGGGCAGAAATCGGTTGAGTTTTGGCCAAGTTATGATCATAAAAGCGTTGTCCAGGGCAGGGAAAAAATTGACCCAATTTTTGAAAAAAATGTAAGGGGTTACATCGTTAAAATTGTCAAAAATTGGCCAAAAATTGAGAAATTGAGTTTTAAATGCAGAAATGTTGGCATTTAAAAACCAAGAGGAAAACCCCAAACCGGACAGAAATCGGTTGAGTTTTGGCCAAGTTATGATCACTAAACCGTTGTCCAGGGCAAGGAAAAAATTGACCCAATTTTTGAAAAAAATGTAAGGGGTTACATCGTTAAAATTGTCAAAAATTGGCCAAAAATTAGAAATTGAGTTTTAAATGCAGAAATGTTGGCATTTAAAAGCCAAGAAGAAAAAACCAAACCGGGCAGAAATCGGTTGAGTTTTGGCCAAGTTATGGTCATAAAACCGTTGAAGGTGTTAGCAATTTTCAGCCAAAAAATTTGACCCAATTTTTGAAAAAAAATGTAAGGGGTTACATCGTTAAAATTGTCAAAAATTGGCCAAAAATTAGAAATTGAGTTTTAAATGCAGAAATGTTCGCATTTAAAAACCAAGAAGAAAACCCCAAACCGGACAGAAATCGGTTGAGTTTTGGCCAAGTTATGATCATTAAACCGTTGTCCAGGGCAAGGAAAAAATTGACCCAATTTTTGAAAAAAATGTAAGGGGTTACATCGTTAAAATTGTCAAAAATTGGCCAAAAATTAGAAATTGAGTTTTAAATGCAGAAATGTTGGCATTTAAAAGCCAAGAAGAAAAAACCAAACCGGGCAGAAATCGGTTGAGTTTTGGCCAAGTTATGGTCATAAAACCGTTGAAGGTGTTAGCAATTTTCAGCCAAAAAATTTGACCCAATTTTTGAAAAAAATATAAGGGGTTACATCGTTAAAATTGTCAAAAATTGGCCAAAAATGAGAAATTGAGTTTTAAATGCAGAAATGTTCGCATTTAAAAACCAAGAAGAAAAACCAAACCGGACAGAAATCGGTTGAGTTTTGGCCAAGTTATGATCATTAAACCGTTGTCCGGGGCAAGGAAAAAATTGACCCAATTTTTGAAAAAAAATGTAAGGGGTTACATCGTTAAAATTGTCAAAAATTGGCCAAAAATTAGATATCGAGTTTTAAATGCAGAAATGTTCGCATTTAAAAACCAAGAAGAAAAAACCAAACCGGACAGAAATCGGTTGAGTTTTGGCCAAGTTATGGTCATAAAACCGTTGAAGGATTCAGCAATTTTCAGCCAAAAAATTTGACCCAATTTTTGAAAAAAATGTAAGGGGTTACATCGTTAAAATTGTCAAAAATTGGCCAAAAATTAGAAATTGAGTTTTAAATGCAGAAATGTTGGCATTTAAAAGCCAAGAAGAAAAAAACCAAACCGGGCAGAAATCGGTTGAGTTTTGGCCAAGTTATGGTCATAAAACCGTTGAAGGTGTTAGCAATTTTCAGCCAAAAAATTTGACCCAATTTTTGAAAAAAATATAAGGGGTTACATCGTTAAAATTGTCAAAAATTGGCCAAAAATGAGAAATTGAGTTTTAAATGCAGAAATGTTCGCATTTAAAAACCAAGAAGAAAAACCAAACCGGACAGAAATCGGTTGAGTTTTGGCCAAGTTATGATCATTAAACCGTTGTCCGGGGCAAGGAAAAAATTGACCCAATTTTTGAAAAAAAATGTAAGGGGTTACATCGTTAAAATTGTCAAAAATTGGCCAAAAATTAGATATCGAGTTTTAAATGCAGAAATGTTCGCATTTAAAAACCAAGAAGAAAAAACCAAACCGGACAGAAATCGGTTGAGTTTTGGCCAAGTTATGGTCATAAAACCGTTGAAGGATTCAGCAATTTTCAGCCAAAAAATTTGACCCAATTTTTGAAAAAAATGTAAGGGGTTACATCGTTAAAATTGTCAAAAATTGGCCAAAAATTAGAAATTGAGTTTTAAATGCAGAAATGTTGGCATTTAAAAGCCAAGAAGAAAAAACCAAACCGGGCAGAAATCGGTTGAGTTTTGGCCAAGTTATGGTCATAAAACCGTTGAAGGTGTTAGCAATTTTCAGCCAAAAAATTTGACCCAATTTTTGAAAAAAAATGTAAGGGGTTACATCGTTAAAATTGTCAAAAATTGGCCAAAAATTAGAAATTGAGTTTTAAATGCAGAAATGTTCGCATTTAAAAACCAAGAAGAAAACCCCAAACCGGACAGAAATCGGTTGAGTTTTGGCCAAGTTATGATCACTAAACCGTTGTCCAGGGCAAGGAAAAAATTGACTCAATTTTTGAAAAAAATGTAAGGGGTTACATCGTTAAAATTGTCAAAAATTGGCCAAAAATTAGAAATTGAGTTTTAAATGCAGAAATGTTCGCATTTAAAAACCAAGAAGAAAAACCAAACCGGACAGAAATCGGTTGAGTTTTGGCCAAGTTATGATCATTAAACCGTTGTCCAGGGCAAGGAAAAAATTGACCCAATTTTGAAAAAAATGTAAGGGGTTACATCGTTAAAATTGTCAAAAATTGGCCAAAAATTAGAAATTGAGTTTTAAATGCAGAAATGTTGGCATTTAAAAGCCAAGAAGAAAAAACCAAACCGGGCAGAAATCGGTTGAGTTTTGGCCAAGTTATGGTCATAAAACCGTTGAAGGTGTTAGTAATTTTCAGCCAAAAAATTTGACCCAATTTTTGAAAAAAAATGTAAGGGGTTACATCGTTAAAATTGTCAAAAATTGGCCAAAAATTAGAAATTGAGTTTTAAATGCAGAAATGTTCGCATTTAAAAACCAAGAAGAAAACCCCAAACCGGACAGAAATCGGTTGAGTTTTGGCCAAGTTATGATCATTAAACCGTTGTCCAGGGCAGGGAAAAAATTGACCCAATTTTTGAAAAAAATGTAAGGGGTTACATCGTTAAAATTGTCAAAAATTGGCCAAAAATTAGAAATTGAGTTTTAAATGCAGAAATGTTGGCATTTAAAAACCAAGAGGAAAACCCCAAACCGGGCAGAAATCGGTTGAGTTTTGGCCAAGTTATGGTCATAAAACCGTTGAAGGTGTTAGCAATTTTCAGCCAAAAAATTTGACCCAATTTTTGAAAAAAATATAAGGGGTTACATCGTTAAAATTGTCAAAAATTGGCCAAAAATGAGAAATTGAGTTTTAAATGCAGAAATGTTCGCATTTAAAAACCAAGAAGAAAAAACCAAACCGGACAGAAATCGGTTGAGTTTTGGCCAAGTTATGATCATTAAACCGTTGTCCGGGGCAAGGAAAAAATTGACCCAATTTTTGAAAAAAAATGTAAGGGGTTACATCGTTAAAATTGTCAAAAATTGGCCAAAAATTAGATATCGAGTTTTAAATGCAGAAATGTTCGCATTTAAAAACCAAGAAGAAAAACCAAACCGGACAGAAATCGGTTGAGTTTTGGCCAAGTTATGGTCATAAAACCGTTGAAGGATTCAGCAATTTTCAGCCAAAAAATTTGACCCAATTTTTGAAAAAATATAAGGGGTTACATCGTTAAAATTGTCAAAAATTGGCCAAAAATGAGAAATTGAGTTTTAAATGCAGAAATGTTCGCATTTAAAAACCAAGAAGAAAAAACCAAACCGGACAGAAATCGGTTGAGTTTTGGCCAAGTTATGATCATTAAACCGTTGTCCGGGGCAAGGAAAAAATTGACCCAATTTTTGAAAAAAAATGTAAGGGGTTACATCGTTAAAATTGTCAAAAATTGGCCAAAAATTAGATATCGAGTTTTAAATGCAGAAATGTTCGCATTTAAAAACCAAGAAGAAAAAACCAAACCGGACAGAAATCGGTTGAGTTTTGGCCAAGTTATGGTCATAAAACCGTTGAAGGATTCAGCAATTTTCAGCCAAAAAATTTGACCCAATTTTTGAAAAAAATGTAAGGGGTTACATCGTTAAAATTGTCAAAAATTGGCCAAAAATTAGAAATTGAGTTTTAAATGCAGAAATGTTGGCATTTAAAAGCCAAGAAGAAAAAACCAAACCCGGGCAGAAATCGGTTGAGTTTTGGCCAAGTTATGGTCATAAAACCGTTGAAGGTGTTAGCAATTTTCAGCCAAAAAATTTGACCCAATTTTTGAAAAAAATATAAGGGGTTACATCGTTAAAATTGTCAAAAATTGGCCAAAAATGAGAAATTGAGTTTTAAATGCAGAAATGTTCGCATTTAAAAACCAAGAAGAAAAAACCAAACCGGACAGAAATCGGTTGAGTTTTGGCCAAGTTATGATCATTAAACCGTTGTCCGGGGCAAGGAAAAAATTGACCCAATTTTTGAAAAAAAATGTAAGGGGTTACATCGTTAAAATTGTCAAAAATTGGCCAAAAATTAGATATCGAGTTTTAAATGCAGAAATGTTCGCATTTAAAAACCAAGAAGAAAAAACCAAACCGGACAGAAATCGGTTGAGTTTTGGCCAAGTTATGGTCATAAAACCGTTGAAGGATTCAGCAATTTTCAGCCAAAAAATTTGACCCAATTTTTGAAAAAAATGTAAGGGGTTACATCGTTAAAATTGTCAAAAATTGGCCAAAAATTAGAAATTGAGTTTTAAATGCAGAAATGTTGGCATTTAAAAGCCAAGAAGAAAAAACCAAACCGGGCAGAAATCGGTTGAGTTTTGGCCAAGTTATGGTCATAAAACCGTTGAAGGTGTTAGCAATTTTCAGCCAAAAAATTTGACCCAATTTTGAAAAAAAATGTAAGGGGTTACATCGTTAAAATTGTCAAAAATTGGCCAAAAATTAGAAATTGAGTTTTAAATGCAGAAATGTTCGCATTTAAAAACCAAGAAGAAAACCCCAAACCGGACAGAAATCGGTTGAGTTTTGGCCAAGTTATGATCACTAAACCGTTGTCCAGGGCAAGGAAAAATTGACTCAATTTTTGAAAAAAATTTAAGGGGTTACATCGTTAAAATTGTCAAAAATTGGCCAAAAATTAGAAATTGAGTTTTAAATGCAGAAATGTTCGCATTTAAAAACCAAGAAGAAAAAACCAAACCGGACAGAAATCGGTTGAGTTTTGGCCAAGTTATGATCATTAAACCGTTGTCCAGGGCAAGGAAAAAATTGACCCAATTTTTGAAAAAAATGTAAGGGGTTACATCGTTAAAATTGTCAAAAATTGGCCAAAAATTAGAAATTGAGTTTTAAATGCAGAAATGTTGGCATTTAAAAGCCAAGAAGAAAAAACCAAACCGGGCAGAAATCGGTTGAGTTTTGGCCAAGTTATGGTCATAAAACCGTTGAAGGTGTTAGCAATTTTCAGCCAAAAAATTTGACCCAATTTTTGAAAAAAAAATGTAAGGGGTTACATCGTTAAAATTGTCAAAAATTGGCCAAAAATTAGAAATTGAGTTTTAAATGCAGAAATGTTCGCATTTAAAAACCAAGAAGAAAACCCCAAACCGGACAGAAATCGGTTGAGTTTTGGCCAAGTTATGATCATTAAACCGTTGTCCAGGGCAAGGAAAAAATTGACCCAATTTTTGAAAAAAATGTAAGGGGTTACATCGTTAAAATTGTCAAAAATTGGCCAAAAATTAGAAATTGAGTTTTAAATGCAGAAATGTTGGCATTTAAAAGCCAAGAAGAAAAAACCAAACCGGGCAGAAATCGGTTGAGTTTTGGCCAAGTTATGGTCATAAAACCGTTGAAGGTGTTAGCAATTTTCAGCCAAAAAATTTGACCCAATTTTTGAAAAAAAATGTAAGGGGTTACATCGTTAAAATTGTCAAAAATTGGCCAAAAATTAGAAATTGAGTTTTAAATGCAGAAATGTTCGCATTTAAAAACCAAGAAGAAAAAACCAAACCGGACAGAAATCGGTTGAGTTTTGGCCAAGTTATGATCATTAAACCGTTGTCCAGGGCAAGGAAAAAATTGACCCAATTTTTGAAAAAAATGTAAGGGGTTACATCGTTAAAATTGTCAAAAATTGGCCAAAAATTAGAAATTGAGTTTTAAATGCAGAAATGTTGGCATTTAAAAGCCAAGAAGAAAAAACCAAACCGGGCAGAAATCGGTTGAGTTTTGGCCAAGTTATGGTCATAAAACCGTTGAAGGTGTTAGCAATTTTCAGCCAAAAAATTTGACCCAATTTTTGAAAAAAATATAAGGGGTTACATCGTTAAAATTGTCAAAAATTGGCCAAAAATGAGAAATTGAGTTTTAAATGCAGAAATGTTCGCATTTAAAAACCAAGAAGAAAAAACCAAACCGGACAGAAATCGGTTGAGTTTTGGCCAAGTTATGATCATTAAACCGTTGTCCGGGGCAAGGAAAAAATTGACCCAATTTTTGAAAAAAAATGTAAGGGGTTACATCGTTAAAATTGTCAAAAATTGGCCAAAAATTAGATATCGAGTTTTAAATGCAGAAATGTTCGCATTTAAAAACCAAGAAGAAAAAACCAAACCGGACAGAAATCGGTTGAGTTTTGGCCAAGTTATGGTCATAAAACCGTTGAAGGATTCAGCAATTTTCAGCCAAAAAATTTGACCCAATTTTTGAAAAAAATGTAAGGGGTTACATCGTTAAAATTGTCAAAAATTGGCCAAAAATTAGAAATTGAGTTTTAAATGCAGAAATGTTGGCATTTAAAAGCCAAGAAGAAAAAACCAAACCGGGCAGAAATCGGTTGAGTTTTGGCCAAGTTATGGTCATAAAACCGTTGAAGGTGTTAGCAATTTTCAGCCAAAAAATTTGACCCAATTTTTGAAAAAAATATAAGGGGTTACATCGTTAAAATTGTCAAAAATTGGCCAAAAATGAGAAATTGAGTTTTAAATGCAGAAATGTTCGCATTTAAAAACCAAGAAGAAAAAACCAAACCGGACAGAAATCGGTTGAGTTTTGGCCAAGTTATGATCATTAAACCGTTGTCCGGGGCAAGGAAAAAATTGACCCAATTTTTGAAAAAAAATGTAAGGGGTTACATCGTTAAAATTGTCAAAAATTGGCCAAAAATTAGATATCGAGTTTTAAATGCAGAAATGTTCGCATTTAAAAACCAAGAAGAAAAAACCAAACCGGACAGAAATCGGTTGAGTTTTGGCCAAGTTATGGTCATAAAACCGTTGAAGGATTCAGCAATTTTCAGCCAAAAAATTTGACCCAATTTTTGAAAAAAATATAAGGGGTTACATCGTTAAAATTGTCAAAAATTGGCCAAAAATTAGAAATTGAGTTTTAAATGCAGAAATGTTGGCATTTAAAAGCCAAGAAGAAAAAACCAAACCGGGCAGAAATCGGTTGAGTTTTGGCCAAGTTATGGTCATAAAACCGTTGAAGGTGTTAGCAATTTTCAGCCAAAAAATTTGACCCAATTTTTGAAAAAAAATGTAAGGGGTTACATCGTTAAAATTGTCAAAAATTGGCCAAAAATTAGAAATTGAGTTTTAAATGCAGAAATGTTCGCATTTAAAAACCAAGAAGAAAACCCCAAACCGGACAGAAATCGGTTGAGTTTTGGCCAAGTTATGATCACTAAACCGTTGTCCAGGGCAAGGAAAAAATTGACTCAATTTTTGAAAAAAATGTAAGGGGTTACATCGTTAAAATTGTCAAAAATTGGCCAAAAATTAGAAATTGAGTTTTAAATGCAGAAATGTTCGCATTTAAAAACCAAGAAGAAAAAACCAAACCGGACAGAAATCGGTTGAGTTTTGGCCAAGTTATGATCATTAAACCGTTGTCCGGGGCAAGGAAAAAATTGACCCAATTTTTGAAAAAAAATGTAAGGGGTTACATCGTTAAAATTGTCAAAAATTGGCCAAAAATTAGATATCGAGTTTTAAATGCAGAAATGTTCGCATTTAAAAACCAAGAAGAAAAACCAAACCGGACAGAAATCGGTTGAGTTTTGGCCAAGTTATGATCATTAAACCGTTGTCCAGGGCAAGGAAAAAATTGACCCAATTTTTGAAAAAAATGTAAGGGGTTACATCGTTAAAATTGTCAAAAATTGGCCAAAAATTAGAAATTGAGTTTTAAATGCAGAAATGTTGGCATTTAAAAGCCAAGAAGAAAAAAACCAAACCGGGCAGAAATCGGTTGAGTTTTGGCCAAGTTATGGTCATAAAACCGTTGAAGGTGTTAGCAATTTTCAGCCAAAAAATTTGACCCAATTTTTGAAAAAAATATAAGGGGTTACATCGTTAAAATTGTCAAAAATTGGCCAAAAATGAGAAATTGAGTTTTAAATGCAGAAATGTTCGCATTTAAAAACCAAGAAGAAAAAACCAAACCGGACAGAAATCGGTTGAGTTTTGGCCAAGTTATGATCATTAAACCGTTGTCCGGGGCAAGGAAAAAATTGACCCAATTTTTGAAAAAAAATGTAAGGGGTTACATCGTTAAAATTGTCAAAAATTGGCCAAAAATTAGATATCGAGTTTTAAATGCAGAAATGTTCGCATTTAAAAACCAAGAAGAAAAAACCAAACCGGACAGAAATCGGTTGAGTTTTGGCCAAGTTATGGTCATAAAACCGTTGAAGGATTCAGCAATTTTCAGCCAAAAAATTTGACCCAATTTTTGAAAAAAATGTAAGGGGTTACATCGTTAAAATTGTCAAAAATTGGCCAAAAATTAGAAATTGAGTTTTAAATGCAGAAATGTTGGCATTTAAAAGCCAAGAAGAAAAAACCAAACCGGGCAGAAATCGGTTGAGTTTTGGCCAAGTTATGGTCATAAAACCGTTGAAGGTGTTAGCAATTTTCAGCCAAAAAATTTGACCCAATTTTTGAAAAAAATATAAGGGGTTACATCGTTAAAATTGTCAAAAATTGGCCAAAAATGAGAAATTGAGTTTTAAATGCAGAAATGTTCGCATTTAAAAACCAAGAAGAAAAAACCAAACCGGACAGAAATCGGTTGAGTTTTGGCCAAGTTATGATCATTAAACCGTTGTCCGGGGCAAGGAAAAAATTGACCCAATTTTTGAAAAAAAATGTAAGGGGTTACATCGTTAAAATTGTCAAAAATTGGCCAAAAATTAGATATCGAGTTTTAAATGCAGAAATGTTCGCATTTAAAAACCAAGAAGAAAAACCAAACCGGACAGAAATCGGTTGAGTTTTGGCCAAGTTATGGTCATAAAACCGTTGAAGGATTCAGCAATTTTCAGCCAAAAAATTTGACCCAATTTTTGAAAAAAATATAAGGGGTTACATCGTTAAAATTGTCAAAAATTGGCCAAAAATTAGAAATTGAGTTTTAAATGCAGAAATGTTGGCATTTAAAAGCCAAGAAGAAAAAACCAAACCGGGCAGAAATCGGTTGAGTTTTGGCCAAGTTATGGTCATAAAACCGTTGAAGGTGTTAGCAATTTTCAGCCAAAAAATTTGACCCAATTTTTGAAAAAAAATGTAAGGGGTTACATCGTTAAAATTGTCAAAAATTGGCCAAAAATTAGAAATTGAGTTTTAAATGCAGAAATGTTCGCATTTAAAAACCAAGAAGAAAACCCCAAACCGGACAGAAATCGGTTGAGTTTTGGCCAAGTTATGATCACTAAACCGTTGTCCAGGGCAAGGAAAAAATTGACTCAATTTTTGAAAAAAATGTAAGGGGTTACATCGTTAAAATTGTCAAAAATTGGCCAAAAATTAGAAATTGAGTTTTAAATGCAGAAATGTTCGCATTTAAAAACCAAGAAGAAAAAACCAAACCGGACAGAAATCGGTTGAGTTTTGGCCAAGTTATGATCATTAAACCGTTGTCCAGGGCAAGGAAAAAATTGACCCAATTTTTGAAAAAAATGTAAGGGGTTACATCGTTAAAATTGTCAAAAATTGGCCAAAAATTAGAAATTGAGTTTTAAATGCAGAAATGTTGGCATTTAAAAGCCAAGAAGAAAAAACCAAACCGGGCAGAAATCGGTTGAGTTTTGGCCAAGTTATGGTCATAAAACCGTTGAAGGTGTTAGCAATTTTCAGCCAAAAAATTTGACCCAATTTTTGAAAAAAATATAAGGGGTTACATCGTTAAAATTGTCAAAAATTGGCCAAAAATGAGAAATTGAGTTTTAAATGCAGAAATGTTCGCATTTAAAAACCAAGAAGAAAAAACCAAACCGGACAGAAATCGGTTGAGTTTTGGCCAAGTTATGATCATTAAACCGTTGTCCGGGGCAAGGAAAAAATTGACCCAATTTTGAAAAAAAAATGTAAGGGGTTACATCGTTAAAATTGTCAAAAATTGGCCAAAAATTAGATATCGAGTTTTAAATGCAGAAATGTTCGCATTTAAAAACCAAGAAGAAAAAACCAAACCGGACTGAAATCGGTTGAGTTTTTGCCAAGTTATGGTCATAAAACCGTTGAAGGATTCAGCAATTTTCAGCCAAAAAATTTGACCCAATTTTTGAAAAAAATGTAAGGGGTTACATCGTTAAAATTGTCAAAAATTGGCCAAAAATTAGAAATTGAGTTTTAAATGCAGAAATGTTCGCATTTAAAAACCAAGAAGAAAAAACCAAACCAGACTGAAATCGGTTGAGTTTTGGCCAAGTTATGATCACTAAACCGTTGTCCAGGGCAAGGAAAAAATTGACCCAATTTTTGAAAAAAATGTAAAAATTGTCAAAAATTGGCCAAAAATTAGAAATTGAGTTTTAAATGCAAAAATGTTGGCATTTAAAAGCCAAGAAGAAAAAACCAAACCGGGCAGAAATCGGTTGAGTTTTGGCCAAGTTATGGTCATAAAACCGTTGAAGGTGTTAGCAATTTTCAGCCAAAAAATTTGACCCAATTTTTGAAAAAAATATAAGGGGTTACATCGTTAAAATTGTCAAAAATTGGCCAAAAATTAGAAATTGAGTTTTAAATGCAGAAATGTTGGCATTTAAAAGCCAAGAAGAAAACACCAAACCGGGCAGAAATCGGTTGAGTTTTGGCCAAGTTATGATCATAAAAGCGTTGTCCAGGGCAGGGAAAAAATTGACCCAATTTTTGAAAAAAATGTAAGGGGTTACATCGTTAAAATTGTCAAAAATTGGCCAAAAATTGAGAAATTGAGTTTTAAATGTTGGCATTTAAAAACCAAGAGGAAAACCCCAAACCGGACAGAAATCGGTTGAGTTTTGGCCAAGTTATGATCACTAAACCGTTGTCCAGGGCAAGGAAAAAATTGACCCAATTTTTGAAAAAAATGTAAGGGGTTACATCGTTAAAATTGTCAAAAATTGGCCAAAAATTAGAAATTGAGTTTTAAATGCAGAAATGTTCGCATTTAAAAACCAAGAAGAAAAAACCAAACCAGACTGAAATCGGTTGAGTTTTGGCCAAGTTATGATCACTAAACCGTTGTCCAGGGCAAGGAAAAAATTGACCCAATTTTTGAAAAAAATGTAAGGGGTTACATCGTTAAAATTGTCAAAAATTGGCAAGGAAAAAATTGACCCAATTTTTGAAAAAAATGTAAAAATTGTCAAAAATTGGCCAAAAATTAGAAATTGAGTTTTAAATGCAGAAATGTTCGCATTTAAAAACCAAGAAGAAAAAACCAAACCGGACAGAAATCGGTTGAGTTTTGGCCAAGTTATGGTCATAAAACCGTTGAAGGATTCAGCAATTTTCAGCCAAAAAATTTGACCCAATTTTTGAAAAAAATGTAAGGGGTTACATCGTTAAAATTGTCAAAAATTGGCCAAAAATTAGAAATTGAGTTTTAAATGCAGAAATGTTGGCATTTAAAAGCCAAGAAGAAAAAACCAAACCGGGCAGAAATCGGTTGAGTTTTGGCCAAGTTATGATCATAAAACCGTTGTCCAGGGCAAGGAAAAAATTGACCCAATTTTTAAAAAAAATGTAAGGGGTTACATCGTTAAAATTGTCAAAAATTGGCCAAAAATTAGATATCGAGCTTTAAATGCAGAAATGTTGGCATTTAAAAACCAAGAAGAAAAAACCAAACCAGACTGAAATCGGTTGAGTTTTTGCCAAGTTATGGTCATAAAACCGTTGAAGGTGTTAGCAATTTTCAGCCAAAAAATTTGACCCAATTTTTGAAAAAAATGTAAGGGGTTACATCGTTAAAATTGTCAAAAATTGGCCAAAAATTAGAAATTGAGTTTTAAATGCAGAAATGTTGGCATTTAAAAGCCAAGAAGAAAACACCAAACCGGGCAGAAATCGGTTGAGTTTTGGCCAAGTTATGATCATAAAAGCGTTGTCCAGGGCAGGGAAAAATTGACCCAATTTTTGAAAAAAATGTAAGGGGTTACATCGTTAAAATTGTCAAAAATTGGCCAAAAATTGAGAAATTGAGTTTTAAATGCAGAAATGTTGGCATTTAAAAACCAAGAGGAAAACCCCAAACCGGACAGAAATCGGTTGAGTTTTGGCCAAGTTATGATCACTAAACCGTTGTCCAGGGCAAGGAAAAAATTGACCCAATTTTTGAAAAAAATGTAAGGGGTTACATCGTTAAAATTGTCAAAAATTGGCCAAAAATTAGAAATTGAGTTTTAAATGCAGAAATGTTCGCATTTAAAAACCAAGAAGAAAAAACCAAACCAGACTGAAATCGGTTGAGTTTTGGCCAAGTTATGATCACTAAACCGTTGTCCAGGGCAAGGAAAAAATTGACCCAATTTTTGAAAAAAATGTAAGGGGTTACATCGTTAAAATTGTCAAAAATTGGCCAAAAATTAGAAATTGAGTTTTAAATGCAGAAATGTTGGCATTTAAAAGCCAAGAAGAAAAAACCAAACCGGGCAGAAATCGGTTGAGTTTTGGCCAAGTTATGGTCATAAAACCGTTGAAGGTGTTAGCAATTTTCAGCCAAAAAATTTGACCCAATTTTTGAAAAAAATATAAGGGGTTACATCGTTAAAATTGTCAAAAATTGGCCAAAAATAAGAAATTGAGTTTTAAATGCAGAAATGTTCGCATTTAAAAACCAAGAAGAAAAAACCAAACCGGACAGAAATCGGTTGAGTTTTGGCCAAGTTATGATCATTAAACCGTTGTCCAGGGCAAGGAAAAAATTGACCCAATTTTTGAAAAAAAAATGTAAGGGGTTACATCGTTAAAATTGTCAAAAATTGGCCAAAAATTAGAAATTGAGTTTTAAATTCAGAAATGTTGGCATTTAAAAGCCAAGAAGAAAAAACCAAACCGGGCAGAAATCGGTTGAGTTTTGGCCAAGTTATGGTCATAAAACCGTTGAAGGTGTTAGCCATTTTCAGCCAAAAAATTTGACCCAATTTTTGAAAAAAATATAAGGGGTTACATCGTTAAAATTGTCAAAAATTGGCCAAAAAGAGAAATTGAGTTTTAAATGCAGAAATGTTCGCATTTAAAAATCAAGAAGAAAAAACCAAACCGGACAGAAATCGGTTGAGTTTTGGCCAAGTTATGATCATTAAACCGTTGTCCAGGGCAAGGAAAAAATTGACCCAATTTTGAAAAAAATGTAAGGGGTTACATCGTTAAAATTGTCAAAAATTGGCCAAAAATTAGAAATTGAGTTTTAAATGCAGAAATGTTCGCATTTAAAAACCAAGAAGAAAAAAACCAAACCGGGCAGAAATCGGTTGAGTTTTGGCCAAGTTATGGTCATAAAACCGTTGAAGGTGTTAGCAATTTTCAGCCAAAAATTTGACCCAATTTTTGAAAAAAATATAAGGGGTTACATCGTTAAAATTGTCAAAAATTGGCCAAAAATAAGAAATTGAGTTTTAAATGCAGAAATGTTCGCATTTAAAAACCAAGAAGAAAAACCAAACCGGACAGAAATCGGTTGAGTTTTGGCCAAGTTATGATCATTAAACCGTTGTCCAGGGCAAGGAAAAAATTGACCCAATTTTTGAAAAAAAATGTAAGGGGTTACATCGTTAAAATTGTCAAAAATTGGCCAAAAATTAGAAATTGAGTTTTAAATGCAGAAATGTTCGCATTTAAAAACCAAGAAGAAAAACCAAACCAGACTGAAATCGGTTGAGTTTTGGCCAAGTTATGATCACTAAACCGTTGTCCAGGGCAAGGAAAAAATTGACCCAATTTTTGAAAAAAATGTAAGGGGTTACATCGTTAAAATTGTCAAAAATTGGCCAAAAATTAGAAATTGAGTTTTAAATTCAGAAATGTTGGCATTTAAAAGCCAAGAAGAAAAAACCAAACCGGGCAGAAATCGGTTGAGTTTTGGCCAAGTTATGGTCATAAAACCGTTGAAGGTGTTAGCAATTTTCAGACAAAAAATTTGACCCAATTTTGAAAAAAATGTAAGGGGTTACATCGTTAAAATTGTCAAAAATTGGCCAAAAAAGAGAAATTGAGTTTTAAATGCAGAAATGTTCGCATTTAAAAACCAAGAAGAAAAAACCAAACCGGACAGAAATCGGTTGAGTTTTGGCCAAGTTATGATCATTAAACCGTTGTCCAGGGCAAGGAAAAAATTGACCCAATTTTTGAAAAAAAATGTAAGGGGTTACATCGTTAAAATTGTCAAAAATTGGCCAAAAATTAGAAATTGAGTTTTAAATGCAGAAATGTTCGCATTTAAAAACCAAGAAGAAAACCCCAAACCGGACAGAAATCGGTTGAGTTTTGGCCAAGTTATGATCACTAAACCGTTGTCCAGGGCAAGGAAAAAATTGACCCAATTTTTGAAAAAAATGTAAGGGGTTACATCGTTAAAATTGTAAAAAATTGGCCAAAAATTAGAAATTGAGTTTTAAATGCAGAAATGTTGGCATTTAAAAGCCAAGAAGAAAAAACCAAACCGGGCAGAAATCGGTTGAGTTTTGGCCAAGTTATGGTCATAAAACCGTTGAAGGTGTTAGCAATTTTCAGCCAAAAAATTTGACCCAATTTTGAAAAAAATATAAGGGGTTACATCGTTAAAATTGTCAAAAATTGGCCAAAAATTAGAAATTGAGTTTTAAATGCAGAAATGTTGGCATTTAAAAGCCAAGAAGAAAAAACCAAACCGGGCAGAAATCGGTTGAGTTTTGGCCAAGTTATGATCATAAAAGCGTTGTCCAGGGCAAGGAAAAAATTGACCCAATTTTTGAAAAAAATGTAAGGGGTTACATCGTTAAAATTGTCAAAAATTGGCCAAAAATTAGATATCGAGCTTTAAATGCAGAAATGTTGGCATTTAAAAACCAAGAAGAAAAAACCAAACCAGACTGAAATCGGTTGAGTTTTGGCCAAGTTATGGTCATAAAACCGTTGAAGGTGTTAGCAATTTTCAGCCAAAAAATTTGACCCAATTTTTGAAAAAAATGTAAGGGGTTACATCGTTAAAATTGTCAAAAATTGGCCAAAAATGAGAAATTGAGTTTTAAATGCAGAAATGTTCGCATTTGAAAACCAAGAAGAAAACCCCAAACCGGGCAGAAATCGGTTGAGTTTTGGCCAAGTTATGATCATAAAAGCGTTGTCCAGGGCAAGGAAAAAATTGACCCAATTTTTGAAAAAAATGTAAAATTGTCAAAAATTGGCCAAAAATTGAGAAATTGAGTTTTAAATGCAGAAATGTTGGCATTTAAAAGCCAAGAAGAAAACACCAAACCGGGCAGAAATCGGTTGAGTTTTGGCCAAGTTATGATCATAAAAGCGTTGTCCAGGGCAGGGAAAAAATTGACCCAATTTTTGAAAAAAATGTAAGGGGTTACATCGTTAAAATTGTCAAAAATTGGCCAAAAATTGAGAAATTGAGTTTTAAATGTTGGCATTTAAAAACCAAGAGGAAAACCCCAAACCGGACAGAAATCGGTTGAGTTTTGGCCAAGTTATGATCACTAAACCGTTGTCCAGGGCAAGGAAAAAATTGACCCAATTTTTGAAAAAAATGTAAGGGGTTACATCGTTAAAATTGTCAAAAATTGGCCAAAAATTAGAAATTGAGTTTTAAATGCAGAAATGTTCGCATTTAAAAACCAAGAAGAAAAAACCAAACCAGACTGAAATCGGTTGAGTTTTGGCCAAGTTATGATCACTAAACCGTTGTCCAGGGCAAGGAAAAAATTGACCCAATTTTTGAAAAAAATGTAAGGGGTTACATCGTTAAAATTGTCAAAAATTGGCAAGGAAAAAATTGACCCAATTTTTGAAAAAAATGTAAAAATTGTCAAAAATTGGCCAAAAATTAGAAATTGAGTTTTAAATGCAGAAATGTTCGCATTTAAAAACCAAGAAGAAAAACCAAACCGGACAGAAATCGGTTGAGTTTTGGCCAAGTTATGGTCATAAAACCGTTGAAGGATTCAGCAATTTTCAGCCAAAAAATTTGACCCAATTTTTGAAAAAAATGTAAGGGGTTACATCGTTAAAATTGTCAAAAATTGGCCAAAAATTAGAAATTGAGTTTTAAATGCAGAAATGTTGGCATTTAAAAGCCAAGAAGAAAAAACCAAACCGGGCAGAAATCGGTTGAGTTTTGGCCAAGTTATGATCATAAAACCGTTGTCCAGGGCAAGGAAAAAATTGACCCAATTTTTAAAAAAAATGTAAGGGGTTACATCGTTAAAATTGTCAAAAATTGGCCAAAAATTAGATATCGAGCTTTAAATGCAGAAATGTTGGCATTTAAAAACCAAGAAGAAAAACCAAACCAGACTGAAATCGGTTGAGTTTTTGCCAAGTTATGGTCATAAAACCGTTGAAGGATTCAGCAATTTTCAGCCAAAAAATTTGACCCAATTTTTGAAAAAAATGTAAGGGGTTACATCGTTAAAATTGTCAAAAATTGGCCAAAAATTAGAAATTGAGTTTTAAATGCAGAAATGTTCGCATTTAAAAACCAAGAAGAAAAACCAAACCAGACTGAAATCGGTTGAGTTTTGGCCAAGTTATGATCACTAAACCGTTGTCCAGGGCAAGGAAAAAATTGACCCAATTTTTGAAAAAAATGTAAAAATTGTCAAAAATTGGCCAAAAATTAGAAATTGAGTTTTAAATGCAAAAATGTTGGCATTTAAAAGCCAAGAAGAAAAAACCAAACCGGGCAGAAATCGGTTGAGTTTTGGCCAAGTTATGGTCATAAAACCGTTGAAGGTGTTAGCAATTTTCAGCCAAAAAATTTGACCCAATTTTTGAAAAAAATATAAGGGGTTACATCGTTAAAATTGTCAAAAATTGGCCAAAAATTAGAAATTGAGTTTTAAATGCAGAAATGTTGGCATTTAAAAGCCAAGAAGAAAACACCAAACCGGGCAGAAATCGGTTGAGTTTTGGCCAAGTTATGATCATAAAAGCGTTGTCCAGGGCAGGGAAAAAATTGACCCAATTTTTGAAAAAAATGTAAGGGGTTACATCGTTAAAATTGTCAAAAATTGGCCAAAAATTGAGAAATTGAGTTTTAAATGCAGAAATGTTGGCATTTAAAAACCAAGAGGAAAACCCCAAACCGGACAGAAATCGGTTGAGTTTTGGCCAAGTTATGATCACTAAACCGTTGTCCAGGGCAAGGAAAAAATTGACCCAATTTTTGAAAAAAATGTAAGGGGTTACATCGTTAAAATTGTCAAAAATTGGCCAAAAATTAGAAATTGAGTTTTAAATGCAGAAATGTTCGCATTTAAAAACCAAGAAGAAAAAACCAAACCAGACTGAAATCGGTTGAGTTTTGGCCAAGTTATGATCACTAAACCGTTGTCCAGGGCAAGGAAAAAATTGACCCAATTTTTGAAAAAAATGTAAGGGGTTACATCGTTAAAATTGTCAAAAATTGGCCAAAAATTAGAAATTGAGTTTTAAATGCAGAAATGTTGGCATTTAAAAGCCAAGAAGAAAAAACCAAACCGGGCAGAAATCGGTTGAGTTTTGGCCAAGTTATGGTCATAAAACCGTTGAAGGTGTTAGCAATTTTCAGCCAAAAAATTTGACCCAATTTTTGAAAAAAATATAAGGGGTTACATCGTTAAAATTGTCAAAAATTGGCCAAAAATAAGAAATTGAGTTTTAAATGCAGAAATGTTCGCATTTAAAAACCAAGAAGAAAAACCAAACCGGACAGAAATCGGTTGAGTTTTGGCCAAGTTATGATCATTAAACCGTTGTCCAGGGCAAGGAAAAAATTGACCCAATTTTGAAAAAAAAATGTAAGGGGTTACATCGTTAAAATTGTCAAAAATTGGCCAAAAATTAGAAATTGAGTTTTAAATGCAGAAATGTTCGCATTTAAAAACCAAGAAGAAAAAACCAAACCAGACTGAAATCGGTTGAGTTTTGGCCAAGTTATGATCACTAAACCGTTGTCCAGGGCAAGGAAAAAATTGACCCAATTTTGAAAAAAATGTAAGGGGTTACATCGTTAAAATTGTCAAAAATTGGCCAAAAATTAGAAATTGAGTTTTAAATTCAGAAATGTTGGCATTTAAAAGCCAAGAAGAAAAAACCAAACCGGGCAGAAATCGGTTGAGTTTTGGCCAAGTTATGGTCATAAAACCGTTGAAGGTGTTAGCCATTTTCAGCCAAAAAATTTGACCCAATTTTTGAAAAAAATATAAGGGGTTACATCGTTAAAATTGTCAAAAATTGGCCAAAAAAGAGAAATTGAGTTTTAAATGCAGAAATGTTCGCATTTAAAAATCAAGAAGAAAAAACCAAACCGGACAGAAATCGGTTGAGTTTTGGCCAAGTTATGATCATTAAACCGTTGTCCAGGGCAAGGAAAAAATTGACCCAATTTTTGAAAAAAATGTAAGGGGTTACATCGTTAAAATTGTCAAAAATTGGCCAAAAATTAGAAATTGAGTTTTAAATGCAGAAATGTTCGCATTTAAAAACCAAGAAGAAAAAACCAAACCGGGCAGAAATCGGTTGAGTTTTGGCCAAGTTATGGTCATAAAACCGTTGAAGGTGTTAGCAATTTTCAGCCAAAAAATTTGACCCAATTTTTGAAAAAAATATAAGGGGTTACATCGTTAAAATTGTCAAAAATTGGCCAAAAATAAGAAATTGAGTTTTAAATGCAGAAATGTTCGCATTTAAAAACCAAGAAGAAAAAACCAAACCGGACAGAAATCGGTTGAGTTTTGGCCAAGTTATGATCATTAAACCGTTGTCCAGGGCAAGGAAAAAATTGACCCAATTTTTGAAAAAAAATGTAAGGGGTTACATCGTTAAAATTGTCAAAAATTGGCCAAAAATTAGAAATTGAGTTTTAAATGCAGAAATGTTCGCATTTAAAAACCAAGAAGAAAAAACCAAACCAGACTGAAATCGGTTGAGTTTTGGCCAAGTTATGATCACTAAACCGTTGTCCAGGGCAAGGAAAAAATTGACCCAATTTTTGAAAAAAATGTAAGGGGTTACATCGTTAAAATTGTCAAAAATTGGCCAAAAATTAGAAATTGAGTTTTAAATTCAGAAATGTTGGCATTTAAAAGCCAAGAAGAAAAAACCAAACCGGGCAGAAATCGGTTGAGTTTTGGCCAAGTTATGGTCATAAAACCGTTGAAGGTGTTAGCAATTTTCAGCCAAAAAATTTGACCCAATTTTTGAAAAAAATATAAGGGGTTACATCGTTAAAATTGTCAAAAATTGGCCAAAAAAGAGAAATTGAGTTTTAAATGCAGAAATGTTCGCATTTAAAAACCAAGAAGAAAAAACCAAACCGGACAGAAATCGGTTGAGTTTTGGCCAAGTTATGATCATTAAACCGTTGTCCAGGGCAAGGAAAAAATTGACCCAATTTTTGAAAAAAAATGTAAGGGGTTACATCGTTAAAATTGTCAAAAATTGGCCAAAAATTAGAAATTGAGTTTTAAATGCAGAAATGTTCGCATTTAAAAACCAAGAAGAAAACCCCAAACCGGACAGAAATCGGTTGAGTTTTGGCCAAGTTATGATCACTAAACCGTTGTCCAGGGCAAGGAAAAAATTGACCCAATTTTTGAAAAAAATGTAAGGGGTTACATCGTTAAAATTGTAAAAAATTGGCCAAAAATTAGAAATTGAGTTTTAAATGCAGAAATGTTGGCATTTAAAAGCCAAGAAGAAAAAACCAAACCGGGCAGAAATCGGTTGAGTTTTGGCCAAGTTATGGTCATAAAACCGTTGAAGGTGTTAGCAATTTTCAGCCAAAAAATTTGACCCAATTTTTGAAAAAAATATAAGGGGTTACATCGTTAAAATTGTCAAAAATTGGCCAAAAATTAGAAATTGAGTTTTAAATGCAGAAATGTTGGCATTTAAAAGCCAAGAAGAAAAAACCAAACCGGGCAGAAATCGGTTGAGTTTTGGCCAAGTTATGATCATAAAAGCGTTGTCCAGGGCAAGGAAAAAATTGACCCAATTTTTGAAAAAAATGTAAGGGGTTACATCGTTAAAATTGTCAAAAATTGGCCAAAAATTAGATATCGAGCTTTAAATGCAGAAATGTTGGCATTTAAAAACCAAGAAGAAAAAACCAAACCAGACTGAAATCGGTTGAGTTTTGGCCAAGTTATGGTCATAAAACCGTTGAAGGTGTTAGCAATTTTCAGCCAAAAAATTTGACCCAATTTTTGAAAAAAATGTAAGGGGTTACATCGTTAAAATTGTCAAAAATTGGCCAAAAATGAGAAATTGAGTTTTAAATGCAGAAATGTTCGCATTTAAAAACCAAGAAGAAAACCCCAAACCGGACAGAAATCGGTTGAGTTTTGGCCAAGTTATGATCACTAAACCGTTGTCCAGGGCAAGGAAAAAATTTACCCAATTTTTGAAAAAAAATGTAAGGGGTTACATCGTTAAAATTGTCAAAAATTGGCCAAAAATTAGAAATTGAGTTTTAAATGCAGAAATGTTCGTATTTAAAAACCAAGAAGAAAAAACCAAACCGGACAGAAATCGGTTGAGTTTTGGCCAAGTTATGATCATTAAACCGTTGTCCAGGGCAAGGAAAAAATTGACCCAATTTTTGAAAAAAAATGTAACGGGCTACATCGATAAAATTATCAAAAATTGGCCAAAAATTAGATATCGAGTTTTAAATGCAGAAATGTTGGCATTTAAAAACCAAGAAAAAACAACCAAACCAGACTGAAATCGGTTGAGTTTTGGCCAAGTTATGGTCATAAAACCGTTGAAGGTGTTAGCAATTTTCAGCCAAAAAATTTGACCCAATTTTTGAAAAAAATGTAAGGGGTTACATCGTTAAAATTGTCAAAAATTGGCCAAAAATGAGAAATTGAGTTTTAAATGCAGAAATGTTCGCATTCAAAAACCAAGAAGAAAAAACCAAACCGAACAGAAATCGGTTGAGTTTTGGCCAAGTTATGGTCATAAAACCGTTGTCCAGGGCAAGGAAAAAATTGACCCAATTTTTGAAAAAAATGTAAGGGGTTACATCGTTAAAATTGTCAAAAATTGGCCAAAAATGAGAAATTGAGTTTTAAATGCAGAAATGTTCGCATTTAAAAACCAAGAAGAAAAAACCAAACCGGACAGAAATCGGTTGAGTTTTGCCCAAGTTATGATCATTAAACCGTTGTCCAGGGCAAGGAAAAAATTGACCCAATTTTTGAAAAAATGTAAGGGGTTACATCGTTAAAATTGTCAAAAATTGGCCAAAAATTAGAAATTGAGTTTTAAATGCAGAAATGTTCGCATTTAAAAACCAAGAAGAAAACCCCAAACCGGACAGAAATCGGTTGAGTTTTGGCCAAGTTATGATCACTAAACCGTTGTCCAGGGCAAGGAAAAAATTGACCCAATTTTTGAAAAAAATGTAAAAATTGTCAAAAATTGGCCAAAAATTAGAAATTGAGTTTTAAATGCAAAAATGTTGGCATTTAAAAGCCAAGAAGAAAAAACCAAACCGGGCAGAAATCGGTTGAGTTTTGGCCAAGTTATGATCATAAAACCGTTGTCCAGGGCAAGGAAAAAATTGACCCAATTTTTGAAAAAAAATGTAACGGGTTACATCGATAAAATTATCAAAAATTGGCCAAAAATTAGATATCGAGTTTTAAATGCAGAAATGTTGGCATTTAAAAACCAAGAAAAAACCAAACCAGACTGAAATCGGTTGAGTTTTGGCCAAGTTATGGTCATAAAACCGTTGAAGGTGTTAGCAATTTTCAGCCAAAAAATTTGACCCAATTTTTGAAAAAAATGTAAGGGGTTACATCGTTAAAATTGTCAAAAATTGGCCAAAAATGAGAAATTGAGTTTTAAATGCAGAAATGTTCGCATTTAAAAACCAAGAAGAAAACCCCAAACCGGACAGAAATCGGTTGAGTTTTGGCCAAGTTATGATCACTAAACCGTTGTCCAGGGCAAGGAAAAAATTTACCCAATTTTTGAAAAAAATGTAAGGGGTTACATCGTTAAAATTGTCAAAAATTGGCCAAAAATTAGAAATTGAGTTTTAAATGCAGAAATGTTCGTATTTAAAAACCAAGAAGAAAAAACCAAACCGGACAGAAATCGGTTGAGTTTTGGCCAAGTTATGATCATTAAACCGTTGTCCAGGGCAAGGAAAAAAATTGACCCAATTTTTGAAAAAAATGTAACGGGCTACATCGATAAAATTATCAAAAATTGGCCAAAAATTAGATATCGAGTTTTAAATGCAGAAATGTTGGCATTTAAAAACCAAGAAAAAACAACCAAACCAGACTGAAATCGGTTGAGTTTTGGCCAAGTTATGGTCATAAAACCGTTGAAGGTGTTAGCAATTTTCAGCCAAAAAATTTGACCCAATTTTTGAAAAAAATGTAAGGGGTTACATCGTTAAAATTGTCAAAAATTGGCCAAAAATGAGAAATTGAGTTTTAAATGCAGAAATGTTCGCATTCAAAAACCAAGAAGAAAAAACCAAACCGAACAGAAATCGGTTGAGTTTTGGCCAAGTTATGGTCATAAAACCGTTGTCCAGGGCAAGGAAAAAATTGACCCAATTTTTGAAAAAAATGTAAGGGGTTACATCGTTAAAATTGTCAAAAATTGGCCAAAAATGAGAAATTGAGTTTTAAATGCAGAAATGTTCGCATTTAAAAACCAAGAAGAAAAAACCAAACCGGACAGAAATCGGTTGAGTTTTGCCCAAGTTATGATCATTAAACCGTTGTCCAGGGCAAGGAAAAAATTGACCCAATTTTTGAAAAAATGTAAGGGGTTACATCGTTAAAATTGTCAAAAATTGGCCAAAAATTAGAAATTGAGTTTTAAATGCAGAAATGTTCGCATTTAAAAACCAAGAAGAAAACCCCAAACCGGACAGAAATCGGTTGAGTTTTGGCCAAGTTATGATCACTAAACCGTTGTCCAGGGCAAGGAAAAAATTGACCCAATTTTTGAAAAAAATGTAAAAATTGTCAAAAATTGGCCAAAAATTAGAAATTGAGTTTTAAATGCAAAAATGTTGGCATTTAAAAGCCAAGAAGAAAAAACCAAACCGGGCAGAAATCGGTTGAGTTTTGGCCAAGTTATGATCATAAAACCGTTGTCCAGGGCAAGGAAAAAATTGACCCAATTTTTGAAAAAAATGTAACGGGTTACATCGATAAAATTATCAAAAATTGGCCAAAAATTAGATATCGAGTTTTAAATGCAGAAATGTTGGCATTTAAAAACCAAGAAAAAACAACCAAACCAGACTGAAATCGGTTGAGTTTTGGCCAAGTTATGGTCATAAAACCGTTGAAGGTGTTAGCAATTTTCAGCCAAAAAATTTGACCCAATTTTTGAAAAAAATGTAAGGGGTTACATCGTTAAAATTGTCAAAAATTGGCCAAAAATGAGAAATTGAGTTTTAAATGCAGAAATGTTCGCATTCAAAAACCAAGAAGAAAAAACCAAACCGAACAGAAATCGGTTGAGTTTTGGCCAAGTTATGGTCATAAAACCGTTGTCCAGGGCAAGGAAAAAATTGACCCAATTTTTGAAAAAAATGTAAAAATTGTCAAAAATTGGCCAAAAATTAGAAATTGAGTTTTAAATGCAAAAATGTTGGCATTTAAGAGCCAAGAAGAAAAACCCAAACCGGGCAGAAATCGGTTGAGTTTTGGCCAAGTTATGATCATAAAACCGTTGTCCAGGGCAAGGAAAAAATTGACCCAATTTTTGAAAAAAAATGTAACGGGTTACATCGATAAAATTATCAAAAATTGGCCAAAAATTAGATATCGAGTTTTAAATGCAGAAATGTTGGCATTTAAAAACCAAGAAAAAACAACCAAACCAGACTGAAATCGGTTGAGTTTTGGCCAAGTTATGGTCATAAAACCGTTGAAGGTGTTAGCAATTTTCAGCCAAAAAATTTGACCCAATTTTTGAAAAAAATATAAGGGGTTAAATCGTTAAAATTGTCAAAAATTGGCCAAAAATTAGAAATTGAGTTTTAAATGCAGAAATGTTGGCATTTAAAAGCCAAGAAGAAAAAACCAAACCGGGCAGAAATCGGTTGAGTTTTGGCCAAGTTATGATCATAAAACCGTTGTCCAGGGCAAGGAAAAAATTGACCCAATTTTTGAAAAAAAATGTAACGGGTTACATCGATAAAATTATCAAAAATTGGCCAAAAATTAGATATCGAGTTTTAAATGCAGAAATGTTCGCATTTAAAAACCAAGAAGAAAAAACCAAACCGGACAGAAATCGGTTGAGTTTTGGCCAAGTTATGGTCATAAAACCGTTGAAGGTGTTAGCAATTTTCAGCCAAAAAATTTGACCCAATTTTTGAAAAAAATATAAGGGGTTAAATCGTTAAAATTGTCAAAAATTGGCCAAAAATTAGAAATTGAGTTTTAAATGCAGAAATGTTGGCATTTAAAAGCCAAGAAGAAAAAACCAAACCGGGCAGAAATCGGTTGAGTTTTGGCCAAGTTATGATCATAAAACCGTTGTCCAGGACAAGGAAAAAATTGACCCAATTTTTGAAAAAAATGTAAGGGGTTACATCGTTAAAATTGTCAAAAATTGGCCAAAAATTAGATATCGAGTTTTAAATGCAGAAATGTTCGCATTTAAAAACCAAGAAGAAAAAACCAAACCGGACAGAAATCGGTTGAGTTTTGGCCAAGTTATGGTCATAAAACCGTTGAAGGATTCAGCAATTTTCAGCCAAAAAATTTGACCCAATTTTTGAAAAAAATAAAGGGGTTACATCGTTAAAATTGTCAAAAATTGGCCAAAAATTAGAAATTGAGTTTTAAATGCAGAAATGTTGGCATTTAAAAGCCAAGAAGAAAAAACCAAACCGGGCAGAAATCGGTTGAGTTTTGGCCAAGTTATGATCATAAAACCGTTGTCCAGGGCAAGGAAAAAATTGACCCAATTTTTGAAAAAAAATGTAACGGGTTACATCGATAAAATTATCAAAAATTGGCCAAAAATTAGATATCGAGTTTTAAATGCAGAAATGTTGGCATTTAAAAACCAAGAAAAAAAAACCAAACCAGACTGAAATCGGTTGAGTTTTGGCCAAGTTATGGTCATAAAACCGTTGAAGGTGTTAGCAATTTTCAGCCAAAAAATTTGACCCAATTTTTGAAAAAAATATAAGGGGTTACATCGTTAAAATTGTCAAAAATTGGCCAAAAATTAGAAATTGAGTTTTAAATGCAGAAATGTTGGCATTTAAAAGCCAAGAAGAAAAAAACCAAGCCGGGCAGAAATCGGTTGAGTTTTGGCCAAGTTATGATCATAAAACCGTTGTCCAGGGCAAGGAAAAAATTGACCCAATTTTTGAAAAAAATGTAACGGGTTACATCGATAAAATTATCAAAAATTGGCCAAAAATTAGATATCGAGTTTTAAATGCAGAAATGTTGGCATTTAAAAACCAAGAAAAAACAACCAAACCAGACTGAAATCGGTTGAGTTTTGGCCAAGTTATGGTCATAAAACCGTTGAAGGTGTTAGCAATTTTCAGCCAAAAAATTTGACCCAATTTTTGAAAAAAATGTAAGGGGTTACATCGTTAAAATTGTCAAAAATTGGCCAAAAATGAGAAATTGAGTTTTAAATGCAGAAATGTTCGCATTCAAAAACCAAGAAGAAAAAACCAAACCGAACAGAAATCGGTTGAGTTTTGGCCAAGTTATGGTCATAAAACCGTTGTCCAGGGCAAGGAAAAAATTGACCCAATTTTTGAAAAAAATGTAAGGGGTTACATCGTTAAAATTGTCAAAAATTGGCCAAAAATGAGAAATTGAGTTTTAAATGCAGAAATGTTCGCATTTAAAAACCAAGAAGAAAAAACCAAACCGGACAGAAATCGGTTGAGTTTTGGCCAAGTTATGATCATTAAACCGTTGTCCAGGGCAAGGAAAAAATTGACCCAATTTTTGAAAAAATGTAAGGGGTTACATCGTTAAAATTGTCAAAAATTGGCCAAAAATTAGAAATTGAGTTTTAAATGCAGAAATGTTCGCATTTAAAAACCAAGAAGAAAACCCCAAACCGGACAGAAATCGGTTGAGTTTTGGCCAAGTTATGATCACTAAACCGTTGTCCAGGGCAAGGAAAAAATTGACCCAATTTTTGAAAAAAATGTAAAAATTGTCAAAAATTGGCCAAAAATTAGAAATTGAGTTTTAAATGCAAAAATGTTGGCATTTAAAAGCCAAGAAGAAAAAACCAAACCGGGCAGAAATCGGTTGAGTTTTGGCCAAGTTATGATCATAAAACCGTTGTCCAGGGCAAGGAAAAAATTGACCCAATTTTTGAAAAAAAATGTAACGGGTTACATCGATAAAATTGTCAAAAATTGGCCAAAAATTAGAAATTGAGTTTTAAATGCAGAAATGTTGGCATTTAAAAACCAAGAAAAAACAACCAAACCAGACTGAAATCGGTTGAGTTTTGGCCAAGTTATGGTCATAAAACCGTTGAAGGTGTTAGCAATTTTCAGCCAAAAAATTTGACCCAATTTTTGAAAAAAATATAAGGGGTTAAATCGTTAAAATTGTCAAAAATTGGCCAAAAATTAGAAATTGAGTTTTAAATGCAGAAATGTTGGCATTTAAAAGCCAAGAAGAAAAAACCAAACCGGGCAGAAATCGGTTGAGTTTTGGCCAAGTTATGATCATAAAACCGTTGTCCAGGACAAGGAAAAAATTGACCCAATTTTTGAAAAAAATGTAAGGGGTTACATCGTTAAAATTGTCAAAAATTGGCCAAAAATTAGAAATTGAGTTTTAAATGCAGAAATGTTGGCATTTAAAAGCCAAGAAGAAAAAACCAAACCGGGCAAAAATCGGTTGAGTTTTGGCCAAGTTATGGTCATAAAACCGTTGAAGGATTCAGCAATTTTCAGCCAAAAAATTTGACCCAATTTTTGAAAAAAATGTAAGGGGTTACATAGTTAAAATTGTCAAAAATTGGCCAAAAATTAGAAATTGAGTTTTAAATGCAGAAATGTTGGCATTTAAAAGCCAAGAAGAAAAAACCAAACCGGGCAGAAATCGGTTGAGTTTTGGCCAAGTTATGATCATAAAACCGTTGTCCAGGGCAAGGAAAAAATTGACCCAATTTTTGAAAAAAAATGTAACGGGTTACATCGATAAAATTATCAAAAATTGGCCAAAAATTAGATATCGAGTTTTAAATGCAGAAATGTTGGCATTTAAAAACCAAGAAAAAAAAACCAAACCAGACTGAAATCGGTTGAGTTTTGGCCAAGTTATGGTCATAAAACCGTTGAAGGTGTTAGCAATTTTCAGCCAAAAAATTTGACCCAATTTTTAAAAAAAAATATAAGGGGTTAAATCGTTAAAATTGTCAAAAATTGGCCAAAAATTAGAAATTGAGTTTTAAATGCAGAAATGTTGGCATTTAAAAGCCAAGAAGAAAAAACCAAACCGGGCAGAAATCGGTTGAGTTTTGGCCAAGTTATGATCATAAAACCGTTGTCCAGGACAAGGAAAAAATTGACCCAATTTTGAAAAAAATGTAAGGGGTTACATCGTTAAAATTGTCAAAAATTGGCCAAAAATTAGATATCGAGTTTTAAATGCAGAAATGTTCGCATTTAAAAACCAAGAAGAAAAAACCAAACCGGACAGAAATCGGTTGAGTTTTGGCCAAGTTATGGTCATAAAACCGTTGAAGGTGTTAGCAATTTTCAGCCAAAAAATTTGACCCAATTTTTAAAAAAAATATAAGGGGTTAAATCGTTAAAATTGTCAAAAATTGGCCAAAAATTAGAAATTGAGTTTTAAATGCAGAAATGTTGGCATTTAAAAGCCAAGAAGAAAAAACCAAACCGGGCAGAAATCGGTTGAGTTTTGGCCAAGTTATGATCATAAAACCGTTGTCCAGGGCAAGGAAAAAATTGACCCAATTTTTGAAAAAAAATGTAACGGGTTACATCGATAAAATTATCAAAAATTGGCCAAAAATTAGATATCGAGTTTTAAATGCAGAAATGTTGGCATTTAAAAACCAAGAAAAAAAAACCAAACCAGACTGAAATCGGTTGAGTTTTGGCCAAGTTATGGTCATAAAACCGTTGAAGGTGTTAGCAATTTTCAGCCAAAAAATTTGACCCAATTTTTGAAAAAAATATAAGGGGTTACATCGTTAAAATTGTCAAAAATTGGCCAAAAATTAGAAATTGAGTTTTAAATGCAGAAATGTTGGCATTTAAAAGCCAAGAAGAAAAAACCAAACCGGGCAGAAATCGGTTGAGTTTTGGCCAAGTTATGATCATAAAACCGTTGTCCAGGGCAAGGAAAAAATTGACCCAATTTTTGAAAAAAAATGTAACGGGTTACATCGATAAAATTATCAAAAATTGGCCAAAAATTAGATATCGAGTTTTAAATGCAGAAATGTTGGCATTTAAAAACCAAGAAAAAAAAACCAAACCAGACTGAAATCGGTTGAGTTTTGGCCAAGTTATGATCATAAAACCGTTGTCCAGGGCAAGGAAAAAATTGACCCAATTTTTGAAAAAAAATGTAACGGGTTACATCGATAAAATTATCAAAAATTGGCCAAAAATTAGATATCGAGTTTTAAATGCAGAAATGTTGGCATTTAAAAACCAAGAAAAAAAACCAAACCAGACTGAAATCGGTTGAGTTTTGGCCAAGTTATGATCATAAAACCGTTGTCCAGGGCAAGGAAAAAATTGACCCAATTTTTGAAAAAAAATGTAACGGGTTACATCGATAAAATTATCAAAAATTGGCCAAAAATTAGATATCGAGTTTTAAATGCAGAAATGTTGGCATTTAAAAACCAAGAAAAAAAAACCAAACCAGACTGAAATCGGTTGAGTTTTGGCCAAGTTATGATCATAAAACCGTTGTCCAGGGCAAGGAAAAAATTGACCCAATTTTTGAAAAAAATATAAGGGGTTAAATCGTTAAAATTGTCAAAAATTGGCCAAAAATTAGAAATTGAGTTTTAAATGCAGAAATGTTGGCATTTAAAAGCCAAGAAGAAAAAACCAAACCGGGCAGAAATCGGTTGAGTTTTGGCCAAGTTATGATCATAAAACCGTTGTCCAGGACAAGGAAAAAATTGACCCAATTTTTGAAAAAAATGTAAGGGGTTACATCGTTAAAATTCTCAAAAATTGGCCAAAAATTAGAAATTGAGTTTTAAATGCAGAAATGTTGGCATTTAAAAGCCAAGAAGAAAAAACCAAACCGGGCAGAAATCGGTTGAGTTTTGGCCAAGTTATGATCATAAAACCGTTGTCCAGGGCAAGGAAAAAATTGACCCAATTTTTAAAAAAAATGTAAGGGGTTACATCGTTAAAATTGTCAAAAATTGGCCAAAAATTAGATATCGAGCTTTAAATGCAGAAATGTTGGCATTTAAAAACCAAGAAGAAAAAACCAAACCAGACTGAAATCGGTTGAGTTTTGGCCAAGTTATGGTCATAAAACCGTTGAAGGATTCAGCAATTTTCAGCCAAAAAATTTGACCCAATTTTTGAAAAAAATGTAAGGGGTTACATCGTTAAAATTGTCAAAAATTGGCCAAAAATTAGAAATTGAGTTTTAAATGCAGAAGAACCAAGAAGAAAAAACCAAACCAGACTGAAATCGGTTGAGTTTTGGCCAAGTTATGATCACTAAACCGTTGTCCAGGGCAAGGAAAAATTGACTCAATTTTTGAAAAAAATTTAAGGGGTTACATCGTTAAAATTGTCAAAAATTGGCCAAAAATTAGAAATTGAGTTTTAAATGCAGAAATGTTGGCATTTAAAAGCCAAGAAGAAAAAAACCAAACCGGGCAGAAATCGGTTGAGTTTTGGCCAAGTTATGGTCATAAAACCGTTGAAGGTGTTAGCAATTTTCAGCCAAAAAATTTGACCCAATTTTTGAAAAAAATATAAGGGGTTACATCGTTAAAATTGTCAAAAATTGGCCAAAAATTAGAAATTGAGTTTTAAATGCAGAAATGTTGGCATTTAAAAGCCAAGAAGAAAAAAACCAAACCGGGCAGAAATCGGTTGAGTTTTGGCCAAGTTATGGTCATAAAACCGTTGAAGGATTCAGCAATTTTCAGCCAAAAAATTTGACCCAATTTTTGAAAAAAATGTAAGGGGTTACATCGTTAAAATTGTCAAAAATTGGCCAAAAATTAGAAATTGAGTTTTAAATGCAGAAATGTTGGCATTTAAAAGCCAAGAAGAAAAAACCAAACCGGGCAGAAATCGGTTGAGTTTTGGCCAAGTTATGATCATAAAACCGTTGTCCAGGGCAAGGAAAAAATTGACCCAATTTTTGAAAAAAAATGTAACGGGTTACATCGATAAAATTATCAAAAATTGGCCAAAAATTAGATATCGAGTTTTAAATGCAGAAATGTTGGCATTTAAAAACCAAGAAAAAAAACCAAACCAGACTGAAATCGGTTGAGTTTTGGCCAAGTTATGGTCATAAAACCGTTGAAGGTGTTAGCAATTTTCAGCCAAAAAATTTGACCCAATTTTTGAAAAAAATATAAGGGGTTAAATCGTTAAAATTGTCAAAAATTGGCCAAAAATTAGAAATTGAGTTTTAAATGCAGAAATGTTGGCATTTAAAAGCCAAGAAGAAAAAACCAAACCGGGCAGAAATCGGTTGAGTTTTGGCCAAGTTATGATCATAAAACCGTTGTCCAGGACAAGGAAAAAATTGACCCAATTTTTGAAAAAAATGTAAGGGGTTACATCGTTAAAATTCTCAAAAATTGGCCAAAAATTAGAAATTGAGTTTTAAATGCAGAAATGTTGGCATTTAAAAGCCAAGAAGAAAAAACCAAACCGGGCAGAAATCGGTTGAGTTTTGGCCAAGTTATGATCATAAAACCGTTGTCCAGGGCAAGGAAAAAATTGACCCAATTTTTAAAAAAAATGTAAGGGGTTACATCGTTAAAATTGTCAAAAATTGGCCAAAAATTAGATATCGAGCTTTAAATGCAGAAATGTTGGCATTTAAAAACCAAGAAGAAAAAACCAAACCAGACTGAAATCGGTTGAGTTTTGGCCAAGTTATGGTCATAAAACCGTTGAAGGATTCAGCAATTTTCAGCCAAAAAATTTGACCCAATTTTGAAAAAAATGTAAGGGGTTACATCGTTAAAATTGTCAAAAATTGGCCAAAAATTAGAAATTGAGTTTTAAATGCAGAAGAACCAAGAAGAAAAAACCAAACCAGACTGAAATCGGTTGAGTTTTGGCCAAGTTATGATCACTAAACCGTTGTCCAGGGCAAGGAAAAATTGACTCAATTTTTGAAAAAAATTTAAGGGGTTACATCGTTAAAATTGTCAAAAATTGGCCAAAAATTAGAAATTGAGTTTTAAATGCAGAAATGTTGGCATTTAAAAGCCAAGAAGAAAAAACCAAACCGGGCAGAAATCGGTTGAGTTTTGGCCAAGTTATGGTCATAAAACCGTTGAAGGTGTTAGCAATTTTCAGCCAAAAAATTTGACCCAATTTTTGAAAAAAATATAAGGGGTTACATCGTTAAAATTGTCAAAAATTGGCCAAAAATGAGAAATTGAGTTTTAAATGCAGAAATGGTTGCATTTAAAAACCAAGAAGAAAAAACCAAACCGGGCAGAAATCGGTTGAGTTTTGGCCAAGTTATGATCATAAAACCGTTGTCCAGGACAAGGAAAAAATTGACCCAATTTTTGAAAAAAAATGTAAGGGGTTACATCGTTAAAATTGTCAAAAATTGGCCAAAAATTAGAAATTGAGTTTTAAATGCAGAAATGTTCGCATTTAAAAACCAAGAAGAAAAACCAAACCGAACAGAAATCGGTTGAGTTTTGGCCAAGTTATGATCATAAAACCGTTGTCCAGGGCAAGGAAAAAATTGACCCAATTTTTGAAAAAAAAGTTAAGGGGTTACATCGTTAAAATTGTCAAAAATTGGCCAAAAATGAGAAATTGAGTTTTAAATGCAGAAATGGTTGCATTTAAAAACCAAGAAGAAAAAACCAAACCGAACAGAAATCGGTTGAGTTTTGGCCAAGTTATGATCATTAAACCGTTGTCCAGGGCAAGGAAAAAATTGACCCAATTTTTGAAAAAAAATGTAAGGGGTTAAAATTGTCAAAAATTGGCCAAAAATTAGAAATTGAGTTTTAAATGCAGAAATGTTCGCATTTAAAAACCAAGAAGAAAACCCCAAACCGGACAGAAATCGGTTGAGTTTTGGCCAAGTTATGATCACTAAACCGTTGTCCAGGGCAAGGAAAAAATTGACCCAATTTTTGAAAAAAATGTAAGGGGTTACATCGTTAAAATTGTCAAAAATTGGCCAAAAATTAGAAATTGAGTTTTAAATGCAGAAATGTTCGCATTTAAAAACCAAGAAGAAAAACCAAACCGAACAGAAATCGGTTGAGTTTTGGCCAAGTTATGATCATTAAACCGTTGTCCAGGGCAAGGAAAAAATTGACCCAATTTTTGAAAAAAATTGTCAAAAATTGGCCAAAAATTAGAAATTGAGTTTTAAATGCAGAAATGTTCGCATTTAAAAACCAAGAAGAAAACCCCAAACCGGACAGAAATCGGTTGAGTTTTGGCCAAGTTATGATCACTAAACCGTTGTCCAGGGCAAGGAAAAAATTGACCCAATTTTTGAAAAAAATGTAAGTTACATCGTTAAAATTGTCAAAAATTGGCCAAAAATTAGAAATTGAGTTTTAAATGCAGAAATGTTGGCATTTAAAAGCCAAGAAGAAAAAACCAAACCGGGCAGAAATCGGTTGAGTTTTGGCCAAGTTATGGTCATAAAACCGTTGAAGGTGTTAGCAATTTTCAGCCAAAAAATTTGACCCAATTTTTGAAAAAAATATAAGGGGTTACATCGTTAAAATTGTCAAAAATTGGCCAAAAATGAGAAATTGAGTTTTAAATGCAGAAATGTTCGCATTTAAAAGCCAAGAAGAAAAAACCAAACCGGGCAGAAATCGGTTGAGTTTTGGCCAAGTTATGATCATAAAACCGTTGTCCAGGGCAAGGAAAAAATTGACCCAATTTTTGAAAAAAAATGTAAGGGGTTACATCGTTAAAATTGTCAAAAATTGGCCAAAAATTAGAAATTGAGTTTTAAATGCAGAAATGTTCGCATTTAAAAACCAAGAAGAAAAAACCAAACCGAACAGAAATCGGTTGAGTTTTGGCCAAGTTATGATCATAAAACCGTTGTCCAGGGCAAGGAAAAAATTGACCCAATTTTTGAAAAAAAATGTAAGGGGTTACATCGTTAAAATTGTCAAAAATTGGCCAAAAATTAGAAATTGAGTTTTAAATGCAGAAATGGTTGCATTTAAAAACCAAGAAGAAAAAACCAAACCGAACAGAAATCGGTTGAGTTTTGGCCAAGTTATGATCATTAAACCGTTGTCCAGGGCAAGGAAAAAATTGACCCAATTTTTGAAAAAAAATGTAAGGGGTTAAAATTGTCAAAAATTGGCCAAAAATTAGAAATTGAGTTTTAAATGCAGAAATGTTCGCATTTAAAAACCAAGAAGAAAACCCCAAACCGGACAGAAATCGGTTGAGTTTTGGCCAAGTTATGATCACTAAACCGTTGTCCAGGGCAAGGAAAAAATTGACCCAATTTTTGAAAAAAATGTAAGGGGTTACATCGTTAAAATTGTCAAAAATTGGCCAAAAATTAGAAATTGAGTTTTAAATGCAGAAATGTTCGCATTTAAAAACCAAGAAGAAAAAACCAAACCGAACAGAAATCGGTTGAGTTTTGGCCAAGTTATGATCATTAAACCGTTGTCCAGGGCAAGGAAAAAATTGACCCAATTTTTGAAAAAAATTGTCAAAAATTGGCCAAAAATTAGAAATTGAGTTTTAAATGCAGAAATGTTCGCATTTAAAAACCAAGAAGAAAACCCCAAACCGGACAGAAATCGGTTGAGTTTTGGCCAAGTTATGATCACTAAACCGTTGTCCAGGGCAAGGAAAAAATTGACCCAATTTTTGAAAAAAATGTAAGTTACATCGTTAAAATTGTCAAAAATTGGCCAAAAATTAGAAATTGAGTTTTAAATGCAGAAATGTTGGCATTTAAAAGCCAAGAAGAAAAAAACCAAACCGGGCAGAAATCGGTTGAGTTTTGGCCAAGTTATGGTCATAAAACCGTTGAAGGTGTTAGCAATTTTCAGCCAAAAAATTTGACCCAATTTTTGAAAAAAATGTAAGGGGTTACATCGTTAAAATTGTCAAAAATTGGCCAAAAATGAGAAATTGAGTTTTAAATGCAGAAATGTTCGCATTTAAAAACCAAGAAA
The DNA here is from genome assembly GCA_018152175.1 of Drosophila jambulina. NCBI lineage: Eukaryota > Metazoa > Arthropoda > Insecta > Diptera > Drosophilidae > Drosophila > Drosophila jambulina. The sequence continues at coordinate 22,336,292 of JAECXH010000113.1, read as the reverse complement.
ACCGGACAGAAATCGGTTGAGTTTTGGCCAAGTTATGATCATTAAACCGTTGTCCAGGACAAGGAAAAAATTGACCCAATTTTTGAAAAAAAATGTAAGGGGTTACATCGTTAAAATTGTCAAAAATTGGCCAAAAATTAGATATCGAGTTTTAAATGCAGAAATGTTCGCATTTAAAAACCAATAAGAAAAAACCAAACCGGACAGAAATCGGTTGAGTTTTGGCCAAGTTGAAGGATTCAGCAATTTTCAGCCAAAAAATTTGACCCAATTTTTAAAAAAAATGTAAGGGGTTACATCGTTAAAATTGTCAAAAATTGGCCAAAAATTAGATATCGAGCTTTAAATGCAGAAATGTTGGCATTTAAAAGCCAAGAAGAAAAAACCAAACCGGGCAGAAATCGGTTGAGTTTTGGCCAAGTTATGATCATAAAACCGTTGTCCAGGGCAAGGAAAAAATTGACCCAATTTTTAAAAAAAATGTAAGGGGTTACATCGTTAAAATTGTCAAAAATTGGCCAAAAATTAGATATCGAGCTTTAAATGCAGAAATGTTGGCATTTAAAAACCAAGAAGAAAAAACCAAACCAGACTGAAATCGGTTGAGTTTTGGCCAAGTTATGGTCATAAAACCGTTGAAGGTGTTAGCAATTTTCAGCCAAAAAATTTGACCCAATTTTTGAAAAAAATATAAGGGGTTACATCGTTAAAATTGTCAAAAATTGGCCAAAAATTAGAAATTGAGTTTTAAATGCAGAAATGTTCGCATTTAAAAACCAAGAAGAAAACCCCAAACCGGACAGAAATCGGTTGAGTTTTGGCCAAGTTATGATCACTAAACCGTTGTCCAGGGCAAGGAAAAAATTGACCCAATTTTGAAAAAAATGTAAGGGGTTACATCGTTAAAATTGTCAAAAATTGGCCAAAAATTAGATATCGAGTTTTAAATGCAGAAATGTTGGCATTTAAAAACCAAGAAGAAAAAACCAAACCGGACAGAAATCGGTTGAGTTTTGGCCAAGTTATGGTCATAAAACCGTTGAAGGATTCAGCAATTTTCAGCCAAAAAATTTGACCCAATTTTTGAAAAAAATGTAAGGGGTTACATCGTTAAAATTGTCAAAAATTGGCCAAAAATGAGAAATTGAGTTTTAAATGCAGAAATGTTGGCATTTAAAAGCCAAGAAGAAAAAACCAAACCGGGCAGAAATCGGTTGAGTTTTGGCCAAGTTATGATCATAAAACCGTTGTCCAGGGCAAGGAAAAAATTGACCCAATTTTTGAAAAAAATGTAAGGGGTTACATCGTTAAAATTGTCAAAAATTGGCCAAAAATTAGATATCGAGTTTTAAATGCAGAAATGTTGGCATTTAAAAGCCAAGAAGAAAAAACCAAACCGGGCAGAAATCGGTTGAGTTTTGGCCAAGTTATGGTCATAAAACCGTTGAAGGTGTTAGCAATTTTCAGCCAAAAAATTTGACCCAATTTTTGAAAAAAATGTAAGGGGTTACATCGTTAAAATTGTCAAAAATTGGCCAAAAATGAGAAATTGAGTTTTAAATGCAGAAATGTTCGCATTTAAAAACCAAGAAAACCGGACAGAAATCGGTTGAGTTTTGGCCAAGTTATGATCATTAAACCGTTGTCCAGGACAAGGAAAAAATTGACCCAATTTTTGAAAAAAAATGTAAGGGGTTACATCGTTAAAATTGTCAAAAATTGGCCAAAAATTAGATATCGAGTTTTAAATGCAGAAATGTTCGCATTTAAAAACCAAGAAGAAAAAACCAAACCGGACAGAAATCGGTTGAGTTTTGGCCAAATTGAAGGATTCAGCAATTTTCAGCCAAAAAATTTGACCCAATTTTTAAAAAAAATGTAAGGGGTTACATCGTTAAAATTGTCAAAAATTGGCCAAAAATTAGATATCGAGCTTTAAATGCAGAAATGTTGGCATTTAAAAGCCAAGAAGAAAAAACCAAACCGGGCAGAAATCGGTTGAGTTTTGGCCAAGTTATGATCATAAAACCGTTGTCCAGGGCAAGGAAAAAATTGACCCAATTTTTAAAAAAAATGTAAGGGGTTACATCGTTAAAATTGTCAAAAATTGGCCAAAAATTAGATATCGAGCTTTAAATGCAGAAATGTTCGCATTTAAAAACCAAGAAGAAAACCCCAAACCGGACAGAAATCGGTTGAGTTTTGGCCAAGTTATGATCACTAAACCGTTGTCCAGGGCAAGGAAAAAATTGACCCAATTTTTGAAAAAAATGTAAGGGGTTACATCGTTAAAATTGTCAAAAATTGGCCAAAAATTAGATATCGAGTTTTAAATGCAGAAATGTTGGCATTTAAAAACCAAGAAGAAAAAACCAAACCGGACAGAAATCGGTTGAGTTTTGGCCAAGTTATGGTCATAAAACCGTTGAAGGATTCAGCAATTTTCAGCCAAAAAATTTGACCCATTTTTTGAAAAAAATGTAAGGGGTTACATCGTTAAAATTGTCAAAAATTGGCCAAAATTAGAAATTGAGTTTTAAATGCAGAAATGTTCGCATTTAAAAGCCAAGAAGAAAAAACCAAACCGGGCAGAAATCGGTTGAGTTTTGGCCAAGTTATGATCATAAAACCGTTGTCCAGGGCAAGGAAAAAATTGACCCAATTTTTGAAAAAAATGTAAGGGGTTACATCATTAAAATTGTCAAAAATTGGCCAAAAATTAGATATCGAGCTTTAAATGCAGAAATGTTGGCATTTAAAAACCAAGAAGAAAAAACCAAACCAGACTGAAATCGGTTGAGTTTTGGCCAAGTTATGGTCATAAAACCGTTGAAGGTGTTAGCAATTTTCAGCCAAAAAATTTGACCCAATTTTTGAAAAAAATATAAGGGGTTACATCGTTAAAATTGTCAAAAATTGGCCAAAAATGAGAAATTGAGTTTTAAATGCAGAAATGTTGGCATTTAAAAGCCAAGAAGAAAAAACCAAACCGGGCAGAAATCGGTTGAGTTTTGGCCAAGTTATGATCATAAAACCGTTGTCCAGGGCAAGGAAAAAATTGACCCAATTTTTGAAAAAAAATGTAAGGGGTTACATCGTTAAAATTGTCAAAAATTGGCCAAAAATTAGATATCGAGTTTTAAATGCAGAAATGTTGGCATTTAAAAACCAAGAAGAAAAAACCAAACCAGACTGAAATCGGTTGAGTTTTGGCCAAGTTATGGTCATAAAACCGTTGAAGGTGTTAGCAATTTTCAGCCAAAAAATTTGACCCAATTTTTGAAAAAAATATAAGGGGTTACATCGTTAAAATTGTCAAAAATTGGCCAAAAATGAGAAATTGAGTTTTAAATGCAGAAATGTTGGCATTTAAAAACCAAGAAAACCGGACAGAAATCGGTTGAGTTTTGGCCAAGTTATGATCATTAAACCGTTGTCCAGGACAAGGAAAAAATTGACCCAATTTTTGAAAAAAAATGTAAGGGGTTACATCGTTAAAATTGTCAAAAATTGGCCAAAAATTAGATATCGAGTTTTAAATGCAGAAATGTTCGCATTTAAAAACCAAGAAGAAAAAACCAAACCGGACAGAAATCGGTTGAGTTTTGGCCAAGTTGAAGGATTCAGCAATTTTCAGCCAAAAAATTTGACCCAATTTTTAAAAAAATGTAAGGGGTTACATCGTTAAAATTGTCAAAAATTGGCCAAAAATTAGATATCGAGCTTTAAATGCAGAAATGTTGGCATTTAAAAGCCAAGAAGAAAAAACCAAACCGGGCAGAAATCGGTTGAGTTTTGGCCAAGTTATGATCATAAAACCGTTGTCCAGGGCAAGGAAAAAATTGACCCAATTTAAAAAAAAAATGTAAGGGGTTACATCGTTAAAATTGTCAAAAATTGGCCAAAAATTAGATATCGAGCTTTAAATGCAGAAATGTTGGCATTTAAAAACCAAGAAGAAAAAACCAAACCAGACTGAAATCGGTTGAGTTTTGGCCAAGTTATGGTCATAAAACCGTTGAAGGTGTTAGCAATTTTCAGCCAAAAAATTTGACCCAATTTTTGAAAAAAATATAAGGGGTTACATCGTTAAAATTGTCAAAAATTGGCCAAAAATTAGAAATTGAGTTTTAAATGCAGAAATGTTGGCATTTAAAAGCCAAGAAGAAAAAACCAAACCGGGCAGAAATCGGTTGAGTTTTGGCCAAGTTATGATCATAAAACCGTTGTCCAGGACAAGGAAAAAATTGACCCAATTTTTGAAAAAAATGTAAGGGGTTACATCGTTAAAATTGTCAAAAATTGGCCAAAAATTAGATATCGAGCTTTAAATGCAGAAATGTTGGCATTTAAAAGCCAAGAAGAAAAAAACCAAACCGGGCAGAAATCGGTTGAGTTTTGGCCAAGTTATGATCATAAAACCGTTGTCCAGGACAAGGAAAAAATTGACCCAATTTAAAAAAAAAATGTAAGGGGTTACATCGTTAAAATTGTCAAAAATTGGCCAAAAATTAGATATCGCGCTTTAAATGCAGAAATGTTGGCATTTAAAAACCAAGAAGAAAAAACCAAACCAGACTGAAATCGGTTGAGTTTTGGCCAAGTTATGGTCATAAAACCGTTGAAGGTGTTAGCAATTTTCAGCCAAAAAATTTGACCCAATTTTTGAAAAAAATATAAGGGGTTACAGCGTTAAAATTGTCAAAAATTGGCCAAAAATTAGAAATTGAGTTTTAAATGCAGAAATGTTGGCATTTAAAAGCCAAGAAGAAAAAACCAAACCGGGCAGAAATCGGTTGAGTTTTGGCCAAGTTATGATCATAAAACCGTTGTCCAGGACAAGGAAAAAATTGACCCAATTTTTGAAAAAAAATGTAAGGGGTTACATCGTTAAAATTGTCAAAAATTGGCCAAAAATTAGAAATTGAGTTTTAAATGCAGAAATGTTGGCATTTAAAAGCCAAGAAGAAAAAACCAAACCGGGCAGAAATCGGTTGAGTTTTGGCCAAGTTATGGTCATAAAACCGTTGAAGGTGTTAGCAATTTTCAGCCAAAAAATTTGACCCAATTTTTGAAAAAAATATAAGGGGTTACATCGTTAAAATTGTCAAAAATTGGCCAAAAATTAGAAATTGAGTTTTAAATGCAGAAATGTTGGCATTTAAAAGCCAAGAAGAAAAAACCAAACCGGGCAGAAATCGGTTGAGTTTTGGCCAAGTTATGATCATAAAACCGTTGTCCAGGGCAAGGAAAAAATTGACCCAATTTTAAAAAAAAAATGTAAGGGGTTACATCGTTAAAATTGTCAAAAATTGGCCAAAAATTAGATATCGAGCTTTAAATGCAGAAATGTTGGCATTTAAAAACCAAGAAGAAAAAACCAAACCAGACTGAAATCGGTTGAGTTTTGGCCAAGTTATGGTCATAAAACCGTTGAAGGTGTTAGCAATTTTCAGCCAAAAAATTTGACCCAATTTTTGAAAAAAATATAAGGGGTTACATCGTTAAAATTGTCAAAAATTGGCCAAAAATTAGAAATTGAGTTTTAAATGCAGAAATGTTGGCATTTAAAAGCCAAGAAGAAAAAACCAAACCGGGCAGAAATCGGTTGAGTTTTGGCCAAGTTATGATCATAAAACCGTTGTCCAGGACAAGGAAAAAATTGACCCAATTTTTGAAAAAAAATGTAAGGGGTTACATCGTTAAAATTGTCAAAAATTGGCCAAAAATTAGAAATTGAGTTTTAAATGCAGAAATGTTGGCATTTAAAAGCCAAGAAGAAAAAACCAAACCGGGCAGAAATCGGTTGAGTTTTGGCCAAGTTATGATCATAAAACCGTTGTCCAGGGCAAGGAAAAAATTGACCCAATTTAAAAAAAAAATGTAAGGGGTTACATCGTTAAAATTGTCAAAAATTGGCCAAAAATTAGATATCGAGCTTTAAATGCAGAAATGTTGGCATTTAAAAACCAAGAAGAAAAAACCAAACCAGACTGAAATCGGTTGAGTTTTGGCCAAGTTATGGTCATAAAACCGTTGAAGGTGTTAGCAATTTTCAGCCAAAAAATTTGACCCAATTTTTGAAAAAAATATAAGGGGTTACATCGTTAAAATTGTCAAAAATTGGCCAAAAATTAGAAATTGAGTTTTAAATGCAGAAATGTTGGCATTTAAAAGCCAAGAAGAAAAAACCAAACCGGGCAGAAATCGGTTGAGTTTTGGCCAAGTTATGATCATAAAACCGATGTCCAGGGCAAGGAAAAAATTGACCCAATTTTTAAAAAAAATGTAAGGGGTTACATCGTTAAAATTGTCAAAAATTGGCCAAAAATTAGATATCGAGCTTTAAATGCAGAAATGTTGGCATTTAAAAACCAAGAAGAAAAAACCAAACCAGACTGAAATCGGTTGAGTTTTGGCCAAGTTATGATCATAAAACCGTTGTCCAGGGCAAGGAAAAAATTGACACAATTTTTAAAAAAAAAGTAAGGGGTTACATCGTTAAAATTGTCAAAAATTGGCCAAAAATTAGATATCGAGCTTTAAATGCAGAAATGTTGGCATATAAAAACCAAGAAGAAAAAACCAAACCGGACAGAAATCGGTTGAGTTTTGGCCAAGTTATGGTCATAAAACAGTTGAAGGATTCAGCAATTTTCAGCCAAAAAATTTGACCCAATTTTTGAAAAAAATGTAAGGGGTTACATCGTTAAAATTGTCAAAAATTGGCCAAAAATTAGAAATTGAGTTTTAAATGCAGAAATGTTCGCATTTAAAAACCAAGAAGAAAACCCCAAACCGGACAGAAATCGGTTGAGTTTTGGCCAAGTTATGATCATTAAACCGTTGTCCAGGGCAAGGAAAAAATTGATCCAATTTTTGAAAAAAATGTAAGGGGTTACATCGTTAAAATTGTCAAAAATTGGCCAAAAATTAGAAATTGAGTTTTAAATGCAGAAATGTTCGCATTTAAAAACCAAGAAGAAAAAACCAAACCGGACAGAAATCGGTTGAGTTTTGGCCAAGTTATGGTCATAAAACAGTTGAAGGATTCAGCAATTTTCAGCCAAAAAATTTGACCCAATTTTTGAAAAAAATGTAAGGGGTTACATCGTTAAAATTGTCAAAAATTGGCCAAAAATTAGAAATTGAGTTTTAAATGCAGAAATGTTCGCATTTAAAAACCAAGAAGAAAACCCCAAACCGGACAGAAATCGGTTGAGTTTTGGCCAAGTTATGATCATTAAACCGTTGTCCAGGGCAAGGAAAAAATTGATCCAATTTTTGAAAAAAATGTAAGGGGTTACATCGTTAAAATTGTCAAAAATTGGCCAAAAATTAGAAATTGAGTTTTAAATGCAGAAATGTTCGCATTTAAAAACCAAGAAGAAAAAACCAAACCGGACAGAAATCGGTTGAGTTTTGGCCAAGTTATGGTCATAAAACCGTTGAAGGTGTTAGCAATTTTCAGCCAAAAAATTTGACCCAATTTTTGAAAAAAATGTAAGGGGTTACATCGTTAAAATTGTCAAAAATTGGCCAAAAATTAGAAATTGAGTTTTAAATGCAGAAATGTTGGCATTTAAAAGCCAAGAAGAAAAAACCAAACCGGGCAGAAATCGGTTGAGTTTTGGCCAAGTTATGATCATAAAACCGTTGTCCAGGACAAGGAAAAAATTGACCCAATTTTTGAAAAAAAATGTAAGGGGTTACATCGTTAAAATTGTCAAAAATTGGCCAAAAATTAGAAATTGAGTTTTAAATGCAGAAATGTTGGCATTTAAAAGCCAAGAAGAAAAAACCAAACCGGGCAGAAATCGGTTGAGTTTTGGCCAAGTTATGATCATAAAACCGTTGTCCAGGGCAAGGAAAAAATTGACCCAATTTAAAAAAAAAAATGTAAGGGGTTACATCGTTAAAATTGTCAAAAATTGGCCAAAAATTAGATATCGCGCTTTAAATGCAGAAATGTTGGCATTTAAAAACCAAGAAGAAAAAACCAAACCAGACTGAAATCGGTTGAGTTTTGGCCAAGTTATGGTCATAAAACCGTTGAAGGTGTTAGCAATTTTCAGCCAAAAAATTTGACCCAATTTTTGAAAAAAATATAAGGGGTTACATCGTTAAAATTGTCAAAAATTGGCCAAAAATTAGAAATTGAGTTTTAAATGCAGAAATGTTGGCATTTAAAAGCCAAGAAGAAAAAAACCAAACCGGGCAGAAATCGGTTGAGTTTTGGCCAAGTTATGATCATAAAACCGTTGTCCAGGACAAGGAAAAAATTGACCCAATTTTTGAAAAAAAATGTAAGGGGTTACATCGTTAAAATTGTCAAAAATTGGCCAAAAATTAGAAATTGAGTTTTAAATGCAGAAATGTTGGCATTTAAAAGCCAAGAAGAAAAAACCAAACCGGGCAGAAATCGGTTGAGTTTTGGCCAAGTTATGATCATAAAACCGTTGTCCAGGGCAAGGAAAAAATTGACCCAATTTTTAAAAAAAATGTAAGGGGTTACATCGTTAAAATTGTCAAAAATTGGCCAAAAATTAGATATCGAGCTTTAAATGCAGAAATGTTGGCATTTAAAAGCCAAGAAGAAAAAACCAAACCGGGCAGAAATCGGTTGAGTTTTGGCCAAGTTATGATCATAAAACCGATGTCCAGGGCAAGGAAAAAATTGACCCAATTTTTAAAAAAAATGTAAGGGGTTACATCGTTAAAATTGTCAAAAATTGGCCAAAAATTAGATATCGAGCTTTAAATGCAGAAATGTTGGCATTTAAAAACCAAGAAGAAAAACCAAACCAGACTGAAATCGGTTGAGTTTTGGCCAAGTTATGATCATAAAACCGTTGTCCAGGGCAAGGAAAAAATTGACCCAATTTTTAAAAAAAATGTAAGGGGTTACATCGTTAAAATTGTCAAAAATTGGCCAAAAATTAGATATCAAGCTTTAAATGCAGAAATGTTGGCATATAAAAACCAAGAAGAAAAAACCAAACCAGACTGAAATCGGTTGAGTTTTGGCCAAGTTATGATCATTAAACCGTTGTCCAGGGCAAGGAAAAAATTGACCCAATTTTTGAAAAAAATGTAAGGGGTTACATCGTTAAAATTGTCAAAAATTGGCCAAAAATTAGAAATTGAGTTTTAAATGCAGAAATGTTCGCATTTAAAAACCAAGAAGAAAAAACCAAACCGGACAGAAATCGGTTGAGTTTTGGCCAAGTTATGGTCATAAAACAGTTGAAGGATTCAGCAATTTTCAGCCAAAAAATTTGACCCAATTTTTGAAAAAAATGTAAGGGGTTACATCGTTAAAATTGTCAAAAATTGGCCAAAAATTAGAAATTGAGTTTTAAATGCAGAAATGTTGGCATTTAAAAGCCAAGAAGAAAAAACCAAACCGGACAGAAATCGGTTGAGTTTTGGCCAAGTTATGATCATTAAACCGTTGTCCAGGGCAAGGAAAAAATTGACCCAATTTTTGAAAAAAAATGTAAGGGGTTACATCGTTAAAATTGTCAAAAATTGGCCAAAAATTAGAAATTGAGTTTTAAATGCAGAAATGTTCGCATTTAAAACCCAAGAAGAAAACCCCAAACCGGACAGAAATCGGTTGAGTTTTGGCCAAGTTATGATCATTAAACCGTTGTCCAGGGCAAGGAAAAAATTGATCCAATTTTTGAAAAAAATGTAAGGGGTTACATCGTTAAAATTGTCAAAAATTGGCCAAAAATTAGAATTTGAGTTTTAAATGCAGAAATGTTCGCATTTAAAAACCAAGAAGAAAAAACCAAACCGGATAGAAATCGGTTGAGTTTTGGCCAAGTTATGGTCATAAAACCGTTGAAGGAGTTAGCAATTTTCAGCCAAAAGATTTGACCCAATTTTTGAAAAAAATATAAGGGGTTACATCGTTAAAATTTTCAAAAATTGGCCAAATATTAGAAATTGAGTTTTAAATGCAGAAATGTTGGCATTAAAAAACCAAGAAGAAAAAACCAAACCGGACAGAAATCGGTTGAGTTTTGGCCAAGTTATGATCATTAAACCGTTGTCCAGGGCAAGAAAAAAAATTTACCCAATTTTTGAAAAACATGTAAGGGGTTACATCGTTAAAATTTTCAAAAATTGGCCAAATATTAGAAATTGAGTTTTAAATGCAGAAATGTTCGCATTTAAAAACCAAGAAGAAAACCCCAAACCGGACAGAAATCGGTTGAGTTTTGGCCAAGTTATGATCATTAAACCGTTGTCCAGGGCAAGGAAAAAATTGACCCAATTTTTGAAAAAAAATATAAGGGGTTACATCGTTAAAATTGTCAAAAATTGGCCAAAAATTAGAAATTGAGTTTTAAATGCAGAAATGTTGGCATTTAAAAGTCAAGAAGAAAAAAACCAAACCGGGCAGAAATCGGTTGAGTTTTGGCCAAGTTATGATCATAAAACCGTTGTCCAGGGCAAGGAAAAAATTGACCCAATTTTTGAAAAAAATGTAAGGGGTTACATCATTAAAATTGTCAAAAATTGGCCAAAAATTAGAAATTGAGTTTTAAATGCAGAAATGTTCGCATTTAAAAACCAAGAAGAAAACCCCAAACCGGACAGAAATCGGTTGAGTTTTGGCCAAGTTATGATCACTAAACCGTTGTCCAGGGCAAGGAAAAAATTGACCCAATTTTTGAAAAAAATGTAAGGGGTTACATCGTTAAAATTGTCAAAAATTGGCCAAAAATTAGAAATTGAGTTTTAAATGCAGAAATGTTCGCATTTAAAAACCAAGAAGAAAAAACCAAACCAGACTGAAATCGGTTGAGTTTTGGCCAAGTTATGGTCATAAAACCGTTGAAGGTGTTAGCAATTTTCAGCCAAAAAATTTGACCCAATTTTTGAAAAAAATATAAGGGGTTACATCGTTAAAATTGTCAAAAATTGGCCAAAAATGAGAAATTGAGTTTTAAATGCAGAAATGTTCGCATTTAAAAACCAAGAAGAAAAAACCAAACCAGACTGAAATCGGTTGAGTTTTGGCCAAGTTATGATCACTAAACCGTTGTCCAGGGCAAGGAAAAAATTGACCCAATTTTTGAAAAAAATGTAAGGGGTTACATCGTTAAAATTGTCAAAAATTGGCCAAAAATTAGAAATTGAGTTTTAAATGCAGAAATGTTGGCATTTAAAAACCAAGAAGAAAAAACCAAACCAGACTGAAATCGGTTGAGTTTTAGCCAAGTTATGGTCATAAAACCGTTGAAGGATTCAGCAATTTTCAGCCAAAAAATTTGACCCAATTTTTGAAAAAAATGTAAGGGGTTACATCGTTAAAATTGTCAAAAATTGGCCAAAAATTAGAAATTGAGTTTTAAATGCAGAAATGTTCGCATTTAAAAACCAAGAAGAAAAAACCAAACAAGACTGAAATCGGTTGAGTTTTGGCCAAGTTATGGTCATAAAACCGTTGAAGGATTCAGCAATTTTCAGCCAAAAAATTTGACCCAATTTTTGAAAAAAATATAAGGGGTTACATCGTTAAAATTGTCAAAAATTGGCCAAAAATTAGAAATTGAGTTTTAAATGCAGAAATGTTGGCATTTAAAAACCAAGAAGAAAACCCCAAACCGGACAGAAATCGGTTGAGTTTTGGCCAAGTTATGATCACTAAACCGTTGTCCAGGGCAAGGAAAAAATGGACCCAATTTTTGAAAAAAATGTAAGGGGTTACATCGTTAAAATTGTCAAAAATTGGCCAAAAATTAGATATCGAGTTTTAAATGCAGAAATGTTCGCATTTAAAAACCAAGAAGAAAAAACCAAACCGGACAGAAATCGGTTGAGTTTTGGCCAAGTTATGGTCATAAAACCGTTGAAGGATTCAGCAATTTTCAGCCAAAAAATTTGACCCAATTTTTGAAAAAAATGTAAGGGGTTACATCGTTAAAATTGTCAAAAATTGGCCAAAAATTAGAAATTGAGTTTTAAATGCAGAAATGTTCGCATTTAAAAACCAAGAAGAAAAGACCAAACCAGACTGAAATCGGTTGAGTTTTGGCCAAGTTATGGTCATAAAACCGTTGAAGGTGTTAGCAATTTTCAGCCAAAAAATTTGACCCAATTTTTGAAAAAAATGTAAGGGGTTACATCGTTAAAATTGTCAAAAATTGGCCAAAAATTAGAAATTAAGCTTTAAATGCAGAAATGTTGGCATTTAAAAACCAAGAAGAAAAAACCAAACCAGACTGAAATCGGTTGAGTTTTGGCCAAGTTAGCAATTTTCAGCCAAAAAATTTGACCCAATTTTTGAAAGAAATATAAGGGGTTACATCGTTAAAATTGTCAAAAATTGGCCAAAAATTAGATATCGAGTTTTAAATGCAGAAATGTTCGCATTTAAAAACCAAGAAGAAAAACCAAACCGGACAGAAATCGGTTGAGTTTTGGCCAAGTTATGGTCATAAAACCGTTGAAGGATTCAGCAATTTTCAGCCAAAAAATTTGACCCAATTTTTGAAAAAAATGTAAGGGGTTACATCGTTAAAATTGTCAAAAATTGGCCAAAAATTAGAAATTGAGTTTTAAATGCAGAAATGTTCGCATTTAAAAACCAAGAAGAAAAAACCAAACCAGACTGAAATCGGTTGAGTTTTGGCCAAGTTATGATCACTAAACCGTTGTCCAGGGCAAGGAAAAAATTGACCCAATTTTTGAAAAAAATGTAAGGGGTTACATCGTTAAAATTGTCAAAAATTGGCCAAAAATTAGAAATTGAGTTTTAAATGCAGAAATGTTCGCATTTAAAAACCAAGAAGAAAAAACCAAACCAGACTGAAATCGGTTGAGTTTTGGCCAAGTTATGGTCATAAAACCGTTGAAGGTGTTAGCAATTTTCAGCCAAAAAATTTGACCCAATTTTTGAAAAAAATGTAAGGGGTTACATCGTTAAAATTGTCAAAAATTGGCCAAAAATTAGAAATTAAGTTTTAAATGCAGAAATGTTGGCATTTAAAAACCAAGAAGAAAAAACCAAACCAGACTGAAATCGGTTGAGTTTTGGCCAAGTTAGCAATTTTCAGCCAAAAAATTTGACCCAATTTTTGAAAGAAATATAAGGGGTTACATCGTTAAAATTGTCAAAAATTGGCCAAAAATTAGATATCGAGTTTTAAATGCAGAAATGTTCGCATTTAAAAACCAAGAAGAAAAAACCAAACCGGACAGAAATCGGTTGAGTTTTGGCCAAGTTATGGTCATAAAACCGTTGAAGGATTCAGCAATTTTCAGCCAAAAAATTTGACCCAATTTTTGAAAAAAATGTAAGGGGTTACATCGTTAAAATTGTCAAAAATTGGCCAAAAATTAGAAATTGAGTTTTAAATGCAGAAATGTTCGCATTTAAAAACCAAGAAGAAAAAACCAAACCAGACTGAAATCGGTTGAGTTTTGGCCAAGTTATGATCACTAAACCGTTGTCCAGGGCAAGGAAAAAATTGACCCAATTTTTGAAAAAAAATGTAAGGGGTTACATCGTTAAAATTGTCAAAAATTGGCCAAAAATTAGAAATTGAGTTTTAAATGCAGAAATGTTCGCATTTAAAAACCAAGAAGAAAAAACCAAACCAGACTGAAATCGGTTGAGTTTTAGCCAAGTTATGGTCATAAAACCGTTGAAGGATTCAGCAATTTTCAGCCAAAAAATTTGACCCAATTTTTGAAAAAAATGTAAGGGGTTACATCGTTAAAATTGTCAAAAATTGGCCAAAAATTAGATATCGAGCTTTAAATGCAGAAATGTTGGCATTTAAAAACCAAGAAGAAAAAACCAAACAAGACTGAAATCGGTTGAGTTTTGGCCAAGTTATGGTCATAAAACCGTTGAAGGTGTTAGCAATTTTCAGCCAAAAAATTTGACCCAATTTTTGAAAAAAATATAAGGGGTTACATCGTTAAAATTGTCAAAAATTGGCCAAAAATTAGAAATTGAGTTTTAAATGCAGAAATGTTCGCATTTAAAAACCAAGAAGAAAAAACCAAACCAGACTGAAATCGGTTGAGTTTTGGCCAAGTTATGGTCATAAAACCGTTGAAGGTGTTAGCAATTTTCAGCCAAAAAATTTGACCCAATTTTTGAAAAAAATATAAGGGGTTACATCGTTAAAATTGTCAAAAATTGGCGAAAAATTAGAAATTAAGTTTTAAATGCAGAAATGTTGGCATTTAAAAACCAAGAAGAAAAAACCAAACCAGACTGAAATCGGTTGAGTTTTGGCCAAGTTAGCAATTTTCAGCCAAAAAATTTGACCCAATTTTTGAAAGAAATATAAGGGGTTACATCGTTAAAATTGTCAAAAATTGGCCAAAAATTAGAAATTGAGTTTTAAATGCAGAAATGTTGGCATTTAAAAACCAAGAAGAAAACCCCAAACCGGACAGAAATCGGTTGAGTTTTGGCCAAGTTATGATCACTAAACCGTTGTCCAGGGCAAGGAAAAAATGGACCCAATTTTTGAAAAAAATGTAAGGGGTTACATCGTTAAAATTGTCAAAAATTGGCCAAAAATTAGATATCGAGTTTTAAATGCAGAAATGTTCGCATTTAAAAACCAAGAAGAAAAAACCAAACGGGCAGAAATCGGTTGAGTTTTGGCCAAGTTATGGTCATAAAACCGTTGAAGGATTCAGCAATTTTCAGCCAAAAAATTTGACCCAATTTTTGAAAAAAATGTAAGGGGTTACATCGTTAAAATTGTCAAAAATTGGCCAAAAATTAGAAATTGAGTTTTAAATGCAGAAATGTTCGCATTTAAAAACCAAGAAGAAAAAACCAAACCAGACTGAAATCGGTTGAGTTTTGGCCAAGTTATGGTCATAAAACCGTTGAAGGTGTTAGCAATTTTCAGTCAAAAAATTTGACCCAATTTTTAAAAAAAGTATAAGGGGTTACATCGTTAAAATTGTCAAAAATTGGCCAAAAATTAGAAATTGAGTTTTAAATGCAGAAATGTTCGCATTTAAAAACCAAGAAGAAAACCCCAAACCGGACAGAAATCGGTTGAGTTTTGGCCAAGTTATGATCACTAAACCGTTGTCCAGGGCAAGGAAAAAAGTGACCCAATTTTTGAAAAAAATATAAGGGGTTACATCGTTAAAATTGTCAAAAATTGGCGAAAAATTAGAAATTAAGTTTTAAATGCAGAAATGTTGGCATTTAAAAGCCAAGAAGAAAAAACCAAACCGGGCAGAAATCGGTTGAGTTTTGGCCAAGTTATGATCATAAAACCGTTGTCCAGGGCAAGGAAAAAATTGACCCAATTTTTGAAAAAAAATGTAAGGGGTTACATCGTTAAAATTGTCAAAAATTGGCCAAAAATTAGAAATTGAGTTTTAAATGCAGAAATGTTAGCATTTAAAAGCCAAGAAGAAAAAACCAAACCGGGCAGAAATCGGTTGAGTTTTGGCCAAGTTATGATCATAAAACCGTTGAAGGAGTTAGCAATTTTCAGCCAACAAATTTGACCCAATTTTTGAAAAAAATATAAGGGGTTACATCGTTAAAATTGTCAAAAATTTGCCAAAAATTAGAAATTGAGTTTTAAATGCAGAAATGTTCGCAGAAATGTTCGCAAGAAGAAAAAACCAAACCACACTGAAATCGGTTGAATTTTAGCCAAGTTATGATCATAAAATCGTTGAAGGTGTTAGCAATTTTAAGCCAAAAAATTTGACCCAATTTTTGAAAAAAATGTAAGGGGTTACATCGTTAAAATTGTCAAAAATTGGCCAAAAATGAGATATTGAGTTTTAAATGCAGAAATGTTCCAATTTAAAAGCTAAGAAGAAAACACCAAACCAGACTGAAATCGATTGAGTTTTGGCCAAGTTATGATCATAAAACTGTTGAAGGGGTTAGCAATATTCAGCCAAAAAATTTAACCCAATATTATTTTATTTTATACATTTATTTCCGACCTAATAAATAATAATTTTATAATATTATCAACATTTTTCATTCATTAGAATTTTCTTTTATTTGTTTGTTTATAATAAAGTGTAGGAAAATTTATAAGTTATTATATTATTTTAAAATTAATAAGTCAATATACTTTTATTTTATATCATTATATTTTTCTATATGTAAAATAACATAAAAGTTTTTTTTATTTGATAAAAACACAATTTTTAATCAAATATACTAAAATGCATTAAATTAACCGCCTAGTTTCAATTTGAATTTAAAAAGACGATGAGTGCCCGCCATTTAGATTAACCGCCAAGTTTAAATTCGAATGTAAAATGAATATAAAAAGAATTAACTGCCAAATTTGAATTTAAATTTAAAATAATGACAGGTAACCGCCAAATAAGTTAACTGCCAAATTTGAATTCAAATTCAAAATGACGATAGGTCCCGCCGATTAACAAGGCTACAGTCTGCGATAACTTCCATACCAAGATCTGTCGGTGGTTCGAAACTCGGGAACTTTATAACAGCTTATAACAGATCTCCGTCGCTCTTTTCTGCTTTCTGTTCGCCTGGTGCATGAAATCCAGAAAATGGTGAATTTGTACTGAAAATGTAGAGATTGAAGCCGGGTTTTGCCTACAACAACTACAACAACTATTTTACACCAACAATATGTTGTAGAACAACAAAAAAAAAATTAAATATGTTAACTAAACCGCAAAATTTGAATTTAAAATTATGATAGGTACCCGCCATATAGGTAAGCCGCTAAGTTTGAAATCAAATTTAAAAAGACTGTGGGTGGCCGCTATACAAATTAACTGGCAAATTTAAATTCAACTTTTAAATGATGATAAGTAACCGCCGAATCAGTCAACTGCCAAATTTGAATTTAATTTTAAAATAATGACAGGTAACCGCCAACTAAGTTAACTGCCAAATTTGAATTCAAATTCAAAATGACGATAGGTCCCGCCGATTAACAAGGCTACAATCTGCGATAACTTCCATACCAAGATCTGTCGGTGGTTCGAAACTCGGGAATTTTATAACAGCTTATAACAGATCTCCGTCGCTCTTTTCTGCTTTCTGTTCGCCTGGTGCATGAAATCCAGAAAATGGTGAATTTGTACTGAAAATGTAGAGATTGAAGCCGGGTTTTGCCTACAACAACTACAACAACTATTTAACACCAACAATATGTTGTAGAACAACAAAAAAAAAATTAAATATGTTAACTAAACCGCAAAATTTGAATTTAAAATAATGATAGTTACCCGCCATATAGGTTAGTCGCTAAGTTTGAAATCGAATTTAAAAAGGCTGTGGGTGGCCGCTATACAAATTAACTGGTAATTGCCAAATCAGCCAAACCAAACCAGACTGAAATCGGTTGAGTTTTGGCCAAGTTATGATCAAAAAACCGTTGTCCAGGCCAAAAAAAAATTTGACCGATTTTTTCAAAAAAATGTAAGGGGTTACATCGTTAAAATTGTCAAAAATTGGCCAAAAATTAGATATCGAGTTTTAAATGCAGAAATGTTGGCATTTAAAAGCCAAGAAGAAAAAACCAAACCGGGCAGAAATCGGTTGAGTTTTGGCCAAGTTATGATCATAAAACCGTTGTCCAGGACAAGGAAAAAATTGACCCAATTTTTGAAAAAAAATGTAAGGGGTTACATCGTTAAAATTGTCAAAAATTGGCCAAAAATTAGAAATTGAGTTTTAAATGCAGAAATGTTGGCATTTAAAAGCCAAGAAGAAAAAACCAAACCGGGCAGAAATCGGTTGAGTTTTGGCCAAGTTATGATCATAAAAACGTTGTCCAGGGCAACGAAAAAATTGACCCAATTCTTAAAAAAAAATGTAAGGGGTTACATCGTTAAAATTGTCAAAAATTGGATATCGCGCTTTAAATGCAGAAATGTTGGCATTTAAAAACCAAGAAGAAAAAACCAAACCAGACTGAAATCGGTTGAGTTTTGGCCAAGTTATGGTCATAAAACCGTTGAAGGTGTTAGCAATTTTCAGCCAACAAATTGGACCCAATTTTTGAAAAAAATATAAGGGGTTACATCGTTAAAATTGTCAAAAATTGGCCAAAAATTAGAAATTGAGTTTTAAATGCAGAAATGTTGGCATTTAAAAGCCAAGAAGAAAAAACCAAACCGGGCAGAAATCGGTTGAGTTTTGGCCAAGTTATGATCATAAAACCGTTGTCCAGGACAAGGAAAAAATTGACCCAATTTTTGAAAAAAAATGTAAGGGGTTACATCGTTAAAATTGTCAAAAATTGGCCAAAAATTAGAAATTGAGTTTTAAATGCAGAAATGTTGGCATTTAAAAGCCAAGAAGAAAAAACCAAACCGGGCAGAAATCGGTTGAGTTTTGGCCAAGTTATGATCATAAAACCGTTGTCCAGGGCAAGGAAAAAATTGACCCAATTTTTAAAAAAAAATGTAAGGGGTTACATCGTTAAAATTGTCAAAAATTGGCCAAAAATTAGATATCGAGCTTTAAATGCAGAAATGTTGGCATTTAAAAGCCAAGAAGAAAAAACCAAACCGGGCAGAAATCGGTTGAGTTTTGGCCAAGTTATGATCATAAAACCGATGTCCAGGGCAAGGAAAAAATTGACCCAATTTTTAAAAAAAATGTAAGGGGTTACATCGTTAAAATTGTCAAAAATTGGCCAAAAATTAGATATCGAGCTTTAAATGCAGAAATGTTGGCATTTAAAAACCAAGAAGAAAAAACCAAACCAGACTGAAATCGGTTGAGTTTTGGCCAAGTTATGATCATAAAACCGTTGTCCAGGGCAAGGAAAAAATTGACCCAATTTTTAAAAAAAATGTAAGGGGTTACATCGTTAAAATTGTCAAAAATTGGCCAAAAATTAGATATCAAGCTTTAAATGCAGAAATGTTGGCATATAAAAACCAAGAAGAAAAAACCAAACCAGACTGAAATCGGTTGAGTTTTGGCCAAGTTATGATCATTAAACCGTTGTCCAGGGCAAGGAAAAAATTGACCCAATTTTTGAAAAAAATGTAAGGGGTTACATCGTTAAAATTGTCAAAAATTGGCCAAAAATTAGAAATTGAGTTTTAAATGCAGAAATGTTCGCATTTAAAAACCAAGAAGAAAAAACCAAACCGGACAGAAATCGGTTGAGTTTTGGCCAAGTTATGGTCATAAAACAGTTGAAGGATTCAGCAATTTTCAGCCAAAAAATTTGACCCAATTTTTGAAAAAAATGTAAGGGGTTACATCGTTAAAATTGTCAAAAATTGGCCAAAAATTAGAAATTGAGTTTTAAATGCAGAAATGTTGGCATTTAAAAGCCAAGAAGAAAAAACCAAACCGGACAGAAATCGGTTGAGTTTTGGCCAAGTTATGATCATTAAACCGTTGTCCAGGGCAAGGAAAAAATTGACCCAATTTTTGAAAAAAAATGTAAGGGGTTACATCGTTAAAATTGTCAAAAATTGGCCAAAAATTAGAAATTGAGTTTTAAATGCAGAAATGTTGGCATTTAAAAGCCAAGAAGAAAAAACCAAACCGGACAGAAATCGGTTGAGTTTTGGCCAAGTTATGATCATTAAACCGTTGTCCAGGGCAAGGAAAAAATTGACCCAATTTTTGAAAAAAAAATAAGGGGTTACATCGTTAAAATTGTCAAAAATTGGCCAAAAATTAGAAATTGAGTTTTAAATGCAGAAATGTTCGCATTTAAAAACCAAGAAGAAAACCCCAAACCGGACAGAAATCGGTTGAGTTTTGGCCAAGTTATGATCATTAAACCGTTGTCCAGGGCAAGGAAAAAATTGATCCAATTTTTGAAAAAAATGTAAGGGGTTACATCGTTAAAATTGTCAAAAATTGGCCAAAAATTAGAAATTGAGTTTTAAATGCAGAAATGTTCGCATTTAAAAACCAAGAAGAAAAAACCAAACCGGACAGAAATCGGTTGAGTTTTGGCCAAGTTATGGTCATAAAACAGTTGAAGGATTCAGCAATTTTCAGCCAAAAAATTTGACCCAATTTTTGAAAAAAATGTAAGGGGTTACATCGTTAAAATTGTCAAAAATTGGCCAAAAATTAGAAATTGAGTTTTAAATGCAGAAATGTTGGCATTTAAAAGCCAAGAAGAAAAAACCAAACCGGACAGAAATCGGTTGAGTTTTGGCCAAGTTATGATCATTAAACCGTTGTCCAGGGCAAGGAAAAAATTGACCCAATTTTTGAAAAAAAATGTAAGGGGTTACATCGTTAAAATTGTCAAAAATTGGCCAAAAATTAGAAATTGAGTTTTAAATGCAGAAATGTTCGCATTTAAAAACCAAGAAGAAAACCCCAAACCGGACAGAAATCGGTTGAGTTTTGGCCAAGTTATGATCATTAAACCGTTGTCCAGGGCAAGGAAAAAATTGACCCAATTTTTGAAAAAAAATATAAGGGGTTACATCGTTAAAATTGTCAAAAATTGGCCAAAAATTAGAAATTGAGTTTTAAATGCAGAAATGTTGGCATTTAAAAGTCAAGAAGAAAAAACCAAACCGGACAGAAATCGGTTGAGTTTTGGCCAAGTTATGGTCATAAAACCGTTGAAGGTGTTAGCAATTTTCAGCCAAAAAATTTGACCCAATTTTTGAAAAAAATATAAGGGGTTACATCGTTAAAATTTTCAAAAAATGGCCAAAAATTAGAAATTGAGTTTTAAATGCAGAAATGTTCGCATTTAAAAACCAAGAAGAAAACCCCAAACCGGACAGAAATCGGTTGAGTTTTGGCCAAGTTATGATCATTAAACCGTTGTCCAGGGCAAGGAAAAAATTGACCCAATTTTTGAAAAAAATATAAGGGGTTACATCGTTAAAATTTTCAAAAAATGGCCAAAAATTAGAAATTGAGTTTTAAATGCAGAAATGTTCGCATTTAAAAACCAAGAAGAAAACCCCAAACCGGACAGAAATCGGTTGAGTTTTGGCCAAGTTATGATCATTAAACCGTTGTCCAGGGCAAGGAAAAAATTGACCCAATTTTTGAAAAAAAATATAAGGGGTTACATCGTTAAAATTGTCAAAAATTGGCCAAAAATTAGAAATTGAGTTTTAAATGCAGAAATGTTGGCATTTAAAAGTCAAGAAGAAAAAACCAAACCGGGCAGAAATCGGTTGAGTTTTGGCCAAGTTATGATCACTAAACCGTTGTCCAGGGCAAGGAAAAAATTGACCCAATTTTTGAGAAAAATGTAAGGGGTTACATCATTAAAATTGTCAAAAATTGGCCAAAAATTAGAAATTGAGTTTTAAATGCAGAAATGTTGGCATTTAAAAGTCAAGAAGAAAAAACCAAACCGGGCAGAAATCGGTTGAGTTTTGGCCAAGTTATGATCATAAAACCGTTGTCCAGGGCAAGGAAAAAATTGACCCAATTTTTGAAAAAAATGTAAGGGGTTACATCATTAAAATTGTCAAAAATTGGCCAAAAATTAGAAATTGAGTTTTAAATGCAGAAATGTTCGCATTTAAAAACCAAGAAGAAAACCCCAAACCGGACAGAAATCGGTTGAGTTTTGGCCAAGTTATGATCACTAAACCGTTGTCCAGGGCAAGGAAAAAATTGACCCAATTTTTGAAAAAAATGTAAGGGGTTACATCGTTAAAATTGTCAAAAATTGGCCAAAAATTAGAAATTGAGTTTTAAATGCAGAAATGTTCGCATTTAAAAACCAAGAAGAAAAAACCAAACCAGACTGAAATCGGTTGAGTTTTGGCCAAGTTATGGTCATAAAACCGTTGAAGGTGTTAGCAATTTTCAGCCAAAAAATTTGACCCAATTTTTGAAAAAAATATAAGGGGTTACATCGTTAAAATTGTCAAAAATTGGCCAAAAATTAGAAATTGAGTTTTAAATGCAGAAATGTTCGCATTTAAAAACCAAGAAGAAAAAACCAAACCAGACTGAAATCGGTTGAGTTTTGGCCAAGTTATGATCACTAAACCGTTGTCCAGGGCAAGGAAAAAATTGACCCAATTTTTGAAAAAAATGTAAGGGGTTACATCGTTAAAATTGTCAAAAATTGGCCAAAAATTAGAAATTGAGTTTTAAATGCAGAAATGTTGGCATTTAAAAACCAAGAAGAAAAAACCAAACCAGACTGAAATCGGTTGAGTTTTAGCCAAGTTATGGTCATAAAACCGTTGAAGGATTCAGCAATTTTCAGCCAAAAAATTTGACCCAATTTTTGAAAAAAATGTAAGGGGTTACATCGTTAAAATTGTCAAAAATTGGCCAAAAATTAGAAATTGAGTTTTAAATGCAGAAATGTTCGCATTTAAAAACCAAGAAGAAAAAACCAAACAAGACTGAAATCGGTTGAGTTTTGGCCAAGTTATGGTCATAAAACCGTTGAAGGATTCAGCAATTTTCAGCCAAAAAATTTGACCCAATTTTTGAAAAAAATATAAGGGGTTACATCGTTAAAATTGTCAAAAATTGGCCAAAAATTAGAAATTGAGTTTTAAATGCAGAAATGTTGGCATTTAAAAACCAAGAAGAAAACCCCAAACCGGACAGAAATCGGTTGAGTTTTGGCCAAGTTATGATCACTAAACCGTTGTCCAGGGCAAGGAAAAAATGGACCCAATTTTTGAAAAAAATGTAAGGGGTTACATCGTTAAAATTGTCAAAAATTGGCCAAAAATTAGATATCGAGTTTTAAATGCAGAAATGTTCGCATTTAAAAACCAAGAAGAAAAACCAAACCGGACAGAAATCGGTTGAGTTTTGGCCAAGTTATGGTCATAAAACCGTTGAAGGATTCAGCAATTTTCAGCCAAAAAATTTGACCCAATTTTTGAAAAAAATGTAAGGGGTTACATCGTTAAAATTGTCAAAAATTGGCCAAAAATTAGAAATTGAGTTTTAAATGCAGAAATGTTCGCATTTAAAAACCAAGAAGAAAAGACCAAACCAGACTGAAATCGGTTGAGTTTTGGCCAAGTTATGGTCATAAAACCGTTGAAGGTGTTAGCAATTTTCAGCCAAAAAATTTGACCCAATTTTTGAAAAAAATGTAAGGGGTTACATCGTTAAAATTGTCAAAAATTGGCCAAAAATTAGAAATTAAGCTTTAAATGCAGAAATGTTGGCATTTAAAAACCAAGAAGAAAAAACCAAACCAGACTGAAATCGGTTGAGTTTTGGCCAAGTTAGCAATTTTCAGCCAAAAAATTTGACCCAATTTTTGAAAGAAATATAGGGGGTTACATCGTTAAAATTGTCAAAAATTGGCCAAAAATTAGATATCGAGTTTTAAATGCAGAAATGTTCGCATTTAAAAACCAAGAAGAAAAAACCAAACCGGACAGAAATCGGTTGAGTTTTGGCCAAGTTATGGTCATAAAACCGTTGAAGGATTCAGCAATTTTCAGCCAAAAAATTTGACCCAATTTTTGAAAAAAATGTAAGGGGTTACATCGTTAAAATTGTCAAAAATTGGCCAAAAATTAGAAATTGAGTTTTAAATGCAGAAATGTTCGCATTTAAAAACCAAGAAGAAAAACCAAACCAGACTGAAATCGGTTGAGTTTTGGCCAAGTTATGATCACTAAACCGTTGTCCAGGGCAAGGAAAAAATTGACCCAATTTTTGAAAAAAATGTAAGGGGTTACATCGTTAAAATTGTCAAAAATTGGCCAAAAATTAGAAATTGAGTTTTAAATGCAGAAATGTTCGCATTTAAAAACCAAGAAGAAAAAACCAAACCAGACTGAAATCGGTTGAGTTTTGGCCAAGTTATGGTCATAAAACCGTTGAAGGTGTTAGCAATTTTCAGCCAAAAAATTTGACCCAATTTTTGAAAAAAATGTAAGGGGTTACATCGTTAAAATTGTCAAAAATTGGCCAAAAATTAGAAATTAAGTTTTAAATGCAGAAATGTTGGCATTTAAAAACCAAGAAGAAAAAACCAAACCAGACTGAAATCGGTTGAGTTTTGGCCAAGTTAGCAATTTTCAGCCAAAAAATTTGACCCAATTTTTGAAAGAAATATAAGGGGTTAAAAAACCAAGAAGAAAAAACCAAACCGGACAGAAATCGGTTGAGTTTTGGCCAAGTTATGGTCATAAAACCGTTGAAGGATTCAGCAATTTTCAGCCAAAAAATTTGACCCAATTTTTGAAAAAAATGTAAGGGGTTACATCGTTAAAATTGTCAAAAATTGGCCAAAAATTAGAAATTGAGTTTTAAATGCAGAAATGTTCGCATTTAAAAACCAAGAAGAAAAAACCAAACCAGACTGAAATCGGTTGAGTTTTGGCCAAGTTATGATCACTAAACCGTTGTCCAGGGCAAGGAAAAAATTGACCCAATTTTTGAAAAAAATGTAAGGGGTTACATCGTTAAAATTGTCAAAAATTGGCCAAAAATTAGAAATTGAGTTTTAAATGCAGAAATGTTCGCATTTAAAAACCAAGAAGAAAAAACCAAACCAGACTGAAATCGGTTGAGTTTTAGCCAAGTTATGGTCATAAAACCGTTGAAGGATTCAGCAATTTTCAGCCAAAAAATTTGACCCAATTTTTGAAAAAAATGTAAGGGGTTACATCGTTAAAATTGTCAAAAATTGGCCAAAAATTAGATATCGAGCTTTAAATGCAGAAATGTTGGCGTTTAAAAACCAAGAAGAAAAAACCAAACAAGACTGAAATCGGTTGAGTTTTGGCCAAGTTATGGTCATAAAACCGTTGAAGGTGTTAGCAATTTTCAGCCAAAAAATTTGACCCAATTTTTGAAAAAAATATAAGGGGTTACATCGTTAAAATTGTCTAAAATTGGCCAAAAATTAGAAATTGAGTTTTAAATGCAGAAATGTTCGCATTTAAAAACCAAGAAGAAAAAACCAAACCAGACTGAAATCGGTTGAGTTTTGGCCAAGTTATGGTCATAAAACCGTTGAAGGTGTTACCAGTTTTCAGCCAAAAAATTTGACCCAATTTTTAAAAAAAATATAAGGGGTTACATCGTTAAAATTGTCAAAAATTGGCGAAAAATTAGAAATTAAGTTTTAAATGCAGAAATGTTGGCATTTAAAAACCAAGAAGAAAAAACCAAACCAGACTGAAATCGGTTGAGTTTTGGCCAAGTTAGCAATTTTCAGCCAAAAAATTTGACCCAATTTTTGAAAGAAATATAAGGGGTTACATCGTTAAAATTGTCAAAAATTGGCCAAAAATTAGAAATTGAGTTTTAAATGCAGAAATGTTGGCATTTAAAAACCAAGAAGAAAACCCCAAACCGGACAGAAATCGGTTGAGTTTTGGCCAAGTTATGATCACTAAACCGTTGTCCAGGGCAAGGAAAAAATGGACCCAATTTTTGAAAAAAATGTAAGGGGTTACATCGTTAAAATTGTCAAAAATTGGCCAAAAATTAGATATCGAGTTTTAAATGCAGAAATGTTCGCATTTAAAAACCAAGAAGAAAAAACCAAACCGGACAGAAATCGGTTGAGTTTTGGCCAAGTTATGGTCATAAAACCGTTGAAGGATTCAGCAATTTTCAGCCAAAAAATTTGACCCAATTTTTGAAAAAAATGTAAGGGGTTACATCGTTAAAATTGTCAAAAATTGGCCAAAAATTAGAAATTGAGTTTTAAATGCAGAAATGTTCGCATTTAAAAACCAAGAAGAAAAAACCAAACCAGACTGAAATCGGTTGAGTTTTGGCCAAGTTATGGTCATAAAACCGTTGAAGGTGTTAGCAATTTTCAGTCAAAAAATTTGACCCAATTTTTAAAAAAAGTATAAGGGGTTACATCGTTAAAATTGTCAAAAATTGGCCAAAATTAGAAATTGAGTTTTAAATGCAGAAATGTTCGCATTTAAAAACCAAGAAGAAAACCCCAAACCGGACAGAAATCGGTTGAGTTTTGGCCAAGTTATGATCACTAAACCGTTGTCCAGGGCAAGGAAAAAAGTGACCCAATTTTTGAAAAAAATATAAGGGGTTACATCGTTAAAATTGTCAAAAATTGGCGAAAAATTAGAAATTAAGTTTTAAATGCAGAAATGTTGGCATTTAAAAGCCAAGAAGAAAAAACCAAACCGGGCAGAAATCGGTTGAGTTTTGGCCAAGTTATGATCATAAAACCGTTGTCCAGGGCAAGGAAAAAATTGACCCAATTTTTGAAAAAAAATGTAAGGGGTTACATCGTTAAAATTGTCAAAAATTGGCCAAAAATTAGAAATTGAGTTTTAAATGCAGAAATGTTAGCATTTAAAAGCCAAGAAGAAAAAACCAAACCGGGCAGAAATCGGTTGAGTTTTGGCCAAGTTATGATCATAAAACCGTTGAAGGAGTTAGCAATTTTCAGCCAACAAATTTGACCCAATTTTTGAAAAAAATATAAGGGGTTACATCGTTAAAATTGTCAAAAATTTGCCAAAAATTAGAAATTGAGTTTTAAATGCAGAAATGTTCGCAGAAATGTTCGCAAGAAGAAAAAACCAAACCACACTGAAATCGGTTGAATTTTAGCCAAGTTATGATCATAAAATCGTTGAAGGTGTTAGCAATTTTAAGCCAAAAAATTTGACCCAATTTTTGAAAAAAATGTAAGGGGTTACATCGTTAAAATTGTCAAAAATTGGCCAAAAATGAGATATTGAGTTTTAAATGCAGAAATGTTCCAATTTAAAAGCTAAGAAGAAAACACCAAACCAGACTGAAATCGATTGAGTTTTGGCCAAGTTATGATCATAAAACTGTTGAAGGGGTTAGCAATATTCAGCCAAAAAATTTAACCCAATATTATTTTATTTTATACATTTATTTCCGACCTAATAAATAATAATTTTATAATATTATCAACATTTTTCATTCATTAGAATTTTCTTTTATTTGTTTGTTTATAATAAAGTGTAGGAAAATTTATAAGTTATTATATTATTTTAAAATTAATAAGTCAATATACTTTTATTTTATATCATTATATTTTTCTATATGTAAAATAACATAAAAGTTTTTTTATTTGATAAAAACACAATTTTTAATCAAATATACTAAAATGCATTAAATTAACCGCCTAGTTTCAATTTTAATTTAAAAAGACGATGAGTGCCCGCCATTTAGATTAACCGCCAAGTTTAAATTCCAATGTAAAATGAATATAAAAAGAATTAACTGCCAAATTTGAATTTAAATTTAAAATAATGACAGGTAACCGCCAAATTAGTTAACTGCCAAATTTGAATTCAAATTCAAAATGACGATAGGTCCCGCCGATTAACAAGGCTACAGTCTGCGATAACTTCCATACCAAGATCTGTCGGTGGTTCGAAACTCGGGAACTTTATAACAGCTTATAACAGATCTCCGTCGCTCTTTTCTGCTTTCTGTTCGCCTGGTGCATGAAATCCAGAAAATGGTGAATTTGTACTGAAAATGTAGAGATTGAAGCCGGGTTTTGCCTACAACAACTACAACAACTATTTTACACCAACAATATGTTGTAGAACAACAAAAAAAAATTAAATATGTTAACTAAACCGCAAAATTTGAATTTAAAATTATGATAGGTACCCGCCATATAGGTAAGCCGCTAAGTTTGAAATCAAATTTAAAAAGACTGTGGGTGGCCGCTATACAAATTAACTGGCAAATTTAAATTCAACTTTTAAATGATGATAAGTAACCGCCGAATCAGTCAACTGCCAAATTTGAATTTAATTTTAAAATAATGACAGGTAACCGCCAACTAAGTTAACTGCCAAATTTGAATTCAAATTCAAAATGACGATAGGTCCCGCCGATTAACAAGGCTACAGTCTGCGATAACTTCCATACCAAGATCTGTCGGTGGTTCGAAACTCGGGAACTTTATAACAGCTTATAACAGATCTCCGTCGCTCTTTTCTGCTTTCTGTTCGCCTGGTGCATGAAATCCAGAAAATGGTGAATTTGTACTGAAAATGTAGAGATTGAAGCCGGGTTTTGCCTACAACAACTACAACAACTATTTAACACCAACAATATGTTGTAGAACAACAAAAAAAAAATTAAATATGTTAACTAAACCGCAAAATTTGAATTTAAAATAATGATAGTTACCCGCCATATAGGTTAGTCGCTAAGTTTGAAATCGAATTTAAAAAGACTGTGGGTGGCCGCTATACAAATTAACTGGTAATTGCCAAATCAGCCAAACCAAACCAGACTGAAATCGGTTGAGTTTTGGCCAAGTTATGATCAAAAAACCGTTGTCCAGGCCAAAAAAAAATTTGACCGATTTTTTCAAAAAAATGTAAGGGGTTACATCGTTAAAATTGTCAAAAATTGGCCAAAAATTAGATATCGAGTTTTAAATGCAAAAATGTTGGCATTTAAAAACCGAAAAGGAAAAACCAAACCGGACAGAAATCCGTTGAGTTTTAGCCAAGTTATGGTCATAAAACCGTTGAAGGAGTTAGCAATTTTCAGCCAAAAGATTTGACCCAATTTTTGAAAAAAATATAAGGGGTTACATCGTTAAAATTGTCAAAAATTGGCGAAAAATTAGAAATTAAGTTTTAAATGCAGAAATGTTGGCATATAAAAGCCAAGAAGAAAATACCAAACCGGACAGAAATCGGTTGAGTTTTGGCCAAGTTATGGTCATAAAACCGTTGTCCGGGGCAAGGAAGAAATTGACCCAATTTTTGAAAAAATGTAAGGGGTTACATCGTTAAAATTGTCAAAAATTGGCCCAAAGTTAGATATCGAGTTTTAAATGCAGAAATGTTGGCATTTAAAAGCCAAGAAGAAAATACCAAACCGGACAGAAATCGGTTGAGTTTTGGCCAAGTTATGATCATTAAACCGTTGTCCAGGGCAAGGAAGAAATTGACCCAATTTTTGAAAAAATGTAAGGGGTTACATCGTTAAAATTGTCAAAAATTGGCCCAAAGTTAGATATCGAGTTTTAAATGCAGAAATGTTCGCATTTAAAAACCAAGAACAAAAAACCAAACCGGACTGAAATCGGTTGAGTTTTGGCCAAGTTATGGTCATAAAACCGTTGAAGGAGTTAGCAATTTTCAGCCAAAAAATTTGACCCAATTTTTGAAAAAAATATAAGGGGTTACATCGTTAAAATTGTCAAAAATTGGCCAAAAATTAGATATCGAGTTTTAAATGCAGAAATGTTCGCATTTAAAAACCAAGAACAAAAAACCAAACCGGACCGAAATCGGTTGAGTTTTGGCCAAGTTATGGTCATAAAACCGTTGAAGGAGTTAGCAATTTTCAGCCAAAAAATTTGACCCAATTTTTGAAAAAATTATAAGGGGTTAAAATTATCAAAAATTGGCCAAAAATGAGATATCGAGTTTTAAGTGCAGAAATGTTGGCATTTAAAAACCAAGAAAAAAAACCAAACCAGACTGAAATCGGTTGAGTTTTGGCCAAGTTATGGTCATAAAACCGTTGAAGGTGTTAGCAATTTTCAGCAAGGAAAAAATTGACCCAATTTTTAAAAAAAATGTAAGGGGTTACATCGTTAAAATTGTCAAAAATTGGCCAAAAATTAGATATCGAGCTTTAAATGCAGAAATGTTGGCATTTAAAAACCAAGAAGAAAAAACCAAACCAGACTGAAATCGGTTGAGTTTTGGCCAAGTTATGGTCATAAAACCGTTGAAGGTGTTACCAGTTTTCAGCCAAAAAATTTGACCCAATTTTTAAAAAAAATATAAGGGGTTACATCGTTAAAATTGTCAAAAATTGGCCAAAAATGAGAAATTGAGTTTTAAATGCAGAAATGTTGGCATTTAAAAACCAAGAAGAAAACCCCAAACCGGACAGAAATCGGTTGAGTTTTGGCCAAGTTATGATCACTAAACCGTTGTCCAGGGCAAGGAAAAAATGGACCCAATTTTTGAAAAAAATGTAAGGGGTTACATCGTTAAAATTGTCAAAAATTGGCCAAAAATTAGATATCGAGTTTTAAATGCAGAAATGTTCGCATTTAAAAACCAAGAAGAAAAAACCAAACCGGACAGAAATCGGTTGAGTTTTGGCCAAGTTATGGTCATAAAACCGTTGAAGGATTCAGCAATTTTCAGCCAAAAAATTTGACCCAATTTTTGAAAAAAATGTAAGGGGTTACATCGTTAAAATTGTCAAAAATTGGCCAAAAATTAGAAATTGAGTTTTAAATGCAGAAATGTTCGCATTTAAAAACCAAGAAGAAAAAACCAAACCAGACTGAAATCGGTTGAGTTTTGGCCAAGTTATGGTCATAAAACCGTTGAAGGTGTTAGCAATTTTCAGCCAAAAATTTGACCCAATTTTTAAAAAAAATATAAGGGGTTACATCGTTAAAATTGTCAAAAATTGGCCAAAAATGAGAAATTGAGTTTTAAATGCAGAAATGTTCGCATTTAAAAACCAAGAAGAAAAAACCAAACCGAACAGAAATCGGTTGAGTTTTGGCCAAGTTATGATCATAAAACCGTTGTCCAGGACAAGGAAAAAATTGACCCAATTTTTGAAAAAAATGTAAGGGGTTACATCGTTAAAATTGTCAAAAATTGGCCAAAAATTAGACATTGAGTTTTAAATGCAGAAATGTTTGCATTTAAAAACTAAGAAGAAAAAACCAAACCAGAATGAAATCGGTTGAGTTTTAGCCAAGTTATGATCATAAAACCGTTGAAGGTGTTAGCAATTTTCAGCCAAAAAATTTGACCCAATTTTTGAAAAAAATGTAAGGGGTTACATCGTTAAAATTGTCAAAAATTGACCAAAAATTAAATATTGAGTTTTAAATGCAGAAATGTTGGCATTTAAAAACCAAGAAGAAAAAACCAAACCGGACAGAAATCGGTTGAGTTTTGGCCAAGTTATGGCAAAAAACATTGAAAGTGTCATCGTTAAAATTGTCAAAAATTGGCCAAAAATTAGATATTGAGTTTTAAATGCAGAAATGTTGGCATTTAAAAACCAAGAAGAAAAAACCAAACCGGACAGAAATCGGTTGAGTTTTGGTCAAGTTATGGCAAAAAACATTGAAAGTATTAACAGATTTTATTTTTGTTGTTGGTTAAATGTATTTTGCTCAAAATGTTGTTGTACACACGTGGTTGTTGTTAAAAGCTAGCTCAACGCTCCAATTTTGATGTTTTCAGTACAAATTCTCGCTCATCCGATTTCAGATACCAGGCGAACAGAAGGCAGCAGATGGAGGATGAATTATTGGCGCCCCTGTTGGAATTTGGGTGAAACAGTGCTATTTTTAGCGCCCCCTGTCGGAATTTTGCTGAAACTGTGCGAGCTTTTAGCCTGGTTTTAAGCCACATCGAAAAGCTCATCAGTAAAGCTTTAAAGCTCGCAAAGTTTTAGCAAAATTCCGACAGGGGGCGCTAAAATTAGCACTGTTTCACCCGAACTCCGACAGGGGGCGCCAATAATTAATCCTCCATCTGCTGCCTTCTGTTCGCCTGGTATCTGAAATCGGATGAGCGAGAATTTGTACTGAAAACATCAAAATTGGAGCGTTGAGCTAGCTTTTAACAACAACCACGTGTGTACAACAACATTTTGAGCAAAATAAATTTTAACAACAACAAAATTAAATCTGCTAACACCTTCAATGTTTTTTCGATCATAACTTGGCTTAAACTCAACCGATTTCATTTTGGTTTGGTTCCTTCTTCTTGGTTTTTACAGGCGAACATTTCTGCATTTATAACTCAATTTCTAATTTTTGGCCAATTTTTGACAATTTTATCGATGTAACCCCTTATAAAAAAATGAAAAAATCGAATAAAATTTTGGATTTTAGATTTGATTAATTTCAACGTCATTTAATGCTCATATTAAAACGATATATATAAATATGCGTGACATTCCTTAATACTCTTTTTTTGAACAAAGTAATGAACATTTGATTTTATATAATTTCGTTATCCGCGGAAGGGTTTTTGGCCTAAAAACTGCTAACACCTTTAATGGTTTGAACTTGGCTTAAACTCAACCGATTTCAGTTTGGTTTGGTTTCTTCTTCTTGGTTTTACAGGCGAACATTTCTGCATTTATAACTCGATTTATAATTCCCGCTGCTTATAAATTGTAATATTATAAAAATTTTTCAATTTTTCTTAATAGATAACGCATAACAATGCGTATTCATTATTATTATTTTTTATCCATGCATAGCAGAAATGTTGTTCCGAAACAACAAGGAAAACAAACTAATGTACAAATTGTTCCTGTTGTCTTATGCAAAAGCAAAGATTCAATCGTGTCATTTTAAGTACAGATTGATGCATTTTTGAATTTCATGAAGCAGGCGCAGAAGGCAGCAGATGGAGGATTTACTTTGATGAAATCTCCAAGAGTGCCATCTAGGGATAGAATCAAGAACTTATCTGAGACTGCAACAGTTAATTATACCTTATTTTGCTGAAACTTATCGTCTTGTTGATTTCTAACGCCTATTGATTTTTAAAATTGTTAAATTAATTTACTTTCTTTTTTTTTAATATAATTGTTAATCCAATGACGGTGACATTTTACATACAGAAAATTATTCAATTGACTCCTTCACCAAGTTGTAAACTACTGACTGAAATTAGAACACGAACTGATGACTCAGTGCAGCGTCAATAAGAAGAATACACACGCTTAGTGACTATATTAAGGCGAGCTTAGCATTTATTGTTAATATCGAACATTAATTACAGCAATGTTGTTTTTAAACATTAAATTTAGGCTAAGAAAGCCTCAATATAAAAAAAGTTAATAGTAATCGTAAAACCTGGGGACTACCCCAACTTAAGTTCTACTCTTAATTTAACAGGGATCCCTATGGTTCACTTCTTGAACTTTTGCTTCTTTCCCTCTTTCCCGCCCTCCTTCAACGTCTTCTGCTGTCCAATCTGCTTTTTCTTCAACTTATTCTGCATTTTAATGGGCTTGCCTTCCAGCAATGGTGCATCTCTATCTACATGTGGTGCCTTCTTTAGCTTTAAAGGGGTCTTCGACATGGCTGGAGTCTTGGGTTGCTTCCCCGAGGTTTGCCTTCCTTCAGTTGTGGCAGGTGAAGCGCTACCATTTACCGTTGGCCTTGGAACTTTGGATGGTGACTCGGTTTTGTGAACTTTCTTGTCTGCTTCCCAGGCTTTTTTTACCTTCGCAGCCTCTTCTTTCTTCTTAGATGCCTTCCCTTCTGTTTTTGAAGCCGCTGCATTACCATTGGATTGGACCGTTTTGGTGAGAGGGTCGCTCCATCGGACTTTTTTCTCCTTTTCTGGATTTTCTGGCTTTGGTTTCTTGGGCGCCTTGACGGGCTTTTCGAACACCTTGGCTACGTACTTCGTTTTGCTCTCCTCCAACTTCTTCTTCTTCAGATCCTGCTCAATATCTGTGAGACTGGGCTTGCCTGCACGCTTGCCCAATAACTTACGGGGAACCTTATCATCCGCTGCCGTCTCCTTTTCAGTTTCCGCTTCAGTTGCGCCTTCTTTGCTGGAGGTCGCTTCTGCTTCGATGCCGGCGTCCAGTTGCTTTTCATCTTCCTCCTGCTGCTCCTTGGTCAGCGGTATTGTGTTGGAGAACTTCTTCAGCTTGGCCACGTAAAAGCCATCCATGTTGTGGGTGTGCGGATAGTAGCGCTTGGTGAGGTTCAAGCTGGGATGAAAGCGGTGCTGACGAAACTTTGTAAAGCCCTCGACGCCAAAGTCCAAGCCAGTGGGCACCAGCTTGACATTGCGCTTCTTTAGCGCGTAGTCGATGACCCACTCATTCTCCTCCGGCAGCACGGAGCAAGTCGAGTATACAATGTAGCCACCGGTCGACGATTTCGCGTCCACACAATCAATGGCCGAAAGCAGAAGTTTGCGCTGCAGGTTATAACACCTCTGGACATCCACATCCGACTTGGTTGTCTTTACACTGGGATCCTTGGAAACCACGCCAGTGCCGGTGCAAGGAGCGTCAAGCAGGACGCGGTCGAAGCCGGTGATAATGTTTCTAAACTTGGTGCCATCCTCGCAGCTGACGATAGCATTCACAATGCCTAACCGATGAAAATTGGCCTGAACTGCCTTGACGCGATCCCGATTAAAGTCGTTGGCGAACAGCGTTCCGGTGTTCTTCATGATCGAAGCAATGTGCGATCCCTTGCCACCAGGCGCCGAGCACATGTCCAGGATACGTTCGTTTTCTTGCGGAGCGAGCGCCATTACCGGAAGCAGCGAGGAGGCACCCTGGCACATGTAGTGACCAGCCAAGTACTCCGGCGTGGCACCAAGCGGCACCTGCGAGTTGAAAACAACTAATCCCACCTTTGTCCACTTGCCCAGTGGATCCAAATTCACGCCACGATTGATCAGAGCTGCGGCCAAGTCCCGGCGACGTGTCTTCAGCGTGTTGGTGCGAATGGTCAGTGGGCGGGCCACCTGAAAATATGAATATAAATATTTAAAAAAGTTTAAAAAGCTGACTTGCAAGTTGACCTACCTCTGAGGCCTCTAGGTACTCCATGAGTTCGGTTAGCGGGAACATGTCCATCAGCTTCTCCATCAAAAACTCATTGTAGCTGTAGTAGAGGCACAAATCCTGGCGCAGCAGCTCAATGTACTCGCCGCGAGAACGACCCGCCTGACGATATTTCTTGAAATCAGACAGTACCAAGGTAACATCTTTAATGCGCTGCTGCACTTGCTGTAGGGTGAGATCCTCGCTTTTCTCCTCCTCATTGGGCAGCTGGAACACATCCTGATGATCGACCGTCATTTGCATTTCCTCGTCGGCCAGCTGAGCGTCCTTGGCCTCGCGCTTCTTAAGCTTTTTGTTGGCGCG
Source organism: Drosophila jambulina (assembly GCA_018152175.1). Taxonomy (NCBI): domain Eukaryota; kingdom Metazoa; phylum Arthropoda; class Insecta; order Diptera; family Drosophilidae; genus Drosophila; species Drosophila jambulina. The sequence continues at coordinate 22,301,482 of JAECXH010000113.1, read as the reverse complement.
CTCAATGGGCAGCTTGTCGTCGTCATCATCATCGTCGTCGTCGTCCTCATCGCTCTCTACCTCGGCTGCATCCTCGTCGCCGGAAATGTCAAAGTCATCGTCCGAGTTGGCCTCATCGTCGGAGAGATCGGCCAGCTTGACCACCTGAGCAGTGTCTTCATCGGAATCCTCCTCTTCTTCATCCTCGACCTCCTCTTCCTCATCGTCATCCTCGTCATCGTCGTCCTCCACTTCCTGGTCTTCCTCGGCGGATTCGCCTGCATCGAGACCATTTTCATCTCCAGAGTCTTCCTCAAATGCATCATCATTCTCCTCCTCCTCAGACTCGGGTTCTGGCAAATCCTTTCCCTTTTTGGGCTTCAGCCAAGTATCGTTGTCGTCTGTGAAGCCCTTGGGTGCCGGCACCAATTGTGGCACTTCCTCGTCGGAGGAAGCCTCTTGGGCCTTCACGTTTTCCTCCGGCTCGCTGTCACTGTTGTAGGCCGTTTTGCGTCGGACTTGTGGCTGCTTCTTGACACCCTTGGCCCGCTTTTCTTGGAGCTTCGCCTTTTGCACTACTTTTTTGCTCCCGCTTGACGAAACGTTGCTTTTGACGGTGGGATAGCTTCTTATCTTCCTCTTCCATGGGAGCTGTCAAGGGACGCATTTGAAATTAATAGCCGGCGGTCAGTGACGAACTTTCTTGGCCACTTACCAAAGGATTTTTTGCGGAAGACGGGCGGTCCCTGCTTGCGCGCTTTCCGGCCAGGTCCCTTTTTTGGTTTTTCATTATATTCAGCCTTGCGACCCATATTTTTAACTTAATTTAACTGTTTTAGTAGCTGATATAAAAACGTGAGAATTTACCACGTGCGCGATAGTTGATAAATTCAATATGTGTGCTGCCAACTTGGTTTAAAATACTTCAATAATAATAATATGATGAATATATATTTTGAACAGGTATTATGCTCTATAAAAACGCTTTAGAGATACACTTAATAATTCGTATTACATTAACTTTCTTAACTGACTTAAATTATAAAACCCAAGTTAAAAATTGCTGACAATTTGAAATATTAATTCCGTTACAAAGAACGATGACTGGTATTTTTGAAGACCCGAGTCACGGTCATACTGAAGGCGGGTTCAAACAACTGCGCCTTTTGTAAGTTTATTTTTGCAAATCATGGCTTACCAGGATAAAATTGCCGAATTTAAGTGCTGGGCCACTAGGCTGGGCTGTCCGCCCTCTGCACTGCCCATCGACGATGGCCTGGGAAGGTAAAAGCCAGCAGAAATTCTTTAAATCCAATTTCTGATTGAAAACAAACCTTTGATTTCTCAAGGATCTTTAAGTCAGGCTCCAGTCTTCTTCTGAGCCAACTGCAGGCGCGAATCCATCCGCAGGAGGTAGTGCGAGAGCTCCGCGAAAACCTACTGATCGCCCAAGTGGCCCGCTACAAGGACAAGGTTGTGCCGCTGGCTTCCCGCAGCTTCCAGCCACCGGAGCTACAACGATATCAGCAAATGCAGCAGCTAAAGAAGCAGAAGCAGAAAGCGGATCAGCAGTTGGCGGATGCCCGAAAGGAATACCAGAGACTAGCCGCCAGTATTAGAACCAAGAGTGGGTATTCTCTGCTAGGTTATAAATCAAAGATTATCCTTGAATTAATACTCCCCCCGCAGACATTCAATCCATCAATGCCACGAACCGGAAGCAACTCCTGGAGGTGAAATGCAATATCCTCAAGCTGAAGCTGGAGTCGCTAAAGAAGGGCTCCGAGCAGGCGCAGAAGACCAAAATCCAGATCCTGGCCACCACGCCAGTGGCGCTGAACGCGAGGAATGCCAGCGAGAAGCAAGCGTTCCGCGATGTTGAAGCGGCGCTCAAGAAGCTGGAGAACTTCTACGGGATGTGCGACGAGGACACCAATGCTCACACCCTGGCGGAGGTCAAACGGCAGCTGTGGGATGAAATGCGTACCATCTTTGCGGATACACCAAACTCCACGCTGCTGAATGTAATCATGAAGATCAAGGAGGAGCAGCTGCAGCACATACTGCACCTTAATGAAGCCAGGGACAACCCCACAATGGCAAAACCTCAACTCAATAGCTACGAGTTGAAGCTGTTGAAGACTAAGGCCGACATGCTGGGACTGGCTGCGAAATCTCTGTCCGCCCACAAGGAGCTGGAGGTAAGGGAGGCGCGCTTCTGCCAGGAGTATAGCGACTTTGTGGACGAACTGCAGCAGAAGGTGCACAGCTTTAATGGAATCGATGGCGACTCTGAAGATGCAGAGGCTGCCGATGAGCTGATTAGCGACTATCTTGTCCAGTACAATATGCGAAACTTCAATCGCGCCCAGAACGACTTCTTGCGCGAACAGATTGACCAGCTGCGCCAAGAACTGGATGCCGGAAGCAGCCATCTGGAGAGCCACGACCTGAAGCTCGGCTCCGTGAAGCAGGTGTACGGCGACATCAACGCCTCGATCAATCGCATTCAACAGGATATGGTGCAGCTGTCGCAGATTAAGGACAAGATCATCTTTTCCCGCAACATGATGAAGAACCTGCTGGATGACCTGCAGGCCACGGCGCAGAAGCAGAACGCCAAGTCCCAGCTGATGAGCACTAAGCTGAAGGTCAGCAACATGTCAATGTTGGGCGCCGAGAGTTTCTGCCTGGCCAACGACAGCGTCTTTTCCAGCACTAAAATGGAGCTCGATTGCAGTGCAAGTATTATGAACTCATCCATGCGCCGCAGCTTTGATAACAAGACCTTGATGCCGGGAGCAGGCGATTTCACAATCCTGGTGCCACAATCCAGCGCCACAGTGCCCGCACACCTACTAGAACTGAACACCTTTGCGGAAATGTCACTGGAAAAGCTGAGCTGCCTGTCACGAGCCTGGTAAATACAAATGCGTTGAGGGGAAACGAAGGAATTTCCAATTAATGTTTCTGGCTTTCAGCTCCTTCCTTCTGTCGGCCAATCCGCTTATCGTGGAGGGTCAGGAGCTGGCCTCCACCGTTCAACTGGCGCCCGGCTATCTTCTGACACCCTTTGGCGCCCTGCAGGAAGTCCGCAAACGTATTTTGTGGGCGGCGGCAATTGCCGCGCACACGTCTGACTTGAAATTGAATTTGGAGCCGTTAATTGGTAAGCTCAATCTCAGACATTTTGTCCTCATATCCGGCCAGACTGGAAAATAACCCTCCCGTTCTGTCCCCAGTTGATCCGCACGATTTGAGGCTGAAGGCGAGCCGTCAGCAGGACGAAATGGACCAGTTGCTGGACAACATGCAAGCTATTGGGGTAAAAACCCAGTTGCAACGGGACAGGGCCGAGCGCATCTATCGCTTCCTGCTCGAAAATCCGCTGCGGCGCTTCGTTCCGCCCAGCAAGCGGCACAATAATGGCTCCTTTACGGACTATGAGTCCGAGTTCAATCTCTACTACCGCATGGCCGTTAATGGTGGCTCGATGAGAAGTGGAAATCTTGATTAGATTTAACTCAATTTATCTTATTGTTCTCATTTTCAAACATATCCTTTTAAAACTAAATGTATTCTTTGTTGTAAACTAAAAGTAAAGGTCTCTGTGCTTTTGTTTTTCAGATATTTTTATTGATTTTTTTTTTGTTTGTTCATTTGTTTTTTTGTCGTTGCTTTTATCTTTTTTTTCTTGAAATACAAAGTCCAAATTGATTTTAATCGTCGTCGCAGTCACACAAAAACTTGGCTTAAATATCTTATTTTGTTGTTGTCTTGTAAAAGAATTTCGCATTGTGCTTAAAACCTAAGTAGAGATGTTTACAGATGTTTTTGCCTCGATTTAATGCAAGAGTTAGTACTATCATTAGGGTTACTCGAGTTGTCACGAGAATACTTTATTATTTATTAAATAAAAAATAAAATATCTCTGTCCCCCAGTGGAGCGGAAACAGTGCGGAAATGCTGTATATCGTGCTAATATTAAGGTATTTAAAACATATACAGTGCCAAATTAGAAAGCAAAGCGGACGGGCATTTAGGGATGTATATAGAGGGATAGTTTGATATAAGTTATCCCTACAAAACATGCATCGATGCGCCAGGGTTGTAGTTGGTTTCTTGGCCCAAAGGTAGGTGCTAATAAATTATATTGATCCTCGCGGTTCTACGACGTCCCCCTCTTTTTCACTTAGCATACTTCTTAACTTAAGACATAATATATTGGACGTAAGAAAACGGAAACGGGAGCTACAACAGATTTTTCGTATAAGAACTGGAATTCCGGAATCATTTGAGACTTCTATTGCGCGGTTATAAGGTATATCTATATATTATTTATGATTATGTTTATGCATTCGAGGGCTGAGTGTGATGGATTGTTTTGTTTGTTGGTTGGTTGGACTCGGAGAGTGGATTGGCTTATCTGGCGAAGATCAGCGCCGCCAGGATGCCCACCAGAGCGAACGAAGTAGCGGCCACTTCCTCGGCACCGGCATACGACGCCTGACCGCAGGCCGGCGGGCATACAGGAATGATGGTCTCGAAGAGATTGACGCGCGCCTCCGCCTCGCCAAAGCGATTGGTGGCCTTGCACACATAATCCCCATACTGACGCTTCTCAATGGTGATCACGCGAAGCGTCGAGTCGGAGTACTCGTCGGCGGTGGCAAAGTGAGAAATGCTGTAGTGCTGGTTGTTGGCCAGCTGTATGTCATCCTTGGTCCAGACAATAGCTGGCGGTGGGTACGCCTCGATGTGGCACTCCAAATCCATGTCGTATTGCAGGGCTTGTCCCAGCCGGGGTCGGGGCACAGTGATCACGGGCGCAAACTCCACCTCCACATTTACATTACGACGATCACCCTTGCTTACGCCATTGTCGGCCACACAGTAGTAGGTGCCGCGATCCTCCTTCTTGACCGACTTGATGCGCAGGATGTTGCCAGAATAGGTGGCACTATCTGGAATGGGATAGGATGGAGAGCGAAATATAAATATAACAGAAAGTATTCTCTATAAAAATATATTTTATTTTAAAGCAATTAAATCTTGTCTTTGCTTAAATAATGACTTATAATGTCGTATAAATCGCCACGAATAATTGCCCTTTTGAACTGCGGCGTAACAGTTTGCATTAACCAAAGAGTGGCAGCTTTAATGTGATCCGGTCCTAGGCGCGCGTTCATGTGCGAACACATCTATTCAATGTTAGTGGCGGCTATTAATGGAGCAGCTCTAAACGCTCTCCCGACCGGGGCAGCTATTGTGTTTGTGCAGCGGGGAGCGGAGTCAAAAATCCGATTTTAATGAGCCAACACAAGGGGCACATCCGTTGGCACTTGCTGCGGGTGACCTTTTCCAGAGCAGTGTCCACGCCGTGTTCGCACAAAACAATGGCCACGTTAATGACCTCTAACAAGTAAACCATTTCGGGCCGAGCACTGCTCGCTCTGCTCGTTTGCTCTGCCAACTAATTTTGAAAAAAGTACGGAGTACGCCACTGCACTTAGGCATAAGTGCACGGAAGGATGGCCCAGGGAGTGGAAGGTAGCCGAGTTGAGTTGAGCCACTGAAGCGTAAACGTGAATGGGAATAGGAATTGCAGTGCGAATGCAAAATGCGAATTGCGAAAGGTGCTCCGGGTTCATAACCGGAAGTTGGCTGGGCTCAGCGGGCTAAATAGAGGGTGAGATGCAGGGGCAGCGAGTGCAATGAGCCTAGGGATCTGTTCCCTCTCATCCAAACTCACACACTCCTCCTCGCTGCGTGTCTGTGGCTGCTCTTCAAACATTTACCAAAACAATTCAGGCTCAAACAATTGACACAAACTACATAGGAGCAGAAAATCCACCGAGAGAAATATAGCTAATAAAGTTGTTCTTTAATATTTTAGGTATGCAAGTCTATTATTATTTGATTTTTAGCGGGCTAGATAAAAGTTATGTGGTTTGTGGCGTCCTTTTGGAAATCAGATCTCGAAATGTATTTATTTTTGTCTTTTTCTTGGTGAAACCAAAGTCAAGGAAATTAGGTTCGGGAAGCCGAAGTTTTTATACCCTTGCAGTTTGTAATGGGAATTAATATTAATATTACTTTGGAAATCTTTTCTGTGCTAGTTTTTATTAGATTAATACATCTGTCCACTGAATTTAAAATTTAAGAAATTATTTCTTTTTTTTCAATATTTCGCAATTTTAAAATTTTGAAAGAAAAAAATGTCGTCCTAAGATGCTTAGATCGATTGGTCGTTTGATGCTGATCAAGAATGTATATGCTTTTAGGGTCGGAAATGACTCCTTTACTGTGTAACACATTACATTGCCGTTAGTAAAGGATACATTTATTTTCATCGATTTTTTGCTTAAATAATTCTTAAGGTACCTCGCTCACAGCATAAGGCTTCCATTTTCTATTATCACTAACAATTGTATATAGATTTTAAGACAGGAATGAGTAATGTACTCTGAACCAGAATTTTTAAAAATATAGACTAAAAGTTTGCAGTATGTTTAAAAGAATATGTTTCAAATTTTAAAAAATAAACTCTAATCAATATTTTGCTCGGTGTTTAAAAAATTAGTTGGCGAAACCCGGGCGGAGTGGAAGCACTGACAGGCAGCCAGGAGAGAGCATTGACCAAAGCTCCGGAATGCCCTGAAAATATGTTTTATGCGAATTGCACACAAAATGCGGGCCACGGCGAGAGGGGAACTACCATATTCGAGTGCGGCTTGTGCCTGCTCAACTGAAACATTTCAAATTAATTGCGCCTGGGAATCGAAGTAACACATTTCATTAAAATTGGATTGACAAAGCCCCATACCCTCCTTTTCATTGCACTCCAAGAGCAAACAGTGTGATGCCAATGGGTTAAGGCGGAGTTGACGAGCTCAAATGGCATCTTGTCGTGATGCGGGCTTTTCATCCTCCTCTCACAGCCGAAAACAACGCAACATACTCATTTCAATATTAGAAAAACAAACATCTGAGCACGCCTTCGATATTTGTATATATGTATGCATATAACCGAGAGGCAGGCTTAAGAGACTGAGATCGAGAGGGGAATTGTTTTAATTAGTCCAAATGGAAAATGATTCACTTTGGATTACATGCACAGAAAGAGGGAGAGTGTTATGAGGGGCAGACATTTCTCTGAACAATTGGACAAGAATTGAAGATATAAAAGAAGGCGTTACATGCATATACATATAAAAGAGTGAGGCCTTAGAAACTTCTAATATATGGATAATCAGGTAATATTGCTTTTTAAAATTTTAAATGATACGAGTAAATATATTATCAGGAACGCAAACTTGTTTGTATATAAATTTTGAGTTTGAAATTTTGTATATCAATTATTTGAATGTTAACGAGTTATATAATTCTTATAAATTACTTGCTTGAAATTATTAAGGCTGAGCCGCTCTTTAGAATGATTACAATATAAAGGAAACATTTCCCAATCCAAACTACTTATAAACGAGGTATGAAGGCAAATACATATATTCATGAGAATTTATACACATCTCCGATGTATTAACTTACATACCTCTAGAGAATAATAAGACTTGGCGCCTTCAAAGTTAAGTAGGGGAAACCAACTAAATCCGCAAAATATTCTCAGAGCTCCCGAAAACAAAGGCCTTTTGCATCAATAAAAAATATACACTAAAGTAGTAAAGGTTATTTCTTCGCTCTTCCCAGCTCTGATCAGCATGTTGAACTTGTTGGGTTTGTAATTTACGAGCGTCTACTGTGGTCATGTCAGCCTGGGCTCACGAAAACAGGTTCTTTCTCTATCTCTAGGTTCTGTTTCAGTTTATGTTTCTGATGCCTCTTCCCTTAAGCATTTACCTCTGACTCCAGCAGAGTCCGATCGAAGCTGGAGTTATAGTTCACATGCAACCTACACTCAAATAACAAATATAAAGCTATTACCATTTTTTTACTATTTTTATGCCCTTTTTGATGGACTGCTGCTTACTTACTGGACTGTGAAATGATATGCAAGTCAGGTAGCAGAGTGCCTAGGAATTTCAGAGGTTCAAACATTTGTCGCCTATTTACCGTTGCGGCATGTAAAAACTAGAAAAACTCCAAGTTTTTCAAGCGGAGGTTGCGCATGCGCGTAATTGGGGCGTGTCGAGGAAAGTGGCAAATATTTAATTGCTAATTAGTTATGCGACGCAGACAGAGAGAGCAGCTGCCTGTATCTTGAGTTCAAAACATTTCTCATTCTCTGGCTTTAATTAATGCACAAATAATGTCTCGAATTGACTAAATACGAAACTTTCCGAGGGTTCGAAATCCATGAACTAGAGCATAAAGTCATTGAAACAGAACACGCCAAAGGGGAAGATCAATGACTGGGGCTGTGTTTGTTTGAGAATTTAAGATTATGTAAGAGTTCATGAATCGAAAACATGGTGTTGGCTTCGAATTACACAAACCATACTCGTATATCACTCGCTAAAGAAGCCCAAGGCAAAGGGGTTGGGTTTACGGTGTCCAAATATGTGCCTCTGAGTTCTATGATTTATTAGGCATCAGAACCTTGTATAATATCCATTGAATATTGACAAATTAAGAGTAAATTCCAGTTCAATCAAACTAATGATGATGCCCGCATTTCAGGGATCCTACAAAAGATATATAATAAGGAGAACGCGAGGCGGAAATAGGGCTATCCTCCCCAATTCCCATATCATGCCTGCGATCATCCATCAACGCCGAATGGTGCCAAGTAATTTCAGTTACTAATGAGAGAATTAAAAACACTTTGCACCGGCCAACACAGGATGGATGATGACTCCGACTCTGACTGTGCAATCTCCGACAACTAATGAAAGGAAAACACAACAAGAAAGAGAACGAACCCAGGCTACAGAAAAAGAAACACAAACAGAGCTCGAAGAGAGTGCAGGCAGGAAAGATGGAAACTGAAAAGGTAATGAAAGCCCCGACAAAACAGCCAGCCCAGGCGAGGCGGGTCCACACATTTGTTTTAGGCCGGCTTCCTTCAGAGAACCTGTCTGGGGCTCTCAGGCGAAATGAAAACAACGCTGCTAACGCAACAACACCCCGACCAAGTCCAACTCCTATCCTGTCCCTTGGGCAAACAACCAGAGAGATAAATTGTCAGTTGAAGAAAAAGGAAAATTGTGCAAGGGAAGAGAGGTGAGAATTGGGTTCCTGCCGGGGAGTGGGAGAAGGTGCGAAGTGCAGGTAGATCGAGCTGGGTCTGAAAGGATGCACCAGCTCCTTTGTACTCCAGAGGAAATGAAAAATGCTTGGGAAAAAGCAGCAGCACCAAATGGAAACAGGTGCACCGAGCACGAGCATGAGGTGTAGGAGTTGCTGGGATGACTATGTGACCCGCTTTGGTCTAGGTCTTGGCGCTTGGATGACTTTCAGCGTTAAATGCATCAAGAGCGCTCGCTCGGAAAATTAGAGACCCTGCCAGAAGGTGGAAAGGGTTGCTACTCCTAATTTTTCATAAACTACTTAAAAGGACAAACGAGTCACGCCGCCATTTTGTGAAGTAACAAAACAACCACCAAAGGCAGGACCAGGACGCGGACACGGACAGGACTGGGAACCCGGGGATAAACCGAAACGACGTGCATGCAAAAAATATGCGCACCAATCACAGGACCAGAGACGCCGCCCTTTCTCTCCCCTTCGTAAAACGTGTGACGAACGGCGAACTAACCAAAATAACATTGATGCCGCCGGAGCAGCGCTTTCCCTTTCCCAGGAAGTCTAGGTCTAGTCCTACGGCCATATTTGCTTTTTTCTCCGCATTCAATTTCCTGCAATTTGGCGGCAAACTCGTCTTCCTGCCCAGGAAAAGCTGCCTCTAGAGCTCTTCAAATGTCAACTGAGAGTCTAGTCGAGTCCAAGGTTCTATGAACCGAACGTTGCCATGTGGAAATTATGAATGTTAATGCAGCACGTCAACAATGTGTGACTCATCATAATTTAAAACACGGACTGGCAAAGGCAGTGGCAGTGGCACAGGCTGGAGCCAAATGCCGAAGCGGGTGCGCTTTTAATGACGCTCCGCATTATTTGCGCCCGCTGCACACACTTCCCAGGCCTAAGCCCAAGCCAAACCCAAGCCCAATCCCGAGCCCATACCCCCAACGAAGGGAAAACCTAGGCACAGCAGCAGCTACCCGACATATCATCGCTCCGGGGCATGTCACAGATGGGTCATGTTTCTCATTCCTCTCTAGAGTTCGTTGGTTTGGCAGAGAAATCCAATTAAAAAAGTGCACACAGTGTTTTGATTCTAACACGATTTTCGCTTTTTCCTCTCGTCTGGGAAATGTTTTTTCCAAAGGGGTTTGATTTGATTGTCATTTGTACGCCCGAAATGATTGATTCAATAGTAAACTTTCTAGAGTTTTTAGAATCGGTACAAATTTCGTTCAATAGGTTTTGGCGTATACCAAAAATCAGGTAAAATGCCTGGATAGAAGTTGAGTTACGTGTTATTTGTTACTTGTCGAAATGTACCAGCTGTGCTTATACTAAAGTTAAGTCAAGTTACTTGGGTTATGGAGTCAATTAAAAAAATAGTCCTTGAAGAAATCGGTTCGATATCATTGTTTTTAATTGCCTTTAGCACCAGAAGTTAAGTTATTTGTGACTGTTTTTAACTACAGTCTGTTTCTGAAGTTCTAACTAGCTTTCTTATACAGTTTTCTAATTTTAAACCAAGCAAAGCTGTTTTCCAACCCAGAAGTTAAGTGTTCTGAGTTGATTAAGACCAAGATGATGAGAATACCCTACTGCATTTCACATTGATTACCCAGGAACACCTGGTATATCCTGCGTCAGAGGCTTCAGCAGTTCCTCCACTCCAATCCCTGTGTGGAAAAAGTGCATGCCTTTGCAAATTTGTCGCCTCTTCCTGTTTTGTCACCCAAACTCATCAAGGAACATCAACATGAACCGAGGGCTTCTCTCGGCGCACACACAGATCCGAACGTATATATCGAGCATATAACAAGCTCTTGAGACATGTGAATGCACCCACTTTGGTGGGTAACGCTTCGCCTTTGCCTTCGCCTTGAAACCGCACAGAATGTGACATGGAGCAGCCACCACCCCGAGCAAGGCCACCCACCTCCACCTCCGCCAGATGCAGAGGAAGAACCAGGAACCACCCACCAACAGACAAAGCCACAGACGCTGTGTGTTGTTGACTTTTCAAAAGTGATTTTCTACGTCGAGTAGTACATTATAGCTGGCCGAGAGTTATGCCGCCTGGCATGCCATTTATTGGATTACACTCCACTCCGCACTCTGCTGCTCTTCCCTTCCCAGGGAAACTCAATTGCAGACGAGTGCAGACTGTACTTGCCGGCGAGCGGAGAGACTCATAAATCAGGGACTGAATTGAAAAGAAAACTATTAAAATAGCAATTATGCCAAAAAAAGAAATGGATAAGCTAGAAGCAAGAAGGCTGACCGACGTAAATCCCTTGTGAGCCGAGTGCCTAAATAAATATTGGCAAAGTCCCAGGACAAACAAGGAACGGGAGCAGGAGGGGTGGCTTCGGTTTGGGCTTGGAGCGAAAGCCGCGTGTCCTTTGTGTGAGAAAGTGAGTGTGATAAGGATTAAAAAGCCGGTCTGCTGCCGTTGAAGGTGAAACATGCAGCTAAAAGTGCTAAATAAATAGGGGAATTGCTACCACACACAGACAGAGAAAATGTATTCAAAGTGTGAAAGGATTGCTTGATGCACAGCAAGAAATTGTGTCAAATCGAGGACTGTATTTTATTCTTAATTAGATTTTAACTTATTATATTTGCCTTGTAATTACTTATAAATAACTGTATATTAAGCTAGATAATCCTCCTTGGGCGGATCTTCGATAAGTTTATGGAAAATAATAGAAAACTGGGACGATTTAGCTGGCATTTGAGCTATTAACTAACAAGTTATTACTTCAGGCCGAGTAACTGCCACAAAGGGCTGTTATTCTACCGGCTCTCTGCATTTTGTTGGCTGACTGAAAGCCGCCAGTTGGCGGTTCATGGCGTTCCATGTTGACCAAGTGGTCGTTGCCCCAGCAACCAACATTTACAAACAGGTTTTCGCCACACCGCGTACGTACGTCATTGGCGTTTAGCGTTCCCGTTCTCGTTATGCCGCTTTTGCTATCGCTTATGCTTTCTGCTTTTTGCTTCTGCTTTTGCTTTTGACTTTGCAATTGCCATAAACAATGCAGGCATGCTTGCAACAGGAAGAGGAAACAGCGGCAGCAGGACAAACAAATAATCATCAAAGGACTTGGACGCTCACTCCTCTAATTGCGAGTGTGCCAAACCTAATTGCTTGCAAATATTCGCCCCAGCTGCTCCTGCGTCTGCCTCCTCTCTGGCATGCAAGGAATGTTTTTCATTATAAATCGACGAAAAACCGAGGGTAACTAACTTCGTGCACGGCCTGTTGAGATCTCGAGTTGAGCATCAATTGCGCATCGAAATGTTTGTACTCCGAGGCGAGTGAATATTATAAACATTAGCATTTTGCACCCTTCTTTAGCGTTTAATACGAAATTGGAATACTTGAGAGATCATGCTCTCTTGAGTCTAATTCGCAATTTGCCAGAGCAAACGCAATTTGCATGAAAGGTTAATCAAGCTCTTTAAGCAGGGGAGTCGAAGTACCGAAGTGCCCGACCCAAAGAGTCTAAGAAGAGCGTGTGCAGACACCCCGAAGTGATCCCGAGCGAGCGTACTCGCATAATTGAACAATTAAAGTTAATTTAGCCTGATCCTCGCGATCAGAGATCCCTCCTCGATCAGATAAGTATCTGAAAGATGCCTGGCTTCCGGCTCTGTCTGGAAAGAGCGAATCAGACAACAATAACCCAGATGTCGACAGCTGTCGTCGCCGGTTGAGAGAAGATTCAGCAAAAATGGATATTCAATTTTTGCTTTCTTTGCATAAACACTCTGTGGGGCCGGGCCAAGGTGAGGTTTATTATGACAGTCCAGCATATGCACATATACCCCATAGATAGCTCTCAGGTGCGCCAGGTGCATGTCTGTGTTTGCTCAATGGCCATTGAATGGCGTAAAAAACCAATCGATTTGCCTAGCAACGCACAAATTGGCATGGACATGGGTCGCGTTGTCGACACCCTGCCAAAAACGGAAGTCTATGTTTAGGGAAGGGGGTTCCTTAACCCTGGGCGGGACCAGAGCTAGGGTTAGGGGTTGCTTAGAAGAGGGATCCCGATACCGAACCTCAAGCAGGGGTCGAACCGCTCGCGGCTTGTTTGTTTGCATCCTTACATTGTACTCGCCCCGGGAAGCGGCCTTTGTTTGGGTTACCTTTTTAGCTTGTAATTTATATATTTTGTATACTTCGATTGTATTTTGCCGGCTATCAAAATAAGAATTATATGTAGCCGAGCGGCGGAAGGAAGGTAAGGGATTCAGTTTGGTTACGGGGTTTCCAGGCGACACCAGGCCCAGCTCAACCGAGCCCATTTGCCATGCTCTCTCAGGATGCCTTTGTTTGCATATGTTTGCCCACCCGCCCCGCTGCCCTCCCCTTCTCTTGCTCGTTTCGTATTTTGTTTTTTTTTTTTTATTTTTCATTTCGTTTCGTTTTTTATGCAGTCGGGCGGAGGCAAAAAGCCCAAAGCCCAGACCGTGTCTGATGTATAAGAAAACAGCCCTCTCGCCCTTCTGCTGCTGCATTCGCACCGGGTGAAGCTAGGTTTGTGAGTTGTTTACGCCCGAACTCCGACTCCGTCTCCGGCAGTGGCTCTGACTCCGAGTGGAGTTGTTCCCGGAGACCATCAAACGGTCCGTGGAACGTTTTCAAGTTGCGGAAGCAATTGCGCGTGCTGAAGTTGTCGAATGCCTCGAAAACTCGAATGGGAAATGGTGGAATGCTGCCACAGCATAAAGGCTCATGGAGTTGGGAGTTGCATCTGCGAAGACCCCCTGGAAAACCCTCCTCTGGAAACCCCTTATCCCAGAGCATTTGACTCGGTTCGTTGGCGCATTTCAAAGCCCCGTGTGGGTCCGTCAGAGTTTGTTTGCTTAAGCGCTTTAAATTAGAGCGTAAAAAAGTGTGAAACTCCACGCGGGAAACTTCTGGCAAATACTGGACCCGACCCTCTATTTTGGACCCTTTTGATTTATGGCGAAATAAAGCAAAGCCTTTTCTGGACTGCCGTTTAGCGTGTCCAGCCTATTGCGGTTCGGGTTTTATAGTTTTTAAGCGGACCACGCCTAGTTCTCGGCCATGGAAGGCAACCTCAATGTCGCGGCAATTTAAGATTGGACAAAATACAAGTCCTAGCCTACAGATGCAGTATCTGCGAGCGATGGTGCTGTAGTGTAGTACAGGGTGTGGTGGCTGTTCTAGGTAGTGGTAGTCATCCATCGGATTAGTTTCACTAATTGCTTTTAGACGGACGTTCAAATGACGCTGCAATCTCGTTAAGGGAAACCATTATGGCCGCCGCCCGAGGGTCATAGTTCAGGTAGATATCAATGTTGCAGCAGCACCTGTACGGGATTATCCTTAAGTGAAGGTTCTACTCTCAACTGTCTACCTGAGCACCAAATTATTTTATTGTTTTATTAGCTTTTTCCTTCTCAAACATGAAAATTCTGAGTGGACAAAGAAAACCAAACATTTACACTTGCCTGGCCTGTCCGGGATATTTCCAAGGAAAACCTGAAGAAGGTGTTTTGAAATTTGTAAAATTTGGGTGGGCAAACAGGGAGAGGATGAAAGGCAATAAATCTTTTGTTGCGAATCTTTAGTAAAATAATGGAAAAATTAAATGAAATAAAGCAAAATGGTAGAAATTGTCCACTCATGCTTAGGGGAATTCCGAAAAATATTGAACTTGTTTTACAGATACAAATAATGCATAGCAAGGCATTTCAATATAATCTTTAGTTATTATTTTTTCACTGATTTTGTATGCATTATCTGCACTAAAAGTTTTAAAAAATTAAGACAAAACCTTCCTCTTAATAGAAAAACTAGAGACCAGCCCGTTTTCCATTCTTCTTAAGGTTACAATACAAAAAAAATCGGTTAAGCACGCCTTTTAAGAAAGTGAAGAAAATATAAAAACCTTTTGGTAATATTAAGTTTGAAAACCAATCTCCTGCTTAAAGTATATTGGTATTTGATTAGGTCGTTTAAAGTACCAAAGGGTTGAAACGGTTTATTAAAAAAAAAAAAACAGTTCTTAAACCAAGAAATAAGATTACTTTTAAATTTGCAAAAAAGCAAACAAAAACAGGTAATACTATAAAAAAGAGGTGCCGAGTGAGGCCTAGAAAAATCAATCTTGTGTTTCAAAACTCGTGGACTTAAACGACAGGTTGTGGGGTTGGAAAAAGGAACAATAAAAAGAAGCGGAAAAGAAAAACTTAAAAAGGGGGAAAGCTAGCCGCCGTTTAGTAGCCCAACAATGCTAAATAAACAAAGCTGAGGTGACGCCTGAGTGAGTCACGGTCACCACCACCACGGGAACCAGTGCACACACCTTGTAGCCAAAGCTAATGCCAAAGCGGGACGGACAGTGAGACGTGCTTGGGGCTCCAACTGGGGGACTGAGAGCCGAGAAACCGAGAGAGAGCCAAAGAACAGCGCCCCAAGAAAACGTGAGACATATAAGTTAACTCGAAACCCATTCCCTCCCTCTAAGAATTCCACAATAATATATAGCAAAAATAAATTAAAGACCAGGACTCACCCGTTGGCAGGATGGCGTTGTTCTCGCGGCGCCAGGTGATGGTGGGCGTAGGATAGCCGCTGGCATAGCATTCCATCTGGACGCTGCTGCCCTCGCTGGCCACGATCGACTGCGTGGAATTGTCCGAGATGACGGGCGGTCGACGCACCGATAGCTTCACCTCGGCGCTCACTTTGTGCACCGTGGAGATGACCACTTGGCAGGTATAGGTACCCGCATCGGTCTCCTGGATATCCTTAATCTGCAGCTTGTACGTGGAAGAGTTTGGATCGTAACGCAGGGAGAATCGCGAATCCTTGATCACCAGTGTCGATCCAGTGGAGAGGAAGACGGGATCGCTGTCGGTCTTCAGGAAGAGCACATTGTATTCCTTGGCGTACTGAACGGAGCAGTCGAACTCGACGGTGCCGCCAATGTCCTTGATCTGCTCCTGTGTGATGTACGAAATGGTGGGTGTGCGCTGGGCCGCCGCACCCTGCAGCAGGGCCAGAAGCAGGGCGCTCCACACGCAGCCTAGTAGGTTCTTTGGGCGCCACATCTCGACGTCTATCTAGATCTCTGTAGCTTAGCTAAGCGAAGCAGCAGCAGCACCACACCCTGAATAACGCGCGGTATACGAGATATATAATTTCTCAAGACTTTTCAGCTGAGCAAAGCTGCGCTCCAAAAGTTAGAGAAGAGTCGAGGGAGAGTGGAGAGCGTCTCCAAAAACAGGTATCGCTGTTTCTTTCGCTTGCACTGCTAACGTGGATGCTGGCAGCGCGGCTCCTCACTTGTCGGCTCGCTCTAAGCTGGTTTCAGACTCTGCTCTCTCTCTTACACTTATTCTCTCAACGATCAGTCACGAGCTTTTTTGGCCAAGACGAAAGAAGCGCGACGAAACAACTGCACAGTTCGAGTGTCAGAGGGCGAATAACTTTACTGGCGTACGGCTTGACTGGCGTAACGGGCGCTGAAACCTCGTCTTCAAGAAGTGAGCTGACAGTGGTGCCAGACGGCGGAAAATATCGATATATCGATATGGTACTACAAGCGATATATATCGTAACTGCGATATTCTTATTTGATGTTAATCTCTACTTTTTGCCAAGCTCAAGGGAAAAACAGACCATTAGAAAAAATATTCTTGCCGTTTTTACTTCATTTATTTAACCTTAACCCTGGTCGTCCATAAAAGAAACCTCTGGCAACGCTGGCTTCGGGTTTGTAAAATCTGATATGTTGCCAGACTTTTCGTTCATGAGCGACCAATGCTGCCCATATTGCAGCGAAACGGGAAAACTTTGGCGCTCTATTTGAAGACTAGTTTTTTGAATTGATTAAAATTCAACTTAAAATCGTTTTCAATCATAAATCGGTCTTATAATTTTTTAGGTGAAATATTTTTACTTTAATTCAAATTTAACTTCAAAACGCCTTGGCATTGTGATTGTTTAAAATGCATTTTTATTTAGTTTTTCTCTTTTGTAATATTCTTCAGTAGTGTTATGTATACGTTCTATATAAATGTCGGATTTTTTCTATATCTCGTGCTTTATATGCATTTACGATTATATGGTATAACTTCTGCGGTATGAATGCATATTTTAAATGTAGATTAAGTATAAATCGAAACTCAGCGAACGTTTGAGTTTTAAGTGTTTAACATTGGGTTTGCTTTGTTTTTGTTTTATTTTTTACTGTGGCTCAAATAGTTTTCTTTCTTTTTGTATTGGCTTCAATCGTATCTCAAAGTGTGTGTATATTGTGTATATAAGTTTTAGCTTTTAGAGCTGGAAAAGCATCGATATAAAAACGTTGAAAAGCCCGATGCTCTTCCAGCCCTAATTTAGAATTTGATTTTCGGTTCTCTCAACAAGTTTAGGTTTAAGTTTAAGTACATAATGTAAATGTCTATATCGTATTTGTATTACGCATTTCTCGTACGTGTTTGATTTTCGGTTGTAGTTAAGTTTTGCTGGTAATAAATAACGCGGGGCGCGCGGTATTACAAAATCTAAAAGCCGAGAATTACAGAAACGCAGAAACCTTAAATTAAAACGGCATACATCTTTCTTATTGCCCATTAGCAGAACGTTCATGTACGTATCTTGAAGTGTTTAACGAGATTCAAATTCAAATGTTTGCAGTGCCACTGCAAGTCTTGTATATTCATATTCTTTGCCTCAGTAAAATAATAATATATCCCGAGAGATGATCTACGGCTACGGCTCCATAAAATAATAATAATAATAAATAAATTGCTCTAAGTCAACGTATATATGAGTTAAGGTAAGGTGTAAAAAGCTAAGCGAGAGTTCGTCCTCCCCGTGCTCCGGCATGGTATACTGGTCCACTGGCGACGCGGTGTCTTCTTAGTTCTTCTGCGAGTTAAGACTCCATTGGGCAAACTGCTCCTGCCATTGGCTATTCGCATTTGCCTGTGAATTTAGTTAAAGAAACTAGTTAGAGAGAGTGACTAAGAGCTGTTTTGCTTGATAAATCGTACTCAAGTTAAGAAGTCTCTGTGGCATGCAAGGTGGCAACCAACAACTACACTAGCTACGGCATATACATAGATATATAGTTCATATATAATATGTTTTATGGAGTGCATACACAAAAATAGAGAGGAAGATAAGGAACAACATCTAGAGCAACAGTGAGCGGGATTTCGTGGCGAAACCCTTTACCTTTTCGTTCCACTCTTGGTTATACGATTGAGACTCGTCGAAATCTGAAATTGTATCAAGGTTGCGGTAAACAAATACATGTAAATACTGACTTTCAAAGGCACAAATCAAAGTCAAGATCAGACAATTTATTCGAATTCGTTTCGAGTCAAGCAGCCAACGTGAATCAAAATCTAGAGACTAACTAGGATGGGCTGAGACTGAGATTGCTTGAGAGTTGAGTAGAGAGTGGCGATTGGCAGTGCAGCGATGATGAGGATGCGGCTAGAGATAGAACAGAGAGTGGCACCCAGACTAGAGACTAGAGAGATCTACCTGTCGTGGGACGAGCGAGTTAGGATGGTCTAGAGAGGCGGTAGATTGCACATATACGGTATATATTTTACCTGATCGGAGAGAATCGTTAGGTAACCCTTACAAATTCAAACTATACTTCATGATATAAGCGTGCATGATCAGCTGCAGTTCATCGATTGTCTCACCGATCTCGTGCAGCGCCGGGAAGCCGGCCTGCTCGTCGTCAATGAACAACTCCGGATGGTTCCTGTAGCCTAGGATGCGATTAACCTGCGACTGCTCCTCGCCCTGCCCGAAAGTATAATCGAAGTGGTCATCTTCGGGCTGAATTTTATAGGGATTGGGATTGCTATTATAGGGAGCGGCAGCTCCCTCGCACTCGAGGTCCTCGTCGGTGCGGAAGACCTCCTCGTACTCGCGGCACTCGCAATCGTTGCACTCGCACTGACTCGATCCCTCCGACTCGCCGCCCTCGATGTGTCGGAATTCTTGATCGGTTTTTGGTTTAGAGTTCGGTTTTTGGACAGAAGAAACGAGCATAAATTATAAGGAGAAACTAACTAAGCGAACAGAGAAAGAGGAGGCAAGGTGAATTTCAATTTTTGCAGCACTTTTTCTTGTGCCGCCGATTGGGGAAATAATCTAAAACCAAAAACGATTTCAAGAAACGAAACAAAACGAAATGGAAAAAAGGTAGATTTAGAGAAGGTGGCTTTAGGGTACCAGCAGCAGCAGGAGTGAAATCCGGGACAACTTACCCAATGGCAGGATGAAGCGTGCCTGCGGCAGGGAGCTCGACAGCTGCTGGACAGCTGGCGGAACAACCCTTCCCCGTCCTGGAAATGTCGAGACCCAACACACAAAAGAAACACACGGCATAAGCACAGAGAGAAATACATTCCGTTTTTTTAGGGGACAGGGAGGAGAAGTGGTGGGTTAAGTGGCAGCTCTAGAAGCGGTGCTAACTACGAGTTCTAGGTGCTGTCTGTGCTGGTGCAGTGCTGACCACCATTCACGGGCATCTTTGCAAAGCGGGAGCGGAGAGCAGCAGCAGCAGCAGTTGGAGTTGCACTTGCGGAAGCGATAGCGGTTAGAGTGGTTCGAACCCTAGGATTTACCTGCATTCAGGTCGCTGACCATGTGGGAAATGGCCGACGTTAGATGGTCGGCGGCCTCATTGAGCTCCGCGTCAGGATTCGGAATCGGATTGAGGCTGGGAATGCCACTGACATGGGCAGTGGCACTGGCAGTGGCAGTGCTGCTACGCATTGGCGGTGGCGCTGCGAAAGCGAAGCGATCAAGAAACGATTGTGTGTGTGTTTTAGGGTGTGTTTAGTGTGGGTGTGTTGGTATTTAGAGTGTGTTTGTGCCAGTGGTGGGGGTTTTCCCGTACCATTGAGTGGGTTCGATTAATATCTGATGTCTGGACCCAGGCCTAAACTCTCGCCAGTAAACCAATTCCGTGGGAGATCTCAAAATTTGGACATAACCGAAACCTAATCGAAAGTATCCCGCCCGCGGGTATCCTCCATTATTCCGTCCCTCCGATCCCTACTCACTTGCACTTCCATTGGCGGCAAAGGCGCTGCGCATGTCGCTGCTGATCTGGTTGAGCTGTTCCAGCTGGCTCTGGCTGAAAGGACCGTGGCCATGAGCCTGCTGCTGTTGCTGCTGAAGGAGCTGCTGTTGGGCGGCTCGCACGCCCCCGGCCATCGGGTGCTGCTGCATTTGCTGAGCGTGCAGGGCACTCATGGGTGAGGTGCCAAGGATACCAGCTCCTCCTCCTCCGCCGCCACCACCTGGCATCGGTGGGGATTTCCCCGAACGTGGACTTGAGTTGGGCGTGGAGCGGGGCGAGGCGGTCTGTTGGTTCTTCAGCATGCGCATTAGGCCCTCCAGCTGCTCCATTAACTGGCGCCGTGAGTCCTGCAGGGCGCCAAGATGTCCCTCGAGTTCTCCCTTTCGTTGCCGCAAGGCCCGCAGCTCGTTGATAAGCGCCGGATTCTCCGGTGCCATCTGCTCCGTCTCCTGCTGACGCCTCAGGCGAGCAATCTCCCGCATTATCTCCTTGTTCTTGGACTCCAGCTGGGCAATCAGCTCTCGTTGGGCCCGTGAGTTGTCCGTGCCAATGGATGTGGTACTGTCTGGCAAGTTGGAGGGCTAGCAGAACCAGGAATTAGAAAGCTAAGGATAATCCTCTCAGACTAAATACTTACCGCTCGGTTCTCCTGGGCCAATCGGGCGGCATAGCGGGCAATTAGGCGGTGCTCCTCATCGTTGGCGGAAGCGGCGGCCACACGGGACATGGTGGTGCCGCTGGCGCTGTCCAAGCTGCGGCCGGTGGCCCGTGAGTCGAGGGTGCTGGAGCGATCAAAAAGGCCCGGCGGCAGGCCGTGCTGGCCCGGGTGGCCCTGATGGGGTCCGCCGTGGTGGCCGGGTACGAGTCCCGAGGGGTCCGAGAAGCCGTTGTGCGAGGGCAGCGGCGAGGGTGGCACGATGTGCGACAGGTTGAGCGTCTTCTCCGGCTGGTCGGGGAAGCGGGGTAGAACCTGCGCCGTCTTCTCGGGCACACAGCGGAAGCTCTTGCGCAGCGAGTGACCGATCTGTTTGCTGGGCGACTTGTAACTCGAGTACTCCTTGACCTCGTGATCGTTCTGGTGGTTCAGCGATGTCTTGCCGTGCCAGAAGCACTCCTGGCACAACTGGTAGGCGTGGCACCGCTGACAGCGATAACGAAACCCGGTGAAGTTTTCCTTGTGGCAAACAGAGCAGACAGTCGGATGCACAATGGTCTCCACGGTGGCCAGCCGGTGCACCAGCGGCAGCCAGACGAGGCAGGACGGCCCCGGCTCGGACATAAGCGTGGCCATAAAATCGTTCACCGTCACCTTGTTCTCGGCCGGGAAGATCTCCTCCTCGAGCCCCTCCTTGTAGTGGAATGTGGGCGACTCGTACACGGCCGCCGGCAGGGCCAGCACCTCGCGCAGGAATTCGCCCAGCTTCCAGGCCACCAGCTGGCCAGCGCCATCCGAGATCTGCGAGAATATATCTACAAAAAAGAGTGAAAAATTAGCTTAGGGGTTCATTTCTAGTGTAAGAGTCACTTACATCTAAGCTTGTCCACCAGCTTGCCGGAGCACATAGTGGCCAGGGCCACCTTGATAGAAAATACGCGAATTTTGCCCGAGTTATCACTGCAAAAGAGGAAGAAAACTCATTATACGGAGGAAAATCATCTCACACATTACTCATACGCTTACCTTGTGTAGGCTGCCAACAGCCAATTGAGCAGCAGACCTGCCTTGGAGTCCACGGGCACCTGCTGCGCGGTGGGCAGGCGCTTGTTGAGATTGTGGTATAGCGAGGAGACGAGCGTTTCCAACCTGGCCACGCTCACCTCGCTTTGCGGCTCGAGGGTGTTCAGGCCATTCTCGCGGAACGCCTCGATAACATTCCATATGTCCACCAGATGCAGATTTGTGGACTTCTGTATGTAGCGCAGCTTGGAGGCGGTGCGATAGGAGGCGAAACGGATGGAGTCGAAGGTCTGCAGACGCAGGTCCTGAAGGATGGCCACACGCGGCTCCAGCTCCATTGCTGATGATGCTACTGCAATACCGATATGCCTGCAATTTAATTAAAAAGCGTGCATTATTATAGCGATAATCGTAAATAATAATAGTTCTGGGTGGCAGCTAACTGGGTCACTGATGGTCGGGGGTGTTTGGGAGTTGGAATGCTGCGCTTAGAGGAGCATTCAACAGCCATCATGGGGACATCGGGACTCGAGCCCACACCGCATGGGGAATAAGCTCGCCCACCCTGTTTTTTACATGTTCCATTGTGTTTGGCGTCTGGCTTCGACAAGACTCGTTCGTTTGGATACACTTGGAAAAAACGGTTTGAAATAGGTACTATTTCATTTATTTGTTTAGAGTTTTGAGAAACCAATTAACTGTAGGAAACCAAAGGGTTTAAAGAGCTTTTAAATACCAAGACAAGGTACTAAGAAGAGCCTAAAGGCTTAAATAGATGCATTTAAAATAGTAATTAGTAATCCCGTGGAAGAAGATTTTATTCCAGGGAAGAGATTAACTTATTTTAAAGATTATTATCAAAAATAACCCATTATTTCCCATTGAAAATAATAATAAATAGAGAAATAAATAAAAAATATAAGCCGCTAATTAGAAGAAAGCCCGCCTGGCTTTCTTATTTCTCCTAGTGTGTTCCCCATAGTCTGGCGGCTGTTGTTTTTGCATCCCTGCTGGCGGCAATCGCCGGAAGAGGAAGTGAGCAATCCAGCGAGGCAGACAGTAGGGGCTTTCATCCGCCACCGCCGCCTGCTAACCCCGCAGCTAGTTAGGGAAACAAAGCGAATTTAATAATCCGCCTACGCGCTAAAAGTTTTCGCTCTCTTTCCCATAAACCGCTTTTGCCAGTCCAATTAATCGACAAGAATGCCCCGCTTGCAGGCAGCATCCTCCTCGTCATATCCTTGAAGCATAATTCCACGCCAAAAGGGTGTCGACAACTTCAGAAGTTGCTGTCACATCACGCTTCTCATTCCCAACTTTTCGCAATTGATTTTCCACATCCCGGGAGTGAAAAAAAACTTGAAATGTCCTTGAAGAAAAAGGAAAAGAAAAGAAGGGGGCAGAGCAGGGGATGTCTTAGTCTGAGTCATCATTGGAACGTAATCAGAGTACGTTCTGTGCGGATCTGGTTGCTATTTCTGTCTCACAATGCCAACATATGTCCCCATGTCCTGCCTGCCATGTCCTTTTCAACATCCGAGAGCTGGCCAATTTAAACAAGCATTCTCATTTAAATGCCGCTTCCTTTTCCTGCCGCTACTCTCTGTCAACTTAATGATAGTGTTATTACAAGGAGAGCCAAAATGTGGTGACAGGGGACGGGATGAAGCTGAAGCTGAAATTGAATTTCCAAACTGCAAACTATGAATGAAGCTGGAGTAGAGATGATGAAGATGAAGATGATGATGGGAGTAGGAATACACGGACAGAAATAGTCCTAGAGAGTAGAGGAGGTCTGGAAATTGGTTGAGAATATTGGAACATCTGCAATTTTCTAATCAATCAGAATAGGGGAAGAAATGCTCGTAAGGGGACCTAGTTTTATCAATTCAATCTCTTTAATACTAAAGAAGTCTTCGTTACTCCCGAAAGATCTTCGTAAAACTGTCCTTTCCCATACCATAAATATAATCACATAAAAAGGTACCTATATGGGAAATCACTCATTGCTCTACTTTTGCCTTCAAGGATGCTTTTTTGCCTTCAGTGTTGGTCATGGCAGCCTGGGCGTCTAAAGATTGAGGATGATGACTCATAAGGCTTCACGTGCCTCGGCTTTTTCTGCTCCTCGTTTCTCCTCCCCACTTGGCCATACGAAATAGAGCAACAACAGCCGTTAGGACACACATAAATACTAGCACACATATGGGCGCTCACTCGCATTTCCCCATCCCCATGCCCCGGCTCCCACACTCTTGAATTCTTTGGGGCACGGAGCGAATGCTGCGAGCTTGGCAAACATTTGCGCTCGAAAGTATGCAACAAGACCTGGCTGAATAATTTGAGTTTGGTCAGGATAGCGGGGCTCCAGAGGAGAAGGAGCAGCAGCAGGATGAGAAGAACGTTTCCCCAAAAAAGTGAGAGGAAGGGAATTCCGCATTGCCAACGGCTGCTGCAGTTTTTGATGCTGCCACTCGCCCCGAGCGTTGACATCCTGCTGCTTCTCGCATCAGCCCTCTGCCAAGTGGCCACCACCCACCGATTATACCAACATGGAGAGAAAAATTTGAAGATTTAGTAAGGTTTTGTGGGATTTTTATATAAAAACTGGGTTTTAGTGAGAGCTTATTTAGTACTCATGGTAAGATTGAGAGGTACTTGTTGGTAAACTGTTATAGTTTACGCAGATATTTTATATAATAATCTGTCAACTGGAAAAGTAAAAATATTTTCAAGCACATAAAAGAAATTTCAAGAAGATAGAACTTATTTTTATATAGATTTCAGGAGTTAAACACGTTACTGTTTTCTTAATACGAAAAACTTCTGTTTTAAACAAATATTTGAGAGTAAATATAAAACTATTTAAGTCGTTTAGTTACAAGTTTTGAGTTAAAAAGTGTTCTATTTCCATGACTTGCTCCAAGTGTACCCCAAAGAGGTTAAGGAGGATGAGAGGCGTGTGCCCTTATTTGTGTCATCCAGATATCTCTGCAATAAAAATTCTCTTTTTACCCGTGTCAGCAGCATATTAAATTCCATTGCAAAAGCACAAAACACCTCATGTTGGGGATTTACCAATTGTAACCGCAATTGTTGGCAGCTTTTGTTGTGGTGGCTGACCACCAGGCAGGCAGCTCAATTCATGCAGATTTCTTAGTTGTTTTGCATATTTGTGCTTGGCCCATTGTTAGCAATTTTACCATTTAAATAAACCAACAAGGCAGTCAGCTAGCCGGCATTGAAACTTTTCTAATCGGAAGTCCTGCTGGCGACACACTCTTGAAGAGAACTTTACCCACCAACTTTAAGCATCAACTGGGTGTGTGGTATGTGTGTCAGAAGTTTGAACCTCATTACCGGCGAGCAACCATCAAAATCAGGTTTAACTACACAGCCCCAAAGGTAAATGGGTCGTGATGAGTGTTGATGTGAGTGATCGCGTAGAGCAAAGGCTGAAATATTTTGTATATATTCTATTTAAATGGGAAGGAATTTAAACACGGTAGGAAGCTAACTTCGGGAGGCCGTAGTCTGTATAAAAATTAAATCAATCAAAACTAGGCCTATTTATTGAAAGCAACTCTATGCAAACATTTTCACATATAGTTAGTTAGTCCCTAGGGAATTAATTGAATAAAAAAGAGAGAGAGAAACAAATCCATTAGAGCAACAGAAACTGAAATCCCATTTAATTAATACAAGTTTGGAGAGCGTTTTCTCATATGGAAAGTGGGAATCAGCACTAAATATCGAAGCAAAGCACGGCTGCAATTTGTGACACTCAAAGCACAGAGAGTTGGGTAATTTCTGTGATGTTAACATAGGAAATCCATTAGAAGTCACATAGTGATGTCAGCAAAAAAGAATGCATCCCTTTAATTAGTCTATTTGATAATGTGCTCCTTTTCCTGAATACCTAGCTTGTCTGAATAGCCAGCGCTCCAATCATCCATCACCTGCACCCAGCTGACCCCAGGTGAACCCAAAAGGCACCCACGGGATACGGCACACGAGGGGACAGGTAAGTCAGCGGAGAACTCACGTTGATGCTCAATTTACTAACTGAGCAAAAAAAAGAAGTAAAAAGGAAATATAAAAAACGACGAGCAAAGCGGAGGAACCGCACGGATGAAATATGAATAGCAACAAGGACGATAGCGTGTCCAGGACCTGCATCAAAGTTTTCCCTCTCCAACTTCCCTCCATCTTTCACATTTTCCCCGTTGCCGCAAAGCAGAAATTAAACAAGTTTCAGTTGAAAGTCCTCCGTGTCCTGGGAGTCCTAGGCGCTGTTGCTGTTTTATGCCATTTGCGTGCCAGGGAAATCAAAGCCAAACAACCGGCTCCAACGATGATAACCACCGGGCACATAATTTGCAATTTCAGAGCCACAGAGGCCGAGGCACAACCCGTTCGTTTCTTCGTCTCTCCTGAATTCGAGCATTCCCGTATCCCTGTATCCCTCGTATTCCGTGTTAATTCCGACTTTTCCGTTTTTGCAGCAACAGGACAGCAGCAGGAGATTGCATGTCTGGCCGAATTGATCAGCTCAAATCGCAGGCCGTGCAATAACCTTTTGTCCAGGTGAGAGGCTTGAAAAAGAGCCAAAGGTGAGGCTAACTAGAACTGCAAACTGCAGTTAATTGAAAAATTGAGTCCAGCCAGCTAGAGTGAATGTGCATCGGCTTTATTTGTCATATTTGATGGCCCTGCAAACGAAGTCCCATAAGTTTGCCAAGCTTATTTATGCATAGAGAGATTAAGTGAAAGAATAATGTGAAATTTAATCAACAATTTTGTAGTAAAAAGAAGATATAGGCAATGTTTAGAGAATAGTCCTTAAAACAGAAAAGAAGGGGGTTTAATAGGTTGACATTTACGTTTTGTTTACCTTATATCTATTCTCTCTGCCGCAAGCCTTCAAAGACAAACTAAATTAGTCCATGAACACAACAAAAGCTGGGAACTAGAAAGAAAACTATGCCCCGGACTGGAAGGAAGTTGTGTCCCAGTTAGACGAGCCAACTGTCATCAGCCTCGTCAGAATGCGCAGGCGAAGTAATTATGTGTACAGCTCGAAATGGGAGCATTCAGGAAGGGACTGGGACTGGGAATGGAAATGAAACTGGTATGGGGACTGGCAAGGATACGGAGGAGTGGTTCTGCGCCACTTACTGTGCAACTCGAATGGCAAAGGCAAAAGCGAAATGCACATTCCGCGGCACCACAAAGCGCCATTAGTTGTCGCCGCTCAAGGATTGCCAAAGGGATTGAGTATGCATACATATATGTAAGTATATATAGGAAAGAGCTTAAGAATCGGAGCTGGGCGCATTGCTTCAAGTTCTAGAGGCACTCTTTAGAGATTACTGCGGCCCATAATCCTCGGGATCTAGTAGATTTACCTTTCCGCTTTTTGTTTGCAGAGCAGGTGGCTAGAGAGCTGACAGCAATGCAGATGATGGGGGACCCAGCCGGATCGGATTTTCCCACCGCCGCCACCTGGCCAAGGTCAGGGTGCAGATAAGGCCCACTTGGTTTACCTTGATAAAAAGGGGAGGCTGCATTGTTCGGATTTGATTGCATTAAATTTAAGCTGACAACCGTTCAGACATGATCCATCGATGACAATCCCCTGTATAATTAGCACAGACGAGCGAACGATTCCCGGTAAATATTTTCCACTTTATCACACGAGTCACGCCCTATTTTCGGCGATTTGTGAGAACGTGCGATTTGTGGGGAAAACGGCAGGAAAAACGAATACTAAAAGCGACTCGATCTCAAGAATTTGGAACTGAAACAATTGTAAATGGTCAGCTAATTGGCCAAACGAGTCGAGAATTAGCTAGACAGAGCGTCGCACTTAACTGGGCCAAAGTGTTTGGCACGAACCCACTAAAAAGTGGCCTACGAGGAGGAATGGTAAACTTTTCTTTGGACGGCTTTGATGTAAGCGATTATGGGAAAATTTGTGGTTTTCTGTTTTCTGTTTTAGCCCCCGCCCACGTACACGAAATCTTTTACGAAACCAAAGGGCAGGCGCCGCCACAGCGCACAAACATATCAGCTTCGTATACAATCTGGTGTGGGCAGTTTTCCCATTTCACGATACATTTGGAGGACGTTCCACAATCTCACGGGCGGTGATAACGATCTGCAAAGCAAACAGGCCGTAGCCGATAAGATATATTCCGATTAGCCGAGCGAAACTCGTTAGAAGGCTGGAAAATTGAGCAATTCTGTTGTTCTGCTTTCTTGTTTCTTCTTTAGCATTTTTTGCACGGAGAAGCTCTGGCCATGTCAACGACAAGCGACAAAAAAGTGCAGTCAATCAACTGCAACTGAAATGGCAATCGAAATGGAAATGGAAATCGAATAGCTGTCCGAGAGGAAAGGGAACCCGGTGACAAAGAAAGCCCCACAAATCAATGCAGGCCAGGGCTAAAGTCGAGAGAGAGGCAGTCTACAAGTCTGGTGCCTTTCTTTGGGGTTTCTGCTTACATTTTGCATAAATCTATAATGAGATTTGAAATGCAACTGCCACACATAATAGCATTGTCCACCATGACTCTGACCAATCAATGGAGCTTTGAGGAAATGCTAAAATGATGATATAAGTGCATTACAAGGGTACCGAGATCAGAAACAATGAGAAGAATAATAATAAAAATAGTGAATAGTCTACGATATTTAAGCACATTCAATTGTTTATTAATTGATTCTCAAATATATCAAATATCCCCCGCGTAAACAGCACGTAAGTTATTTTTCCCATTTTTAGCTAAAGCGGAAGTTGGCTGCCCAAATATTTGTTAGCCACCGCCATTGTTTACAAACAAAGAGCGAGAGATGAAACGATTGCCATATATTAACCCCCACTGCTGTCGATCTAGTTGGCATTTGCTGCTTGAAGAAAAATATCAGAACAATTGGAGGCAATTAACAAAATTTTACAGAATAAAGAAGCTTTCTACCCGCACACAGTAAAGTCCAGCATGTGAGTCCTTGCCCTTCGACCGCAGCTGCGTGTGCTTTTCCTCTGACACATCTCTACCATTAGCCAGAGATCATGTGCTACGGCAAGAAGTTCAATCCGTTCTACATTGGACCCTTTCCCGACCTCGCTTGTGGGGACTGTCCCTATGGCATCTTCTCGGGATTCACGCGTTGTGGGTGGACTGGCGGAAACGGACCCTTTGGCACGACCTTCTGTGATGCGAGTGGCGACTGCCCGTGCAGAGCTTGCGGCGGATCGGGTGGTGGGCCATGTTGTGATCCCTACTGTGGGTCATGTTGTGGTCGATCGTGTGATCCTTGCGGCAGTCCTTGGTTTAGTCATTGCTGTAGTGCCTGCAGTAGTCCGGGCTGTGGATCTTGCTGTAGTCCTTGCCGTAAATCCCGTTGCGTTGCAGACTGCTGTGTAATGTGCTGCAGTGGCCTGGGCTGTTGCGGCGAGTCCTGCCGCAAATGCTGCTACTCTTGCTGCTGAGGACACCAACTCTCAGAACTCTCTGGCGTCTGGACTTTACTGTGTGTGGTTAATTGGTTTCTTGAGAAAAATGTAATGTGAATCACGAACAATTATGGCTATCCCTTTGGGACTCAGGGTTTGTCACTGGCTGCCCCATGGGTTTCTACTCTAAAAATAGGCAGATGCTTTACGCTTCACTCGCCATCGAGCAAGCAATCCCCCTGTAATGGCATTCCCATACATGACTGCCCCTTGACTGGGGAATATCGCTGTCGCTCCCGATACGTATCCCATACATCAAACGAGAGCTGGAAAGAGGGGGGAAAGAGGTCGGCGCCGCTAAATGCGATTACAGCATAAACGATTAATTTTATTGCATTAAGCTGGGACGCGGCTCTATGGGCGCTGGTTCTTGCTCTATAAACTAATTAAAGCACAGTGGACAGCCCCGGAAAAAGAGGCAACTTCAAAGCCCCAGGACCAACGGACAAAAAAGGCTTAATTGTTCTCTACTTTCCCACTATTTTTACTAGGCTTTTCGCGGACTTGCACTTGGAAAAAACGTTTTAGAAGAGTATACTAAAGAATTTGATAAAGAAAATAATTGCGAAAGCTTGTATTTAAATCTAGCGAACGACATAGTAGATAAACTCTACTTTAAAATACCATATAATTTTTCTAGAAGCGGTTAATAAAGTTGTTGACCAATTCCAGTATTATTTCCAAGTGCAGTCAACATTTTTTCCAACCGTTTTTCTTTTTCAATTTTCCCTTTGTTTCTAGGAGATAACCGGAGCAATGTTTTTTGTAGGCCAAAATTACTCCATGGCTGGTATTTATGTGGCCCCAAGTTCTTGCCCTCCTTTTCAGCGTCCCTAGTCCATTGTTGGCTGCCATGTTGTGGGTGGCCGCACTCAACTTTGTTTGTTTTCGTTGCCCCCGTACCATCTATGTTATGTTGTTGTGTGTGTTTTGTCGCTTGGCGTTTTTTTATGTCACGCCTCATTTAGCTTTTCACAACATTTCCACCCACCCAGCGGCGGAGGAGATGCAGAGCAACGTGTGTCGCCCTGAGTCTCGGAAATATCTGGGGATCTGGAGCAGTGCTTCCAAATGCTCTCCACTCGTGGCGTCGACTCTTAGCACACATCAAAATTAGCCGAAATAACTAGCGGGCTGTACGGACGGATGCGTGTTTGTATCTATGAACTAGATCGGGGCCTCGAGACTGGAATGTTTCCCCTTAATGAGCCTCAATATGTTTGAGGTAATTGAATCTGATTTGAGCCTGAGGAAAATGATCAACAAATGGTCGATAAATTCGGCAAAAGATGTGCTTGAAGACGTCATAGATTCTTTTCGCAATGCTTTGTGATTTATAAAATAAATAACTCTGGAAAAACTGGCAAAAAAAGAATTGCTAACCTAATTAGTCAAAGACAGAGTTTAAATATAATATAAGGGGTATCTTAGCATTCCCTATTAGCCTGTCACCCCACAGGCTCTGTGATTTATGTAATCGTAAAATTTAGAGATCGTTAACGCAAAAAACACTGTCCGCAATTAACGCAACTGAAATCTGGCAAATCTGGCAAATTGTTAGCACACTTTTTTAGATTCATCTTGCACGATTTGAGTGTGATTTATTACGCTGTGATAAAAGCAATGCTGGTACTCAACGGATCGCGATTGCTGGCTGATAGCGGCAATAATCAATCTGTGCGAAAGTGAAACTATATGGTTAGCAGGTATATCGAAACACGGCGACGATCTATTTATTGCCCGTAGGTGTTGGAATGCCGAATGACTGTGGCTTCGGGCTCGAGCTTCGGCTTCTGCTTGGACTTCGGCTCAGAAGCACCTGCTTCGCTCGCGCTCTCGCTCTGCCCGCCCTCGCACGCTCCCTGTGTGCCCAGTGCTCGCTCCCACCTAGTGGACTCTGTGGGGTGAGCAGCAGCAACCGCCGTTTTCAAATGCTAAAATTGGCGATTAGTCAAAATGATGTCACCGAGTTATTTTGATTGTTTTCTTTTTATTATTTGTATATAGTTATTTTGCTTGACTTTGGCATTTTGGCGACATGTCGACCACAAATTCCGTATTATTGTTTTCCCGTCTCTGTCAATTGCCTGAGGTGCGGAAAAGGCCAAAAACGATAAGCGATAAAACTCAAAACGATGACCTATGGATCAACGACTGACTGACGTGTGTGTGTGTGACTTTTCATTAGACCGGGAATCCAATTATTTCCTGAATTAATCATTCCAACACGCCCGCCATATGGCGGCTTTCGGTATCTGATCTAATCTTAATGAGTGCAACGCACATTTAGTATAGGACTCCCTTTAAGCTAGCTAATAGAATATGGAATGCGGCAATATAATAGATAAAGTCTGAAGAAACTTATTACAAAATATGTCTGATGTAATCTTAATTAATATGATTTTTATTAATATAGACAGAATATGTTCTAGAATTGTTATGAACACCATGGAATGATGTGGCTGTTATATTTATAAGTTGATGCATTCGTAGACATTTTAAAGTATATTTAATCTGGAATATATTTTATTATCTGCAATTAAACCAAGTTTATTACTTTTTTACATTGAAACTCTCAATTGCCATATAGGAACCTTGAATTTACAGAGTTAACAGAGCTTTAACTAAATCTTAAAAATTTTAATTATTACATGAAACTTTTACTTGAAAATATTGGCTCACCAATTAACCCTTAAGTGGTGTATTATTTCATAGCATTTTGTAAAATAGGGGCGTGGCGTGACCCCATAAGAAATTATGTCCAGCTCCGATACAATTATTCTATTTGCATTTCACATATCGCCGCAACAAAAAAAACTACAACGGACATCGAAACTGACAACAAAAATATTTGTAAACTAAATTCCAGCAGCAAAAACAACAAACAGGGTCGTGCACTTAGGGGGACGAAAAGCGGAGGAGGAACGGACCCCAGACGCTTTTTATGAATGAACATTTTGCGCTGCGTCGCGCCAACACGTCACTCATTTCTGCTATGCGATATCGTGAAAATCTACAACTACGCATTGGAAGAGGGAGAATAATGGGAGTGACAAATCCGAAAAACATTGCTTTTACGGCTATTGTTACGGCTGTTGTGGAATTTGGATGCGATTGCTGACATTGGTTGTTTACCTCTCGTAATTAGCAACCTCTATGCGTCACTATTTCGTTTTCCTTTTTGGCTGCGCGGAGTTGCTGCTTCTGCTGGCACTCGTTCTTCTTCTAGACTGTTTCTTCTCACTCCTTGCACCTTGCGAATGTGTGTGTGTTTTATTTTCACCTGCTGTTAACACAATAACTGGAGTTGCAAAATTCGCGCTGCTCAACTGCGAGCGAGAGCGGGACAGAGCGAAGATGCTGCGCCCTCTGGCCCTGCACAAAATATGGTAACGAAAAAACTTCTTTTTTCGGCCAACACGCATACACACGCAGGCACTGAACACACAACACACACGCACTCACCCGCGTAAGCCGAGTTTTAATCCGCGCTCAAAGTTATATCCGTTGCGAAAAACTTTCACGCGACTCCGTATTAATTTTAAGCGAAGTTATATCTTATCACGATTTTGTTTACCGAGATTCATCGCTGCGCGACATTTTGACATCCGACCGGGTTGAAAAAAAAGACAACAACGCCGCGGACCAGTGCTGCCAACTTAGTCGTAAAAAAGCTAAAAAATACAGAGAGTGTGACCGTAACATGGGCGATAAAATATCGAATCGGAATATCGAACGCAACAACAATTAGCGCGATTTGTTTTTTTTTTTAATATTTTATAATGTGTACATTATTTGACACTTTTGTGTCAATATTAAGTCGGTGTGAATGTTTAAATAAATTAAAATGTATCCCATTAATCGTTTCCTTAACTGATATATCATAAAGTGTTTATTGCAATTTTGCAATTCAATGTCGTTACAAAGCATTTAAAGCATGGCATTTAAAGGAAATGTTTTACAGAGCAGTCTACAGAGTCGTAAAAAAGCTATACTAGCCAGTGTTGTCAGATTGTCTTATTTCAGACTAGATCAGTTTTGGCAGACCTGTTTCCGTCTTCGGGCGGCCGTAACAAATTACTCTCCAGTATAAGCTAAAAATTTTGGAGACTGGAGACAGCGACAAAAACCCGGGCACAGGATTTTTCTAAATATATTTAAGTCTTGCAAGAAGCTATTTTGAATTGGCAGCAAATCCGACTCTAAGCCTAATTATATTTCAATCCTGCCCAGCTTTACATCTTTGAAAAATCTTTTTGGAAAGTGATGACTTCCTCACAGCTCTAACGATTACAGCTTAAGGTTAAACGTAACTTCTATTCAGCTTTGTCATGCTCCGCCGTGGCTGATGATGTATCTTCCCGGGTTTGTCGTCCCTGACGAGCTCGCTCTCTGAGTTGAGCTGTTTTCAAGGAGACCATCAGCTGCGTGGAGTTGTAGAGCCAAGTGCCCTGTAAAAACACAAGTCGTTAACCGCTTATTCACACTTTATATCGCGTTTACTTACGATCAGCAGCATACAGTTGAGAAGTATGGGAATGGAGAAAACTGTCGAGATAAACAGTCCGTTGCTATCAAAGTATTGCTGCTTTGAGAAGGAGCTCCAATTCTGGGCCGCGTACTCATTTATACTCTCAGTGAAATAAACCGCCACCACTGCAGATAATAGGCAAAATTAGAAAAACAATGAGATTACATTACTGGCGGTTCAAGACACTCCGTCCCGGTCAATCCACGTACGCAGTACTAGAAACAGGAAGACCTGGAAGTTTGTGTTGTTTCGGCTGAGTAGAGCTGTGGTTGTGGTCAGGACATGCACCAAAACTAGACCAATCAGCCACGGATCTGTCCAATCAATCTGAAATACAAATTTTCAATTATTAGTAAATGCAAAATCCTGCCAGCAATCTAAAATATCACAAAATGTACAGCCACTCACGCTGAGAAGAAATGTCCAGTAGCCGGTCACTTCGTTCACTTCCATTTTACCTGCATGCATGGTCTCACTTTTACTTAGTGTTTGTTGAGTGTAAAGCCAGTTAATTTGGTTAATTTCGAGCGAAGTTATATCTTATCAACGATTTTGTTTACAGAATCCATCGCTTTAACTTTGACATAAAAAACAACAACAACGCGCTCCAGTTATGCCAGTTTAGCATATTTTTGGCTAGATCTAGCATACCTGAAAATGGAAAAGATTAAGGCGATTCCCTTAGATTAAGCCTTAATAGCTAGATTCAAATCATAACATAGCCATAATTGCATTCCGAGAACTAAACTAAACTAGATTGAGTGAATCTTGAAAAAGAATATTATGAAAAGCAAGCCATAGCCGTTCATTATTATTTTCTCGATTAATCCAAAAAAGCACAATTAATTATTAAAAAATGGTAGGACTATTGAAAAAAATAGCTTAATTAACGCCGATTAAACGCACTGGTTCCAGTGAACGCAAGGCACTGGCAACCAGTGTTAACCAGTGTTAACCAGTGTTAACCAGGTATAAGAACAACACTGTTTCAGGTGAACAACTCTTCAGGTCATAAAACGCCAAGCCTTTAAAAACATTACTTAAAATTATATAAAAAAATTAAATACAACTAATTGACGTGTGGTATTGTAAAGCAAAAAATACGTAATTAAAATATAGCTAAATTTTCGCTTTCCGCTAGTGCTTTTTAAAACAGCCAGATCTAGCGGGATAAGGCTAAATGAGCAACGCTGCTCAGTAGACAACATTAAAAACGGAAAAATATCACAAAGAATTCGTCGAAAAAACATTCAAAATTGTAGTTAATAAGTCGACTTAACTGAATCCAAGCTAACCAGTTGTGCAGGAGGCGTGTGACCAACCACATAGAGGCCGAAATAAGAAGGAATCTTCACAAACGGAGCCATAAATGTGGCATTGTCCACAAAACTCCCAGGGCACCACATTCGCATAGAGGACAGTGGAAGTGTTGGTGGTGGAGCAGTAACAGCAGCAGCAGAAGTAGCAGCAGCGGTTTCTGGCTGAGATCAGGGGAGTATTTTAGCAGTGCATGTGGACACGGACTTGCCGACGCTGAAAGGTCACTCCGTAACAACGACACGTAACGGCGAGCGGTTCAAGGACGCTCGGCTGAGACTTAGCGCTCAGCGAAGGGGGACCCGCAAGAGCCGCAGTGCCCGGGCGCTAGGCAAGCCGAAGTTCCTGTCCTTCGGCAGCTGGTTGCGCCGCTCCACCCTCTGGTCCACCAGTGTCCACGCGCCCCACGCCCACGCCCACGTCAAGAGACTGCTGCGAAAGATGGCTGTCAAGCAGAACAACAGTGAGGCTGGCGAGGCCTCCGAAAATACCGGAGGCAGCGGCAGCGGTCTGCCCCCCAACGTCAAGCCCAGCACCTCGAACGGAATGAAAATCATTGCCGATGGAAACGGCGCCACCGAAGGCATGGAAACGGGCTCGCCCGCCGGCGAGTGCTCGGGCCCCAGTCGCCAGGGCAAACGGGACTTTAATACACTGCTAAACAACCTGCAGAGCTTGGAGCAGGCGGAGGAGACAATACAAATGTACGAACGGGTGATCGTGGACCTGGCGCGCATGCAGATGCCTAAGGGGCCTTTGGAGCTAAAGCGTTTCAAGGAGGACGTGATGAAGGTGGGCGCCTATCTGGCCGCTCGCAATGAGAAATTCCATCAGATGTTCTACCTGCGCGTCGTCTACGAGCTGATCACTAAGTCCGCCTACGATCAAGCGCCCTCTTGTGCGGTGGCAATCGTTTTTAAGCTGTTTGATAACAACCAAATCCTGGAGGCGGTGCACTCGCTGCTGGAGCAGAACGTGCACGATTCCAGCATTCGGAAAACGGTAGGTCTGCTCTGCGAATGGATAACCTATTGTAGCTTCTGCAGTAACCTAAATCTCTGGGTGATGGCCTTGCTCACCGGGCTGCGGGAGCAAGGCAAGCGTGCTCTGCTCGACGAGATTGCGCTGGACAATATCGAAAAGCTGTTTCAGCTACTCATCATTCCGGTGCTCCGGCCAAAGGCCGCCCCGATAGTTTTTCACATGCTGTCGACGACGAATTACACGCCCGAGGTTTTCCACAAGGTAAGTGCCTGAAATTCCTCCCCTGAGTTTGTTTATTAATTTGGATTCGTTGCAGATATTGCCAAAGATCCCCCCTGTGCTGCACTATATAAAAAAACAGTCGAACGCAGAGGACGAGAATGTGCTGGAGATTCGCAACTGTCTGCAGCAGCTGGTGGACCTCACCAGTGCCCTGATGCTGCACTTTCACGAGCACGACGAGCTTTATACACAGGTCAAGAAGACACTGCAGATGTATAACCCCTCGCCGAACTGTGTGGCCCTAGCGCGAGCCATGCACGAGAGTGCCCAGCCGTGGGGTCGACGGAATGCGAGAGTCGGGCTGGTGAACCTTGGCAACACCTGCTACATGAACAGCGTACTCCAGGCGCTGGCCATGACAAGCGAGTAAGTGAAAATTGAGCCCTTTTGCTGATATCGGAGACCTTAGCCTAAACATAAACAGTGGTAGCTGTACCAGCAGCAGGAACTGCTTATGTTTATGGTATAGTTTTGAATTACCCATTCGCTTTATGTTTCTTTCCTCAAAGTATCATTACACTTCACATATATTCCTTTCCTTGTTTCTACAATCCACATCTTATAGTTTCAGCCGGCAGATTCTGCTAATCGAGTCCGACTCACTTCTGCTGTTGAAGGTGCAGCAGCAGATCGCCTTGATGCATCACTCGCTTCGCTACGAGCTGACGCCGTCACGAGTGCTAGACGCCACCCGACCACCTGGCTTTATGCCGGGTCTGCAACAGGACAGCTCCGAGTTCCTAGGCCATCTGCTCGACCTGCTGCACGAGCAAGAAATCAAAAGCTCCCCATCGCAGGCTGCTCCGAAGTCAGTAGGGTTGGATAATGATGACTTGCTTAGCGAAGATATCGTGACCAGCGGGGTAATACCCTACAACAGCAATGATCGTGAGCTCAGCAGTGGATGCAGCCGCAATAAGACATCTCCCACTACGACCGCAACACCCACCAAAGGCACAAACGGCAGCTCACTGAAGGGACAGTCAGGAGAGCTTCCCCCAAAGCTAGCCTCCACCATAGATAAGACTTTCGCCGGGAAGCTGTCTACCACCTACCGTTGCCTGAGCTGTTGCTGGGAGAGTCGCAATGAGGACAGTTTCAGGGAGCTTCAGCTATCCTTCCCCGACGTGAAGGACGACTGCGGAGCCACGAACTACTCGGTGCAGGACCTCATCGAGTATTTCTGTTCGCCGGAGAAGTTGGACGGCGACAATCAGTACCACTGTCCGCGCTGCAAGAAGCATTGCGATGCGGAGAGACACATCGGGGTTACCCAGGCTCCCAGGAATCTCATCCTCACGCTCAAGCAGTTCAAGTACGATCAGAAGTACCATTACCGCACCAAGCTAATGCATAAGGTGTTTCACGACGAGAGTGTGAGTATCTGCAGAGGGTTCCTTTAAATACCATGACTCTGCTTTCGTGCTAATTTGGAGTTTGCCTTGCCCACAGGTCACTGTCAAGATGTGCGCCACCGACTCGTTGCAGGAGATGTCCACGGTGCACTACGACCTCTATGCCGGGGTCGTGCACTCCGGCTTCAGCATGGACTCCGGCCACTACTTCACGTTTGCGGCGGATCAGTCGAAAAACTGGTACAAGTTCAACGATAATCTGGTGACACACTCGCAGCCGGAGGAGATGCACAACCTCACCTCGCCCAATACGCCCTACATACTCTTCTACAAGATGTGTGCTCGCTCCAACGAATCAAATGGTGCGTCCTCCTCCAGCTGCAGTTCGAGCATAAGCAGAGGATCGGGAGGGGGTCATCAGATGGTCTCAGTGCCGATGTCGCCACCACTGACGCTGGAGGAATTGCCGCGCCAACTGCGCGACTACGTCAAAAAGGACAACCACATGTACAACGAGGAGTTACGGATGCAGCGCTACAAGCGAGGCGCCAGCGGAGGGCACAACAATGGATTCGCCAGCCGTCATAGTTACGACGGGGAAGGGGATGACGACGATGATGACCAGGAACTGCCGCCGTCCGGCGGATGCGGTGGCAACGGCCTGGGCATGAACATCAATCGCTTCGTCTACTGAGGCGATCGAAGGAGCGAGGGGAGCGAGCAGACTGGAGGCCACCACTAGACTACACTCACACACATATATATATACATATATATATATTTGTCTACTTTATAAAAGGAACGCGCATACTAATCTCTAAATTTTACATACAATATATATATATATAGAGCCGATCGAGATACATACGAAACACAAGGCTAAAACCGCGTATGTGACCGCATGCGCTCTCCGTTCGCTCTTCCGTTGTTTTCCATACTCCATTTTCACACCACTCCCCGAAATCCCCAAATCCAGTTCCCGCTTACCCCACCAACTCTACTCTATCCAGTCTCATACTTACGCGAAACTATAAATGTATTGTTATGATTTTTTTGTTTTTGTTAACACAAATTTAGTTTTT
Source organism: Drosophila jambulina (assembly GCA_018152175.1). Classification (NCBI taxonomy): domain Eukaryota; kingdom Metazoa; phylum Arthropoda; class Insecta; order Diptera; family Drosophilidae; genus Drosophila; species Drosophila jambulina. The sequence goes on along the minus strand of JAECXH010000113.1, from coordinate 22,262,452 downwards.
AGAACTAGCATGCATATATGTATATGCGTACACACATATATACTAATACTGATAATTAAAAATGCATCTGAAATTGCCAGAGAAGCGGGATGGATAGAGAGCAATGTACTCGAAGATCTGAGAAGATCACTAACTTTCAAAGCAAGCAAGCAGCTAAAACGGAGCAGAAGGCACAATAGCTCCAGCTCGGTGAAGGACATTATCACAGCGAGCGGGGAGCTTTAGGGACCCTCCCTCACTTGTTCACGCTCTGGATACTTCCGGCAAAACTACGTATTATTAGATTTTCTGTTGAATTTTTAAAACGAATTTGTAATCGATATACGACACGCCCATGAAAATGCGTCTCTTTGGAATCTGGTGAGCAGAGAACGGCGATTGACTTGGATATTATTGCAATTAAATTGGAATAATTTCAACGAACCTTTGTATATGGTGTATGTCTATTGATAACCAAAATCTATTCTATGTGCTATGCTATAAGTGTATCAATAAAGAGAAAAAAGAACAAACCCAGAACTGTTGGAGTGCGTATTTTTCTATTATACCCTTGCCGGATACAAATTGTAATGAAAACTAGCAAAGTTTTCCGAACTGAAATTAATGAATTTTTGTTCAAGCTTGGATTTATTTTCATAAATTAACTGCTATTGCAAGGGTATACAGACTTCGGCTTCCCGAATTTAGTTTCCCTTCAAGGTTAACAAACGATATATGAGCCAAGCTTGGTAGTTAAGTTCCCAGATAACTAGCTAAAGTTCAGCATAATTATGCCTTTAAATAAAAGAATTTATTGGTAAAATCTTCATACAAAGTGATAAATTTTTCTTTGAAGAACATAAACACGGTAAATAGTGGCCTGAACCTTTGTATTAATCATTATTAAATCTTGATTTAGTCAGTAATTAAGTAAGTCATATTTTGTTCGTTTAATTTGTTCGCTTTCAAGCCGTTAGGTACCTCCTCTCTTTAGAGAATCTCCCTTAGAGGTACGGCTGCGCCTGCTCCTCCACCCAGGCGATGTGCGAGTTAACGCTAGTGTACACTCCCGGAAATCCCTCTCTGCCGCAGCCCACGCCCCAGGACACGATGCCCACCAGAATTCCATCCACGACAAGCGGACCACCGGAATCTCCGTTGCAGGTATCTTTGCCACCCTCCAAGAATCCAGCGCAGAGCATCTCATCCGTGATGGTATAGTCCTTGGTCAGGTACTGAGCTCCGCAGGTGCTCCTCTCCACAATCTGCAGCTCGACTGCACGCAGCAGGGCAGGCAATGCCTCATCTTCCTCGGTTCGCTTGCCCCAGCCACTAACCACGGCATGGGCTCCCGTAGGAGGAGCCTCCACAGCCAAAGCAATGGGCTGGACCAGGGAGGAGTACTCCAGCGCCTCGCGGGTGATGATCAGACCGATGTCATTAACAAAGGTCTTCTTATTGTAGCCGCTGTGGTAGATTAGTTTGCTGACCTTTACTCCCTCCTCCTCCAGGTCAGCGATTGAGTTCTGGCCAGCTACGATCCGGATGTATGAGGCAAAACGTCCCTTGATGCAGTGGGCGGCGGTTACCACCACCTTGGGGGCGTAGATACTGCCGCCGCAGATGTGTAGCAGCATGTAGGTTTCCAGGCGCACCGATACCTGGTACGGATAGTTCGCGATATCCACCTGATCGCCACCCACAATGAGGGGGTTTATGAACGCGGATTCCACGAGGATAAAGGGGGCCAGAAGCCCCAATAGAATTAGTCCTAAACGCAGCGACATTTCCACACACACGGTCCGGAAAAGTTATAAGGGGTGGTTCGATTCGAACTCCTTATATAGGGCCATAGTCAGCGGCTTATCACTTATCACGAAGTGGCGAAATTCGCGATCATCCCCGATCCCCGATAGGCAATTTGGATTTTTTCCATAAAATTCAGCAACGATATCGTAAAGTTTATGGTACGGACGTTTTATATCCATTATAAACTGGCCTGACCGAAGGCGGTGCTCTTCTAAAGGCCCAAATGACCACAAAGCCAAAAGAAAGCCAACTGCCGAGCTAGAAACCTTTGGGGATTATCAGCACGTTAACGGTTGAGTCACCGCCCGGCCTTATATCATTGCCCATTGAACTTTACTCGTCAAGACTGACGAGGATGTCTAGGCCCAGGTGTAATCTGCAAGGCGGGAAGCCCATTCATCATGTCTCCAGATAAGGCGCAGCAGAGATTTATTTTCCATGTTAATCTCTGGCGGTGCTGGGGCACCCAGAGCCACATTCAGAACAAGAGGCGATAGTCTAATCGGGGCTGATAGTGTTAACCATAATTGTGCCGCCAATAACGATTATTCTAAACAAAGCCATCTTATTAAATTGTTTTATAATTGAAATTCTTCATGAAGTTTATTTCTCGACTACTATGAGTAAGTACGGGGGAGGTGCACATACAAGATACTAGTAATTTCGCGGAAACGATTCCCAAAGTTTTGGTCAACATTTATGGTGACGTTAAAAGGCCTGAGCCCGAACATCGGCCACTCTGTAAATATAAATAATTGATGTAATCCAGCGATCGAAGGGGGCCCGCCTGGGGCCTCCTCCTGAACCTGGTCCGAGCAAAGATCGTTACACTGTGCACAAGTAGGCGCAAATCCAATAGCCAGAAAACGGATAATTGATTGCCACGCCACTTGACTTGGAGGCGCAGCATCCCCAGCATCGTATCCACTTCTAGCTACTTAGCACTTCGAGTGCCGCCGACTAGTTAGCAATTACTATACTCGATATCGGGTACCTGCAGTACCTATAGAGGGGATACAGAGGCGGCGGGGAGAAGGGTCCAGCTCACGTACGCGCCAAGCGGCAGCGTCTTTTTCGGCGAGTGTAAGCCGAGCTTGATCGTCCCAAAATGGTTATAAATAGACGTTTTGCCGGCTAAGTTCCCGCATTTGCAGCTCAACTGTCGGCGGATAAGTAGCCCCAAATCGGAAATATATATAAAGCTATTTAAAAACGAAATCTTCTCCACCGTCCATGTGCGGCAAGGACTAGCAAGTGCTATAAGATCAAGATTTGTGTAAATTTAGTCAAAATGTTTGTTGAAAAAGTGGTGAGTGGTAATGATATAGATGAAGATCGAAAATGGATATAAAAACTATTAAAAATCAAGTGGAACCAATGGAAATACTTAACCCTTCATAAACCAGTGAACCTTAAAGTAAAAATTATATCGTAAAAGTGTTTAAGTTAAAACTTTTATCCACTACAACTTCCGATTACCAAAAATTTTAATTCAGTCTAAAGTTTTAACTGAATTATCTCACCTCTGCTGGCTTTTTAGCCAAAATTACTGCCAACAACGAGTCTCTCGTTTGGTAAAAGACCATTATGATAATTTATGAAATTAGTGGGAAATAATCATGATGTGTATTGATTAGTGGTCAGGTGCCAATTGGCGAGCAAATATACGCTCGGGTTCTGCACACCTCGCAGCCTGGATACGCTGCCGTGCCCAAAAAGAAATAGAAGACGTCGTCGTCGTCGCAAGTGCGGAGCGGAAGCCTTCTGGACGCTTCACAGGTTTTTCGGTTTCTGCTCAAATATTGATTAGATCAAACAGAAATTTTCGGGGGTTGTTGGACCTCAGCCTTGGCATGGGCCTCTCTGTTCGATCGATTTCCTTGAGAGATTCTAATTACTATGAACTATATTTTTTCGGGGAGGCAGCAGCAGGCGTAGGCGTGTCAGTTCAGATTCTGGACTCTGGTGTCGTCTCTATTCAGTCGTCGCACCGACTCCCCGAGCTCTTGAAAATTTTACAAATCTTGATCGAAACAATGTCTCGATTCCGATTCGATTTCCGGCAGATGGGCTTTGGCTCCGGTAATACCGCCGGCCTGTGGAAGCGTGTCACCTTCCTGGTGGCCATTCCGGCCATTGTGTTGTGCGCAGTAAACGCCTTCTCCGCTCACGAGCATCAGGAACGTGAGCCCTTCACCAAGTACGAGTATCTGAGGCGCCGAACCAAGCGATTCCCTTGGGGTGATGGCGATCGCAGTCTGTTTCACAATTCCGACAAGAACGCCCTATCCGAAGGCTACGAGGATGAGACTCCACCGGCGGAATAATTTGGGATCTCCATCGCTTCCAATTACAATTTGATTTCTTAATTTTTTGAAAGTACTTTGCAAACAATAAATTCACCATTGAGATCTGACTCAGAGCAAAGTTTCAGCTGGCCATGAAACGACGGATGAGTGGCTAATGGCCGCTGTCCCATCCAGAACCGAAATCTGCTCTGACTTCACATCATGTGGGAACTGGCCGGCCAACAATGCCTGTCCCTGGTGATCATCATTTGTCATCTTTTGTTGCTCAGCATAACCTGTTGCACCACTGACACCAAAACCCGACCACGTACGCCAGGGCGGGGGCGAACCCAAATGCCTTAATCGATCTCCGAGCCGCACACGTACTTGTATCTTGTATCTTATATCTCCTTCGCGATGCTATGAGATGCCATCGCTCCGCATCGCCTATACGCCGTGTTGGCCCAAGTAATTCACACCGCAGTTAGATACATAACTTATACTTTCGTTGCGATTACGATTACGATGGCATCGTGTGTTTGCCGAAAAAAACACTTGCGACACGCGGCAAGGGCAAGTACGCCGAGCAAGCCAAGTACGCTCATTGCTCCTCCCCGAGATCTTAGTTAATTAGACTCCAAATACGCGCCGACTCTGATGGAGTGCGTCGCCGCTCGATAACTGAATCAATATTGGCGCACGCAGGCAATTATTCACCTGACTGACCCGACCCTGATATATGTATCTCTTTGTCTCTCTCATAGTTCGAACGCGCCACCAAGCTGGAGCTGTTCTCGATCCTGCTGCTCATTGTGATCACCTTGAGCATCTACACATTCTATGCCACCTTGCAGTCGTACCTGAAATCGGTTCTGCTAATGCTAAGGCTCCCGGGTCCTCCATTAGTGCCCTTACTGGGCAACTGTCACCTGATCACGGACAAAGGGGGTGAGTTTATATACCATAAATACTTTAAGGTCAGGGAGATTTATATGTATGTATATATAAGACTGAATTTATATGTGGATTTAATAAGATATGTTGCTTTTAAAGTGTATGTGCTTTTTAAGTGTATTTAATCACAATCCCCTCTTATAGTGATGCAGAAATGGTGCGGCAATGCCTATAAGCTATACGGATCCTTGGTACGCATCTGGGTAGTGCTCTTTCCCTTCTTCGCCGTACTGCAGCCGGAGGATCTGCAGGTGATCCTCTCCTCCAAGAAGCACACGAATAAGGTCTTTTTTTACCGGCTGATGCACAACTTCCTGGGCGATGGACTGATCACCAGCAGTGGCTCCAAGTGGAGCAATCACCGGCGACTCATCCAGCCTGCCTTCCATCTAAGCTTACTTGAAAAATTCATTGACACCTTTGTGGACGCCTCGCAGTCGCTGTATGAAAACCTTGATGCCTCCGCTATGGGCACGGAGGTTAATATAGCCAAGTACGTGAACAACTGCGTGGTGGACATTCTAAACGGTGAGTCTCTGAGGGAATTAGCTTAGCCTGGTTAAATACTAACCTGTAACCGATTTTAACAGAGGCTGTTCTAGGCGTGCCCATCAAGAAAAGGGGCAAGGATGTGGTCAACATGGAGGACTCGCCCTTCCGGCAGGGTAAGCTAATGATGCCGACGCGCTTCACGCATCCCTGGCTGCTGCTGGACGGGATCTATCACTGGACCAAGATGGCCAACGAAGAGCTGAACCAGAAGAAGCGCCTAAACGAATTCACTCACCAGATGATCAAGCGACGTCGGCAAATGCAGAATAATAACAATGGAAATGGCGAGCGAAGGTGCCTCCTGGACTTCATGATCGAGATCTCCGAGACCAATCCCGACTTTACCGAGGAGGACATTGTGAACGAGGCCTGCACCTTCATGCTAGCTGGGCAGGATTCCGTCGGCGCCGCCGTCGCCTTTACTCTCTTCCTGCTGACTCAGAATGCTGATTGCCAGGTACGTTGCTGCCAGGAGCTTGAGACCATCTTTGATAGCAGCAACAGGGCTCCCACGATGACGGATTTGCGGGAGATGCGCTACATGGAGATGTGCATTAAGGAGGCGCTGCGTTTGTACCCCAGTGTGCCGCTGATTGCTCGCAAGCTGGGCGAAGAGGTGCAACTGCGGAATTATACACTGCCCGCCGGCAGCAACGTCCTAATCTGCCCCTATGCCACCCACCGGTTGGAGCACATCTATCCCGAGCCGGAGAAATTCCTGCCAGAGCGCTTTTCGCCGGAAAACTCGGAGCACCGCCATCCATACGCCTTTCTACCGTTTAGCGCCGGACCGAGGTACTGCATTGGCAATCGGTTCGCCATCATGGAGATCAAGACCATAGTGTCGAGGCTGTTGCGCAGTTTCCACCTGCTGCCCGTGCCGGGCAAAACCACCTTTGAGGCCACCTTCCGGATAACCCTGCGCGCATCCGGCGGCCTGTGGGTGCGCCTCAAGCCCCGCGATCATCCGCTCGTCGAACACTGACCCAGCACACGAGATCCCTCCAGACAGATTCGTTATCATTAACTTTAATTAGTACGGTAAATATGTATATAAATCGATTCAATAATTTAAACACTTAGCTTCCTCCTAGCCTAAGTACAGGGCCTCCGACGGGAGGGAGAGGGGGGCGGCGTATGTATATCCTACTGTGAGTGTGAGGGTGCTGGATTCTGGGTGCGCTCCGATCCGCATTCGCTTCTCGCGTTCGCTTTATATTCGAGAGTCGTAGAGTAGAGTTTCTCCTGGGGTCTTTGCTTAAACAATGCTATATATCTGTAATAAAGTTATAAACTAGGACGTGATATGGTGCGTTTCGTTGCTGTTGTTGTTGAATCTGTTGATGAGCTTTCGCGCACGTGACTCGCGATTCGCCTCTGACGTCTTCGTGTTCCCATTTCCGCTGCTTGTACTATTGCTTCCATTGCTGAACTGCCGCTGAGCACTGGCCACCGTGTGCTGTTGGGCAAGACGCTCGGTCGCCTCACGGACACGTTGGCTCATCAGCCGCGTCGGCGTAGCTGATCGCTGTGGCAGCGGTGAGCTGGGCATGGATCGCACCTGAGCTGGCTTGGCTTTAGCGGAGCATTCACTGCTGACGGTTCCTCGTTTCGATTTTTCCGACTCGTCTGCTGTTAAGGAAATAAAAAAAGAAAATTAAGAGTTAGCGGGCCCGAATGGTAAGGATAAGAAAAAGTCCTAAAACAGACCCTTAAGTAAAAGAATTAAAACATAAAATGAAAGCTTCTCAGAATGTTGTTCCATTAGTTGTCGCCTGAAAGGAAACTTGATTTTTTCCTTCGCATGAAAGACGAATATTTAACTTTTAAATTATTCCCTTTAGTGTAAAGTATTGTGGCAGGATTTCGCAGGTCCAAACAGATTGCAACTTAAGAAAGATGATTCTCCTGATTCCCTGTAACTTTTACTTTAAAGGTCTGCTTTGGGGTTATTTAGCTCAAAGTTACTTCTACTAATGCGTCCCACACTCGCCACCTTGGCTATCTTGAAGGACTCAAAGGCAAGCGGAGGTATGTTAGCAGCAGCAGCAGCGGCGGATGCAGCAGAAGCAGAAGCAGTGGGAACCTGGAACCTATCCTTTAGCTGCGACACCTTCAGCTTGGACTCACACATAGGCTTGACCTGGGGCTTGGACTTTGGTTTCTCCCGCGCAGCACTATCCTCAAGCGACTTCTTCCGCATCTTTATGGTGTTGGTGAAGTCAGAGCGCATGATCGCCTCACCCTTACTGTTGGTAGGCAACTCCAGGGTGACAGCAATAGAATTTTCTGAGTCCTGCTGTTCTGTGACGGCAGTGCTAGCCTTGGCAATGGCCTCAAGCTTGGACTTGGCCAGAGAGAGCAGGAGAGTCTCCTGAGCGCCGCTGCAGTTAGAGCATTCGCTGTAGCCCGAGTCACTCCGTTCGCTGCACTGCGATTTATCCCGCAGCTTCAGAACAGTGCGTTTCTCCACCGATGGCATCTCCACACTAAAGTCGTCCTCTTCTTCATGAAGGGAAGTCATCTGGGAGGACATGCCACTGCCCAAGGCACTGGCATTCAGCATACTTAATCCCGATATGGAGGGCCTAGGACTACTCAAAGCTCCCATGGCTATGGCCGAGTTCCTGCGCGACACCGACAAGTTTGCCATGCGTCCCAGAGCTCGAATAGCATTGCCAGTTTTCTGGATTAACAGCAACAGTTGTAGGAGTAGGAAGCAGGAAGAGCAAGCGAAAGCAAGGAAACAGAAGCAGTATTGGGTTACGATCATAAAAAGCAGAGGGCTAAGAGCATCGACTAACCTGCCACTTTCGCCGGATAATAAACTTCTTAAGTTTGTCAGTGCAGATCTTGTTATTGCTGAGATTGTCATCGTGACGCTGGCAGAGCCACTTGGACTCCAGACACTGCTGCGCGGTCAGACGCTCCTCCTTGCGGTGTACCAGTAGCTGCGATATAAAGTCCTTGGCCTCCTGGGAACTACAGATAAAAAATGTAGGTCTCATTAAGAATATTTAATATTTATATCACATACACGCAGTCAAAAGCCTCGTCATCGTAGTCGTAGTCCGCTCGTGTGATATTCGAGAAGGTCTCAACATCGGTGTCACCCATGAAAGGCGATAGGCCAGAGAGCCTATAAGAATACAGATCGATATATAATTCTCCATTGAAGTAGCTATAAAGCTTTACTTACAGCACATAGCAGATGACGCCAACGCTCCACATGTCCGACTTGAAGCCAATGGGTTCGTAACTAATGATCTCCGGCGGTATGAACTCAGGCGTTCCAAAGAGAACGCGAACGGGAGCCTTCGTATCCAGTCGCTGGGCCAGGCCAAAGTCGATGATCTTGATCCGGTGGCTGGTGCGTGTGTGGCACATGATGTTTTCCGGTTTCAGGTCCAAGTGTACCACGCTCTGGCTGTGCATGTAGGCCACGCCATCGCACACCTGTCGTAAGAAAAGGATGCAGTCCAGCTCAGTCAGGGTGAAGTCATCGGCCACCACACGCTCAAATAACTCGCCACCAGTGATGCTGGGGAAAAAGGATGTATTAGAAAGATGTATTCTTCAAAGAAAAACGTGGTATATTTACTACTCCATCACCATGACAATCTCCCTGGGACTCTCAAACGAAGCGGCCAGCTGCAGGAGCTTGGGATGCTGCAGGGAACGCATAATGGAGATCTCATCGAGCACCTTCTGGCGATCTTGTGACTTTATGCACTTGATCACCTTGGCGGCCAGCAATTGGTCCGGCTGCTCCCGCTCCTGCACCTTGTAGACGACGCCGAAGCGTCCCTTACCCAACTCTTCGATGATTTCGAAGCGTGCCTTAAAGTCTCCGCCGGCTTGGACGCTCACTGCCTGGCCGTAATGATCTGAAGGACTCTTCTGAAGCCTGTTGGTGATCTGCACTAGTTCGCTAGCCTGGCCAGGTTCACTAAGTCCATGGATGTTCTCGGCTCGCACCCGGAAACGATAATGCATCTGTGGCTCCAGATTCTTGACTGTGTAGGCCAATGTATCCACCACTCGGGTCACCTGCTGCCAGTTGTCCGTATCACAGTCCTCGCCTTCGCAGGTCTGCATCTCAATGCTACGGATATTCAGATAGATTCAGTTATGGGAGGAGCTATTTATAGTCTTTGATTACTCACATAAAGCCGGTGATCATGCAGCCGCCATCGTAGGGTGGTCCACACCAGGCCACCGCCACCCGATCTGGGCCCAAGGAGACACTGGGCTGACCGCTGGGCGGTTCTGGTGGTCCCTCCACTGCCACCGAAGCGGCAGCAGCCTCCACGCCATAGTCGTTCATCACCTCTACGGTGTATTTTCCACTGTCATCCGCTGAGATGTCCGTGATGTATAGTGTCGACTGCTGGCCTGTTGTCCGTATTGTCACATTGGAGCACTCGATAATAGGGTGGCACTGTTGGAATTAAGGAAAAATATTTTTAAGTGATGCGGACAGATAATTCAAATTAAATGTAAACTATAAAATCAAATTTAAATTCTGAAAGGGCATACTCGTTTAAAGATTCCCCCCTCTAAATAATTCCTTAACAGCAAAATATTTTAATACTTTATAAACACGTAAAAATTATATGTTCTATTGTGTTCTTTTTTTACTTTGTGTTTTTCGTGTGTCTATAAGATAGGTTTCGGCACTCCTTCAAGATAAAAGCAGCATAAAAGCCTGACGAATTGCCAAAATTCGTGGCGATGTATATTACCAGTGTTCGAATAGTCTAGCTGATAATGCTAGTGCTGTGTTGAGCTGATCTATGGGCACAACCTTCGTTAGCGCGGCTCGTCTCGTATTTGCGGTTTGCAACCATTACGTAGCCAGACCAGGCCTATCCATAGGCAGCCCATCAACCCAATGTTCGTCGTTCGTCAACACCGCAAACTGATCGTGACACAGTCAGAGAGTCACAGAGCCACAGAAATGCCCAAAGCGAGAGACTGGCCACAAGCGAGATAGGGCGCCGGAGTAGTGGGCTTATGGCAGATAAAGAATATGGATCCGATATGGCCATATAATCCCCTTGGCACGGCTGCTCTGCCCAAATTAGGTCAAGATTGCACAACACCTCGCTGTGACGCTGACTCGCAAACCGGACCAATTACCATAAGCCTACTGCCTGCCTGTCGATGATTGCGAGGATTAGTTAAGCGACTTACCGCCTTGTACCAGATGACCGTGGTGCCCGGGAATGGCTCGTAGCGCACGCTCAGTCGGACATGTCCACCGATGAGTGCGGTGCAATCCTCGGGGCGCGTCAAAATGCAGCTACTGCGTCCCGCCAGCGAGGAGCCACTGCTGTTGCCCCTGATGGCGGGCAGGACCAGGAGGCTGGTATAAGTCCGAGCGGCGGGTATGCGCCGAGAGTCTGTCAGGGGATGTTTCACCTGCAGACAGATCTCGCCGCTCCTTGAGGCGGCAACGTCTCGCATGCGCAGCAACCGAATGCCGTTCTCTGGATACGACTCCAACTGGAAGGAATAGGGGGGATTAATGAGGTTGGAAAAACACTATAAATTAATCTATAGATCAAAGAATTCTTGTAAATTGTACTTATTTTTTTTTTTTTAATATTAAGCGCTAGGCATCTTATTGTGTATTCCAAGTCACTTTCTTCGACACAATTCCCTCTGTTAGTTTGTTTATCTTCTTGAAAGTGAATTAAATGGCTCACGATTGTGTTAACTGAATTCCAGGTGTGGAGGGGAAAACAGAAAACACTCCTGGTATATAGGTATACACATAGATTCTCCCGGATTATTGATTCAATTTCAACAGGCCGCTACTGAGTTTCGAAATTTATATTTGCTATTTTTACCACTTAATCACGGGTTTAGAACGCTAGCCCTGCCGTCGTCCACATGGGTAAACAATTATATACTGTATGCACAAGTGTCTGGGGAGCGAAGAGGGAGTGACCGATCGATCCGGAGCAGGGCGAAGCGCCGCGAACTGAGCTTGTTGTACAACTGAACGGCCCTCTCAATGGCACGCACCAATTAAGCGGGAACGGTACGCGAGAACATGGAATGCCACGAGCAGAGCGTAGCCAACGATCGTGACAATGACACTTTCACGCTCGCTCTTATTTTCACTGGAGCACCAGACAGCGCCTGGGGACTGGGAATAGTTGCAGGGCTTTGCCTTTGGCTTTGCCGAATGCCATTAGCGATATTGATACTTAAATGCAATCCATTTGCTTTGCCTACCTGTGACATCTTCCAGTCGTCACGCCCTTTTGGTTTTCACTTTGTAGACTTAATTTTTCTTCAAAGCCCGCTCTCTCACGGGAATTTTGATGGGGAAACGAAACTGGAAAGGAAACTGGGACTTAGGCCCAGACTTAGACTACGACTGAGACCGAGATGTGCGCCGCTTGAGCGCCGACAAGCGAGTGTTTCTCCTCGCGAGCTGAGCAACTTGAGTGCCCAGCAGCAGAAACATCGTTGGCATGCAGCTCGCATGCCGCCGTATTTCAATCTTTTGGGTCTCTTATATATCTCATATATGTATCTTATGCAAATGAGCATATACACACAATTATTATTATTGTTTTCCCCAGCAGAAGTGTGAACAAGCTGCCTGCGGTAAGGCAAGAGCCGAAAATGAAGAGCCCTGTTTTGCTTCCCTCCGAAATTGGGACTAAAAGCAAGCGCGCAAAAGACCTGGGGTTTATTACACACATACGCACCGTCATGTTAAGTGAGTCATCCTCTTCGGCTATTAGTTGGCCATTTAGGTACCATTCGGCTTCCGCTTCGCAAGGGAAGACCCGGGCATAGAACAGGACTTCCTCGCCCAAACCACATACCACTGGCAGGGGCGTCTTTAGCAGCTGCACGCGCTGCTCGTCTGCCTGATTCAGATCTCGTTCCAAAACGCAGAGCTCTCCGCTGCTGCTGCAATCGGGGTCGGAGTTGGTGACAGAGTCAGAGTTGTTGGTGAACACCTGACAGCTGTATATGCCCGAGTCAATATCGAAGGCATCATTGATACGCAGGCACAGGCGTCCATTGCCATGATCAATGTAACTGGAATACAAAAAAAAAGAATACTTTATAAATAGTTGAAAATGGGAGAGTAAGGAGAAAAACTAAACGATTGATTGGTAATTGAGGATACTATAAGACAAAATAGCTGCTGTTTTCAATGTAATTTTAATGAAGTCGCTATTGAACTTCATGGATTGCTATAGATTTTTATAGCTTCGCCAATCTCTTACCAGCTAATACTTACTTGAACTCATCGCTGTCCGGCAGAACTTCCCCATTGCGCAGCCAAACATAGCTAAAGGGCTCTTCGGAATCGATCCCGCAGCACAGATCAATCACCTCGCCCTCCAACGACTTGGTTATCTCGGGCAGTGGTTCCGTGATGACGGCACCCCGTCTTGCCGGAATCTTCTCGGTTGTGTAATCATGGAACCTAACTGTAGTGGAGCTGATCAGAGGATCGTGATTGCTGCCGCTTATGATGCAGGTATATACACCCTCATCGTCGCGCGTCACATTATCCACAATGAGCAGGGCCATTGAGGCCTCCTCCTGCAGCAGAATGTGCACTCGTTCTGATTCTTCCAGCTCAACGTTGTTGTGGTAGAACCTCACCGAAGGCACCGAGGAGCCCCGATAGCCACTAGCCAAAGCCATGCGTCCGCCAATTGCTGAAGAAAAATAAAGATTATTCAGAATTTAGGAAATCTTACTTGTAGGAGTTCTAAGCCCACCTGTGGATGGACCCATGATGCGCCTGTAAAGGTAGGCATTGCGGCGGGAGGAGGATGCGCGTACACTACGCACGGATGGAGATTTAGAGTAGCGGGAGCTGCGTATCACGTCTAAGCGTGCAGTGGCCTCAATCCTTCCGAAATCGTTCTCAAGCGTGACGCGATACAGACCCGCATCGTCGAATGACACCTCGTCGATCTCTATCATGCGAAGATCATCGATTTCTTTCACGGCAATTCTGGGTGTGGGCGTGACAATTAGACCATCCTTATCCCAGGTGGCCCAGGGCGTCGGGTGACCAGCAATGGCGCACTGAAAGCGAACACTGTCGCCCTCCTCAACGACGCGATTATAGGGAATGGCAAGGAACTTGGGCGCCGTTATGGCATTGCGGGCATCGCTACGCCTTCGCTCCGCCACCGCAGACAGATCGATGCTGCTAGCGGTGCGATAGGAAGAGAGACGTAGCGGTGAGAAGCTTCTCGCCGGCGTTGAACGCGGTGTAGAGCGTGGCGTGGAGTGAGCGGAGAGCAGGCCACTGGGCCGTGTTAACTGGCGACTCAGCATATTCTCCTTTTCCTCGGGCACATCGACGATAATGCAGGCGGAGGAGAGACTGCGGCCCACCGAGTTCTTAGCTACGCATGTGTACTCGCCCTCATCCTCGGGGTACACGCGCGGAATGCTCAGCGTGGCCTTGGTACCGTCAAAGGACATTACGTAGTCGCGGTCGCCGGGAACAACGCGTCCGTCCTTCTCCCAGATAATAAACGGTTCCGGATCGGCCTCCACATGGCACTCCAGCGATACCGCATCCCCATCGCAACAGCGCAGGTTTCGCAAGTTGCGAACGAAGCGGGGAAGGGTCTCGATGTTGCTGTGATAGCAAATATTGGTTTGATAAGTGCTTACCGGGCGACATTCCGGATAATTTGAACTCACCCATGTCGTGTGTACACTTTGTCCATGCGGCTATCTTTGAGAATATCTGTGGCAAAGAACAGAGTTAAAAGATAAAGTAGGTAATAACTATATATTGGTGAAGCAAGCATAGTAATACATTTAAAATTGGCGCCATCATTGTGTGACCGGACCTGTCCTAGTGTGACCAGATAATTCTAACAAAGGGAAGGCAAAGGATAAACGGTCATACTCTATGAATGAGGATAAACGATAGTATCGATAGTCTATGGTACATCGCTAAATTTAAGAATGTTTTATAACTTTGTATAACGAATTTTTGCTTAAAAAATTGGCATTTACCAATGAAGGGCATGATCATAGTGCCCATGGACCTGGAGCCCGGGTTCCGGAAGGCCGACATGCACACTATACCCGTGGTCAACAGCGCAATGGTGTTTAACTTTTGCTCAGCTGCCGCTGCCGCCGAGAACAAACAAATGTGAGTAAGACCATAGGAATCAGTGTATAATAAATATATAGTTGCTCTTTCCATACAGTGCCGCGGATAAAGGTGACCTTCTAACAGACTACGTCCAGATACAGCGGCGTGGCGAAGTCTGCGAACTCAAGGGACTGGTTTTTCCCGCCGCCGACTTTGCCAACACGGACACACATGCCAATGTGGGCATTAAGATCGTGGAAAGTTCGCGGATTATCACAGATGGCCAGTGCAGCCTGTGTCCCGCCGCCGGTGAGAATTCTTATTGTCAGGGGTGTATTTCAAAATAACATTATAATCTCTGCAGGAGCCTGTGCCCACATCGTGGCATTCACGTTTTGGCTGCTTAACAAAAGCACTGAGCGCAATCCTTCGGCTGTTGTCGAGTTCTGGGGCTACGAACTGGAGACTCTGGTTCAACCAGAGCCTATGGTGGCCACTCGTATTTGCGACATCATGCCCAAGGATGAGGTGCGATTGGAAAGCGAACAGAGCCTGCAGGAGATGACCGCCAGCGAGGAACAAGCTTTTCTGGACGCTGTTCTGGACGAACTATCCGCCTGCGGACGGGACTCGGCTCTATATAGGCAATGCGTGGACATAAACGACGAATTTGAGCCAATATTTGTCCACCATGTGCTGCTCCGAGCGGCCGAGCACAACATTCTGGATGTACCCAGCTTTGGGCACTACATGGAGCTGCAGGCACAGACCGGAATCTTTGAAAGCCTAAACGAGGTGACCCGCATCCAGTACAAGTCTAAACTGTGGATTGAGGCCCAGTACATGCGCATTCGCTGCTCTATGATGCACATGATTGTGAACCGCAGGTCGGCCGAGGAAGACGAGCAGATCTTCAATATGATGTTCTGCAAGGGCCGCGACCGGAACACCGACGATCGAGTGCAACAGAAGCAGCACAAGCGTTTCATTCTGAAGCAGACAGAGAAGTTGGAGAACAAGCAGTACCTCGAGTGCGGCCTACTCCTCGACGAGAGCTATCCTTTCCTGTGTGCCGCTCCGGACGGTATTACGGACGATCACATCGTGGAAATCAAATCGCCCAAGACTGAGGAAGACTTTGAGAAGTATCTGGAGGCCCGGGAATCAATAGCCCCGAAATACATGGCCCAGATCCAGATGCAGATGTTTATGGCCAATGTCAAGAAGGCGCTCTACTGTGTGCTCAGTCCGACGTTCGAGTCTAATGGGGCGCTTCACTACGTTTGGGTACAGGCGGATCCGGAGTTCGTGTCCAGCCTGCTCACTATGGCCGAGGATTTTTGGAGGGAAGCTGTTTTTCCGCGCTTAACAAATATCTACCCCCAGCTGGGGTGACTACATACTACCTAGTCAATAAATCTTTATACTCGACTTACCTTTGGCAAATATTTGTAGCGAGATTACAGCCTTGGCCTCGCCATGACAGTTGCTAGCTATTACAGAGTAGGTGCCGGTGAAGTCCAACTTGGCGCTCGGTATCTCCAGCCTGTACTCAGGTCCGTCTCCGATGCGGCGGAAATGGGGGGCGTCCTTGTAATACTCCGGCTGCGGATGAGACGAGACAAGATGATGTGAGTGAGATAAAGACTCAAGGTCACTTCGAGTGGTTTCTATAAGGATCAGTGCGGCTGATGGCAAGCATGAATCACGACTGCGGGGCTGATGCTGCCTGCGGTCCGCTGCTCCGTTGTTATTGTGTTGAGCTTATAACCATATAAGCACAAAATTCAGTTTCGAGACTGTCGAATAGGAAAACTGGTAACTACGTTGCCCACCCTGACCTCCTCCTGCTCTCGCTTCCTTGGTACGTTGCACGACCGACGACAGTGGCTAATATTTTTTCCTTTTTGGCTTGCGTAATTGTTTTTTGCAAACACAACAAGCCTGTTATTTGATATGGCTTGAACTTGAATTAGCGTTTGACAGCAAATCGGATTTGTAAGATCTGTCTAGATGTCCAAGCGGTCTTGTATAACGTTGCAGAATGACGCACTTGTCCGAAATCTGAGCCCGTGCGGGCTATTCTTCACCTGCTTTTGTACCAACTTTGTTGCCGTATCGGATTCTGTTAGGGATCTCTGCACACTTTCTTCTCACTCGCGAATCAATTCAACAAAAATTTTATCCGCAAGAGCAACTGTGACAACACAAAAAATAGATCACTAAAGTGTCTCAGTGGGAATTTACTTTTTATAGAAAAACCAAAGCGGAAACTAACGATTTAGACTTCCTGATGCCGTATAATAGGGCCCACTTGTGCCCCTGATAAAACAAACTTAGACTGGAGACTCGAAGCGAGAGCAGGCAGCGGCAGCACGACAATACGACCCACATTTGTTGAAGCCGCGAATGCAACTGGCCGACCCACCGACAAGCCGCTGAGAGCTGCGACTGCGCGCCTTAGTGAGCTGCCTCTCGCCCGACGTCACATTTTCACCCATTACTCACATTCAGAAAATCGCGCAGCCAAACGACTTCGGGCTTGGGATCGCCAACCACCTCGCAAAATATGATGACGTTGTCCCCCTCGTAGGCTTCGCTGGAACGAGGCTTAACCACAAACAGGGGCTCCTTGGAGTACCTAGGATTGAATAGGGGAAATGTTATAAGGGGAGCTTATTTTTATTATAGTTTTAAGAGCCCAATACTCACGGCAGGTCGTTAGTCTTGATGAGAGGTATATCCAGGGGTCGTTGCGGGGTTAATATCTTGTTAACCTCCTCCTCAATGGCTACACGGCAGATGGTTTCCACCTTGCCGACCACGTTGGAGGCAACACACACATAGATCCCGGCATCCCGTAACGTGGCCTCGGCAATGATTAGTTCCACATATCCATTCGAATCTAAGGTGGCGGTCAGGCGACGACTTGGACGCAGGCGCATGCCGTTGCGGTGCCAGGTAACACCCACGGCAGGATAGGCCTCCACTTTAGTAGAGAGACGTATTTCGGAACCCTCGCAGAATACGTAGAAGGGATCCAAAGGCACATAAAAGTCTGGTGAGATGTACGCCCGAATTCCCTTGTCCACCACCAGGGTGCAGTGGCAGGACACGGAGCCAAGTTCATTCTTGGCCAGGCAAGTGTAGGTGCCGCTGTCGTCCAGCGTTGTGGCTGCTATTTCCAGCGTGAAAAACTGTCCTTCGGAGCTGATGAGATGCTTCCTATCGGTATGGATGAGCTGATCACCCTTGTACCACAAGATCTCAGGTACGGGGTAGCCAACAATCTGGCAGGTGAGACGCACCGGGTAGGTGACCTGAACACGACGATCGCGCAGGCGCATGGTGAAAATGGGCAGTGAGTCGCCCACATCGGCCACATTGCGTCCATGGGCGATCTCCTTCAGACGCGAATCCGCCTCGAAGATCCTCGAATCGGCAACGACTTGAAGGCGGGCGAAGGTTGAGACTCTACCCTTGGAGTTGGTCGCCTCGCAGGTGTAACGACCCGAGTCCAGTTCGCTGACTGTGGCTATGGTTAGGGCGCAGGTGGAACCGATCTGACGAATCTTGACGCGTTCCGAGCTGCTGCTCAACTGAATGCCATCCTTGAACCAGATGACCTGCGGCCGCGGTGCTCCACGCATATTGCACTGCAGGGTAAAGGATGAGCCCAGTAGAGCCTTTGCCTGGCCTGGCAAAATCTTGACGAACTCGGGCAGACACTCGACGCCTCCTACTTGAAGGACGGAGCTGGTCTGGACAGTAGGTCCCCACCCATAGCGGTTCTTGGGCGTCACCCGAAAGTGATACTCCAGGTTGGGTTTCAAATTAAAGGCGTCAAATGAATTGATGGGCGTAAGGCCCAGCTCCCGCCAGTAAGCGCCGCCCTCATGGCCCACCACCCAGGCCTCCACCTTGTAGGCGATCACCGGTGCAGAGTTGGCACTAGCCGGCTTTCCCCAAGACAGAGAGATGTGCGTGGGGCCGGAATCGACAACCAGGGGCTCCGTGGAAATACAACCCGGTGGATCTGACAAAAGAGAAGATGCGTAAATGAATGAGACTTTAAGAGGAGATGGGAGATAGGGAAATGGCAGGCTTTAATTAAAACGCATCGCGCCCCGGAGAAATATATTTTTTATTTTCTTGTTTCCACTACGTAAATGTATAAGCTGGATTGCTGTGCTTTATATAATACATTATTTATATATGTAGGTACGATAATAAAAGTAATTAAGTCAATCGTTCAGAAATACTAACAAAAGATAAATACACGAATTTATAGTGTCTGTGTGTTGCTGGGTTTTTACGTTCTCACAGGAAATTTCTTTTGTCGTTTGTGGTCTGTTGTGGCGGCTTAACCGTCGATCTGCAAGAGATTCTCATCAGCTTGGACTGGAACTGGAACACACAGACAGGACGACAGACAAGTTCGGAGGGCAGACGGCAGACGGACAAAGGGATAAAACTTCACTTGAGATGGGTACCCGAAACTCACCTCTGAAGTACGAAGTGTCGCTGTAACTATCCAGGGGAAGGCCCCAGCGTGGTTGCGATGGCGTGGCGGAGCGAGCGCGCGGGTTTACCTATAAGTTTTGTAGTCAGAACGATATATTTTATTGCTTTGAATGAACACATAGAGATTCAGGAAAGTGTAGTCTGAGTTTTTATATGTATATAGTTTGGTGCTAGTTGAGGGAGGCGGCGTTCGAAATTTGCAAAATATATTTTGTATTAATAAAGCTTTATTCTTTCTTTTTGGGTATCTTAATCTGTAATAAGAGAAGAGAAGCAGAGAGAGAGAGAAAGAAGTGCAGCGGTTAGTTAAGCAAAAGCGATTTTCAAGAGGGGACAGCCACAAGCAACAGAGAGAGCAACGGAGACACAAGCTCGGTTTGAAAAGCCTACCGTGACGGTGACGAATATCCTGTCAGTGCCAAAGTTGTTACGGGCCACCACGAAGTAAGTACCAGAGTCGGAGATCTGGGCTTGCTGAACTGTGAATCTGGTGTAGTCATCCGATACCTCTTTGCTGACTCTGTCCGACTGGGTAATGTCCTTGGTGCCCTTCATGAATGTGACTATAAGTGATCAGACAGGATACAGAGATTTCTGGTTACTCTTCTCACCAAAAACAGAGGACTTACGCTTGGGTTTCGGATCTCCGCCAATGCGGAAGGACAGAGAGAACGGATCTCCCACGGCAATCTTCATTTCGGTGTCGGGTCGCGACAGGAATAGCGGGGGACGCTCATCCTTGGTCTCGGCCAAGGAGACATCTATGTTGGCATGCGACTCGATGCGACCAAAGGCGTTCGAAGCCCGGCACGTGTAGGTGCCCTCGATCTCGGGCAAGGCATTCATAATGGTCAGTGTGTAGACGCCACGATCGGCCAGGGTCTTGACATTGGGTCCATCCACTGCCTGGCGATCGCGATACCATTTCACTTCGATGGGCGTGCTGGTCTGCATGAACTCCGCCGATATGGCCACAGTGCCCCCCTTACAGACCGTCTGGTTACCCAGCGGCAGCAAGAAGTGCGGCTTGTTGGGATCGCGATGGAAGAAGCCATGCGTTTTCTCCAGCGAGTAGTGCTGACGGCCCTTGAAGTCCACCTGGTGGGATATCTTGTTCTCGGCTCCCTCGTTGCGGGCAACGCACGAATATATGCCCGAGTCCTTCTCTGTGGGATTGTTGATCACCAGCTTGGCGTAGCCATCGGCTTGGTCGGTCAGTTTGTACTTCTCATCGCTGGAGAGGATCTCGTTGCCCTTCATCCACTCGATCTCGGGACGGGGCTGGCCTCGCACGCGGCAATCCAGTACCAACTCATTCTCGTTGAGAGAATATGTGTCTGCAAAGGTAAAGATAACTTGTCATTAAATCATATTCAAAGCAAACGATAAAAACAAGCGGTTAGAACAGCAGCCAGGATGAACAAAGGAGAAGATGGAGTCAGGAGCTCGGCTGGGTAATACCTCGGATTGGCTGCGTAAAAGTACTTGGTAGCGAGGCCTCCTTGAAGTGCTTGTAAACACGCAGCTGGGCGTGTGTCAGGCTTTCCCCGAAGTCGTTGGTGGCACAGCAGGTGTAGTTGCCACTGTCATCGGCCACGGCTGCATAGATCTCCAGCGAGGCCTCTCCGTTTTGGTAAATCATCTGATAGCGACTGTCCGCCGGCAAGGGCTTGTGATTCTTCAGCCACTCAATGTGTGTGTTCTCATCTGCCGAGACGGCGCATATCAGTCGAAGATTTCCGCCCTCAGAAACTGTGCGGTCATGAAGTAGGGTATGGAAGAGAGGCTTTGCCTTCCCCACGCTGCGCAGGAGGTGATCTCCAGCCCGATAAAGATCCCCATTGCCGTTCACCACCTGCTGCAGCTGCGGCTGGCTGCTGGAACTCAAATACGATTGACTACGTGACCAATCCTGCTCGCTAAGCGAGGAGAAGTCCTCCTGACTGACGTTGATGAGACGCTTGAGATCAAAGGCCTTGATGGTGGTGCTGATGGAGTCGATACGGTCCTCATGCTCCGCATAACAGGCGAAAATCCCGCAGTCCGAGGGAATAGGGTTTCGTATGATCAGCTTCCTAACGCCGCCAGGCTCTTCAACTGTTCTGTACCGATTGTTGGAGATGGTGTGGTCATCCCGCATCCAGCTGACATTGGGACGCCCGTACACCTGGCAGCTTAGCAAAATTTCGTTGCGTTGAGCATCATAGAACTCTGAAAGTGTTATTTCAGATCAGCTATTAAGCTATAAAGATTAACGGATACGCTGGAATCTTACCTGTTATGGCAGTGGAGAAACTCTCCGGCAACTTTCCCGTTGCCTGATCCAACACACTGAGCTGGCCGGCACTCTCTACCGTCTGCCTGCTGTTCTTCACCACGCACCTGTACTGGCCACTGTCCTCCACCCGAGCATCGTAAATCTCGAGGCTGATGGCCCCGTTTATGTTGTATATCTTGTGGCGAGCATCCTTCGTCACGCGCTCGTCGTTCCTTAGCCAGTGGACATCCTCAATAATTCCAGTTACATAGCAGATTAGCTGCGCTTTGTTGCCGCTACCGATTGTCATGGTCTTCAGGCTGGTCTCCAGATTGAGTCGCAACTTAGCCTCACGGGCACGGGCCTTGACCGCTGCAGTGTCGCTTACCGGAGCGGCGGAGGATTCATCCCGCTTGATCTCCTGGATAACCACATCAATGGGCTTTTTATCCGAAGTTCTTTCCCTTACATAGTCCGAGGCCTGCACAAACTTGCTGATTTTCATCTGACCGTTCTCACTCTCCGCGTAGCATGTGTACAGGCCGGAATCCTCGCTGCTAAAGCTAGAAATCGTCAAGAGTTTAACGCCGTCGCCCTGCTCCGCATACTGATACTTGGGACCTTCAACGGGCAGCAGAGTGTTGTCCCGTTGCCAGTAGATATGGGGCTTGGGACTCCCGGAGACCTTGCACTCTAAAGTCAGTTGGTTGCCCTGGGAAAGGTATGCATCTGGAACATGGAACACAGAGAAGGAAAGACATAACATACAAGACACATAAGACAAAGTACGATGAGGTAAAGGGATGGGTTTCAGGACTGTTAGCTTACTTATAACTTACTCTTAGGTCTACAGATAGGGCTACATATTTCTCACAGAGACCAGGACATTCACCGAAACGCACTCGGACGAGAACACATAGAGTGCCCTCCTACCTTTGATGCCCACTACGAAAGTGGGCGAAATAACCTCCGGTTTGCCTGTGCTGTACACAAACAGGTTGCAAGTGCTCACGATTTCGTTTTCCGAACCCCTGACCCGCAACGTATACTCGCCGGCATCCTCTTCAGTCACCCCAACGAGATTCAGCCAGGCGATGCCATCTTGCATGGACATCTTGCTCTTAGGCCCGAAGGCGATCGGCTGGTCGCCGTGGAACCACTTGGCCGTTGGCTCCGGTCCGTCAATGTTGACCATCCACTTGACATTGCTGCCGGACTTTACCGTGCGGTTGGACAGGAAGTTTCTAAAGTAAAGGCGCTTCCTTAGATCCGGCGGAGGTGGCACTTCGCGCCTGGAGCTGCCCTGCTCCTCTTCGTCAGGCTTGGGCTTCCTGCGACGCTTCTCACCACCCTCTCCACCCTCGCCACCTTCGCCGTCCGCAGCGTCTCCTTCACCGGCTGCCGGGGCTTCCTCATCACCTCCAGCTGGACGCGGTGGTCTGCCCTCCCTGGGCGGAGAGTGGCGTGGTACCCGGACTCGCGGCTCCACAGTAATAATATGGACAATCTCCGTCTTGCCCTCACGATTCTCGGCCTGACACACGTACTTGCCGCTGTCCGAGGGCTTCGGGTTGCTGATGAACAGTTCGCAGGTGCCGTCATCGTGATCCACCTGCTGGTACTTGTCACTGTTCTCCACCTTGACGCCATCCTTCACCCACGTGACCGACGGGGTAGGCAAACCGCGAACATGCACGTCCAGCTGCAGCTCGTTGATTTTGCCGTGCAGCGTATCCTTGATGTTGCGCGTAAAGGTTGGT
Source organism: Drosophila jambulina (assembly GCA_018152175.1). Taxonomy (NCBI): domain Eukaryota; kingdom Metazoa; phylum Arthropoda; class Insecta; order Diptera; family Drosophilidae; genus Drosophila; species Drosophila jambulina. The sequence continues at coordinate 22,239,220 of JAECXH010000113.1, read as the reverse complement.
GGCACATCACCGGTTCCCGGATCCTCGTACACTTCCAGACGACATGAAGTAGAGGCTTCGCCAGTCTCGTCGCGACCCCAGCACTTGTATTCGCCATTGTCTTCGGCCGTGGCGCTCATGATCTCCAGCAGGCACAGACCCTCGCTGTACCGGCCCCTACACTTGGGAGTGTTTTGGATCTGCTCACCATCCTTAAACCATTTCACCTGAGGCTCCTTGGCGTCCAGGAAGCATGAAATCTTCACCTTAGACCCCTCAGCCACGACGCGATCCCTCATTGAGGTGCTGAAGTGGATGGCTATATTTTTCTCTCGACGCTTACTGGACAAACTTGCCGTATCAGAGGCATAGTCGGTGGCGTAGGCTGAGGATGCATCCGCGTCATCGTCCTTCTTGGCACGACGCTTGCCCTTTCCTCCCTCTTCAGCTTCCGATTCGGCCTCAGGAGCTGCGGCTGGCGCTGGCTTTTTTTCCACCGGTTTCTCGACTTCTTTTGGACGCAGGAGACTCTTGTCGGCATGGAAAACGCCATGGATGTTGTCCGCAATGTGATGGGCCTTGCCCTCGAAAAGCACATAGTGGGAGATCTCCATCTTGCCGGCGCGACTCTCCGCCTTGACCACATACTTTCCAGAGTCCTTGTTGTCCGGCCGATCGATGATGAGCTCACAGGTGCCATCCTGATGCTCGATAAGCTGGTAGCGACCACCGCTCTGAATCTCCACGCTGTCCTTGAACCACTGAACCTCGGGCGTAGGCTGGCCACGCACGGCCGTCTCCAGGATCAGCTCGTTGGTGTTGAGGTGATAGGTTTCTAAAAGGGAAGAGCACCAATAGTGATTATGTAACACACACGCGTTGCATAATGGAGGCGATCGATCGATGATGGCGTTGCATAATCACACACAATGTCTGCTTGATCTCTAAGTATAAATCGGTCGATCGATCGATGCTGCAACCTAGAACTTACCTTTCAGAGAGCGGATAAAGACGGGCTGCACATCAGTGTTGACCTTTGGCTGGTAAACATGCAGCAGGGCCGAGGTGGTGATCTTGCAGAACTCGTTCTGGGCAATAATGGAGTACGTGCCAGAGTCCTCTGCCTGGGCGTTAACAAATTCTAGCACCGCCAAGCTGTCGCGATTCATGTTGCGGATTCGCGGTCCATAGGTGACATTCTGGTCGTCCTTTTGCCACTTAATAGTGGGCTCCGGGCCGCCGACCACGGCCTGCAACTTGACCTTAGAGCCCTCGGCCACATACCGATTGGACAGATTGACCGTGAAGTACAGCATCTGTTTGGGCGAGGGATCGGGCATACGGCTGCGGCGCTCATAGCCACCCTCACCGTCACCGCCGGCGCCCTCAGAATCGTCGTCCTTCTTCTTCCTCCTGGCCTTGGCCTTGCCGCCGCCGCCCTCAGCTGGCTCACCACCTCCTTCCTGCATGGCAATAGCAGACAGAATGCTCGAGCGCCTCGAGGTATGGGTAGTGTCGACGACGACCGTGTGGGTGGTCGACTGAGTGCCCAGTTTGCTATTGGCGGTGCAAACATAGATTCCGTTGTCATTGATCGTCGGCTTGTTGATGATCAGCTCGCAGATGCCGTCCAAGTGCTCGATCTGCACCACCCGATCGTCGAGCACGATGGGTATCTGGTCCTTGGTCCACGAGATCACCGGCCGGGGATTGCCGCGCACCTTCGTGTCGAGAATCAGATCGTTTTGCGAGGCATGGTAAACATCTGAGAACAAAGTCAATCAATCAATTCCCAGCTATTTTCGTACGCCAACGACCTCAATTGGTCGAACATCGATGGTCGGACAATAGACAACACACACAGTCTGGGGATGGGGATCGTGTAACCAGAACGACAGAGCACATCGAGAGAGAGAGAGAAAGAGGGGGAGACAGGAGATACCTCGCAGTGGCAGGGCGAATATGGGCTCCGACTCGTCGCCATCCGCTTGCGCCGTGTAAACCTTAAAGTAGCAGGAGGTCTCGATCTCGCTGAGATCGTTCTTCGCCACACACTTGTAAACGCCCGAGTCGGCGGAGGTGACGTTGGAGATCTCGAGGATAGCCTTGCCCTCCTCCGACAGGTTCTTGATGTTGCCGCCCACCACCACCCACTTGTCGTCCTTCATCCAGCGGGTGTTCGGCTGGGGTCCGATTACCGTTGCCACGAACTTAATGGTCGATCCCTCTAGCGCCATGCGATCACGCAACTGAGTCGCGAAAGAGAGCTTCTGCTTGGCCGGCACCAACGGCTCTGGAGAAGCTCGAACTGGACGCAAGCGTTGCTGCTCGGCCTCGGCATCGGCTCGCTTCTGGTCGGACTCGGCCTTCGATTTGAGGGCCGCTTCCATGGCCTTTTTGGCCTGCTTCAAGCTGTCTTGCTGGATCTTGTCACGGGCATGGAAGATGCCGGGCACATGATAGTGCAAATTCTTGGCTACCTCGACGGTGTGATTGATCTGCGCCTCGCCGCTGGAGTTGAAGGCCTTGAGGGTGTAGATGCCGCCATCCTTGTTGCCCGGCTTGTAGATCAGTAGCTTGCACACCCCGTGCGCTTCCTCCAGGATCGTGAATTTGTAGCTGGCCTTCACCTGGAAAGCACCACGCCACCAGGTGATCACGGGTCGAGGCACACCGTGAACGTGGCACTCGATGGTCAGCTCGTCGTCGCGCAAATGATAGTATTCTGAAACACGCACACACAGAGAAAGAGCTCTTAGGAATGCACCGAAATGAATGGCCAGGGACAAATACCTTTGATATACTGAATGGAGGGGGGTTTGGGTTCGTCCTTGAAAACTTCGTAGATGGTGACGATGCACGAGGATGTCACCTCGTCGTTCTGATTCGAGATAACGCACGAGTACTCGCCGGAGTCCAAAATGGTAGTATTCAGCACCTCCAGCACCAGGATGTTGTTGTTGTTGATGATGCGATGGCAACCATCGCGCTCCAGTTGCTTGCGATTGTGGTACCACTTGGCCGACAGCTCCGGACCGTCCACGGCACAGGCCAGACGCACACTCTGGCCGGCTTCAGCGGCCCGATCGGAGAGGAAATTAATGAACTTGGGATTGCGGGCCTGTTCACGGCGACGCTGCCAATCGGCGTCGCGCTCCTTCTCGCTGATGCGCTTGGCCTGGCTATATTTGCGCATTTGCTGCATAAACTCCTCGCCCTCGATGGCGGCGATGCGCTGCCAGCGCTCCTCCTCATGGGGATCGGGGCGAACAAAGTCGTCGGAAGAGTCGCTGCCACGGCGTTTTTCGTCCTTCTTCTTAAGATCGGTAACTGCGTCCTCCTCCTCGTCGACATCACGATCCTCTTCGCCCTCAGCGTCCTCTCCGGCATACTCCTGGTCCTGGTCTTCATCCCCGTAGCCGGCTTCGGTGCCTTCCTCGCCTTCCTCTCCCATGGCCGATGGATCCTCTTCATCCTCCTCAGCCTCGGCCTCTTCGAGGGCCCGCTGCTCGGCCTCCAGTCGCTCCTGCTCTTCCTTTTCGGCCTGTAGGCGCTTCTGTCGTTCCTCATAGGTCTCACCCTTGGGTTTGGCTCGGGCTGCCTCCTCCTCAGCAGCCTTGGCAGCGGCCCTTGCCTGCTCCTCCATCTGGAGCACCATCTTGCTCTTCTTCGGCGGCGGCTTGGGTGCGGCCTGCTGCTGCTCAAACATTTTCTTGCTGGCCTTCTGGCCTCCTCCGATCTCCAGTTTCAAGGTCAATTTCGGACTGGGGGATTTTTCCTTCTTCTCTTTCTTCTTGGGCGGAGCTTTCTTCTTGCCCTTCTTGACGGGTTCATCCCCTTCGTCGAGATCGACACTGTCCTCTCGATCGTCGCCACCGTAGTCGCCCAAGTCTTCGCCATCCTCGGCGCCAGAAGGACTCATGTCCTTGTCGATTGACTTGCGCTGAACGCGGGGCTTCCTGGCCTTTTTCTCCTTCTTTTTTGGCTTGACCTCCTCAATGATCTCCTCCTCTTCGACCTCCTCGTACTCCTCAACGACATAGATAACCTCAACGTTGGATACATCCATTACGGCAGCGCGATCGATCACCGACAAATCGGAAGTTATGTAACGCACGGGCTTCTGCACGTCCAATGGCTCAGAAATGTCCATTACGAGGGCGCGATCAAAGACTGCGATGTTGCAGGTCGTCTGGCTCTTGATATCCCGTCCCAGCTCGAAGGGAGTCTTCTCCTTTTCCTCCCGCTTCAGGAAGGGAGTAATGCTTCGCCATGTCGATGGCGTGGCACTGCGCCGAGTCATGTACAGTGTGAACGGGGTCTGACTCCGGCCGTGAATTGGCGTGGAACTACGTCCGCGTAAGCTGCCCGGAGTTGGTGACTTAAGCTTGCGCTTCTTTTGCGTTGGCACTTGTAGAGTATCCTGGGCTGCGGCCGCCTCCGGTTCGGCGGAAGCCCGTGGCTCGATATCTCCGTCCGTTTCTCCCATTTCGATTTCGGATCGTTTTCGTTCCGCTTGCGGGTTCGGAAGGATAACGTGAACGGAATGAAATTCGTAAATGAAAACCGATAAAAATTATATATCCGTCCGAGTTTCTAGATCAATATATATTTAGAGCCCGCAACGGTTCGATCGAGTTTTTCGGACGTGAGACGTCCGTTCGATGCTAAAGAAGATTCACGACTGTCACCGAACGTGGTGAAAATTTCGAAAGCACATTCCCCGTCTCGGATCGATCTGATTAGTCCCCCCGAATCGATTCGATTGTTATGCTAAAAACTATTTTACGAATTCTGTTTTGTTCGCCGACGTTGTACAAACACACACATGCAATAACATTGATTGCCAAAATGCATTTCTATTTAAATACCGGCCACTTTTAATCAATGCAGGCAATCAATTTAAGTAAACGGAATTATATAAGTTCGAATCCAATTGGCTAATTTAAGAGGGCTCTATTTAAAGGCGATGTTAAAGTGCTCCTCAACTCTCGCATTCGGCACATGCCATATTTACGAACCGAAAGTGCGAAGCGATGGGTTAGTCAAGACAGGTATACCACACCCGACTTATTGCGAGCCTTGCTAGCTTATTCTGGCCTTACGAACTAGCTTCCTATATACTAAATAACAAATACACGCTAAATGCAAGGTTCACATTGGTAAAGTAAAAGAAATATCCTCAATTGCAAATTGCCACTAATTAAGTTTGAAATTCGGGCAATGGATCACTAGGTAGACATCAGACAAGGGACAAACGGCACTTACCTCGAATGTTGCGTGTAAATATTGGCGGAGTGCCAAATTTGCTCGAAGGTGCTTCGTATATAGTCACAAGACAGCTAGTTTCGACTTCTCCATTTTGATTGGACGCTATGCAGCGATAGATGCCAGAGTCACTCACTTCGGCCGATTTAATTTCAAGGCACGAGAGTCCGTCGTTCAATGTTCTCCTGTACTTGGCATCGTTCTCGATGGGACTGTGGCTGTTCTGCCTGAACCACTGCACGTTCATATCGTGACCCGATAGCCCGCATGTCAGCTTGAGGTCGCTTCCCGAGGCCGTATTTCGGTTGGTTAATTGGATGTCCACTGTGGGCTTACGCTTGGCACTGCGCGACTCCTTTCGGTCCTTGTACTCCGAGTCCATCGACCTGTATGTCTGCAGGCTAACCGAGTCGGTCAAGTCTTCAGATCGCTGGATTTTGTGATCGGATCGCCTCGCCACAACTTCTTCAACTTCTCTGGTAGTCAACTGAGGTTTCTTAACCAACTCTACTTCGATTGGTTCTTTATCGAAATCACGTTGTTTCCTTTCATCTTTCACGAACTCTGCTTTCTTGATTATTGATTGTTCTTTATCTGCAAAAGAAGTTTAATTAATAAAACGATAATAGGATATTATAAGATGTTTAGAATATAGTGCATATGTATCCTTTAAAACTTACGGGAAAGCGAAGAAACAGAATCCTCCGACTTTTGGATCTTATCCTTATCAGCACGGTCCTTGGTCTTAGCTTTTAAGGGCAGTTCTTCTGGAGATTGTTTATTTACACCCTCGGCCTTTTCCGATTTAACTTCAGTTTCCTTCCTTGACTTATTCTTCACATCATCCTCTGATTCCTTAGAAGATGGTTTTTCTTCTAGCTTCTTGGCTTCCTTAACCTTGTCTTTGAGCACATCACCCTTTTCATACTCTTTTATATCTTGCTCAGCTTGTTTTTGTTTCTCAGGTTCCAAATTTTGATCCTCGAGAGTTTGTTTCTTCAAAGCCTTAGCTTTCTTTGACTTAGATTCTGCATCTTGTACCTTTGCCTTCTTGGCTTCTTCAGCCTTTTCTTCGGATAACTTTTCGGCAGTTATTTTAGAAACCTCTCCCTTCTCGGACTTCTTTTTAATATCTTGCTCAGCTTGTTTTTGTTTTTCAGCTTCCAATTTCTGTTCCTCGAGAGTTTGTTTCTCCAAAGCCTTTGCTTTCTTTGGCTGGGATTCTGCATCTTGTACCTCTGCCTTCTTGGCCTCTTCAGCCTTTTCTTCGGATATCTTTTCCGCAGTAACTTCAGAAACCTCTCCCTTTTCGGACGTCTTTTTAATATCTTGCTCAGCTTGTATTTGTTTCTCAGCTTCCAATTTCTGTTCCTCGAGAATTTGTTTCTCCAAAGCCTTAGCTTTCTTTGGCTTAGATTCTGCATCTTGTACCTCTGCCTTCTTGGCCTCTTCAGCCTTTTCTTCGGATATCTTTTCCTCAGTAACTTCAGAAACCTCTCCCTTTTCGGGCTTCTTTTTACTATCTTGCTCAGCTTGTTTTTGATTCTCAGCTTTCAATTTCTGTTCCTCGAGAGTATGTTTCTCCAAAGCCTTTGCTTTCTTTGGCTGGGATTCTGCATCTTGTACCTCTGCCCTCTTGGCCTCTTCAGCCTTTTCTTCGGATATCTTTTCCGCAGTAACTTCAGAAACCTCTCCCTTGTCGGGCGTCTTTTTAATATCTTGCTCAGCTTGTATTTGTTTCTCAGCTTCCAATTTCTGTTCCTCGAGAGTTTGTTTCTCCAAAGCCTTAGCTTTCTTTGACTTAGATCCTGCATCTTTTACCTCTGCCTTCTTGGCTTCTTCAGTCGTTTCTTCGGATATCTTTTCCGCAGTAACTTCAGAAACCTCTCCCTTTTCGGACGACTTTTTAATGTCTTGCTCAGCTTGTTTTTGTTTCTCAGCTTCCAATTTCTGTTTCTCGAGAGTTTGTTTCTCCAAAGCCTTTGCTTTCTTTGGCTGGGATTCTGCATCTTGTACCTCTGCCCTCTTGGCCTCTTCAGCCTTTTCTTCGGCCTTTTCCGCAGTAACTTCAGAAACCTCTCCCTTTTCGGACGTCTTTTTAATATCTTGCTCAGCTTGTTTTTGTTTCTCAGCTTCTAATTTCTGTTCCTCGAGAGTTTGTTTCTCCAAAACCTTAGCTTTCTTTGACTTAGATCCTGCATCTTTTACCTCTGCCTTCTTGGCTTCTTCAGCTTTTTCTTCGGATATCTTTTCCGCAGTAACTTCAGAAACCTCTCCCTTTTCGGACGACTTTTTAATATCTTTCTCAGCTTGTTTTTGTTTCTCAGCTTCCAATTTCTGTTCCTCGAGAGTTTGTTTCTCCAGAGCCTTTGCTTTCATTGGCTTAGATCCTGCCTCCTTTACCTCTGCCCTCTTGGCCTCTTCAGCCTTTTCTTCGGATATCTTTTCCGCAGTAACTTCAGAAACCTCTCCCTTTTCGGACTCCTTTTTGATATCTTGCTCAGCTTGTTTTTGTTTCTCAGCTTCCAATTTCTGTTCGTCGAGAGTTTGTTTCTCCAAAGCCTTAGCTTTCTTTGACTTAGATTCTGCATCTTTTACCTCTGCCTTCTTGGCCTCTTCAGCCTTTTCTTCAGATATCTTTTCCGCAGTAACTTCAGAAACCTCTCCCTTTTCGGACGACTTTTTAATGTCTTGCTCAGCTTGTTTTTGTTTCTCAGCTTCTAATTTCTGTTCCTCGAGAGTTTGTTTCTCCAAAACCTTAGCTTTCTTTGACTTAGATCCTGCATCTTTTACCTCTGCCTTCTTGGCTTCTTCAGTCGTTTCTTCGGATATCTTTTCCGCAGTAACTTCAGAAACCTCTCCCTTTTCGGACGACTTTTTAATGTCTTGCTCAGCTTGTTTTTGTTTTTCAGCTTCCAATTTCTGTTTCTCGAGAGTTTGTTTCTCCAAAGCCTTTGCTTTCTTTGGCTGGGATTCTGCATCTTGTACCTCTGCCCTCTTGGCCTCTTCAGCCTTTTCTTCGGATATCTTTTCCGCAGTAACTTCAGAAACCTCTCCCTTTTCGGACGTCTTTTTAATATCTTGCTCAGCTTGTTTTTGTTTCTCAGCTTCTAATTTCTGTTCCTCGAGAGTTTGTTTCTCCAAAACCTTAGCTTTCTTTGACTTAGATCCTGCATCTTTTACCTCTGCCTTCTTGGCTTCTTCAGTCGTTTCTTCGGATATCTTTTCCGCAGTAACTTCAGAAACCTCTCCCTTTTCGGACGACTTTTTAATGTCTTGCTCAGCTTGTTTTTGTTTCTCAGCTTCCAATTTCTGTTCCTCGAGAGTTTGTTTCTCCAGAGCCTTTGCTTTCATTGGCTTAGATTCTGCATCCTTTACCTCTGCCCTCTTGGCTTCTTCAGCCTTTTCTTCGGCCTTTTCCGCAGTAACTTCAGAAACCTCTCCCTTTTCGGACTCCTTTTTAATATCTTGCTCAGCTTGTTTTTGTTTCTCAGCTTCCAATTTCTGTTTCTCGAGAGTTTGTTTCTCCAAAGCCTTAGCTTTCTTTGGCTTAGATTCTGCATCTTGTACCTCTGCCTTCTTGGCTTCTTCAGCCTTTTCTTCGGATATCTTTTCCGCAGTTACCTCAGAAACCTCTTCCTTTTCTGAATTCTTTATAATGTTTTGCTCAGCTAGTTTTTGTATCTCAAAAGACGTTCCCAGTTCAGTGGCTTCTAAATCTGCACCCGATCTATTTTGGTTTTGGCATCCAACCAAATTATTTAAGTTCTCGCAAATATCAAGAATCTTGTCCGTTACAGTTTTAATTTTCCCATTGATCAACGCAGTGTGGAGTTGGCCCTGCTTCTTCTCTATATAGTCGTAATCACTTAGAACTATTGTCTTGATTGCTTCGATTTGTGGTTTTAATATTGCAGTCTTTTCGTCTAAGAGATCGTCAAGAATCACGAAGATATCCATTAAATTCTGTTGCAAGCTAATCATTCTTTCCGATGATTTGTCGACGTGTTCCTCTGTCTGAATTTTAACAGAAATTTTCTCAAAAATACCCAGTTTAGGGATCAGTAAAGATGGCTTGGTAAACATGTTGCTGTCATCAATAACTTGGATAGCGGCTTTGGATAAAATAACATTGGTTTTAATTTCTTTGACATAGTTTGCCATTACTCGGTCCGCTGCGGCTGGGCATGCCTCTAAAAGAGATTCCATGAAGGAATCAAAAAGGTCCTTGAACTTTTTATCATCGCTAGACTTTCCCTCATAGGTGTGCACTATATGCTCTTGCAATTTAAATATGAAATTGGAAACCTCATCAATATCTTTAAGATTATTGATTATATCTCGGCAATCAGCTAGAACCAAGTTTAGGTCGCTCCTTTTACTGCCGTTTATCGCACAGGCCAAATCAAAGAAAACTTTTTTCAAAGTCTTAGCCACATCTTCTTGGGGTGGTTCTTGAACAATGGTAGTTTCATCATATTGTTTCCCATCAACATTCTTTTCGTCAGGCTTTTGTGTCCTAGCTTCCAATTGTTGTTCCTCAATAGATTGTCCCTCCAAAGCCTTACCCTGCTCAGGTTTAGATTCAGATTCCGTTACCTCAGGCTTCTTGGTTTCATCAATCTTTTCTTCAGAAATCTTCTCCGCAGTGACCTCAGAAACTTGAACCTTCTCGGACGTCTTGTCGACATCCTTCTCGTCTGGCTTCTGTGCTTTAACTTCCAGTTGTTGTTCCTCAATAGTTTGCTTCTCCAAAGCTATAACCTGCTCAGTTTCAGATTCAATTTTTGTTACCTCAGGTGTTTTGGTTTCAACAATTTTCTCTTCAGAAGTCTTTTCCGCCGTGACCTCAGAAACTTCAACCTTCTCGGACTTCTTGTCGACATCCTTCTCGTCTGGCTTCTGTGCTTTAACTTCCAGTTGTTGTTCCTCAATAGTTTGCTTCTCCAAAGCTATAGCCTGCTCAGGTTTAGATTCAGTTTCCGTTACTTCAGGCTTCTTGGTTTCATCAATCTTTTCTTCAGAAATCTTCTCCGGCGTGACCTCAGAAACTTCACCCTTCTCCGACTTCTTGTTGATATCTTTCTCGTCTGGCTTCTGTCCTTTATCTTCCAGTTGTTGTTCCTTAATAGTTTGCTTCTCCAAAGCTATAGCCTGCTCTGGTTTAGATTCAGTTTCCGTTACCTCAGGTGTTTTGGTTTCTTCAATCTTCTCTACAGAAATCTTCTCCGCCGTGACCTCAGAAACTTCACCCTTCTCCGACTTCTTGTCGACATCCTTCTCGTCTGGCTTCTGTGCTTTAACTTCCAGTTGTTGTTCCTCAATAGTTTGCTTCTCCAAAGCTATAGCCTGCTCAGGTTTAGATTCAGATTCCGTTATCTCAGGCTTCTTGGTTTCATCAATCTTTTCTTCAGAAATCTTCTCCGCAGTGACCTCAGAAACTTCAACCTTCTCGGACTTCTTGTCGACATCCTTCTCGTCTGGCTTCTGTGCTTTAACTTCCAGTTGTTGTTCCTCAATAGTTTGCTTCTCCAAAGCCTTACCCTGCTCAGGTTTAGATTCAGATTCCGTTATCTCAGGCTTCTTGGTTTCATCAATCTTTTCTTCAGAAATCTTCTCCGCAGTGACCTCAGAAACTTCAACCTTCTCGGACTTCTTGTCGACATCCTTCTCGTCTGGCTTCTGTGCTTTAACTTCCAGTTGTTGTTCCTCAATAGTTTGCTTCTCCAAAGCTATAGCCTGCTCAGGTTTAGATTCAGTTTCCGTTACCTCAGGCTTCTTGGTTTCATCAATCTTTTCTTCAGAAATCTTCTCCGCCGTGACCTCAGAAACTTCAACCTTCTCGGACTTCTTGTCGACATCCTTCTCGTCTGGCTTCTGTGCTTTAACTTCCAGTTGTTGTTCCTCAATAGTTTGCTTCTCCAAAGCTATAGCCTGCTCAGGTTTAGATTCAGTTTCCGTTACCTCAGGCTTCTTGGTTTCACCAATCTTTTCTTCAGAAATCTTCTCCGCCGTGACCTCAGAAACTTCAACCTTCTCGGACTTCTTGTCGACATCCTTCTCGTCTGGCTTCTGTGCTTTAACTTCCAGTTGTTGTTCCTCAATAGTTTGCTTCTCCAAAGCTATAGCCTGCTCAGGTTTAGATTCAGTTTCCGTTACTTCAGGCTTCTTGGTTTCATCAATCTTTTCTTCAGAAATCTTCTCCGGCGTGACCTCAGAAACTTCACCCTTCTCCGACTTCTTGTTGATATCTTTCTCGTCTGGCTTCTGTCCTTTATCTTCCAGTTGTTGTTCCTTAATAGTTTGCTTCTCCAAAGCTATAGCCTGCTCTGGTTTAGATTCAGTTTCCGTTACCTCAGGTGTTTTGGTTTCATCAATCTTCTCTACAGAAATCTTCTCCGCCGTGACCTCAGAAACTTCACCCTTCTCCGACTTCTTGTCGACATCCTTCTCGTCTGGCTTCTGTGCTTTAACTTCCAGTTGTTGTTCCTCAATAGTTTGCTTCTCCAAAGCTATAGCCTGCTCAGGTTTAGATTCAGTTTCCGTTACCTCAGGCTTCTTGGTTTCATCAATCTTTTCTTCAGAAATCTTCTCCGCCGTGACCTCAGAAACTTCAACCTTCTCGGACTTCTTGTCGACATTCTTCTCGTCTGGCTTCTGTGCTTTAACTTCCAGTTGTTGTTCCTCAATAGTTTGCTTCTCCAAAGCCTTACCCTGCTCAGGTTTAGATTCAGATTCCGTTACCTCAGGCTTCTTGGTTTCATCAATCTTTTCTTCAGAAATCTTCTCCGCAGTGACCTCAGAAACTTCAACCTTCTCGGACTTCTTGTCGACATCCTTCTCGTCTGGCTTCTGTGCTTTAACTTCCAGTTGTTGCTCCTCAATAGATTGCTTCTCCAAAGCCTTAGCCAGCTCAGGTTTAGATTCAGTTTCCGTTACCTCAGGCTTCTTGGTTTCATCAATCTTTTCTTCAGAAATCTTCTCCGCAGTGACCTCAGAAACTTCAACCTTCTCGGACTTCTTGTCGACATCCTTCTCGTCTGGCTTCTGTGCTTTAACTTCCAGTTGTTGTTCCTCAATAGCTTGCTTCTCCAAAGCTATAGCCTGCTCAGGTTTAGATTCAGTTTCCGTTACCTCAGGCTTCTTGGTTTCATCAATCTTTTCTTCAGAAATCTTCTCCGCCGTGACCTCAGAAACTTCAACCTTCTCCGACTTCTTGTCGACATCCTTCTCGTCTGGCTTCTGTGCTTTATCTTCCAGTTGTTGTTCCTTAATAGTTTGCTTCTCCAAAGCTATAGCCTGCTCGGGTTTAGATTCAGTTTCCCTTACCTTAGGCTTCTTGGTTTCATCAATCTTCTCTACAGAAATCTTCTCCGCCGTGACCTCAGAAACTTCACCCTTCTCCGAGTTCTTGTCGATATCTTCCTCGTCTGGCTTCTGTGCTTTATCTTCCAGTGGTTGTTCCTCAATAGATTGCTTCTCCAAAGCCTTAGCCTGCTCAGGTTTAGATTCAGTTTCCGTTACCTCAGGCTGTTTGGTTTCATCAATCTTTTCTTCAGAAATCTTCTCCGCAGTGACCTCAGAAACTTCAACCTTCTCATACTTCTTGTCGAAATCCTTCTCGTCTGGCTTCTGTGCTTTATCTTCCAGTGGTTGTTCCGCAATAGATTGCTTATCCAAATCCTTAGCCTGCTCTGGTTTAGATTCAGTTTCCGTTACCCCAGGCTTCTTGGTTTCATCAATCGTCTCTTCAGAAATCTTTTTCGAAGTAACCTCAGAAACTGTTCCTTTCTCGAATTTTTGGCCGATATTTTGTTCGTCTGCTTTTTGCGTCTGAGCTTCAAGTTGTTGTTCCTTTTGAGCTTGCTTCTCTAATGACATTGCATGATCAACAGTGTCTTTGTGATGACATTGATTTCCAAGAAGATCTTTTAATTCCTCAGAAATACTAAGAATCTTCTGCGTAATAACTTGAACTTTTCCTTGTATCACAGCAGTATTCAGTGTCCCCGGTTTTTTCTCAATGTAGTCATATTCGCTAAGTAATAATGTTTTGATTTCCTCTATTTTTGGTTTAATGATTTCCATTCTTTCGTCTACGAGGTCGTCAAGAATAATGAAAATATCCATAAGGTTTTGCTGCAAGCTAATCATTTTTTCAGATGATTTGTCGACATGTTGATCGAATTGAATTTTTCCCGAAATAGTTTCCAGATTTACCAATTTTGGCACTAGGGAAGATGGCTTTATAGACATGTTTTGGTCGTCAATTAACTGAATTGCTGCTTTTGTTAATATCACGTTGGTTTTTATCTCTTTTACATAATTTTCAATTATTTGCTGAGACGCTTCAGGAAAGGCTTCTAAAAGAGACTCAATAAAGTCCTCGAGGAGTTCTTTGTCTGGCTGCTCCTGTGGAGGCTTTCCATCATAGGTGTGAACTATGTGCTCTCTTAATTTGAATATTGATTTTGACACTTTGTTTGAGTCGGTGATATTTTCGATAATATCTTGGCTTTCTGCAATGATAGTCTTCATTGTCTCGTTATCAGTATCGCTGCCAAGTGCCTGAGACAAGTCTGATAGTTTTTCGGTTAAAGTATCTAAAACTGCTTCTGGATTAATTTTTTGAGCAACAATCTTAGATGTTTCTTTGTGATCCGTTTCTTGGGCAGAATCCTTATCCAGCTCTTTTATTTTTCTATCATCCAATTGCGGCCCTTCAATGTCTTTTGTTGACAATTCCTCTTTGACATTCGGTTCAGTTATTTCCCGGATTTCTGGTTCCGATATCTTTTCAGATTCTATTTTAAATGCATCTTTCGTGTCAGGCTTAGTTTCGTTAAGATATTGTTCAGTGGAATCACTTTGCTTTGCTTGCTGTTCATTATCCGTATATTCCCCCGATAATTTTGCAGTAGGAGCCATTATTGTTGACACAACTTTGGCTCTTTTAGGTTCTGGTTCAATATCTTCTTGGCTTTCAGCGCTTTCTCCAGTCTTAAAGTCTAAGCCTAACACCGATTCAGAAGATGAAATATCCGGTTGCTTCTGCAGCTCCTCAAGGAATACGTTTAGTTTACTAAGCTTATCTTGTAGAATATTTATCTGAAGGTGCAGAGAATCAATGAGAGTAACTTGCTTTGCTGTTATCTGTGTTAGTTGGGGTTGTGAAAGGATTTCCTTATCGATTTGCACAAGTACCGCCTCGAGTTGAGCAATATCGTCCGTGTTTTCATCAAGCAAGAGGAGACACTGGGGATTATTTGCTTGAAGACCCTCTTCGATTTCGGTGAGGAAGGCTTTGCCAGACGACACACTTTCAATGATTACACTTATATCGATTGGAATTGTAGGTTCAGCCGCAATTTGAGACAATGACTTTAATTCCGCAGTAATGGAATCCATTTCTTGCAGGAGTTCAATAACGCGAATGGTGTTGTCATTGTTTTCAATGAAATCAAATACGGTTACTAAGCTACTTTGTGTTTTTAAGAGTCCACTCAAAACGTCATTGCTGACATTTTCGCTAACTTCATTCAGGCTGCGAAAAGCCGACATCAGACTAGTCTGCAGTTGCACAATTACCGCCGAAGACTTATCGATATCAACAGTGGGTTGAGCGGCTACGGCTGAAATAGACTGAACTAGATTTTCAATGGGTTTCGTCAGAGTTGAGAGCATTTTATGATCAACTGCTTCTTGGCGATCGCAATATACAATGAAATTATTGAATGCTTTCGCAATTTTTCCAAACATTTCCTGTGCAAGCTGGGTCTCTAGAACTGGCAAAGAAAGCAATATATCTTCAAAAGCACTCTCAACGTTTTCCAAAGAGTCCACCAAGCCCGACTCATAGGTATGGACTAGGGATTCCTTCAATCTAAACATGGTGCGGGCTATTTGCGCTTGGGCTAGGACAGTTTCTTGCTGAACACCTTCCGTGACAAGAGCAGTTTGAATATTCTGCAGATCTGACTTTAGCTGCCCCATGATTTCGGCAACTTTCTGTAGCTCCTTGCTGGAATCAGTCTGTGTCACCTCGAGACAAGCCTGAAGCTGTTTAATGCCGCTTGCTACACCTTGTTGTATGTCAAATACTTCCACCGTCGCATCCTTTTCTACAACAGCCACGTTCTGAATTTGATCGGAAACGGTTTGCTTGTGCCCAACACTTTTTAGGTCAGAAATGTCTTCCTGGGTTGATAAGTTAGTTACATTTTCCAACACCTGCATATCAATCTGTTCGCAATAATGTCTTATTTCTCGGAGTGGCGTAGCCAACGTCTTAAGCTTTGCAAGTTCAAGTTCAGGGATGCTCTCAACGCTACTGTGGGCCACACACTGCTCCACGTGAAGGACACATTGCTCCAAACTACATAGGGCCTCGGCGAAGGTGGCGTGTTGACTAGCCTCTGACAAAGGTTGCGCTGTTTCCACAACGCCCGTTTCTTGCACCAGGGCTATGGTACTTTGCAGTTCCTGAATTTTGACAATGGCTTCCTGTACTTTTTGGGCAGACGTACCTGATAGTGAGGCAACATCAGCATCATCGCAGTGCGAGAGGACCGAAGTTAGACCCTGGTTTAAGTCGGACAGTAGTACAGCCACGGACAATTGCTTCTCGCCGCTGATTGGATCCACTTCTGTCTCCGTGGGCAAAGACTCTGCGACTGACTTAAGCACTGAAACATCATCCAAAGTCGATAAGTCTTCGACTGAAGCCCTAGAGGGCTTCAGGTTTTCGAGGACATGCATCAGACTTAAGAGGGGACTAGCAATAGAAAGCTTCTCCTCCATTGATGGTTTCTGCTGCTCAACAATATCAGTAAACTGATTCAGGGCATTCAAAAATTGATTATCCGACAGAGCTGCTGGACTGTCCAGGGCTTTAGCCAAGTCAGCGAAGCTTTTGCCACACTCGAAAAGTATTCTGGTTGTATTCGCCTCATTGACATCGAGAGTCGTCTCTGCCTCGCTGAATGTAGCCAGTCCCTTGGCGATTTGCAGGATCCTCAAGAGGAAAACTTGAGCTTCATTAGCAGATGTCTTTACTTTTTCGGATGCTTTCGGGTTTTCGCTAATTTTATTAAGAGTTTCCTGGAGCGTTTCAATGTTGCCAACTGCCTCCTCAAGAGACACCTTCGTTTCAAGAACCTTTCGAAGGGCACTGAAAGATTTATCCTGCTGCTGTGAAGCCTTCTCCTCATCTAGCTGTATTTCCTGCTGCAAAATGTTGAATTCGTGTTCCTCGATGTCAATGACAGCGTTTCTAATAATGCTGCGTATGTTCTCCAGGGTGTGCAGAGCTTGTTGGTCGGGATCCCGAGCTGTGAGCATCACCCCGCGGCCTTTCTGGGTATTTTCCTGTAACATGCTCAAAGGTTCAATTAGATCGGCTAGAGAACCGGTCATAGACTTGACCTCCGTCTGCCGGATACAATAGTTAAGTTCATCAACGGGACGTTTTAGCCTATCCAACAGATCCACATGATGGCCGGTAATGTCTTTTTCCAGAATAGTACTTATTAAAGCTGATAGTTCATCCTTCAGATTCAGTAAACGGATTTTGACGTTGGACGAAAGTCTGGACGAAATCCGTTCGATGTTTGTTTCGAAATGCAAAACGGCTTGGGCAAATGACTGCAAAAGTTTTTGGGTGTCAGCCACATCCAAAGCTGGCTCGGATCGGTGATCCTCCATCGGGATTGAGGCCTGTCCGCTTTCTAGATCTTGGCCCAGTTGCGCAAGGCCATTTTGTATCTCTTGCAGGGGTGGTACCATCGATTCCACGGTGCTGACCGTCAGCATGCCACCTTCCACGCTGTCCGATTTCTCGTTGAGGATGACCTCCAAGCCCTTGTTGAGTTCGAAAAGTGGTGGCGTTACAATATCAAGAATGGCCATGTTTATTTTCTGTTCCATTGACTCGGTACCCGCGAGCGATTCGGTCTTATCTTCGATGGACTGTAGGGTGTCCTGCAACTGCTTTATCGGCTCCACAATACTCTCGAGCACTTTTTGGTGGACCTTCTTGTAGATCTGCTCCTCTGAATCCTCCAAGGACAACTCCATCTCAACACGTTCTAGTGCTTCCTGAATCTTTGCCACTGGCTGGCAAATTTCTTTCAGAGCGCTCGCTTCACTTGGCAGGTTAGCCTCCGAAATGGTTGCAAAGGATATAGAGTCAGGGACTTCTTGCATTTTTTCAACAGCTTCGGAGAAGTGCTTGGCGGCCTCCAGTTCCTGTGCCTCCTGCAGAAGCGCCTGAGACTTAATTGTGCCCTGCGTGATCTCCAATCCCTGTTGAATGTCATCAGCGGTGAGCTCAATTTGGGCACGGAGACACTCTGACTCAAACTTCCTGCTGACGACCTTTAGCTCTTCGAGGGCGCGCTTCATCTGATCGGCCACGCTGTCGATAATGCACACACTGGTGCGCTGTATGAGAGTAGCCCCCGTTTCGTCAATTTCCACGCACTTTTCAATGACCTGCAGGCCCATATGAAGTCGGCGAATATCCTCGTCCATGGATTGGATGAGGGCATCGATCTGGGTCTCGCCAGAGTAGACCCGTAGTTTCGATTCGATTTGCTTGATCGGTTCTATGATATTGCGAATGATGTCAATGCTCTGATCCGCTGCAGCCGGGGTCATCATCATGGTGGATTGTTCCAAGACCTCATTTTTGACGGCTGTCAGATGATTCTGAATGACCTTGAGTAGCTTCGCCAGGGGAACAAGAGCCATGAGATTCTTATTGATTTCATTCTCATCGGTAACTGCTTTCGGATGCGACGATGGGGTCACCAAAAGTCCATCTCCCACAGCACCCGAAATGTCCTGCAGTCGGGCATCATCTTCAGTGGTCTTTGAAGAGTCACTGTCTGTCGGTTTTCTGGACTTCTTTCTTTTTGGCGGCGCCACTGACTCCTTTTCCTTCTCCGAACTGGTTTGAGCTTCGCCGGTTGCCTTTTGAGAGGCAGACATCTGAGCGCTGGCGAAGGTCTGCAAGTCCGAAGTTTCCTCCTCACCTTGGCTTCCCGACGCCGAGGCTTTAGACAGGCTAAAGAATTCATCTGTCTCGGTGGGCTTGGATTTTTTCCGCTTTCGAATTGGGGCTGATAGCGATAATTCCTCCTCCATTTTCTCAAAGGACTCCTGCACATATTGCTCGGTTTCCTTGTCAAATTTGCCTTCCCTACCGGAAGAGCCGTGCACTGTGATCTCTGTTATGGATATGTCATCCATATCAGCCTCAGTACGCATATCCTCCTCCACTGTGAAATACTCGGGTGAGATGTCAATGACTACGGCTTCCATCAGCAATTTTCCCGACTGCGAGGTCTCCTTGACAAAACGCAGCGGCGGCAGCTCCACAATGTTATGCTCAGTCACATGCTCCGAGATCTGATCGGCATACATTTCCACAATCTTAAGAGCCTCCTCCTCGGTGAGATCGGGCGTTTCGTAGAGTGAAACGGAGACCTCTTTGCCGTCGAAGGAAAACGAAACGTCGCCCTTATCATCGATGGTAATGTCGCCGACGGGTGTTTCATACATTTGAGACGTGCGCTCTTCCTGGATGGTGGACAGTGAGTAGTTTCTCTGCAGTTGGTTTTCGCGTGGCTCCTCGTTCTTCTGCTGCTGACTTCTTTGCGCATCCTCGAAGCCTAGCAGCGACGCAGAGCTGGCGACGATTCCCATACAATTTCTTGCCTCGCAAGTGTAGGTGCCCAAACAGCAGGTGCCATCCTGACCAGAAATAATGCGATGAATGTCTCCCGGCTTCAGTTCCACTCCATCCTTGTACCACTTCAGGGCAGGTTGAGGGACACCGATAACCTTGCATTCTAGATTTACGGCTCCCTCCTCGGTGAGCACCGCACGCAGACATTCGAGGAAACGCGGCTTCTTATAGTGACGCGGTATCTGTAGCTTCAGAAAGCAAGAAGTAATGCTGGTCCCGAAATCGTTGACAGCCACACACTTCCACTCAGCCTGGTCCACAAACTCGACGGCCTTGATGTCCAACAGCCACTCCTCGTTTTCACCGCGATAATGATTGTATCGTTCGTTCGAATCAATGGGCAGCTCGTCGCGGAACCAAGATAGTATGGGATCTGGGGTGGCCTTTACCACAACCTTGAACTGGAAAGGTTCGTTTATCTTCGCATCCGTGCTCTTCAGTCCAGTGAGGAACTTTGGCGCTTGGTTTTGGTTTTGATTTGTGAACACCAGCCGCTCCTCATCGGTCAGCTGATTCTGGATATCCTCCACGGTGAGGACGGCAGTGCTACTAGTCTCTCCCATGCAATTACGTGCGATGCAGCAATACGTACCCAATGAGTTGGTTCCGGTTAGCTGATACACGTCACCTGGCTTTAGTTCGTGGCCATCCTTAAACCATTTAAGCAGGGGTGTGGGAAAACCTACCACCTTACACTCGAAGGACACGAGTCCCTCCTCGGTGAGCACGGCGCGTAGACTCTCCATGAATCGGGGTTTGCGATAATTCCTGGGAACTGTAAGGAGATTAGATAATAATGCTATAGCATTAGAGGCACACCTTTGCACTCACTGTCCATAGTAACGTTACACGATGAGATGCCCACACTGCCATCAAAGCTGGTCACGACGCACTTCCATTCGCCGGCGTCGCAGGATTCCGACGGCTTGACCTCGATCATGTAGACGCCCAGGCCGTCCTCTATCAGTTTATACCGCTCAGCAGTCTCCACACGGCCTTCCCTATTGTACCAGCAAACGCTTTTGGGCCAGGGCGGCACCGCCACTGCGGGAGAGATGGTGGAGAACGTGTAAACAATCTGTATATCTAATCAAGTGATCGGAGAGAGCGTGAGCAGAACGATTTCCCGCCGATCTCTCTGATGCGCGGTCTGTGTTTCCTTCTCTCTGGCGGCGCGCAATTATCAGTTTTGTTTTGCTCGTTGCTCGGCGCGATGTTGATGACCCACCTCAACATTCGAGGCATACCATTCCAACTGTGCGATCGAGTTCAAGTTTCTGGCGCACGGTCTAAAAACAACAAGCGCCGGCGAAGGCGGGAATTGGACCAAATTCGCAATCACGCACACAGCTCTGAGTGACCGAGTGTTTGAGTGTCCGAGTAACCGAGAGAAGATAAACAAAGACACATTGGCCCGGTGCCAGCGGGAGATCAGCAGTGGCAACGGCGGGGTCTGCTCACAGCTCTGCGCTGCTGTTTCTCTCCGAGTGCTCACCTTGACAGCCCAGAATGATCGTCTCGCCGATGTGGAGGCTCATGTCCCGCAGTTCGTTCGTAAATATCGGAGGCGGCGCATTGCCAGCGACGCTGCGGAAAGATTAACACATCCCTCAGTAAGAGAGCTTCTACTAGAGCGCCCTCGACTAAACTCACCTGTCCGCCGGCTTGAGGGATCCTTCGCGGCTACCACGACCCACCACATGCACCTTGGAGCTGGAGTAAGTGACGCCCATGCAGTTGCGCGCCTCACACGTATACGTTCCCAGGCTGGTTGGGTCATCTGCGTTGGCTGTCAGGGCGAAGATGTCGCCAGCCTTGATCTCTTTCGAGTCCTTGAACCACCGCAGATGTGGTGTGGGCACGCCCACCACCTTGCATTCCAGCGAAACGGTGCCCTGCTCCGTGAGCACAGCGCGCAGCTCCTCCACAAACTCTGGCGTCTTATACGCTTTAGGAACCAGAACATTCAGCGTGCCCAGGCAAGAATTGCGTCCGCCATAGTTCTCGGCCATCAGCATCCAGTGGCCGCCATCCTCCATTGTCACAGGACTCACCTCAAGGTAATGGAAGGTTCCCTCGTTGATCTCCGTGATGCGGTCACTGGCGCACACTCTGCGATCATTTCTGTACCATGTGAGCTGAAAAAAATCACAAAAAAAACACAAGTTTTTAAATGAAATCAGCATAGCTTAGTGATTATTTAACCCCGCTCCCCTTGTCCCTTCGTACGTCCTTGTGCTAGTTATCGATTAGTTGTCGTCCATTTTGTATTTGATGCTGTTGGGAGTTACGCCTTTTCATCATTTTATTTGTCAAGCCAATTTCTCTCAGCTTTCCTAATTAATCTTCATTTGGGTTAAACAACATACCTTCAAATCTGTCGAGCTCTTGATCTCAGTGAGGAGTCGTGTACGAGTGCCCACTTTGACAGAGAGATCGACGAGGCGTCGCAGGAACACCGGTGGATCGTCGCCGGTGGATCTGTCTTCCACAATGAGTTCCACGTGCCTGCGCACCACATCCTGGCTCTTCGTCTTGGCGAACAGCGTGTAGTGGCCGGCGTCTTCCCGCTGAACATGCTCCACGGCCAGCTGTACGGCATTGCTGGTGGCCGTGATGCGGAAACGGTCGGAATTCTCAATGGGAATTTCACCACGGCTCCTGGAAGTACAAGACCGGCAGAGCAAGAGAGTAATAAAGATAGTACGACAACTCGATTCATAACAGAAATAACAGAGTAGACGACAAGGGATCACCTTTTCCTGTAGACCGACGAGGCCGAAGAGAGTGTGCCGTTGATTTGTTTGTGCTCATTGCACTGGCAGCATTTGGAACATCCGTTGCCCATTGCGTTTGACTACGGTTAACAGCTTAATGGTATCAGTTTACCAAGCTAATATTCTGTTTAATTTCACTTTAATTTTTCTATAGCCTCTCGGAATGTTGTACTAATTATCATTTTATAATTTTCCTTTTGATGGAGAGAGGTTTCTAATTTTCTGAAAAACCAATTTATGGTTATCTCAAATCGGTTCAGAGTCTTCTGTTTGCGATTTTGATTGAGCGGTCACGGTTTAATTAAATTTAACAAAATGTTCTTCTTATTAATCCCACTTGCACGTGCAAACATTTACCCGAAACGCTTGATCCGTAAGAGACGTTTATTTATGTGACACTTATTATTGGCCAATAAACAGACTCACAAACAACAAGAACCGCACGAAAACAAAAATTTCTGAAAGAGAATTGACCAGAGTATTTCTGAATTGAAGCGAGAATGTTTATAAATAAGTGCTCAAAACTTGCTTCGCTATTAATTGTATTTCGCACTCGGACAGTTCGGAAGGAAGACACACACAAACCGCGGACTGAAATAATTTAAACGCTAGCCAGGCTAGTCAGCGAGACAAAAACGCCTGCTTTTGCCAATTTATTTTTGGGCTACGTGTTTTTTTATGTTGAGCGCTAATAACTTGTTGTTTCGCTGTCGTCTTCATCCGAAATCGAGAATTTTCAAATTGTTTCGTGTTTCCTTTATGTGTTCTGCGCCCAAAATTGTTTTATTTATTTATCTGTTGTTGCCTCTCGCGGATATTGCCAAACATCTGACTCTCCTCTATTCACCTAACACACATATCGCTCGTTGTTTCTACGCGCCAGGCGAAGGCGCATTATGTAATTTTCCGATTTCATTTGAAAAACTATTTTCAACAATTTTAGGGCATTAAATGGAAACACCGAAATTCCTGTTTGCTGCCCTCAACAACAGGCCACCCCCAAAGGCTGCGCCAAAGACGTAAACGTAGACGTAGATCCGCAGCCGCGACGCGATTTTTAAAACATCTATATATAGCCTATTGTTAAATATTTCGAGCACCGATCTCGGGGCCCACATATGCCAGGTGCTTGCTGGTGCGACGTCCCGGAGGAATTCCACCAAAACTGATTGATTTCGATACGCATGTGATTTATTAAGTATGCGCCGCGTGGACACCCCCGGATTCCACGCACCAGTACGTATACGCAGTGGTGTATATATAGAACTCTCGTATAGCACTGCTGATGCTGCTTCTGCTGTCTTTCTTGATGGGCAACGGATATGTTAATGCGCCGATCGTCAAAGTGGAACTGGCCGCTCAAGAGCCGCAAGAGCAACCTGGGCACCCAGAGATGAATGAGGGACTCTCTCTTTCAAGCGGCGCAGACGCCGGTGGACATGCTCTCCGCAATATCCGATTGAGCGAAACCGTCGGAGGCAACCGTGAAGGAGAAATCATATGTTAATGCGCAAAATTTTGGCATTATGCACACACACAGCCGGCCGGGCGGAGCAAGGACGGCGGTGATTCACGCGCACCAAGTGCACAGGTAAACGAGAAAAATAGATTGGCTGCGAAAGGTTTATGACTTACCATTCGAATTTGAAGGGCAGCAGTTCCTGTTCATCCTTCTCGTCGCAGTCGATCTTCACGAAGAATGTGGCGCGCTCGTTGGGGATGCAGCGGATTAGGGAACTGGAGTTCTCGCTAAACGTGATGCGGGGCGGTCGGCGTTGGCTCGTTTCGGACGAGTCTCTATCCTGGCCAGGAGGTTCTGCAAAGTGGTCATGCGTCGTTGGCAGTTTGATAATTATAAACGTGACTAATCGCTTTATAAGTTTAGCCGGCAACCGCGGCGACTAAAGATGCCGCCAGCCGAACGAATTATCATAAATATTTGTGAAATGTCAAATGTTGCCACATAAACTGACACATAGTTATGCCGGCATATTACCATTGCCAAAGATTTTCGACGGGAGGATACTCTTTTATCTGTGTACAATAAAGGAACTCTTTCGAATTCTATCTAGATCTCAGTGTTAAGCCGATTTTGTAGAATGTTTCTCCGGTTACTCGACTTAAACCATTGATTCTTTTCCACTGCTAATTAGTACCATTTCATGTGCAAACTTCGGACGGAGATGATAATTTGTAGGATAATTTTTGTCTACTAGGCGTAATTTTAGTTTCAATAATAATATAAATACGCATATGCCTTTAAGAAGCTCTCGCGGTCTGCATCTTATAATGCTTAGTTTGTTTGTCCCGTGCATTGCCATAACCTGCCCAAAACACCGTCGAGTATTCGAAATATGCACTAAAAATAGTTCCAATTATTATTCATATGCCAACACACAACGGGCACTATTTGCTGCCAGCATGTCGAATCTTTCTGCATGGGGGAGCCGTGTAATCAAAAGTGATTCGCACATAGTATTTCGGTACTTGGACACCTCTCAGTCCTCACCGGGATGCGGATGGCACTCGACCAGGGTTTATTCCAACGTACAATTATGAAAATTTCTCACAGAAAATTACGTAACCGCACTGGGGGCCTCCGTATCACGGCAAAGAAGAACAAGAGGTGCAAACGAAGACGGAGCCGGTGGCAGGCCATAAAAATAACACACAAATAGCCATAAAGTACATTGTTCGAGATCGGGAACGGACCGAGAAAAAAAAGGAGATACTCTCGCTTTCCCGGCACCACAGGCTTACCCACTGTAACGGCAGTCTCGTCCGCGGCATTGGCTGCTGGCGATCTTTCCATGTTCGGGTCTCACTATATATTTAGCTGCGAAACAGGGCCCCTTTGGAATGGGGAATATGGGGCTTTGCGCTTTTCAGGACTTTGTGTTGTGTGTAGGATTAGGGCGCAGTATTTTGTCGGGTATACTTTTCCGAAAGCAATTTATTTTTTATTTATTTTTATTTATATTTAGAACGCCCGATGCCGCCGCACACAATCAACACTACAAATTTTCGTGAATTTTTCCGTTTCTAAATCACTGAAATTAAATTTTCCGCTGGTAATTACGCGTATTCCTTGGATCGGAAAATGTGCAATTAGGATATATTCACATTTTCGGCAGCGGTGCAGCGGATTATATACACGTATTTTTCTCTACCGACACCGACTTTAATTCCAATTCCAAGTCGAAATCCACCAGACGCACTCACACTCTCAGAGATTGACACATTTGGGGAACACACAGAGATTTTCTTTTCTATATATAAACAATAAGTACACACAGCGTAGACGTCGAGGGCGCGCACCACGTCCAGCAGACACCTCCTGGATCTCCGATCGTTTTTCTCAGACTAAACTGAACTGAGCAGACAGATCAGCAGCATCAGCATCGGTAGCCTCGGCCTCGCCTGTCCATGTCGTGTGCGATAATTTTGGCCACCACAAGAAAGAGCGGTGAAATCGAAAAGCTCTCCTGAGGATGAGCAGAGTTTCTGCGCATGTCTGCTTTATCAAGGCTCTCAGCAAGCACAATAACATGAATAACAAACAAGAATTGATCTAGTAAGGCTTTCAGGTAAGTACAACTCTCCACCTGGTTAAGGCTGCGAATCTTTAGTTTCTAAACACATACACACACACACGATTAAGGTAAATTAAGTTAAGAAAAATGATGGAAAAATACAAAAAATTGCACACTGCAGCGGAGCAACAAGTGGCAGCTACTTGTTGTCCTTGTACGTTTGTTTAAGTATTGTTCGATTAAGCTAATCTATTTTCCATGTCGGAGCCTTCTTCAGACCGAGTAAAAGTGCGAATGGAACTTGGTTCGGCAGGAGGGTTCCGTGAACGGTGAAAACCATGCCAGCGAAAAGCGTCCAAATACCGACTGAATGCTCTTGAGGCGCGACTTCTTCGCCCAGCGGGCCTCCTCCTTCTTCAGTTGCTCGATGCCCTGTAAGCAAAAGAGGAAGCAAGAGTATGAGTGGAGAACGTTACCTGAACATCTTTTGAGAGAGGGAGAGCTGCTACTCACCGTCTGATCGTTCAGGATGGCAGTCAGCTGAGTGGCGAGCATGATGATGGTAAATATGCCGAACATAAGGCCTTCAAAGGTGAGAAAGAGCAACAAAAATATGGTGGCTGGCGGCGAGTACGGCGAGCAGGTGCGCCAGTCGTTCTTTACGCACTCCGCGAATTGAGTGAGAACCAAGAAGAGTGTGTGCACGGATATCGACGCTATGTAGAACTTAAACCAGAGAGAGTTTGGAAATAAAATGAGAATTACCAGGGTAAGAGTACCACATTTACCGTGAAGAGCACAAAGTACTTCTGGTTATTCTCGCCCACGCAGTTGTTAACCCAGGGACAGTGATGGTCCATCTTTCGGATGCAGCGCTGGCAAACGGAGCAGTGATGCGCACGGTCTGGCTTGATGCTGCAGCATTTGGGGCATTTGTAGAACATCTGGCCCTCGCGGTAGCCCATCTGTTCGATCATCTCCTTGGTGGCATTCCCACGGGGTACAGCGCCCTATCCATAAAGGTATGGAAAATAAATAAGGCAATTCAGAGATGTACATACATTTGTGGAAATTGTGGAAACTCATCCTTATTAGGCAGTTTTTCATCTTGTAGATAAGACCAATTAAACAGCGACCTAAAATAATTCCACCGCCACTTACCGGATCCGAGAGCATTGTGCGTATGTGGGACGCAAACGCAAGGAACGCAAGAGCCTGAAATAGGCCCATGTTGAGTGTGCTGAACACCGTGTAGTTGCTGGGCAGCAGGATGAGGCTCATGACCACGAACTCGGCGAAGAGGATAAGCAGCCAGGTCATTACCACGCACACAATGCCGCATATGTCCTTGACGCACCAAGCCCGGTTCCCGCAACAGCGATTGTGGTCGACGGCACCGGAGGGTCCACCACCGCCACCGGTGGAGAGCGACGAATATGAGTAGTTCATGGTTTTTGGATGCAGCACACGCACATGTGACGCATCGGTCTCACCAGGTGCTTGATAACGCAGCCGGACTGTAAACCATTAGCCACAGGCGATGATAAAACGAAAAGCACAATACAAAAAAAGGGCCATTCACGGCGGGGGTTGCAATCATCAGCTGTTTGGCATTCACCGAGAGGCGCCGGCAGGGAGCGGAATTAGTTGGTGGTTCTTAATACATTAAATCGTTTGTTTATAGCTTTTCACTTAATCCGAGCACAAATACAAATACAATATAACAATTAAAATAGCTACACGGACAGCTATCTACAAGGCTGCCTATTTATCAGGTCGCTGGGTATTATGCAGGCGTTAGCTTGGCCTTGGGCTCTAGCAAAGCCCACAGTCCAGCCAGCGACGACACTGCTCCCAGGAGTCCTATTGTCCGTGGCGTGAGTTTTGTGTAACCAAGCGCCGTGAGAGGGATGAAGAAGTCGCACACGTTCTTCACCGTGTCCACGACAATGTCCTTGTGGCCCTGCATCAGCACAAAGGATTGCAGGGCAAGACGCTTAAAGTCTTCGGACGAGTTGATGCTCGTGGGAATTCGGCAACGCGATATGCCTCCTTTGCAGCCAGATCGATGGAGGTCGAGAACCCTCAGGATCTCGTAGAAGTCCCGGCACAGATTCATAATGATCGAGAAGAGCCAGTACTTGTTGGCAAGACTCGACCAGCGCTTGGCATCCACCGCCGTCAGTCCAGTCCTCGCCAGCCAAAGAAAGTGGTCAGCGAAGAGGAACAGCGATTGCGACAGCTTGCTGAGGGTGAGCGTTACCCGGATGGTGAGATCCGGATAGTGGATAGTTTTCAGGGTGCCATAGAAGACGTCCACGCACTTGCCAAAGCGGAGCACTGAATCGACTGGTAATTAGTAACGCATTTGAGCGCGGTAGAAGGATACGTACACTTCCGGAATGTGCTTAATATGTACTCGATCGTTTTGAAATTATCCACCAACGCAGGACTCGAATTTGCGGCCTCCAGCGAGTCCCACATCGCACGGGAGGCATACTGGATGAGCCTGGCTATCTTGTCACGGCCGCCCGCTTGGTTGTTCAACTGCACCAGTCGGTCCATGTTCATGTTGTGACCGCAAGTTCAATTAAGCCCAATCCAAAATCCAAAGGTCAAAATCTCTAGCGGTGGGGCCATCAGCTGTGGCGCCATCACCTGTGGCGCCGTTTCGCAGTGAATGGGAAATACTTTCACTGTACAACACTGTCATCCGAACTGCTTGGGAAATACTTTCGATTTACAACACTGTCCAATTTGGTCTGCATTATCTACAAAATTTGAGAACAGCTGATTGTCGCCGCTGCCACAGCTGTTTAGCGTGTCACTTTTGATGACGTTTACTTTTTTGCCGAAACAGCGACGAAAACCAAATCACCATGGCTGTAGGTAAACCGAGAAAATTAGGACGATGCTAGCAAGAATTACTTGCAATATTTTCCCTATTTGCAGCCACCACAAAAAGGCAAGCAGGGCACGAAGGGCGCCAAGCAAATCGTGGAGGAAAACAGGACTACACTGGGTTTCTACAGGAACATGGCCATTGGCTGCGCTGCTCCTGCTCTCCTGCTAAGTTCTCTGGTCTTTGAGGTCACCAAGACCTCGGTGGTGAGTCTGCAGGAAGTGGTTTTGATCTGGCACTTTTACTCATTAATTAAAACCCGCAGTTCATGCACATCCTGGCAGTGCTAATCCTGGTCGGCGCCTACCAATTCATGGCCTTCATGTCCCGGCCGAAATACTCCGAGAGCGGGGTTCTTGTGGACTCGGGTAATGACCTAAACATGGAGGGAGGCATTGCGGAGTAAGTATAGCAATGTAACGCAGGCCTTTGCCCACTTGGCTCACCCTTAATTCCCACAGAAATGTCAAGGACCTGATCATCCTAACTTCCGGGACGCTGCTGCTTGCCCTAATCTCCAACTACTTCTGGCTGGTGCTGCTCCTGGCACCGGTACGAGCCGGTTGGATGCTCTGGGGTGCCGTAATACAGCCGTGGCTGTCACAGCGAAACGCCCAGGAGGAGAATCCCGAAGTGGACGAAAAGAAGCAGAAGAAAATGGAGCGCAAGATGCGGCGCATGAGATAGGAGTCGTCACCATCACCACCGTCCAAGGTGCTGCTCGCTCTAATGGTTAGGGGTTAAAGTTGGTTCTTAGTTCCAATGAGATTATACGCTTAGTTTTATCCCCCTCTGACCTTGCATTCTGGTGTCCAGCTCAGAAATCCGGGCGGATTATCAAATAAAAGAACCATACATAGATTCATGTGTGCGTGTGCTTGTAATTGTTTACCAAATAAATTTGTGCTAACGTGCAGCAGGAACTAGTGCAGTGTCCGAGACTCGCTTCGATAGGGTGGCCACAAGGAACATGGGATTTAAATAATGGGCAAACGAAAAGGGTGATAAACATAAAACTAAGATTTTCCAACAATTTATTCATTTGTTGTCTACACAATTGTGTGTGAGCATCCAACTAAAGTATAAAAGTATCAAATAGAGAGACATGCTGGGTTATGTTTTGTGCCCTCTTCTCGGAGCACTAGATTTCACTAGACTTGGATCCCAAAACCCCTACGGGCTCCGAGTCAAGCGCCTGGGGTAATGATGGTAACTTAAGAACTTTAAATGCAGATTAGGTGATGGGAAAGGGGATGGGAGGAAGAGGGAGGTGGACCGGGACTGGGTGCCTCCTTGCCTAACATCGTACATCTGTGCTTAACTACAACAACTTCCGAATAATATATTTATGCTTGAATATACGCCGCCGCTGTCGCTTAGTTGTACTGTTCGGGAATGACGTAGGAGATGTCGTCCCACGGATGGCGGTACAGACCCTGCTTGAGACGCTTTTGGTCCATGTAATGGCCAATGAATCCTATGCTGCGGCCCAGCACAAACAGAGAGTTGATGGCGCCGACATTGATATATTCCTGTGCCTCCTCACTGAAAGTCAAACGGCGGAAATTTTATTTTGGCTACCATGGTGATCCTTTGTCGTCAGCTCACCTGGTGAAGGAACCGCTATTGCGCAACATATCCACAAAGGCCGTGGCTATCACTCCGTCCACATTGAGAATCAGATTCGGCTTCTTGTTAGTGGTGATCTTTTCCACCTCTAGGGCGTATTTGAGGAGCGGGCACGCAGGGAAATTCTCCAGCACGAACTCCTTGATGATCTTCACACGCACATCGGGATTGTTGATGGACTTCACTCGGTGGCCAATGCCAAGAATGAGCTTGCCCTCCTTACGCATCTTGTTCACAAACTCCATGGGATGCAGATTGGTGTCGTACGCCTCCGAGAACTGTCGCGCGGATCCATCCAGAGCACCTCCGAAACGATCGCCCTGCCAAAGGAGTTCCGGATTAGCAAGAAGCTTTCATTGTTTTCCCCAAAATTCTTCACTTACGATTGTCAGAAGGCCGCTGACGACGGAGGACACCAGATCCTTGCCTGCACGGGCGCACACTATGGTGTTGTGAGCTCCAGAAACAGCAGGGCCGTGATCTGCGGTGACCATCAGGCACATCTCGAAGAACTTGCACACGTAGGAGGGCAGGCAGCGCTGGAACCAGAGCAGCGAGATAACACCGCCGATGCCCACGTCCTTGCTCAGCACCTCGCTGATGGGCATTCCTGCGTAGATCAGCTCCTGGCCACGCTCGTCACAAATGGAGGTCATGAAGGAGGCGGGCTTACGGATCAGGCCCAGCTCGCGAGCCCAGGAGTAATCCATGGGCACTGTTGGCGGCGGCACCTCCTCCTTGGGCACTACACGACCCGTCTTCACCAGCTCACCGTACACGTGGTGAATGAGCTCGCCCAGCGTGTCGAAAGAGTCGGGCACGTAGGCACCGGCCTCCCGGAGACTCTTGTTCTTTGCCGTCGCGGTCTCGCGATCGGAATTGGCGCAGGATCCGGCGTGGCCGAACTGAACCTCTGAGGTAAACATGCTGGCGCATGTGCCAATGCACCAGGCCACCAATGGCTTCGTTATTCGTCCGTCCTTCAAGGCGGCGCACACATCATATTCCTCTGTGCCTCCCACTTCGCCCAAAAGGACGATCAACTTGGTCTCCGGATCGGCCTGGTAGCGCAGAATGTGATCCATGAAGGTGGAGCCCGGGTAGCGATCACCGCCAATGGCGATCCCCTCGATCACGCCGTCGGTGGCCTTCGAGATTATGTTGTTTAGCTCGTTGGACATTCCGCCGGACCGGGAGACATAGGCCACACTGCCGGGACGGTAAAGTTTCGAGTGCAGGATGTTGTCCAGCATGCCACCGGTGTTTCCAATTTTGAAGCAACCGGGCTTAACGCCACCCACCGTAGCGGGTCCAATGATGGCCACACCCTTCTTGTCCGCCTCGATAATCAGCTTGCGAGTCATGTTCTCGGGGATGCCCTCGGCGATGATGGCCACGGTGCGGATCTGGGGGAACTCGAGCACTTCCAGGGTGGACTCGTAGGCGCTACGCATGGACGCAAAATTGACCATAACATCGACCTCCTTGTGCTTGTGAATGGCATCGGACATCTTCTTGTAAACGGGAATCAGGATCTCCTTGTGGCCCCAATAGTACTTTTGCTTGTGATCACCGGTGAAGGGATAGACCATAGCCACCACAGAAGGCTCATCGCGTCTGGTAGGGATAAGAAGGAAGTGGTAAACAGTTATAACTTCGGCCTTCGATATTTTAATGTTTTGTTCTGTCATCCAATATTTCAACTCACCTGCAGATAAAGTCAAAGTCAAGCATCGACTGCACCGCCCGCTGCTGCATGCCCCACACAATCGCCTTGGTAGTGTTAGAGAAGAACTTGCGGTTCAGACTCGATCCATTACGATGGGCACCGCCAACGCTGGCGCTATTGTCGCCCTCATCTGCTGAGATAGGTGGTAGTTTAATCGGTTTAGCTGCGGTCGGGCTCAGGGCTATCCCAACGAACGAATGGAACGAACGAGTCGAGATCGAGAATCGAGATCGATGTCGGGCATCGATTGGATGATGATGAAGGAGGAGCAGAGAGCGAGATCAGGACGTGTAGAAGATTGACAAGCCAAGTACGATACACAAAAACACACACATTACACGAACGAACGAGCGAACGAACACGGGGTTATGAGGGATCGGTTGCAGATCGGTGTTGGCCAAACGAGCGATATTTCAAATAGGTTTTTTTTTCAATTTGGTGAATGTGGATTTTTTATAATTTTTGTTATGGTGAGTGTGGAGACAAGTTTCGTTGTCGTTGGTTGTTGACGAGGGCGATCAATGCAAACATACAAAATACAGAGAGAGAGAGAAAAATACAGAGAGATCAGATATAAGTGCGGACGATCGGTCGATCTACATATGCCTCCTGTTACAAGTCATCGCTAGAATGGATTAGTGATATCCCAGGGGGTGTTAGCCGCACACAAACTAATACAGCTACGTCACAATCCATGCCAGTCCGCCATCCACACTTACCGGAGCCCAGAGCCTCGCCGGCTTCGCTGGCCGCCTTGAGATCCGCCTGCGCCTGCTGTCCGCCGGGCAGCAGGAAGTTGGCCGTGGAAAACTCCACGCTGGCCGCCTGGGGAATAGGTCGCTTGCCCAGAGCCATGCCGCAAATGGCAGTCATGTGCGTCTCTGGTCCGAAGACGTGAAGCGGAATGCCAAGGGTGCTGCCAAAGTCACGCATCCGCCGCAGGCCCTCCTGGTAGTTGGGTCCGGCGCGTCGCACGAAGATAGATACGTTGTGCTCCGCCAGCTTGGGCTGGAATTCGCGCAGGGCCGTGATGATGCCTGCACAGTAAATGACATTTAGATCGATGGTCGTGATAAGATAAGGGAACGCGAAAATCAAACACTCACCTTGGAAGGTCGCCGCCACGTTGGTGAAGTTCGCAATGCCACCGCCAGTGATCAGAACCTTGCCTTCGGGATGCTTCGGCGATGAGGTCATCAGGTTTAGGATCGTTTTTGCGTACTCGTACGTCTGCTGCTCTGATGGGGCGCCACTGTACTCTCCATAGTTTGCCAGCTCCGAAGCGCCACCCAAGTCGCAGATGGTGTCCGAGTAGATGACACTGGCTCCTCCTCCTGCAACCATCGTCCAAATGCGTCCATTACGATTAAGGATCGTCAGCTTAAGGGAAGCACCGCTCTTGGCGTCCAGATCAGCAATGTAGGCCTCCTCGGGGTAGGCATCGCGGCCGAATGGCGGCGGGTAGTCGATCTCACCCCACTTGGGACGGCAAATGAAATCGGCGGTCGAGTCCAGCTTAGCCGCCAAATCCAGAATGTACAGGTTGTCGGCCGTAACGACCAGAGGATTGATCTCCAGATACGTAAAGTACAGGTCCACGAAGGTAGTGTAAAGAGCGCTAATGAACTTGGCAATGCGTTCCTTGGTGCCAGAATCCCTAACCTCCTTCAGTAGCTTGCTCTTCACGTCGGCCAGCGACAGGGTGGAGTTCACCGGCACATCAAGTTTCACTGCCTTGGCATCCACATCGCCAATATCCACGCCGCCCTGGTGATAGAACAGTATGGTGTCCGCCGCGCGATGCGAATAGATGCACACGTACATCTCCTCGGCCTAAAATTTTCAAAAAGAACCAGGTTAAAGGTCAATTCTATGGGAAACCCTTGAAAGCTCAGTACTCACATCAGTGTGCGGCACGAAGGGCTCAATGATAAAGTTGCGCAGCTTGCCCACGGCATTTCCAATCTTCTGGTCCTTATTGAGGCGCTCGCCAATCCACTGCTTCACCTGCTCAAAGTTCTTCTTCACGCCAATCAATCCCAGCTTGCCACGGCGCTTAATCAGTTGATCCGGCTTGACCACTAGCGGCTGCAACAAAGACGAGAGGGCGAGATGCTAATTATATGTATTTTTATAAGCTTATATATAATGACATAAGCGACAAATCGTTGAACTTGTGCCTCCTGAGAGGCACTGAGCTCAGCTAAAAGCCAGTTCCAGCGCTCAGATCAGTCGATAACACCAGAGGTCGTTCCAGCTCGGCCCAGTCCCGCGTCATTGGCAATGACAATAATGCTCGTACTTGTACCCGAACCTGTGTACTTGTGCCCGCGCACAAAAGCACACATCCGAGATGCTTATTAAAAGATCGTACGAGTGTAAATTAAGCAAACTCGAACTGAGTACCAAATGCCAGTCGACTCGTCGGCGTCGTCAGGTGATCCACAACTTTGTAGTTATAGGTTTTTTAATTGGTGTGCCATTGAGAAGAATACACTAAATCTTAAGGAAAAGAGTATGTTTACCCAAAAAACATACTTGGGGCTCCTGTGGCATATGTAGTCACATTAAAGATTCTATTTTGTCCAGAAGGATTACTAATTCTGGGATTTCTTTAAACTTGAAACTCTAAGATAAGATTATGGCAACTAGGATTTCAATCACAGAAACTATTCCCATTCTTGCATTCTTCTATACAAAAATATAGATAACTAGTTCCCAGAACGAGGACGCTCCCTCTAATGTCAACAAACAACTTAAAGATAAGATTTTTAATACTAGGATTTCTACGATTGCGATTCTACCTGCCAGATAAGATTTTAAATAGTTGTGTTATGTTGTTGAGCTTCCTCGAATGGGTGCTCGACCCCAATAAACAGACCCCACCTCCAGATAAGGTCTAGCTACAGGCAAAGTTTCCACGATCGATCGGAAGGTCAATCGGAGATAGGTGCGTGATCGAGAATCCCAGTCTCCACGCATGCTTATCGTGCTCGCCCGCAAATGAGGTGAGGTGGTGTCAAAGCTGATCCGCCAGCGGATAACTAATCAAACCCAGACCACGCCATGCCACGCGACCTACAGATGGGAATGGGCACCTAATCAGGCTATCTAACAGGCCGATAAACAACAGAGTGCGCAATCGGGTGAGTTAGTACTCGCCGCGTTCCCATTCTCCGCTTTCCGCCCGTCTGTCTACGTTTACGCTGCAGCTTCTAGAGAGTCATTCGTTCGAGTGGCGCCCAATTCGTGCTTATCAGGAAGAGGCAACGCTTAGTCACCCATCGCCAGCGTGGTTGTGCTAATAGAACCCTGTGCAAAGCCGCCGCCGGCGAGGTCAAGTTCAATGACAACCTCGAGGAGCGTTTTGTTGTCGATGCTGGCTGGGTGGCCTAATTGTTGTTCCTGCCTGCAAAATATCGGCTGACTCGCAATCAGCACGCGCCCAGTTCCGGGCTATTTTTAACTGGCACTCACCGTGGTCAGCAGCCAGGGCTGGTCGATGCTGAGCTTGGACCAATCTGTTGTTGCGTTCACTGTGGCAAAACGGCAGGTGGCTGCGCCGGCGCCGTGGGTGTTGAGATGACGGTTCAGGATGTCCTTGCCGGAGGCCTCCGTAATTGCTTTCGCCGACATGCTGGAGCTGCAAGCAGCAGAGGTTTTTAAGTACTATATAGCTAAGTAAATCGGTCTATTCAAAGGCGTTTAGAGGCTATTCGCGCGTACCGTGGATTGACTTTGTCTGTACTTTCAAACTTTGATTTATTTACTTAGAATTGATTAGGGAGCGCGCGCTATTGTGTGCAGGTGCAATAGGTTTCGAGCTCGCTAGCGTCTATATGTGTGCGTCGGGCGGGCGAGCGAGCGATTGCGTTTGCTTTGGGTGTTCGTGTTTGGGGAGCCTGGCAGTTAGTCAACCTGCACGGCGTGAGTCTGGGGCTAAACTGAAATCGAATGAGCGCCAGCACCAGCCAAGAAAGGGAGCCAAGCAACCAAGCAACCAAGCAACAGGCGTGCGGCGGCGTTCCGAGTCCGATTCTGATTTCGATTTCGTCACTGCTTTTGCTTCGGCTTCGGCTCTTTAGAATTTCGGCAGCTGCCCTGCTCTCGCTCTCTGGCCTGAGTGTGGGCCTGGAGACAACAGGCACCGTTAGCTGGCACTGGACCATTGAGTGGGTCGCCTTTGTCGTATTCCGGAACCGGTTGTCTCCACCATCACCAGCAGTAGTGCAATGTGTCAAGCTAAATAGCTGCGTCTAAGGGCCTGGTGCTGTTATGCGATAAACTTTCTCCCAAATACGCAGCACAAAGAGCGTTCGGAAATCGTCACCAGAGCCTAGCACTTAGCTTGGAATCTAATTTGAAAGGCACACATGGAGGGGGCTGATGACTTTGCAAGTACACCACACACTCGCCCAGCCCAGTGCGGGCTCATTTGCATCTGGACACGAAGTTCACGCCGCCGCTGAAGACGGAAGGGGAAGGAAGCAGAAGTATGGAAATCGCTTGCGTTGGTGAAACTAAAACTAAACCGAAAAGCGAAAACTGGAAACTGGCGCTGGCGCTGGGCGAATGTTGTAAGCGGAGAAAGTGGGCAAAATCAATACAGTAGTTGCATCACCGTCCGCAGGTCAAATATTTGGCAATCTAAACAACGTCGGGCGTGATTTATCGGTGGCGAGGCAAATCGCTTGCAGATTGCAAAAATATTCATAAATATTTCTGCAAAATTTTGCCATGTATGTGTTTGTATGCGTGTGTGTTTGTGCACAGCAATCTGTGTTCAGTCTCTTCTAGTCATGTTTTTTCCTGCCCTTGACACCTGTTGAGCCGCACGAGTCTCGGACAGTGACGAGAAAGATTATCCATATAGCCGGGGGACTCACTTCAATTATAACAGCTTCACGTCCACGGATTAATTAAAACACGTAAACTAACTTTCTTTTGGTTTTTCGTTTTCTATACCTGGGTGACCGTCGCTTTTTAATTTCAAAATGCTGCGCGGAATTTGGCGGAAGAGCGCGTGTTTTTGGCAGACTGGTCACACTTGGTCTGGCGGGAAAACAGCAACTTGGTTACACTTTGACGTTGCCAGACTAAGCGGGAAGAATCGCGCTTTTCTTTTCTGCTATATTTTAGGCGAGGTTAACAGTGTTCCCAGATCAGGGGTTTTCCCCTAGATTAAGGGTTTTTTTGACGACTTAGGGGGAATTTCAGGGGGGAAAAATTGTTGGAGGGGAAGTTTAAGGGCCCTTTTTTAAACCAGTATTAGTAAAATGTTTTGAAGAAACACCACAAAATGTTTGATTTACTAAAATATGCCAAAAACGCCTAGAATTGAAAACTCCCTACAAATGGCAAAAATGAAAAAAAATACTGTTTCCTATCAAACAAAAATTTTGTGGTCTGATACTGGCTTTTCCTTTGAGTTATTTCGTCAAATTTTTTTCAAACAAAATTCGATATCCGGGGGATAAGCTTTTTAAGTTTTAATTTTTTTTAGTAATGTAATTAAAAAACAATACATTTTATGAAGGCTTTGAATTTTTTGCAATTTATTGGCGTTGACAACTCGCAATCCTTGTCTTAAATCATAGGTTTCTTAAGCTACATATAAAGATCTGGACATCAGCAGACCAATCGGTACGAGATGTACCGGCCAGCCGTCTCCGAGGAGCGAATAATCTTCACTACCTGGCCGCGCTTAAGGCCAAAGTACCGGGCCACCGGATCGCCGGCCTGAATCCGCATTAACATGTTTTCCTTGAGCTTGTAGCGACTCAGCAGCTCCTGCTTCTCCTCGGCGGTCATCACGACATGCTCCGGCACCAGCTCGTGTTCGGTTATATTGATCAACAGCTCCGACTCCAGGAACTGCTCCAAAATGTACTTGGGTGCCATGTCCACGAGCGATTGCTTGGCTGACGGCGTCATTCCACCCTGGACCACGACGATGGCCCGGTGAATATTCTCCTCCTGCATACGAGTGCAGTACGTCTTGATGGTCTTTATGCCGATCTTTGGCTCCTCCGGGAAGAAGACGAACATCTGGTCCGTGGGGTCGTCGTTGTGCGCCACCAGGACAATCAAATCAGAGCGCGAGGGCCGCTTCTCGCTCGGTTTGTCGCCGAACATATTCTTGAACTGCTCCAGAGTTTGGTCCAGCTCCTCCTGCGTCACCAGATAGCCGCGGTCGTGGCTCAGTTGCATGATGGTCTTGCGGATACGCCACAGTTTGTATGTTTCCGCCTCGTCGTCCATGTTTATTTCCAAAATTAAGAAATATTAATTATACACGCGGATGGAATAGAGTGCCCAGATCAGTGTAACGATAAATTCCATTCGTTTTTTAAGTATATACCAAAGTGCACGGTATAACAGTTTGAAACATCCTCCTTGTACCATGCCATCGAAGCTCCCACAGCTCTAATACCAGTGTTCCCAGATCAAGGGTTTCCCCCCTAGATTTAAAGGTTTTTGACGTCCTTGGTGGAATTTTAGGGGGGAAAATGTGATTTACTAAAATATGCCAAAAACGCCTAGAATAGAAAACCCCTAAAAATGGCAAAAATGAAGTTTTCGGGGCCATTAATTAAAATTATATCTTTTGTATTATTGCTCTGGAAGATTTTCTAAATGTAAACTTTTTCCAAAATCATAATAAGATATTTCTTCTATATATTTTTGAATTTAACGTTTCGTTTTAATTTACGGGGAAACTGGATTTTTTAGGGAGAAATTTCAACTGTTTTAGATTTTTTAGGGGAAAGTCAAATTTTCATCTGGCAACACTGAGTACAGATTTAGTACATAAAATCAAAATCCGTAGTTTTTAACCACAAGTGACTGCTCGAAGGTAACTATTTACAAAAATCAACAGTAGCCCAGTTCAGCAGCATTCAATGACAGCCGAATCGAATTCATCTAAAGCCAAAATAAACCACCAACAGACAGAAATCATTTGCCCCAGCTAAAATTTTCTTCTCTGTGCTTGTGTTTGCGTGTGTGCGTGCTGCATGCATATGTGTGTGGGTGAGTGCGAGAGAGAGCGACTGCCTGTGTTTGCTTGTGTGCGGACAGTGACTCGTTGGTTAGAGGGAAAACAAAGAAAACTTCAGAAAAGAACGACGTAAAAAGGCATTTCCAAACTAATAAAAATAAATAAATTGATATCAAAGAAAGAAAGAGCAGAAAAGCCGTTTGCTAATTTGCAATCGATTTTTTTCATTTTGCTGCATGCAGTTTGTAGCTGTAGTAGTTGTTGGCTGCTGCCATTGTTGTTGTTATTGTTTTTGGTGCTGCAGCTGCGCGTTGCAACTGTAAACTGCTGTTGCTGTTGTTGTTGTTCGCTGTAAATTGCTGCTGTTGCATTTTGGGTCAGTGATAGTGTGAGAGAGAGAGAGTAAATAAGAGATGGACAGTGTAACGGACAAAGGACACTTGCAGGCTTGGAGGTTGTTTGTTTGCAATTGGCACCTCTCCCCCGTCTCACCCCCACCCCTCTTCCCCCACGTATACACACAGCATCTGCATTCGCATCCGCATCATCCGCTCTCTTACTCGCTGTTAGCTCACCCTTTCTAATCGCCCGCTGACTCTCTCTCTCAGCACATTTGCCTCCTGTTTGCAACAACAAGACAGAAACAGAACAGAAAAGCAGTAGAACCGTATCCGCCATGGAGCACATCGATGAGCCACCGCCGCTCTCCGAGGAGAGCAACAGCAACAACAGCAGCGCCAGCAGCAGCTCTCACCATCTGTCCCAGTCGGGAGCAATGGGAGCAGCGGCCCCTTCATCTGAGTCTCAGCCCCAGTCACAGTCACAGTCTCATTCTCATTCGCATTCACCCTCTCCCTCTCCCACGGCCGCAGTTCCTCTTTCCCTGGATCTCCCATTGAATGAGCATTCACCGCATGATCACTCACACTCACCCACTCCTCCTGATCTCCGCCAGACCGCACCGGCACCGCCACAGCCACAGCCATCCACGACTCCTCCATCGACGGCACCACAGCGGGAGCGGGAGCATCATCTGCAGGAGCAACAGCCACCGCCTGTATTGGAGGATCAGCATCAGCATCCGCCTCTACAGTTGCAAGATCAACAGGTGCAGCAGGAGCAGGAGCAGGATCACGAGCAGCAACAACAACAGCACCTCCCGGAACATCAGCAGTTACCGGCTGAGGAGCAAGATCATCAGGAGCAGGAGCCATATCCAGAACAACAGCAACCGGCTCAAGAATCTCCCCTGGATGAGGTTCAACCGGCGAGGGAAGACCAACTACCCCCAGTCCAACCGGAACCCATAGCCGAAGCAGAAGCCGAGCCTCTCCTCCTCGAAGACGTGGACGAGCAGGAGGACTCCGAGTCTCAGGAGCTACCAGGGCCGGCGCCGCCTGACGGGGTCATTGACGAAAACTTAGAGGCCAACGCCGTGGAGCGCATCGACGACTCCGACGAGGAGGAAGACGAGGTGGTGGAGGACGAAGACGACGCGGAGGTTGTAATCGAAAGCGTCCAGATAGTGGGCAGGGAGTTTGCCTCCCCCTCCGCCTATATTCGGGCCCTGCGCCTGCACTCGCGTCACTCGTCCAGAGTTGCACCACTGCCACAGCTGGTCCGGGCGCCGCGGACCGCCAGCAACGATACCAACAACAACACCAGCAATAATAATAATAGTAGTAACAACGGCAGTGGCAATTCGCGACGTACTCGCCACTTCTACAGCAACAACGGCAGTCACTTCAGCAACGACATGTTTCCCAGCCACGCCCCCCGGACCAGTGCCCAGGGCTCGCCACGGGTGGGCAGCGGAGGACGTCGCAGCCAACACTCGACCCGCACTGCCGCCTCCAGTTCGCCGCAACACCAGGGCGTGGATCCCCTGAGACTGCTGTATCCCAATGTCAACGAGAGCGAGACTCCGCTGCCGCGGTGCTGGAGTCCCCACGACAAGTGCTTGTCCATCGGACTGTCGCAGAATAACCTGAGGGTCACATACAAGGGTGAGTCATAACTTCTTATAGTTTGGAATCTAGTTGATATTTTTGAAAAATTCCCTAATCGAAAAACCAAACAAGGACATATTCGAAAACAGTGAATTAAAAAAGTGTGAATTTCCTATTATGGTGTTTTTCCCATTTATTTTTTGATTCCGAAAATAATCGTTTTAAATAAAAAAAAAAAAACGAATTTTCTAAAAAGAAGCGGAGACAGAGAGAAAGATGATAATGAGCGAGTGCATTTTGAGGGCCACTGCGGTTGTCTCGCTCTTGGCACTCTCTAGCACGCGCACACACACAGACAGACAGGTGCTCACAGCTGTGTTGCTGGTGGTTTTTGTTTTTCACCACTCACTTCTCCCACGCTCATTCGCGTGACTGTTAAACTGTGTTAACAGAAACAGCTGTCCGCAGCCAACGTAACGTATACAGGGTAGTGTGTGTCAAATGCATGTAAAGTGATGTATGTTTATCAGTTTGGCATGTAACTAACGTAAATTTACTGTTGCAGGCGTTGGGAAGCAGCATAGCGATGCCGCCTCCGTGCGGACCGCCTACCCGATCCCGTCCTCCTGCGGACTGTACTACTTTGAGGTGCGGATTATTTCCAAAGGGCGCAACGGATATATGGGCATCGGCCTGACCGCCCAGCAGTTCCGTATGAACCGCCTGCCAGGTTTGTGTGTTGCGATGATGCGCGCTGCTCGTTGCTCCGGTGCTCACCATGATTCCTAATGACCCCCCATCATCAAGTAGGTTGGGACAAGCAATCGTATGGCTATCATGGCGACGACGGCAACTCGTTCAGCTCCTCCGGAAATGGACAGACATACGGGCCCACCTTCACTACCGGCGACGTTATCGGCTGCTGCGTCAATTTTGTGAACAACACTTGCTTCTACACAAAAAACGGCGTGGATCTGGGCATCGCATTTAGAGACTTGCCGGTGGGTATCTAAAGATTTCCATTCATACTTCTGATACCTTAACTCTCTGGGCGTTTTCTGTGCAGACCAAGCTTTATCCAACTGTGGGCCTTCAGACGCCGGGCGAGGAGGTGGATGCCAATTTTGGACAGGAGCCCTTCAAGTTTGAAAAGATTGTGGAAATGATGAAGGAGATGCGCTCGAGTGTGCTGCGCAAGATTGATAGATACCCGCACTTGTTGGAAACCCCGGAGAACCTAATGAATCGGTGTGTAAATAAACTTCCCGGCATTGAATTAATTTATAGGTTAATTTCCTGTTTTTACAGCTTGGTCTCCACCTACCTGGTGCACAATGGCTACAGCAAGACCGCCGAGGCCTTTAATGGCTATACAAACCAGCCCTTTGACGAGGATCTCTCATCCATTAAGACTCGTCAAAGTAGGTAGCCCACACACTTGAATTAATTGTAACTAATTGCCTTATAAACTCTACAGAGATCATCAAGCTGATATTAACTGGGAAAATGAGCCAGGCCATCGAGCACACCCTGCGCTCCTATCCCGGGCTTTTGGAGAACAATAAGAACCTCTGGTTCGCCTTGAAATGCCGCCAGTTTATCGAGATGATCAACGGAGCCGACGTTGAGGTCAGTAAGAGAGTATAATCCTCAAAGTCAAGTTAACATTGATGACCTTCCGACAGAATGCCAATAACAAAGTCACCGCCACCACACAGACCATGCCAACGAATCAAACGTCCGTGATACAGTCCACCAAGGCGTTCAAGCATAGCAAGAGCGGCAATGGCAATGGCAACGGCAACGGCAACGGCAACATCAACCAGTCATCACAACAGCAACCGAACAACACTGCGACTCCAGCTGTGATAAAGCCACAAGTGGGCGACAAGCCAGATACGAAAAGGTAACTACAACGCTTGCCTACTCAAACCCATAATCATAAACTGAATCTGATCCTCTCTAGCATGCTGGTTGACGACAACTCCAACAAGTGCGTGGAGCATGACAGCAACAGCATGGACGTGGAAATGGAGCCCTGCCAGAGTCATTCGAACGGTGGCGGCGACTCCAACTCCTGCTCCAATGGTAATGCCAGCGCCGTGCGCAACTCTCTAGATGCCATCGACGAGGAAATGGGTAAGTAGCTGTCATGTTTAACACCAAACAAACCTAATTCCCGTTCAGACGTAGATGTTTCACCCTCGTCACGCAGTGGTGGCCGTGTGATCGAGAAGATACTAGAGTTTGGCAAGGAACTATCCAGCATGGGTCAGCAGCTGGAGAAGGAGAACCTCATGACTGAAGAAGAGCGTCAAATGTTGGAGGTATTCTTGCATGGATTATTCATATTGATTCGGAGTTTAACGTTGGATTTTTACTCATTTCAGGATGCATTTAGCTTGATTGCCTACTCAAATCCGTGGTCCAGTCCCTTGGGCTGGCTGCTGTGTCCCTCGCGACGGTGGAACATCTCCACCACGCTCAACTCGGCCATATTGGGTGAGTCATTACAGACCTTTTATTCAGAATAGGTAAAGATAATCCCGAGTGTGTTACCACAGAGTCACTTAACTTCGAGCGCCGTCCACCGCTGGAATATCTAGTGGCTCACGCTTCTGAGCTAATCAAGATCATCGGACAGCACTCGCTGGGCGAGGATGCCTTCATTACCATCGACGACGTGTTCCCGCAAAATTGACCCAGTTCGCCGACGCTGCTAAAGATGTTCGAGACCACGCTGACTCTGCCGCGCACCAGTGTGCTCACGGAACCACCCCTGGGCAGCGCCGGCGCTGGCGGTTCCGGGCCCTCTACATCAACGGCAGCTGTCGCCGTACAGACGACCAAACGCCGACGACGACGCCGTAATAAAAGGCGCCGTAAGTCCTCACTGTCCAGCAGCACTGACGCACCCTCCTCCCGCACCTATGATCCCGTGATGACGGGCAGCAGTCTTCGTTCAGCGGCAGCTGCGGTGGCAGCTTCGGTCAATGTGGGCCCAGGGCCAGTACGTCGGGGGCGGCATCGTAGCAGCGGCGGCGGGGTCAGCTCATCTTTGCGGCCGGCACAGGGAACAGCAGCGGCAGCGGCGTCGGCGGTGGCAGCGGCAGCAGCAAGGGCGGCGGAGGAAGAGGAGGCGACAGGGCAAGAGGAAGCGGAGGCGGCAGAGCAAGAGGAGTTAGAGGCGGGAACGATAAGCGATGGTAGCAGTGCGTCCATGTTCGGGGATCCGCAGGACTTCTTCGAGACGCTCGACTAAATCTAGATTATTTACAATTCGTAGGTTAAATTTTGTTGTTACTTTCCTCGCGTACTCATTTCTTTCAAACGCAATGCCCTTTTTTAATTGTTCGAGCGACAAATTTGCTAAGGTACGCTGCGATGATGATGATTTTGGCGTGATTTTAAATATCTTTTAACATATATACAACACATATTTTATATAGTCTCTCTTTAAGCGTAAAGTGTGTAATATTATGATGTATCCTTAAATTTTCAAACTGTGCTGCGACACGAACCCTTCCGTAACTCTTCTTCACGCCCAAATATAATCTAGAAAGCGAACTAGTTAAGTGTTCACCCATGTTGGAATAGAAACCCATAGTTAATTGGTATAAACGTAAACGTATTAGACTCTCTTCGATCATATATTTCCCGATTTCCAGTGTTTTCTCTGCGATTTTCTCATCATCTTTGTGGCAAGACTAAGCGCGAGCAAATAAAACATTTCAAGTGTAATATTTTCTCTATAAGGTTTAAGCATATTAAATTTACTCTATACATCTATATATAATGTATACACAGATCAGGCAAGGCAAACGCAGATATACCATTAAACTGGATAATCGTTTAAATATATATTGAATGGATGTGTATTTCATGACAAAAAAAATATTGTATTATCTGTGAAGCCAAGAGGTCGCAACCCTTAATATAACCCTTAGACAGCGTCTACAAATCCGGCTGCCTAATCCGCTGGACCTTCTCCGCATTCTTGACATGCTCCTTGAGCATTCTCATTATTTCCGTATCGAATTCTGGAGGCGTGGGCTTGGTTTCGGTGGCCCAATAGAATATATCCCAATCGTTGCTAACGCCATTTATTAAGCGATC
Organism: Drosophila jambulina; assembly: GCA_018152175.1. Classification (NCBI taxonomy): domain Eukaryota; kingdom Metazoa; phylum Arthropoda; class Insecta; order Diptera; family Drosophilidae; genus Drosophila; species Drosophila jambulina. Next base: position 22,194,588 of record JAECXH010000113.1, on the reverse strand, counting down.
ATACTGGGCAGTCTGTTCGGCATTAAAGTCCCTTAGAAACTTGGCCACAAAGGTGCTCAGCAACAGATCATTCTCTAACATGCCTCGCTTACGGCTCTGGTAGAGGAGTCTGCAATGAGCAAATAAATAATAAATACAAAAATGTATATTTTATTGGTGTCCCTACCGCTGCTTGCGTGTTTCGAGGGGCTCATCAGGACGGGCTGGATACTCCGGCACGGGCAAGTGAGGTGGATCATCGTAGTCCACAATCTCGCCGGGCGTTGTAAATTCCGTTTTGTCCAAATTACTGGCGGAACGATTCTGTGCAATCATTGGCAGTGACAGGCGACGGCCCACTGTGGACACCTGTAATCGAAATATGTATTTAATATTAGTTAGTAATCATAAGTCTAAATCGTACCAAAAATTGTCGCAACATGCTCAAAAACAAAAAAGAACAGTTGAAGAATAACAATGATATAACAACAATGTGACCAACAAAATTTACGTTCATAATTCCATAAAGCCTGAAAACTAGTGGCTGGAAAAGCATTCATTTCCAACATATTCTGGCGGGAAATTAACTTATCTGTGTATTCTACCGTTACAAACATTCATGTGAATTATTGAGATTTCCTATATAGTTTTACCTAGAAAAAAAGGGAGTAACATGAATTTAACAAGAAATTCAATTTTCAGTCTTTTATTAAAAAAAACAAACACGTTTCTCCTTATCAAAATTTGAACTGGAAAATTTACTGTGCAACACTGGTTTGAACATCTGTTCTTCCTGGTTTTCCGAGGCACCTGAGTTGGTTTTATCCTCTCTAAATTGCGATGAGCGGCGGGATAATGCTCCCAAGGTTGTGGCGTCAGTGCGATGCCGCCTTGCTGCCCCGGATCAGGCAGGCACTGGCCAGCGCAGGCGGCATCAGTCGGCGGCTGGCCACGACGAGTGCCGAAAAGAGCACGTCCGCAGACTTACGTGAGCGGCCGCACTGCAATGTGGGCACCATCGGGCATGTGGACCATGGCAAGACAACGCTGACCGCTGCCATTACTAAGGTCCAGGCACAGAAGGGCCTGGCAGAGTACCTGTCCTACGACCAGATCGACCGGGCGCCAGAGGAGAAGGCGCGCGGTATCACCATCAATGCCTGTCACATTGGCTATGGCACCACGGAGCGTACCTACGCCCACACCGACTGCCCGGGTCATGCAGATTACATAAAGGTAGCTAAATTGCAACACATAGTGCACTCCTAAAGCTCTCCCCTTACAGAACATGATATCGGGAGCGTCGCAAATGGATGGCGCCATTCTGGTGGTGGCCGCCACCGATGGCCAAATGCCGCAGACCCGCGAACACCTGCTGCTGGCCAAGCAGGTGGGTGTCAAGCGCGTCGTGGTCTTCATAAACAAGGCTGATTTGGTGGATCACGAGGTGTTAGAGCTGGTGGAGATCGAGATGCGTGAAATGCTGAGCGACTATGGCTTTGATGGGGTCAACAGCCCGGTGATTTGTGGCTCAGCCTTGCTAGCACTTCGCGAGGATCAGTCCGAGTTTGGTGTGCCGTCCATTGAAAAGCTTCTCGAACACTGCGACAAGTATTTACCAACGCCACAGCGTGACACAGCTTCCCCCTTCATCCTGCCCATCGACAACGCGTTCACGGTGCCCGGCCGCGGTACTGTCGTGGTGGGCACCATCAAACGTGGCACGATCGTCCGGAATGCCGATGCAGATCTTCTAGGCTTTAGCCAGAATCTTAAGACAAGCATTAGCGACATCCAGATATTCCGAAAAAGTGTCCCACAAGCTCTGGCCGGCGAAAATGTGGGGGCCTTGCTGCGTGGCATCAAGATCTCGGCGGTGGAGCGTGGCATGCTGTTGTGTGCGACGGGCAGCGAGGATATATCTAATCACTTTGAGGGCTCCATGTATTTGCTGTCGCGGTCCGAAGGTGGCCGCACCAAGCCTATGTTCTCCAAGTATATCCAACAGCTGTTTAGTCAGACGTGGAATGTTCCTGCGCGTATAGATATAGGTAAGAAGCTTGTCTTAAACGGATGATAAAGCATATATTATGTTATTTTCCCCAGTTCCCAGTGAAGCCATGCTGATGCCAGGCGAGCACTCTAAGGTGCGCGTCACACTGTTAAGGAAAATGGTCATGACGCCGGGCCAGGCCTTCACCATCCGAGAGAATGGATCAACGGTGGCCACGGGGATAATAAACCAACGATTCTCTTCCCTGGATTTGCCCAAAAATAAGCTGTCCAAAGCCATGGTGGATTGTTAACTCACAAATACATAAGTATATTTGTACAAATTCATTAATTTCAGAATGTTTTTTCGTTAATATATCGTATATATATATATATATGTTTTTAGCTTAAGCCAACAAAATTTAGGGATTTAGCTAATCAATTTATGATCTACAAATAACAAGAAGTTGCCTAAACTATACAGCGAATAAGAATACATAAATAATAGTGATAGTGATTGCTTGGCTTCTTCGGTGTACTCTTTAAATATGAGTCTTATGTGGCTATCATCTGTAGTTAAAGGCTTTAATTGAGGCAACAAACCGGCCTGGTTAAGTACATTTATATATGCTCTAAGGTACAAGGTCACAAGGCAAGGAATGCTCCATCACACTCCCAGGCGGCACTGCTGCTTATTGCATTTCACATTTCAAAAGGCTGTGGTTCAAAACCTCTCCTTACTTTCACTTCTACTAATTTTTTGCTACAATTAAATCGTACAACAAATAAACTAAACATGGTTGGCAACAAGGAACATGGAGGGACTCTAGGCGGAATGGACACGTAAACTAAGCAGGAACTCTACCTAAACTAAGCCTCACATCGATTTAGCAATCGATCTTAAACAGACATCAAGTACAAGTACATTATACATTATTAATTTTCTACAATCGTTAGCTCTTATCAAAAAAAAGAACGAATATCCTAGATCTTGGTGAGATATTCGTCCAGATTCAGATGCGACGGAAGTTCGATGTCCTCCAGCTTGATGTCACTGTACCGGAAGACCACCTTGAACGGCTGTATGAACTTCTGGTCAATGGTAAATTCGTCGCCATGGGTCTTTCGCTGCTAAAAATGGGAAAATAGTTGAAATTATACATATATTATCCGATAATATATGGTAAATATTTACCATTTGTCGGGCATTAAGTTCCGTGGTGAGTTTCATGAGGAAAACATTTGTTATTTCGCTTTCGTAGTCATCCAGCTTGTAGGACTTCATCACCTTGAGCACCTGAGCGGTGCTCAGCGATGTGCACAAATCGCAAATGGTCTGAACGTCCTGCTCGCTCTTACGGGACTGCAGAAGCTGCGAGACTTGATTGAGCGGCGCCAAAGGTGCCAGGACTTCGTTAGACTGAAAAAGTTTACGGGAGAGTTAAACCAGAAGCGTTATCTTTTACCACGGAAAACCTACCATCTTCTTGCTGCGCACCCAATCCTCAATGCAGCCGATATTATACCGTATGATCATGCCAGTTTCCCACATGCAAATGTCGCCGCGCAGCATCAAATAGTTAAGAGCCACGGCGCACACAAAGTACAGCAGTTGATTAAATATCTGTTCCGCATAGCAGTTGTCGAGGCCAAAATGCTGAAACTGCGTGTAGAAATGCTCCAGCTGACCAATCAGTTGCTTCCAGGCCGGTCCGGCGCCGGCATGTTCCGGCGATGAAGCTGCAGCGGCAGCAGCTCCAATCGAAGCCGTGCGACTACGTATGCCATGCGCCTGGCGTCCGCGCTGAATCTCATCGTTGCTGAGTATTGCCGGCACTATCTTGGGGTCCAGAAGGCCCTGGATCTGCATGATCAGAGCCTGGTACAGATTCACAATCAAATCAAGGATCACGCGACGATACTCGAACAGATTGAAGTTCTTTAGTTGCTGCTGATTCTGCTTCTCGGTATTCAGCTTCACATACTCCTCGACATCCCCATATTGCTTGAGGAGATTCAGCAGTCTAAGGAAAAATTTGACTTTAGAAGGACCTAAGGAGAGTTAGCCAAGAACTTACGTTATGGAGTTGACAAGCCAAATGACACGGTTTTCTATGGGATGCGGAGTTCGATGCATTTTCTTAATCTGTATCACAAATTTGCTCAGCAACTCGCGCACATCGTCGTCGGCATTGGTCAGATCGGTGTATCTTTTAAGGGAAAGGGAAGGACTTAGGGATTCCACTTTTAAAAACTTTAAAATTAAAAGACTCACCGAATGCACATAAAGATCAGATAAGCGGGGAAGCCAGGTAGCAGACCCACAGCAGTGCGCGGTGTTAGAGCGTGCAGCAGTCGCTGCAGTATCTTGTCCAGATCACTGCTGTGGAATTTCATCAGACCCAGGGGATTTTGTGACTTTTGCTTGGTCACCACGACGGCACCCACGCTATCGCCGCTGCCGCCGTTCTGCTGCTGCTGTTGCTTCATTTCCACCTCGAGCTTGTGCTCCAGCTCGCCGCCATCCTGGCGATATGCCTTCAGCTTAGCATGGGCCAGCTTCAGTTCCTCCTGGACGAGCAGACACTGGGCAACGGACTGCTGCAGTTCCCGTCGCAGATAACGATCGTTATGCTTCAGGGTTTCCACATTGGCATCCTCGAACTGATCGATGCTCTCAAAGATCACCTTCTGCAGGTCGTCCTTTTCGTTGGTTAGCCTCTCGATGACTTGTGTCATCTCCACGAGCTTGCTGTTGTGCTCTTCTGTGATGGCCTCCAGCTCGGACTCTAGTTGCCTAAGGAAAAGAAAACAAGTTAGACCTAGGAAAGTGCTTTTCTATAAGGACTACACCCACCGATTAATAAGCTTCTGCGCCTGCAGTGCCTCGCCCAACACATGGATGTCATTGCTCTCCGGGTTGATAGACTTCATAACCTGGCTCTGCTCCAGCAGGACCGCCTTTAGCTGGATGCACTCGTCACGCCGCCTAAGTACCTCGGCTTGTAGAGCCGCATGCTGAGCTGAAAATGGTGGAAGAGAAAGGGGCGGGTAGTGTCCCAATAAAGGTCAGTAGAAGTTCCAGGTTGGTTCGCTAGAAGCGCGAGGTAGCGGTTACCATTGAGCTCGTTGATCTCAACACCGTGTTTGATGCTAGTTCGCAGCTGATCGTACTCGCTGCGCAGTTTCTCGTTCTCTACCTCAAGCTCGTAGACGCTGTGTAGGTTGGTGATCAGTGTGGAGCCATAACAGAGATGTGGACAAATGTACATATGTTTGCGGTTAAGTTGGGGTTTCATCGGACATAATCTCGTAGGAGGAGGGACTGTGACAATGTCTCTTAAAGTGTACTCACCGATACGAATCCTCGCTGGGCTTGTGGCGATTGGCAAGTTTCAGGTATTGCTCCTGGAGGTACTTGCTCTTCTGCTTTTCCTCCTCAAGAACGGCGCGTAGTTTCATTACCAAAGTGGTTACATCGTTGGTGGCATCTAAAAATAATAATTGAACGACAAGACCAAGAAATCTCCGTATAGGTAACTTACAATTCTTGCTCAAAAGATCCGGCGGCCTATTAATTTCCAGAGTATTCTTGGCCGACGCATAGCCCACATCCTCCTCGTTCTGGCTGGACGCATTGCTGCCCGTGCGCGCATGCAGCCGGAAGTTGCCGGCCGTGAGACGACTTAGCTCTTCCTTCAGGGTATAGTTCTCATTCTCAATTACCTCCTTGTCCTTGATGGCACGCTGGTAGGCCTCGTTGAGCTCCTTGTTGTCCTCGGCCAGCATCCGGTCCTCTTGGGTGCGTTGACTCACCTCCGCGTTCTTAGCCAACTCGATCATCTCGCCGATCTGGCGGCGCAGCTCTTCGTTCTCAGAGCACCACGACTGCTTCTGGCTGACCCAATCCTCCTGCGCATGCCCGTTCTCTTCAAGTAGTTGCATCTTTTCGTCGCGCTCCGCTTCCAGCTGTTTGTTGAGAGCCTCAATTAGCTTGTCCTTGTCTTGGCAGGCCGCCTTCAGGTTCTTTAGCTCGGCCTCCAGCGTCTTCTTTAGCTCCAACTTCATTCTGCAAGTAATAAAAAATTAGTCAGGCTCAGATCGAAAAGTTTCCTGTGGTAAGACCACTTTACTCACTTCAATACACTAATCTCGCTGGTCTTGTGCTTTAGGTTGCTATTGTCGCGGTTGAGCTCGTCGATGCGCTGCTGCATTGATATGATCTTGTTCTCCAGCCCCATGTACTTGGCACTGATGTGCGAGATGGTTTTGGCCTCGGCCTTCATCCGCTTAAATTTCCGACGGGCCAAGAACCGGCGAACCGCTGCCTGGCAGATGATAATGTCGCGTCGCCGCTTCTGGTAGGCGCGACGCGCCAGAGCTCCACGCACGAACCGCTGGATCTGCAGCGCCCGATAGTTATCACGCATCGCGTAGAACTTCTTGCGTGCCATCATGCCCCGGGCCAGGGTCTGTATGCCGAGGATTGAATGACGTAGGCGCAAATATCGACGGCGGCACAACCATCCTCGAGCGTACTTCGACAGTATAAGACCAGCCCGAGCTTCACGCATCTCTTGGACACGTTGACGGGCCAGGAAGCCACGCGCACACCTCTGAATTCCACTGATCACCTTGCGGAGGCGCAGGAAGCGCCGGCGGTAAATAAAGCGACGCACCACCGACTGGACAACTGTGATGTACTTCTTACGCAGATTAGCCCGCACCTGTTCGAGAAAGGCCACCTGGCCGGCACGGAAAAAGATCTGAGTGTTGCCAAAGCGGTACTTGTCCTCGTCCTGTATCCACTTCATCACAATATTACGGCACGACTGCTTCATGTCGTTCTTGTCGATCTTGGCGCGATGCGCCAGCAGCTGGTAGCGCATATAAAAGTCCAGATAGAGCCAGCGCGAGGGGAAACCTGCTGCTGAGATGCGCACCGTCTCCAGGACACCACATGCCCTCAGCTGCTGAATGATCTTGGATGTCTCCCACTTGAAAGCAATCTTCTCATCGTTTGGCTGTAGGGTTTAGTAAAATTTTTAGTGGTTTATCCAAGGGAGAGAAGTGGGCTTGAACCTCACCTTGATGCAGCGTACATAGTGTGGCGTTGTGGCGTGCAACGTGGATATCAGCGAGGACAGACTCTCCTGGAACTGCGAGCCAACGGATTTCCGATGCTGCTTCGATGGCACCACCTTTTGTTATTTGGGAATATAAACATTGCATTAGATAGTCGCGCACCCTTTTCACATAATTTAAAAAGTTATATGTATTTAAATCACAATTAAATCAACGTTAATTGTTTGAATTTTAATAAGTAATTCATATGAGTGCTCCAATTAGAACTAATAAATTCGAAATATATAACCAAATGAATGATTTCGTTGTGATTTCATTAAAAACCAAGTTAAACTAATCTAAAAAACGAACTTAAAGATAAACATAAAGGTCTTGGGTTAGTCATTGTTGGTAGTAGCATAAATATGTTTTTGGTAACTAACTCGTCGACGTGTTTCGTTCATTTGCTGTATTGTTGGCCATGTTCCGAGCCGAGACGTTGGCGATGAGCGAATGGAAAATAGCGTATGGAAAATACAAATAGCAATAAGACAAGGTTTACAAATGGTCAAAAAGGGGTGTACAAAAGCATGTCCAGTCATGTTCCAATCCTACGCAATCGATAACAAACCTGTTTCCGGCCAGCACTGATGACAACACGACCGCCCAAGGTAGAGGTTTTGGACGTATCCACACTCAGCGTATCAATCTCCTCGAGGGACATGACCTGCTTGACCAGCGACATATTGGACTCGCCCAGAACTAGGGTTAGCTCCTTGGAGACAGTGTCACGGTTCTTCTCCAAGAATCCGTTCACGTCATACTCAACGGTGTCCGAGAAATGTTTGATAAAAAAGCCTGAAGATTAAAAACATTACGAAACGAAGAGGGCACTGCTGTAAGGATACACTCACTGGTGCTGCCAAAGCGCGGCTTCTCGAAATGCGGAAATTTACTGCACTTTTCGATGAGTTTACCAGCCCAGCTTTCGTCCGAGCCCCTGGGCATCTACGTATATCAGATAAATTGACACACATTAATAAAAGATAATACAAAAAGCAACCCTGATAATCTTACTCTACACTCCTCGTCGAGTAGGTCCAGCACGCCCAGCCGCGATTCAATGAGATCTATGCACGGCTGATTGTCATAAAAGTCAATCATGGTCCATGTGATGCCCTCCTTGAGGTACTCCTCCTGCTCTAGCTTGAAGACATGCTGGTTAAATTGCTGCTGCAGCTTCTCGTTGGCATAGTTGATGCAGAACTGCTCAAACGAGTTCACCTCGAACGTTTCGAAGCCGTAGATATCGAGGACGCCAATGAAGCTGCACTGCTTGCTACCGTTGTTGAGGCTCTTGTTCAGCACACCGACAATGTACTGGAACAGTTTGGCGTAGATGTGCTTGGCCAGGGCGTCGCGCGCCGCCTGGGCCGCCTCAATGCTGTTCGGTATCAGTACGTATTCATTGGCCGACTCTATCTTACGCATCAAAAGCCACCGGCGCAGATCCTCGGCGCTCACCCGCAGAAGATCGCCGGTGATCTGCAGGTGGATGTCGTTGGGCTAAGGAATAAATAATGGACCGTATTTAAATTTTAATGGAAATTTCAAGTGTATGCCTTACGAATATCTCGCAAGAGTCGGTGTCCTCCTCCTCGCTTCCCTCGTTGAATTTCTTAGACACCTCGATGTTGCCCAAGTGGAGAATGCCAGCCAGTATCTTGACAATGTCCGCTATCTGCTGAATTGAGAAGCCCAGCACTGTCATGGCCTGAACAGTCTCGTTGAACTGTTCCGCATCGGAGACCCTCTCAATGTCCGGAGCACCGCCCATGTTCAAGAACTGGAACTTGTCCTGGTGATCTATAAGAATAGCATCGAAAATTCAGTTTTGGATAAAAATGAGATAACCAGTCCTTACCCAGCACCAATTCCGGATACTTGGCTCGCGCTGAACACAACTGATAGAATATGTGATAGTTGCGCTCGCCTTGCGCCTGGTACACCACTCGCGACTTCTCCAACAGGTAGGTGTGCATGGTCGCGCCCTGCAGGTACATCACGCCCATTTGGTTACGGAACAGCAGCTTGGTGAACTTGCCAAAGCGAGAGCTATTGTCGTTGCGCGTTGTCTTGGCATTGCCGAAGGCCTCCATGATCGGCGAAGATGCCAGCACCTTGCGCTCGACCTGCGTCTCCGACTCGGAACCGCCGACGGCGGCAAAGTAACGCATCGCATACTTGGCGGACACAGTCTTGCCCGCTCCGGACTCGCCGCTAACGATTATGCTCAGGTTACAGTTCTCGCGCTCCAGCTTCGTGTACGCCTCTTCGGCCAGGGCAAAGATGTGCGGCTCCAGATCGCCCATGGCATGGCCTCGATACGCGCGAATAATGCTCGGGCCGTACAGCGGCATCTCGGCATAGGGATTGATGGCCACCAAAATAATGCCGCAGTAGGTGTAGATAATCTGGCGCTCGCAGAAGCGGACACGCAGATTGTGCAACACCCCCGGCTCATGCAAGTAGGACAGGGTGGTCAGGTCGTTCTGTCCCACCAGAATGGCCGGATTGCGCAGTGGGGGCAGGTCGCTGCCATCGGCCTTTAGCTTCACCTCCTGCAGCCTGCCCGACTCCGTGCAGATCTTCAAGAAGCCGGCGCCCTTGCGGTAGCTCTCCTCCAGCGTGGCGCTCTCCCACACATGTTCCGGATGCGTTATCCATATTTTGGCGCCCTAAAAGTAGATAGCAGAGGCGTTAATTGGTCAATTAGCATTTAACCCCAATCCCCGACGACTTGTGACACCTTCCCTATTCTTCTTTGCTTTGCTTTCTTCACTTCTTGTTATCAGAGCGAAAGTGTGATAAGCCCGCCCCGCTGCGATAAGGCCGCTGAATCACCACCAAACATATTTCGGAGGGAAGCCAGCAGCGATGCAGTCATCAATGGGAAGAAATCAGGGCTGAGCCATGGAAACTGGAAGGGGAGAACGCAAAGAACGGCAAATGGCACACACACACACACTTGCTTAAACACAAACACACACCCGCGGAATCACGGTTATAGTTGCATTTTATATTGGCACCGACACCGACACCCGCCGCCGCAATCTGCCACGATGCACTTGTGGGGCATCAATATATCCGACGATGGACGTGTAATACCTGCGCGTATAGCATCTCCTCGCTCGACATTTTGCCCGCTTCGCCTCCGTCTCCTGACCGCTCCAGCTTGCTCCTTCTTCCACTCCTCGCGTCAACTGTCAGAGAGGTGATGGTCTCATAAATCCCGTTACTTTGTTTGTTTTCCCTTTCGGTGTTGGTTCCTCTCTTGTTTTTGTTGACTTAACCCCGATTGAAGCGCTCTCTACATGCCCATTCTGGTAGCCTTTTTGGTGTTTTTGTTTACTAAACTTTGCAAGCCAAAAGTTGTTAAATAGTTAAAAAGATTTTGAATTTAAGCTACTTCATTGGAATTTCAGGGCCGTGAAATTACCAAAAAAAAAAAAAGAAAACAAACAAAACTTTCGTCTCTGACGTTTCTATTCTGACTGACGACTTGACGGCTCCCCCGCCGCTTTTGTTGTTGGCCAAAGGGCAGGGTTGCCAAATGTCCGCGCTGTTTGGGCCCAGTTCCCCACAAGACCCTGATTAGTCCTGATGGCAGCATATTTAGTATAAAGCAGGGGCTGGAAGCCTATGGCTATTGACTTATCATTTAATTTGTATGCGAAAATTTAAGAAATAAGCAGCTAAAGGTTTGGCGCGCAAGGCCCTGCGGCGTGTTGCCCAACACTGGATACGTACCCACCGGCTGTCTCCAACACTGAACTCGGCATCTGTCAGATTTTGCCGCGCTTTAACCCAGCGAGGCATAGTTTCCCAGCCACAACAGCTCTTGATTTCGTGTTGAACAGAATCTATAAAATATACAGCAGCACTTCGATAATGTCGAGTCCCGCCCGTTCACCCAGTGTCGCAGCCAAGCAGGGAGCTCGCACGCCTACTAGAGGTATGTTTTGAAGGCTGAAAATGGTTTGCTTTGTTTTTTTGTAGTTCAAACTTGCCCTGTATCGGTTTCCTGCAGGCATTGCGTCGCAGGATGTGGAGACGCCCATGCGCATGGGTCCCGGCCGGGCCGGTGCCCGGCCCTCGGACAACATCAGTCTGCCGCCCACATCGCCGGGCAACATCAGCTTGCCGGCCACAAGTCCGGCGCGAGGATTGGGTGCCAACATGAGCGAAATCGATCTGAGTTCGCCGCTCAACTATGGCACGCCCAGCTCGATGGGCTCCATCCGTACACCGCGCTCAGGCATCCGCGGAACTCCTCTGCGCGCTCGTCCCGATATTAGGACGGACAAGCGCATCCGCCAGGTGGCCATTGGCGGTGGCTCGGGGGTAAGTAGCTACTTATAACCCGTCAAAGAGGAGCCAACTTAGTTATAGGTTTCTTACAGTTGGAGCCTATTCCCGAGAAGGGATCCGAGACCACAGATCCCGTTTCGGAATCCTCGCAAGCACCGCAGCTCGTCGTATGGGGCACCAATGTGGTTGTCAGCCAGTGCAAGTCCAAGTTCAAGTCGTTTATACTACGCTTCATCGATCCCAGCGCCGAGCAGGATGAAATCTCGGAGAATATCGATGTGAATCAGCCTCTCTATCTGCAGAAGCTGGAGGAGATTCACACGCTAGAGGAGCCCTATCTGAATCTCAATTGTGCCCATTTAAAGACCTTCGACTCTGACCTGTACCGCCAGTTGATCTGCTATCCGCAAGAGGTGATTCCCGGTTTCGATATGGCAATCAATGAGATGTTCTTTGAGCGTTATCCAGCCGCCTTACTGGAGCACCAAATCCAGGTGCGTCCCTTTAATGCGGACAAGACGCGCAATATGCGCTCCCTGAATCCGGAGGACATGGATCAACTGATCAGCATCAGTGGCATGGTGATCCGCTCCTCGAACGTCATTCCCGAGATGCGGGAAGCGTTTTTCAGCTGCAACATCTGCTCCTTCAGCACCACCGTTGAGGTGGATCGCGGTCGCATTAACCAACCGACGCTGTGCACCAATTGCAACACCAATCATTGCTTCCGTTTAATCCACAACCGATCGGAGTTTACAGACAAGCAACTCGTCAAACTGCAGGAGTCGCCGGATGATATGGCCGCTGGCCAAACGCCTCACAACGTCCTGTTGTATGCCCACAATGATCTGGTGGACAAGGTGCAGCCGGGAGATCGTGTTACCGTCACAGGCATCTATCGCGCGACGCCGCTCAAGACCGGTGGTATCTCTTCGAGCGTGAAGAGCGTCTACAAAACCCATGTCGATGTGGTGCACTTCCGCAAGGTGGACAACAAGCGGCTCTACGAGGAGGAGGAGGGGTAAGCCTGTGGAAATTACCAATATTTGTCACATTAATCTCAAGTCCTCTTCTCATCCCAGAAAGGACCACATTTTTCCACCTGAACGCATCGAACTCCTCCAGTTGCTGGCCAAGAAGCCCGACATCTACGATCGCCTGGCCAGGGCTATAGCTCCTTCGATTTACGAGAACGATGACATTAAGAAGGGCATCCTCCTGCAGCTATTTGGCGGCACCAAGAAGAAGCACTCCACCCTGGGCCGTCAGAACTTTAGATCCGAGATTCACCTGCTGCTGTGCGGTGATCCCGGCACATCAAAGTCCCAGATGCTGCAGTATGTGTACAATCTGGTACCAAGATCGCAGTACACCTCAGGTCGCGGCTCCTCTGCTGTGGGCCTGACTGCCTATGTAACCAAGGATCCGGAGACTCGGCAATTGGTCCTGCAAACGTGAGTTTTCCTTGTGAATTATTTTGAATTATTGTCTAATGGCTCTCGTATTTGCAGTGGCGCTCTGGTTTTGGCCGACAATGGTGTCTGTTGCATCGACGAGTTCGACAAGATGAACGACTCGACGCGCAGCGTTCTCCACGAGGTGATGGAACAGCAAACGTTGAGCATTGCCAAGGCCGGCATAATTTGCCAGCTGAACGCTCGTACCTCTATTTTGGCAGCCGCCAATCCAGCAGAGTCGCAGTGGAACAAGCGCAAGAATATTATCGATAACGTCCAGCTGCCGCACACTCTGCTCTCTCGCTTCGATCTGATCTTTTTGGTTCTTGATCCGCAGGACGAAGTATTCGACAAGCGTCTGGCCAGTCACTTGGTCTCGCTTTACTATGTCACCCGTCATGAGGAGGAGGATACCATGTTTGTAAGTTATGCTAAGACTAAAAACGAGGCTTTCTAAAAAAGACTTATTTGTCAGGACATGAGTGTATTGCGTGACTACATCGCCTATGCCCGCGAACATCTATCGCCCACACTATCCGATGAGGCGCAGCAGCGCTTGATTCAGGCCTATGTAGACATGCGAAAGGTGGGTGCTGGTCGCGGCCAAATCTCTGCCTATCCCCGCCAGCTGGAGAGTCTTATACGCTTGTCGGAGGCTCATGCCAAGGTGCGGCTCAGCAACGAGGTGGAGTTGCTGGACGTTGAGGAGGCTTGGCGTCTGCATCGCGAGGCCTTGAAGCAGTCGGCCACGGATCCGCTGTCCGGCAAGATCGATGTGGGCATCCTCACCACAGGCTTATCAACGGCTGCGAGGAAGAAGCGCGCCGATCTGGTGGCAGCCATCAAGGAGAACTTAAAGAAGAAGGGCAAGGTGCCCACGGTTCCCTATCAAAAGTTGTTCAAGGAGATCAAGGAGGGATCCCAAATTGTGAGTGCCTCTTGAAAATGGTTTTTTCCTTATTTTGATGAATAATTTAATTAATTTTAGTTGATCACACGGGAACAATTCGAAGATGCTTTGAAGGAAGTGCAAGATGAAGGCGCAATTGTGGTCATGGGCAAAAACACCATTCGTATTTGTTAATTGAATCATGTTCATCTCATTTGTCACTATTAACTCACTCATTCCTATTATTAAGCGCAATTTTCAAGATGTTTTTCAATAAAAAATAAGTTGGTCTACTTTCGTTTTGTATATTGGCTTCGGTCAATGTTTTCCTAAACTGTAGTATCCTAATTTTATTATCGTTAAACACGATTTAAATAAATTAAATTCTTAACAAGAAAGGAAGCTAACTTTGGTATGCCGAAGTTTGTATACCCTTGCAACTTGCAATTATAAAATATTTTAATATTTGATCAAATGAAAATAGAAACCAACAGGAATTATGTAAAACATTTATACATACAAAAAATTCGTTTTTTACATTTACGTATACGTAATATTTCCCGAACATTCCTATGGCAGCTATATGATATAGTAGTCCGATTTCGATAAAATTAAAACCGAAATTCAAGAATAATGCAAAATGGCAATTGCTCAAATTATATGAAAATAGGTTAAAAACTGTTCAATCTATAATTTTTCCCGTACAATTTTACGATCGTTCCTATGGCAGCTATATCATATAGTAGTCCGATTTTGATCGAATTAAACCCGAATTTCTAAACCAACATTAAATGGCCATGTCTTAAGTTATATAAAAAAATATAGAAAATTGGCCAAGTTATAATAATTTTTTCTGAAAATTTACCGATCGTTCCTAAAGCAGCTATATGATATAGTCGTCCGATCCGGCCCGTTCCGAGTTTATATTATAGTAGTGAGAGCATATAGAAGACGATCTGCAAAGTTTAATTCAGATAGCTTCAAAACTGAGGGAAAAGTTTCCGTAGAAACGGACAGACGGACATATCTAGATCGACTCGGCTATTGATGCTGATCAAGAATATATATACTTTATGGGGTCGGACATGTCTCCTTCACGTCGTTGTAAACTTCTGACTGAAATTATAATACCCTGCAAGGGTATAAAAAACGAAAATCATTTAAAAATAGTGTGACCATTTTCAATTTTACAGCATCTGGCATTTTACGCGCATCGAGTCACAATGAAGTAGAGATATTTTGGCGCTCTGGCAGCTGCCACACTGCGTGTAGGGAAAATGATGGAGTCCGGGAAATCTTCGGAGCACTCTGTGCACAGCGCCTCCGAGGCGTCAGCGGACTCCGGCAGCCAGTCCCACAGCGACGCATCCACAATGTCATCGTTAACGCCCTCCAAGCGGGAACGTGAGCGCCGCAAATCGCCGGCTACCAGTTCGGATAACACAAGCACCAGCGTCCAGCCGCCCATGTCGCCGACGTCCTCTGCGGCGGACACCACCTTCGAGCCCACCATCGATATGATGGTCAACGATTTCGATGATGAAGCCACTTTGAATGAGGAAGAGGCCCTGGCAGATCAAGAGTCGCACAGCGCCGAGGATGAGATAGCCACGCTGCGCGAAGAGAGCGAGATGCCCATCGAGGAGTTGTTGGCCAAATACGGTGGTGGCATGGCGTCCTCGCCGGCAGTGAGCAGTTCGAATCGTTCGGGCAGCTCCTCGAGAAGGGCACGTCGTGCCACCAAGCGGCAGTACCAGGAGCTGGACACAGAGTCGGCAAACACGTCAGCCTCGGGCGTTGCCTCACACTCGGAGAAAACAAGCAACGAGTTCGAAGCAGAGCAGCTACAAGAAAAGGAGGAAGAGCATGTGCTGGGAACAGGAGAAACTTCCCTGGACATTGGTGAAGCGCTGCCGGCACCGTCGTCTGAAGGAGTCTCCAGGAAGCCGCATCGCTCGCACTTGCTCGACCTATACCCGGAGGAGTCCTTTGCAGATCTGGCGACGTCTAGTGCCGAGAACGTTGAACGATGTAGGTTTGAATCTACACAATCCATAATAGATTGGGAAGGGATCAATAACTCCGATTATGTAACACTTTTGCAGTCACACCGCTGCAAACGCTATTTGACGAAGTGGAAGCTGACGAGGAGGAGGAGGACAGCGAGTCTGAGTCGATGGACGATGCCAGAAAGATTATAATGGTGGGCAATGACTATCAAGCGGAGATACCCGAGGGTCTCTCGCAATATGGCGACATATTGCCGTACGAGAACGAGGATCAGTTGATATGGGAGCCCAGCCAGGTCAGTGAACGCGAGGTGGAGGATTATCTGGCCAAGATTCAGGAAACGCGAGCCATAGTTTCGCCCGAGGAGGGCGCCGACGCTCTGGCAAGTGAAGAACCTGCTGTAGCAGCGATAACTCCAGACGAGGCAGCACCACCAGCAGCTGCTCCTGCCGCTCCTCCTCCGGCGACGCCTCCAAGGCCTCTGCCAGGGGGCGATCAGGAATCTGTGGTGAAGGACAACGAACAAGCTCTACATCTGCTCGTCCAGTGCGGTTACGATTTCAAGGAGGCCCTGCGTCGCAAGCGCATGAACGTTCTGCCCCTTAGCAGCGACACCATGAGTAGCTGGTCGGAGGACGAGTGCCTAAAGTTCGAGGAGGGCATACATAAGTTCGGCAAGGACTTCCTTCAGATACGACAGAACCAGGTAAAGCACCGTCCATCGCCCGCCGATCGCCCCTAGTAAGTAATCTGAGTGTCTGCGATGATCGTTGGGCTCTTTCAGGTGCGCACGCGAACCATGCGCGAACTGGTCCACTTCTACTATCTGTGGAAGAAGAGCGAGCGGCGAGACCAGAGCTTTGCCCTGAATGACACCATCGATCACATGGACGTCTTTATCAATGAGGCGGGCGCTGGAAATGGGAATGGCAACGGGATTGGCAACGGCACCGGTAATAGTAATGGCAGCTGTTCCCCACACAGCAGCAATGGTCACAGCAATGGCGAGCTTGTGACTTTGGAGAAAGATCCCGGCGTTAGTCCACGAAAGTCCGCGTCTAAGAACTATTCCATCATGACGGGAGGCCAAACGGCTGCGCCGCCGCTATCAAGTGGCAATCGAAAGCGTGTCACATCCGCCTCCCTACCGCAGGATGAAGTGGATAACAACGTTGAGGTGGAACCAAACCTGGCCGCTGTGTAAAAGACGACATCGCCATCATCATCATCATCATCATCATCATCACTATCATTGCCGGGCGCGGGCGCTGTACCGGGAAACATAACCATTACCATTCATTATAAATATGCATACTTTACGTGTAGAGTAAAACCAATATGTCTGAAACATATATTCCAGATTCTTAAATCGACACATCTCTCAAAAGCTCCGTAAATGAATTTTATATTGTTAAGCGTGTGTTTGTGATTCGTCTATTTGTTACATGTTCATGTGTGGATTCCGGAACCAAGTACTTATCGCTTGCATAAGATACTAAATTAGGTATATATTTTCGCTCAATCCTTGAGTTTCGTTAATTGTCAATAAACGTAATCCGTGTGTATGTATTTCTGTAAAGTCAATCTATTATTGGGCAAGTTGGTACAGTTTTAAGACTAAAATGGGTGAATATGTTCGAAATTTATTGGAACTTCAGAACATAGTAATTTTCTGTAATTTAATATATACATATATATAAATAAAGAATTATTTATTTATTTTATTGTATTTTAATATATACTTTAAAGCCATATTTTCCTTGTTTTTCTTAAAGACCTTTTAACAAAAAATCTCGTAGATTGTATAGTCCTAACATAAATATATATATATATATTTTTTAACTATACATTTTAAAATAACTCTGCTTAGGGTATCCTTTACCTAAACTCAACAACCTATTTTTAAAGATCTTCTGTATGATGTTTCAAGCTCCTTTTAAAAGTAATTTTTATATCAATCCTGGTTTTTAATGGCAACGCCAGATGGCTTGTGGAATTCCGTTAAAAACGACCGGATTGCTAGCCAGAACCGGTCCCGGTACTTTTTCAGTATGTATGCGAGATCTTTTCCACAGTTTTCTTTGCCAAGAGGTTCTTGAAAATGGCCAATTACGGCGTTGGATTCCACTTATTGGCCGGCTATGTGAATGTGTGCGTTTGAAAATGTGTGTTTTTGTATGTGTATTTTGCGGCGAGGATCAAATGTCAAGCTAAAAAGAAGAGAAGCCCAACCGCAAGGCAAAGCTGCCGATAAAAGAAACCCCGGTCGCTAATTCTCGTATCTGCTTCACTTGCATTTTCGCTGAAACGGCAAGAGGAGGAGGAGGAGAGGATGAGACATGCCCCGAAACGTGCATACTGGGCGGTACATACAGACAACGGATACAGGGGAGACATCGTGTGTACATCCATGCGTACATACATATGTATGTATGCATAAAGAAAAAGGCCCCAGGTTCCAGGCTCACGATCGTGACGAAGTTTCCAGCTGGAGCTTTTGTTCCCATCCACCACACACTCGCACAGACAGGCGGTACTCTCACACACACACTCATTCTCTCTTTTCCGCCAGTGCTCCCACTGGCGTGGCGTGAATTTTTTACGTTCACTCCAGCTCCATTTCCATTTCCATGCCAGGCCAGCCGACCGTAGTAAAATCCAGTTTTGATAAAAATAAACAAAGTACGCTACACCGCGCATACACCATGCGCTACACTGGCCAAGTCCAGGCATTTAAGGTAGGCTTTTAGCCTGGACAAGGATAATCTCTCCTGCACACATGCACTCAGTGGGAAGAAAGGCTTGATTAGAGGGAGGCAACAGGTGTGGAAAGGCGAAATGTTCGCTCAAGTCGAAGCGCGTGTCAGATGCTCTTACTGCTTCTTGGCAGAGCATATTGGATTCGTTACGGCGGGCACTGAAGCGTCGGCGAAGTTAACAACCGTAAAGCGCGCAAATACGACACAAGCAGCCAGAAGTGAGTTGCGTTGCGGCCAGCGGAAGCTTTACATCCGGATAATATTGCCAGGCAGAGACCGACCAGGGACCAGAGACGGCGGCTGCTTTAGTTGCCGTTGTTGTTGTTGCTGCTTCTTCTTGCTCCTCGGTTCGTGGCAAAGCCTGTTGCTGCTGCTGCCGCTGTTGCTTGAGCCGCTCTTTCCTCGCCGGTTCTCTTTTGGCACCGCCTTCGTCGTCGCCTAAAAGGCACGTAAACTGGTTCCCGTGGTCGTGGTCGCGCTCGCTCGCCCGTATTTTTTTGTGTTTTCAGTGCTGACTGAGCGCTTGAGCTGCGCGAGTCGCTTGCTGAGAAATACGGAATTGGAAGCGGATAATCATCGGGCTCGGATCTGCCCTGGGATCGGTCATGGAGCTGGCCTACAATGCGTCATCCTCGGTGGCGGCCTCGGCCGTCTCCGCGGCCACCTTTGCCTTCACCAACACCGCCAAGCTGCCCATTGAAACCGTGAAGCGCCTGATTGCCGCCGTCTCACGTCGCCCCATGCTGTGGCTGCGAAACAATGCCAATGGCCAGAAGCGCAGCGACATTACACCCATCTGGTTCGAGGTGGGTCAGGATGTGAATCTTCCGGGTGAGTAACTGCCGATATCTCTTTTGGTGTTAGTTGCTATAACAGTTTTTCCATCCCCGCAGCTGACATCTGCCGCATTAAGTGGGGCCACCTGAGGGACAACTTTCGCAAGGTGTACATCCGCAATAACCTGTCTAATGAGACGCCCTCGTCGTGGCGCTTCTACAACGACATGCGCTTTATGGAGCCCGCCGTCCATGAGAATATTATGCGTCAGACGCGAAACAGCAAGAAGCATCCACCGGGACACTGGTCGGAGAATAATAATGTCCTGGGCGTCGACAAATACGACTCCATGCCCCTGGTGGCCACGGAGCCGATCTGTGAGCTAAGCGACAGCTACGATTCGGAGCTGCATCAGCCGAGCTTCTCGGACATTAGCTCCTTCTTCGAGGATCGTGATTGCCAGCCGCCGGACAGCAAGCGGGTCAAACTGGAGCCGCAGACGCACACAGATCAGGAGGAAATGTCCGGCGTGGGAGAGGACGGCGAGGAAGAGGATGACGATGACTTTGACGAGGATGCAGCCTCTGAGAATCAAGACGAGGAGCGTGGCAAGAGGGTGGAACCGGTCAATTCTAACGTTTTTACCATCGAAGTGCTGGACGACGATGATGAGGAAATGGAGCAGACCAAGATCAAGACTAACCACAACAATAACAACAACAGTACTAGCACCGCCTCCAGCCGTAGTCTGAGTCATAGTGTTAAAAGCGAACCGGATGCTAAGGCCTCCAGCTGCTCCACGTCGCAGTCCCCGAACGCGGCCGATCTGCCCTTCAAGTACATCAGCACGGATGCCACCACCAATACGGAGCCCACCGGCGGCGATCTGCAGGACGAGGCGGATCGCATGTTCCTGCTCAGCCTGATGCCCTTCCTCCAGCGCCTCGATGAGCGGCGACGGCTGCGCGTGCGCCAGAAGCTGCAGAATGTCCTCATCGAGGAGCTAGAGTTCGGCTGATCCCGTGATTCACGCTGTCGGGAATGGGGGATGATGTGTACGTTATAAGCTTAGCTTACAGTATTATAAGAACGCGACTGACTAACCCGTGGATCTGCATACATACGTAGCATGTAATCAGTATTCCGGCCTGCCTTCCTTTCTCCAAACAAAAACGAACACATAAACACACTTGAATACATCCCATATAGCCTGTAGCCTGTAGTTCGTATGTACATCCTTTCATACATCTGTACGTTTTTAAATAGACGATCGAGAAATAGCAGCGTAATTACTTGTCTTTTCCACGGGATAACTGATCTTACCTGTGACCGTAGCGTTCCGACGCACCTGCGCCTTTTACCTGCTCGCCGAGTCCATTAACGCCCGCCCGCCCGCAGTTTCCAGTTCCCTTTGCCAATTACCCAAGGGCTCGACTTCTTGTAACAATTCCCTACCAAATTTCTGTCAGTGAAGAACTAGTTTTGTAAGGGTGTATGCCTCCTGCAACAACAAAATAATGCGCGCCACCGGTCTCATCGTCATCCGGTGGTGTCTTCTCCCCGCCACTCGCCACTCCTCCGGCCATTTCAAATCTCCGTCTCCGCTCCAACATTCATTCCCATTTTCCGCATTTCGCGCCACATGCGCCGTTAATGTAAGTGGCTCTCTCGCTCTCAGCCGCTCATCGCTCTTTCAGCTGCTCAGTGTACTCAGTTTGCACGGAAATGCATTAGGGAAGGCAACTTTTGAATGCCCTAATGAGAAACAATTTAAAGATTCCTATGATACAATTTTTAAGAATTATAAAATTCCTAAAACAGCGAAATACTTAAATCTGCAATCAAATCAACCTGCTTCTCCAGTTTATTCTTTATAGATTAAACAACTATTTCTGTTTCTGTTTAATTTATTATTTCGGCATTTTTTCCGGATGGATAATTTGTATGCGATATTACTATCGATATTTAATTAAATAGCAATGTTAATTTTCTATTCAACTGAAAATTGCATTTTAAAACATTATTTAA
The DNA here is from genome assembly GCA_018152175.1 of Drosophila jambulina. Lineage (NCBI taxonomy): Eukaryota > Metazoa > Arthropoda > Insecta > Diptera > Drosophilidae > Drosophila > Drosophila jambulina. The sequence goes on along the minus strand of JAECXH010000113.1, from coordinate 22,173,262 downwards.
ATTTTCTTGGCGAGTTCAGTAACAGTGTGGCCAGATTCAGTTTTTTTAATAAGAACATTCACCGTCGTCTATGCCCAATACTCTCACTGAAAGTAACAAAAACAACAAACGGCAAGCCAGAAGGGCGTCGCGAGAGAAGCTACGAAAAGAGAGAGAAAGAGAGACAGGCAGCAGCAGCAGCGCATGAACATGAGTTTTGCAGTTAAATGGTTAAATGCGTGCGTGAAGGTTGGAGTGAAGAATTCGAGCCGATTTCGAGTCCTAGTCCTCGCCACAAAAAGTGGGTCAGAATTGGAAGCGTTCGATTAAGCCAAACAAACCAGCGCAGCAAGCGTGCAGCCGAAACACGCCCGCCAAAGTAAATAAATCAGAAGGACACACGCACACACACAATAAGGGCAATTGTTCAACGCTTTTAATTGCAGGAGAAAAAGTGCACGAGGGTGGTACCACAACTTACGCCGCAGAGCCGGGAAAATGTAAACAATTTGTAAACAATAACAACGATAGACGTTTTCCAAAGATTTCGATAGCTTTCTACATCGATCAAACACATGCATGAGATAAACGAATAAGAACGGACGGAGAAAGCCACAGCAAGCGAAGTGACGACTATGGGATACCCTGTGATCGCGAAGAGTGCATGAATTTGACAAGTGAGTGGTAAACAAGCGCATTTTTAAGAAATTACAATTTATATATAAAGTTAAAATGGATTTTGAGTTGCATTGTGGCTAGGGAAGCTAAATAATTGTTGTGTAGTATTTTAGTGTGTTCAAAAACCAATACCACTTCAAATACCCTAGCCAAAATCGGACGCCATTATCCTATTAGGTGAAGCGATGGCCTGTTGGGACTTTTAATCAGTGGATTCCATTGTTTAGGGCTAAAGCAGTGCATTTTGGTAAACTCCTGCCACGACCCTCTCTTCGTTGGCTGAATTTTGCTGCAGTTCTTTGCGGCATAAGTGAAAATAAATAGAAGATAAAAATGTGCATGCGAGCATACATACATATGTACATAAATATGTACGTGCTGAGAGAGACGCGCTCTCAGAGCGACATTTTAGGAGCGCGCGCGCGCACTTCAAAATCGAAAAACTAACTGTGTGAGATACATTTGAGTTTATTATTTTTTTGTTTAGGCCTTATGATGAGGATAATGAATAAAGCAACAGAGACAGCGAGAGAGTATTGAGATTGAGCGTGCTATGTTGTGTTTTCGGTTTCGGTGTTGCTTTCGGATGTATCTTCTTCCTCAGTCGGAATAAGGAATACACGAATGTCGGGAGCGAACGGATACGCATACAATAAGAACTCTCTGGAAGAAACACATTTGTATTTCGCCTCGCGAAAATCCGCTGAAAATCAAAACGAAAATAAAAACGAAACCCGCATTAAATTCAGACCGAATCAAATACGAAATCGAATCAATTAGCGAAACTACAACGGGAAAATAAGAATACGAGAATAACAAACGGTAGAAACTTCAAAACAACAACAATAAGAGCGCGGATATAACGGCGACTTGCATGCGGCTGCTAAAAAAGGTGTGTACGGGAAAGAGATGCAGCACCTAGGGGCGTTGCAAGAAATGAACTATCAACGGAAAATAAATAAACTTAATTTCCAAAGGCAAAAATTTATTAATTATCTGCAAGTGCAGCACAGAAGATTTTGCAAAAGATTCCTCTCAACTTTTCCCTTTTTCTCCTTCCTCTTTTTTTTATTTTTCGTGTTTCAAAATATACATACACAAATATACACGATTTTTGCGGCGCAGAAACCACCTACAAACGGACATGTAGAGAAGCCTGTGTGTAAATACAACCCTCGTCCTCATCCCCCGTTATAATTTGCGTCGTAGTCGTTGTATCCTCGCCTGCACGTACACAGAAACCCACACACACAAATACGTGTACCGATGTGTATGTATGTGTGTTTGTGAAAGGACTTTAACTTCTTGGTCGTGTTTTTTTCCACGTCCTGCGACTCGGAGACAGCAGACCAGTTTCAATGGAAAATGTTCAAGGGTGACAAGGGTAGTTTAGCCCCTGCCTCCTCCTATTTCTACTTCTCCTCTTCGTCCTGTTTCTGCTCTTATCCTTGTTGTTGTTTTGCTGCTGCTGTCTACACGGTTCGAAAATATCCTTGAATTGCATTCTTTGCCCAAGGGCGTCGCATTGTTACGTTATGAAAAAAGGGGATCAAAGTAGAGTTCTAAAGTATTGATTTCAAGACCTACCAGGATTGATTCGTTTCCTTTCGATGAATTCATTAGAAACATAGCCAATGCAACTCCTTTCTTCTTGTTAATTAAGTTCTTAAAATTGATTTATTTATAGAAAATTGAGGATTGAAGATTTATTTTAAACTTCCAAGTATTATTATTTTGATTATCAAATGAACCATACAAATCATTTCTACGATTACTATATACCTTAAAGTTGCAGAAAATTATCCGAATATTAAAATATTCACAGAGACAAACGCAGAGTTAATTAATTCATCTGATCCTCTTTTTCTTAAAAATCCCCAACCACCTTTCCAGGTTAACATTAACCCAAGTCCACCATATGAACTGCGATTCGTCTCTAGGCCTACCCTTGAAGTTAGGCTATAAATTAACTCGAATTACCCAAAATCAGGAAAAATGAGGAACACGTTGGGTCGTTCGAAGGGTCATCAAGTTTTCGGCGGAGTGTATAAGAAGCCGTCGTCGCCTCGAAATCCTGCTCCTGCTTGAGGGGATGAAAGTCGGTCGGCTGGGTTGATTGGGCGTACAGACGTACGTACGTTGCTCGACGTCTTGAAGATGGCAACCAGTTCTGTCAGTCTGTTGTTTCTATTACGACTTTTCCCCCGCCCCTTTGCCGGAAAAGTCGCTTGCGCATTGCAGACGACGGAGTCAGCTGGTGGTTGGTGGGTGGAAATGCTGGGGTTACGCTATAACTACGCGATAAGGTGGAGTTTGCTCCACCGGGGGTGGGTTCTCGTTCCCTAATCCCAGCCCAACGCCGTCCTGTACCGTTTGTTTTCCTTCTAATTTCGAGGGAAGCAGGAGAAGCAGGGAATTTCCAAGATATGGTATCTGGGTTACCAAAAGTGAGGTATAAAGATACATATATGTATATCCTTCCGAAGTACAGCTAGATTCCCAAGAATTGCGCGCGAAAAGTTGGCCATTTTGGGTTCATAAATTTAGAGGCAAATGCGTGGCTGATTTTGAAATTCCAGGATTTCGGGATTGTTCGCCTTCTCGTTACAAAAAGATACACACACAGACACACAAATCTGACCTGCTGAGGCTGCTCGCGCCACACAGCTGCCACTCCTCGGGTTGCATTGCATTTTCCTCGGATTCGGGGACGGGACTGCTTAAAGGATCAAGGGTCGGGGTCGGGGGATTTTCCTAGCTACCTAAGACACTGGAAGATGCAGCTGCATGCCTGCTTTGGGACTACTTAATGCAGCACCTTTTCCCTGGCCAATTTAGTTAGCTGCTACCCCTCGGCAACCGACGACGTATCATCGCGCGCGTTCCAAACGCTGTTTAGAAAACATAACCGATCGATCAATTTGGCTTTAGCTTTCAACAAATCCTTCGAAAGTTCTTTCACGGAAAATTCTTGCTCACCTTTATAGCGGAAAAGCGCCTTTGCATCTACGACGACGACTGCCGCCTTGTGCTATAGAAACGTGATCTCACCACCAACATTACTCTTATGATGGAACTTTTGTCAAACAATTCGGTTCCGCAACAAATGGCCAGCAGCAATGCGCCGAGCGCCAATGGCGTGGCCAACTCCTCCTCAACGGCCAATGGCAGTGGCGGCGGCAGCGTTAGCAGCAATGCCAGCAACTCCTCCGAACGGCTGCTGGCGGGCATCCTCGATAGCTTTCCCGCCTGGGATCTCAATGTGGGAATGCTCTCGAATGTGGGTCAGAGGTGAGTTTGCTTACTCAAGCTAACTAAATGACAAATAACTCAAATAAATTATATTTTACCTAGCTCGCCACCACGCACGGACTTTTTTATCAACAATTTCTTGGGAGGCCTGGAAACGCACGGCGACTTCAGCATAGGTCCCATTGGCAGCGGTGTACGCAGCAATCCAAAGATGTCACCCGAATCATCCAATAACTCGAGCATTAGTTGCGGCTGGTGTGAGGTAAGCGCCTCAATACGATGTCTGGAGTGTAACGAGTTCATGTGCAACGACTGCCTAAGGGAACATCGGAACAGTCCTCTGTCCTCCAACCATTCGATCGTCTCCCTCCCGACGCCCATTGGAGCCTCGCCCACGGGAGGGAGTTCCGCGAATGTCCATACACCGCCCAGCGGTAACTTCATTTGCGACATACACAACGAGATGCTGCGCTACGTGTGCGATTACTGCCGCAAGCTGGTGTGCCAATGCTGCACGCTGCACGAGCACAAGGAGCACAGCTATGCGTCTATTCAGAGCTTTATGGTCGGGTCCAAGGAAAAGCTGGAGGGCGCCATCGAGAGCAGCCAGGTGGGCACACGCTGCATCAAAAGCAGCATCGACAAGGCCCTGGCCTTTATCCGTCTGATCGAGCGCAACTGCAGCGAGCTAAGTGACAATATACGCAAGGCCTTCCGTCAGTTCATCATTGCCATCGAGGATCGCGAGCGTTTCCTCCTGGACTTTGTGGAGAAGCTGCGCCAGCGTCGCCTGGCCATTCTGCACGATCAGATGGCGGGTCTGAAGTCGGCCCTCGCTGGTCTCTCCGAGACCTCAGACATGCTCAGTAAGGTGGCGGACAATGCCTGCAATATGGACCAAATTGAGATTGCAATGAAGTTGACCAATGGACAGCGACAGATGGAGCAGTTTGCCGGCATCTACAAGGATTTGCAGCCCAAGCAGGAGGTGTTTGCCTTCGCTCCGCCTGACTACAGTCTGCTGCAGGACATTCGCAACCAGGGCGGCGTCATTCTGGTGGACGACAAGAATATGCCTATCGTCTCCAGCAGCAATGGCATTGTACCGAGCGTCTCCAGCGTAAGTGCCGTCGCTGCCGCTGCCGCTTCTGTGGGCGTTGGTGTGGGACCAGTTGGCGGTGGAGTTGGCAACGGAATGGACATGGCCTTCGGTATAAATCTGCCTAACAATCCGCTGAGTGTGGCCTCCACGAATGTCCGACGTCCCCTGCTGCGTGACAATAGTTTCCGGATTCCGTCTCCCATTATGCAGCCCCGAGGAGGCAGTGCTTGCGGCATGTCCAGCGCCGCTTTGGACTGGGAGCTCAATGGATTGCGCAGTTCACCAGGACTACACTTCAGTGCACCGCGAACGACGCAAGCTATTCCCGGTTGCATGGATCTGGTCAAAGTGCGTAACTCAAATGCCCTGTCGCTGTCGTTTGCCACCGAGGGCCATGAGGATGGACAGGTGAGCCGGCCGTGGGGCCTGTGCGTGGACAAGATGGGCCATGTACTGGTCTCGGATCGTCGCAATAATCGCGTTCAGGTCTTCAATCCCGACGGCTCCCTGAAGTTTAAGTTTGGTCGCAAGGGCGTGGGCAATGGCGAATTCGATCTGCCCGCCGGCATCTGTGTGGACGTGGATAATCGCATAATAGTGGTGGACAAGGACAACCATCGCGTGCAGATATTCACTGCCAGCGGGGTCTTCCTGCTTAAGTTTGGCAGCTATGGCAAGGAGTACGGACAGTTCCAGTATCCGTGGGATGTGGCCGTAAACTCGCGTCGCCAGATCGTGGTCACCGACTCGCGCAATCATCGCATCCAGCAGTTCGACTCAGAGGGTCGCTTCATCCGCCAGATAGTGTTCGACAACCATGGGCAGACCAAGGGCATTGCCTCGCCACGAGGCGTCTGCTACACGCCCACGGGCAACATAATAGTGTCTGACTTTGACAACCACTGCCTCTACCTGATTGATCCTGACATTAACGATGTAAGTTTCCCTGTCTATATTAGTTAAGTTCGAGGTTACTAATTCGCGATTTTTTCTGGTTTGCAGATCCTATCCGTCAAGGGACACGAGGGCTCGGGCTTCCACGAGTTCAATCGGCCATCGGGTCTGTGCTGTGACGACGAGGGCCGCATTATAGTGGCCGATTCCAAGAATCAACGTATTCTGGTCTTTAATCAGAACCTTGACTTTATGTGGGATGTAAGTTTAGAATTTTTCACGTATAGAAAACATTCACTAATCACTACATTTGCAGATTGAGGTGCGTCCCTCGGTAAATCCGCTAATGCCACCGACGCTGGACGAAAAGGATCGAACCTGCGATGTGGCCCTAATGCCAGACGGTCGCATTGTATTCCTCATTGAACTGTCGCCAGACTCCAAGGAAGGGTCTAACCCTTACAAGCGGTTTGTGCACGTATTCTAAGTTAGGTTAGCGAGTGCCGATCTTTTTTAGACCATTTACACACACACAAAGGAGCTAAGATCAGATTGAAAAGAAGCAAAGAACAAATAAGAAAATAGGAGCCGTTAAGCGAAAGGGATGAAAATCAGTGGAAGAAAATTCCGGAAAGCATGGGAAAATTAGAGAAAATTTTTAGCTTAAGTGCTACAACGATTACCTCGATAAAGCTTAAGAGTTATAATGGTTACGATTCTGGTAATTTACACAATACAACATTACGAATTACACATATGTATCTACAGATATCTAGATATCTACTAGACGCGTATGCCTATACATACAATATATATATATATCTAGCGAATATACAAGAGTAAGCCCCACAAAAACCAACTAGAACGAAAAAACTACAGTGGAAGCATATAGGATATGGAAGATAATTAGTAGTAGGCGATAGAAAGTCCGAGGAGCATTCAGGACCTAGTGAAAAGGATAAAGCAAAATGGGGGTAAACTCTTAAACCATTTACTAGATGAAAATATTCAAATACCTGTTAGTTAGACTGAAAGGCAGTTTGCTAGCTGATGGAGAGTGCGTTTTTTATGGCATCGGTTGCTTAGCGGAAAGATGAGCGAAAGATTACTACTATATAGGGGTATATATGATACATGTTCTTTTTTTTAGTATCTTTTGGTTCGACAAGAGTTAGCAGACTTTGTGCGGAATATGGTATTAATGTTTGTATTATATTCTTTGTTTGTCCTCAAACTGTTCTGTTTTTAAATTTTTTTTCCGCGATATTTGTATGTATTTTAATATGATTTCTTATATTATTGAGACTGAGCAAGTGAGTACACGAACTTTGTAAGAGCAAGGCGAAGCAAAACAAAGAAAAAACAAGTAAACAATGGAAGGAACCCGCTGACTTTTTGGTTGAACTTTTTAACAAAGACTGATTAAAACTAAACCGCAATTTCGGAGCCAACTGAAAGAACCATATATTATGGTGAGGCCAAAAAATAAAACAAAAAACAAAGTGAAAACGAACAACACTCAAAAATTGCAATGACATTGATATAACGTAAAGTAACTTAACATAGCTTAACTTAACACCCAACTATACCTATAGAGACCCGATCATAAAGTCATAAATCATGGGCATAGTTGACAAAACCGAGTTTAACTGACATTATACTTCATCTGCATCCGCATCCATGTTCACATCCCCATCCCCATTCCCATCCCCATCCAATATGGAGCTCCGCATCTTCATCGAGCGCTTTTTGTGCAAGCATCACAGGCAGGGCCTTCCGTTTTGTAATTAAGAAGGACAGGCGGTAGTAGAGGAGAGGGGTTAGCTAAAACCAACAAAAGTAACGTGGAAATTATCATAATTTTTGACTCAATGTGTTCATTAGCATTTAGTAGACTTAGCGGGGGCGTGGCATAGTGAAAAACGTATGGGAAAATCCAGAGCAATATACAATGTATGGGCGTATTGAATACACATTTTAGGTGACATGTTCCTCGCAAAAGAAACACAGGAAACAACAAGAAATAAGAAACAAAGCATGTAAAACAAATGAAAAACAATGAATGAATTAGCTGAATTATCTGTCTGTGGGAGTGGAACGATTTTTACTAGCAAATATATACACACACAAAGCAAAGAATAGGTACGATTCTAGGCTATACAGATCCTGGTGGAATTGCAAATGTATTAAGCCAACTTAGTTACTTAGTTTACGTTCTGTTCTTACCTTACCTGTTTTTAAAAACGTTCATTCTATTTTCTTTGTACTTGTGTTAAAAAACAAAAACCCGACCTTAGAGATTGAGAGAGAAGTATGTGAGATAGAGAGAGAGAATACATAGCTACACTCCTTCCACGAATAAAGCAACATTGCATAAAATGCGCAAAGAAAAAAACTAAAAACAAAAACAAAACAAACCCAAAATCATAAAAAAACTTACCATACCTAAAAAATGATGCAAAAATGCTAGAATGCTCTACGAGAGTGATGGCAACAAAAAACATATACAATATTTATATATATACACGTAATATATACACCAGATCGCAGAATGCAAACAGACGGAGACGGGGTCGACCTACCTACATACTTAGAGCTATATAGAAAGTAGATATCGTAATTATTTTACACCTTAGTTTAGTTTAGTCAACCCCACACGAATCGCCATAACATACTCGTCGTAACCTCATTTATAATCGATAATTCACCGATTTGTGAATAGGTAATCGGTAATAGTAAATCGTGAATCGTAAAATCGAAAATCATAAACAGTAAATCGTAAACCCTGAAGCGCCGTTCATTTCTTGTGATCCAGATCGAATCATTATTCAAATCCAAATAACAAAAAAAAAGAAAACTCGCACGCATTCAGCGCACGCCGAAAGCATCATCCCACAACACATATGTGTATATATATCATATATATATCGTATCGTAACCGTATCTGGCCTAGCGACGACATCCGAGAGAATGCCATATTTTATATTTGTGTGAGATTTACTACTAAAGCAAAACCAATACTAAAGAACTAAATACTTATATATCATTACAAATGAGCGCCGTTTTCTAAAAGCCACAGTTTAGAAATTGTGTAAAAAAAACTAAAACAAAAAAATAAATAAATAATATTAATAATAGTATAAACTACAAGCTTAAAAAAAGAAAAGAAAAAAGGAAGGGAGAACAATTATTGGGATCTAAGCGAGAATACCGAATGCCATAATTCAAAATAAAAAGCATTTAAACATATATATATTATATATCTATAGACTATACTAAAGTATGTTAAACACAAAACAACAAGAATTACTAAAACTAAAAGTCATGAGAATATACTGAACAATTTGCCAAAGGCCTAAGAATCAAAAAACTAATAAAAAAACATAAACCAATAACTTACAATACAAACACTACACTCATTATACATTAGAGATGGACGAACATTGATGTTTATCGATCAGCTGCGATTGTTTTCGATCCAGAAATGGGAAAACGTCGACACTGAAGATGATAACTTCTATTTGCTTTCCACTCTACATTACAACAAAACATTCAAAGAAATCCTACGCATTAAATAGATAATTAAAGAAACTTTTTACAACAAAGTACATACCAAAAAATACACATACTCTCTTAATTCAATTGCAAGCAGGTATTTTGTTTAAAAATAAACCGAATATATTCCAAAAAACAACAAACGAAACGAAACAAAAGTTTGCCCGAATCATCAATTAATTCTAAAAGCAAGCAGAATGCTCATTAAAACGTAGCCTCTAAACTCTAAACTAAAAACACTAAAAACGAATCCAAAACTTAAATCAGGTATTCAATTTTTTTCGTATTACGTACTTAGCGGTTAAGGAATAGGGGAAAAATATGGAGAAACGACTAAGAATGATCCCTGGAGATGTGCGAATGATTTTCAAAAATAAAACCCAACATACATATTGATTAAGAAACTCTTTTTATATATAACAAATCGATTTACGATGCTAAAACATAACAAAAGGGAAATAAGAAAAAGGGAAAAAGAGAAGGAAAAGGATTGAACTCTTATATCAAAATACAATTTTGAGTAAAACTTTTAATGACACACAACAAAAAGCAATTCTCGGCAAGCACAGAGAAATAATTTCATTATTACTATATTATAAAAAATTCTAAAATTATACATACAAAATACTTACTTACCTACGATCATAATTATATTTTGTCGAAATCATTTAGCAATTAAGTTAAACCCAAATCCAACACAAAATGAAGACAACTACAGATTGTATCTAAATTCGATTTTTTTGATGGTATTTGGAAGTTATCGAACCTACGCATACACACACACATTACTAAACACATATGTAATAATTATGGAGCAATTGAGTACAAAACGAGTACAAATTTAAATTTTAAGCCAGGATCAGACGACGACACACACAGTTTTAAGTTTAAAGTTAAAGCATATATAGATTTCGATCGGAGAGTGCGCAGAGCAGCATGGGGAGAATATTGATAGTGCCAGCTACTGGTTTCGCATAGCAAAAGTACTGCATACTGCATATTGCATGCTGCAAGGATATTCATAGAGGATCGAAGGATCGACAGCATACTAACCACATTTATTCGCATATTCACATACTTACATAGTTACTTAAACATAGACTAACCCCCTACACACTACATATATCTAGAAAATGGAAAAACATCCCACTTTTCTTTCTCAACTATGATTTGCTTCGGTATATATCATATACATATATAGATACCAAGTTCACGGCCATACGCAAAATTATCTCATACATTCTCACCCACTCAGCATAAATGTAGGGAAGTGCGGGTACTAGGTACACCCACCAGTAAGCAGCTACGTAAGCCATATATATATGTATATTTGCCGAAAGCTAAAGGAAATCTACCAAAATCAAGCGACAGATTCAATAACGAGTTGCAGTTTAAAATTGTAATTGTCAAAAAAAAAAAACAAAATAGTGAACAAAAAGCGAACGGGCAACTACGAAGCGTGGCTTGGTCATTTTTCTATATACATGCATACACATACATATTTATATACCCAATATATATATATATATATATATTGTATATATATATACATATAGATGTGGACTTGACGAGACAAAAGTAAGAGTATATTTTATACGATAAACAAATTTTATAACATTTAATAATAAATTATACACTAATAATTGTGGAAATGGTTGGCTTTTATTTACTTTACTTGGGGTAATATTGAGTAAGGATTTTGGAAAATTATTTCAGCTTAAATGTGTGCTATAAAAATTGTTATAGTAGAAATCCTACACAGAGAAAAGTGTTGATAAATATATTTACTGGCCTGCAAGGAATGGCAGATATCTGTAAAAATATCACATCGAAAATATAATTAAACATTTTGAATTTTTAGCCTTCACCATATGAATGCATATCGAGAATTGATTGAAATATCGTTTTTTTATTAGAATATAAAAAATATAACAAAGACAATTACACATGATTTTAGGTTCTTAAATTTACATTTTTTGCATTTGAAATGGATCGCCTGCTGAGGGAGCTTGATAAAGATAAAGTTAAAGCCCAAAAGTATACTTAAACGTTCAAAGATAGTTAAACTTGATTTGCATAAATAAAGTTGTAAAAGCGTAGTGTTTAGATAAGTTAGCTTATAATATTGACCACTTAGCAGGCAAAACTACAAAGTAGTTTGTAGTAATAGTAGTAAGATCTTGCTTGATCGGTTTGTGGCCTGTTATTAAATAAAAATGCACTTTGGTAAATATCAGTTAAATGGTAGTTAAAAACTAGACACCCAAGATTAGCATTCTTAATAAAGTTTTCGAGTATAAGGAATAAAGGGGAACAATTATGACACTGACATATATAAATATATAGTTCATGGCTGAGAGATTAAAGATTTAAGATATTAATATATGACTAGTTATGATAATATAATATTTAAAGTAGAATTATTGAGGTATAATTTTAGTGTTATTAATTTAGCCATAAGTTCCCCACGCAGTGATGGAGTCATTTCCGACCCAATAAATCATATATATTTCTGGCCATGTTTGGCGGAAAACAAATTTTTACTACATTTTTCCAAATTTTAGAAGGGGTTAGATAATTAGAATTGTCAAAAATTTACTAAATATATATTTAAAAATTTTTTAAATTCAATATACAAATTAAAAAAAGTTAATAATAACTTTAATTATAAAAACTTAAATAGAAATGATGTCCGTAATGGATTCAATGCATTTTTGGCATAGTTATGATCGATTCAAAATCGTCCCCATGATAATATGATGAGTAGAATCCATTAATGGTCTCTCGTAATGAGTGCCAAAACTACCTAACGTACACCCGGAACCTGGGTCAAGGCCAAACTGTATTATACAGATATATTTACATCATAGTGCTTCAAAACAACGCAAATGCGATTCGGGGTTTTTGTCAAAAAAAAAAAAAAAAAAAATAGCGAGCCATTTAGAATAACAAAAGGAATTGCTAAGTACTCGGGCATAATGAGACTTTTATGAAGCCAAAATGCGAAATACAAATAAAAGTAGAAAACTCGAAAATGAGGTGGCAAGGCGTCCGTTGCGTGACTTTAAAAATTGCGCTGACTCTGTGAACAAATACTAATACCTCTCCATTTCAATTCACTTTTACAATTGTTTTTTTATGGTCTTTTTGCTAGTCATAAAGTTGAGTAAAACTTAGCCAAAGTCCGGGCTGGCCATTAGTCGAGAACGCGTTAATTACGGCAATAGAATATGGCTTAAACGGGGGCTCGATTATACCAATTTTCAGGTGTACTGGAGTACACAGAGATAACTCTCCACCACACGCCAAGTGCTTGCTTGATTCGATCTTCGTCTGACACTGACAGTTTGTCCGTTTGTCCGGCGGCTTTCATGGTCAGGGTTCGGGTTCGATGCGATGCTAAATAAAACTGAAAACTGGTTATGTGTTTGCCTATTTATTTACTTGTTTGCTTTTCTACCTCCACATTATATCAGCCTCCAAACAGCTGTTTGAAAAGGCAAACAAATTATTATTTACGGGACGATCTTTAGCCTAAGCCGAACTATACCTATTTCGGCAGCGCATCGTGTAACATTTAGAAACAAGTTGAGATCTTCTCTAAAGTGAAAATACATCTTTGCCGTGTTATTCTATACATTTTAACCAAAAGTGTAATTAAAACGTGAAGTCTAATTAAATTAAGTTTGAGTTACGCAGGTTTAAGAACACTTACATATTACAAGTAGCTCTAGTCTGTAGTTCCAGACGGTAATCAGGGACTTTGATGTGTTGGTAGCTTGGATTAGGTCATCTTTTGCCTTGTACAAAAATTCTGTAGTTAAATCTGCTTTGAAATTTCAATTCTGTAATATATATTAAAATAACACTGTTGTGGCTGTCTTAAAAAGTTGTAAAAGAATCGAAAATGTACCTCTTTTGTCTGAAAAATCTCTTTTTTCGCGCGTGCTTCAGTTATTTTATAAAATTATTCGACCATTTTTTAGTTAATTTCGTTTCTTTATTCAAATTTTATTCAATTAATACTGAACAAAAAATTATAAATTTATTTTGAAAACAATGAACTTGTGTGTTTTTGGTTCAATTTCCTTGTAGAGTACAGTTTAATTCTTAAAGAGAAAAGTGCAATATATATTGTTAATGCACTTCTCCCATTTTCCCCTTTGTAAAATCATAAATATTATTTTCTAATCTAGGACAAAAACGAAAGAAAAACGCCAAGACTCGTAGCCACATAATCAAATCAAATTGCTAAATCAAAAAAAAAAAAAAATTGTGTGTAAGTCCAGTTTCTTAATTGGCAGTTGGCGGTGCCAGTTTCTTAATCGATCCTACAACTATGTTGCAAGGCGACCAGTATTTCTCAAAGTGGATTGCCAGTCTAGGTTCGGGTTGCAGAAGTCGGACTGTAGATCCAATCATTCATCATCATTATCTCTGAGCCTAGAATTCGTGGTGTGCATCTCTGTCCCCGAAAATAAATAATATTCAAATCTGAAGAGCCCAACAGAAAACAAAAAAATAAATAAATAAATGAAAACTTAAACTGAAACTGGAAAAGCGACGAGCCGAAGAGTCCATTGAATTATTAGCCAGTTTTTTGTTTAGTTTAGACGTGTTTGAAGCCCGCTTGGCGATGGCGTCAGGTGAATCCGAATCGGAATAGGAGTCCTCATCCCAATCCCCCCGAGTGCGTGTCGATTTCAATACTTTGTTTTAGCTTTGCTTTGCTGTTCGAGTTGCGGGCGACGTCGGCGTGCAGTGACGGGTTGCGCATACAAATTGGAGCGGAGCGCGCCGCGCCGCCGGATAGTGTAATTAAAGCCCCCGCGGACTGCATCGGCCACGGATTTCAGTTACCCGATACCCAGAGTGGTCAGCGGTTGGTCAGTTACCAATTGGCCACCATTTCGCCGAGGTCTGTCTCTGGAATCAGTTTGTTTGCTGCTCTAATCGTGCGTGGATTTTGCTGTGAGATTAGGCCAGTTTTCAAGTGCTAGCGGACGGACGCAGAGCCATGGCTGTTGTTTAATCGCTGTGATTAGCCAACTTACGCGTTGACAATTCGCGACCTCAGATGCTGCCATGAAAGTGAAATTAAAGGCAGAGCAACTAATGCTGAAACTGAATGAGATCAAAACAAAGTCGGGTTTCACTTAGTGTGGGAATGGTGAATAATAGGTCTAATAAGAGACTTGATTTCAAATAAAAAATGCAACTTAGAAAATTGTTATTAATAATAATTTTAAATAAAAAAAGAAACCAAAAAATTAAGTTGAAATGAAGTTATGATTAATAGAAATTCTAGGATTTTGATTGCCTTTTAAATTTTAATTTTATTCACTGAAAAATATATTATTTTATAAAAAGTTATAACTTTAAATCCCTTTAACAATGCTATTACATTGCAGTTTTTAAACAGTTACCTGTATTCAAATCCCTTGCTAAATGTAGACTCAATTTGTTGGTAAGAGCCAATTTCTTGCATATATTTTGCTTCTAAAAATAATAGTGCAGTCGAGCAATCCATCTTTTCCAATGAATATTACACATATGTATATGCATGCTAAAAATGTTGTCATATAGAAAACGTGCGACAACAAAATTCGCAGTGTTAGGTGCTCGTGCCGAGCCGTTTATTAACTCATATTAATTCGTCAACGATTGAGCAATACGCCATATGCGTATGGCGCAGAGTGTGCGACGCCGGCAACGTGTTGAACTTGAAACTGATTATGGCGCTCAGTGCATTTTAGTTCCAACTGCAAAACTGGACTTTTGCTCACTCAAATAGATTCAGCAATTGAATCAAGCTTTAGTTTCGTTGATAACACAATATCTAGAGCTTCGAAATTCGGGTTTCTGTATGACGTCGGTTCTATTGATTTTCTCCCCACAAGGACAACACGAGTCATCGAAATTATAATTGACTTTGTGCCGATTTTGCATATTTGATGACATAATTTCGAATATTTTGCCGCTCTTACAGTTGACATTTTCTCAACCACTTTTGCATGGGAAGTGAAACATATTTTATTTCGGGTTATTACAAAGTATTTATAAAGTACAAACACAATAATGAAGGACAGGAATGCCATAAATCCAGCCCCGGAGGCCAGCGGAGGCCAAGTTAATGGTAAGTAATAACTCATACTGTGGAAATTGCTCATATTTATTGTTTTTTTCCCATTGCAGCTAATGATGGAGATCGGCCGGCGACAACTGTCATAAATATTGGTAAGTGTGAGAAGGCCAAGATGGCACTTAATTGTCGAGAACTAAGATGGGTAGGCGCTCATATTAAATAAGTTCGAAGGTATCTGTATCTACTTTATTATGGAGCATTTAAAGATATTCGCAACTTTTAGATATATCAAGAAAATGAAGCATTAATTAAGTTAATTACTTAATAAATTATTTATAATTTTTATTCCTTGATTTTAAATTTCCTCATAAAAAAAACTTGTACCTTTAAATTAAAAAAAAAATAATAATCTAAAATATATTTTATGGTATTTTAAAACTATTTATTTACTTTTAAATATTAATATAATGTTAGTATTCTATAAATAATAGTGTTCTGCCAGCTCATGCTGACTCTCCCTCAACTCAATAAATAGCCCAATTGTTTAATCAAAATCATCGTTACCAAGCACAAAATAACAACATCGGGAAAAGTGCAGTATATAAACATACATTTAGTTTAGAGTATACATATATGTATAACATAAAGGGACATAAAATGCTCCGTTACCAATATTGCGAAAACCTCAAATAGATAATGGCAGATTAAGCTTAAAAAAGATTAAACTTGTATAAAAGTCCAGTACGTACTCGTTATCAGACCGACTCGCTTGACTTTCCCCTTCGAAATCGAGCGTTGTATATAGATCATATACAAAGTACACATTAAAACACAATACTGGCGCACTCAAATGCTGATAATGAATGCCAGCGCCCCTTGTCGATTGTGTTTTCGTATATTTTGGGCATGTGGAGTAACCATCCATTCAGTAGCAGCCGGCTTTTGTGTTCGGAAAGGTGTGTGATTCGCTAAGCGATTGAAATATCCAATTAAACAAGTGTTTTAAAGAGCAAAAAACCAGCTGTTTGCTAGTGTAAAGAACTTGATATGCTAATTTATTAGAAGCAGCTTAATAGCTTGCAATTAAAAGCAGTCTGTTATTACAGGATGACATAAACTGTTAAACAAAGGCAAAAAAGGCAAAGGTTTTTGGTTTTAAACATTCTAAACTAAGTTATAATTATTTTTTTTTAAATTAAAATGTACCGCTCTTACAAGAATGCCTGGGGCATTTACCAACACTAGTAGCATAAGCCGAGTCTCAAACCACCATAGAGATGTAAAATATTGAGAATTAAAATTTAAAGATTGTCGTAAACACAAGCTGGTTAACAGCTGGCTGCTAGAAAAGTCCACGCTTACGTTCACATTTTGAATCACTTTACGTCGAAAGATACCTTTTGAGTCCCGTTACGCTTTTTTATTTTACGTTGTTCAGAGCAAAGCTTCTCACCTTTTACGTCTTTATTGCCACTATTTGATTTTTTATCTATCTATAAACACAACATTTTAAAGAAAATTATTTCTAAAATGTTAACACAGATTGAGTGAAACAGAAATAAATTTAGCTGCCATATAAACGTCAAATTTAGAAGAAAATTCAAAACTGTGAATGTAAAACTTTAAATATAGTAAATATTAAAATTAAATGATAGTAAACGTTAAAGCTTTAATAGCTAATGTTTAGCTTATTTAAGCTTTTTTTCAAAATCATCACCTGGTAACACTTGATCTGAAGTCTAAACTAAATAAGTTTTTGTTGTCGCGGCGAACGGTTGGCGAAGCGCGTGAATTTGCGCCTTAATTTAGCCTGTTGATACGATTAACTCGAACTCCCTTTCGTCGTCCGCCCCCCAAGGCGCCTAAAGTACACATATAATTTTTACAACAAATAAAACGCAAGAAAGCAAAACAATAAAATCGGTAGATGCGAACGAAAGTGAAAGAGTGTCAGTGTTGTTTACGTTTCTCAGTGTAACCACCCTCTTACTCCCCCTCTTTACCGATCTCTGTTTCTCCTTCTCTCTCCCGGTTTCTCCAATCCGAAAAAAACCGCAGAACCAGAAACTGAAAGTCAAGACATCGGAATCTTCGCAGCATCCCAGCAGCAACAACCACAGCAAGAGCTATCCGAATCCGACAGAATGGCCAACTTCGACGATGTGAGTGTCCAGCAGACCAATTAGGCAATATATTGCAAGTGCAGGGCGAGCGAGAAAATAAAATACAGAAAAAAGAAGAGATGTGTAACGATTATTAACTGACACACACACACACAGAGACCGACCAACACACCTTCACAGACGGACACATACACGTACAAACTCCGTGCACGTAACAAACATTAAGCGCCTTATTTTGTTTGATTTGATTTTTATTTGAATTTTTTGTTTTCGCCGTTCCGTCGTTATCCTCCCTATGTATGCGTGTTGCATGTTGCTATTGCGAATGTGAAAAACCAACCTGCTGCTGCTCCTCCTCCGCCGCCTCCTTCCAACCAAAAACTACAACAAACTGCACCTGAAACACCAATTACGATGGCCAACAACAATAACAACGACCAGACGTTGCAACGCGCCCGCCTCGCTTTTTCCAGTGGAAAGACCAGGAACGTCAACTTTCGGTAAGTTGTGAACGGTAAATTTTCAAAGTTTTTGGACAGAGCTTCTTCCCATGGCATTAATGAGTCGATTTGCCGAGCTGCTTTGGTTGATTACAGTAAATATCGGGGTTCAGAGAAGCTCCGAAAAGTGGGTTAAAATTTAGGGTGATGATATCCGTGGAACTCCTTAAATGGTTTTGTCTAAATTTGTCTGATTATGTTAATTTTAAATATGCAGTTTATTGGTGCCTTTTCCATTCCGTATTCCCATTATAATTTTGCCATATTTATTGCAAATTGTTGAATGTTTAAATGCTTTTATGGATTTTTGTAGTTTGTAGTTATTTATTTATTCCCTTTTTTTTAGGTTTTAATTTTAGATAAACTAGATAACTGACAATTAACTTGCTTTAGATCAGGGTATTTTTATAGAAATACACCATTATATTTGTCAGTTTTCGTTAAAAAACCGATTGGATTATTTAAAGAAGTAAAGTATACTTATATTTTGATGATCTAAAATGAATACGTATTAAAGTTTTCTCAAGCTAATATTCACTGTAGCATAATCATAATCATGTTTATATTGCCATCGCGTTACATGCTGTTATTACCATGGCCTAACGAAATACGACGATCTCGTCTTGGCGGCAAGGTAATAGCTCTGCTTTTCGGGTTTATTGTTCATTTCGGAATAAGAGCAGCCAGCGTGATCCAATGATCTCGATTCCAGCCGGAGTTTTTCCACAAAAGCTTTGACCCTTGAACCCTCGTTGCCGCTCCGGCCGAGCTTTCCATAACGTGAGATGATAAGGAGTGGCGATAGCTGCGATTCCATCCGGGGAAATTCCAAAGTCTCCAGTTATATATAGACTCTGTTCTACTATCCGATATGCATTAATGCGGGAACTCTGACTTCGTCCAGTGGTTGTACTTTGAATGCAATTAGACTACGTCGGACTGGATTCGTTTCTGTCTCTGTCGGAATAATTGCTATTTCCCCCTTCCCATATAACAATAAACAATAAAAACACACAAACACGCAACACTCACACTCGCCTTTATGTTAAGAGGCAAAAATGAAGAGAAATAATAGAAGAAATAGAAGAACAGGCGATAGATATTCCGATAGTTTCTTTGAGTGTGCGAAGTGTGAAACGGAAGTGCGGAAGAATCTCAGCCCAAGGCTGACGGCCGTTTAATTCCATGATCTTTCCAAATAGTTCCGAACAAATGAACACGTTCTATGACTGTTTTTCGCCTCTAGCTGTAGCCTAGCTGGCCACTTCTATCTATTCCACTGCGCGGGCCTTTGATTATATTTAAATACATTTTGCCAGATATACAGATACAAATACAGATACAGGCGGGCTTTCATGAAATGGAACTCGGCTCGGTTAAAGTTTTAATTATGATGACGTTGGATGGGACAGAAAGTTCTCGTTAATATTTACCGACAAAGTCCTTTTCAGTTTCGATAAGGTGTGTGCTTTGAATTTTTTTTTTTAGTTATCAGGTGTGCAAAAAACCAACCTAAGAAAACAAAACATTCACTTGCTTTCGTTGGTAATTTAGCAAGTGAAACATGTAGTAAAAACAAATATTTCAATACATTTAAATTAAATAATTATCGTAAAATTCCGCCTCTTAAAATGTTTTAACACACCATTTAGTTCAAGTTATGCAATTATGAAAAGGGAGCTATAGGGAAGTTTCCCTGTAGTTCGAATATGAGTTACAGAATCGGACACGGTGCGGCTAATTGCTTTATTTATATTCACAGCAATCGACGATCGGTGGTTTGACCGCTTATAAGGTTTTATGTTTGTCATGAGCAAATAATTCAATTCAATTGCAAGTGCACCTCGGGGGGCTGTTCACCTGCTGCTGCTGCTGCGGATCACCTTGACGGCCTTCTCCTCCAGGGGGCATTATCACCTCCTCTTATTGGCCTGATCAAAGTAGATCAACACAGACAGCAGCGGGCTGTCAAGCCGGTTTACACGGTTCTATACAGAGTAATTGGCCCGGGCTCCGAGCCCCGGAGTTGAGTCACCAGAGGAATCGTAGAATCATAGAATCACCTAACCGGCCGTAAAGCTAACATTGACCTTCCCCAAGCGTCAAGCGCTCAGCGCCAAGCGCCAAGCTAGCTCTCGTGCATTGTGATTAGTATTGATTTTGTTTTGGTCTTTGTTTCGCAGTCCTACCGCGGAACTTGTCCCATCATCATCATCATTTGTCCATTAATTATTTTCGTTTCTTGGATTTCGTTTTTGTCTACGTCCACGTCTCCGGATCAGACGCAAGCAGCTGGAGAGTCTGCTGCGTTGCTATGAGGAGCACGAGAACGAGATTATCAGTGCCTTGGAGGCGGATCTGCGGCGTCCCAAGCAGGAGAGTCTCATTGTAGAGACCGAGTTCATGAAGAACGACATCAAACACATTCTTTTCCACCTGGATGATTGGATTCAGTCCGATAAGGTGAGCTTGAACACTTACTAACCGTTTGTTTAGTAAATATATCTTTCATTATTATTTCCAGCCCTCCAAGCCGTTTGTGAACCTGATGGACGATGTCCAAATCTACAATGATCCCTTTGGCGTTGTCCTGGTAATTGGCGCCTGGAACTATCCGCTGCAACTGCTCCTGGTGCCGGTGGCCTCTGCTATTGCCGCCGGAAATTGTGTGGTGATCAAGCCCAGCGAGATTGCCGCCAACTGCGCCAAGTTCATTGCCGATGTCATTCCAAAATATTTGGATAATGTGAGTCTGAGTCATATGTTGAACTTGACTAAGCGCGAAATTCTTCAACTAACTCAAAAGTTAATGTTTATTCCTAAACCTATTAGCATATGCCAAGCACGACTAGTTCCTTTAGATCTTTAAGACAAGAGATAGAATTTGTAAACGTCTCGTAAGACTATCGCTTAAAATTGAGTTTAAACGGCTTCAGTAATACGGCAGCGCAGTAACATGCATAAATATTTATAAAGAAAATTAAGATGCAGCGCAGAAACTCCATAACTTAGAGCGCTGTCAAATTTGCAAACTGATTTTATGGTTTTAATTGATTAAAATTCAAAACTAGTTATAAAGAGAGAGAGATGACATTAAAATACCATACAAATTAACCAGAGTTTCAGGAAATTGGCAACCCCTAAGTAACTGAAATCCTTATCCCTTCTCTTTTCAGGACTGCTATCCAGTTGTCTGCGGTGGACCCACTGAGACGGCTGAGCTGCTCAACCAGCGCTTCGACTACATCTTCTACACGGGTTCGACGCGTGTCGGCAAGATCATCCATGCGGCGGCCAACAAGCACTTGACCCCCACTACCTTGGAGCTGGGGGGCAAGAGGTGAGCATGAGAACGCGGCCCTCTTGATCTCCACTTAGGCAACCCTTCTCTCTTCTGTTTTCAGTCCGTGTTTCATTGACAAGTCTGTGGAGCTGCGTACAGCCGTCAAGCGTATCTTGTGGGGCAAGCTGATCAACTGCGGCCAGACCTGCATTGCTCCCGACTACATTCTCTGCTCCAAGGAGGTGCAGGAAAAGTTCATCACCGAGGCCAAGGAGGTGCTGAAGGAGTGGTATGGCGACAATATTCAGAGCAGTCCGGATCTCAGTCGCATAATCAATGCCAACAATTTTCAGTAAGAGGGGGATCAATGGACCGAGGGATTTGAAGTAATGCTTTTCTGGTTTAATTTCAGGCGCCTTCTTGGTCTGATGAAGTCGGGACGCGTTGCCGTTGGCGGCAAGTACGATGCCAGTGAGCGTTTTATTGAGCCCACCATTCTGGTGGACGTTAAAGCCAACGATCCCATTATGGAGGAAGAGATCTTCGGTCCCATCTTGCCTATTTTCACCGTGGAGAGTGCCTACGATGCCATTAAGTTCATCAATGCCAGGTATGTCAGTTCAAGAGCCAATTTGTGGACAGCCTTTGTCTTTAGTCTCATCATCAATCTCCTCCTCCTCCCGCTCATGAAAACCAAACAATTACAACCAAAACATGTCCGATTCGAAATGTTTTTCTCCTTAGAGAGAGTCCACTTGTCCTGTATATTTTCACATCGGAAACAGAGGTTCAGAATCTGTTCATAAACGGCACACAGTCGGGCGGACTGTGCGTGAACGATACGATAATGCACTATGCCGGTAAGAAAGCGATATAAGTCAAACCCCAACGTGAGATGCTAGTGGAAGTGGATGTGGATAAAAGCGGCTACAGTCCGTTGCTTGCTTGTCTACGGTTTCGGTATCTCCCAAGTCCCTCCCAACGGAAACGGAACCTGTTATTATTGCTCTTCTTCTGTCTGTTAACGTTGTATACCTTTTATCTGGTGATGGTGACTCTAATTATTCCTGTTTAGCCTCTACCTTGTTGTAGATGATGATCTAAGACCCCCAATTTTGAGTAATAGACCCTGTACACTAGCCATTACATATTGTTCATGCATTTGTATATATATACCTTTGGTCAGCAGATCTGTTACATGTTTATATATTTGTTATAGTTCTAAATTATTTAAAACAGATCTGCAGATCTGCTACGTTTGTCTATTTATGTGTAATTCTTACTCCTTTGCTAGCCCTTTTAACGATGCTGATCGTACTTAATCCATATTTATACCCTTCTCCCTTATTCCCCCGCCGTAATCAGAGAGAAACCACTTGTTATTTACGTGTTCTCCAACTCAAATAAGCTAGTTAAAGAGTTCAGGACAAATACAACCAGCGGTGGATTCTGCAGCAACGAAACTATTATGCACTGTGGAGGTATTTTCGCTATAATGTATATACAATAGTTAAGAGAAATCTACACTGTATTGATTTTTGTGTAATGCACCTTTACTATGTGGTTTTAAACACATACATTTCTGTAATAGCCACACTCTCCGATCAATATTTGAAATGCAAATACAGGGAAAACCTGGAGAATGACAGCCCTAAAACGAAAAACGACCAAGTCTACAAATACTATGCACATTGTTTTGAATATTTATTGAAAGCTCAGTGGGTTTTATTAGTTTCGGACTCGGGTTGTATTTGTTTATATGTATTTTTGCTTGTTTAACACTCACACGCTTGGCTAAGTAATTGCAAGTACTAATTAGTATAAAGAGTGCTAAAATTTGTGGTGATAGCTATGTAATTTAAAAACTTGGGTGAGGTTAACCTTATGTATGTTGTTTATTCTATTAGGTTTCAAGTTCAATAATAGCTACTTTAAACCTACTATATATTATTTTACGAATAATTAAGTCATAATCTAGAAAAGAGCTTTTAAAATACATAAGGAAATTGCGATGACTTGATTATTTATATTAATTAGTAGCGAAACCCTACAAATTAATGTTTCTCCGCTCCTTTAGTTGATGTCTTGCCCTTTGGAGGCGTGGGCATGAGCGGAATGGGTAGCTATCATGGCAAATATGGCTTCGATACCTTCACACACAAAAAATCTTGCCTGGGCAAGGATCTGTCGGCCTTCGGCGAGAAGTTGGCATCGTAAGTTGAACTGACTTTAATTAAATAATAATAATTTAAAAATTTACCTATTTTTAGGGCACGTTATCCTCCCTACTCGGACCGCAAGGGATCGCTGCTCTCTTTCCTGCTGCGCAAACGTCGCCCGCTGCCCAACCTGCACTTGAGCCACGTTTTGGCCCTGGGCTTGGGCGTTGGCCTGACGGTTCTGGCCAATTTCTACATGCAGGTAAGAAAGGTATTGTGTAAGCCCGACCCCAGTCGCCAACTCGTGACCTCATTAAATTATACAATTATCTTTCATGCAACAAAAAAAATCCAAAACACACACGTCACTTGGGAACAAACACAACTCGCTTAAACGACACGCCACACTCTTCCTAATCCGCATATTTCTAGGGCAAGCTGTCGCGCTAGAAAGAAGGATGTCCTGAGGTGAACACAGTGCCTGCACCAGTGAAGTTTAATCAACATTACATTTGGAATTGTTTGCAATAAATTAATTTATAAGCTCGGAGCGAGTTTCTTTCTTGGGAATTCTCACCAAACTAACTCCATTACACATTCTAAACACGACTAAAAATGGGTCATTAGGTTTATTTCTTATTTAAAGTTAAACCGGCAATCCATTTAATGTATTTAAACATTTTTAACTTTTTAATATACTTTCAGCAAAGCTCAACAACTGATTAGAGAAAACAAAAAGCCAAAACCTAAAAAACATTTTTTACTTTTTATACGCATATCGGTGGGTGATGTAAAGCTTGGGATATTCCGTTATGTACATTAAAATAGTCATTGTTATTTAGTTGCTATTTAATAAATATTGTGAATGCTTATTATGTACGCCAATAAAACCAACAAAATAATGTAATGTAATTTTTAACTTTTAAATCAGCAAGTTAGTGGGACCAGGTTCAGCCAAATTCGATCGCTTACCAGCACTGTCTGGAGATAGTTAAATTAACCCCGGCCAGCACTCACTGGCCGGAGATTTTAGTGCTTTTTTTGTAGGGTCACACTAAAGGTTGCAATTTTTGTCAATCACTTTCTCAGACGAAAAATTTTATTTAAACACCACACGAAATGGCCTCACACGGCGATTTGATTGCACAGTTCATAGAAATCACCGGAACGGATGAGAACGTGGCACGTTTCTACCTGACCAGCTGCGACTGGGACATAGAGGTGAGCTGTCTTTCGCCGGCAACGACGATGACAACAACAATGATGCAGCGCAATTGCAACTGAAAGCGACGGATATAATATCTGATTTCAGCAAGCTTTGGGCAACTACTGGAGCACTCAGGCGGACTTGCCACCGCCGACACAAACCGTTGGTCATGCCGACAATCCAGCTCCGAAACCCACTTCGAGCACAGCAGCGCCGGCAGCAGCTGGGGCATCATCGACAAAGGCCGCTCCTAAGAGCACCACCACAGCCGCTTCAGGTTCATCTGATGTAGCACCGCCGGGACCAAAGTCCAAGCCAAAGTAAGCGAACAAATAAAAAACGTATTTCTGTTAATATCTCGAATTTCCCTTTAGATTCGCCACACTAAGCGACATGTCTAAGGAACCGTCGAGCGACGATGAACAGCAAGCCTTTTATGCCGGCGGCTCAGATCGCTCTGGTCAACAGGTTCTGGGACCGCCGAAGCGAAAGAATTTTCGCGAACAACTCACCGACATGATGCGCTCGGCCCAGGAGCAGAATATCGCCGAGGTGGGTCCATCCACCAGCAGTGCCGGTAGCAGTAGCGCTGGCGGCGGCAACGTTTGGGGCCAGGGCATGCGACTGGGCATGACCGACAATGATCACACCGCTGTTGGCACCAGTAGGCCTCCACAAGGTGGGGAGAACAAGCCTGTGGTAGTGCTGAAGCTGTGGAGCCAGGGATTCTCCATCGATGGCGGCGAGCTGCGTCACTACGATGATCCCCAGAACAAAGAATTCCTTGAGACTGTTATGCGCGGGTAAGTGTTGATCTTTGTTAAGGCATTCCTAGGATTTAACTTTATTTCCTCTTAAATTTTTTAGGGAAATCCCACAGGAGCTGCTGGAGATGGGCCGCATGGTCAATGTGGATGTGGAAGACCATCGTCATGAGGACTTTAAGCGCCAGGCTGCTCCACTAACCTTTAAGGGATCCGGCCAGAAACTGGGCAGCCCAGTCGCCAATGTGGTCACCGAGTCGCCAACCGTTCCAGCAGCAACATTGTCGCCCGACGATGCCGCCAATCAGGAGGCCAGTGCCCGTGACGCCATCAACTTGAATTCCGAAGCGCCTTCCACAACGCTACAGATTCGTCTAGCGGATGGATCTCGTCTGGCTGCGCAGTTTAATATGTCGCACACGGTCTCTGACATCCGTCGCTTTATCCGAACGTAATTATTGAGATTATCATGTTGATGTTGGCACCTGATTAATTTTCGATTGCAATTTTCAGGGCACGTCCTCAGTACTCGACCAGTAACTTTATCTTGGTGTCCTCGTTTCCCACTCGCGAGCTGAGCGACGACAACTCCACCATCGAGAAGGCTGGCCTCAAGAACGCCGCACTCATGCAGCGCCTCAAGTAACCCCCTAGGCTAAGAACGTGAAGAGCTCTCCCGATGAGCCGCTCGACTATTATGGATTAATATAGCATGATTTGGTGAAGTCAGACCGAATCGAAGACTATTAAGTGTCTATTATATATTACAAAGCACGCAATTTGTTTTAAATCTCTTCGCTTTACTATGGCAGTCAAGTAATCTCTCAAATCATGAGCTACATCTACAATCTCAAACTAAAGGCTACAACAGCTTAGGCTATAATTACTTAGATGAGCAGGTCCACCTCATTGCGCAGCACATTGATGTGTTCCATAAAGTCCTGGCGCACCCCGTTGCGCCAGTCGTGCAGTCCGTCGCTGCCCACGTGGTCACAGTTGACGTAGCGGTGCACGAACCCGGTGGAGAGTGATAGCTCCACTTCGACTGTGCTGGTCAAAAGCTGGCCAGGCGGTAGCTCCAACCGGTTGAGCATTGTTTTGTACGGGGCCTTGCGCTCCGGATCGTACTGAACATTGTCAGGCAGGAGTTTCTTGCGCTCATCATAGCACACGGCCATGGTGGCCAGCTCGAAACGGGTTGTTTCGGCCGAGAAGTGACGCAACTGCTGCTGCAGTGATCCCTTAGCTTGAGCGGAAGTCAGTCGTGTGTTGGGGAAGAACAGCTCATTGGGACGGAGCAGAAGCGTGAAGCTGGCATGGTTCACATTTCGCAGCAGGCAGTCGGTATGGAGCAACTGACGCACCCTCGCAGCCGACGAGTTCGTTTGGCGAAAGGGAAAGTTAAAGGGCATCGCGTACAAATGGATATTGGTGCGGTCCAGCAGGCGAATCACCTCGTCGGGCAGGGCATCGTAGTTGTAGACTAAAAACTGCTCAATTCCTATGGCCTGGTGAAACAGAAAGAACTGCAGCAAGGCGTTCTCGTTCCGGGCGAACCGGGAGGTCAAGTTGAAGCCCACCAAATCCACACAAATCGTAGCAGGCAGGCGAACAGGAGCTGGAGGCACCGCCATGGAATCAGTCTTCATTCCAGAAGGTTTTAAGTTGCGCAGGCGCAGCTTCACTGGGGTTTTTGTTGACGTGATGTCCGTGAATGAGACGCCACCCGGCTGACCGAAATCCCGGCTCACTTGGCAAAAGAAATGATAGTTGGTGAAGTTGGAGGACTTGTCGTCTATCACCAGACTCTCGATAGAGTCCCGCTGAAAGCGGAACTTTCCCTGTACACTCCGTCCGCTCAGTAGCTCCAAACTGCATCGGAAGTCCACCACAGCACCTCTTTTCCCGACTACGAGAACGTGCGCCTCGCCGCCGGCCACCAGTTCATTGCGCATCCAGTAGGCGGAATATGCATGGAAGTTATCGCCAATCATCTGCCACACGGGCAACGGACGCCACAGGAAGGCCTGCGGCACTTCCTCCTTGGTTCCATTTTCCAGGCGACGCAGCACAGCGGCATCGTTTCGTCCAAAGAAGTTTACATATTTAAGCACATATTTCAAGCGGTTGTTCTCCGTCTTGTACATTAGCAGGATACACACGCTGAGGCAGGAGATCAGAAGCAACACGAGTTGCTGGTACTTTCTCATTTTTTCACTTTAACCCGGTTTATGAAATTGTAATAACAATAAATTAAATACACTCCCTGAAATACCAACAAACAATATACAACAGCTGTTGGCCAGGGCTGTCACCTGTTGAAAAATACTAAACGAACTATCGCTTGGTGGTAATTTTTCTATAAATACAAGAACTATATACAATTTAAATATGATTTTCATTCTGACTCCATGGATTGAAGAAGTATATCACGTAAACAGAACAATTTTTGTCATAAAATTTTACCTCTAACAATAGTTCCCATGAGTTATTTGTATAATTTACAGTTTTTCTTTCAGTATTTGCGACTGTATGACAACCCTGCTCCCAGATGGGCTCAACATGAGTTTGGATGCCGACGATTGTGATGTTATTATACAAAACAAACTTTTCCGCACCAGGGGGAAATGTGGTAAGCTTATCCAGCCCCAAATATGCTCCAAAACTCCAGTGAAACTAACTCTACACCGTCCACAGCAATTTACGCCCGCCAATCGGATGTTTTCGTTGCGGTGAAACAGAAGTCAACACTCCGAGCCACTGCACCCACTCTGGCTATGGCAGAGAGCAACAACAGAGGCACTGTGATTAATGTGCGGCACGATATCTGGTTTCACATAGCCATGCACATCGATCCGGAGGATGTACAGGCCTTCGCTCTGATTTGCAAAGAGACCGCACGATTGGTGGCCTCGCGAGCCTTCTGGCGCAACCTGTACAGGCGCCACTGCACCGGTGCCATATCGGGCTGGAACCTCGATCTGCCCGCCCAGCTGCAAGCGGAACAAATACGCAACTGTGATACACGAGCCTTAAGATCGCTTGTCATCGAGGCACTCTTCCACTGCCACCAACCGCTCAAGGTCCGCCTGGAGCTGGGCTACCACCTGGACTGGCTGCTGGAGCGCATCTTCCTGTCCTGCTGGCAGAAGCAGTACCAGTGCCTATGGATAATGTGTTACAAGTTCTGGAACCGTCACCCGCATGTGCAATTGCAGGAAGAATCGTTGGAGGAGGATTCCCAAGTAGTCAACGATTGGGAGGCTCTGGTCGAAGACGATGCGGAAGACCAATTGACCCCTGTTCAGGGAAATACCAATGAGGGAATCGTTTTGTTGATTGTCCTGTGCCGCCAGTTTGTGCCCACGCCCACGCAGCTGTCGTATGGCCAGCAGGGAGCGCACTACCGTCTGCGTGCCACCCGAGAACTTCTCTGCACGGACATGCGGGCCAAGAATTTGGAGCTGGACTTTGCCGAGGACAGGAGTCGAAATGTGGCCGTTACTGTGAAGTATCCCCGCATCATAAAGTACAAAGTATTGCCCTGGTGGCATCCCGATTTCCAGAGGTTTCTGAAATAAACCCATCTATCCTATACCTGACGCCTCGCCTTATCTGTCATTAATGCTGCAGGTCATCGACGCAGAGTTTGTTATCTGCCCGCGAATACTAGTTCTGTGTTTGTTCTTTCGTTATCTCGAGAGCTTCCTACTGCTGAAACAAGTGTACCGGCATAGGTTCAAAACAAGCTACTTCTCTTGTTTGGTTTGTATTTTTTATTCAAATGCACACAGGTGAGCGTTTACTTGTGGAGCGAAAAAATCACATTTGGTGCATCATTGTCGTTGTAAAAAAGCAATTATGTTTTTAGGGACTACAACTGGAAGATATTTGTCATAATATATATATACACAACACACACTTTAATCTTAATCCTAACGCTGAGTGCCACGGTTACAAAAAAACAAAAACATTCTGCAGAGAGGTGGTCATGGTATCGGTGTTCGGTATCTTTTCCTAGAATTAGCGGAAGCTTTGTCGGTGATTATCCATCTGTCCATTCTACACCTTTCCGAGCAGGTCGTGTCCATAGGGCTTCTTGCGGTATCCCTTGAAGGCGAACAGCTTGAAGGCCAGCACCATCATCACGATGCAGAAGGCGTACAGCAGCATGCCCATTCGCATGTCCATGTCGGTAAAGACGCTGGATATTTGACGCTTCTGCCGCATCTTGTCAGCCGACGGATGGAGGAGCTCCTCCCGCTGGACGCCGTAGCGGCTGATGAACTGCGGATTGTGTATATTCCTGAGGAAGCCCAGCACCGCGTCCTTGTTCCATTCGATCTCCAGATTCTCCGATTTGGTATCTGGCGACCGGCGGCATTCCGGACAGCTGTTCGGGCTGGGGAACTGCAGTTTGGGGAATTCTGGATCCTCGGTATCGTCGCCAGCCAGCCTCTGGTTCACTTCATTGTGTGCAGCCCACAGCCAGAGAACCGCCTCCTCCTTGTTCGGCACGCTCCAGATTTTCCGTCTCGATGCCATTGCCTGCGGAAAGTAAACAAAAATATCACAAATTACTCAATAAGTGAACGTCACCAGAAAAGCAATAACAGTTGTTGTGCAGCTGGCGGCCTAAAAAACCCAGTTGTATTTCTTATTTACGTTAAACCTAGCACAGTAATCCCGGAGACTTGAATAGTAAAAAGAAGTCTTTAAACGACTTCAGGCGGTTTTGGAAGTTGCTTATTATTGGCTGATAGTGGATATATTTAGCATACAGATAATCATAATGTTCTGAATGGTTTTCCCCAATAATAACGGTTCTATATTATCAGCTCTGACTGCTCTTGCTTCAGTATCTTCCTGGCACTCAATGATTTGCATTATATCTAATCTGTGTGGAATTCGAAGACTTATTGCTGCCCAGTTTCTAGGTCTAACTCGTAAGATTCTATATACCTAAGTGGATGTTTACACATAGTAAATCAAATGGCATTGAGCACGCTTCCCCTCTGTTTTTTACAAACATTTAAGCAAACACAATAGCAGGTATAACAAGCGGTTAGAGAAAGTTGTTGCATGACTCACAGCCACTTCCCTCGCACTAATCAAAGCTGCTACTGAAGAACTAGTGAACACAAGTCACCTAGATCGTGGCGACTCACTTAGTGCTCTTATACAAGCCTAGTACGTGTAGCTTATTCAAAAAAAAAGGTGGTTAGCCAACTAAAAGCTGCCATGACAGAGTGCTGATCGAAAGAGAGAATTATTTAATTAACGCAGCACTTAAATATATACAAGTGTGGCTTTTTTTGTAGGCCAAAATTATACCTGAAGTCAATTAGTTTTCGTATCGAATTAAGCTGGTGGAAAAATCCCAGCACAGCCCAGTCAGCGCTTCCAATCTTTTGTTTGGTAATCAACTCAATCCTCCTCCTCCCCGAATCCATTACGATCCCCCGCCTAGTCAGCACTACGGTGGTCATTAGCACGTATCTCACACAGCAGCCTGTCTACCTGCACACCGTTGACTCACCTGAAAGTGCTCGGCGCATTCGGTGCAGCCGAAGAATAACTTTATGTAGCCATGCATGGCCTGCAGAACTTCCAGCGGATCCGACGAGTCCTCGTTGGACTCTGCCTGCACCGTCATAAAATGGAAAAGAGTCCACAAAGAGCAGCTGTAGCCACGCAGGCGGGGCTTGGAGCCAGCGCATCCCACAAAGTGTGTTGAGGAGTACACGGGCGAGAGGTGGGCTTCCAGTCGCTTCAGCTCCTGCTCGAACTGCTCTCCTGAAAGCTGCTCGTTGAACTGCACAACATAGTCCTTCAACTGGTTAACCAGCTTATGACCGTTGGCTCCCAGCGGATTATAGCGCTGCAGCACGGCCAGGAAGCGCTGGAGGGCGAGCAGACGCTCGCCGCTGATTTCGCTCACCTTGGCCACCTCGTTGTGCAGCACTGTGCGAATGGCCTGCTCCAGATCCGCCTGGTAGACGAAGTGCTTGTTCCGCTGCACCTCCTTGATGAGGTCGCTCTGCTCTGCGGTCTTTGCTGCTACGGTAGTCCGTGGTTGCACCAGCTTTACCGGCCTGGGTGTGATGTTTTTCTTCCGTAACACCTCCTGGATCTGCTTGGCGTAAGAATCGCCGCTCGCATTTTCCGACCCGTAGGCTTTAATCTCTCCCTTCCGATCGACCAGGCTCAGGGGCAGGCTGGTGGGTTCAATCTTGAACTTGGTCGCCGCCTTTGCATCAAGCACGCGGCGCACTTCCACCGCTGGCCAATCGAGCAGGAACAGGGCCGTTTCGATGCCCACCGTGGAGTTTTCCGGCTCGTGGACCAAGGCCACGTACTGCTTAACACTGCTGAGACCCTCGAACAGGCTGGAAGCGGAGTCGTTCTCCGTGACGGTGTGGAAGCTGGGCCAGATGGTGTTGTTGTGGCTGCTGGTCATGTTCTCCGCCACCAGCATGCCCGCTAGCAGTCCCCGTATCTCGGTCTCATCCTGCGTAAGCAGGCTCTGGCCGTAGTGCCCAGCACTGGGCTGGAACCCGGGTCCGAGATACCGCAGCGTGGGATAGCCCATCACTTCGTAGTTGCGGCAAACGCCGTTGTTCTCCTCCGCCGCACAATCGATGGCGGCGACAATCAGAACCTCGGACCATGGCAACAGGTGCTCCGCTATCACCTTGTAGGTGGGTGCGAACCTCCGGCAATGCCCGCAATATGTGTTGTAGAACTCGACAAGTGCCCCTCGGTTCTGGTTCACCACCGTGTCATTGAAGTTATCCACATTAAGGCGAACTACCTTGTCGTTGTCGTCGTAGAGACCCAGAGCTGGATCTTCCACCGCCGACTGCTGCTTGAGCATGGCCTCATATCGCGGCAGGGGAACTCCGGCGGAAGTGGGTCCCAGGAATCCCAGCAGCAGGCCGCCAACTGTAACAATTATCAGGTGCTGCGCCACCGACATTTTCCGGATTTGCTGGAGACGGTAGCGATTCGAACGGAATGCGAAGTGGAACGCGACTGTGCGATAAGTTTCGGTTTCAGCGCATTTGGAATGTTTTATGGTCAATTGTTTGATTAGTAAACCTTATACCAGTGTTGCCAGTTTATCGTATTTCAGGCCAGATTTATCGTATTTAAAAATCTAAGAAAATTAATACAATTAAATTAAAAACTCTAAAATCAAAAAATATTGAAGGTTTTCTTGCATGTTAATGTAGTTAATTCAATTAGCCTAATTGTTTTTAGTTTTATAGTAATTTTTAGCTTATTATTCCTCAGAATCCATCTTATTCGCTCATCTCTGTTTGGTATACAAAAAATTCAGAAAGTGAGACCGCCGGCAGCTGGGCACACTAAAGAGCTTAGCGCGGCCGTACAACCTGTTATTATCGATTTCTAAATGAACACTTTAGTCAATTAAAGCCGAGTTATGACATAAACTTCTTTTTTTTCCTAAACTATCCTGCCAGCAAATTGCTAAATAAAAGTATAAACAACTAAAAGGTACCAATTGATGAACCCATACATACAGGTTGACATTGTAAACATTGCCACAGCTGTGTTTTGTTTACAAGCTTCCTTATCGGTGCGGGGGTGAGCGGGGTGCGCAACGCCCCAACAGCTGATGACCACAAAAACTTAAAAGGTCACCTTGAGATTGGAAGAAGCAGAACGAATTTCAGCTGGTAACGTAAAGTTCAATTTCGCAGCTCGATTTTTAAGCCCAAAAAATAAGCAATATCATTCCAAATAATAGTGATAAATTTAAAAAAATCGAGACATTTGCATACCCATACATACACAAACCAATTTTTGCCTGAAAAGCGTGATAATTTGAATGAGTGCCGCGAGATAAGTGAGAAGTCTATAGACAAATGAGTGGGAACTTCTATAAATTAGCCAAAATTCGTTGTATATATATAAATGTTTTAAGGCCATCTACCGGCAAACAAGTGCAATTCCTTGACCTACATACAAATGCGCTAAATGTGTGCGGGTGTGTGTGAGTGCTTGCTTTGTGCAAAAAATTATTTTTATTCCCTGACCTGCTAGTAAAAATTCAATGTTGATAAGGTCTAGCAGCTAATCGCGAACACCTTTTTGTCTAATATTTCACGTAGGCGCCACATGTCGATAATGCAGGGAATTTCAGCAGATGCATTGCATTTTCCACATACAGTACCTAATCCCCCTTGATCAGACGCCCCTGTTGGCATTCGTCGTCGTTGTGTGAGTGTGTGTTTGTGTGCGTGACATTTAAGCGCGATTAAAACGTACATATTTTTGTTTTAATGCTCCATTTGAGATTGCGGCGACCAGAAATTCCTGGCAACCAAAAGACCCCGAAGAACCGTATTAGTAGTCAGTGGCCGTCATGCTGAACGAGGGATTCCATTGGCTCTGGAGGAGCATGCTCCGGATCTTGATGCGCTATCAGCTCTTTCGCTGGCTCTGGGGCCTCTTCGCGGCTATCGATAACGCAGTACCGTTGCAAATCGAAAAAGAGGTAGAAGCAGACAACGGATTGCCAGAGAGAAAGAGGAAGCAGGCCCCTCCGGAGGAGGCAAAATCCGCCGGAAGATCAGAGCCAGAATCAGTCGCGATTAGAACCGTTCCAAGTGCAAATGCTAAGGCAATGGGCAATGCAGGCAGTGCCGAGATCGTATCAAATCAAATCAACAGCCGCCGTGAGGTATTATCGCCCCCAGTGATCATCATCGGTGTGTTCCCAGTGTTCGTGTTCTGTGTCCCGAGTGTCCATAATCCATAGCTACATATGTGCCTATATACTGTGTGTGTGTCCGGAGTGTATGAGTGGAGGCCACCATGAATATAAAACATGCAATCCGTGCCGGCGATGCTGCAGTTACAGTGCCGGGTGCACCTCGCTTACAGCAAAGACTATACTTAGTCCTAGTGCCGGGTCTAATCCGATTAAGCCAGAAAAAACCTCAAAGATTCTGCTCGCACTGTGGTGGTGTTATAACAAGAAGATGCCTTTGTGTGTGCGTTTATCCGATTGATATTACTACCCAAAATGCATAATGTATAGTAGTAAAACCTAGGGTCAAGAAATGGATATAGTTTTTGTATCTGGTTTTTAGTGTCCCCACATAGCAATTGTATATTAAGATCGATAGAGATTATCAAGGGCGAATTTAAAGCGTCTTTCCTGGAGTTGTTAACAGGGGCTTTTTAAAGTGTTTTTGAGTACATTTTGTTAAAGAATCTACGAAAAGTATTATTGATGGATATCCCCTAAAAGGTTTCAAAACCGTCCCGCAAATTACAAGAGATTTCAAATTTCCTAGTCACATACTTGTTTAGTCTTCGAACTAACATTAATCTCATGTGAGCCTTTTAAAAAAGGTTGCTAATTAGCTTAAAGAGATCTCTGAGATAGTGCTGGCATCGGGATTATAAATAGTTCGACTGACTGTACATTCCATGCATACCAACGCCCATGTTCATGTGTAATCATCGATGTGACGCTTGGCGATTGTGTAACCGATTTCCGGATTTCTTTAGATGAGCACCATGGGCAAGGAGACGGAGTCGCACAGTATACCCATCAGCGAGGGCCAGAATGCCGAGCATGTCCTGTACCGCCTGAAGAGGGGCTCCAAGCTGAGTGTCCACCCGGATGCCTCGCTGCTGGGCCGGAAGATTGTCCTCTACACCAACTACCCCGCCGAGGGACAGAAGTTCGTGCGTACCGAGTACCGGGTTTTGGGATGGCAACTGAGCAGTGGCAAGCAAATCACTTCTGTGATGCATCCGGAGGCCCATGTCGTCGATACGGACATCTACAGCCAGGTGGAGTTGAAAATGTCGGGCACGTATCACTTTTACTTCCGATATTTGGAGAGGTGAGTTGTTTCAGGCAAGAAGTATTATTTAACCTTAAAGAATCTGTTTAACTGCAATAATTTTAATTGAACATTATATATTGATGATATATGACATTGAGAACATCCAAAACCTTGATTGATTTCAATTCAAAGCCAGAACTTTATTAATTAACGTTTAATTCCAGGCCAGACACTGGATGCTCTGGCGCCGATGGAGCTCTGTACGTCCAAGTGGAGCCTACCCTGCATGTGGGCCCGCCCGGCGCCCAGAAGACCATTCCCCTGGACTCGGTGCGCTGTCAAACGGTGCTGACGAAGCTCCTCGGACCGCTGAATACCTGGGAGGCCAAGTTGCGTGTGGCCAAGGAGGCCGGTTACAATGTTATCCACTTCACGCCCATCCAGGAGCTGGGTGGCTCCCGTTCCTGCTACTCTTTGCGTGATCAGCTTAGAGTGAGCTCCATCTACGCCAACCAGAAGGGCGGCAAGGTCAGCTTCGAGGAGGTGGAGAAGGTGATCAAGAAGTGTCGCCAGGAATGGGGGGTAAGGACATGCTGTCAGTGTATGCTTCCAGTTTTTAATGATAACTTACCAGGTGGCCTCCATCTGCGACATCGTGCTCAATCACACGGCCAACGAGTCCGATTGGCTGCTGCAGCATCCGGATGCCACCTACTCGTGCGCCACCTGTCCCTACCTGCGCCCTGCCTTTCTGCTAGACGCCGCCTTTGCCCAGTGCGGGCTGGACATAGCCGAGGGCAGCCTAGAGCACGTCGGAGTGCCCCAGGTCATCGATCAGGAGTGCCATTTGGAAGCGTTAAAGTACCAGTTGCACACCTCCTACCTGTCCAAGGTCAATATCCACGAGCTGTATCAGTGCGATGCCATGAAGTACGTGAACGAGTTCATGACCCAGGTGCGGACTCGCGAGCCGCCCAAGAACGTGGCCAACGAATCCCGCTTCGAGGAGATCCAACTGATACAGGACCCGGAATATCGACGCTTGGCCAGCACCATTAACTTCGAGCGAGCGCTGGAGATCTTTAATGCTTTCCATGGCGACTGCTTCGATGAGGAGTCGCGGTTCCGCAAGTGCGCTGAAACCCTTCGCCGTCACCTGGACTCCCTCAACGAGCGTGTGCGCGCCGAAATCCAGGGCTACGTCAACTATGCCATCGACAATGTCCTGGCCGGCGTGCGCTACGAAAGAGTCCAGGGCGATGGGCCGCGTGTGAAAGAGATCTCCGAGAAGCACTCGGTCTTCATGGTCTACTTCACGCACACGGGCACTCTGGGCAAGTCCTTGGCCGAGATCGAGGCCGATATGTACACCAAGGCGGGTGAGTTTTTCATGGCCCACAACGGCTGGGTGATGGGTTCCAGCGACCCGCTCCGAGACTTTGCCGAGGAGCAGCCGGGCCGCGCCAATGTCTACCTCAAGCGAGAGCTTATTTCGTGGGGTGATAGTGTGAAGCTGCGCTTCGGCAGGAAGCCAGAGGATAGTCCCTACCTGTGGAAGCACATGACCGAGTATGTGGAGACCACGGCGCGTATATTTGATGGCGTGCGCCTGGACAACTGTCACTCAACGCCGCTGCATGTGGCCGAGTATCTCCTGGATGCTGCACGCAAGATCAACCCGGAGCTGTATGTGGTGGCGGAGCTGTTCACCAATTCGGACGCCACGGACAATGTATTCGTCAACCGACTGGGCATCACCTCTCTGATTCGTGAGGCTCTCTCCGCCTGGGACTCGCACGAGCAGGGTCGTCTGGTCTACCGGTATGGCGGCGTGCCCGTTGGCGGCTTCTATGCCAACTCGTCGCGTCACGAGGCATCCAGTGTGGCGCATGCTCTGTTCCTGGACCTCACCCACGACAACCCATCGCCGGTGGAGAAGCGCTCCGTTTACGACCTGCTCCCGTCGGCTGCCCTGGTCTCCATGGCCTGCTGTGCCACAGGAAGTAATCGTGGTTACGACGAGCTAGTGCCCCATCATGTAAGTGATGCTTACCCCAAGGATTTCTAATAATTAAAAAATTATACCTATTACTATCTCTTACTGCAGATCCATGTGGTGGATGAGGAGCGCACTTACCAGGAGTGGGGCAAGGGCGTCGACTCCAAGTCTGGGATTATGGGTGCCAAGCGTGCGTTGAATCTGCTGCACGGCCAGCTGGCGGAGGAGGGCTTCAGCCAGGTATATGTGGACCAGATGGACCCCAATGTGGTGGCCGTCACACGTCACTCGCCCACCACTCACCAGTCGGTTATCCTGGTGGCCCACACGGCCTTCGGCTATCCGTATCCGAATGCCGGACCCACCGGGATCCGACCGCTGAGATTTGAGGGCGTGCTGGACGAGATCATTTTGGAGGCCAGTCTGACCACGAAAAGCGATAAGCCCTTCGACCGGCCGGCTCCCTTCCAGAAGGATCCCAACGTGATCAATGGCTTCACCCAGTTCGAACTGCATCTCCAGGAGCACATCCCACTGGCTAAGTCTACGGTCTTCCAGACCCAAGCCTTCGTGGACGGCAACAACACGGAGCTGAAGTTTGTCAATTTACGCCCGGGCACCGTAGTGGCCATTAGGGTCTCTGTTCATCCGGGTCCGCGTGCTAGCTTTGGCAAATTGCAGAAGCTTACGAACGACCTACGGCTGGGAGCAGGCGAGGAGTGGTCTCAGCTGCAGGCCATCGTCTCGAAGCTGGATCTGGTGGCCCTGAGCGGAGCTCTTTTCAGCTGCGACCAGGAGGAGCGCGATCTGGGGCATGGAGGCTCTGCTTACGATATACCCAACTTTGGCCAGATTGTGTACTGCGGCCTGCAGGGCTTCGTCTCTCTGCTGACGGAAATTTCGCCCAAAAATGACCTGGGCCATCCGCTGTGCAACAATCTGCGCGATGGCAACTGGATGATAGGTTTGGTATCCATTCAAATACAGCTTTGAAGTCGTGTCTCTAAAGGATTCTCTTCACAGATTACATTGCTGATCGTTTGAACAGCTACGAGGATCTGAAGCCACTGTCTGCCTGGATGAAAGCGGCTTTTGAGCCTTTGAAGAATATTCCACGTTACCTGGTGCCCTGCTATTTCGATGCCATCGTCAGTGGTGTCTACAATGTGCTCACCAACCAAGTCAACGAGTTGATGCCCGAGTAAGTGACTTTAAAGGCCCTTTTTCTGACAAGTTGATGCATATTCCTTTGGTATCCCTTTCAGTTTCATCAAGAACGGCCACAGCTTCACCCAGTCACTGGCCCTGTCCACGCTGCAGTTCCTGTCCGCCTGCAAGTCGGCCAATCTGCCCGGCTTCAGTCCTGCCATCAGTCCACCCAAGCCGCCGAAGCAGTGTGTGACCCTGTCCGCCGGTCTGCCGCATTTCTCCACCGGCTACATGCGCTGCTGGGGTCGCGACACCTTCATCGCCCTGCGCGGCTCCATGTTCCTGACCGGCCGCTACAACGAGGCCCGATACATCATCATCGGCTTTGGCCAGACCCTGCGGCATGGGTTGATTCCCAATCTCCTGGACAGTGGCAGCAAGCCGAGGTTCAATTGCCGTGACGCTGTCTGGTGGTGGATGTACTGCATCAAACAGTACGTCGAGGCTGCGCCCAAGGGTGCTGAGATCCTGCGGGATAAGGTGTCGCGGCTCTTCCCTTACGACGATGCGGAGGCTCATGCCCCCGGCGCCTTCGATCAGCTGCTCTTCGACGTGATGCAGGAGGCCCTGCAGGTGCATTTCCAGGGCCTGCAGTATCGGGAGCGTAACGCCGGCTATGAGATTGATGCCCATATGGTGGATCAGGGCTTTAACAACCACATTGGCGTGCATCCGGAGACCGGCTTCGTTTTCGGCGGCAACAACTTTAACTGCGGCACTTGGATGGACAAGATGGGCTCCTCCCAGAAAGCCGGGAACAAGGGAAGGCCGAGTACGCCACGCGATGGATCCGCTGTGGAGCTAATTGGCCTGCAGTACGCCGTGCTTCGGTTTATGCAGGGTCTGGCCGAGAAGGAGCAGATCCCGTACACGGGCGTTGAGCGCAAGGGGCCGTCGGGCGAGCAGACCAAGTGGACCTACAAGGAGTGGGCGGATCGCATCAGGGACAACTTCGACAGGCACTTCTACGTGTCGGAGTCGGAGACCGGTTCGCTGGCCAACAAGAAGCAGATCTACAAGGACAGTTACGGAGCCACCCAGAGCTGGACGGACTTCCAGCTGCGCTGCAATTTCCCCATCACCCTGACTGTCGCCCCGGAGCTGTGCAATCCCCAGAACGCCTGGCGTGCCCTGGAGCAGGCCAAGAAGTACATACTGGGACCGCTGGGCATGAAGACGCTGGATCCAGAGGACTGGAATTACAGGGCCAACTATGACAACTCCAACGACTCCACCGATTGCACGGTGGCTCATGGCGCCAACTATCACCAGGGACCGGAGTGGGTCTGGCCCATTGGATTCTATCTGAGAGCGCGCCTAATCTTTGCCAAGAAGTGTGGCCATCTGGATGAAACCATTGCAGAAACGTGGGCTATTCTGCGTAACCATCTGCGGGAGCTGCAGACGTCCCACT
This sequence comes from Drosophila jambulina, assembly GCA_018152175.1. Lineage (NCBI taxonomy): Eukaryota > Metazoa > Arthropoda > Insecta > Diptera > Drosophilidae > Drosophila > Drosophila jambulina. The sequence goes on along the minus strand of JAECXH010000113.1, from coordinate 22,133,229 downwards.
GGCGAGGCCTGCCCGAGTTGACCAACGACAACGGTTCCTACTGCGGTGACTCGTGTCGCACGCAGGCCTGGAGTGTGGCTGCCATCCTAGAGGTGCTGTACGATCTGCACTCCTTGGGAGCGGACGTGGCCTAAGGATATCCCAGAGAGAGAGAGAGGAAGAGAGATCCACCGTTGCATACTCAAACCCTAGACCTGTTAGTTGTTACACCTTGGATACGGATTGGGAATGATTTTCCTAACCAGCTTTGTCCTTGTCACTTTTGCTAATTCCTAATCTATTAAAGTTGCAATTGTTTTTAAACTATCCCAAGCTTTACTTCAAGAGCGCGCATTGTTTGGTGTTTCCTTGTTTTTGTTTCGTGGGTAACCTTTCTGTTTCCAATACTTTTAGTAAAACGAGTGCCAACCTTGTTTAAGAGAAGTAGCTGTCGCGGCACACCCGCATGCAAGAGCACTGCGGAGGATCAATTAAGCCGCTGTTAAAGCGGGGAACATCGCGTTCCGCATACTTGAATGCTCTTGGGATCTCCGAGGAAGTTGCAGCCAAGCACTTGGCACGTGGCAAAGGCACTGGCGCTGGCACTGGCTTTCGGGCCTGACCCACCTTAGGCTTATCCTGATCTCCCTTCCCCTTTAGCTTAGGCTGGAAAGCACGGACTTTCAAAATCAGAAGAAAATTATGGTCTAGGCTACCGGCTACTTACACCGCTCCATATTCTCAGGACTGTCAAGGCTGCCTCGCAGGTCAAATCGCAGGCCTTCTCCAACACATATTGCTGGACAACATTGAGTATGATGGACATTTTGAATGGTGAATTCTGGGCTATGGGTTTACACACGAAATTTGATTTTGCGACTGACGAACACAATACCAAGGTATCCAAATATCAATATAAATATATATTAAATTTCTATATACTCTCGCCTAGCCTACTGCATCGCACTTACTAACTAAATAAATACGTGTATAGTTTATGTACATAAAGCTTACGTAAGCTGCGGAGGTCGGGTTCCGTTGGTACTCGGTTGGTAGGCTTCGTTTTCAGTGGTTATCTCGACGTCTTCATCCTTGACAGACTTGAGATCGCGTCCTATACTCTCCAGGTTTAAGCTCATACCAGCTGCTGCCGCCAATTGGTTATTATTCACTTCATCTAGCTTTGGTTCACTAAGGCAGTTCTCGCCAGCCTCTCGCTTGATCCTCGACACGGGCTGATCCGTCCTCAGGTTGAGCAGCTCTCGCCGAATGGCCTCCACGTTGTCCTCGATATTTGGCTTCTTAGTCTCTGCGACTGTTCCATTAACGGCCTCCTTGGCCCCTAGCGTTGCATTCACCATTAGGGCCAGTGGTAAGGGTAGCCGTTTGATGAGGGACGCCGTGTCCACACTGGTGTTCTTCAAGAGTTCGCCCGTTTTATAGGACAGCGGCTCAAAAACGCCGGCATGGGCTTCCTTCTCATCGCGCAAATGAGCATTTTCGGTGAGTATGTCCATTAGGGAAGCCTTGGGCCTGCGCTCTGCCTTTGCCTCGGCAACAGGTGGCGGCTGCTCTTTGAGTTCCTTTGATTTTTCAGAATTTGGCTCCTTTTTTAGTTCCTCCTCAGCCGGCACAGCTGGCTGGCTAAGTGGACTCTTTTTGGCCAGCTCTTCGTTCAGCTCGCCCACGGTCTTGGCCAACAGTTTCTTTGTCTCTTTGAGCTCTTTTTGCGTTTTCAGAAGCTCATCTGCATTGGCTTTGCTCTCCTTTTGCTCCTCGGCGGCCACTTCCTCCTCTTTCTTGATGGCCGCTCCGTCAATGGTATTGCTCGCTGGTACCATTTTGAGACTCTCTGTTGGAGCAGCTGCAATGGGCGGTGGGTTCTCCTTGGGCTTAAGAGCTGCCAGGTTGACATCAACAGGTTTCACTTCCGGTGGCTTTACTTCCGCCTCTTCTCTTAAGGGTTTCTTCGCCTCACTACCCGCCTTTTCACTATCCAAAGGCACCACATGAACCTCATCAATGGGCAGCGGTGGTAAGGGTGGCTCCGATGGCTTCTCCTTTGGCTTCTCGATTATCTTTTCCCTCAAGGGATCCTTGATAATTTCGGGATTCTGAATTTCCAGCTTCTGCAGCAACATTTTCTTTTCACTTTCAGCCAGATCACTGGCCAAATGTTTGGGGAGCTCCACTGGCACTTGGCCCTCTGGATACAGCGGGGTGGCCAACTGGACCACATCGAACTCCGGCCCCGAACTCTGCTCATCGATGGCACTAAGGTTGGCGTAGGTGCCCAGGATCATGAGCATAAACCCGCTGACAAACACAAACTGGGCGAGAGTGCGTTCCATTGATTCCTTTTTGATGATCTTGCGGAAACTGGAGGCGGGGAACATAATACAAATGGCCACGCCAATGGTGGAGCCAACCAGGCCAATAATAAGCTCCACGGACGGAATGACCAAGGCCACGCATAGCGAGAAACCCACAATGAAGATAGTAATAAGTCGGAAGCGCTGCTCAGGTATGTAACTGCTGCTCTCCGTGTGTCCCTGTCAATGAAATGTCCATTAATTAGTCACAGGGCACTTTAGGGGATCGTTATCTTACCTTTCTGTAAAGCAGCGAGTAGATACTGGCTCTGCAGGGAAAGATAACCAGAGGAAAGCTAAATGCAATCGACAGCACAAATCCTATTTTGATAATATCACTGCCGAAAGAGGTCGACAAATTCACCAAAATGTTGCCTTTGAGTACATAAGAGAATAAATAGATCAGAAAATGCGTCAACAAAGCTGGTCTTTTGTTCTCACCTGAAAAGGTGTGGGTGCAGAAGGCCACATAGCCGAAAAAGCCAACGGATATGTAAACAAACGTACAGATCCAAGTGGCGTTGCGCACTATGCCGTTCAACTTGTCGAGACTCTGGTTGTTAATGCTCTCGAAGACCTCAAACAGCTGCCTGCACGCGGATACAGATTGATTAAATATTTACTTCAAGGGATTCGCAGGTCTGCGAGTACGCACATTTGGCAGGAGAGCGCCATGCTGAAGATGGGCAAGCACTGGAGCACGCCCGCGGGCTCCCAGTAGAGTACCTTTTCTGTCCAATCGTTGGCCGCTATGTGACTTTGTGCCTCCAGCACGATCTTGAGCATCAGGCAGACGTAGAAGCCAATGGAAGCTGTGCACACAGCTGACAGGCTATCGACGTTCCGGAGCATGCCCAGCGGCACGATGCAGACCACAGTAACCACCACCATTACCTAGAGTTTAAGATTAGTAGCGATTCATATACGGAACTAAGGTCTTCCTTACAAGGCTGCGCAGATGCAGATGGTCGGCCACGTTTAGCGTAAACAGCTTGGCTATTATCTGAGGACCCAGATCTCCCACGACCACAAAGTATGTGATGCAGGTTCCAATCAGATAGCCAATGATGCACAGCTCCACCAGCAGCTTGCCGGAAGCGCCGAACGCGTGCAGGCCGAGCAGCTCGAAGCTCTTCCTACGTGTCAACAGCGAGGTCTTGATCAAGTAGTGGCAGCACACCCTCGTGATGCCATTGCTCAGCACGAGCAGCAGGATGGACAGCAAGATGCCGCATTTCTGGAAGCAAAAGGGCATGGCCAGGATCCCCACTCCTATTATGCTGTTGGCTAGCGTCATCACGTGTCCGGAGTGGGCCAGCATCTTGTCGTCTCCGGAAGGGACGTCTCACTTTCTCTCTCTTGGATTGGGCTCCACGCGTCTGGCCGCGTAGGCAAATGGTAAGAAGAGATAGCTATAGACAAGGGGGGTCGGACGAGTGCTGTACTGATAAGCACCTACCTGCGACAGCTAGCGAAACGGTGCGAACTAATGTACGACTGCGTTTTTGCCACTAAAATTAAGGCCGATATAGTAACCGAAACTGAACCGATGACTTGGACTTGTGCACTTGTGCAAGCAAAACTGTAAACAAAGTAATCCGGCGGCGACGGCGGCGGCGGTGGAAGAGGTATTGGCGCTTACATTGAGTGGGCAACCGTTGTTCAGCAAACATTTGTTTCAAATACGTCTGCGGGCGTAGCGCCGGAGAGCTTGCGCATTTTATTTTATTTTAAAACGAATTTGTCGTCATCAAAAGACCAACAATGTGACCAGCTCTCGCATGCTGCACAATGCATAATAATACTGGTTGCGGCTTTTGCCAAAAAACAGCTGACTACCTAATTCTCGAACCGTTAAAACATCGACTAATTTTTTTTATTTTGCCAGATTTTTAAAAAATTTTAAAACTGACCTAGAAAGTTTTTGGAATTAAAATTAATGCTTCTTTGGTATAATACAAATAATGTAGAAGTCTGAATAATCACTAAAAATCGTGTAATTAATTTTTAAAACCTGGGAATATCGTTATAAAATCGATACATCGGTTATGAAATCGATACATCGGCGGTGCTATCGAAGTTTTCCCAGCACTAGCGAAAACATCGATGACATCGATATCGAAAGTTTCTCCACCTCAGTTTTGCGTACTTGCATTTAAGAAATCCTCAACCCGAATCCGTGAAACCGTGAATAGTCAATAAATTGATTGGCAATCGAACCAGCGCCCCTTCCGTTCACAGTGACCGCGAGTGCATCGAGTGCAGAGATCAATCGAATCGGAATAAAGTCGCAAAGGTAATTCGAAATATGGGCGTGCAAAGCGAACGAGCAAAGAAAATGGCGTAATCACGCACTCGCAGGCCCCAAAAGCAGCCGAAAGGCAAGCAACAAACGCAACGCAAACGGAATCCCAATCCACGAAACCCAAATCAGCGAGTCAGCAGTAGTACTTTAAAACGAAAAAACTAGCCACAAGAGCTTGAAAAAGTGAAAAAAGTGTGGGCCAAGCAGTGCTTTTTGTGTGCTGCAGCCATATTTGTTCCGTGAAAATGAAAACGATACACACACACAGCCACACACAGGCAGTACGTACGGTCTGGGACGGATGTATATAGGCAATACATACAAACAGGCACCAAACAGTGTGTGTGCAAAGCAAAGAATTAACTGAAAAAAGAAGCACCTCTCGTATCGGATCGTATCTTTCGTCCCGTTGTTCGCAACACAGGCAATTTCATTTCATTTCTGCTGTGCTGTGTTCCGTTTTGTTCAGTTCAGTTCGTTTCCAACGCGATTCTCGATTCTCGTTCAACGTACGTTGGTACATAAAAGCTGCATATACATGAACACACGCACGTACAAATGTACTTATGTATGTACACATGTACTTTCAATATCGACGATGGCATCACAAAAACACGACGCGCACAAACACGCACGAACGTACAAACATACATACGCTCGGACATAAAGACGGCACAGCAGAGTGCTGTGAGTGTGAGTGCCCGCTTGTATGTATGCGGGACGGACTGGTTGTGTTGTTGTACATAACGGAGAGTTGAACACATAAGGGCTGGCTGGCTCAATATAGAAGCAAAAGCATGTGGCTGCGCTGCCAGCGCCGCTGCCTGCAGCGCGTAAGGGATTTTATTACGTCGGTTCAGTCGCTCAGTTCGTTTTATATTTTTGGATATTTACACATGTCCATATGCATGTCGCCCTCAACACCCTCCCCCCCTATCGTCTGCATCGTCTCCCCCACATGCATCTTGCCCGCCGCTGTGTCTCTCTCGCTCACTGTGCGTGTATGCGAGTGCAACGTAACGGGAAACTGGCGACTGCAACGTTAAAACCATAACGTGAAACCGTAATGGGGCTCTGGTGAGGGAGTGGAAGAGGGAACATCCCCCCCGCAAAGCGTAAAACCAACAAAACAACTCACGTAGGGCGCTACAGTCGCGGCCATACAAACAGTGTCGACTCGTTACAAAACAGGACAAAATGTGCCAATGGAACCAGTGAAATCGTAAAAAGTCACAGAAAATTCCTCGTTAAAGTGAATCACAAAATAAAAAAGTAAAAAATTAACGCTAAGACAGTGATTTGAAACGAACGTGTATATGAACATTTTCCTGAACATGACTCAATTGCTTAAAATTTGATTAGTCAGCAGCAGCAGTCTCAAAAGATCCCGGAGTTCAGAGACTTATCAAGGGCATTTGATTAGATTGTGTGTAGCACACACACACGCAAACGCAAAACCCCCTTACAAAAACCGAGCGAAAAGCGTTGATTTTTTAGGCCTGCCAGCAGCATTCCAAGGGCTTCGAACCGCTGGCAACCAGCATCGAAAAATCGAAAAGAGCTTGCTGCTTCTCTGGCTGTAGTTTCCCCCTCAAGTACAACCAGTTTCTTGTTTTGTTTCTGTCTTATTGTCTTTTTTTTGGCCGAACACAAGGCCAAAGTTCACGCAGCGCCAAACAATGGTTCTCGCAGCAGTTGTGAGCTTCATATTATCGCCTTATCTTATCACGTGGGTTGGGAATTCGTAGAGCATCAGCCCAAATATCAATCAGTGCCGGGCGACTCCGAATGCTATCTCTCTGTAACTCCAACTTTGACCAACCTCCACTTCCCACTGGCAACTTACTCCGGTAATTGCGCAGAGGAATGTGAAATAATCTAATCGGATCGGGAAATGTGTGTGAAAAATGCTGTGCCATCGATTAAAGTCATACAGCACTGCAGCAGCAGTAGCAGTTCTGTTCTATGCAAATCGTAGAAAGCTGTCCGCCGTCACATTGATAATTAGGAAATTTGGTTAAACAGTTGACCAATCCACGGATTCAGGTTTCAATTTGCCAGCTTTTTGCTTTAACAAGACAAATGGATCTCAAATATCCTTGAATACGACTCGATTTTTTTCTAGCCACATTATTGAAAGTTTTCCTAAACTATCCAATTTCAAGAGATTTTCCTATTTTTCTGCGTAACAAGCCACACATCACAAAAATATTCACTTCTCTTTCTCTTTTCATAATAATTAGTTGCTGAAACGGCTGTCCGTATCAGTTTAATGACATTATTTGCCATAAACCAGTCTGAAATATATTTTAAAATTAATACACATCTTTTTTAGTGCTTACCAAAAATTTGTACACTGATATTATTATATGTTTATTGTTTTATTGATAGTGTGACTTTTTAGTGTTTTGATTACTAGATTATAATAATACTTCTTTAAACTATTCCCTGATCCGTGATCGTTTTAGTATCAGCTTTTTAGTTTTTCGATATCGATACACAATAGCTTTTTATTGAGTTTAAAGTGAACGTTGGGCTTAACCGGACATTGAGAAAGTAAATTGATTTAATGATACTTTATTTGATACGCGATATGACTTATTTTTATTTTTGATTTTACAAGATATTGGAATAATGCTTGTTACCTACAAATCTTAAGATTTTATAATTAACTTCGACGTTAAATTACGCGAAAGTTTCCCTCTAAAATAATAAATATTAAATTTATACGCAAGCAATTGAGGTAAAAGATTTATAAATTTTTAAATTTCTATTATTATAATTACATTAAGATCATAATTTCTCATCGGATTTCACAACACTTCAATTTGCTGATTCATGCCGTATGGGTTTCTTCTTGGCAAAAAGCTGTATTAGTTCGAAGGTCTTCCCCGTTGAACTTTCGACCCGCTGACCAGGCTTGTGACCGGAGAAACTTTTGCCCCAACCAAGGCAGGCCAGGCAGGGAGCAGTTTCCAGGCACACAGCTGCAGCAGTTTCGATCGGAGAGCGACCGAGTTTGTTGCAGCAATCGCACACACTCACACAGTAGCCCTTCGGTTGACACAGCCACAGCAGCATTCACATCCATAGCAGCTACATCCTGCGTCCCGCCTCGACGACAGCAACCCCGCATATACACACAGATACATACATACGTTTGCAGCAGCAGCAGCTTTCTTCCCTTAGTCGAATCGAAAAACTCGATTTTCATCCCCGTGGTGAGCTGAATTTAGTTTTAATTTCATTACAGGCCAGGCAAAGGGCGAGAGCGGTGGGAAAAACATGCGTATTAAAGTCGCCATCGCCTGGCAAGGCTATAACGTAGGGCTGAAATTCATTCGAGCGATTAGATATAGATATATTATAGGTGCGGGATTTCTGTTCAGACGGCAGTGTGGGGATTATGAATGGGGGGAGCCATGTGCGTGCGCGTGGTCTCCGGCGGAATTGGAATCGGAATCAGAATAGGAATAAGAGTCGTCATAGCCAGAGTCAGATGATAACGCCAAATACATACACGTACTGCCCGCACCCGTAACCATAACCATTCCATTCCCATGTACTAGTTGGGTAATCTCCCTCTGGGATGGGGCCGCAGCCTTATCGCAGTGCTGGGTTTGGAAGTAAAGAAAAACAAAGCCATACGCTGGGAACCTATTTTTGGCCTGCTACTCGCAAAACAATTCTCTGCAGGATTCGCAACACCTGCCAGCTTCATATATTTTCTTGGCTATCTTTTGTGCCAGTGCACTTTTGACATTCCCCACCCCCAACCACTTGTTTCCAAAAAAGAAATGAAAAGAAAAGAAAAAGAAAAGGAAACGAAAAACAAAAGGTAAACAGGCCGAGAAGTAAAGACCTGCTGGCGAAAAACCGAAAATTGCAAATGCAGCAAATTTTCAAAAATATTTACCCACACTCATAGCAGTGTGTGTGTGTTTGAGTGTGCGTGTGCTCCCATTTCGGTTTAGGGAATATACACTTGAAAGGGACCTTTCTACACTGAAAAGGGACCTGAAATCCGAGCACATCTCGGAACATCTGTTCAGAAACGGACGTCGCCGTCTTGTTATGTTTTGTGTGTTGATTTCACCAGCCGAAAAATATTGAATACATGCCGCTGCTGCAGTCCATATATATATATACTCGGTGGAGATACATGCACACACAATGCAAAGTGTGAAACAAGACTCTTTTCTCACATACCTGCTTTTTATTTTATTCCAGGTAAATCGACGTCGACGACAGCGGAATACCTAAGAGCCACACAGCCACAGAGAGCGACAGAATAAAGAAACAAGGAAACATTTGCACGCCAGCGGAGCAACTGCACCAGCCAGACCCAGCGAGCCAGCGACAAGAAAAACCACTTCAACAAAAGAGGATAACATACTGGAAGTGCTCCAGCACACACACACACTCAGGCCAGGCCAGCATACACACCACACCACGCTCGCTGTTTGTACGTGCCCGACGACGGTGGGAAAGTAAACCGACATCTTTTTACGAGCGCCGAGAGTTTTGCAATCAGAAGAAGTCGGAGAGCCGAGGCGATCGGCCAGCCCTTTGATAAGCGAGAGAGCATTCACGGTGACGCGGCGGCGCAGAGAAACGAAAAAGAAGGAGAGGAACAGGTTGCCAAGTCGAACGCGCAACGAATTTGGAAATCGAGTCAGCCAGCCGAAAGTGCGTGAGCGTGTTCGCTTCGTAGCTTCGTAACAGAGACCCGAAACCCGGACTTGCATTTAGCCCAGCCCAACAGCCAAACAACGACTTGAAGGGTTCCAAACCCCGAAAACCCATGACCAGCAGCTGAGCCATCGGTGCGCAGCTGAAACGGAAACCGCACTTAGACCTCAGACTTCAGAGCCGCACACACACTCACTCACAGCCACTCCAAATGAAAACGCTAGTGCTCAGCCCAGACGACCTGCAGAACTTCAACAAGTTCATCTATGACCCTAAGTCGGCGGCTCAGCTGGCCGCCAGTGCCGGAGCCATTGGAGCAGCAGCGGCGGCGGCAGCAGCCGTACATGGCCCTCCCGTAGGAGCGGGCACCACAGTCCAGCTGCTCCAGGGTGGAGTCGGCAACGGCATTGCTGTCAATCCCGGTGTAGTGCCAGTCTCCGTACCCGTACCCACTAGTACAGCCAGCAGTGCTAATAACCTCATGGCCCTGCACTACTACCTGAAGCATCCGGGCATCCAGCAGATGCCCATCCCGCAGCAACAGCAGCAGCACCAACAGCAGCAACAGCACCACCAGCAGCACCAGCAACAGTTGCTGGCCCAGTCGCAGACGCAGCTAAAGCAGCTGCAGCTCAAGCAGCCCACAATCCATCAGCACCAGCAGCACATCAGCTACCATCACCACCATCCGTACTACCAGCAGCAACCGCAGCAGCAACAGCAGGTGCCACCGCCTCAGCCACAGCCTCTAAAGAGTCAGCAGCCACAATCGCACCTGCCTGTGCACGCCCTCAACCAGAACTCTAACTTCTCGGCCGCCAGCTCGAGTACGGGTGGCACTGCCTCCAGTCATGCGCCCACCCAGCAGTCGAACGGATCCAGCGTCTCGCCCACCATTGTATCCCGGGTAGCGGCCGTTGGTGCTCCCAGTAGCAGCAATATTGCAGCAGCTGCCAATGCGCTTTTACGCGCGTCAGCCGCCTCTGTCGCTCCGAGCTCATCCGCCTCCTCGTCCTCGTCCTCATCATCCGCGTCGTCGAGCTCCTCGTCCAGCAGCTCTTCCTCCAGCGCCAGCAGCTCAGCGAACTGTGCCAAGAAGCTTAAGACGGAGCCTGTGCTGTCCCAGTACAACCAAACGGAGCGCCTCAATTTCGCCAATACGTACATCGTGTGGAGCGAGGAGCACTGGCGACGGGTGGTGTTCCACGACGAGCGTCGGTTCAATTTGGACGGACCTGATGGCTTCTCCTACTATTTTCACGATTTGCGCAACTACGAGCGCACGCTGTCACAACGGCCGCGCGGAAATTCTGTGTACATCTATCTGATGGTCTGCGTGGGAGGAGCCGTGCACCTGGAGGTGTCGTCCGCCAAACAGCGACCGGAATCCTGCATTGAAGCAATCATGAGGGAGCGACCGAATATTGTCACGAAACTAGGCGGGAGCACGGAGTTTGTTCTGCAGGACCACAACTGGATGTCGCACGCCCTGCCCACCGCTCAGGATCTACTGAATGCCGAGGGCTTGAAGACACAAAAGTGGCCGACCATTGCGCACGATCTAAACATTATGGAGAACGTGTGGGGCTGGCTCATCCGCGAGGTGTTCGACGGCGGCAGGAAGTTCTCGCGCAAGGACGACTTGATATTCCGTATCAAGGAGGCGTGGTCCCGCCTGCCCCTCGACCTGATCACCAACCTGTACAGCACGCTGCCGGAACGGATCACGGAGCTCTACTACACGCAGGGCGTCTACACGAATTGTTGACAGCGGCAGCAGCAGCAGCGTTTGGAGGGAGTAGCAAGTGGATCGGGTTACTCCAGGCAGAGGAGGCGAGATTGCGTCCGAGGAGAACCTCGGATGCCAGCCTCCACTGGAGAGGAACCGAAAACGATGGAAGCAAATCTTTATATACAATTTAACTTAACTTTTTGTGTATAGCTTTAAGAAGTGCGCGCAACGGCGGAGCGATGCGGACTGGACTTGGACCTTAGACTCGGAACTGAAGGCAAGAAAGACAGACAGAGACGAACGGAGGGACGGATGGACCGACCTGGGTTATAAGTTATATCAAGTTTTTTAGTTATTTAACAAATTTACGAAAGAGAAAAGAGAAACAGCAACACGATACACACATCGTGTGGCCATATCGCTTTGTAATTAGTGTTTTTCCCCACCCACCCCTAACTCTACCCCCCATATAGCCCTCTTAATTATTAAGCCTTAGTTTAAGATGTCGTTTTCCTTTACCCCCCGCTATTAAGTACATTTATACACAAATATATTAGTTACAAACCATTTAATTTGAGCCCCCAATTCTCCCCCTTTGTTGATTGTTTTTTAGCGGTAGACAGAAACAGAACAAAATTTATAAATGCCAAGTTAGCGAGCAGAGAAGATATAAAATAAAAAGGAAAGAACACTGTAACTAAAACTAAAGTATTATTTTAAGGCATAGTTTTTGTTGTAGCAAATTACTGAGAAAGAGAATCCTTACACAGACGCACTCAAAAGAAGAACGAGAGAATCCTATCATGTAAAATTGTTTACGAAAGAACAGAAACAGAAATTATGATTAAACTAATTATCAATGTAATTAAAACATATTAAACGAGAGAAACCGATAACAAGCTGAATAAAAAAGAGCAAAGGCAACTTAGTGTTAATGTGTAAGATCAAAATAAAACAAAAACGAAAGCAACTAACTGAAGAGCGTATAGTAGAGACGTAGAGAACGATGAAATCATGCTGAATAAACACTCGACACTCCTTCGAACCCCAACCAAATCCGAATCCCCCGATCCCCAACTCGAACGCAAGTTTCCTAGGCAGCTAAGAGGAAGACACAGACTACCTACGACTCTGAACCACAGACAACTTGATAGATAGTACGCCATATTATGGTTTATACGTACGCACCCAAAACTTAGCAATACAATTGAACTGAACTTTGCCAGGCACTTGGCGAGTGCGAGCGCAACTCTAATCTGTAGAATACTGGAGCCACTATGAAAGTATCCTTGAAATAAAATGCAAACTATAATAACATACAACTCAACGTATCTCTCTCTCTGTCTCCTCTCATGTGTTATACGCGATTGAATGTGATTTCCCTTGTTTTCGCTTCTGCAATATCTTTATACCATGCATATACAACATATACAAACAAGGACAAGAGAAATCAACAAATGGAATTATTATGATTAATTAATAAAACGAGAAATGCAATTACCAATAAAAACTACCAGCAGATACGTAAAGAATACGACAAGTCCTTTTAGTTTTCTTGGTTTCGAGTAAAATCTTTATTAAAAACGTACGGATGCATTATAAAAATGCGGTATTCCTGTATACATATAATACTTGATACTTTTTTCACTGTGTAAATATCTATTTGTATACTTTGTATATAAAATATTTATTTATGTATTTATTCTACTTGGTCTATTGGCACGGGAAAAGCGATATGGAATTGTGTAAATTGTTTCGGTTTTTTTTTGCGTTTTAGTGAACAGATCAAATTTAATAGGGAATACATATTGGAAGGATCCCTCAAAATTAGAGCTACCTTAATCATATATATTATATTTGCTCAGAGAATCGGTAAATAAACCTTTTTCTAAGACAAGAAAAAAATTGTATGTCTACAAGGTCCTTTTTTTAATTTGATTGTTAACGTAAAAATAGCAAAAAAGGCTTTCTTTTAAATGCAAGTCTATATTCTAGGCACTTTGAGTCTGTGGCATTCATAGATCACTAGCTCTTTTTGCTAATATTGTGTGTCATCATAAATTCAATGATTGTGCGTTACAGTTTTTATCCGTGTGCAGTTATGTAATGGGGAAATACTGTAGTCAGGAATTAATTGTTTCCTTATAAAATCACGCTGCGCACGCAGGTGGGACTGCAGAAGGGCATGTCCTGCTTCACGCAGAATCTACCACCGATCAGCGACTTGGAGCACCCGACACCTGCGCAAACGAAGCACTGTCCATGCCAGTGGATATCACCCCAGGCCACGCCCTGATCTGCTGGCCCTATAGCCAGGCGACAGCGCTGGCAGGCGACGGCAAAGAAGTGATCATAGCACTGCAAGCACAGCGGCATATTGGAGTTCTCATCGGGAATGTACTGCTGTCCGGCCAACGGCTCATCGCACTGATAGCAGCAAAAGTGCTTGATGTGGAAGGTTGCACCCTCCGCAGCGGTGTACTCCTTGGTGAAAATTAGCTCGTCGCAGGCGCGGCAGCGTGGAATCTTTAGCTTGATGGCCAAATCGCGACCACAGTAGACTTGACCCTGATGGAAGAAGTAGACCAAGTCGGCCAGCAGCTCACGACACGTCTGGCATTTGAAGCAGCCCGGATGCCAGGCAATCTCCTTGCCGGCACGATCAGCTTTGACGGCCACCTCGCCATAGGCAATGGGTTCGTTACAGTCAAGGCACAAGATGATGGGCTGGGGATCTGGAAATATTGGTAAGTGATATATTTAAAGTGTTGATGATGCAATTCTAGCTGGCGAAGGTGTCAAAATCCACAAAACATGAGCAACGAGGCGACATACAAACAAATAATGCAAACAAGCTAAAAATGCCATCATCCCGAACTTACCTTTGCCCGCAGCGGCCTCCTCCCCCTGCAGGCGCAGCTGCTGGAACTGTTCTGGCATGCCGTAACAATCTGGATACATGTTCATGTCTTCAATGCCGGGAATGCTGGCGAACCTACCCGGGTTGGCGCTGAAATCTTCACTGGTACAGCCTGGCGTTGAGGGCTTCGAGTGAAAGCCAGAATCGCTGCTCTGGGACGTAGGCAACTCGCCGAGAGTGGGTTTCGGGTAAGAAATATCCCTACTGCCATTGGCCATATCAGCAAAGACTTTGTCGATATCTTCCAGCAATTGGTTGTCGTCCAGAAGCCAGTCGTGTACTTGCTTCAACGGCTGCAGCAACTGGCATTGGTCGTGAGCTATGCCCTTGTCCTGCAGCGAGCGGAAAAGCCTGTCGTAGTATGGAGCATTGGACACGGCCGATTGAAGCATGTTTCTGTCCAGTCCCACGGACTGGAGTTGAGCCTTGGTGGCCGGAGCCAGGCCTTTGAGTTCCGTGAGACTCGCCACCGCAGCTGGAATATTGGAAATAACCACCGCAGAAGGAGCACGCCCGGATCGCGCCTCCTGCAGCGCCTGCCTCAGTGGTTCTGCCTGGAGAATTTGTGCAAAGACCGGGTCGCGATCGTAGTCCGTGTTGGAGGGCAGCCCGCAATCGTACACAACAGTGGATACGCCGCCAAACTTAACCCTCCGCATGGGCGTATCCTGGCGCATCTGGGATCCAAATCTGGCCTGCACTGGGTTCTTCAGCGTAAGCGGTGAGTTAAAGGGCGTGCCCGGTGCGGATTTCATTGGCGTCATTTGCTGCTGCTGCGGGGAACAGATAGTCTTGATATCTGCTCGGAACTGCGGATTGTTGGTGTACTCCTTGCGGAACTCGGCGATGGGTCCCAGCTTGGGATCTCGCGAGATTTTGAGGTTCTTTTCCTATTAAAAACAGGGTTTTTACAACAAAAAATTATATTTTATATTTAAACTAACTTACCTGCAGCATTCCCAGCACTTTGTCGTAGATAACGCCATAGCTTACTAGGCTTTGCAACGCCGGTTTGCTGATCCCCAGCAGCTTCTCTTTGGTTTCTGCCCGCAGAGCGCCACCATTCACCTCGAACTGAGCTGTGGAGTCGGACAGGGGCTCGGAGAAGGCCACTAACAGCCTGGGCTGGGCACTGGCCGGACTGGCCAAGGCCTGCGCCACCTTTGGATTGGCCAACAGTTCGTTCAGAGTGGCATCAGCTACGGGCGATAGACCCAGAGAGTGCCAAGACTTGGCCGCTTCCTGGGGCGCTATTACAGCAACTGGAGCCACATGCTCCACCTGAGCGTGATTGAGACGATTGCCCAGTCGCACCACCACGCCCTGGCCGACGCACTGCTCCCTCAGCCGCTGCACATACTGCTGCAGTTGGCGGGCCTCCGTTTCTGTCAGTCCATCGCACAGAGCAGCATCTAGATCGTGCGGCGGCACCTGCAACTCCAATTGCTGTTTCCGCTTAATGGCTGCATCGCTACCAGCTACTGGTATCTGGGCAGTGCCGAGCTTCTCCATATAGTCGGTGACGACGTCGGGCGCGGCATTCGGCGGGACCCACTCCAACTGGACTGGCTGGCTGGCCAGTGCCTTGATTTTGATGTCTGCAACGAAATACCTATGATTATGGAGATCTCCACAGATAAACAAATTACTCACAAGCTGGCTTAGCTCTTATCTGGCCCAGAATCTCAAACTGCGCCCAGCCGGTGGAGTCATCGTCCTCCGGACACGCATGCTGGTTCTTCCGGCACTTGCAGTTGCGACACACCTTCCGCCAGAAGTGCAGATCGAGGCCAGGACACTTGTCCTTGCACTCCAAGCAGGGAGCACCGGCACCCGACTCGTGGCCCAGTTTGGACCGTTTCAGCTGCTCGCGTCGGCTCTCCAGCTTTGATAGCCATTCAGGCGCCTTGGGCGTCTCCACACAGGAGTTGGGGCTCTGGGCGGAAGACATCTCTTGG
Organism: Drosophila jambulina; assembly: GCA_018152175.1. Taxonomy (NCBI): domain Eukaryota; kingdom Metazoa; phylum Arthropoda; class Insecta; order Diptera; family Drosophilidae; genus Drosophila; species Drosophila jambulina. The sequence goes on along the minus strand of JAECXH010000113.1, from coordinate 22,117,271 downwards.
TAAACTGGGCGTTGGCATGGAAAAACTAGAAATCGAATATTAAACTCCGGATTAAATTGATTCTTTGTCTCATTTCGATTTCGTTATTTTTACATTTTTCAGATATGCTCCCTACGGAGCTTATAACGGGAATCAGCTAAAGTTTACATGCCAAGGTGCAGTTTGAGCAACATTTTTACTACCTTATGCTTTTGTTTTTAACGAATTTAATTAATTTTCTTTACCTGAATTCACAACAAAGTTGCCACTGCGCGTCTGGTAGCCAGCGGTATTTTTATTTATAATTGCGATTATTCTGGTTTTCTTAATATACCAGAAAATACTGAATAAAAATCGGACACAATTCTTATTGAATGTATTCAAACGAAACGATCTTATTGAATTTTGTGCAAAAAAATTTCGTCTTTCAAAGATGACTTGATCGATTTGGCTGTTCATGCTAATGAAAAATATATACGATTAATACCCTGCAAGGTTCAAGGTGTGTACATCTGCTTAAGAAACCAGTGATAATATGATCCTGCTGAACACAGAATCAATAATTTAAGAGAAATGAATTAAGACATTTATATAAAATTTAATATATTTCTACCTGAAATGGAACAAGAAATTTCACATTTTATTCCATTTTCGAAACCTCACTGTACCACCACCCGCCAAAGTTGTGTATTTTTCCACAAGCTACTTTTTTGGGCTCCTGTGGCCCGGTCACACTGTTTGGTATTGTTTTTTTTGGCGAATTGCAGTTCTTTTCGCAACGTTTTAAATTGGAAGCAATAATCGAAAAGGCCAATTAACAGTGGTAATTATCGGGTCCTGTCCATGCACAAGTATCGTGCGTGCGAAAACGGTGAAGTTCCAGCTGCTTGAAAAGCGGTAGAAGCAACAGAAAGCGTTCGATGCATTCGCAAATACAGAAAAAAATTAGGTTGAAAACTGCGTCCCACTAAAAAGTGAAAGTGCAGCGCGGTCCGCAGGGGCTCTGAAGCGGGGGAGCGCGGGCACCAGTTGGACACACACAGAGCAGACGGAAAACGCCAAAACAGAGCTTTATTGTTGCTATTACAGAATTCTAGTGGAAAAACATCGTTTTACCGGTTCTGTTTTTTTTGTGTTTGTATTTGCATAAAGGCAACAATTTGATATTCATTCAATTATGCTTGGTGGTTGTTTTGCCTAATGGCTGTGTGTGTGTGTGTTCTGTGAGAGTGTGCATGTAAAGCGTTGTCCAAGGGTAGCCGCCTAATTGATTTCGATAAATAACCGCATTTAATTAAACAGAGTAAAATAAATCCTAAAAAACTTTGTCTTGAAGAGAGTCTAAACAGTGCTTCTGATAGTTTCTGCAGAAAATTATGTATCTAACCTTAGGTCAAGATTTTAAGGATCGCATTATCCGCATATGTATACATACATATATGATTTTTTTGTCCTTCACGTTAAATCAGCCTTGATATCCTAAAAAACAATACTTGCCAATTTTCGGAAAAGAATGGAGATAACAATACCGCCAAAACCAAAACTTGTCGAAAAACTTTCCGAAAGTAAGTTTTTTCTTTAGTAATTAAAGGTTCTTCCAACGGCAGATCGTTGCGCCGGATTGACGGGCGAAAGAAAAACAATGACCGAAAAGTACGACGGCAATGGTGACTTTTCCGCCTTCAACGACGACGACAACGAGTTTGGCGGTAAACCGCGCAAGTCCGCCGCTTCTAGTGGAGCCCCGGGCGGGGCCCACAATGGCGATAGCTCCACCCACGATCACGGTCACCATGGCACAGATTCCGGAGGCAGCGTGCAGATCAACGAGAAGGCCAACGAGTACATACGCGACTGCATGGCCGAGCGAAACCGCATGGACAGGAAGTTTCCCATTGCCGAGAAGCTGTTGGAGGGCGGTAGGTGAAGTTATCCTTTATATCTTACGTATTTCTAATCCCATTCATTGTAGAGATCGAAAAGGTCCAGACCACAGGAAGGATTCCTAGTCGGGAGCAAAAGTATGCTGATATTTATAGGGAGAAACCACTGCGAATCTCACAGCGTGTCCTGGTGCCCATAAGGGAACACCCCAAGGTGATTATTACCCTATTTTTCAGTTAATTCTTTAGAAATTTTTCATAAAATTTGTCATTTCAAAGTTCAATTTTGTGGGCAAGTTGCTGGGACCGAAGGGCAATTCTTTGCGCCGCCTGCAAGAGGAGACACTTTGCAAGATGACCGTCCTGGGTCGCAACTCTATGCGCGATCGCGTCAAAGAAGAGGAACTGCGGAGCTCCAAAGATCCCAAGTACGCGCACCTCAACAGCGACCTGCATGTGGAGATTTCCACTATAGCGCCGCCTGCCGAGGCCTATGCCAGAATTGCCTACGCCATGGCCGAGCTAAGGAAGTATCTGATTCCAGACAGCAACGACATCATCCGGCAGGAGCAGCTGCGCGAACTCATGGACAGTACTAGCCTGAATGACAATGACACCGGCAAGAGTGGCGGCTACAAGAAGAATTCCCACATGCAGGGTGGCGGCGGCACAGGCAACAATATCATGGGTGGCTCCATTAATCCCATCGGAGGAGCAAAAAATTTAGTGCATCATAGTTATAGGTAATGGAGTGGTTTTTAAGGATTTCATAACCCTAGGTAACCAATTTATTGTCGCTCTTCCAGAGGCCCGCAGCAGCAGTCGTCGTTCAGCAAAAATGTGCTTGCTCCCAAGCAGAAGGTGATGTCCATACTGGAAAAGGCCAGGACTGCCATGGATGAGACGTACGGGTGGGTGTTTGGTGTGAATATCTGAACCGGGCCACTTGCTAATATCTTGATTTCCCTAAAGTCGCGGCTATGACGACGGCATCGGCTATGATCCGCATCAATCGTACGATAGCTACTCCTACGGCAGTCACGGCCACGTTCCCCACGGACCGCCAGCCAACATTTTGGGCGGTGTGGGCGGCATTAGCGGTGGCGGCGGACGAGGAGGACATTACGACAGCTCGGAGTACGAGCCGGATTATGGTAGGCGCGACTATTATCAGCATTCCCCGGGCTATTCAGGTGAGGTGGCTGTAAGTCTGTAGCTTTATGGACTTACTTTAAGGAGTCATTTCAGCTGGCGGCGGCGGAGGCCTGGGCCCTGGCGCCGGCGGCGGTGGTGGTGGTGGCTCTCAAACCAATGCCATCGGTGGCCCTGGTCTCAGTTCGAATCACAATCGCAGCCATGTTAACAGGTGAAACTGGCTGGGTCCAAGCAGCAGCAGCAGTGCCAGCGGAGGTCGCGCCACCACCTACAATCTGACTATGAAATCCCAAACCAATAGCAGCAACAACAACAATTTTACGCCCAGCCACCACGGGCCAAGTGAGTGCCACATTGGCAAGAGCATCAATCCCAACAACTACTACTTCAACGGCAGTGGCAAGGTGAGTCTTATTCCGTTTAAGGATGTCTTTCTGCATTTACCTATGCTGTTACATCATATTGATCGACAGTCGCAACACCAACGCTCGCTAGCAAATCTCCCACCGCAGCTATCAACCCGCAACAGCAGCTGCATAAGCAGCAGTAACAATAATCCCAACATTATCAACAATAATTGCAACGGCAGCAACAACTTTCATAAAGTTCCCAACACTGGTGACACGAAGAACTTCAACGACGCCTCATTCCTAACTGCGTATCACCATTCACTGAGTCCTTTGGAGGGGCCAAAGAGTGCCATCAACAACAGCATCAACAACAATCATCACAACACACCATTAGGCAGTAAAAACTATAACAACACAACAACAACCACTACAACCGCTACAGTGCCCAATATGCTATTAGTAAGGTATTGAAATCAGCATGCAACTCCACTCTACTCCTTGGTCCTTGCACAGACACACACTATCCAGAACCCACAACCCAAAACCCACAACCCACAACCTACAACCAGTCAAATCTTTGCAAATCAATAATAGAGACTGAAAACGCCCATAACGATATATCTTCAATTAATCGGATATTACCACAAAATGAGACGATGTATCCGTAGACCCGCCACTTGCTCGCTTTATAACCTATGCCCAATACTCCGCTTAGTGCCCAGAGATCTCCATTATTGATTTGCATTGAGAATTCCAGTGTCATCCAAAGACAACTATCTCTCTAAATCCAAATTAACATTCTCTTACAGACCTGCTAACAATCCCTCTTCGCTACACATTGGCACATTTCCGTTCTTGCCAGTGCAGTTTTTCTGAGTCCAAGAACCACAACATCTCAACATCACTTTGTACACTCGATTCATAAGATTAGAGGAGGCTTAGGAGCAAGGAGGAGGAGTATTTACAAATGGACAAAATGAACTTTACGATATATACATACTATACAGAACATAACAGATATATTTATACATATATTTTTGCGTGCGATGAGGCTGGAACATAGACAAGTCAAAACCTTACTTTGGCGCTGGCTATTAAACACACACACCACACACCCACACACACACTCGAACTGTGTCCGGTTTTTTACTCTCTATTTACAAGACATCTTTAAGATATATTCAAAAAAGAGCCTGAATGATTGGTGGGCTTTGGGATTGGATCCCAGAGAGGCGAGCAAACCAACTGATAAAGCAAGACAAAGCTATATACATATGTATAGGGACAGCAGGAGCAGCAGCAGACAAAATCTATGAGATTAATTAACTTAATAGAATATAATAACAATACAAATAATAATACTAATAATTAATACAGAGGGCACATTTAAACCATAATTTTATTTATATATGCATATATTTGGCAACAAAACTAACGATACAGATAAAGAATATATATATACACTTACAAATTCTAATATTTACATAATTAAACGGAGACACGAACAGAATAAACATTAAAATACCTTAAAAGTTAAATCGAATAATCGAGCATTCAGCATAAATATATCTACAAGAAATAAAACTAAACGAAGAAATACAAAATATATACAAAGTTTATTGTGAATCAATGACCCATAACTGGGCAGTGCTGCAAATGATTACTTTAAAAAAAAACAAGAAGAAACACCAGATACGAAAACAATAACAGATTAACGAGAATACTTAAAGGATAACAGGCAAATACTCGATTTACTTATAAAGTTAAACAACTTAAGCAAAAGCGTAACTCGAACTAAAAATTAAATTAAATTACCAAATAATTCTATGTACTTAACCCCATTTAATCCAGAATAATATAACTAACAGAAATTTAAAGAAAATCCATGTAACCGTGTAATTGACAGTTACCAAGCTCAAGCTTCAAATTTTACGTTTCCTGTTTGATTAATTAATTAACAAAATACCAATTAATTTTTAAAATAAGCTAAATGGGAAATCTCCTCTGTAGAGCTTAAGTAGAACCAAGAAAGAGTGCCAAATGAATGTAGGAAGGTGATCGTCGGAGCGAAGATTCTGAAATAACCAATTGAAATGCCAATTTATAGATATTATATCATTATCATTATCCGTTTTTTTTATTGACACTTAACATTATTTGATGATCGACTTTTGACTCTACTAAAACGCAGCGAAATAAATACTATTTTGCATAAAGAATAAACCGATATCTTGTCCAAAAAATGAAACATTTACTTACAATGTGAAACGTTAAATTGTTGAAAACAATTAAAATCTAGTTTTTAAAGGAATATCATATAAAATACAAATAATACAAACGAAAAAGGAAGAAAATTACAACCATTTATTACAAAAAATTATTGTTGTTAAAAATTATACAGGATAAATAACTAACAAACGGAAATAATATATGACAACAAAATGCTACTTTAGGGGCGCTCTAATGGTTCCCCAACAAATATATATAACTTATGGTAACAAGTTAATGAAATAACCGAAACAACAACAACAAAGCCCCCGCCCTAACAACAATAAAAAAATATATACACTTATATTATATACATACCTACAAGAAATTAATTAAAAGAATTAATAATATACGACGATTGAGTTATTCTCATTAATTACTATATGTAAAATCAAATAACACAAGTAATAAACAAATGAATAAACAAATAAATATATTTAAAATGTATTGAAAATCAAATTTTGCAGGGTGTTTTTGTTGATTAATAGAGGCGGAACCACCCCTTTTCAATGCTCTTGCAGATGGTGACATTTTCCACCCTATAAAGTTGATCTATTTTAGACACCGTCAACAGCCTAGGCGATTTAGACATGACAAGAACTTGTATACTTGTAAATTTTTTTTATAAATAATTCTATTCGGAAGCTAATTAATTAAAATACCCTGCAAGACTGCCTTAGGCCTTAGGAATCGATGGATGTAAGGGTATATAACTTACGGCTTTCCTAGCATTGATTCCTTCTCTGGTGAAACTAGTATCAGTGACATTTTCTTGCTTTTATTATCGTTTTTTATTTGCTCGTTGTAACTTAGGATTTTTATATTGCTTCACAATAATTGACTAGAGTAAAAAGCTTAGCATTACGTATATCTATAGGCCTGGGATGAGATATATACAACTTCCAGCCCCCAAATTAAGTAAAGATCATCCCTCCACCATATCTCTCTCTCTCCCTCGTTTTATTTGCAATGAGATCGTAGCAAAGTGACTAGAATTCTGCCCTCCTCCTCCTGGTTATGTCCTTTTCAAGCGTTTAGTAGTCCATCGCTCTGGCCCACCAGCTTGCCGAGGAGCGTCTGGTACAGCGGCGACTCTGTGGGCACACCTTCGCTCTGCAGGAAAAGCAGCGTTTCCCGGGCGCACATGGCAAAGCCCAGGGCCTCCGCCTGACTACGCTGGGCCGGAGTGGCTGCTGCTGGCGCAAATTGGGCGGCCACCTCGGCGTCCTCGGGATCGGTATCTGTGTCGGTATCGGGATCCTCCCGGTCAGCCGCAGCTGCGTCTCGCTCGTCTAGATCTTGCTCAAAGGCATCGAGTTCGGATTGAAGTTCCATTATCTTCTGCAGGGCTTCTAGAAGGATGCGGTTGGCAGATTCTGGCCGGGATGGCTGATTCTCTGAGGGATCCTCCGCCGGTGGGGTTAAGGGACGATGGCGCTTCTCTGGAGCTGGCTCCTCGTCCTGTTGCTGCTGTTGATGTGGCTGCTGTTGCTGCTGCTGCTGCAACTGCTCCTCCTGACTCGCTCGCTTGCGCTTCATGATCAGTTTGCCCGACATTGATCCTTCCTTCAAATCTACAAATCTTCGAGTATTTGTATAGTAAAAATCCTGGACTCTATTGAGGACTCGACTCTGCGCGACACAACCTTCGTTCACCTGGCGATCGCCACGACTGAGCTGCGCGATGCACCCCGGCGGCGGCGGAGGCCAACTGGCAACTCCAACAACCCCGAGCCAGGAACCGGAGATAGCAGTGGCATTAGGGGATGTGCCGCGCCAAAGGAAATTAAAGACAACAATCCCAATCGACGAAAAAAAATTGTTGCAGCTGTTTGAGTTACGGCAGCTGAAGCGGGAGGGCAACAGGATACAGGCTGAGGCCCAGGACACGAAGCAGGCAGCGGCAGCAGCAGGATATTGCAACCCTCAGCTGGCGCTCTCTGGCTGCAGCAGCCGCGCTCCGAATATCCTCCCTTCCTCCGTGCAGTCTCTAGGCAATACCCAATCCCCGCCCCGCTCGTCCTTTCCGCCCTTTGCCGTTGTTGCTGTTGCCGTCTCGTGGATGTTGTTGCCCTGCGGTGCGGCATCACCGACAGCCGGGACTCCGGGTTTGAATGCCGAAAATTCTTGAAAAAAATAAGATATTGCAATTAATTAAAAATCAAACTTGTTTCTGCGGTTATTGGTAAGTACTATATAGATGGTTGTATTACTAATTATTTAATTATTTACTTATTTTACAATCCCTATACTTTCTGGGAACTCATTAATGTTACAGCCTGAGTGTGGAGGGTGTTCCCTAGTTGCCAGTGCCGAATTCTTCGAACGTTTGCAGCTGGCACGCTTCACATTCATCTCTTCGATCGGTGGCGTCGGCCCCTGCTCGCCCTGCGAGTTGGGTTCGGGCTTGGTTTTTGACCTGCCCCGTTGCAATGATAAGTGCACACCTCTACACTCTACACACTACACCCTGTACACTCGGGGCACTGAGAGAAATTGTGGGTAGCCATGGCAATGTAAATCAAGTAGAAAACTGCCGGTTGGCATGGCGAGGGCGTACCGGAGAGCTTATGGACTGGCAGCGGGCGCCGGAGAGGTGAGTGACATAAATGCCAATCGATAATGCTGATAGTTAATTTAAGGGCCGCCAAAAAAGGCTGACTCTCTTGAAGGCTTCGTCGGCTGACTGACTGACGCATTGATAGCAATCAATGCATATTTATGGCTGAGGAAATTGGGCGTTATTGGATTGATTTGGGGCTGTGAATTTGGCACTATCTTAGCATATTGTTGTTAATGAATTTAAACGTAATCACGTCGCTGGGCAGTCAATATTTCTACAGCGCGGCCAATAGAAGGTATCTTACTGTATTTGCGCGATAAACAATGTGGCAAAGGGCCTATCGTAATTGGATCATATATATTATTTTTATCGCTCTATATTTTATCGCACACTTGACATTGTGTAATATCTGCCGCCTGCTCTCTTTGCATCCAGTGTTTATTTTCGAACTTACACACTCAATTGTCTTCGTACTGTATCTTGTATTTTGTATCTTTTCTTCCGAGATATATTCTTAGGCCGCATCGAGAGTGGGAAAGTTGTACCTTTGCCGGTCTGAAGTATCTGTTCGAGACCGCAGACAGTATAAACATACATCATCCACCCGTCGCAGCTGTTATTTGTGAGTCGGGGCATATAGCCCACACAGCTTTATACTATATAGACGATTGAACAACAGTTTGGAAAGCACGCGACAAGTGGCAGCAGATGATACACCCGTAATTGGGCTGTCTCTCCGCTGAGTGTGTGGGGTGTGCGATCTTCTCATCTCTCTGAAAACAAAAAGAACATGCAACTCGAGAGTAATTTAGCCGAACGGATAGCTATAAATCTCTGGAACTCCGACTCTGCTTTCGGCGGCCATAAAACAGCAGAGGAACAAGCAGGCCTCATTGTCATCAATGGAATTTGCCTCGTTTTCGCGGAACAAGTGTCTTCCCGGAGTTTTGTTTTTTTCGAGAAATTGATAACAAAGATCGGGTAACGCAGTTAGAGTAGTTGTGTCAGAACACAGTGAGTGCTTCTGAAGGTGGGCACAGTGTCAGCTGAAAGTGAAACTCTGAAGATACTGTAATTGCTCTACTGATTTTCATGACTTACTGTTTTCTGTTTTAACTCCTGTGTCATAGTGAGAACCGCAAGCTGTTGTGCAAACAATAAACAATAAACATTCGCTACTTGGTTAAGTCAGCCAAGTGCTTTCTGGCGACACCAACTGGCGCTCTATTAAAACAGCTGAATAACTAAGTTTTGTGGACTTCATTTTCTTTATTAGATTAAACCAGGTGGGTATATATTTTAAATGTATAATCAGAACTTACATTTTTGGTTCACTCTAATCGCCAAAGAGGTCTCTGTATATTTCTTCTAGTATAACCTATACTTATTCCAACCCATATCACTTCTTTTTTCGCTACTTCCCTGCAAGCAGGGCTCACTGTATTTATTTTTTTGTCAGATTCATCCATATTTGGGCGTGGGAATGCCGCGCTGTGGGCAACTGCTGGCTAAGTACCTGCCCCTGTATGGCTTTTGGGACAAGTGGCGATGAGTCAGGTAGATATCTACGATTATCTGGTCTACAACAGTCGATTATGTCGCGATAAGTGCGCTTCTGGTGGCTCCCAGAATATCGGCAAAATATATATTCAACTGTATATGGCGGATTGTTGCTGATATAGCCAGGTTAGTGACGTTGTGAGCCGCGGTACGCGAGGCCTTATCGTAATCAGACCGCTTCGCGAGACAGTAAAATTCGGTTGACTGTTTTTTTTGGTATTCGGGTTTTTGTTGTTTTTTCGGGTTATTCGGCGGCTATAACGGTTAGCGGGCTCTCGGCCATTTAGTGGGTCGGTCAGTTGGCCCGCGGCCCGTGCGACGAGTGCATGTAAGTAACCCAGCGATCGTGGCTCGGATTTTTCGGTTTCGCTTTCGAGAGTATCAGAGTTAATATTTTTTGGTGGAACTTTCAAGTCGCGAAAGCTCTGAAAGCCAATGCCACCGGCTGAGTGAGCTCAACTCCGGAGCTCGTTTCCGAGTTCAATTGGAAACCAGTAAAGCAGTCATCGCAGTGGAGTGGCTTTGCGGCGGAAAGAAATACATATTACTCGATCTGAATGGGCCGGGGATTTGTGTGTTTTCGCACACGCAGAGTGATAAGCGGCGATTAGATTTAAGGCCTCAATAAACTAGCAAATGACTCGAATTGCGATTTCTGTACCTGCTCGTGATTGATAAATACCGACTTGGCTCTGGTCTCTTGTCGGTAGTTGACGATAACGCAAGGTGTCGCGAAGGACCTTCAGGTGGTCGGAGGGAAAAATCCAGATTTATTACGACGGGTTTACAGCTCTCAACTATAGTAGAAGATAAAAATCGGGTTATTAAAGCTTAATCTTTGGCTATTTCTGAGATTCTTATCTCTTGAGGAATTGCAATATTCTGATTTTTCCTCTGTTAAAAATGTAGGAAATTTTATATATTACCTTTGTTAGTTATGAGATGTTCATCTAAATTTCCGCAATTAACTCCATATGCAATTTACATCAAAAAGGTTTCAATAAAACAAATCAGTGTTTAATTATCTGCCCACATCTCATCTCTTCCCATCTGATAACTTATCTGTGGTAATATATTATGGGTGTACCTTTAATTTCAGACCAAAAATAATGTCTGCCCGGAGTGTTGTTATCGCCACATGCTGCCTGTGGGCACTGATTATACCTGTAGTCCGTCCAAATCCCATAGTTCCCCGGGCGGACGTGGCCAGCGAGTTCATTATCCTGCACAACAATGACATGCACGCCAGGTTCGAGCAGACCAACGTGAACAGTGGGACCTGCTCCGCGGAGGATGCCAACACGGATCAGTGCTATGGAGGATTTGCCAGAGTGGCCTATGAGTGAGTTTGGGGAAATTGCATTCAAGTCAGAAAGAGCTCTGCTTTCCCTAATTAACACCTACTTTCTTCCAGGGTTCGCAAGTACCGCAAGGAGGCGCAGGACGGTGGAACTCCAGTGTTTTACCTGAATGCAGGTGATACCTACACGGGAACCGCCTGGTTCACCGTCTACAAGGACAAGATAGCCAGTGCCTTCTTGAACAAGCTGTCCCCAGATGCCATTGTGAGTAGGGAAGAACCTTCATATGAGTTCTAAGTTCTGACTGAGATTTTGTGTAGTCCCTGGGCAACCACGAGTTCGACCAGAATGTGGAGGGTCTGGTGCCCTTCCTCAATGCCGTCCAGTTCCCCGTTCTGGCCTGCAATCTGAACCTGACCGAAGTGCCCGAAATGGCGGCCGCCAAGCAGTTAGCCAACTCCACAGTCTTGGAGACAAATGGGGTCAAAATAGGAGTCATTGGCTACCTCACACCCGACACCAAGACCCTGGCCTTCCGTAACAAAGTGGAGTACGAGGAGGAGATAGTGTCTATCAAGTAAGTGAAGCTCAGAGATGAACCTGACTCGTTTATGCATATATCTTTAACTCAGTGCTGAGGCTGCCAAGCTGAAGGCTCAGGGCATCAACATCATTATTGCCTTGGGTCACTCTGGGTACCAAAAAGATCAGGAGATTGCCAAGAACTGTCCGGAGGTGGACATCGTCATTGGGGGACACTCGCACACCTTCCTGGATGCCAGTCAGCCGGTGGCCGATCCCACTGACTCCGATCCCGAGGCAGTAAGGGGTCCCTATCCCACCACAGTGGTGCAGGCGAGCGGCAAGAAGGTGCCGGTGGTGCAGGCCTATGCGTACACAAAGTATCTGGGCAAAATCCATGTCCAGGTAACTATAATGTACTTCTATTCAGGGCACTCCTGTAACCTCTTTCAATTCGACCCTTTCAGTTCGATGCCGAGGGTAATCTGATTGAGTTCGACGGTGCTCCCATCCTGCTGAATGCCTCGGTGGCGCAGGAACAGGATCTGTTGGATTTGCTGGCTGAATACCGCCCCGGACTGGAGGAGCTGGAGAACACGATTCTGGGCTACACCAAGGTGTTCCTCGAGGGCGGCAACATCTGCCGCATGAGGGAGTGCAACCTAGGCAACCTGGTGACGGATGCCATGATCTACTCCCGCGTGGTGGACGACGAGGGTGGAGAATTCTGGACAGATGCATCCATTGCCCTGATCCAGGGAGGTGGTAAGTTGCTTTAAAGAATAAAGAAGAGCCCGCTGGTTACCCTTACTCAATCCCCCAGCTATCCGAGCCTCTGTGGAGAAGGGAACAGATGGAGCCATCAATGGGGCCACTCTCCTTACTGTTCTTCCCTTCGAGAACAACCTGTACATCGTGAGGATCTCCGGGAAGAAGCTCCTGGCCGCCCTGGAGCACTCCGCTGGCGTAAGGTTGCTGGACTCCAATGGTGGCTTCCTGCAGATGTCCGGACTCCGGGTGGAGTACAACTACAACAACGCCGCTGGCAAGCGGTTGGTCTCCGCCCAGGCCCTGTGCTCCAACTGCTCCGTGCCCACTTACCGCAATGTGAACGAGACCGAGCTCTACTTGGTAATCGTTCCGCAGTTCCTGCTCGAAGGCGGCGATGGATACGACCTGACTGAGGAGGTGGATCCCTACAGCCTCCGCCTCCCGAGGAACGAGCTGAATGCCACCATGGAGTACCTCAAGCAGCGCCACTTTGTCTACCCGGAGATCGAGGACCGAATCGTGATTCACGAGAAGGTCGACACAGGATCTGCGTCCGGAATCGTGGCTTCCGTAGCGCTGCTCCTGCTCTCTTCCCTGCTGACCAGATTGTTCTAGAGAAAGTCTCTTGACGTTATATATATTTATATGTACTTTTGAGGTCCCGGCATCCGGACTTTACATTGCCTCCTTGCAATTAGTTAAAATCTGTGCCGTCTGGTGAGGTTTGGGTCGCTGTTTGGTTCACTTTAAATGGGTTTAACCGTCGCACGAAAATAGCAAATAAATGTTGTGGAAAAATAACTGTGAGGGTTATTTATTTGTGAAATATATCTTTAATTAATTAATTTCTCCTGCCATCTGTGCGAGCAGTTCTGACTACTCTTTTAGGAACAAGGTGGCGTTGGAGTCGTTTCCGACCCTATAAACCATATATATTCTTGATCAGCATCAATAGCCGGACCCATCTGGCTATGTTTGAAAGAAAAAAAAATTTTTAATTTTTTTCAAAATTTTATAAGGGGTTACATCGTCAAAATTGTCGAAAAATCGAAAAAAATATAAATTTCTTAATTTGTAAATTCAGTATGCAGATTTATAAACGGAATTAAAACAATCACAGAAATGCTTTCAGAATTGAAATTAAGGCATTTTTGGCATAGTTATGATCGATTTTCATGAACTGAAAGGGTATAAATCCTTCGGTTTCCCGGAGTTAGCAACTTGTCTTGCAGTTACAGTTACAGTCCTCTTAATGATACGGCAGACTACAATGTGATCATGGGAGAGTGATCATGGGAGAGCTGGACGACGGAGATGGTCACAAAATCAGGGATGGGGTCCACACGCCACAGCGCCTGCAGAGGAACGACAAGGAGGCGGTGTCCTTCGACTTGGAGCATGTGAATCCGGGCATAGAGGGTCGCATCGTCTTCGTAGGATCATCAGCGAGTGGACTCATAGGTTCCGCCGCTCTGCTCGTCATTTCTTCCCTGCTAATGTGAGTTTTTGTTTAATTTTTAATGAAATTAATTCTCATACAATAATATTAAAGGGGAAGATATTTAACAATTACAAGGAGTTATAGTTATTGGGTCATACACTCATATGTATAAACCAAGGTAACTCCCATCTGCAAAGGCTTAGCTAAGGTTAGCTGACTATTAGTCAGCCAAAGATAATTATAGCTAGTAAGAATTTGTTTAGCCTTACTTAGAACTTAAGTATTTTCAAATGTTCTTAGAGTGAATTGGCAGTTGTACATTAATTGTCTGTGCTTTTTTTAAGTAGATATGGCATATAGAATGGACTAGCCTATTCAGTGTATACATATCGAAACCAAAAGAATCATTAATCATGTAAAATATTTTCTCATAATCTTCAAAAAAATATTTTTCGTAGCTTCTTTATTTATATTTCTGTATTTGTTTATCCTAGATTTATGTATTTATTATTTATTATTTTGGGACATATGTATATATGTTTCAAGGGATTTTGAAAATACCTTTTCAGCGTCAGGGTATTAATGTTTGCATTTCAACTACAACTATATTGGGATCGCTCCACATCTCCCTTCCAGTGCAAGTGTTCATTTATAATTAACTTTTTGCCACGGATATTTTACATTTGAATTTGAGATCGCCGGCATTTGAGAGCAACTGAGATGGCGGATCTGTCGATGCTTTATCCGCCAATGCACTGAGAAAAAGATATATATTATTTATTTTTATATGGCAAGTTTTTTTTTTGCAAATTTTGTTTAGGTAATTTATAACTAAATTAATAAAATAAAGATGTTTTTTACCTTAAAATATGGCTAGGTGCTTAAAGATTGTAAATTGTTTTTAGGTAATATTTAAATAAGAGAGTACAGTGCCATATTTTAGTTAACATTCCCATAATATATTTTATGCCTGGAGCATCAACATGAACCCGAATCTAAGAAGATTGTAGTATTTTTGCCAATGATTTACGATTCGCGATTGATAAGACATTAACTGGCAGCTTCCACTCACTCTCTCTCACCCCGTAAGGCACCTGGCGACGTAACGCCACGTAACACCTTCCGGGAGCAGAGGAATCTCCAGAGAGTATCGCAATCTGTGCATCTGTATCTGTATCTGTATCTGTATCTGTATCTGTATCTGTATCTGTATCTGTATCTGTATCTGCTCTCCTGCGAGAGCTGGAAGCTCTTCTGCCGGTTGATTGGATCCATAGGTGCAGGCCCCCCAGACAGCATGTGCAAGTGTCAAGTTAATCGGATAGCCAGACGCCGCTCAAAAAAATATAATAAAAAATAATAAATAATAATTAGAAGAATCACAACAAAAAGCTGCAGCAGCTGAGCAGTTGCTGCTGAGAGCAGCTCGGCGGCCAGAGCAGAGCCGTCAGTGCGATTATAGACATCGGTGGCAAAGGTTGTTGTGAATATTTTTGCAGCGCGAAAAACACGAGCACACCGAACGTGCTTTTGCCTTCACATTTATCGCAATTTGGTAGTAAAAATAAATGCCAATTAAGGGCGTGCGACGTATTCTGATAAAAATATTATAAAATTAAAATAAATAACTTCAATTGTGTGGCGAGGCATAGTTCATTATGTATTGTTGAATGGAAACTGGGCCGGGGATCCAGTGTACTGAGTGATTTCCCCCCAAAAGTGAACAAAGTTCCGGGCCATTAAATGAAACTTGATATTATTATATATACATATATTTTCTTTGTAATCCGAACCTGTTGGTTGAATGAATTTCAAGTCTATATAGTTTCGTTTCCACTAACAGTTGTGACCGAAAAAATAATGCTTAATTAGTTCGCTTTAATGATTTTCAACATGAAAAATTCAATATAAATATAAATGTTTGCCATATTTTCGATAAGATGGAGAAAATCTTATTTACAAGCAAGGGTTACACCTTTGATTGCATTTTCACCTTTTCTTTGGCAGACTTTTCTGATTTACTGAATCATTCTCGTTCTGGTCAATGCACTTTTGCTAAATAATCAGTTTTTGTGTAAATACCTGTGAATATACGTATATGAAATATGCTTTTCGCTTTATTTGTTTTGGCTGGCAAGTTTTTGGGCTTGTTTGCTTTCACGGAATTTATGGCACTCTCTGGTTTATTTTGGTTGGAACTAAACTTGTAATTCTTTGAAGCGTTTAGTAAATGGAAACTTAGAAATATTTTGTATAACTGTGCGAAGTATGCTGCTAGCCAGTGTAGGGGTTTTTAGTACTCGAATTAAGTGATATTTTTTTGCTTTATAAACAAATTAATTACGCTTTAAGTGGGGATATGCGGAGCGACTCATTGCTCGAATTAATTGTATTGTTATTTTTCGCACTCGACCCTGCTTGGATTCCGTAGTGACTCTTTGGATATATCCCATTTTTCAGGGAGAGAGTAAACAAGATATGTTTATCGTGTGCGGACGGTTAAAAATATAACTGCTCGCTTAGAAAAGGCTATTTGCAAATAGTCGGAGCATGAAGTTCAGTGCGCCACTCGAATGATTGTTTATCTACTGTTTGTTCAGACAGTGAGTACCCACTGTGGCTGCAAGGAAGAAACCTCAGCCCTGTAATGCCAATAAAGCCATTAAAGAGCTATAAAGATTAAAGCGCCACCTTCATCAGAATTTATAGTGAGCTGTGAGTGATTGTCATTCCTCTCCAGGCTAAAGATGCGGTCGCACTGGGTTTTCTCCCTGCTGTTTGTGATCCTTCTGGGCCAACAGGGCCTGGCCAATCCCATCGCCAGCCATCCCAAGGTGGCCACCGAGTTCATCATCCTGCACAACAATGACATGCACGCGAGGTTTGAGCAGACGAGTGTCAACAGCGGCTCCTGCTCCCCGGAGGATCAGCACACGGACAAGTGCTACGGAGGATTCGCCCGCGTGGCCTACGAGTGAGTTGTAGAAATGTCTTATAAGTTGCAGGCGGCTCTGCTTTAAGTTCATTTGATAACCCCTTAATTTCAGAGTTCGCAAATTCCGAAAGGAGGCCCAGGAGGGAGGTCTTCCAGTGTTCTATCTCAATGCAGGTGATACCTACACGGGCACAGCCTGGTTTACGATCTTCAAGGACAAAATAGCCAGCGCCTTTCTTAACAAGCTGCAACCTGATGCCATAGTAAGGTTTATCCTTTAAGTTTAAGTAAAGTTTATGGGATTTAAATAGTGAAATTCTCCTACTGAATTACAGTCCCTGGGCAACCACGAGTTCGATGAGCGAGTCGAGGGTCTGATACCCTTCCTCAACGAAGTCAACTTCCCAGTGCTGGCCTGTAACCTGGACCTAACCAACGTCCCCCAACTGAAGGCCACCAAGCACCTGGCGCATTCAACTATCCTGGAGACCAATGGCACGAAGATAGGTGTCATTGGCTACCTGACGCCGGACACCAAGAAGCTTACACTTAACATGGATGTGGAGTTCAAAGAAGAAGTCGAGTCCATCAAGTGAGTTGGTGTTCTTTAGAAATCATCTTACGATCATTCATGATTTGTGTGTTTTCCAGTGTCGAGGCCAAGTTACTTAAGGCTCAAGGCATCAAGATCATCATCGCATTGGGTCATTCTGGCTACTTAAAGGACCAGGAGATAGCCGAGAAATGTCCCGAGGTGGACATCGTCATCGGTGGCCACACAAACACCTTCCTCTACAGCGGAGCTCAGCCGGATGCGGAGCACATCGACGGCCCCTATCCCACATTGATTAAGCAGAAGAGCGGCAAGGAGGTGCCTGTGGTGCAGGCCTACGCCTACACCAAATACCTGGGTCGCCTCCACGTCCAGTTTGATGAAGCCGGGAACCTTATCGAATTTGATGGTGCTCCCATCCTGCTGAACGCTTCGGTGGCTCAGGAGCCGGATCTCCTCGAGCTGCTGGAGGTCTACCGACCGAATGTGACTCGCCTGGAGAAGTCAGTGGTGGGACACACAAAGGTTCACCTGGAGGGCAGGAAGGAGGTGTGCCGGGCCAAGGAGTGCAATCTGGGGAATCTAGTGGCAGATGCCATGGTCTTCAGTCGGATGATGGAGGATCAGGGTGGCGACTTCTGGACAGATGCTGCTATTTCCCTAATACAGGGCGGAGGTATGCTAAATTCTCGGAATTTGTTATTATATATTATTCCAACTAATATATTTAATTGTAAATCCAGGCATTCGCAGCTCCATTGAGAAGCGATCCGATGGATCCGTGACCGACAGCGATCTCCTGTCCGTGCTGCCTTGGGGCAATAATCTCTTCATGATTACCATGACGGGTAGCTCTATTCGAAGGGCTCTCGAGCATGGGGCTTCGTTGAGGGGTACGGACTCGGACGGTGGCTTCCTGCAGGTGTCTGGCCTCCATGTGGTGTTCAATGCGGCCAAGCCCAAGGGTCAGCGCGTCGTCTCCGTCCAGGTGCGCTGTGCCTCCTGTCAAGTCCCTACGTACAGTCCTCTTAATGATACGGCAGACTACAATGTGATCATGGGAGAGTTCCTGCTGGACGACGGAGATGGTCACAAGATCAGGGATGGGATCCACAAGCCACAGCGCCTGCAGAGGAACGACAAGGAGGCGGTGTCCTTCTACTTGGAGCAGCGGGACTATGTGAATCCGGGCATAGAGGGTCGCATCGTCTTCGTAGGATCATCAGCGGGTGGACTCATAGGTTCCGCCACTCTGCTCCTCATTTCTTCCCTGCTAATGCGAGTGCTTATCTAGGGGACAACCCCTTAAAAAGCTCAAGTTTTTGTTTTATTTTTTACGAAATTAATGATCGCAAATATAATCGAAGGTTAACAGATTTTAAAAGGAAGCCAAAGTTAATTGTAGCTACCTTAACTTGTATAATTAATTTATTGATTGGTTTCTAGATATTTCGGTTCTGTAAATGCTAATTTTCCAACAAATTCAGATATACCTTGGCATATTTTCCGGCTTTCCCAAACGTAAACTCCTCAATCCCGAAAGTAGGCTGTACTTCAGAGTTTTCCCAACAGAGTCTCCTTTTGCTTTGCCTTCATAGAGACCGGGCGAAGTATTCTAGTAAAAATGGCTCAATTTCCTCTGCATGAGACGTGGACAGCAGTCCTGCTGTGGATCCTGTTCGTTCCAGCTGACATATATGGCTTCAAGTTCGTCCTGCTGCACACCAACGATATGCACGCGAGGTACGATTCGGTTTCCTCAAAAGGAGGTAAATGCAAGCGCGCAGACGAACAACAGGGTCGATGCTATGGAGGATTTGGACGGGTGGCCACGGCGTGAGTATCCTTAGGGAAACCATGAGAAAGAGTTAGACATATCGCCCCCTTGCTCCAGTTTGCAGAAATACAGAAAAGAGGAAAGCGATCCAGTGATCTACCTAAATGGCGGCGATACATTCCACGGAACCCCCTGGTATACGGTCTATCAGGGCAAGATGGTGGCCAAAATGCTGAATATGCTGGCTCCCGATGCCATGGTAAGAAAGAGTCAACATAAATAAGCCTGGTTACTGAAGGGAACTCCCAAAGACCCTAGGAGTCCATGAGTTCGACGATGGAATCGATGTTCTAGCGGAATTCCTAAGCTTAATTAACTTTCCCATGGTCAGTAGTAACTTAAAATTGACCGACGAGCCCAAGTTGGAGGCCAGCAAAAACCTGAGGAACTTCACGATCATCAATAAGGGCGACCGAAGCATCGGAATTGTGGGTTATATCCGAGCGGACACCAACAAGCGCACGCAGTCCAATAATATTATATACAAAAATGAGATTCCAGCCATTAAGTAACAGAACAAAAAGATATTATTATTGATGAGGTTAATCCTACCCGTTAACCCCTCAGCAAGCAGGCCTGGAAGCTGAGGGAGCTCGGCGTCAACATTATTATTGCCCTGGGACATGCGGGCTATAAGAAGGACATAGAAATAGCAAAAATGTGCCCGGAAGTGGATGTTGTGGTCGGTGGCCAGTCGCACACTTTGCTGTATACGGGCCGTGCTCCGGGCAAGGACATACCCGAAGGTCCTTATCCCACCATAGTGGTGAAGCCGGATGGCAGGAAAGTGCCGGTGGTGCAGGCCTACGCCTATACCAAGTATCTGGGCAGGATGACTTTGGAGGTGGGCACTCTATAGGTATCAGTTAAGGTCTCTACATATGCGTTCTGTTTTTCCAGTTCGATAAAGCTGGCAACCTGATAAACTTCAAGGGTAAACCCATCCTGTTGGACAGCAGCTTTAAGCCCAACAGCGATGTCCAGGCGCTGCTGGCCAAGCATCGCCAGGTGATCGATGACTTGGAGCGCCATGTGGTGGGCACCACCTCGGTGTACCTGAATGGCGATCGCAAGACGTGCGGTTACGGGGAGTGCAACTTCGGTAACATCATCGCGGACAGCTTCGTCTACGCTCGAGTGCAGGAAACTCTGGAGGATCGGAGTTCTTGGACAGATGCTCCTATAGGTATCATCAACGCGGGCGGTAGGTCTTAGCTCTCTTAGTAGAGGTCATCCAGTTACTCCTGATTACTTCCATCAGCCATTAGGGCATCCATTGATCCTGGACTCATCACGGAGGCGGATGTAATCACTGTCATGCCCTTCAGCAACGACATATTCCACACGCGAATCAGTGGCCTCCAGCTGATGATGGCCATGGAGCACTCCGCCCACCTGCGGACCAAGAACCAGAACAATGGCTTCCTCCAGGTGTCGGGGATGCGAATAAAGTTCAACTATAGCCGGCCCATGGGCCAGCGAATCACCGAGATCAAGGCCTTGTGCTCCGAGTGCCAGATTCCGAAATACGAGAGAGTCAAAACGGATCAGTACTACGGCCTGGTGATTCCTTCCTTTCTGCTGAATGGCGGCGACGGCTATAGCTTTGTCGACAAGCATAAGCCGGAGGTTCATAACATGAGCCTGCTGGACCGGATGGCTTTTATCCGGTACCTGCAGGAGCACAAGATCGTCTATCCAGAGCGGCAGGAGCGCTTGGCTGAGCTGGAGAGGTCCCTCAGGTCCAGTGGCTCCAGTTCCCTAATACAATTTCTAGACCTCTTGCCATCTTTTGCTTTCTGCACTGTTTTTTTCTTTAGTAAATGTTTAGTCTGATAAATGGTAAATGATCGTCGGAGGAAAAAAAGATCTCTTGCTCCATGGGGCATCATTATCATTAGCATTTTGCCTTCTGGTTTTTTGCCTATTGCGCCATAGCTCTGAACCGAGATCAGCGATTAATAGGCCGCTGATCAGTGACCTTTAGGGAGTAAACAAAAGTTTCCCAAGTAACCACTTACATGTATTCCCTAAGAAAGCAGCTAACCCTATGCAACTACGATTTATATAGAAGTAATAACCTTACGTTAATCTGTACTTACCCATATCTCCTTCAGGTTCCTTTCGGCTGGGAATCCCTTCTGCTGCTCATTCCCTGGCAGCACTTCTTTGACTTTGACTGATCCGCGACTGCTGGTGCTTGGCCATAATATGAATATGGCCAGGTGTTGCTACCAGCATGAGTTCCACTTCACCTCGTTTCAGGCCTGGCCAGGCTCCACCTCCATCTGCACTCCGTAATTGACTGTCAAATGAACGCTACCAATCTGAATTTGTATCTGTATCTGTCTGCCTGGTCGCGTTCTCGTTCTCGTTCTCGGGTGTCCTCTGCTGGTGCTAAGCACTATTAAATTCCCCATGGTTAGGCTTTTCATGAGAAGTTCACGGCGCACCGACCCCGCCGACCTCTGCCCACATATAATAGTCATCAAGCTCGTGTTTGAGGCCCGACCCCCTGGTCCTCCCCTAGATTTGGCATTGCATCTGGCCATGGTTCTGGGTCTGGATTGCCTTTGGCTCTAGCATTGGCCCCAATGTCTGCTACTGGCGGCATGTTCCAGCTTCAGCTTCAGCTGCAGCTCCGGGCTTCTGCTGTCGTGAGAAGCACATACCCCTTGGACATGCACACATATAGGCTGCCCTCACATCCCCAACTCCATCTCCATCCCCAGCCACAAGCACATCCGCATCCACGTCCATGGCATACTCGATCGTAGGCGACACAAACACACTCTAGTGTCGGCATTTCGCCAGAGAAATGAGTGCACAGCGGGAAATTATGTGAATTTAATTGGAAAATTGCACTATGAATTTAAATTATTAAAAAAATGTTTTAATAGTATTTTCGAATTATTTTTTTACTATTAATAGTAGCCGTATTTTAACAATGGATTAAAACCCTTTTAACTATGATAGATTGATCTAATTAAGGAAGAATGAGTCCATTGTATTACTCTATAAATTCGCAACTAGGTGGTAATCGGACTCTGACCGAACAGATGCAAATTCTATTATTTTATTTCCGTGTGGAAAAGTCAGTGACTGGAGTGGGAAAGAGGGTGGAGCGGGAGATGGCATGTAATTATGTGGCCCGCTCTGGGTTCTAGGGTTCTGGGGTTCTGGGGTTTTCTGGACATCGGTCAAGTGCAGAATCGGGCACGGGCACTCTATTATAGAAGTCGGCAGCGCTCCGTGTTCCATGCTCCATGCCCCGGCACTCAGCTATCAGTCATTCGGTTAGTCATGGCTCAGAGAGGTGCTTGAACCCGGCGAGAGACCAAGACCGCGACCAAGACCCACACCCACGCCATGGCCACCTGAACACCACCATTCCGCACCCGCATACTAAGGTATGTAGTAACCTGGTGGCAGTGGCATTTCAATTTCGCAAATGAGCCCCTTTGCCAAGGTACGAACTTGGCTATAATCTTGGCCAGCGGCAGTGTCTGCACATAAAAGCCTACTTCCGTCTTTCTTTCATTTCTATTTGATTCCCTTCATTAAGAATGCCTCTCGGTTTCCTGCTCACCTCAACTCCACCTTCTCCGATTCCAGCTCCAGCTCCAGCTCCGACCATTTAGGTCTAATGGCCGTATTAGCGACATGAGAAGATCTTTGGCCATTTGTCTGGGCATTACCAGCGATCGGGCCAAGTGTATCTGTGTACCTCTGTATCTCTCTGTGGCTGTTCTATATCGAATTGAGCCATTTCTGGTACTGGGATCCGATTTTTCAGGCATCCGCTGTGTGTGTGGAAGCAGATCATGCATGGGTCAATGAGTTGCGCGACTCACAAATTAGTGGAAATCATCCGAATCCCCTATGGAATTCCCCCTCTGGCTCTGGGTCTGGGCTTCCTCTCCACCATTTTTGGGTGATTTTCGTGTTGATGCGGTTAGTTGGCATTGTGTCGGCTGGAAGATGTGGATGTTGTTGTTCTGGTCGTGATTCTGTTGCCCAGTTCGCCAGAAAACGTTGAATTGGCTTCACCTTTTGACATGGAATCTGAAATGACGTGGAAGAGCTCCTCTGAAAACCCCTATCCCTGCCCTGTTGTCCCCAATACGATCACCTCTTTTTTCCCCCCGTTTGATTGCCAGTTGGCCATCCCCATCCCCATCCAGCGATCCCCATCCTCCGGCAAATGCTCATTTGGTTTCGTTTCTCGTTTCGTTTCAGCTCCATTGCTTTGTGATCGAAATTATTTACCGTTGATATGGTTATGGTCAAGGCGACCTGAGAGCTGGAACGCGGAGCTGGAGCTGGAGCTGGAACGTTCGGCTTGGAGCAGCAGTCAGATGAAGTCCAAGCCAGAGTCGAAGCAGGCCAATTGCCATTCTTTGGCGGCGGGAGGAGGATCATTGGGTTACCTCGTTTTTAGTTTTTTTTTGGCCACGCGGATAATGTTTTGGGAAAGCGCCAAAGAGATCGGTCTAGTTGTGGCAAATTGGTGAGATCTTGTGACTGCCTTTTGACTTTTTATATGGGTTATAGAATCCTTTGCTCCATTCCATGACATTTCATCTATCACAATACATAGAGACATAAAAAGGTACCATACCATAGTATGTTTTCTGAAAGATATTTTTAATTGGAGATATATTTAAAATTTTACAAAAGGGTTTTGGGATGTTTTCTATAGATCTATAGATATAGGCAAACCTAATGACAAGGGATTACGAAATGTAATAAATAATTGTAGTACAAAAATGCTTAGCTATGAATTCACTCTATCGGAAGTGTTTTAAAAATATTTCTCAAAGACTTAATGATCATGATTCTCTTGAGACATGTATTTTGTTACTAATCTCGTGAGAACCCTAATAAAAAAGTCACTTACAAAGCCATTGAACTGAATTCAACTTTGAAGCTGAATCAAGATTAAGCCAAAAGGCTCTAAAACATACTTATAGTTCCTTGGTCCTGTCCTTTGGTGCCTAGTCCCATATACCCCACCAATATCCGAAACGAAATCCCAGCTAGAGGACGATAACATTTATTGAAAACCTTGCATATTTTAATAAGTTTATTATTAATGCACATGACTCATGGCAGTCGAAAGGGGGAGTGGAAATGGAAATCGGACATGAATTTATGCATGAACGGTTCGGATGAGACTGGGGTTCGACTAGGACGGTCTAGGATTGGATCGGATGGGATCGCTCCTGATCGGCTTGCTGGTCATGTTCCTGCGATTTTGTGGGCTTGGCCAGCACGACGGCTGCTATGTGTGTGTGTGTGAGTGTGACCCGCGATGCAAATGCAAATGACCTTCGTGCTGCCAAGGACACTAGACATGCGCTTCTTCTAATTAGAACGCAGGCAAGTGGAAATGCGCAATGTCCGCCTCAAAAGAATATCTGAGTGTCATTTCTCAGCCGCAGAACCCGCTTCACATTAATCCTTTGATCCCAGGCGGAAAATGTGTGTATTAGTTCGGCTCTCTCGCTCTATCCTTTTGGCCAGATGCCATGTCCATGTCGTCATCATCAGCATCATCGCTAAACTTGACGCTAAAATGGATGTGGATACCCAGGAGCAACGCACACACACATTGGGGTGGACCCTCGACAGAGGAGCCCGAAGAGCCATTGGAAATTGCAGCTATTGGATGTCCACCCTAAAGCACAGCAAAGCGAAAGAACGAGGAGAGAACCAAAGCGAAGCAAAGCAAAGGAAGAACATGCGCACCAAAGTCCGTTGGCAAAGCCAAAGTCGAGGATTTCTACCAAAAGGCGAATTAAATTCCTCAATCTGGTGCCGAGTTTATTTTTAGACCAAAAACAACAAGCAACAGGAACAAGAACAGCAACTAGCAATGAAATGGGACCAGGAGTTGGAGAAGGAAGCCAAGGAAAAGGATGAGAAGGAGGAGGGGAACGAGGGTGAGTAGGGGGAGGCGACTAGAAGACGCAGAAGACGACGCCTGGAAAGCACACGAAGAAAACTCGGATTCTCGGCGATCATAAATCCAACCTATCATGATTGTATCATTATTATTATTATTGTTATTGTCAGCTGATATTCTGTCTCCCGAAACTCGATATATTTTCGTGAAAAAAAAGTTGTATTTATTTTAATTTGTAGTTATTTATTATTTATCTCAGTGCATCCGCTCTCACACAAACACAAATGGTGAGGATCAGAAGATCAGGCTAAGAGAAGCAGCAGCAGTGGCGGCCGCGTGTATAGATGGATGAATGCTGTTAAGGCGAAGGCCATCCAATATTCCCTCCCCCCTTCAACGCTTTCACCCCTCCGCTGGAAATCCAGATTGCCAGGAGTTCGCGGTGGTCACATTAAGCTCCTCCACTGTCCGTCGCGGTCACAGCGTCGGGTCCCCCCCGGCGGCAGTTTTACCAACAAAAAGCCACTAAAAGCAATAACAACACAACGCTCGGCGAAGGGCCCAAATGTCGGTGGTGCGTTGTACTTGCGATAGAAGTTTCGATTGCACTGCGCACGCACAGGCTTCCAGGTGCATCGGGTCGTCCTCCGATCCTCCGTTCCATCGATCCCCCCGTATTCCAAACTGGGAAATTGCGGCCCATTCATTTCCCATGACTGTTAATCACTTGGCCATTATTATGTTTAGCCCAACGCGTACATAATTATAGCCTGCAACCGCCGATCGGCGATGTGTCGAATAGGATTAACTATTGGCTAGGCTAGAATTAAGCCGGAATCAAATGGGAGTGATAAAGGCCGAGAGGGCGTACTGCTGTAAAGTCATTGAAGCAAGGATAATACACATCGTATCGATAACCAGGGTGCATTATGCACAGTATAAAATATTTTAGTTAAATAGTCTCAAGGAAGCAGTCTCAAGGAAGCAGCTAAGAAATGTTGCAAAATATGCTAAGTTAATAATAAGAATAAACCAAATTCCAATTACTTGTAACCCATATTTAAGATAATGCAATCGACCCAATTCGTTTAAAAAGAAGATCATGAATCCCCTGGGGAACTTCTCTCTGTGTAGCGTCCCCCTTTTCCGTTGTAACCCTTCTAATTGGAGGCTAATTTCCGCTTAGCCACTTAAAGCGTTCGGTTATTAATAATCATTAAACCAATATTTATCCTTCACCAGGTTTTTCGGTTAATTAGAAAGCTCCAGAGCCAGAAGCCAAAAAGCGGAGAAGCCGCGAAGAGCTGCCTTTAATTACACATGCACACATTTATCATATTCTTTTCTTTTCGTTTCTGTTTAAGGCCGAAAAAAGTCGTGTTTTGCGGCTGGCACCCGCAGAAGAGCCGAGAAATATTGTCAAAATGCAAAGCAGAAGATCATTATTATTATTACACTTCACGCTTCCAGCAAAAGTGAGTAAAAGACACGGCCTAAGGAACCGCAGAAAGCGGCGATTTCCACGGCGACTCTGCGTCGCGATAGCGCACCAAATTAATGGAAATGGAACCACATTGCCCATTGGAAGGGGTACGGGCCCTGACTCTGGCCCTGGAACCAGCGGGCAGCGGTGGAAGAAACGTGAAGCGGGCCCTACAGGTAAGACGGCGCAGAGAAAGAGTGGAAGGTTGCAGGGGAGGGGAGAACCAGCAGAAAGAACCCAAACTCAAAACCAAAGCGTCGTTGTGGGAGAAAGAACAAAACTAACAATGGACTGCGATGACTCCGCCGACGCTGACTGCGATGTCGACGACGACAGCGACGTCGACAGCGGCTCCGACTCCCATTGGAATGAAGACGGGGACGTGCAGTGGGATTTAAAGGTGTGTGTGAGCACAGGTAAAAATCGGAGAGTATCAAACATTTAAATATGATACTAATAATAATTAATTCATATTGTTATTATTTCAACAACTTCCTCTATTTTATCATAAAAAAGGTAACAGTTCTTTAAAGTTCAGCATGCACTTTAATTTTTTTCCTTAAAAATATCGAATTAACCTTAAGTCTTTCGATTTTTTTAAGTGCATTAATATTTCGGTTTGAGCCCCGCTTTATTGCGCTCTTTGTCTAGCAATGTCTTCGGCTCAGGAAGAATCGAAACACACACACACCACAGAGCCAGCGAGGCCAATTTCCAATCACATCCATGAAATAAGCAAATAGTTGGTGTCTTTCGGTTATTTCTTCTTTCTTTTCCACGATTCCACTCGGTACCCCACACTCTCCAACCCGCACTTCCATCCGGCAATTTCCTTCTTAAGCTAACTGCTTTCGGCACCACCCGACACTTAGCAACGTTAACTTGGCCAGAACAGAAGCTCAGCGGCTCTAACATTTCCAATTACTCGTACTCGTACTCCAACTCCAACTCCAGCTCCAAGGATTAACCCAAGTCGCGCTGCCTCTGCATCTGTGCCTGTATCCCAGTCCGTGTGTGTGCTTGTGCTGTGTGTGTGCGCGTCTGGAAGAGGAAACTGGAACTGGGAACTGGAATCACTGGAATTCTGGAAGCAGCGAGTCGGTTGTTCTTCGTCGGTCTCTTCTTCGGTCCGCAGTTCTTGGACACTCGCGATCAGTCGACGACGAAGGCTTGCAGTGAACGCGACGTGTAGTGCTGAACTCTCCTAACTCTTTTGAGCCATCTTTGAGCCGCGTCCTAAGAGCCAGAGAACCCGATTCGTATTCCCCGATCGTCGCCAGCGGCAATCAGATAGTGCTCCGCGCCCCAACTCCAACCCAAGCCGAAGAAAGATGGCCAAAATCGTACTCATCTGCCTGCTGAGCCTCTTGGCATGCGCTGCAGGTTAGTAAAGTCACAGAATTTTGATTGATGGGACCCGGGATTTCTACTTTAAATACAAATTAAATATTAAAGGATATGAGGTCGGTGTTCCTGTAATATTTCGATTAACAATTATTTAGGTACAAAAAAATCCAATCTATAAGATCACCAGAACCTGCAGGAGAATGTCTTCTCAAGATGTTGAATTTATAAACCCTAACCAAAAACAGTGTAACAAAAAAATTTCATATTTAAATAATCTCATAGGAGCTTTAATATTTAGCAATTTTTTTAAACTTTAGAAACTATGTGGTTTTAACAGCGTAATCACTCTTCAATTAAACGACTTTTCCTGGAATGGATTAATCAAGTTTTCAGCCTACTGTACTATCTAAAATGCCTTGCTAATTGGCGGCTTACCTCTGCCAGCGAATGATAATTCAATCTCCGGGAATAGCCCATAATTATTCTTACCTTCTTGCATTTAACAAGTAAACAAAAGACGTTCGTTCCAAGGAACTGCAAATAAAGAAACCTAAGTCAAGCCCGGGGGAAAAATCAGAAATCACAAAAACAGAAAGACTGGAAAAGATTCAAGCCCGAGGAGGAGGCAAGGAATGATGCATTCCCATCATTATATCCGAATCAGAGTCGCAGTCATTAAGTCTGCTCGGCGTTTTTGCATCGATTCGATTCCATCCCCATTCCCCGGTCTTTAGTCTCTAGTCTCTGGCAGTCTTCTGTCTTTGCTGGAAGCTCTCCACTCATCGATTACCCCATGGCTGAATTGCACTCGTTCTGGGCTCCTCGGTTCCTGGCCTGGTCTGGCTTTTTATCAATTTTCCTCTGCTTATACCAAGTCGCCATCTCCATTATAATGATTTGCCTGCTAACTGGCCGGAGGGATGTTAGGTGCCAACAAATAACTAGAGTTAGCCCCATCACATCCTCCGGCAATGGCGTCCGCATCTACAGCCACATCCCCATCCACATCCACAGCCACATCCACATCCACATCCCCTCCATTTCGATCTCGATCCCCATCAGAGATCAGAGTCCCGGCAAACACTAGAATTGACTTTGACTGCATCATTAGAGACGTGCTAGATTCGCGATCTATCGCTGGCCGGGCGTAATTACCTTGGCAAATTACGGTGCCCGACAGCTGCAGGGAGGCTTGGGTCCGATTCTAGCTCTGCTGCCCAATTATTGCCTACCCTAGCCCGGATCCCGATCCCGAACCCAAACTCGATCTCGATCTCAAGATCCCGATCCCAATCCCGCAGTCGGATTCACGTTTAGAGTCAGTGTCAAATTAACTGCAATTGGGCCGAGGCTCGTTATCTCCTCTCCCGGCCAGGTACTACTTACTCGCTTTTACTTAGTTCCATTTTGTAGCGGAGGAGATTGCCATCAAGATCTGGGTTCATTTGGGCGGAAATTAATGCTCGAATTGAATTTGATCCCTCGCCGAGATTGGCCCAGAGCTTCGAGCTTAAATTGCCCCATTAAAATGAGATTTAAGAATTTCTTTGGGGAGCTTCTGGGCCGGGTCGGCATCATTATTCTTATTAGCCGTCCTCCTCCTGATGGAAATCTCAATCTTAATCCGCTTGGACGCATAATAAATTCACTTCAAAGTGCCAAGATCTCTTTTCAGAATCAGTTGATTCATAAATCTTCGCAGCGAGGAGGACTTTGAGTTTGGCTTCGTGTGTGTCTTGCATTTAAATCGCCGGAAATAATTTCATATACGAGAATACACACAGACAGGTATCTCTTCAAACATTGGAACTCTCTGCATGTCTAGGCTTGGGCCTATGTATATTCCATATTCCGTAGCCAATATCCATCCACGACAAGTGCCATAAATGGCCAAGTGCCCTGCCCGGAGGAGGAGGGTTCTGTTGCGTCAGTGTGGAAGACAAAGTACTCATATTGCCCCGCTGTTTGTGTTTATCTTTTGAGCGGCTTTGTAAGGGCCAATACACACACACTCTTTTGTATATACTTTCTTAAGTATAGAAGGTATCTGGCCGAGAGATCTCTACCTGTTACCCTAAGTCGCAGGCACTGTCATCTTGCATTGTTCCCGGCCAGACAGCCTCGCATTCCTCTCCTCACTTCACTACACTTAACCTCTCCGGGTCGGCGATTACATAAGATTCGGCGGATGGATGGGTCGCCGTCTCCATTTCGGCTGACCAGCGGCTAATTAATGTCATCAGCACCTTGATTCTCCATTTCGGGGTTCAGGTAATTAGCCCCTAGGGGTCAGGGACCGCATAAATGCTCCTGGTCATCATCATCATCATTGTGAATCACGCGTACCTCAACAATTCGGGGTCCAAAGTTTTGTTCTTCTTCTGTCTGTTTTTATGGAGCGCTTGTCCAGCGATTCATTACTTGGCTGCTTTTTTGGTAATCCTATTTAATGATGTTTGTCTTTGGGTCTCTCTGGATTACGAATGCCATGTCCGAAGCTGAAACCGTTACCATTTTCGCTGTTTCGGTTACGCATTGCGATTCCAATTGCGTTCGGAACTTGAAGAGATATATATATACAGAATAAGTAGGTTCATTCACCTATTGTGAACTTGGGACATCTTCAGTTGTCTTTGGTTCTCACAGGGGAAATTAGAGATGGTTCACACACTCAAACTCCTCGTCTGCAATCCCTTCCAACAGGTCAACGCATCACGACAATCCACCTGGATGGAGTGCAGTACTTCATCAGCAGGATGAACCCCTACTCCCCGGAGCTTAACTACTTCCTGGCCTACCAGTAC
This sequence comes from Drosophila jambulina, assembly GCA_018152175.1. NCBI lineage: Eukaryota > Metazoa > Arthropoda > Insecta > Diptera > Drosophilidae > Drosophila > Drosophila jambulina. The sequence goes on along the minus strand of JAECXH010000113.1, from coordinate 22,086,611 downwards.
TGCCGCTCCTTGGGCCTGCAGCTGGCCTCGTTCGAGACGAAGGAGAAGGCCGAATCGATGACCACGTATCTGAAGAACGCCGGTTACGGCAACTACGATTTCTGGACCTCCGGAAATCGCCTGGGCACGGGCATGTTCCTATGGATGAGCACTGGTCTGCCGTTCAATGCCACCTTCGACTTCTTCGAGAACTCGGCGGACGCCATCTCGGCCGGTCTGCTCGATCCCGTTGATCATAACAGCAACACCTCGCCCCAGCGCACGGCTCGCGACAGGTAAGTCCTGGACCGGTGTCCTTGCCCACCCAGCCCATCTACATCGATATCCTTTCTTCGTTTCCGCTCGCTCCAATTCCAAATCTATAGCAGCAGTGGCGCCGAGAAGGGATGCGTGATCCTGAAGCAGCCCACGCTCAAGTGGATGCCCGAGGACTGCTCGGCCGTCAAGGACTTCATTTGCGAGCAGACCCGCTGCTACTACTACAACTATGGCAGCATCCCCGTCTCGTCGGCGCAGGGGTAAGGACTTAAGGACTTAAGGACTCCACATCGAACAGAATTTAAGAGCACTGACTGGAGAGAGGAGAGCTTAAGCAGTTGGAGGATTAAGAATATTGATAATGCAATAAACAAATTATGCTATAATTAACGTTAATTAATTCGCTATACGAGCTGCTATCCAGTGGCAGACAAATTAAACAAATGTCCTTAATTAAGTAAAACGAACTAAAACTAAAACCTAAAATAACCCAGAGCCCAGATCAAGAGATTACGCAAGGATAACGCGCGACCTATAACCCACAAGTTACTTTAGTTGACACACACACACCTAACACACACACACTCAGACACACGCAGACACACAGACAGAGTGCGAATCCGAGGGATTCGAGAACAGAATTTGCTAAAGAACGAACAAATAGGTGAGCTAAACCCCAAATCGTAACCAATCTACCATAACTACACACACATCTCTCTGCATCTAAAGACTAATGCGAAGCTAGCAGCTAACTTCTTACTAACGCCACTCCAAGTTCTCTGATGAATCCATGATTTAAGATCCACAAAGACCCGACAAAAAGAACACTTCCTTGTAGACGCCAATGTGATGGCCCAAGAGGGCGCGAAGTTGATGTAGTCTCCGAGGGTTATTCGAGGAAAGAACCCACACAGGGTGAGGTAGCACCCCTCGAAATATCCTTGAAGATCTTCCTCTGAGACTGCCTCAACTTCCCCTGGTCCATCCTCATGTGAGCGCCAAAAATGTATTTTGTTTGGTGGTTTGGGGCTTAGCTTCCTTAGAATGTTGTCGCTCTCGTTGTCGCTGTCGTTGTTGTTGTTGTTGTTGTCATGATGATTTGTGTTCAACTAACTAACTTGTAGGCTAAGCAACTTTCGCACTAACCCGAAATCTTAAACCAGACCCGAAAAGAGCAACTGAAACTCATCCTTGCTCCGTTTTCTATCTTTATTTACCTTGTTTAGACGTCCCATCACCTCGACCACCCCCCGACCGGCCGTCTCGCTGATGAACCTGCATGCCGCCGCCACTACCACGCCACTGCCTCTGCTAATGTCCACCAGTGGCGTCATGTACTCCGCCGCCAAGGCCAAGTCCTCGCCAGCAGTGGCTCATCGCCTCCACGTTGAGGACTTCCAGCAGCAGCCCATCACCTACAAGCTGAACCATGACCGCTCGCTGCCCGACACTGACGCCGCCGATGTGGATGTGGAGGATCAGGAGCAGGTCGATGTGGAGGCCGAGGAGCATGATGACCATGATGTTGAGGGCGAGGGCGATGAGGAGCACGAGGGCGACAACTTTGGCGAGCATGCCCGGGAGCTGGGCAACGACAGCGAAGGCGACATCAAGGAGCATGTCTTTCCCCTCAGCGACAACGAGCTGCATCCCGAGATGCATGCCATCGAGGAGGTGCAGCAGCAGTTGCAGCAACAGCAGCAGGATCAGGATTCAGTAGCCGCTGCACCCGCAGCAGAGGAGAACGACAGCTCCCAGCAGCACGATTCGGAGGCGGAGGGAGACAACGAGCATGAGCCTGAGACAGAGCCAGAGTCGGAGAACGAGTCGCAGGTGCCCATCCAGGCCAGCGAGCCTCTGGCCCTGCCCAGCTCCACGGAGTCGCCGGCTGCCGCCATTGAGGAGCGCATCAAGCAGATTGCCCAGGACTTCCAGAAGATGGCCAGCTCCCAGGAGCTGCTGCAGCCCAAGGAGGAGCTGACACCGCAGTCCTCGCTGTCCCTCAACGACCTGATACGCACCCTGCGCCCCAACGAGCAGCAGATCATACCGCAGATCGACTCTGACTACTCCAATGCCATGCGTGTCCTGGGCAAGCCTCTGGCGGCCCACAACTAGGCTAGTCGGGGGTTCCCCACCCGGCATCAGCCCGCTAGCCTAAGTTGTGTGTGTTGTTTGGTGTGGCAAGGGGCTGGGGATTCCCCGGGTTCCACTGAGAAACTGAGCATTTCCGCGAGCCGGCCGGACATGTCCGGAAATGACGCTTCTCTCTGAGGACCCAGGGATACCCCACGTCCTGCATTATCGAGCAGCAAGAAAGAGATTAACGGAGCTAAGACATTAATCTATATATAACGATAAATATATATTGTATTGTATGCTTTAATCGTATGACAACCACCACAAAAAGGAAACTCTTGATTAATAAAAGTAATAAGTAAACAAGGTCCTAAGGGTTTCTGGGGGAAAGATCTTTAGATTGAATAGTGGTGAGAATAGATTTTCCAAGAAAATTGAATGGAGACTCGCTCCGATTAAGACCTCCCCAGTTCCCCTGGAATTAATCTTGGAACCGTAAACTTAGCCATTACAGAACCAGCCATTAAATCAGTTTCCTATGAATAATGCCAGGAGATCCCATTTCATAACGGGCCCATAAACCAGTCACCGGATTTATTCTCCGGCTTAAACGAAGCGAAGATGAAAGCCAATAATCGTAAATTAACTGCTAAGGCTCTCAAACGAGAAGAATCCGGAGTGTGTTTCGGGAATTTTATTGCACTCGCTCCTCCAGAGAGTTGAGAATAAAAATAAATAATTCCTCGGTGGGCTTACATCACGCTGCCCGCTGCCCATGTCCGTGTCTGCATTCAAATCTGCAAATCATCTTTCTTAATTTAAAGAGGATTCCGGCGACGCAGACGCATCACATCAAGTTTTATGTGTGTCGGAGACGAAGGTGGAGCTGAAAAGGCAGCGACTTCTTCTTTGGCCACAGAGACGCACACATTAACCAAGAAGATCCAAGAGGTGCCCCCGGCTAGATTCTACTCCTACTCCTGCCCCGCTCACCCCTGCCCACCTGCTGCCCCATCCTTGGTCTTCATCTTCTCTCCATCTTCATCTTCAGCTCGAGCTCCACCTTCGCGCAGACGCAGACGCAGACGAGTGACTTCGTTTGAAGTTCTGTTGACTGATGTTGTTGCTGCTGCCGCTGCTCAAAGTGGTTAATGAAAAAAGCACACACATCACATACTATATACACACAGTATACGTATATATGTACATATATATATGTGGTATGTGGCAGCAGATGCCAAGACAACCTTGAAATGTATCGCAGAGTCCAACGAACGAATATAAAAAAGGCTATGCCGCGGCCCTCCGCTTTTTGTTTCTTTGCCGCTGAGCAGAATCTTTAAGCACCAAGAGCCCGAGGAAAACAGTAAGTAACTGCTAACTGGGAATGCCCCCATCCGGGATTCCGGCTGGACGTCTGTCTCTCTGGGGTAAAAGCAAGAGTGCCGCCTGCCCGATCTCAATCCCGATCTGAGGTTTATTTTAAGCAAGCGGAAGTACAGGAAGCTGGCAAAAGGAGAAAGTTCGGTCTCAGTCTTCCGATTATATAAGGGAATCTTGCCGAGATTCCAGCATCATTGCAAGCCAAGCAGTTGTCAGAAAAAGATTCTAAGCCCTTTAAATCCTTTCAATATCCCTTCAAAATGAAAGTAATCCTGGTTCTCACTTTCCTCGGCTGCCTGGCTCTTTCCCTGGCCCGTCCCCAGGTGGGGCATGGATCTATCAACGGACCCAGTGGCGTGAGTACCTAAACAATGTGTAAAATCTTCTGTAAAGATATTAATTGTACTTTTTAATTGCCAAATTAGCGCTTCCCCATGACCAGAAATTGGGCTGCTCCGCCTGTAGATCTGAGTAAACCCATTATCTTCCTGCCAGAGGCCACGCCCATCCATGAAGTCCAAGAATCCCGCTTTGTCGAGACCAGACCCCACAAGACTGAATAAAAATAGTAGAACGACTGGTTATATTAATATTTAATTTATTAATTAATTTATTATGACATTAAATTATTAAATGTTAAAATGCTCGATTTTCGGTGAACAATTCTGTAGGGAAAGTTATAGAAGATCACAGTATTTCAACTGTACATAATTCTTTCTCAGTGTTTAATGTTTACTTAAATTAAATTTGCTTAGCTACTTAGGATTAATTAATTTCTAAACAGGTTTGCCACAAAATCTATGAATATTTACATATCCAATTTTGTTTAAACTTTTTTATTATTTAAAAAAGGTAAAAAACCAGCTTCGGATTCGAATAATAAATATATATTTTTATGTGTTTATTTCTATTTATAATTTAATAAACTTGACAGTTTAATCTAAACAGATTCATACAAAAATTATTTACCATGACATATGTTTGTTTAATTGGCAACTAAAATCTCTTTTACTTCTTATAGTATTCTTCATTTAAATGATATTTATTTAAAGTTAAACAAAAATAAAAGCTATCTTCGGGATGCTGATATTTATTTCCTTGCAGATTGTAATGAAATCGATCATAACTAAACCAAAAATGGTTTAATTCGGTTTTTTTTAGACAATTCAAAGTTTATAAATTTCATAACTAAGCCAAAAAGCACATATTTCAATTAGGAAAGCTCTCCTGTGTTAGTTTTCATTAGAATTTTTAATCTGCATATTGATTTTGCAAATATAAAAAATTAAAATTTTGATGATTTTTTTACAATTTTGACGATGTAACCCCTTATAAAATTTTGAAAAATCTGAAAAAATTTTTTTCTTTTAAACATAGCTAGATTAACTCGGCAGTTGATGCTGATCAAGAATATATATGATTTATAGGGTCGGAAATGACTCCTTCACTGTGTTGCAAGCTTCTGACAAAAATGTTAATACCCTGCAGGGGTATAAAACTGTTTGGAAACGGAACTTGTACTTGTTTGGAATTATTGCTTCCCCCTCCAGATGATATAATCTTTTGAGACGCCATAATTGAGTTTAATTTAACAACGAGTTTTTTGCCGTTTCCGGTTTTGTTTTACGAATTATATGTTTGCTCATAAAACACTTTTCGAAATGGATTCAAAGTTCGAATGCAAAATGATAATCGAGTATTCATAAATGTGGCAATAAAACAAAATAATTGGGTATATATATATATAATATTTTCTTCTGGAGCAAGCATCCATTTCTGTGCCATCCCCGATAACATCAAAGAGATAAAACAAAAAAAAAACAAATTTTAACACTCCTTTTCTTTCTTATTATTTGTAAACAAATTAGCAAACTTATCGACTAAAACAGGTGCCTTCAAATCTACATAAATTAATGAATTTAAAATTGTACAAAAATGCTCAGCTCTTATCACCTATAAATAAGCATAAGCCCAATAAATATTCAAGCTTCAGTTGACATAATTAACGCAGCATCACCTAATTTAGATAACAAACTTGTTTACCTCAAAACAACTGAAGAAGGGGCTTCCCCAAGGAAATTACAAATATTTACATTCGACTTCTGCTGGGAAATAAAGATACTAATCCTAGACAGCTACTGTTTGCTGTCGCCTGGACTTAATTCAAGATAAAAGATGTTAATATCAAGATCAAGATACGAGATGCTAATGAGTGACGTAGTATTTTTAATAAAAACCACTAGTTAATATTCAAAACTCTTCGATTAATTGAATTCGCAAGATAGCTCTAACGAAGCGCAGCCAAGTCGAAGGCTATAAAAGATCGGACCTGAGACTGGATCAAAAACATTAACAGCCGTCCATCGTTCCGAAAGGTTCGTCAGAGGTCTCTATAAGCTTTAAGAGTCATTTTAAGGAAAGTTTTACTTAGAATCCGTAGTGAGCTCAAAGAAAATTCAATCTCGATTCAAGCAACGAGTTTCGATAATTTCCGGTTTTGCCACCGATTTCGTTATCAGTGCACAATAAAACATTAAAAAGGGATTAAATGTGCTAACTAATTAAAAACGAGAATCAATCTGACGAAAATGCAGTGCGAACAGAACATCTGAATACAGAAACAAGATCTATATACCCCTGATTATAATTAGTATTCGAACAAGATTTAGTTCTAGTTCGCCTATATTTAGTGGCTTCTTACACGGCGCCACTAATGAGCCAAGACGAGTTCCCAAACCACTCCGCGTAGCCTTTATAGTATAGATCAGGCAATCAGTGCGCTGTTTCGATTCGATTTCTGTATAATTCAGAATCACTGGACTTGGGATTTATGGTTCGGATTGGTTGAGTGCGGGCGAGGCTGGCGGGTTTCATTAGAGAGCCTAATAGCCACCAGTATATATAAGCTCCGTCTGGTGATCGAGCCCAAAACATTTGCGTTTAATCTGTGGGCGCGTAAGGTTAGTCGACTGATGGGAATTACTGGACAGGTTGCATATAGTATTCCGATTAGAGAAGTCATAGGCAATCAAATATAGTCATTACAGCGCAGAGATCTCGGGCGTAGTTCCCCCGAGAAACCAGTTGGATCCGCCTTCCATTAATCGTTGCTTTCTACACAGATCAGAATGAAGTTCTTTTTGGTTCTGCCGCTCCTGGTGGCTGCGGTCTCTGCCCAGTTCGGTGGATTCGGAGGTGGAGGCTTCGGCGGTGGCCTAGGAGGTGGCCTCGGCGGTGGCCTCGGCAACTTGGCCTCCAATGCAGCTAGCCGCTTCCAGAGTGCTGCCAACGGCATTGCCAGCGTTGTGCCCAAGGTGCCGCTGCTCAGCAACGTCCAGAGCTTCGGCGACTTCTTGGTGAGATCTATGGAGCACCTCCTTACAGAATGAACGGTTACTAACACAGTGTTATCCCCTTGCAGTCTCAATCCGGCAAGTCCTACCTGAACGCCGCCGATCGGGCCCTGCACGAAGGTGCCTTCGCGGCTACCAAGAGCCTGGTGGATGCCGGTAACGCGGCCTATGCCGCTGGTACTTCCACCTTCAAGCAGGCGGTGAATGCCTTCGCCGATCTGACACAGAGCGAGTTCCTCAGCCAGCTGACCGGTCTCAAGATTAACCGTGCCGCTAAGGCCCGAGCTGCCTCCAGCCGTGTGGATGTGCCAATTCCCGATGGCCACGTTCCCGACTCCTTCGATTGGCGCGAGAAGGGAGGCGTCACCCATGTAAGATTCCAGGGTACTTGCGGTTCCTGCTGGGCCCACGCCACAGTCGGTGCCATCGAGGGTCATGTCTTCCGCAAGACGGGCTCTCCGAGCAGAACCTGGTGGACTGCGGCCCAGCCGACGACTTTGCCCTGAACGGCTGCGATGGTGGCTTCCAAGAGGCCGCCTTCTGCTGGATCAACGAGGACCAGAAAGGCGTATCTAAGCTGCCAACCTATCCTTACCTGGACAAGCAAGACACCTGCAAGTACGACGATAGCAAGGCGGGAGCCCACATCAGCGGATTCGGCACCATTCCGCCCAAGGACGAGGAGGAGCTGAAGAAGGTGGTGGCCACCCTGGGACCCGTTGCCTGCTCGGTGTACGGCATTGAGAGTCTGAAGAGCTACGACGGCGGCATCTACGACGACGAGGAGTGCAACAATTCCGCGGAGCCCAACCACGCCATCCTGGTCGTGGGCTACGGATCGGAGAACGGACACGACTACTGGATCATCAAGAACTCCTGGGATGACACCTGGGGCGAGCAGGGCTACTTCCGCCTGCCACGCGGCAAGAACTTCTGCCTTGTGGCCGACGAGTGCTCCTACCCGGTGGTTTAAGCTTCTGGCTTTCACTAGGAAATGTCAAAAGAGGAGGAATTTTTGAATAACGCGATTTAATAAAGACAACAACTGGCTTAGATTTCTGGAGCCCAAAAGAGAAGCTTGTGATTTTAACTAAAACTTTAAATAATTTAAATATACATATGTGAAGAAGCTAACTTCGGCTAGCCAAAGTTTGTATACTGTTCCATGCAGGGGCTGAATTTTAAATAGTTCATTTCATAACTAAGCCAAAAATGCGTTAAATTCAATTCGGAAAGCTTTTCTCGGCTAGATTTTGTTAGCTTAACAAATCGGCATATAGACTTTTGAAATTTAAAAATGTGAAATTTTTTTCAATTTTTAACAATTTTGACGATGTAACCCCTTATAAAATTTTGAAAAAATTGACAACAAAATTTTTTCTTCGAAAGATGTCTAGAACGACTCGGCTGTTGATGCTGATCAAGAATATATGTATATGATATATGGGGTCGGAAATGACTCCTTGACTTCTTTCAAGCTTCTGACTGAAATTAGATGTCCCTGCAACGGTATACAAAATTAGACACTAGTTTTTATTCAAATTTAAATAATTAATGACGATAAATTGCTTATGATCAAGTGGCGCCATCTAGTTATGAAAAGGAATATCTAGCGGTCCAAAAGTTTTCAGTAAAGCGCCCTCTGGGTTAGAAAGTACCAACCTGCCTGAGCCAGTGCTGCCCATCACAAAAGAAATTTCATGTGGTATTCTCCGCTGCAAGGCACCTGGCCACACTCTCCGTACAACAAAAATAGTCAATAAAAATAAATTAAGTCAAATTGGCAAATTAAACTATATTAGGCGCGTCGCGACAGAGAAATCATCGTGGGGCATTGAAAAGTAATGCCGTGAGGAATGGCGGCAGTGCGTCCCACGAAAGAAGGCCGCCGCGCAACATTGTTCCTGCAGGTGTGTGTCTGCGTCGAGCGCTCCGATTTCCGATCGGAAGCCCAGCCCACTTTTTGAAGGGGCGTTGTCACCAGCGTCGCGAATCTAAAGCCCCCATTCATTCCGGCTATCATGTGTCTGTTGTTCACCTGTCCCCTGTCCCCTGTCGCTGCCCTTGGCCCAGTCGCTGTCCAAGTATGTGTGCTAATCGAGGGTGGTCTCCCCCTCCACCCGTTCCCTCCTCTCGTTCCATTGCAGAAATGTGCGCCCTAGTGCATGTGCATTGCGACTAATCCAAAGAGTCCCACGGGTCATAACGCATTTAACCACTAAACCAGCAGAGAAATAAATATCCCCGAACTGCCCCCCGTCCCATTCCCCCCCCTAATCATGGACGAGGACATCCTGAACGCCGTGAAGTCCATGTTCGGCAAGGATGTCAAGATCGTGGACTGTGAGACGTCCACGTCACTGCAGCAGGAGGAGGTGTTGCTGGTGAACGGTGTGCCCGTCAAGCTGGACGGCCTGCCGGCAGACGATGCAAGTGCCATCAAGGCTGCCCTGCTGGAGGGGCAAATGCCCTCCGTGGAGCATCTAAACCAGCTACTCTTCCGCGCCGGCCTCGCCCAGCAGCCAATCGAGGTGGAGACATCGCTGACTGTGAAGTCTTCGCTTACCACCACAGAGGAGGTGCTTGTGTCGCGCAATGGCCAGATCCTGGACGAACGCACGGTGGAGACTAAAGAGAACTTCAACCATCAGTCGCAGCAGAAGGAAATCTGGCATCCCGTTAGGCAGCAGCAGCAGTCGGCTCTGGCGCGGGCCACTCCGGAGAATGCCTTGAAATACCGGTCCACTTCGAATTCCACGTTCACCTCGCAGGCTACGCAGGACTCGGACGATCATCGTCCGGCCGATCCGCTCGGTCGCCAGCTGAACCAAACCTTCTCGAATGCTTCCCTCATGTCCAGCAGCTCGGCCATCACTGGGTCCGATCAGGTGATCGGCTCCGCATCATCCACGACGATCGGGGACAAGAGCTCGAATATTAGTAGCTGCGACTCCGGCCACGATGGCCTCTTCCACAGCGTGTCAATGAGTGCGCCGTGGTCGCATCCGCGCGACACCCTCACCGACTCGATGTACTGCGACATTCCCAGCTCCGCAGACGAGGCGGATGCGGTTTCAATACTGGTGATTGTTGGGCTCCTCTAGGTCCTCTGCGTTTTCTAAATGAAGTTTTCCTCTTTCAGAACACACATTTGAAAATCACAGAGCCAGCAGATTGCCATCAGTCACCGTCAGTTTACGCCAAAGACATGCCCAAGAGCGGCAGCCTGGACTTGCTAGTCAGCCTGCTAATCGCTGGCAAAGACGAGGACGTGGCGTTTGCCCTGTTCACCTGCTTTCGATTGTTTCTGCCGGCGGAGGATCTGCTCGCTAGACTCGTTCACAAGTGCCAAGACAACGAAGATGTCCTGATCCGCCATCTTAAGCATTGGCTCAGCATCTGCCCCACTGACTTTAGCCAGGAGTTACTGCTTCAGGAGCTGGAGAAGAAGAGCGGGCTGAAAGCTTTTCTGGACAGTATACCTCAATTTCAGGCCCTAAGGGAGGCCAAGTCGCGTAACCAACTGCAGTATCTGCTTGCCAAGCAGTCGTCGGCCAGCTCCCTGGGCCGTCAGAGCAGTATTAAGTCACTGAAGCGATTCGCTGCCAACGTCTACAAGACGGACAATGTGGCCAACAGCTGTGGCAGTGCCTTCGAGTTGGCTCACCAACTGTATGCCATAGAGTACGCCTATCTCTCCCAGATACGCCTGGAGGAGTTTGTGGAAATGCTGGGAAAGAACGAACTAAAGACATGCCTGGGCCAGACCAAGGCGGGCACCTTGGGAACGAGCCAGGTAACCATCGACAGCTATGTGCAGTGGTTCAATCAACTCAGCAGCTTGACTGCCACTGAGATTCTGAAGGTGAGTTGGAAAAATATAAATGAATATCAACCCTCGGATACTATTACCTTATCTTCTAGCTTGGCAAAAAGTCGCAGCGGGCACAAATGATTGATTTCTGGGTGGAGACGGCCCTAGAGTGCTTCAACACGGGAAACTTCAACAGCTTGATGGCTATTCTGACGGCCCTAAACCTGACTGCCATAGCTAGACTAAAGAAGACAGTGAGTTTATTTGGTGTTAACTGTTAAAAACTCTACTATATGTTGTATTTTCAGTGGGGCAAGGTGCAGACGACCAAGTTCGAGGGGCTGGAACATCAAATGGATCCCAGCTCGAACTTCCTCAACTATCGCTCCACCATGAAGGCAGCTGTTTGGCGTTCGGAACGCGAGATGGCCAACAAAATTGAACGTGCCATCATACCCTTCTTCTCTTTGTTCCTCAAGGACTTGCATGCCATCAACGAGAGTCATGAGACTAAGTGGGTTACCTCTCACCATTTGTCCTTGAGATCGGTTACTTATCAGCTACATATTTTGCAGGCTCTCCAACGGCAAGCTGAACTTTGAGAAGTGCAGTCTGTTGGGCGCCCACTTGCGTAACTTTAGCCAGTGGCAGCGTCTGGACTGTCCCTACGAGCAGGTGTCTAGTGTGGTGTCCTACCTTCTGAAGGCCGAAGTGCTGTCAGAGGACCAGCTGATGAAGGCCTCCTACGAGTGCGAGCCACCGGACAACGGCGAGGAGAAGGACCACTACAAGACGCTGAAGGCAGCCAAGAAGTCTTCGAACGCATAACCGCGCAATCATAACGACAATCCTCGGGATAGTGCAAACACAGAATAATAAGCAATGCATTAGGCCTCGCACACAGTTTCGTTGGCGTTATCCATAATCCCCACAAACATCCTGCATGAAAACAATAACAATAATAACTCTTACACACCGCCACCAGTTGTGTTTGTTGATTTTTCTGTACTTAAGCTTAGCGTATATTTATTTGCAAACCGATTTATATATACCTACAGACGACGGGCATTTAATTAGAAACACCAAAAATATGCATACAATAATTACTAATTAGTAATCTTTTAAATGTTGTATTTTAGCCGTTAAATACCCCGAAAAAAAATACAAAAATAAAACCTAAAGACTTTACCTCTAGCTTGAGTATATATATGTACGCTCAGCGGATGGTGGCATACTTCTGGCAGTCCACCGTGGCGAACTTCCCGAAGAGCTCCAAGGGGTAGTGTTTGCCCTCAACAGGAGCATGGATGCGTATCTGCCGCATGTGCGTGTCCCTTCCATTTTGATGGTTGGAGATCACGGCAATCTGCAGCATGAAGGTGCGTATGGACTTGACATTTCCGTCCTTAATGGGTATCTGCACCCAGCCAGTGGGTTCGGTGAGATCCATCACCTGCAGCTCTTGCAAATCATTGAAATTGGTACCAGAGCGTATAGAGATCCTTGAAGGCGTGTAGCTCTCGTCTAGTTTGTAGTCGGTGTAGATGTAGATCTGGCTAATGTTTGTCCGCTTGTGGAATTGGATGTTCACCAGGTGCGGCAGCTGGCCGTCCGACTGCCAGTACGTATCCATGATGTTGTCGCGCAGGCGCTCCACACCAAAGCCTAGGAAAAATGAATGAAAACTGCTTCTAGGCCGACTTTAAAGAGCTGCTTACCCGGCTTGCAGGAGGAGAGACTCCAAACGGCCTGAGCGCCAACTTCCCGCACGAAGCCCATACGCTCCTCGGCTAAAGGATCCTCTTCGGGACTAGGTGCCGGGTTGGCCGATATGTCCTCATCCATCGAAGCAGCCATAGTAGGCATTGAAATAGTTTTTTTAACAATTTATTTTGAGATTAAAATTTTTAGTGTGACCGGGTTATAAATGGTTGTGCAAATCCCAAAATAGACTGAGGGCTGGTCACATTGACTCTCGACTGAAAACATCGCACATGTGCGCCAGCCACAACAATTAACAAAATAATTAGTTAAAATGGTGCGTAAACTGAAATTCCACGAGCAAAAGCTGCTCAAGAAGGTTGACTTCATCACGTGGAAGGTGGACAATAGCGGCAAGGAGAACAAGATTCTGCGGCGCTACCACATACAGAAACGAGAGGATTATACCAAGTGAGTTTAATTGAAAACAATAATTTTCGGCATAATTAAATTTTGAACTCTGTTACAGATACAATAAGTTGTCCCGGGAAATTCGGGAACTAGCTGAGAAGATAGCCAAGCTGGAGGCTACGGATCCATTCAAGGTGGAGGCCACCACGATGCTGCTTAATAAAATCCATGCCATGGGCGTCTCAAATGATCAACTGACTCTGGAAACGGCAGCCAAGATTTCGGCTAGTCACTTCTGCCGACGACGTCTGCCTGTGATAATGGTTAAGCGTAGGTTTTATTATTTTAATCCAATTAAGTATATTGTAATACGAGGTTTCCCCCTTACAGTGCGAATGTCGGAGCATCTGAAGGGAGCCACAGACCTCATAGAACATGGCCATGTTCGCGTGGGTCCCGAAATGGTCAAGGATCCGGCTTTCTTGGTGTCCAGAAACCTCGAGGACTTTGTTACCTGGGTGGATGGCTCCAAGATCAAGGAGCATGTCATGCGCTACAATGATATGAGAGACGATTTCCAGATGTAAACAAGTACTTCTTAGGCTTAAGTAGCATAACCAATAAAACTAGATTTTTTGTTAAATAATCATTGTTCAATAACTTTATTACATTTTATATAATAATGTTTTTAGATCTCATTAATATTCATTATTTGGGAGCTAGCTGCGCCAAGGGCACAACTGCCCCGACACGCACATACATATACATATTACATAGATTTATTATTTAACCTGATCCCCCACCAAACTGCTGCCCCCTCTGCTCGGAACCATTCCGTAGTTTGTAGTTGGATTATGCTCTATATTTTAGTTACGTTTCCCTCCTTATCCTCCTCCCTCACTTCGCTAGCTAGAAATACAATGCACGAGATACCTTTGCAAGGGAAATAATATCGTTTTGTGTGCGGAAGCAGGTGTAAATCATAAGATACGAGCAGCTTGGGTTGATCGATCGCTTTATTTAGGAATATATATATAAAAAACAAGATGAGTGTGGGTTAAGTGCAGGCCAGGTGCATTGAACGGTTGAGCGGTCTAAAGAGCGATTTCAAACAGAGTTTAAAAAAGGTCGATGGCAGTTACAATTCAATTCCAGCCAGCCGGCCAGCCCTCAGCTCGAGGAGCGAAATGCCATCGGATTCCAATGCTAATTTGCAATGCAAATTGCGAAGTTTTTAGAGTCTGCATGCGGCAGCAGGCTGACTTTACCAGGAGCTCCGTTTTCAGCAGTCAAAAGTCTTTTTCATTTTGTATCGAGATATAGAGATATCTTGCTTTAAATATTAGTTGTATTATTATTCCTTTTTAAATACGCATTAAAAAGTAAAAGTATTAATTAGTGTTAAAATAAATAGCTAGTTGGCATTAAAATTAGTGTCGACTTTGGCTGCGGCCCGGCCCGTTTACACGATTAATTTTCCATATTCTTTCCGCCAAGAATCAATTCACATGAATTATAACTTCGTAATAACAATATATATGTATAAAACAAATTAATAAAAAAGGTGATTTCTTTCTACATTTGTTCTTCGATTCCCCGTTTACTTCCCTCGGAAAAACTCTACGACATATTCTGGCTTTTGGCTTTTGCTCTTCTATTCCTCCTCTTCTCATGCACGAACAATAAATTCTCATAGGCTGGATTATATGCATTTATATTCATTGTATTAATCACTACAATATTCCGTGTTCCGTAAATTCCAATTCTTGTTCTGATTCTTGTTCCTCAAACATGTGCAAATAGTAATTAGCCATAAGTATGTACCCCATGAACACCAATGCCCACGACTCTACACAACAAGTTTCGTTTATGCTTGTGTTATGCTGCCGTGAAGAGATGTCTTAATGCGCAAAAAGTGTTTAGAATAGTTGTGGTGGATGCCGGCCAAAACAGCGCCAAGCGCCCTTTGTTGGCTTCGCCGCGAACGACCTGATGTTTGCTCAAACAAACAGTAGATCCCTGCTTCTCCATGCTCCATGCTCTTCCTAACTCTTCACTCGCTACTCGCTGTTTAGATGACAAGCGCCATGTCCTTTTTGCTTGGCAAAGCCACTCGCTTGCCTTGCCACAGCGAGTTGTGTATTGTGAAGGCGTCGATAGTCACCGTCAGATGCTTCGTGTGCACTTGCGAGAAGCACTTGCCTCCTGAGTTGTATCTGCAAAGATCGAAATTTGCAAGTTAGCGGGTTTATAGTATGAGAAACCCATTGTTAACTCACTTGAAGAACTTGTCGAACATCACTTCGTCGACTTGACTAGGCCCAGTGCCGTACAGCTTGGTCACCTGGTCCGTTTCGGGAACGTAGCTGTAGAGGGCGCGGAACTGGCAGCCCGCATCGCGGAAGAGTACCAGGAAATGCTTCGCCTCCGAGCGCGCAATCTTCTCCAGCACTTTCTGTTTGGCCTCGCGGTTCACGACGCCGGGAAACACGCAGTATTCGACGGCGTTCAGGATGATGCCACGATTCGATTTGGCCGCTGGTTGTTTGTAGAGTTTCGGACCTGCCAGAAGCATATTCCAAAAAGTTTAAATATCGAACGAATAAAAGAATATCTGTGGATATATTCTACTCTTTCGTTGGTGGCAAATGGCAAGCTTCTAGGTTGTATAAATAGTTTAAAGTCTTCTAAGGCAGGCTACGTGCTAAGGCATTACTTTGAGCGAATCTACGGGATTCACTTGGGTTACATTTTAAGATAAAAATAAAATAAATAATAGGATTAACTTCTCAATGAAATAACAAAACTGGTTTTACTTTCCCAAACGTGAAATTAGTCGTTAAACTTATAGGTAAACAAAAATGAAAATGTTTAAACAAAAAAAACTAAAGTGCTTGCATTTTTGCTTAATTGTTTTTAGTATTTCAACGTGAAGCGGTTAATCGGGCCAATCTGGTTCTTATTTTTTGGGCTTAAACAGCTTTCCTTGGGTGCTTTAAATCACTAGGAACACATTTCATATGTCGGGTTAACGTTTGACCATCGAAAGTCGTGGATTTGACGGCGCTATAAATAGTAGGGAACGTAAGAAGTGGACGAACAAACGAACCAAGTATCGGATTCTACAGACTGTCGGAGACCTCTAGAACTCGTATATCATCTATGTAAAACTCAAATATGTATGGCATGATGAGTAAATAAATAAATGCAGTCTTCACAACAGATGCCAATTCTTGTGAATGGATGGACAAATGAAAATGAAAGGATTAAACTGTATAACAAACGAATGGAAATGAGACGACAAATGTTTAAAACTGGGATAACAAATGCAGATGCAGGTGATGATCGGTGGAGAGGGTGAACTATATAACTGAGGATTGATTTGAAGTATGGGTTGATTGATTGGTTGGTAGATTGTTTTTGAAGACATGTGTGGGAGAGAAAGGAGATACAAACCCGAATATTCCATGTTCAAATTCGGAGTTAATGAGAAATCGCTGGATCCATCATCAAATCCGCGACGTTTCGATATCAAACCTGGCGGCAAAGAGCCCGGTCCCGAGGGTGATGGCATATGCCTACCTGAAGCGCCCATTCCCATTCCAGGCGACGGAGCACGCCGCGGCGGTGTGGCGCGTCCCAGTCCCGAATCTGTGTCTAACCGGCAAGCAACAGAGAGAGAGAGTGGTCGTCGTGGTCAGTCATTCAATCAGCGGCGAGCGATGATGCACATGCACAAAACAGATCGGATCAGAACGAGCGAGATCATCACCCAAGAGTCCATGCAGGCGGGTGTAGTACCGGTCGATGGATGCGTTGTTAGTCACGTGGATGGATGGCGATGAGTTCGTTTTATTCGGTTAATAATATCGGTTTTTATTCATATTTTGTTGTTGGTTGGTTAATTTCAAGAATCGTTTTTAGACAGGGTTGAGAGTTGAGTTGAAAGAAAGAGAAATAAAAGAAGAGAATGTGTGCACAAAATTTAGTTAAGCAATTTCGTAGATCTCTTAAAGCTAAGGCTGATCATGATCTGGTTTTAAATCGAACAAATGTACAGTGCACGTGTGTCTAAACGTGAGTGAGAGTGAGTGTGTCTGTGCCAGAGTGTGTCGTCGTTATCTTACAAGACGGACCCGGAACCCCAAAACCATACCCCTTATTTCGCAGAGACAAAACACAAAAGCTTCGAGAGGGAACCAAGACCAACACCACCACCATAACCACCACCATTGTCGCATCATCATTATCATTGAAAGCAATTGGGAAGCCGAATCAGCGTAGTGAAGGATTACAGATCAAAATCATATAGCAAATTATAGTATTCTTCAAAGATATGTACAAATCAAAGATAAAGACAAGAACTAGATAGAGTACGAAAATGGAAAAGAATACAAGTACTTGACACCACCAAAGATACCGAAACCAAACTAAAGGATACAGGTTACAACCCGCAAATCAACAGAAAGACGTAGCAGTAGATACTTAAAGGGATACAGAGAGAGTAAAGGTAGTAAACAGGCAGGCAGCTTAGCTTGTTGTGGTTGTGGAAACGCTTCTTACCGCACAGATTCATTAGCGAATTGGACTTTCGGCCCCGGAAATTAAGCGTGCTGCCCTTCGCAACGGAGATCCGCGACAGAGTGCGGCCCCTTTCAACGCCGGCTGGCTCTGAAATCAGGTCAAGTCGGGTCGGGGTCACGAGAGACGCGACCACGGAGCCCGGAGTGTGTGTGCATCAGTATACAGGTGAAAAAAACTAGATATTCTTTCGCAATTCAATTAACACAAATGTATGGGTGGGTGGTTGGCACACAAAATGAGGCTTACAGTGATGTCGTAAATCAAACTTATTGCCCCGCAACCTCGAAAACCAAAGGAAAACATAACTAAAATATCCTGGGAACCTCAACCGCGTCCTCTATCCATTTTTCAGCTCTCAGCGGAGGTGCTTTTTCTGGCAGTGCATTTTTTAGATTAGTTTAGTAGTCGAGGTTTGTTTGCAGCTAGCTTAGCCTAGCATTAATATTATTTATTTGCTATTTGCATTTAGCGTGACTTTCCTTAGCGATAAATCAGTGAATAAAAATCTTAGTTAGTCCAAGACTAAAATATCAAAACAAGAAAAATAAAAAGAACAAATCAAAAGCGTGTTTGAATGCGAATTTTGTGGAATACAAAAAACTAGGGATGTATCGAGAGAGAAAAATATCGGTCGCGATATCAAGTCGAAAATATTATGCATATATCAAAATGTTATAAATTGGGACACATCGATCGATATTTTCTCCTATCCCTAGTTAAAACCAAAAAGAAAAACTTGTTAGGCGAGTGTGTGTTACCCATCACCAACCTCTGGAAGTTTTGTACGATCCCCGTCGTCCAATCGGAGTTGAACTTGTACTGGGATAATCATCGGGTGACTCTGTGTAAACGAGATTAGTGGTTACATCTTATAAAATATCCATTTATCTATATAGTTATTACAGAGAAGAGCTTAAAACCTACAATTTAGTTCAAGTGCAGTTCAAATAGATAACCAGAAACCGAATTAACTTAGGCGGTAACTAAACATGCTAAACCTTAACTAAGATAATAACTAAAAACTACTACAGATGAAATATACAGACAATGCAGTAGTAATGAGGGTAAAATAAAAGCCAAAAATTACCTTTTACAGTGAGGGAGTCTTGCGAGCCCCTGTAGTAATCTCGTTTCATTGAATTTGAGCTAAGCTGACCGTAGCCTGTAGGTACAGTTCAAATTCAAAACGAAAACAAACGAAAAAGGTCAGCAAATTAGCAATAAAATACGAGGGATTAACAAAATCAATGGCTAAATAAAAACAGGTCACGTAAATAGTAGAAAAAACGTAAAAAATAAACATGAAAACAGTGTGATTTCAATTGAAATCGATTTCGGTATACCGAAAGTACACAGATTCCTCGAAGAAATCATATTAAGTCTCAGATACACAGATTCCTCGACGAAATCGTAAAGACTCTCACGCTCACCAGTTAGATTCGAGCTGGAGCCTTTCTTGCCCCGACTAGAGATGCTCGAAGCCTCGCTGATATCCACGCTAGCATCGTCCACATGTATGGTCTTGGGCCTAGGACGCGTGTTGCGCTGCTGTCTCAGCCGCGGAGTCGTTGAGGTGGATGACTGGGGTTGCAGTTTAACATGCAGATCGGGCCGATCCAGGGTTTTGCCCTACATAGAATAACAAAACATATAAGTACCCGGTGGATAGAGTGTTCGAACTGTCTTATTAACCTCTCGCTCGGCCTCTTCGATGGCTTTCTTGAGTCTGTGTTGTTCCAAAATGGCCGCTCGCCGCGCCATTTGCTCCTCCTTCTTGCGCGCTCGCTCCTCCTCCTTCTCGCGCTCCTTTTCCCGCTTCTGGGAAGACTCAATCTCCTTGCGTGCTTTTGCCTCCTCCTGCTGCTGTCGTCGCTGCAAGGACAGCAGCATGATTTTCTCCTTGCGGCGCTCCATCTCATCTACAGAATCCTGGTAGAGCAAGGAATATTATTGTCAGTTCATGGAGTTTACTCTTAAGGAAATGCACTTCGAATATCGTAAGCCATTTAATCTTTTCGGTGCTAAAAAGGTTGAAGGTGTTAGCAATTTTCAGACAAAAACTATGTGAGTGGCTCTATTGGCAATAGCTAAATTGGCATCTCTGCCACTTGGCCCTAAGCTTGCAAAACAGTGAAGAAACCATTTCCGACCCTATAAACCATATATATTCTTGATCAGCATGAACAGCTGAATCGATCTAGCCATGTCCGGGCCAAAGAAAAAATTGACCGATTTTTTCAAAAAAATGTAAGGGGTTACATCGTTAAAATTGTCAAAAATTGGCCAAAAATTCAATATCGAGTTTTTAATGCAGAAATGTTCGCATTTAAAAACCAAGAAGAAAAAACCAAACAAGACTGAAATCGGTTGAGTTTTGGCCAAGTTATGATCAAAAAACCGTTGTCCAGGGCAAAGAAAAAATTGGCCCAATTTTTCAAAAAAATGTAAGGGGTTACATCGTTAAAATTGTCAAAAATTGGCCAAAAATTCAATATCGAGTTTTGAATGCAGAAATGTTTGCATTTAAAAACCAAGAAGAAAAAACCAAACAAGACTGAAATCGGTTGAGTTTTGGCCAAGTTATGATCAAAAAACCGTTGTCCAGGGCAATGAAAAAATTGACCCAATTTTTCAAAAAAATGTAAGGGGTTACATCGTTAAAATTGTCAAAAATTGGCCAAAAATTCAATATCGAGTTTTTAATGCAGAAATGTTCGCATTTAAAAACCAAGAAGAAAAAACTAAACCACACTGAAATCGGTTGAGTTTTAGCCAAGTTATGAGCATAAAACCGTTGTCCAGGGCAAAGAAAAAATTGACCCAATTTTTCAAAAAAATGTAAGGGGTTACATCGTTAAAATTGTCAAAAATTGGCCAAAAATTCAATATCGAGTTTTTAATGCAGAAATGTTCGCATTTAAAAACCAAGAAGAAAAAAACAAACAAGACTGAAATCGGTTGAGTTTTGGCCAAGTTATGATCAAAAAACCGTTGAAGGTGTTAGCAATTTTCAGACAAAAACTATGTGAGTGGCTCTATTGGCAATAGCTAAATTGGCATCTCTGCCACTTGGCCCTAAGCTTGCAAAACAGTGAAGAAACCATTTCCGACCCTATAAACCATATATATTCTTGATCAGCATGAACAGCTGAATCGATCTAGCCATGTCCGGGCCAAAGAAAAAATTGACCCAATTTTTCAAAAAAATGTAAGGGGTTACATCGTTAAAATTGCCAAAAATTGACCAAAAATTCAATATAGAGTTTTTAATGCAGAAATGTTCGCATTTAAAAACCAAGAAGAAAAAACCAAACAAGACTGAAATCGGTTGAGTTTTGGCCAAGTTATGATCAAAAAACCGTTGTCCAGGGCAAAGAAAAAATTGACCCAATTTTTCAAAAAAATGTAAGGGGTTACATCGTTAAAATTGTCAAAAATTGGCCAAAAATTCAATATCGAGTTTTTAATGCAGAAATGTTCGCATTTAAAAACCAAGAAGAAAAAACCAAACAAGACTGAAATCGGTTGAGTTTTGGCCAAGTTATGATCAAAAAACCGTTGTCCAGGGCAAAGAAAAAATTGACCCAATTTTTCAAAAAAATGTAAGGGGTTACATCGTTAAAATTGTCAAAAATTGGCCAAAAATTCAATATCGAGTTTTTAATGCAGAAATGTTCGCATTTAAAAACCAAGAAGAAAAAAACAAACAAGACTGAAATCGGTTGAGTTTTGGCCAAGTTATGATCAAAAAACCGTTGTCCAGGGCAAAGAAAAAATTGGCCCAATTTTTCAAAAAAATGTAAGGGGTTACATCGTTAAAATTGTCAAAAATTGGCCAAAAATTCAATATCGAGTTTTAAATGCAGAAATGTTCGCATTTAAAAACCAAGAGGAAAAAACTAAACCACACTGAAATCGGTTGAGTTTTTGCCAAGTTATGAGCATAAAACCGTTGAAGGTGTTAGCAATTTTCAGACAAAAACTATGTGAGTGGCTCTATTGGCAATAGCTAAATTGGCATCTCTGCCACTTGGCCCTAAGCTTGCAAAACAGTGAAGAAACCATTTCCGACCCTATAAACCATATATATTCTTGATCAGCATGAACAGCTGAATCGATCTAGCCATGTCCGGGCCAAAGAAAAAATTGACCCAATTTTTCAAAAAAATGTAAGGGGTTACATCGTTAAAATTGTCAAAAATTGGCCAAAAATTCAATATCGAGTTTTTAATGCAGAAATGTTTGCATTTAAAAACCAAGAAGAAAAAACCAAACAAGACTGAAATCGGTTGAGTTTTGGCCAAGTTATGATCAAAAAACCGTTGTCCAGGCCAAAGAAAAAATTGACCGATTTTTTCAAAAAAATGTAAGGGGTTACATCGTTAAAATTGCCAAAAATTGACCAAAAATTCAATATAGAGTTTTTAATGCAGAAATGTTCGCATTTAAAAACCAAGAAGAAAAAAACAAACAAGACTGAAATCGGTTGAGTTTTGGCCAAGTTATGATCAAAAAACCGTTGTCCAGGGCAAAGAAAAAATTGACCCAATTTTTCAAAAAAAATGTAAGGGGTTACATCGTTAAAATTGTCGAAAATTGGCCAAAAATTCAATATCGAGTTTTAAATGCAGAAATGTTCGCATTTAAAAACCAAGAAGAAAAAAACAAACAAGACTGAAATCGGTTGAGTTTTGGCCAAGTTATGATCAAAAAACCGTTGTCCAGGGCAAAGAAAAAATTGGCCCAATTTTTCAAAAAAATGTAAGGGGTTACATCGTTAAAATTGTCAAAAATTGGCCAAAAATTCAATATCGAGTTTTAAATGCAGAAATGTTCGCATTTAAAAACCAAGAGGAAAAAACTAAACCACACTGAAATCGGTTGAGTTTTTGCCAAGTTATGAGCATAAAACCGTTGAAGGTGTTAGCAATTTTCAGACAAAAACTATGTGAGTGGCTCTATTGGCAATAGCTAAATTGGCATCTCTGCCACTTGGCCCTAAGCTTGCAAAACAGTGAAGAAACCATTTCCGACCCTATAAACCATATATATTCTTGATCAGCATGAACAGCTGAATCGATCTAGCCATGTCCGGGCCAAAGAAAAAATTGACCCAATTTTTCAAAAAAATGTAAGGGGTTACATCGTTAAAATTGTCAAAAATTGGCCAAAAATTCAATATCGAGTTTTTAATGCAGAAATGTTTGCATTTAAAAACCAAGAAGAAAAAACCAAACAAGACTGAAATCGGTTGAGTTTTGGCCAAGTTATGATCAAAAAACCGTTGTCCAGGCCAAAGAAAAAATTGACCGATTTTTTCAAAAAAATGTAAGGGGTTACATCGTTAAAATTGCCAAAAATTGACCAAAAATTCAATATAGAGTTTTTAATGCAGAAATGTTCGCATTTAAAAACCAAGAAGAAAAAAACAAACAAGACTGAAATCGGTTGAGTTTTGGCCAAGTTATGATCAAAAAACCGTTGTCCAGGGCAAAGAAAAAATTGACCCAATTTTTCAAAAAAAATGTAAGGGGTTACATCGTTAAAATTGTCGAAAATTGGCCAAAAATTCAATATCGAGTTTTAAATGCAGAAATGTTCGCATTTAAAAACCAAGAAGAAAAAACCAAACAAGACTGAAATCGGTTGAGTTTTAGCCAAGTTATGAGCATAAAACCGATGAAGGTGTTAGCAATTTTCAGACAAAAACTATGTGAGTGGCTCTATTGGCAATAGCTAAATTGGCATCTCTGCCACTTGGCCCTAAGCTTGCAAAACAGTGAAGAAACCATTTCCGACCCTATAAACCATATATATTCTTGATCAGCATGAACAGCTGAATCGATCTAGCCATGTCCGGGCCAAAGAAAAAATTGACCGATTTTTTCAAAAAAATGTAAGGGGTTACATCGTTAAAATTGCCAAAAATTGACCAAAAATTCAATATCGAGTTTTAAATGCAGAAATGTTTGCATTTAAAAACCAAGAAGAAAAAACCAAACAAGACTGAAATCGGTTGAGTTTTGGCCAAGTTATGATCAAAAAACCGTTGTCCAGGCCAAAGAAAAAATTGACCGATTTTTTCAAAAAAATGTAAGGGGTTACATCGTTAAAATTGCCAAAAATTGACCAAAAATTCAATATAGAGTTTTTAATGCAGAAATGTTCGCATTTAAAAACCAAGAAGAAAAAACCAAACAAGACTGAAATCGGTTGAGTTTTGGCCAAGTTATGATCAAAAAACCGTTGTCCAGGGCAAAGAAAAAATTGACCCAATTTTTCAAAAAAATGTAAGGGGTTACATCGTTAAAATTGCCAAAAATTGACCAAAAATTCAATATAGAGTTTTTAATGCAGAAATGTTCGCATTTAAAAACCAAGAAGAAAAAACCAAACAAGACTGAAATCGGTTGAGTTTTGGCCAAGTTATGATCAAAAAACCGTTGTCCAGGGCAAAGAAAAAATTGACCCAATTTTTCAAAAAAATGTAAGGGGTTACATCGTTAAAATTGTCAAAAATTGGCCAAAAATTCAATATCGAGTTTTTAATGCAGAAATGTTCGCATTTAAAAACCAAGAAGAAAAAACCAAACAAGACTGAAATCGGTTGAGTTTTGGCCAAGTTATGATCAAAAAACCGTTGTCCAGGGCAAAGAAAAAATTGACCCAATTTTTCAAAAAAATGTAAGGGGTTACATCGTTAAAATTGTCAAAAATTGGCCAAAAATTCAATATCGAGTTTTTAATGCAGAAATGTTCGCATTTAAAAACCAAGAAGAAAAAAACAAACAAGACTGAAATCGGTTGAGTTTTGGCCAAGTTATGATCAAAAAACCGTTGTCCAGGGCAAAGAAAAAATTGGCCCAATTTTTCAAAAAAATGTAAGGGGTTACATCGTTAAAATTGTCAAAAATTGGCCAAAAATTCAATATCGAGTTTTAAATGCAGAAATGTTCGCATTTAAAAACCAAGAGGAAAAAACTAAACCACACTGAAATCGGTTGAGTTTTAGCCAAGTTATGAGCATAAAACCGTTGAAGGTGTTAGCAATTTTCAGACAAAAACTATGTGAGTGGCTCTATTGGCAATAGCTAAATTGGCATCTCTGCCACTTGGCCCTAAGCTTGCAAAACAGTGAAGAAACCATTTCCGACCCTATAAACCATATATATTCTTGATCAGCATGAACAGCTGAATCGATCTAGCCATGTCCGGGCCAAAGAAAAAATTGACCCAATTTTTCAAAAAAATGTAAGGGGTTACATCGTTAAAATTGTCAAAAATTGGCCAAAAATTCAATATCGAGTTTTTAATGCAGAAATGTTTGCATTTAAAAACCAAGAAGAAAAAACCAAACAAGACTGAAATCGGTTGAGTTTTGGCCAAGTTATGATCAAAAAACCGTTGTCCAGGCCAAAGAAAAAATTGACCGATTTTTTCAAAAAAATGTAAGGGGTTACATCGTTAAAATTGCCAAAAATTGACCAAAAATTCAATATAGAGTTTTTAATGCAGAAATGTTCGCATTTAAAAACCAAGAAGAAAAAAACAAACAAGACTGAAATCGGTTGAGTTTTGGCCAAGTTATGATCAAAAAACCGTTGTCCAGGGCAAAGAAAAAATTGACCCAATTTTTCAAAAAAAATGTAAGGGGTTACATCGTTAAAATTGTCAAAAATTGGCCAAAAATTCAATATCGAGTTTTTAATGCAGAAATGTTCGCATTTAAAAACCAAGAGGAAAAAACTAAACCACACTGAAATCGGTTGAGTTTTAGCCAAGTTATGAGCATAAAACCGTTGAAGGTGTTAGCAATTTTCAGACAAAAACTATGTGAGTGGCTCTATTGGCAATAGCTAAATTGGCATCTCTGCCACTTGGCCCTAAGCTTGCAAAACAGTGAAGAAACCATTTCCGACCCTATAAACCATATATATTCTTGATCAGCATGAACAGCTGAATCGATCTAGCCATGTCCGGGCCAAAGAAAAAATTGACCGATTTTTTCAAAAAAATGTAAGGGGTTAAAATTGTCAAAAATTTGCCAAAAATTCAATATAGAGTTTTTAATGCAGAAATGTTCGCATTTAAAAACCAAGAGGAAAAAACTAAACCACACTGAAATCGGTTGAGTTTTAGCCAAGTTATGATCAAAAAACCATTGGAGGTGTTAGCAATTTTCAGACAAAAACTATGTGAGTGGCTCTATTGGCAATAGCTAAATTGGCATCTCTGCCACTTGGCCCTAAGCTTGCAAAACAGTGAAGAAACCATTTCCGACCCTATAAACCATATATATTCTTGATCAGCATGAACAGCTGAATCGATCTAGCCATGTCCGGGCCAAAGAAAAAATTGACCGAATTTTTCAAAAAAATGTAAGGGGTTAAAATTGTCAAAAATTTGCCAAAAATTCAATATAGAGTTTTTAATGCAGAAATGTTCGCATTTAAAAACCAAGAGGAAAAAACTAAACCACACTGAAATCGGTTGAGTTTTAGCCAAGTTATGATCAAAAAACCGTTGGAGGTGTTAGCAATTTTCAGACAAAAACTATGTGAGTGGCTCTATTGGCAATAGCTAAATTGGCATCTCTGCCACTTGGCCCTAAGCTTGCAAAACAGTGAAGAAACCATTTCCGACCCTATAAACCATATATATTCTTGATCAGCATGAACAGCTGAATCGATCTAGCCATGTCCGGGCCAAAGAAAAAATTGACCGATTTTTTCAAAAAAATGTAAGGGGTTACATCGTTAAAATTGCCAAAAATTGGCCAAAAATTCAATATCGAGGTTTTAATGCAGAAATGTTCGCATTTAAAAACCAAGAAGAAAAAACCAAACAAGACTGAAATCGGTTGAGTTTTGGCCAAGTTATGAGCATAAAACCGTTGAAGGTGTTAGCAATTTTCAGACAAAAACTATGTGAGTGGCTCTATTGGCAATAGCTAAATTGGCATCTCTGCCACTTGGCCCTAAGCTTGCAAAACAGTGAAGAAACCATTTCCGACCCTATAAACCATATATATTCTTGATCAGCATGAACAGCTGAATCGATCTAGCCATGTCCGGGCCAAAGAAAAAATTGACCGATTTTTTCAAAAAATGTAAGGGGTTACATCGTTAAAATTGCCAAAAATTGACCAAAAATTCAATATCGAGTTTTGAATGCAGAAATGTTTGCATTTTAAAACCAAGAAGAAAAAACCAAACAAGACTGAAATCGGTTGAGTTTTGGCCAAGTTATGATCAAAAAACCGTTGTCCAGGCCAAAGAAAAAATTGACCGATTTTTTCAAAAAAATGTAAGGGGTTACATCGTTAAAATTGCCAAAAATTGGCCAAAAATTCAATATCGAGTTTTTAATGCAGAAATGTTCGCATTTAAAAACCAAGAAGAAAAAAACAAACAAGACTGAAATCGGTTGAGTTTTGGCCAAGTTATGATCAAAAAACCGTTGTCCAGGGCAAAGAAAAAATTGGCCCAATTTTTCAAAAAAATGTAAGGGGTTACATCGTTAAAATTGTCAAAAATTGGCCAAAAATTCAATATCGAGTTTTAAATGCAGAAATGTTCGCATTTAAAACCCAAGAGGAAAAAACTAAACCACACTGAAATCGGTTGAGTTTTAGCCAAGTTATGAGCATAAAACCGTTGAAGGTGTTAGCAATTTTCAGACAAAAACTATGTGAGTGGCTCTATTGGCAATAGCTAAATTGGCATCTCTGCCACTTGGCCCTAAGCTTGCAAAACAGTGAAGAAACCATTTCCGACCCTATAAACCATATATATTCTTGATCAGCATGAACAGCTGAATCGATCTAGCCATGTCCGGGCCAAAGAAAAAATTGACCGATTTTTTCAAAAAAATGTAAGGGGTTACATCGTTAAAATTGCCAAAAATGGACCAAAAATTCAATATAGAGTTTTTAATGCAGAAATGTTCGCATTTAAAAACCAAGAAGAAAAAACCAAACAAGACTGAAATCGGTTGAGTTTTGGCCAAGTTATGATCAAAAAACCGTTGTCCAGGGCAAAGAAAAAATTGACCCAATTTTTCAAAAAAATGTAAGGGGTTACATCGTTAAAATTGTCAAAAATTGGCCAAAAATTCAATATCGAGTTTTTAATGCAGAAATGTTCGCATTTAAAAACCAAGAAGAAAAAAACAAACAAGACTGAAATCGGTTGAGTTTTGGCCAAGTTATGATCAAAAAACCGTTGTCCAGGGCAAAGAAAAAATTGGCCCAATTTTTCAAAAAAATGTAAGGGGTTACATCGTTAAAATTGTCAAAAATTGGCCAAAAATTCAATATCGAGTTTTAAATGCAGAAATGTTCGCATTTAAAAACCAAGAGGAAAAAACTAAACCACACTGAAATCGGTTGAGTTTTAGCCAAGTTATGAGCATAAAACCGTTGAAGGTGTTAGCAATTTTCAGACAAAAACTATGTGAGTGGCTCTATTGGCAATAGCTAAATTGGCATCTCTGCCACTTGGCCCTAAGCTTGCAAAACAGTGAAGAAACCATTTCCGACCCTATAAACCATATATATTCTTGATCAGCATGAACAGCTGAATCGATCTAGCCATGTCCGGGCCAAAGAAAAAATTGACCGATTTTTTCAAAAAAATGTAAGGGGTTACATCGTTAAAATTGCCAAAAATTGACCAAAAATTCAATATAGAGTTTTTAATGCAGAAATGTTCGCATTTAAAAACCAAGAAGAAAAAAACCAAACAAGACTGAAATCGGTTGAGTTTTGGCCAAGTTATGATCAAAAAACCGTTGTCCAGGGCAAAGAAAAAATTGACCCAATTTTTCAAAAAAAATGTAAGGGGTTACATCGTTAAAATTGTCAAAAATTGGCCAAAAATTCAATATCGAGTTTTTAATGCAGAAATGTTCGCATTTAAAACCCAAGAGGAAAAAACTAAACCACACTGAAATCGGTTGAGTTTTAGCCAAGTTATGAGCATAAAACCGTTGAAGGTGTTAGCAATTTTCAGACAAAAACTATGTGAGTGGCTCTATTGGCAATAGCTAAATTGGCATCTCTGCCACTTGGCCCTAAGCTTGCAAAACAGTGAAGAAACCATTTCCGACCCTATAAACCATATATATTCTTGATCAGCATGAACAGCTGAATCGATCTAGCCATGTCCGGGCCAAAGAAAAAATTGACCGATTTTTTCAAAAAAATGTAAGGGGTTAAAATTGTCAAAAATTTGCCAAAAATTCAATATAGAGTTTTTAATGCAGAAATGTTCGCATTTAAAAACCAAGAGGAAAAAACTAAACCACACTGAAATCGGTTGAGTTTTAGCCAAGTTATGATCAAAAAACCATTGGAGGTGTTAGCAATTTTCAGACAAAAACTATGTGAGTGGCTCTATTGGCAATAGCTAAATTGGCATCTCTGCCACTTGGCCCTAAGCTTGCAAAACAGTGAAGAAACCATTTCCGACCCTATAAACCATATATATTCTTGATCAGCATGAACAGCTGAATCGATCTAGCCATGTCCGGGCCAAAGAAAAAATTGACCGATTTTTTCAAAAAAATGTAAGGGGTTAAAATTGTCAAAAATTTGCCAAAAATTCAATATAGAGTTTTTAATGCAGAAATGTTCGCATTTAAAAACCAAGAGGAAAAAACTAAACCACACTGAAATCGGTTGAGTTTTAGCCAAGTTATGATCAAAAAACCGTTGGAGGTGTTAGCAATTTTCAGACAAAAACTATGTGAGTGGCTCTATTGGCAATAGCTAAATTGGCATCTCTGCCACTTGGCCCTAAGCTTGCAAAACAGTGAAGAAACCATTTCCGACCCTATAAACCATATATATTCTTGATCAGCATGAACAGCTGAATCGATCTAGCCATGTCCGGGCCAAAGAAAAAATTGACCGATTTTTTCAAAAAAATGTAAGGGGTTACATCGTTAAAATTGCCAAAAATTGGCCAAAAATTCAATATCGAGGTTTTAATGCAGAAATGTTCGCATTTAAAAACCAAGAAGAAAAAACCAAACAAGACTGAAATCGGTTGAGTTTTGGCCAAGTTATGAGCATAAAACCGTTGAAGGTGTTAGCAATTTTCAGACAAAAACTATGTGAGTGGCTCTATTGGCAATAGCTAAATTGGCATCTCTGCCACTTGGCCCTAAGCTTGCAAAACAGTGAAGAAACCATTTCCGACCCTATAAACCATATATATTCTTGATCAGCATGAACAGCTGAATCGATCTAGCCATGTCCGGGCCAAAGAAAAAATTGACCGATTTTTTCAAAAAAATGTAAGGGGTTACATCGTTAAAATTGCCAAAAATTGACCAAAAATTCAATATCGAGTTTTGAATGCAGAAATGTTTGCATTTTAAAACCAAGAAGAAAAAACCAAACAAGACTGAAATCGGTTGAGTTTTGGCCAAGTTATGATCAAAAAACCGTTGTCCAGGCCAAAGAAAAAATTGACCGATTTTTTCAAAAAAATGTAAGGGGTTACATCGTTAAAATTGCCAAAAATTGGCCAAAAATTCAATATCGAGTTTTTAATGCAGAAATGTTCGCATTTAAAAACCAAGAAGAAAAAAACAAACAAGACTGAAATCGGTTGAGTTTTGGCCAAGTTATGATCAAAAAACCGTTGTCCAGGGCAAAGAAAAAAATTGGCCCAATTTTTCAAAAAAATGTAAGGGGTTACATCGTTAAAATTGTCAAAAATTGGCCAAAAATTCAATATCGAGTTTTAAATGCAGAAATGTTCGCATTTAAAACCCAAGAGGAAAAAACTAAACCACACTGAAATCGGTTGAGTTTTAGCCAAGTTATGAGCATAAAACCGTTGAAGGTGTTAGCAATTTTCAGACAAAAACTATGTGAGTGGCTCTATTGGCAATAGCTAAATTGGCATCTCTGCCACTTGGCCCTAAGCTTGCAAAACAGTGAAGAAACCATTTCCGACCCTATAAACCATATATATTCTTGATCAGCATGAACAGCTGAATCGATCTAGCCATGTCCGGGCCAAAGAAAAAATTGACCGATTTTTTCAAAAAAATGTAAGGGGTTACATCGTTAAAATTGCCAAAAATGGACCAAAAATTCAATATAGAGTTTTTAATGCAGAAATGTTCGCATTTAAAAACCAAGAAGAAAAAACCAAACAAGACTGAAATCGGTTGAGTTTTGGCCAAGTTATGATCAAAAAACCGTTGTCCAGGGCAAAGAAAAAATTGACCCAATTTTTCAAAAAAATGTAAGGGGTTACATCGTTAAAATTGTCAAAAATTGGCCAAAAATTCAATATCGAGTTTTTAATGCAGAAATGTTCGCATTTAAAAACCAAGAAGAAAAAAACAAACAAGACTGAAATCGGTTGAGTTTTGGCCAAGTTATGATCAAAAAACCGTTGTCCAGGGCAAAGAAAAAATTGGCCCAATTTTTCAAAAAAATGTAAGGGGTTACATCGTTAAAATTGTCAAAAATTGGCCAAAAATTCAATATCGAGTTTTAAATGCAGAAATGTTCGCATTTAAAAACCAAGAGGAAAAAACTAAACCACACTGAAATCGGTTGAGTTTTAGCCAAGTTATGAGCATAAAACCGTTGAAGGTGTTAGCAATTTTCAGACAAAAACTATGTGAGTGGCTCTATTGGCAATAGCTAAATTGGCATCTCTGCCACTTGGCCCTAAGCTTGCAAAACAGTGAAGAAACCATTTCCGACCCTATAAACCATATATATTCTTGATCAGCATGAACAGCTGAATCGATCTAGCCATGTCCGGGCCAAAGAAAAAATTGACCGATTTTTTCAAAAAAATGTAAGGGGTTACATCGTTAAAATTGCCAAAAATTGACCAAAAATTCAATATAGAGTTTTTAATGCAGAAATGTTCGCATTTAAAAACCAAGAAGAAAAAACCAAACAAGACTGAAATCGGTTGAGTTTTGGCCAAGTTATGATCAAAAAACCGTTGTCCAGGGCAAAGAAAAAATTGACCCAATTTTTCAAAAAAATGTAAGGGGTTACATCGTTAAAATTGTCAAAAATTGGCCAAAAATTCAATATCGAGTTTTTAATGCAGAAATGTTCGCATTTAAAAACCAAGAAGAAAAAAACAAACAAGACTGAAATCGGTTGAGTTTTGGCCAAGTTATGATCAAAAAACCGTTGTCCAGGGCAAAGAAAAAATTGGCCCAATTTTTCAAAAAAATGTAAGGGGTTACATCGTTAAAATTGTCAAAAATTGGCCAAAAATTCAATATCGAGTTTTAAATGCAGAAATGTTCGCATTTAAAACCCAAGAGGAAAAAACTAAACCACACTGAAATCGGTTGAGTTTTAGCCAAGTTATGAGCATAAAACCGTTGAAGGTGTTAGCAATTTTCAGACAAAAACTATGTGAGTGGCTCTATTGGCAATAGCTAAATTGGCATCTCTGCCACTTGGCCCTAAGCTTGCAAAACAGTGAAGAAACCATTTCCGACCCTATAAACCATATATATTCTTGATCAGCATGAACAGCTGAATCGATCTAGCCATGTCCGGGCCAAAGAAAAAATTGACCGATTTTTTCAAAAAAATGTAAGGGGTTACATCGTTAAAATTGCCAAAAATGGACCAAAAATTCAATATAGAGTTTTTAATGCAGAAATGTTCGCATTTAAAAACCAAGAAGAAAAAACCAAACAAGACTGAAATCGGTTGAGTTTTGGCCAAGTTATGATCAAAAAACCGTTGTCCAGGGCAAAGAAAAAATTGACCCAATTTTTCAAAAAAATGTAAGGGGTTACATCGTTAAAATTGTCAAAAATTGGCCAAAAATTCAATATCGAGTTTTTAATGCAGAAATGTTCGCATTTAAAAACCAAGAAGAAAAAAACAAACAAGACTGAAATCGGTTGAGTTTTGGCCAAGTTATGATCAAAAAACCGTTGTCCAGGGCAAAGAAAAAAATTGGCCCAATTTTTCAAAAAAATGTAAGGGGTTACATCGTTAAAATTGTCAAAAATTGGCCAAAAATTCAATATCGAGTTTTAAATGCAGAAATGTTCGCATTTAAAACCCAAGAGGAAAAAACTAAACCACACTGAAATCGGTTGAGTTTTAGCCAAGTTATGAGCATAAAACCGTTGAAGATGTTAGCAATTTTCAGACAAAAACTATGTGAGTGGCTCTATTGGCAATAGCTAAATTGGCATCTCTGCCACTTGGCCCTAAGCTTGCAAAACAGTGAAGAAACCATTTCCGACCCTATAAACCATATATATTCTTGATCAGCATGAACAGCTGAATCGATCTAGCCATGTCCGGGCCAAAGAAAAAATTGACCGATTTTTTAAAAAAAAATGTAAGGGGTTACATCGTTAAAATTGCCAAAAATTGACCAAAAATTCAATATAGAGTTTTTAATGCAGAAATGTTCGCATTTAAAAACCAAGAAGAAAAAACCAAACAAGACTGAAATCGGTTGAGTTTTGGCCAAGTTATGAGCATAAAACCGTTGAAGGTGTTAGCAATTTTCAGACAAAAACTATGTGAGTGGCTCTATTGGCAATAGCTAAATTGGCATCTCTGCCACTTGGCCCTAAGCTTGCAAAACAGTGAAGAAACCATTTCCGACCCTATAAACCATATATATTCTTGATCAGCATGAACAGCTGAATCGATCTAGCCATGTCCGGGCCAAAGAAAAAATTGACCGATTTTTTAAAAAAAAATGTAAGGGGTTACATCGTTAAAATTGCCAAAAATTGACCAAAAATTCAATATAGAGTTTTTAATGCAGAAATGTTCGCATTTAAAAACCAAGAAGAAAAAACCAAACAAGACTGAAATCGGTTGAGTTTTGGCCAAGTTATGAGCATAAAACCGTTGAAGGTGTTAGCAATTTTCAGACAAAAACTATGTGAGTGGCTCTATTGGCAATAGCTAAATTGGCATCTCTGCCACTTGGCCCTAAGCTTGCAAAACAGTGAAGAAACCATTTCCGACCCTATAAACCATATATATTCTTGATCAGCATGAACAGCTGAATCGATCTAGCCATGTCCGGGCTAAAGAAAAAATTGACCGATTTTTTCAAAAAAATGTAAGGGGTTACATCGTTAAAATTGTCAAAAATTGGCCAAAAATTCAATATCGAGTTTTTAATGCAGAAATGTTCGCATTTAAAAACCAAGAAGAAGAAAACAAACAAGACTGAAATCGGTTGAGTTTTGGCCAAGTTATGATAAAAAAACCGTTGTCCAGGCCAAAGAAAAAATTTACCGATTTTTTCAAAAAAATGTAAGGGGTTACATCGTTAAAATTGTCAAAAATTTGCCAAAAATTCAATATAGAGTTTTTAATGCAGAAATGTTCGCATTTAAAAACCAAGAGGAAAAAACTAAACCACACTGAAATCGGTTGAGTTTTAGCCAAGTTATGATCAAAAAACCGTTGGAGGTGTTAGCAATTTTCAGACAAAAACTATGTGAGTGGCTCTATTGGCAATAGCTAAATTGGCATCTCTGCCACTTGGCCCTAAGCTTGCAAAACAGTGAAGAAACCATTTCCGACCCTATAAACCATATATGTATATTCTTGATCAGCATGAACAGCTGAATCGATCTAGCCATGTCCGGGCCAAAGAAAAAATTGACCGATTTTTTCAAAAAAATGTAAGGGGTTACATCGTTAAAATTGTCGAAAATTGACCAAAAATTCAATATAGAGTTTTTAATGCAGAAATATTTGCATTTAAAAATCAAGAAGATAAAACCAAACAAGACTGAAATCGGTTGAGTTTTGGCCAAGTAATGATCAAAAAACCGTTGTCCAGGGCAAAGAAAAAATTGACCCAATTTTTCAAAAAAAATGTAAGGGGTTACATCGTTAAAATTGTCGAAAATTGGCCAAAAATTCAATATCGAGTTTTAAATGCAGAAATGTTCGCATTTAAAAACCAAGAAGAAAAAACCAAACAAGACTGAAATCGGTTGAGTTTTGGCCAAGTTATGATCAAAAAACCGTTGTCCAGGGCAAAGAAAAAATTAACCGATTTTTTCAAAAAAATGTAAGGGGTTACATCGTTAAAATTGCCAAAAATTGGCCAAAAATTCAATATCGAGTTTTAAATGCGGAAATGTTCGCATTTAAAAACCAAGAGGAAAAAACCAAACCACACTGAAATCGGTTGAGTTTTAGCCAAGTTATGAGCATAAAACCGATGAAGGTGTTAGCAATTTTCAGACAAAAACTATGTGAGTGGCTCTATTGGCAATAGCTAAATTGGCATCTCTGCCACTTGGCCCTAAGCTTGCAAAACAGTGAAGAAACCATTTCCGACCCTATAAACCATATATATTCTTGATCAGCATGAACAGCTGAATCGATCTAGCCATGTCCGGGCCAAAGAAAAAATTGACCGATTTTTTCAAAAAAATGTAAGGGGTTACATCGTTAAAATTGCCAAAAATTGGCCAAAAATTCAATATCGAGTTTTTAATGCAGAAATGTTCGCATTTAAAAACCAAGAAGAAAAAACCAAACAAGACTGAAATCGGTTGAGTTTTGGCCAAGTTATGAGCATAAAACCGTTAAAGGTGTTAGCAATTTTCAGACAAAAACTATGTGAGTGGCTCTATTGGCAATAGCTAAATTGGCATCTCTGCCACTTGGCCCTAAGCTTGCAAAACAGTGAAGAAACCATTTCCGACCCTATAAACCATATATATTCTTGATCAGCATGAACAGCTGAATCGATCTAGCCATGTCCGGGCCAAAGAAAAAATTGACCGATTTTTTCAAAAAAATGTAAGGGGTTACATCGTTAAAATTGCCAAAAATTGGCCAAAAATTCAATATCGAGTTTTTAATGCAGAAATGTTCGCATTTAAAAACCAAGAGGAAAAAACCAAACCACACTGAAATCGGTTGAGTTTTAGCCAAGTTATGAGCATAAAACCGATGAAGGTGTTAGCAATTTTCAGACAAAAACTATGTGAGTGGCTCTATTGGCAATAGCTAAATTGGCATCTCTGCCACTTGGCCCTAAGCTTGCAAAACAGTGAAGAAACCATTTCCGACCCTATAAACCATATATATTCTTGATCAGCATGAACAGCTGAATCGATCTAGCCATGTCCGGGCCAAAGAAAAAATTGACCGATTTTTTCAAAAAAATGTAAGGGGTTACATCGTTAAAATTGCCTAAAAATTCAATATCGAGGTTTTAATGCAGAAATGTTCGCATTTAAAAACCAAGAAGAAAAAACCAAACAAGACTGAAATCGGTTGAGTTTTGGCCAAGTTATGATCAAAAAACCGTTGTCCAGGGCAAAGAAAAAATTGACCCAATTTTTCAAAAAAATTTAAGGGGTTACATCGTTAAAATTGTCGAAAATTGGCCAAAAATTCAATATCGAGTTTTAAATGCAGAAATGTTCGCATTTAAAAACCAAGAAGAAAAAACCAAACAAGACTGAAATCGGTTGAGTTTTGGCCAAGTTATGAGCATAAAACCGTTGAAGGTGTTAGCAATTTTCAGACAAAAACTATGTGAGTGGCTCTATTGGCAATAGCTAAATTGGCATCTCTGCCACTTGGCCCTAAGCTTGCAAAACAGTGAAGAAACCATTTCCGACCCTATAAACCATATATATTCTTGATCAGCATGAACAGCTGAATCGATCTAGCCATGTCCGGGCCAAAGAAAAAATTGACCGATTTTTTCAAAAAAATGTAAGGGGTTACATCGTTAAAATTGCCCAAAAATTCAATATCGAGGTTTTAATGCAGAAATGTTCGCATTTAAAAACCAAGAAGAAAAAACCAAACAAGACTGAAATCGGTTGAGTTTTGGCCAAGTTATGATCAAAAAACCGTTGTCCAGGGCAAAGAAAAAATTGACCCAATTTTTCAAAAAAATGTAAGGGGTTACATCGTTAAAATTGCCAAAAATTTACCAAAAATTCAATATAGAGTTTTTAATGCAGAAATGTTCGCATTTAAAAACCAAGAAGAAAAAACCAAACAAGACTGAAATCGGTTGAGTTTTGGCCAAGTTATGAGCATAAAACCGTTGAAGGTGTTAGCAATTTTCAGACAAAAACTATGTGAGTGGCTCTATTGGCAACAGCTAAATTGGCATCTCTGCCACTTGGCCCTAAGCTTGCAAAACAGTGAAGAAACCATTTCCGACCCTATAAACCATATATATTCTTGATCAGCATGAACAGCTGAATCGATCTAGCCATGTCCGGGCCAAAGAAAAAATTGACCGATTTTTTCAAAAAAATGTAAGGGGTTACATCGTTAAAATTGCCAAAAATTGACCAAAAATTCAATATAGAGTTTTTAATGCAGAAATGTTCGCATTTAAAAACCAAGAAGAAAAAACCAAACAAGACTGAAATCGGTTGAGTTTTGGCCAAGTTATGATCAAAAAACCGTTGTCCAGGGCAAAGAAAAAATTGGCCCAATTTTTCAAAAAAAATGTAAGGGGTTACATCGTTAAAATTGTCGAAAATTGGCCAAAAATTCAATATCGAGTTTTAAATGCAGAAATGTTCGCATTTAAAAACCAAGAAGAAAAAACCAAACAAGACTGAAATCGGTTGAGTTTTGGCCAAGTTATGATCAAAAAACCGTTGTCCAGGGCAAAGAAAAAATTGACCGATTTTTTCAAAAAAATGTAAGGGGTTACATCGTTAAAATTGCCAAAAATTGGCCAAAAATTCAATATCGAGTTTTAAATGCGGAAATGTTTGCATTTAAAAACCAAGAGGAAAAAACCAAACCACACTGAAATCGGTTGAGTTTTAGCCAAGTTATGAGCATAAAACCGATGAAGGTGTTAGCAATTTTCAGACAAAAACTATGTGAGTGGCTCTATTGGCAATAGCTAAATTGGCATCTCTGCCACTTGGCCCTAAGCTTGCAAAACAGTGAAGAAACCATTTCCGACCCTATAAACCATATATATTCTTGATCAGCATGAACAGCTGAATCGATCTAGCCATGTCCGGGCTAAAGAAAAAATTGACCGATTTTTTCAAAAAAATGTAAGGGGTTACATCGTTAAAATTGCCAAAAATTGACCAAAAATTCAATATAGAGTTTTTAATGCAGAAATGTTCGCATTTAAAAACCAAGAAGAAAAAACCAAACAAGACTGAAATCGGTTGAGTTTTGGCCAAGTTATGATCAAAAAACCGTTGTCCAGGGCAAAGAAAAAATTGACCGATTTTTTCAAAAAAATGTAAGGGGTTACATCGTTAAAATTGTCGAAAATTGGCCAAAAATTCAATATCGAGTTTTAAATGCAGAAATGTTCGCATTTAAAAACCAAGAAGAAAAAAACCAAACAAGACTGAAATCGGTTGAGTTTTGGCCAAGTTATGATCAAAAAACCGTTGTCCAGGGCAAAGAAAAAATTGACCCAATTTTTCAAAAAAATGTAAGGGGTTACATCGTTAAAATTGTCAAAAATTGGCCAAAAATTCAATATCGAGTTTTAAATGCGGAAATGTTCGCATTTAAAAACCAAGAGGAAAAAACCAAACAAGACTGAAATCGGTTGAGTTTTGGCCAAGTTATGAGCATAAAACCGTTGAAGGTGTTAGCAATTTTCAGACAAAAACTATGTGAGTGGCTCTATTGGCAATAGCTAAATTGGCATCTCTGCCACTTGGCCCTAAGCTTGCAAAACAGTGAAGAAACCATTTCCGACCCTATAAACCATATATATTCTTGATCAGCATGAACAGCTGAATCGATCTAGCCATGTCCGGGCCAAAGAAAAAATTGACCGATTTTTTCAAAAAAATGTAAGGGGTTACATCGTTAAAATTGCCCAAAAATTCAATATCGAGGTTTTAATGCAGAAATGTTCGCATTTAAAAACCAAGAAGAAAAAACCAAACAAGACTGAAATCGGTTGAGTTTTGGCCAAGTTATGATCAAGAAACCGTTGTCCAGGGCAAAGAAAAAATTGACCCAATTTTTCAAAAAAATTTAAGGGGTTACATCGTTAAAATTGTCGAAAATTGGCCAAAAATTCAATATCGAGTTTTAAATGCAGAAAGAAAAAACCAAACAAGACTGAAATCGGTTGAGTTTTGGCCAAGTTATGAGCATAAAACCGTTGAAGGTGTTAGCAATTTTCAGACAAAAACTATGTGAGTGGCTCTATTGGCAATAGCTAAATTGGCATCTCTGCCACTTGGCCCTAAGCTTGCAAAACAGTGAAGAAACCATTTCCTACCCTATAAACCATATATATTCTTGATCAGCATGAACAGCTGAATCGATCTAGCCATGTCCGGGCCAAAGAAAAAATTGACCGATTTTTTCAAAAAAATGTAAGGGGTTACATTGTTAAAATTGCCCAAAAATTCAATATCGAGGTTTTAATGCAGAAATGTTCGCATTTAAAAACCAAGAAGAAAAAACCAAACAAGACTGAAATCGGTTGAGTTTTGGCCAAGTTATGATCAAAAAACCGTTGTCCAGGGCAAAGAAAAAATTGACCCAATTTTTCAAAAAAATGTAAGGGGTTACATCGTTAAAATTGTCAAAAATTGGCCAAAAATTCAATACCGAGTTTTTAATGCAGAAATGTTCGCATTTAAAAACCAAGAGGAAAAAACCAAACCACACTGAAATCGGTTGAGTTTTAGCCAAGTTATGAGCATAAAACCGATGAAGGTGTTAGCAATTTTCAGACAAAAACTATGTGAGTGGCTCTATTGGCAATAGCTAAATTGGCATCTCTGCCACTTGGCCCTAAGCTTGCAAAACAGTGAAGAAACCATTTCCGACCCTATAAACCATATATATTCTTGATCAGCATGAACAGCTGAATCGATCTAGCCATGTCCGGGCCAAAGAAAAAATTGACCGATTTTTTCAAAAAAATGTAAGGGGTTACATCGTTAAAATTGCCCAAAAATTCAATATCGAGGTTTTAATGCAGAAATGTTCGCATTTAAAAACATTTCTTGATCAGCATGAACAGCTGAATCGATCTAGCCATGTCCGGGCCAAAGAAAAAATTGACCGATTTTTTCAAAAAAATGTAAGGGGTTACATCGTTAAAATTGTCAAAAATTGGCCAAAAATTCAATACCGAGTTTTTAATGCAGAAATGTTCGCATTTAAAAACCAAGAGGAAAAAACCAAACCACACTGAAATCGGTTGAGTTTTAGCCAAGTTATGAGCATAAAACCGTTGAAGGTGTTAGCAATTTTCAGACAAAAACTATGTGAGTGGCTCTATTGGCAACAGCTAAATTGGCATCTCTGCCACTTGGCCCTAAGCTTGCAAAACAGTGAAGAAACCATTTCCGACCCTATAAACCATATATATTCTTGATCAGCATGAACAGCTGAATCGATCTAGCCATGTCCGGGCCAAAGAAAAAATTGACCGATTTTTTCAAAAAAATGTAAGGGGTTACATCGTTAAAATTGCCAAAAATTGACCAAAAATTCAATATAGAGTTTTTAATGCAGAAATGTTCGCATTTAAAAACCAAGAAGAAAAAACCAAACAAGACTGAAATCGGTTGAGTTTTGGCCAAGTTATGATCAAAAAACCGTTGTCCAGGGCAAAGAAAAAATTGGCCCAATTTTTCAAAAAAAATTAAGGGGTTACATCGTTAAAATTGTCAAAAATTGGCCAAAAATTCAATATCGAGTTTTTAATGCAGAAATGTTCGCATTTAAAAACCAAGAAGAAAAAAACAAACAAGACTGAAATCGGTTGAGTTTTGGCCAAGTTATGATCAAAAAACCGTTGTCCAGGGCAAAGAAAAAATTGACCCAATTTTTCAAAAAAAATGTAAGGGGTTACATCGTTAAAATTGTCGAAAATTGGCCAAAAATTCAATATCGAGTTTTAAATGCAGAAATGTTCGCATTTAAAAACCAAGAAGAAAAAACCAAACAAGACTGAAATCGGTTGAGTTTTAGCCAAGTTATGAGCATAAAACCGATGAAGGTGTTAGCAATTTTCAGACAAAAACTATGTGAGTGGCTCTATTGGCAATAGCTAAATTGGCATCTCTGCCACTTGGCCCTAAGCTTGCAAAACAGTGAAGAAACCATTTCCGACCCTATAAACCATATATATTCTTGATCAGCATGAACAGCTGAATCGATCTAGCCATGTCCGGGCCAAAGAAAAAATTGACCGATTTTTTCCAAAAAATATAAGGGGTTAAAATTGTCAAAAATTGGCCAAAAATTCAATATCGAGTTTTAAATGCAGAAATGTTCGCATTTAAAAACCAAGAGGAAAAAACTAAACCACACTGAAATCGGTTGAGTTTTAGCCAAGTTATGAGCATAAAACCGTTGAAGGTGTTAGCAATTTTCAGACAAAAACTATGTGAGTGGCTCTATTGGCAATAGCTAAATTGGCATCTCTGCCACTTGGCCCTAAGCTTGCAAAACAGTGAAGAAACCATTTCCGACCCTATAAACCATATATATTCTTGATCAGCATGAACAGCTGAATCGATCTAGCCATGTCCGGGCCAAAGAAAAAATTGACCGATTTTTTCAAAAAAATGTAAGGGGTTACATCGTTAAAATTGCCAAAAATTGACCAAAAATTCAATATAGAGTTTTTAATGCAGAAATGTTCGCATTTAAAAACCAAGAAGAAAAAACCAAACAAGACTGAAATCGGTTGAGTTTTGGCCAAGTTATGATCAAAAAACCGTTGTCCAGGGCAAAGAAAAAATTGGCCCAATTTTTCAAAAAAAATGTAAGGGGTTACATCGTTAAAATTGTCAAAAATTGGCCAAAAATTCAATATCGAGTTTTTAATGCAGAAATGTTCGCATTTAAAAACCAAGAAGAAAAAAACAAACAAGACTGAAATCGGTTGAGTTTTGGCCAAGTTATGATCAAAAAACCGTTGTCCAGGGCAAAGAAAAAATTGACCCAATTTTTCAAAAAAAATGTAAGGGGTTACATCGTTAAAATTGTCGAAAATTGGCCAAAAATTCAATATCGAGTTTTAAATGCAGAAATGTTCGCATTTAAAAACCAAGAAGAAAAAACCAAACAAGACTGAAATCGGTTGAGTTTTAGCCAAGTTATGAGCATAAAACCGATGAAGGTGTTAGCAATTTTCAGACAAAAACTATGTGAGTGGCTCTATTGGCAATAGCTAAATTGGCATCTCTGCCACTTGGCCCTAAGCTTGCAAAACAGTGAAGAAACCATTTCCGACCCTATAAACCATATATATTCTTGATCAGCATGAACAGCTGAATCGATCTAGCCATGTCCGGGCCAAAGAAAAAATTGACCGATTTTTTCCAAAAAATATAAGGGGTTAAAATTGTCAAAAATTGGCCAAAAATTCAATATCGAGTTTTAAATGCAGAAATGTTCGCATTTAAAAACCAAGAGGAAAAAACTAAACCACACTGAAATCGGTTGAGTTTTAGCCAAGTTATGAGCATAAAACCGTTGAAGGTGTTAGCAATTTTCAGACAAAAACTATGTGAGTGGCTCTATTGGCAATAGCTAAATTGGCATCTCTGCCACTTGGCCCTAAGCTTGCAAAACAGTGAAGAAACCATTTCCGACCCTATAAACCATATATATTCTTGATCAGCATGAACAGCTGAATCGATCTAGCCATGTCCGGGCCAAAGAAAAAATTGACCGATTTTTTCAAAAAAAATGTAAGGGGTTAAAATTGTCAAAAATTTGCCAAAAATTCAATATAGAGTTTTTAATGCAGAAATGTTCGCATTTAAAAACCAAGAGGAAAAAACTAAACCACACTGAAATCGGTTGAGTTTTAGCCAAGTTATGATCAAAAAACCGTTGTCCAGGGCAAAGAAAAAATTGGCCCAATTTAAAAAAAAAATGTAAGGGGTTACATCGTTAAAATTGCCAAAAATTGGCCAAAAATTCAATATCGAGTTTTTAATGCAGAAATGTTCGCATTTAAAAACCAAGAGGAAAAAACCAAACCACACTGAAATCGGTTGAGTTTTAGCCAAGTTATGAGCATAAAACCGATGAAGGTGTTAGCAATTTTCAGACAAAAACTATGTGAGTGGCTCTATTGGCAATAGCTAAATTGGCATCTCTGCCACTTGGCCCTAAGCTTGCAAAACAGTGAAGAAACCATTTCCGACCCTATAAACCATATATATTCTTGATCAGCATGAACAGCTGAATCGATCTAGCCATGTCC
This sequence comes from Drosophila jambulina, assembly GCA_018152175.1. Classification (NCBI taxonomy): domain Eukaryota; kingdom Metazoa; phylum Arthropoda; class Insecta; order Diptera; family Drosophilidae; genus Drosophila; species Drosophila jambulina. Next base: position 22,043,811 of record JAECXH010000113.1, on the reverse strand, counting down.
GGGCCAAAGAAAAAATTGACCGATTTTTTCAAAAAAATGTAAGGGGTTAAAATTGTCAAAAATTTGCCAAAAATTCAATATAGAGTTTTTAATACAGAAATGTTCGCATTTAAAAACCAAGAGGAAAAAACTAAACCACACTGAAATCGGTTGAGTTTTAGCCAAGTTATGATCAAAAAACCGTTGTCCAGGGCAAAGAAAAAATTGGCCCAATTTAAAAAAAAAATGTAAGGGGTTACATCGTTAAAATTGCCAAAAATTGGCCAAAAATTCAATATCGAGTTTTTAATGCAGAAATGTTCGCATTTAAAAACCAAGAGGAAAAAACCAAACCACACTGAAATCGGTTGAGTTTTAGCCAAGTTATGAGCATAAAACCGATGAAGGTGTTAGCAATTTTCAGACAAAAACTATGTGAGTGGCTCTATTGGCAATAGCTAAATTGGCATCTCTGCCACTTGGCCCTAAGCTTGCAAAACAGTGAAGAAACCATTTCCGACCCTATAAACCATATATATTCTTGATCAGCATGAACAGCTGAATCGATCTAGCCATGTCCGGGCCAAAGAAAAAATTGACCGATTTTTTCAAAAAAATGTAAGGGGTTACATCGTTAAAATTGCCCAAAAATTCAATATCGAGGTTTTAATGCAGAAATGTTCGCATTTAAAAACCAAGAAGAAAAAACCAAACAAGACTGAAATCGGTTGAGTTTTGGCCAAGTTATGATCAAAAAACCGTTGTCCAGGGCAAAGAAAAAATTTACCCAATTTTTCAAAAAAATGTAAGGGGTTACATCGTTAAAATTGTCAAAAATTGGCCAAAAATTCAATATCGAGTTTTTAATGCAGAAATGTTCGCATTTAAAAACCAAGAAGAAAAAAACAAACAAGACTGAAATCGGTTGAGTTTTGGCCAAGTTATGATCAAAAAACCGTTGTCCAGGGCAAAGAAAAAATTGGCCCAATTTTTCAAAAAAAATGTAAGGGGTTACATCGTTAAAATTGTCAAAAATTGGCCAAAAATTCAATATCGAGTTTTAAATGCAGAAATGTTCGCATTTAAAAACCAAGAGGAAAAAACTAAACCACACTGAAATCGGTTGAGTTTTAGCCAAGTTATGAGCATAAAACCGTTGAAGGTGTTAGCAATTTTCAGACAAAAACTATGTGAGTGGCTCTATTGGCAATAGCTAAATTGGCATCTCTGCCACTTGGCCCTAAGCTTGCAAAACAGTGAAGAAACCATTTCCGACCCTATAAACCATATATATTCTTGATCAGCATGAACAGCTGAATCGATCTAGCCATGTCCGGGCCAAAGAAAAAATTGACCGATTTTTTCAAAAAAATGTAAGGGGTTACATCGTTAAAATTGTCAAAAATTGGCCAAAAATTCAATATCGAGTTTTTAATGCAGAAATGTTCGCATTTAAAAACCAAGAAGAAAAAAACAAACAAGACTGAAATCGGTTGAGTTTTGGCCAAGTTATGATCAAAAAACCGTTGTCCAGGGCAAAGAAAAAAATTGGCCCAATTTTTCAAAAAAATGTAAGGGGTTACATCGTTAAAATTGTCAAAAATTGGCCAAAAATTCAATATCGAGTTTTTAATGCAGAAATGTTCGCATTTAAAAACCAAGAAGAAAAAAACAAACAAGACTGAAATCGGTTGAGTTTTGGCCAAGTTATGATCAAAAAACCGTTGTCCAGGGCAAAGAAAAAATTGACCCAATTTTTCAAAAAAAATGTAAGGGGTTACATCGTTAAAATTGTCGAAAATTGGCCAAAAATTCAATATCGAGTTTTAAATGCAGAAATGTTCGCATTTAAAAACCAAGAAGAAAAAACCAAACAAGACTGAAATCGGTTGAGTTTTAGCCAAGTTATGAGCATAAAACCGATGAAGGTGTTAGCAATTTTCAGACAAAAACTATGTGAGTGGCTCTATTGGCAATAGCTAAATTGGCATCTCTGCCACTTGGCCCTAAGCTTGCAAAACAGTGAAGAAACCATTTCCGACCCTATAAACCATATATATTCTTGATCAGCATGAACAGCTGAATCGATCTAGCCATGTCCGGGCCAAAGAAAAAATTGACCGATTTTTTCAAAAAAATGTAAGGGGTTACATCGTTAAAATTGTCAAAAATTGGCCAAAAATTCAATATCGAGTTTTTAATGCAGAAATGTTCGCATTTAAAAACCAAGAAGAAAAAAACAAACAAGACTGAAATCGGTTGAGTTTTGGCCAAGTTATGATCAAAAAACCGTTGTCCAGGGCAAAGAAAAAATTGACCCAATTTTTCAAAAAAAATGTAAGGGGTTACATCGTTAAAATTGTCGAAAATTGGCCAAAAATTCAATATCGAGTTTTAAATGCAGAAATGTTCGCATTTAAAAACCAAGAAGAAAAAACCAAACAAGACTGAAATCGGTTGAGTTTTAGCCAAGTTATGAGCATAAAACCGATGAAGGTGTTAGCAATTTTCAGACAAAAACTATGTGAGTGGCTCTATTGGCAATAGCTAAATTGGCATCTCTGCCACTTGGCCCTAAGCTTGCAAAACAGTGAAGAAACCATTTCCGACCCTATAAACCATATATATTCTTGATCAGCATGAACAGCTGAATCGATCTAGCCATGTCCGGGCCAAAGAAAAAATTGACCGATTTTTTCAAAAAAATGTAAGGGGTTAAAATTGTCAAAAATTGGCCAAAAATTCAATATCGAGTTTTAAATGCAGAAATGTTCGCATTTAAAAACCAAGAGGAAAAAACTAAACCACACTGAAATCGGTTGAGTTTTAGCCAAGTTATGAGCATAAAACCGTTGAAGGTGTTAGCAATTTTCAGACAAAAACTATGTGAGTGGCTCTATTGGCAATAGCTAAATTGGCATCTCTGCCACTTGGCCCTAAGCTTGCAAAACAGTGAAGAAACCATTTCCGACCCTATAAACCATATATATTCTTGATCAGCATGAACAGCTGAATCGATCTAGCCATGTCCGGGCCAAAGAAAAAATTGACCGATTTTTTCAAAAAAATGTAAGGGGTTAAAATTGTCAAAAATTTGCCAAAAATTCAATATAGAGTTTTTAATGCAGAAATGTTCGCATTTAAAAACCAAGAGGAAAAAACTAAACCACACTGAAATCGGTTGAGTTTTAGCCAAGTTATGATCAAAAAACCGTTGTCCAGGGCAAAGAAAAAATTGGCCCAATTTAAAAAAAAAAATGTAAGGGGTTACATCGTTAAAATTGCCAAAAATTGGCCAAAAATTCAATATCGAGTTTTTAATGCAGAAATGTTCGCATTTAAAAACCAAGAGGAAAAAACCAAACCACACTGAGGGGTTACATCGTTAAAATTGCCCAAAAATTCAATATCGAGGTTTTAATGCAGAAATGTTCGCATTTAAAAACCAAGAAGAAAAAACCAAACAAGACTGAAATCGGTTGAGTTTTGGCCAAGTTATGATCAAAAAACCGTTGTCCAGGGCAAAGAAAAAATTTACCCAATTTTTCAAAAAAATGTAAGGGGTTACATCGTTAAAATTGTCAAAAATTGGCCAAAAATTCAATATCGAGTTTTTAATGCAGAAATGTTCGCATTTAAAAACCAAGAAGAAAAAAACAAACAAGACTGAAATCGGTTGAGTTTTGGCCAAGTTATGATCAAAAAACCGTTGTCCAGGGCAAAGAAAAAATTGGCCCAATTTTTCAAAAAAATGTAAGGGGTTACATCGTTAAAATTGTCAAAAATTGGCCAAAAATTCAATATCGAGTTTTAAATGCAGAAATGTTCGCATTTAAAAACCAAGAAGAAAAAACCAAACAAGACTGAAATCGGTTGAGTTTTAGCCAAGTTATGAGCATAAAACCGATGAAGGTGTTAGCAATTTTCAGACAAAAACTATGTGAGTGGCTCTATTGGCAATAGCTAAATTGGCATCTCTGCCACTTGGCCCTAAGCTTGCAAAACAGTGAAGAAACCATTTCCGACCCTATAAACCATATATATTCTTGATCAGCATGAACAGCTGAATCGATCTAGCCATGTCCGGGCCAAAGAAAAAATTGACCGATTTTTTCAAAAAAATGTAAGGGGTTACATCGTTAAAATTGCCAAAAATTGACCAAAAATTCAATATAGAGTTTTTAATGCAGAAATGTTCGCATTTAAAAACCAAGAAGAAAAAACCAAACAAGACTGAAATCGGTTGAGTTTTGGCCAAGTTATGATCAAAAAACCGTTGTCCAGGGCAAAGAAAAAATTGACCCAATTTTTCAAAAAAATGTAAGGGGTTACATCGTTAAAATTGTCAAAAATTGGCCAAAAATTCAATATCGAGTTTTTAATGCAGAAATGTTCGCATTTAAAAACCAAGAAGAAAAAAACAAACAAGACTGAAATCGGTTGAGTTTTGGCCAAGTTATGATCAAAAAACCGTTGTCCAGGGCAAAGAAAAAATTGACCCAATTTTTCAAAAAAATGTAAGGGGTTACATCGTTAAAATTGTCAAAAATTGGCCAAAAATTCAATATCGAGTTTTTAATGCAGAAATGTTCGCATTTAAAAACCAAGAAGAAAAAACCAAACAAGACTGAAATCGGTTGAGTTTTAGCCAAGTTATGAGCATAAAACCGATGAAGGTGTTAGCAATTTTCAGACAAAAACTATGTGAGTGGCTCTATTGGCAATAGCTAAATTGGCATCTCTGCCACTTGGCCCTAAGCTTGCAAAACAGTGAAGAAACCATTTCCGACCCTATAAACCATATATATTCTTGATCAGCATGAACAGCTGAATCGATCTAGCCATGTCCGGGCCAAAGAAAAAATTGACCGATTTTTTCAAAAAAATGTAAGGGGTTACATCGTTAAAATTGTCAAAAATTGGCCAAAAATTCAATATCGAGTTTTTAATGCAGAAATGTTCGCATTTAAAAACCAAGAAGAAGAAAACAAACAAGACTGAAATCGGTTGAGTTTTGGCCAAGTTATGATAAAAAAACCGTTGTCCAGGCCAAAGAAAAAATTTACCGATTTTTTCAAAAAAATGTAAGGGGTTACATCGTTAAAATTGTCAAAAATTTGCCAAAAATTCAATATAGAGTTTTTAATGCAGAAATGTTCGCATTTAAAAACCAAGAGGAAAAAACTAAACCACACTGAAATCGGTTGAGTTTTATCCAAGTTATGATCAAAAAACCGTTGGAGGTGTTAGCAATATTCAGACAAAAACTATGTGAGTGGCTCTATTGGCAATAGCTAAATTGGCATCTCTGCCACTTGGCCCTAAGCTTGCAAAACAGTGAAGAAACCATTTCCGACCCTATAAACCATATATATTCTTAGAAATACATTTTACAATTACAAAGCGATTGCTTTGATGTACGGATGTACCCTCCGATATAAAATTCTAATACAAAATCCCATTTATATATAAAGCTTACCGGATCCAAGTTGGCGCTGTCCGCTCCTATGACCAGCGCCTTATTCCTGGCCGCCTCCGCGTTGTTGCTGCTCTGTTGAAGCCGCGTGGGCGACATCGGCTGCTGTGGCAGTGGCGCCGTCTGATTGGTCAGATCCTCCAGATACCGACGCTCGTGGCCAGTGGGCGACACTGCACCTGAGACTGCAGCCAGCTGTCGCAGTTGGATGGGGGGATCATCGGTGTACTTGTTGTAGGTGGCATTGCCGGGGGATTTGGCACTGTTGGAGTGGCTGTTCAGGCCATGGATGCTGTGCCTGGTTGTTGCCGCCGGCTTGCTGCTGCTCTCATCTTCGCCACCGAACCCAATATTGTTGTTATTGTTGTGCAGCTGACTCAGGGACTCGCGCTTGAGCGTAGCCTGATGATCCACACTATCCCTGCTGCCCGGCAGCGCCTCCTTCTTGGGTGATCGCTTAGCCCGCAGCGGAGGCTTTGGTCGCTTGGGCTGTTCGTCGTCGAAGGAGATGTAGAAACCCTTCTCGGGCGGCTCTCGATCGTCGCCACTGGATGCCGCCGCCGCTGATGCTGCGGCCAAGGCCCGGGGATCCTGGAAGCTATTAGCCTGAATGGAGGGTCGGGAGGGCGAGGGTATGCGGTAGGTGAGGTTGCCACTGGTGATGTTCAGCTTGTTGGAGATCATCTCCCCGCTGTCGTAGTCCTCCGAGCTGCTGCCTCGTCCGCTGTGACCCTGCAACCGTTGCTGCTGCTGGTTCTGGAGTTGCAGCTGGTGCTGCTGCTGGGACTGGTGGACAAAGTCAGAGATGCGCGTGGACTGCATGGACTCGATGATGTTGCGCTCCAGCTCGTCCACATCCTCCTCGTCGCCGATAAAGCAGATGCTCTGCGGCGCCATCATGTCCTCGTGCTGCATCGGCATCCCTATGGGCATTCCCATGGGTTGGGGTGCCTTGGGCGAACGATTGTCGCGCAGATTGGTCAGCGACTGCTGGCGCTGGACCCCATTGGAACCACCCACCTGCCGTTGACCGTGCTGGGGTGAGGCCTGGACCTGGAAGAGATGCTGGAGCTCGCCTCCTCCGCCGCCGCCGCCACCACCGCCTCCGCCGTTCTGATGGAGGACAAAGCTGCCGGGGCTGGGTGCTCCCACACTCGACGGCGGCCTGTTCATCCAGGTCTTCTGCTTCTGCTGCTGGTGCTGCTGTGTTTGCCAGGCATTCACGTCGACCAGTGGCTGCTGGATCTGCTGCTGCTGCTGCTCGTAGGCCGCCGCTGCTGCCGAGTGTGCCCAAGTCCGACGCTGCTGGGGATGTCCTTGCTGTTGTTGCTGAGGCGAGGACTCGTGCAGGTAAAAGTGGTTGGTGGGCTGGCCATAATCATCGTACACCACGCTGCTCCTGAACTGGGGCGGAGCTCCGCCATACGGCGAGTGGTTGCTGTGGTTGTAGCCCGCTCCATTGTCGCTGTAGATGCTCTGAGGCTGCTGCGGTTGCTGCTGCGGCATATAGTGGGCGGGCTGCGGCGGCGACATGTACTGGCCGTGCTCGTTGACGTACTGCATTGGCTGGGGCATGGGCATGGGCTGCTGCTGCTGCTGTTGGTGCTGGTGCTGCAACTGCTGCTGGTAGGGATCGCGACTGGGAGGACGGGAGCTGTACGCACTCACGGGGGCGTTGTAGGCCTGCGGAAGATGCGGCGATGAGCCAAAGCTTTGCTGCATGGTTCTCGACGGCTGGTAGTGGTGGTCAGTAGCCAGGTGCTGCTGCGAACCATAGGTTTGCTGCTGTGGATGCGATTAGTGCGGATAACAGGTGGCGAAAGTTGCAGGTCATGGCGGGTTGCAGGTTGCGGGTTGCGGGTAGCAAAACGAGATCAATAGAACAATTTGTTAGTTGACATCGGGCTTGGAGTGTTTGGGTCTAGAGTCGTTCTCTAATTGGTAACAAATAACACGAGTTCTTGGTCAGATATACAATGGTTTAAGAGGAGGTTAAAGTTAAAGGTAAGCTATGCAAGGAATAGCTTTTTAAGCTGACTCTTTAAATAAATCGATCTTCTCGAACTTAATTAAGATTAACGAAGTACCTAGTCTAAATATTCTAATTAATCTCCTCTATAAACGATACCAATTGACTAACCAAGAAACTAGGGCAAAACAAAAACATTAAGCGTATATTCCACGTCCGTCGTTAATTAGCGAGGCTGCTGTTGCTGCTGCAATGAGTTTGAGTCGGGGAATGTGGTTGGATGGCGGTTACCTGGTTCAGCATGTTGGCTATCTGCTGGGCCTGCATCAGCTGCTGGGCCTGCAAGTGCTGTGCCTGCATTTGACTCTGCTGGGTGGCCAGGCGGTGAATATCCTGCTGGATATCCTGCAGGTTCATGTTCATGATGGCGATGCTTTGCTGCTCATTCCATTGTTTTAATCGTATTAATTGTTCAGTGGGCGGTGGGTTAATGGGAGTGTTTGATTTGTGTGTTTGTTGCGTGTGAGTATGTTTGTGTGGATGTTGAAGCAGGCACAGACACAAATGGGGAGCAGAAGAGAGGAGACACGGGCGTTAGACATTAATTCTCTGGCACTCGGAGGATGGTTAGTGAGGGGGAAACATCATAGGTATAAGAAACCACACCCACCTGGTACTTGTCCAAGTCAACGGGGTCCATGTCGGGCGTGCGCTTAGACTCGTTGCTCATGGTCTCCCACTTCATGACGTCCGGGCACGACTCCAGATCCTCCTGAGAATACATCCATAGATAAATCGGGATTAGCTATCAATATCTGCTCTGGAAACGACTTTACAGTCAAGGCCTACCTTTTCCTGGTGCCGCAGCAGCGCCATCTCGATCTTTCGCTTATCCTGTTCGATGCGCCGTCGCTTCTCCTCCAGCTTCATCCGGATAGTGGACAGCTTGCTGGCATTCTCCAGCGATCGCATATCCTCATCGCCCACATCCAACTGCCAGGCGGCGGGACTCGCCGGCATGCTGCTGGTCGATGACTTGCGCACCGGTGTGCTCTCCGGATCGTAACCGCTGGTGGAGCGAGCATCGTTGTATGGATCCGCCATCATGCCGCCGCTGTTATTGTGGTAGTCTTTGTCGATGGAATGTTGCTTGTGCCGGGCAATCGGCAACGGGCTGCCCGCATTCGAAAGATTGTGCGACGACACAGTGGGCACATTGTCGACGCTGTCGAGTAAGAAAGGAATATTAACACCCAATCTTATTCTGTTGGTTCCATTGTCTCACCTGGCTTGCCTCCGCATCGAATACTTTTCCGTCTCGCGATCCTGCTTCTCAGAGCCCGAATCCGTATCATAGCCCAGCTGTAAGGTGCCCCGAGCATCGGCAATCGAAGAGCGAACGGCCACAGCGGGTTCCACTGTAAAAAAGGTATGAAAATGTATTGAATATCATTCGCTAAAGCCACCTATAGGGACTTTATAATACCCACCTACGCTGGTGTTGGACAACTTGCGTTCCCTTACATCCCGCTCGCGTTCGTATCTCCCCAGCGTATTCAGCTGATCCTGAGAGCCACCAAAGTTCTCAATCGTCAGCTGGGAGTCCTCGCTGGAGGAATTCCTTCGCGAGCGACGTCCTGAAAAGGGCGGAGAGGTGACTCAATCAAGGGGTAACTTGGAAAGCTAAAGGAACTTGGAAAACAACGCCAAATGGGTTGTAGGAGAGAGGAATTTGTAGGGCACGAAGTAAGCCGAAATGAACCATAAACGAAACTAAACTGCATTCAAATCAACACAACACGCACAGAAATGGAACACTACGTGGGCTACATTGATTCTGGGTCAACAGTGGGTCACTAAGGTGGCTCATACCTGCAAAGCTTGGCCGGCGGCTCTGTTCCCAGTTACTTGGTCGACCCGCAGCGACAAAATCGCCTGAGAGGAGCACGAAATCAAAAGAAAATTACAAAAATAAATGAAAATACAAGTAAAATTAAAGAAATTATAAGATAAACCAAGGCAAGGACTTGTATGTGGTGTCACAAACGTAAGGATAAGTAACCTATAGTTAGGGACAGGTGTATTCTTTCTTTCTGGTAATTAGTAAGCTCCTGCCACATACAAGTCCTTGTCTTAGAAATAAAAAGACAACTGCTAGCTGCAAGGCAAACCTCTCTCGTCCGCCTTCGACTCGACATTGGTCTTTTCTTTAGCCTGGCGCAAGCGAGCCGGAACCAGGGGCTCCTGCTGCTGCTGCTGCTGGAGCTGGAGCTGTGACTGCTGGTGGTGATACTGCGGCTGCTGCTGTGCCTGCTGATGGAGCTGCTGCTGCTGCTGCGAGTGCATGGAGGCGAGGGTGGTGATGCCACGCGACTTGTGCACGACGAAGGCTGGAGCGGAGCGGAGCGGTAGCAGGCAGCGGCGAGGCAGTTGCATGACGGTTGTGGTGGTTTGTGGTTGTTAAGCATGTGGTGTGGGTCGGGGGGTGGATTCAGAAAAGAAAAAATTACACAAATTTAATTAAAAACCAATAAACATGTAGAGTAGGTGTCGCTATGTTTCTGTGTGCTATGCAAAAGCAAACCGAAACACACACAAAACTAAAGGTAAAACACACATTAAATTAATTAAAGTAGGAATAATAAATAAATAGAAGAATAAATTACCTTCGGCCTGATTACTCGAACCATCGAAAGTCGTCTGGTATTCGTTGGGTGGTGTGGATCTGCGGTTTAAGCCGCCACCAAATGAATTCGAGTGCGGAACTAAATCATAACGAAAAGTTAACACAAGAATAGAAAGTGAAATAAATAAATAATAATCAATTTGTTCAGCTTGCAAGGTAGATAAACTTTAAAATATATATTTCGGTTGCATCGGAAGCATCGAGCAAAAGCAAACACAACACAAATCGAAAGCAAAAACATTCCGTGTATGGATGGTTGCCAAGTAGTCCCCCATGAACTCAGAAATTACACCTCGGGGAGGTCCCTTTATAGAGTTACTTTCACTCTTTCAAAGGCATGGGTTTCATGGGAAATATAGCCATTTAATAAAGCTCTTAGTCTTCGTTCAGTCAAGGTGCTTGGTACTAAGGTGACAAATGCAGTTTGATCGCATAAGGATCCAATAATGAGTGGGTGCTCTTATGACAAAGACATTACCAGGCTTCTGTGTTTCTGTGCAGACTTAAAACAGTTGGTTTTACTTGCTACTGTGGTTATTATCAGACAGCCGTGACCACCAATCCATCCCTTGGGATATAAACATGAAGCAAACGAACAAACAAACTGAATGTGTGAGCGCGGAAGAACAAGCAAACAAACATCAAACAAATGGAAATGGAAACAACACATTCATGAACAAACGAAGGAGTAAAAATCGAGAGTTGTATTGGGGGAAAACACGGATAGAAAATTTGAAGAAAAAACCTTGAAACGGCGGTCGATTCGAGGGCGAGCCAACGGGCGGCTGGTCGAGATCGCTGCGCAGATCGGGAATGGGCGTAACGGGCTGTACGGTGAGGCCCCGTCGATGGCAGATCCCGTGCTCATTGGCGCCCAAACTGCGCCGGGTGATGACATCTGGAGCGGGTCACACACGTTGCGTTTTGGTTAAGTGTGGTTTTGTGATGCGTGTTTGGTGTCAGTGTGTGTGGTTAGGAGCCAAATTTCAATACGATTGCGGTTACAAGTGGGCAAGAGGAAGCGTTTGCACAAGAAACAAAGAAAGAGATCAGTACAGAATTGATTTATTCGAATTGAATTTGGAGTTAAGAATGTGGAGACTACGTTCGGTGTGGGATCAGGTGAAGATGAAAGCTTTACATATGAATTCCATGTCAATTTGTTTGGTGGATTTTTCTCCTATAAGGAAAACAAACCGCAGTAAAATACAACAAAACATAAATAAGGAATTTGCTAGATTTCTGTTGTGGTTTCTCTCGCCACCTAAATGGTGCTTTGCGGTTTTACTTAAACTGAGAATTCTTTGCGAGCTAATTTACAGGTTCTACGAGCTGTGAAGCACTCTGAATTCCTAGGTACTTGGTGGACTTTCTGTGACTAATTGATACGATGATATTACCCTTTAAATTGAGTCATTTCTCCGGTAATTTCTTACCCTAAGGTGACTAATAATCCTCTTTCTTTCCTCTGCGTTGACCAATTGTTTTTCTATTCCCAAATTAGGAGTAAAACTCAAAGCAAACCATACGTGAAATCATGACGAAAACAAATTGCAAACAAGGATACACTTTGGACAACAATGCATGCCCCGGGGACTGAGATATTTGAAGCACAGACAGGCAGGCCAATCGTTTCTCCAGGGGGAAATAGATCGATCAGGGTCTTTGGGGGATAGATGCGATGCGGTGCAGCGTTGGGGGAATGTTTAAACGATTTAGAAAGGCTTACACTTACCCTGACCATCCATGCCGGGGTAGCAGACGCACTTGGCCGGGTGTATCTCGAACAGATTGAACAGATCCGTGAGCAACAGGACCAGATTCAGCTTCATGGAGCTGTAAGAACAAACTTATTAGATATTTACTCCTACATAACAGTTTCCAGGTCTGTAGCTACCCTCGCATGTAGGTCACATCCTCGGGCGTCATGTGGAAGACGCCATATGGCAGATGCTTCTGGGAGAAATTCGCCACCAGCAGTATGTTGTGTATGGAATCCTCGACGGCGGGCAGATAGTTGATCCTGACACTCGTCCAGGGCACCACTTTGGGGCAATAGTACGAGATGAGCAGGGCCAAACAGATGCCGTCGCACAGATCCTGGAAGTCCCTAACAGGCGGTATATCCGGCGTCTGCAAGCGGGAGCCCTAAAAACGAATCCATTTAGTTAATAAACTGGCTTAATAGAGGGGAGGTATCTCTCACATTTTCATCGGGCATTCCTGTCTCCACCTCCATGATGATGCGTTTCTTAAGAGCCGCACAAGCATGCGATATCCAGCCCAGCAGAGCTTGCTCATAGGACTGGCCTGGAGGCGCCTGGTAATTGCTGCCAGATATTCTGAAAGGGAAACATTATAGGTCAGGCTTTGTAATAAGGTAATGCGTCCTCACCTTCGAATGGCCGACATGACGCGGTCACCCGATATTTCCTTCGCATACAAGACCATCAGCGATTCTATCACAGACATGTGGGCGTTCTGGAAGCGATTAAAAGAGGTCATAAATTATGGGGGAACTCATAAAGAGAATCGAATCTATTTCTACTCACAATTCGCAGCGGATTCGTTTGAATTAATACCGTTTCGGTAATGGGCATGTCCGAGGTTTCGGCAACGGGTACTCCCTTGCGCGCTAGCGTCTGTAATATTGACCAGTGGTTCATGCTTTGGTAGTTGGGATCTGAGTACAGGTTGGACAGCGTCTGGCAGTAGAGCGTGGCATTGCCCAGCTCCACGATGATCTGCGGTTTGAGGCGCTCCTGGTTCTCATGGTCGCGATAGAAGGGCTCCTTTAGGTTGTCCGGCACGCGATTGTTGAACGCCTTCGAGAGCAGCCACTTGACGGAAGCACGTTGACGAGCCTGCAATGGATTTGGATATGAATAAATCGGTAACGAGACAGTGAGAACAGGTGGTTCAAGGTTAAGCCTGCCTAACTTGCATCCTCCGCAGATTGAATGACTGGCACTCAGTTTTTTTCCTTGGTAATTAACTAGTGCACTGCCAAGTGCCTTTCGTATCTGTATCTCTGTCCCCGCCCCGCATCTGTTGCATCTGTATAGCTGTAGCTGTGGCTCCAGCTGTATCTGTATCTGTATCTGTGCCTGGAGTGAAGCCATGCGTACAATCTTCAATATGAGTTCGATAAACTCGCTCGTGTTTGGCTTGGCGTGCGCCGCCAGCCGCCTTCCATTGTTTGCCCCATCTTTTTTAATTTTTGTTGTATTTTTTGGGAAGCAAAGGGAGTGGTGGTGTAGAGCGAAGTGAAGGGGTTGGCTGCTCGGCTGGACGATGGTCACTCAGCATGAAAGACTCCACTCGCGGCCAGCTCTTTCCTGCTCCGTTTTTAGAATCATCTCGAGTGCTGTGCCTTGTTTCGCCAGCCAACCCATTTCTTGCTGCACTCATAATCACAATTCCAACAGAGCCACGGCCATGGCAGCCAGAAGACTATTTAGGAATGGCCTCTTCTGGGTCTAATTGAAACTAGCGGGGAAAAGCAATCAAAAAAGTCTCAAGAGGGAAACTGTCGCGGAACCAGACGCGGAAATCGTTTTAAATACGAAATATATGTTCCAATTTATATTATCTCACCTCAAGAACTTATATAAAACATGGTTCACTGATAGCACAAGGTGTAAATAGGTTTTCGGACTGCGGAACCTCTATTTACCAGTCTCAAATACCCAGGCAAAGTTCGAGGGATTATATTAACGAAGAAAGTAAACATAGAACAGCGATACACACGGTACACAGTAAAGATTATTTCCTGGGGAAGGTATCAGAGGAACTAAGAGGCACAGAGAGATGAGGAATCCATCAATTCTTCTCCATTCTCGACGCCTCTTTTTGGACGTATTTGTTGCAACACCTCTGTTGTATCTTGTATCTTTATTATTTGCTTTCATTCCATAAGTTTCAAACGGGTTTCTCCACAAAAAGATCGTTGCATGAAGTCATCAATAACTGTGTCAGCCGAATCGAACTCGTTCAATTCCAATTCTTTTGTCTAACAGCAAATGTTTCTTTTTGGCTTAAAAGCTTATTACAAAATGCCATTCCAGACCCAAGCAGGGAAACTGCACCGGCAGAGGGGATACAACATTGGCGTAGGTCGTAGACCGTCGTCCAACTATGCTCGTGCTATGCGAATTGGTCAACAGGTGGAAGGAAAACCTGTTTGCCAGTTGAGCAGCGCTTTCCACCCAAAAGCCAGCCTATGCTGTGTCCACCAGAAAATCTGTCCGCTACATAATTTGAATGGCCAGGCAGCACTAGCGAAACGGAAAAACTCTGGCTGCACTTTGCTTGTGATGGAGATGCGGGGGAAGCCCTAAGCAAAAGAAAACCAAATGTCTGAAACTCAAATTTCAAAAGAGCGTGTAAACAATTCGAAGAAAAACAATAAATGAGTGCTGGTTTAGGACGCCCACTATGAATGGAACTAGAGATGGGCAAATGGAATGAATGGATGGCATATTTTTATTCCAGCATGTGCAGAGAGAGAAAATCAAGTGATTTATTTGTGACGAGTCAAGGCATTAATCAAGATTTACTCTTGCTGATGTAGTGATGGAACTCTTTCATTTCTTCCTATTTCTTCAACCATTATAATGCTTTAATTCTGAAGAACTGCTGTTGTATATCTTGAGGAGAAGGAGGAGTGGCCTACTAGGAGAACAAAAGTGGCTAAAAATACTGAAGGTATGCCGAAACTAAGCCCAAATTTCAATCATACCGGCTCCAAAATAACTTAAAAACAAAAGGAATGATGAAGAATGTTTCTGACTCCTTTTTCTCTGACCTAATTTCAGGTAAAATATGATTTCATTTACTCTAGATTCCTTGCTACATTTTCTTCTAAATTTCGCGACATTTTGCTCTCTGTACCCACCACATCGCCCGCATATGTTTGCCATAAAGTCTCTCAGTTGCTTGGCGTTCTTTTTAAATGTCACAAATGGAAATTGAAATTTGCGCGGCTTTATGATTTCATTATCTTGCCCGACTGGCGTTTGTTTTTTGGTGGCATTCCATTCCACGATAGCTGAGGCTAAATATACCAGAGTACAATCGGAGGAAAGCGGCAAAGAGAGCGCAGCGCACCGCTTGAGTCAGCAACTTTGGGTGTTTGAATGGGTTTCTGGTGGGGTTTGCTGGGGCTTTTGCTGGCTCTCGTTTGTGCTTGCCGCGCTGTATTGCCAGCGATCACATTGCCGCGTCAAGAACAGCCAGGCCAAGCTCCCAGCTCCCAGTTACAGCTCCAACTTTCTAGGGAGTTGTCTGGGGGAAAAGTCAGCTCTGTGCACGCAAGGCAGCCCAAACCCCCGAGCAGAGTGTCAGAGCGCTGGCGTTTCTCCCTTTTCGTTCGACTTTCGCATGCGTAAGCCGTTTTTTTTCTTTATTTTTATTTAGCGATTAGGTCATGCAACAGCAGCTGCCGCAGAGAGGAGCGGAGAGCGAGAAAAACGATAACAAATGCTCGGCGCCTAATCGAAGGGGGGCCCAGAGCGTTTTCCATTTTCCGGCTTTGGTTTTCTGCCGCTGCAGTTTTTATGAATGGAAGTTGCAGCGCTATTACTTCCACCGCACCCCACGCCCTTCCGCTGGCAAACTAGCCGGTTGTTGGTCGGTAGTTGTTTGCATTGGCCATCGAAACCAGTCGAAAGGTAAGTAGGTGTCGGTCGCATACTAAGCGCTAAGCGCTAAGCCCAACTGAACTCAACTGAGCTGAGCGCTAAGCGTCAAGTGGCTTTACAGTAGGGACTCGCTCAAGAAGATCATTGGAGTTGCCAAAAAAGTTATTTTCTTACTGAGAGAACTATATGGCTATATTCTCCTCAGTCTAAGAGCAAGCCATGGGGTTATGCCTTGTGAAAAATAAGTTTTTACATCCTGATAGTCTTTTATTTGGAGCTACGAATCTTCACATTTATTATCTTAGACAATAGAGTTATCTAAGAATATAAATAAACACACAAACTTTTATAAATAGCCTTGCAGTTTGTGCCGAATTTAAAATCGCTCATTACTAAGCCGAAAATTCACTAATTTCAATTCGGAAAGACTTTCTTAGCTAGTTTTTATTATGATTATGATTTATAGGGTCGGAAATGACTTCTTCACTGCGTTGCAAGCTTTTAAATAAAATTAGAGGTCTCTTAAAATCAGGCAATAATTTTTTTAGAATGTGTTAAAACTATTAATATTCATGGCAAGAAAAAAGAATGCCAAATAACTTTTATATGACCAATATAATAGTAAAACAATCAAGATGGAAACCCAGGAAAAGCCGAAAGAAAGGATTTGTTTCTAAATAAATTAACAAAAAAAAATTCTGACCAATAATCTTAAGGGCATGTCCACCGTAACTCCTCTACTTCTACGTTTCGTTCGCTCCACCGAGCTCCCACTGTAACTGCTTTGGCAGAGCGGACGGAACAGTGGGAGCGGCATTACCTCAGCGCACCATTTTGGCAAAGAGAGTAGGTGGTGGTGCCTGCCGCTCTCCCCGCTCGCGCTAGTCCATCTCTTTGCTACTACCAACGCTGGAATGTTAATGAGCGCGCTATTTAGCCGTGTTTTCTCAAGTATGAGCCGCATATTTACGTTCGTTACTAGCTCTGCTGGCCATCGAAAAAGCATAAAGAGCACATAGCCCTGCTCACCTGTCGTATTTCCTGTGTTTCTACATCCATGCTGGGGACTTTCCTGCGACGGATGGGTGACAACTACTACTGCTCCGGACGACACTCCGGCTCTCCGACGCCCGACGCCACTTCGCTCCTAGCTTTCCGCACTTTTCCGCACTCTTCTGCGTTTTCTGCACACACTTGCTTTTCTTGGCCTTTCCTTTTCGTTTTCCTTGCCTATTCCGAATGATTGAGTGCGAGTGTGTGTGACGACGCCTCTGCCTTCAGGGGGTTTTCACTTCGAGCCTGCGAAAAACAGCGGCAAAACACACGGGAGAAAAAACACGATTGGCACTTTGGCAAACAACTTTGGAAATCGAACAGAATTAATTGCGCACACGCATGGGCAGCGGCAGCGGCAGCGTCTATTTTGGCCAGCAAAGAGAGGGGAAACGAGAGGAAAAGCCAAAGGAAAATGTGAATCATTCATGTTGGGGGGCCATGGGCGGTGGGCACGGGGGCGGGGCCTGCAGTGCGACAATAACAGAGCACTTTACAGTTAGGTGCTGCTGCTGCTGTTCAGTTTTTTCCGATGCTGCGCTGTCATCAGCTGTTGCGATTTGTTCGCCTGGCCGACGCACAAACGCACTTTCCGCCCCCCAAAGAGCGCCATCTGCCCGTCCGGTCCATAATTAGTGCACTTGCAGTCGGGAAAACACCGCAGTTTCTCAGCTTTTCCTTCGACAGCCGCGAGTAATAAATGAAAACATTTTCCTTTTGCTGTTGTTCGCCCCTCTGCTGTTTGCCTCTCTTTCGTGCTCGCGGCGCTGCCAATGCTGCTTGCCAGACACTGTTACTGTTATGCTCTTCGCTCTCACGGGAGGGCGACTGATGACCGAAAAAGCTGTGTGTATGTGCGTGTGTGTGGTGGTACACGAGTGTGAGTGTGAGCCTACGCACATTTGGACTTGATTTCGCACTGATTTGCCGCACCCACGCCGTTCGCATGCATTTCACACGGCTCGCGCTCGACTCCGCAGCATATTTTCCGAAATTTAATACTACAAATTGGCTTTAAAACGAAGAAATCACGAACAACGATCTGCTCTAAAATCTTAAAAATTTTCGTGTGTGACCGTCGCGGGACCGTTGGAATATGCCAAAACAAACCGTGAAATGGCCTAAAAATATGGCGGTAGTCTGGCATTTGGGGAAGAAGTTGGGACGGCCACACAAAATGTGGCGCTATTTACTAACTTGAATGGTAATTTAATTTGGCAACATGCCGTTGAAATAATTCATTTCATTTAACCGATATTTTAAAATTTTCGGTCGTTTCGATTATTAATGCTTCTCACCACTTCAGCCAACTTTTACACCTTTTATAACAGTTTCCAAATTATCCCATTACCTAATCGATATTTGTATTAGGTAAAGAAGTTTATGTATGAAAACTATTGAGTTCATACTTTAGTTATCTAGTCTTGAAAACGGTTTCTTCTAAAGTATTTCTGCAATCTATTAAAAATGCATTCCTACATTTGTATTTATTTTTATAACAGTTAAAATAGCAATTTATAAACTTATTTTGCAATCGACTAGTCGATTTACCCGAAATCGATATCGGTATCGGTGTCTGCGACCCCGCTTCCCGCCCGCCCACAAGCAGCGTTGCCAATTTAGCTATTTTTTCTTTTTAAAAAAGTATTGATGGTAAGAAATCAACTTTAGGATCTTTACGAAAAAAATATTTAAGTTACAGCCATGTACCTAATAACCGATTTTTTTGCACTTCGACGTTTAAGTATTTCGAAAACCTGACGTATAGAACATTTTTCAAGGGGCGAATTTGAGCATCGAAACCCTTTTAAAAACTATAATCCGTTCTTGGTTTTGAAATATTGTAAGGATGTATTTAAGGATGTATTAATATTCTCTAGATATTAACGAGTTTATTCATTTATTCGAATTTATTATTTATGCTTAATAATATATGTCTGTAATGATAAAAAATATACACAAAATTATTTTTAATAGCTTTTTATACCCTTGCAAGGTATTATAATTTGCAAAATTTCCGACCGTATAAAGTATATATATTCTTGATCAGCAATAGCCGAGTCGTCTAGCCATGTCCGTCTGTCTAATTATACGCAAACTAGTCTCTCAGTTTTGAAGCTATCTGAACGAAATTTTGCCAGATCGGACGATTATATCATATAGCTGCCATAGGAACAATGGGAAAATTTTTAGATGCAGCAGACGAAGGAAAATGTTTTTGCAAATATTGCAAATCAAGCATTCAGATTTACACGCTCACGCCAAAACGGCCAGGCACAAGGCTTCGTCCTTTGATTTATAAATCTAGTGTTATTTTTAAAAGTTTTTGGCGGTTTCTAGCTATTTTTATTGGTTAGTTTAGCTTTTTTATGACCTGAAGAGATGGCAACACTGCTTCCCCCGCCACAAGCCATTATTTATCGAGTTTCATCCGCAGCCACAGTGCAAAATAGGTTTATCAATTAAATTTAAGTGTTAAAATAGTTGTAAAGTGTTTTAAGTTGCGCCCGCGACCGTGGTACATGCGCCCGCGACCGACCCGCTAGGCTGTGCCCGCCGCCTCGCTGATCGTGTGGAGTTTTCCTCGTTCCGTTGGTGTGACTTTTCCGTGAGCCCCAGAGAGTCTCGAGTCTCTTCTTCGCCGCGCGAGAAAAGAAAAAGAAGAGAAAGGTGAGTGCATGCAAAGATTGTGCGTTGTGTGGTTATGCCATTCGGCTGGGTTTTGGATCTGCTGTGGCAGAGGCGTCGGGGCCGAGGGGGCTGCTACCGTGTGCAGTCCGGGTCCTTGGACGGAGAGAGGACGAGAGGTTCAATGGACGGGAACTGCAGCTGCAGTTTATCCAATTTCAGTTGAAGAAGAGGGCCGACCGGACCTCAGACACGAATGGCAGCCAAAACAACCCGTAACGCGCAAGAAAACCAGAAAAGTGCAACAAGGAGCGGCAGCGGTGGTTGCTACCGCTTTGGCCTTTCCTCCTCTCTTTCTCTCCACTTCTCCTCCTTGCCCTTTCTGTGCCTGCGCCTGTCACGATTTGATTTAGGCCCGTTTGTTGTCGTCGCCTCCGTTGCATTTGCATGCGTCGCTGCATGCAGCAGTTGCCGCTGCCGCTGCAGTTGTTGCAAGTTGTTTATGCCGATCCTCGCACAATCACCGCCAGACAATGAGACACCTCCAGGGCCTTTGTGCGGCCAAACGAAAACATTGCTTCACTCACTCTGCTTCCCCCTCCTCTGCTTGCAGCTCCTTGCAGCTGCAATTGAAGGATAAACGAGCATCAGGAACCAGGATGCAGCACAACGTTCATGCCGCCCGGCCAGCGCCCCACATCCGGGCTGCCCACCATCATAGCCACAGCCACAATCATGGCCACATGCAGATGCATCCGGGAATGGAGCAGCACCTGGGCCCCGGCCTGCAGCAGCAACAGCAGCCGCCGCCGCAGCAACAGCAGCAGCCTCCACATCGGGAACATCTTCATGCACGGTAAGGAAGGGAGAAAATGGGAGCCCAGGGGGATCTCAGCAGATAGGTTATCAGGATATATGATCATCATCGTGGCATCAAACGAATTTCAGGGGATTGAGTTCAATTTAAAGGGTTAATTTATGAATAAAACTAGAGAATGATCTCAGTAAAGGGGCACTTACATATCAATTCGTCCTTTAATGTCAAAAAAATATGTTCCTGAGGCTACTTTTTGCTTAGTTTAAAGAGATTCTCCTTAATACATTTTCAATTAGGCTTAATAGATTGCAGAAAGTAATTTTTAGTTCAGGAAACCTTTTAGGGAAATTTTTTTAGTCTCCATCGCTCTCAATTTGAGGTGAATGTATCCTTATGCCTCAGTTTGAACTCACAAGAGAGAGAGAAACCTTCCCCGGATGACACAGTTCCTTAGAAAAAGGAAACACTTTCCTGTCTTGGTAATAGGATATCTTTAAGGGAAGAGCACTTGGTATGCCCCGAAGGATAATCTCGTTAGTTGGGAGAAATAAAACCTCAATTTGGATCTCAAGCATCGCTCTCTCTCGCTCCCGGAGATCCAACCAAGATCCTTGGGATCTCAGAGAGAGACCGCATTTGGGTCCGTCGCTAGCTTGTCTGCGCTTTATGCGTTGCGGCAATTATGTTAATTCCTGTCACTGACAATCGGTGTGAGACTCATCATCCCATTTTCTCAACTCATAAATTATAATTTCAGTGGCTCTTTGTTCTTTCGCGCTCAGCATGACTTCCGCTGGATAACGGGTTTGCCCCGGCTGCAATTATCCTTGACGTTCCTCGACAGAGGCTCGCTCGATTTCAGGCTCCTCTCCATCATCATATGTTTTTGCCCGCAGTGAACTTTTCAACCCGCTCCGCCTTCAGTTGCGTCTTGCCTGCCACTCGCATCGGTTCGGTTCGTGAGGGATCGCTTATGAGTTAAACCTGATCGCAGTTTTGTCCAACGTACTTTTACGTACGCCTTTCCACGACGATCATGAAATTCTATCATCAGTGCCAAGTGAGAGGTGAAATATGCTGGAGTTTGTAGCTTTAAATGGTTAGGAAGGCCGGAAGGAGTTTGAAGTTTAGTTAATATATAAGATTAATGAAGAATCTCAAGAAAGGTATGATAGATTGCAGAAAACGTATCAGGAAAATGATTTCAAGACTCCCTAGCTCACAGGGATCTCGGGTTAAGGTGATTCTGCCACATTTGGCTTTTGGAAGAATGTATAAATGGATTACCTGGATGAAACATTCCCCCTAATAGAAGGTATACATAACTGAAGCCTCTTTCTCCTTCGTTTAGGATCTTCGAAATGCTTCAGCCTTTAACCCTCTGGTTGCTCTATCTGCTGCTTTATTCTGCTATCCTAGTACCTTAAATAGTTTGGAAACTAAATTAATGGTGACAAATAAAGTAAAAAAAAAAAAAAAATACAGCTTAAGGCTCAGAAAAACATTCGAATAGGAAATGATATAACAGTTCAGGAACTCTAATTAAAGAGGTTAACCCCTTTTATTAACAAGCCACAAGATCGGAGTGATAAGAAAATCCCTGCCTCGGCCTAGGACATCTTTATCCCATTCGCTCCCAATGGTTTCACATACTTCCTGCACAGATCCTAATCATAAATTGCCCATATCAATGTTAATTTGAAGGCTTGTTGCCCGAACGAACTGATTTAGCGATTATAAATTGCCGAAAATATTTCTTGGTCTTGTGAAATGCATGGGTAGCGAGTGCGCGTTGTCCTACCCTCCAGGGAGGGGCTGGGGTGTCGCAGTAGGTGCGTCTCAATTGAAACTGACAGTTGGCGAAAAATGACACGATGCGTAAGAGAATGCGGCTTTTGTGCTTTGTTGAGGATTTCGACCATTGTTCGTCCTCGCCGCTGTTGTCTGCGATTCCGCAGGCACAACAACAGAGGAAGAAGAGGCCGGAGAGGGAGGAATAGGGGTTAGGGTCGGGGCAAAGGTAGCGGTAGGAGCTTCGGGAGAAGTTTTGTTTTTCCCGATGTACACTTTTGTCTCGCAGATTGAACATGGCCTCTATAATCCTCTTGGCGTGCATTGTTTGCTGATCTAACCGCAAAAGCCAGAGCATCCGCCCCGGGAGCTTATTCCATCGATTAACCAATCGGCCTATTCTCTCATCCTGTCTTCTGCAGCCTGAATCATCACCATCTCCACGCCCAACAGCAGCAGCAGCAACAGCAGCAGACGCCGTCGAATCCCGCCGCCGTCGCTGCTGGAGCTGCCTATCACGGCAACAGCGCTAGCAACAGCAACCAGATGCAGAAGATCCGCCAGCAGCACCAGCACCTGAGCAGCAGCAACAGCCACCAGCAGCAGGCACCGCCTCCTGGGCCGCCGCCGCAAGCCTACAATCCGGCCGCCTTGGCCTACAACCAGCTTCCCCCGCATCCGCCGCCGCCGCATCACATGGCCGCTCATCTGGGCAGCTATGCCGCTCCACCGCCTCACTACTACATGAGCCAGGCGAAGCCCTCGAAATACAGCCACTACAACAGCAATGGCAGCAGCAGCAACAGCAGTAACAATAACAACAGCAGCCACTACGCCCCGAAGGCCATCCTGCAGAACACGTATAGAAACCAGAAGGTGGTGGCCCCAGCAGTGGTGCCAGCAGAAGTGGCCGCCGTCTCCGAGCAGCCACCAGTGGCCACCAACAACATCAGCAGCAGTAACAACACAGTCAAAGCCAGCGAACCAGAAGAGAGCTCTCAAGAGCAGGAGTCCACGGTAGAACCAGCTCCCTCCGTAGACGATTGCAACAGCAGCAGCGAGCACATCGATGCCGCTGGGACGTTGCCCAATGAGGACACCAGCAGCTCGGCACGGGGCGGCAAGGACAAGACGCCCATGTGTCTGGTCAACGAGCTAGCCAGGTACAACAAGATCACCCATCAGTATCGGCTGACTGGGGAGCGAGGGCCGGCCCACTGCAAGACCTTTACGGTGACCCTGAAGCTGGGCGAGGAAGAGTACTCGGCGGACGGGTTCAAAATCAAGAAGGCGCAGCATTTGGCCGCCAGCAAAGCCATCGAAGACACCAAGTACAAGCATCCGCCGCCGAAGATTCGGCGCAGCGATGAGGGTGGCCCGATGCGCACGCACATTACGCCGACCGTGGAACTGAATGCCCTGGCCATGAAGCTGGGACAGCGCACCTTCTACCTGCTGGATCCCACGCAGATTCCGCCGGCGGAACCGATGCTACCGGACTATGGCGGTGCTCCGATGTTAACAGCGCCATCGGTTCCGGGAATGCCGCCTCAACCTCCGCCACCCGCGTATGCTTTGCGGCAACGGCATGGCAACGGATTCGTGCCCATTCCCTCGCCGCCGATGCATCCTCATGGCTTCTATCATGGCCCCGGGCAGCGACCGTTTCCCCCGAAGTTTCCGTCACGCTTTGCACTACCTCCCCCGCTCGGACCACATGTCCTGCATGGACCCAATGGGCCCTATGCTCCTGTGCCAACGGCGCCCAGCAAGATCACCCTGTTCGTGGGCAAGCAGAAGTTCGTGGGCATCGGGCGAACCCTGCAGCAGGCCAAGCATGATGCGGCTGCCAGGGCCTTGCAGGTCCTGAAGACCCAGGCCATCTCTGCCTCAGAGGAGGCTCTGGAGGACTCCATGGACGAGGGCGACAAGAAGTCGCCTATATCGCAGGTCCACGAGATTGGAATCAAGCGGAACATGACGGTACACTTCAAGGTGTTGCGCGAGGAGGGACCGGCCCACATGAAGAACTTCATCACGGCCTGCATCGTGGGCTCTATTGTCACCGAGGGCGAGGGCAATGGCAAGAAGGTCTCGAAAAAGCGGGCCGCCGAGAAAATGCTCGCCGAGCTACAGAAGCTGCCGCCTCTCACGCCCACCAAGCAGACGCCGCTGAAGCGGATCAAGGTGAAGACTCCGGGCAAGAATGCAGGAGCAGCTGCAGGAGCAGCGGTGGCGCCAAGCAGCGAGGGTGTTACGCCCTCGGGCAAGCCGGAACGACGTAAACGGCCCAATGTGACCATGAAGGAGAAGATCATAGAGCCAGACGATGCCGAGAATCCCATAACGAAGCTTATCCAGCTGCAGCAGACGCGCAAGGAAAAGGAGCCCATCTTTGAGTTGATAGCCAAGAATGGTAACGAGAGCGCTAGGCGGCGGGAGTTCGTCATGGAGGTCTCCGCCAGCGGCAGCACGGCGCGCGGAACAGGCAATAGCAAGAAGCTGGCCAAGAGGAATGCGGCTCAGGGTAAGCTTCTAGTTGATATAACCTTCTGGAACCCTTTTAACTTTGAATTATGTTTTTCAGCTCTCTTTGAACTGCTGGAGGCCATAGACTTTACGCCCAGCAACGATACGCAGGGATCGGGAGAGAATAGCAGCGCAGCCACCGCATCGGCAGTCACAGCCCCCACAGTGGAGTCCACAGCAGAAGGTGAAGTGCCCATGGTATCCACGCCAGCGGGTCCTATGCCGGGCATACTGATTCTCCGGCAGAACAAGAAACGTAAGTTTCAGCCGTTATTCATCGAGAGATATATACTTATATATATGTTTTACAGCGGCGAAAAAGAGGGATCAAGTGGTGGTTGTCAAGGCCAACGCGGATTTCAAAGAGGAGGAGGCTCTTACGGATGCCCCAGTTGCAGCTGCAGCTGAGGAGGAGCATAAGACCAGCAGTGGCAATGCGGGCAACACCAGCAGCAGTAGCAGCGATACCCAGTCCACAGAGGCGGCCAGTGAGAGTGCGTTGAACACCTCCAGTGGCAGCAACACCAGCGGAGTGAGCAGCAACAGTAGCAGCAGCAGTAACACCAACAGTAACTCAAACAATACCAGTAATAGCAATAGCAGCAGCCAAGGAGCGGGCGTGCACATGAAGGAGCAGCTGCTGTACCTCAGCAAACTGCTGGACTTTGAGGTGAGTTGAGAGGCTTACCTGAACTCCAGTTACTCTAACAATGTGCTCCTCTGCAGGTTAACTTCTCGGACTATCCCAAGGGCAATCACAACGAGTTCCTGACCATTGTGACTCTGTCCACGAACCCGCCCCAAATCTGCCATGGCGTGGGAAAGAGCTCCGAGGAGTCGCAGAACGATGCCGCACGCAACGCACTGAAAATCCTCAGCGAACTGGGTCTCAACAACGCCAAGAAATAGGCGAGTTCGAACAGTTTTCTTTACAAATTACATACCCGTCCACAAAACAAACCTTAAAAAAATCCAAAAACCAAGCTAGGTGCAAATTCGAAAAGGAAAAAAAAGAGGTAACGAGAAAAGAAAGCGCGGTGAACAATGCAAGAAACAATGTACTCTTTTTGAAATAGCAAATTATTAGTTAATACCTATTTATTTATTTATGTGCAAGTTGTGCCAACTGCTGGTGTTATTATTTTATTTATTTTGTTGTTGAGAATTGGTTAGCTAAGCGAACGAACTGAACTGCAACCGAAAATGAACACGAACACAGGACAGGTCCAAGGAGTGGATGTTAGCCAAGTTGAGGAGGAGAATCGAACAATAACTAGCCTTAAACAGACCCCCAACAAAAAACAAGCAAGACCTTGTACCAATCTAAACTTAAGATTAAAGTTGAAACCGGAGCTGAGGCTTCGCCACTTGAATTAAATTGATGAACCAAGGACTATTGATACCTCTTAGCTGCATACGGGCAACGCTTTCAAAAATAAATACAAAATGCAGGACAAAATTTGTGGAGTGTAGGAGTAGGAGAGGCAACGACCTTTTTGATTTATTTTTCAAAGCAACAGCGAAACCATTTACCATTGTGGTCACATATGCTTGATGAAACTCGTCGAATAATGAATATATATTGTAATGTTAAGTGTTAGGCGTAAGCACCGTCGTATGCCCCATGCAGGTTCCCAGTTTCCTCGGCTTCCACTAAACCCTTCAATTTGCCAAACGCCAAACCTTTCGCAAACTGAATGGAGAGTTTTGTGTGGAACCCAGGACAGGACGTGGCATGAGAGGTTTACACACGTGGAAACCCACAATACATACATAATAAAATACAATTTACATAATCGTTATAATTATAATTATAAATGTTTAATAAGCCATTTTTGTAAATGTTCAGCTTTTGTGCTGCGAACAGAGAAGAGCCAAAAGCTGAACATCCTTATGAATAATGAATTGTGTTGTTTATCTGCTTTATGTTTCGTTCCCTATATTTCTTGTTTTTTGCTTATTTGAATCTGTTCTACGTTCTGTTTTATATTAGCCATACTCACCATATACCGTTCTCCGAAATTTCGATTACAATAGTCATAAAGTCTTAGTCTTTCGCCCTTAAACAGCACCCGTTGATTAAGCGTTAAGTTGCGTTATGTAAAATGTATTTTGTCAAAGCAATCGCGTCGGCAACAATGTGCGCGATCGCGCGATCTGCTATCCTACCCTAGCCTAGCCTAAGCTCAAGCCCCCAGTGGCAGTGGAAGTCATACCCAGTATTAAATGTATAGATAAGGGCAACACCAACAGCAAGATATACCCCTCTATTTCAGTCGCCGATTGACTCACAGACAGACACATCGTGCACATTGTTTGCGCCACACAAATTGTTCACTTTTGTCAGAAGACTTTGCACAGATCATAATCGTAATCGTAATCGAAGTCGTGTGCGCGGAAGTTGGGTTGCAAAGTCTTCACAAAATTGATGGAAATTATTAATCTTAAACTGAGATATATATATATTTATATATATACATAAATATGTGACAGCAAAGCGTGAAGATCTGTACATTAACACCAAATAAAGGCATAAGAAGTCAAAGTCAGGAGAGATGAGGAGAGAACACATTTATTAGTCTTAAGCCTATCCCACACAATCACTTGGGTTTTTGTCTATTCTGTAACGTGACACATAAACATGTTATGTATCGTAAAAAGCAAGAGCAAACTATGAAACTATATATGTAAAATGTAACTATACCAATAAACAGTGAAATAAAGTTGGAAGTGATTGTTTTATTGGGAAAAGCCTTCCCAGAGGGCATATAAAGGGAGCCAGGACACACTAAAGCTTCTTATATTTCAGAGTTAATCCTACCATTGCTTTCCCTAAGGACCCTCCTCTGGCGCCACTCAAAAATTAAAATATTCGACCACCACCCGAAAATATTTTATGGACAACGCCAATCGTCATTAAAAACTATGATTTATGCGACTTTATGGCCGTCATAAATTAATTTATTGAGCCAGCCTCTCAATCGATCGGTTCCGTCCCTGCCCTGCCCTACGCTGAAAATATTTGTGGACAGGTGGTAGCATATGTAATACGGCAGAAAACCCAAACAGATCCGTTACATAAAATGTCATAAAAATTAGTGGAAATTATCTATTTTCTAAATTCACAATCAGAGGGTGAGAGGGACAGGCCGGCCAGCCATAAAGTTATAAATACATAAACGATTGTTAATTTGGCAAAAAATAAAAATCAAAACAGAAAAACCATTTCGCAATCCCGAATCACAAAACTGTAAAACGGCTTAAATGCCCAAATCAGATTATGATGTGCCGACAGCTAGGTCTGACTAATCGATGACAAATCCCTATGCAAAATGAGGGCTCAGCTCGGAATTCACAAAAGTGTCTCTTCAGATCAGTAATTACATTGTTAGAAAGAGATTTCTTAGTAGTAGTAGTGAATTTCGTTTGTATTATTAAAAATATATAATATCTATTAATAGCACAAAAAAGGAGGTTATTGAAGATTCCATTTTAATTAAGATTTATGTAACTACATGGAAGAGTGCCGAATATTAGGTTCAACTAAAGAGCTCTGGGAGCTACAAGAAGCATCTCGGTCCATCCATGTCCATCCTATTTTTAAAACAATTAAATACCCAATTTACCGATTATTTAAAATAGTTTCCTGATGATTAAAAGCCAAGTTGCTACACAATTCCCCTGTTTTGATCACTCTTTACTACATTAAAATTCTTCCATGGGAAAATAAGACGATTGGCTGTCCTATTAAAGCCGATCTTATATGGTGTGCCATGGGATAGGCCCATATCTCCATGTGCTGCAGCTCGGCTCCTCCACTTTCTCCGCTGGCATTTGGCTAGTTTTTGTTGGGGCAATCGGCTGCGATTAAAACAAAAAGAAGGAAATATATAAAAAAGCATCAAAAATAAACGTGTGGCCGGCAAATGCATAATAAATACATAAAATTAAATTAATGCTTCGCTTGCACATCACCTGCCCCGGCCTGCGGCCTTCCCTCGCCATAGTATCCAGTAGATTCCCCTGCTTTCCGGCAAAATCAAAGCGTTTCTGGCTTCCCCCGGCCAATTTACATATGCATTTCACTCGGACGGGGTTGGAGGTGGAGCTGGGATGAGGATGAAGATGAGGCTGGGCCGATGTGGAGATGCGCGACCAGCGCAATTTCCAGTCCCTCTCGCCTCTCTCTCTGATTAATTTATGGCGCTGATAATAATCCGGCAACGCATCGTCGCCGCGCTGTAGTAGCGTGTGATTATGAAATTTGGCTTGCCAAAAGAAATCAATAATACATATGAGAGGGCATAGAGAAATGGGGACGCTGAGGTAGAAACAAGACGCGATGCCCGCACCGCCGATATCCGAGATGAGTGGAAATTAACATGTGTTTGTCAGACGCCGTTTGCCGGCTCCAGCTCCAGCTCCATCTGCATATATATAGTATGCTGATATGTGATGTAATAGGCGTTTGATTATTTTGATTTTGGATTTTGGTTTCGGGGTTTCGGAGTCTCGGTTTTTTGGAATTTTCTTGGGGCTACGGAAACGTAGCTTCCCTGGGTAAATTAACCGAATCAATGCGAGTAATTTGATTTAGAAATGCCAATCAGGAGGCATTCCCGCTTACATCACTTAGGGGTTTGAACTCCTGGGCACACATTTTTATATAAAATTGAAAGCGATATTCCAACGAAAGTGAAACCTGCTGCTGCCTGGTGATGTGTTAATTTTGATTTATTCGAATCATTTTGAAAACATTTTGAGTAATGTGATGTTTGACATGCGTTTAGAAGCAACGCCCAATCAGTCTTCGCCTTCGCCTGGGACTGGGTCTGGAGCTGGGAATGGATACTGCTCATTCAGCTTATTTGCATGCTAAGCTCACTGTTTAGGCGGAAAACAAATGATTGAAGCCACCTAATGATGATTACCGCTCCACTGGGCCACCACTGGAGTAACTGCTCACTGGTCGCAGTGGTCACCAGTTGCGTGCTCCCGCGACTCGAAAATTTGTGTATGAATGCGAATGAATGCTGCCCCTCGTGCGGCTCGTAATCAAATTAAACTAGCGATGAATGAACGGATGGATTAGCTCTGATTGAAGCCTTCCTCTTGGGTCTTAATGCCAACGGATTTGCATATAATTAGCAGCGGATGGAGGGAAAAGCCGCTGCACACAGCAAAATGGTTTTGACTTGGCTTTAAGCGATTACCTGGGGTGTCTTGGAAAGCTACGAAATCAGTGAACACATTACCTCTAAGAAATTGAGACAAATTCTGAGGGAGACAATGATCCTTTGATCATTTATTTAAGATCTCTTTTATTAATCCAGAGAAAGATCTTATATATAGGAATGTTTTTATAAAAATTTTATATTCAAAATATTTTCTTTCATTATTATACTTAAGCCCAAAATTCTCAGTAAAAACAAACTATAATAAATATCTATATCTAATTCCTATTTCAGTTCACAGCACGTGATCGAAACTGAAAAGTTTCCTCTGTCTTGGCGAAGTATAACGCGTTCTTGGCCACTTCGGGTTGGCAAATTCGGTTTTAATAATAGTTTAGCCGGCAAATTTTTTCTTGACAGCCGCGATAACCCGCAATTAAAGGCAGGCCAGTAAAAAATGATGATGCCAACTCAATGATTTACCAAGACACGTGCAGGAAGTAAAGATCTTTGGCTGAAGCGTCGTCTGAACCCGCATAGGCCGCAGGTTAAATAGGAGTTTATATAGTAATCCCCTCATAGTGGAGCAAGATGAATGGCTCTGCGATTCGCCAGACAATTGGATTACTTAATTTGTGAAAGAAAAACACTTGCCAGCAGCAGCGGCACAAAGGAAACACACTTGGGAGCGGGCCGCAGACAAATTGTTTGGCTCATTTATTATTCGGAATAATTGAAATCGAAGTGGAGGAATTCGCCAGGTGATTACCGTGATTGCCTCCCGCTCCGAGCTCCTCAAGAATCCATTCAAAACACCAGGCAGAGGCAGAGGCAGTTCATCATCCGATCAGCGGCGAGTCAATCATCGACAATTGAATTCTAAAAGCCATTGCATAATGATGATCCGTGACGGACTCGTAGGTGGTAGTTTACATAAAATCGAATGGGACTGTGCGTTGTTGGTAGGAGAATATAAATAAATATGATTAGTCAAATTGATCGATGTGTCCAGCGGTTGCCTCTATTCGCCTTTATTTGACTATTTGTTTGCTTTTTGTCTCTGTTTCAGCGGATTTGTCAAAGCTAACTAATTTGCCAATGAAAGAAAACATATAAAGTGTCATGTTTAGAGATAACAAACAGTCAAAAGGCTTAGAGAGTATTGAAAAATTGCAGGAGTGTTGGGGTGTATAAAGCACCGGGTTGGGAAATACACTGAGTAATTTTGTAGTATTTATATTTAATTTTCTGCAACCGCAGAAGGAAATACAAGCCCTTGATCACCATCATTAGAAGCCGTTCAAAGTCCCTAAAAATAGTATTATGCCTTCCAAAATTTGTTGTCAAGGATATATATTTTATTGTTTCTTTTGCAGAATAGCTGCAAAATGTACTTAAGAAATGTTTTAATAACTCCCTTTGCAGGGTATACAACTTAGTCTAGGCAACCACGCGAATATCTAATGGCCAAAAAGCGGACAAAGCGGTAATGACGGGTGATATGGCCAAAACTGAAGCGTGCATAATAAAAACGTTGTCTCTAACTCCTCCACTTTGGACCTCCACCATTCCTAAAGCCCTTTCACCCTCTCATTGGCTGTCTGTTAAAGTTTTATTGAAGCCTGCGAATGTTATGCAACGGTGTAAAGGTGGCCTAATTATTCCGGATAAAGTCCTCTATCACATCCTCCGGCGTCCAGTCACCAAAGAGGGCGTTGCCCATGTCCAGGAACGCCTTAAACAAAGCCGTATAGTTGGTATGGGGTCTGTCCAGGTCCATTTCGGGTTCGTTTAAGGTCGCAGCACTGAAGGGCTCTGGCAGGATCATGGCAGCGATCAGAGCTGCAAAAACAAAGGTAACTGCTGTCGTCGCGGTAAGCATTTCCACTGGCGTTCAACTGATGTTGGGTTGCATCACCGGTTGCACTTTTATACAGGAATGAGGCACTTGCTGGCACGACACTGGCACAGAAAGTTGCCTGACCCAATTCCCAATGTTGCCACAGTTGTGGCTGGAAAGTACACAAGTAAAGGCACACAGAAAGTAATTGGGATGATCCTTGGGAATATTTTCTTATTTATTTTTAGTTGAAAATGGATATAAAGATTTGCATATTTTTCAGAAAATATTAAGAAGTATTTAGTGTACCATTTAATTTCATAAATATAAGCTTATTTTTGTGTTCAATACTCCCGAGAACTCTGAGAACAAGAGAGATACAGCAACCAAATTTGGTAATAATATTCTCAAAGCTTTTATGAATTTGTTTTAAAATTTAGGCCCGCCCCGTACAGCACCACAAATTTTAAGTTTCAAGTTTTAAATTAACAAGACAATTTTACAGAGGCCAGAATCCATATAAAACTATAAACGCATCTACATAATATCAGGTGCAAAAAAATGTTTTATGTATTTTTTCTTGTGTGCAGTCATGGCAAATATTTGGCCACTTGTTCGACACGTTTATCGGCGAATAAAAAAAAACATGGGAAAATAAAAAAACATTTAAGCGGATCAGGGGCAGATACACACTGCGGTGGCAAACAATTTTTCAGCTTGTCCGCTTGTTGGATGGCGCTCAAAAATTCCAATTTGTAGAACGCGCACACACCAAGGCGCTTGATATGATGCGTGGATCCGCGCAGATTCACTCCACTCACATGACACCGCCAACGCCGTGGCCATCCATCAATCATCTGGGCAAAAGAGGCAGCGGAGAGCCAAAAACGCGCCTCAAGTGCAGCTGCTTAGCAGCGCTTAATGTTAATTGATCGAGCTTTTGTTTAATTAAAATTTTAGATTTGGGTCACACGATACTCAAACGCGGTCTTAGGTTCGTATGCGGAAGTCAGGCCCCTTCCTTCTTTTCCACAGTAAGTATATGGCGTCCCCTATGTACCCATTAACCTCAGCAGCTTCGCCACATAAACTCGGAATTATTCGATATAAATTATGGAAGGAATCCCAACCCGATTTGCCGCTTTTTTATTGGGTCCGTGTGAAAACTGAAACCAAATGAAATCGAAAGCGATTTTAGTTTTGAGCAGTGAAAGCCACGAAAAGAAGAACTTTGGGGGATAGGGAGAAGACTGGTTTTATAATAGGGAATGGTCTTAATGTTAGCACGAGTAGCAAGGCCAATTTTATGGTAGATTATATTATGTAAGCTTTTGTATGCAGAAAAAATAAAAACCCATTTGCAAAGTATGCCAACTTGAGATCAAGGTCTTTGTAAGTATCAATAATTAATTAATCAGAGAGCTAAGAAATTGTTTATCTTAGAAATATGAGATTATTAATAATTAATTATACAGATATGATAATATTTTGGGTTAAATATTGTTAAGGGTAGTGCCTAATCAGTGTCTGTACATATATTATATTTTATTATTATAATTTACACATAATTACTTTGGGAAATATACACCAGTATATCTAGAACTATTTAATTCCCAATCCATTTTTATTGAGGTTCCACTGTTTTCCAATTTCCCATGAGCTTAAACGCCCTCAAGGAAGATAGTTGACAGTAGTAGGGCCTCGCTTTGCCCTTTCTTTCGAGGTATCTTTGGGTTTTTATGGACTCCAACTGTTACTGTTATGTATCTTCAGCAGCGGCAGCAGCAGGTTGTCACCGGTTTCCCAGCATCATCATTATCAACATCGTCTTCATCATACGCAATCGATGGGGCTTTTGTTGCTTCTTCGACGCATATTTCGGGGCTTTTGGCTTCAGAGTCGGAATGTCTGGCTCGCTCTGGCTCTGCTGCTGCGACTGCTGCTGCTTGGGATGCTGCTGCTGCTGGTCGAAATCTTTTTGGCCAAAATATTTCGATTACCTTTGGATGGCCGAAGTTCAGTTCAAGTTCGCGCCTCGAACGGTTCAGTTTGCCTTGTTTAGCCGCTCCGCAGGCGGCTCCTTATTCGAGTGATCCTTGGCTGGGCAGGATAATGCTCTAGTGTGCTCTGTGTTACCTAAGTTACCTAACTTATTTCTGTGTGTCCCGTAAAACCCGAAAAACAAAACCGAAAAAGGTGAAGCAACAGAGAAACAAATTAATTTTCGGTCCAGTTTAATCATTAAATCGGAGATATATAAGGTAATAATGTGACTGCATGGCGAACAAACACACGGAGTTAATAATCCCACAAAATAAGAACAATATAAATACGTACTCATTAAAAAGCTGAGCATGACAAATGTCACACTCCCACACACAGCAGATGTGTGTGTGTGTGTTCCCAACAATATATTTCGTTCTGGAGATTAATCAGAATGTGGAAGCCAACAAAAATTCAAATGAAAATGAAAAGAAATGAAGATAATATGGGAACGGTTTTAATAATAAATATCTGTGATCTAATGGGAATTCAAGGATGCTTTTTCAAAAAATCTTAAGAAAAGTAGGTTATATAAAAAACCTTTTCAATAATAAATATCTGTGATTAGGTGAGATTTTAAGGAGGTTTTCAAAATGAGATCTTTGATTTGAAACTTAAATTAAATAACATATTTTATTGAAATGTAATAGATAAATAAATGTTAGTATTAAATTGTATTTTTTATATTTATCATAGCCAAACAGAACAAAATCTAATCCTTCGAACAAATTAAAAACAATTCTTGGCTTTTATTCCTCTTAAAATATATAAATAATTTTCCTAAGTTGGAAACAGCTTTGACTTTATATAATATCTATGTATTTTTAGCCTATATTCCATTATTAATTATTCAAAAGCATAAAATTCTCCTAATTCCTTGTAGAGCACATTTTCCATAACTCAACTCTTTGCGGATGCAATAATAATGTTGGCAAATCCGTAAGTGATATGTTTACATAGCAAACTTCTGAGGCACTCGAGTCTCAATTGCTATACGGATATAGAAACGGCAAATCATGGAAGATCTCCCCGAGAAGTCCGAGTAGACAGGCAGAAGTGGCTCAACTCTCGGCTTGTTGGGTTACGCACTCGATTTACGTCATCTGACCATAAAAACCGAACAGAAATTCCAAAAGATGCGGGCTCTACTCGAGAGCTGTCGGCAAACTGTTTGTCCGGAGATCGTGAGAAGAAGCCTCAGAGATCCGAGATGATCCTTCTATAAATACACAGCCATGCAGGCCCCTAGACCGACCCATCCCTGTGTGCCAATCATCAATCCCGCTGGATGACACTCGAGACTCACGGGGTTGGTCGGCGCCAGTCAGAGATTCGCTATAATTAAATATCTCCGAACGGAGCCAACCCGTTCTTGTGATATCTGTAGAAGATTTATGGTTCACTCCGTCTCGGAAACGTGCTGCCAATTAATTTGCACCGAGCTCTCGGGCGGCAATCATAAAAAGTAATAGTCGAGGAAGGCATAGGCATTGGAGTTACAGCAAAGACTACAATCAAATACAATAATTTCGGATAAACCGCCGCCGCTGCCACCTCATTGAAAATGCCTTTTGATGGGTCTGTGACTATCCATTCTCTTTTATTACTTTATTTTCAATGCAAAGCCCTGTTTTCTTAGTTTTCCTTCCCCATTCTTGCTGGCTTCTTCTTAATCATCATTTGTCTGCCTAGCATTTCGTTCAATGTTTTGATGGATCATTGAGAAACAATGAGAAGTAAAACACATTTCCAAGCCAAGCATGTGCTTCCTCGTTGTCTGGTTGTTTTGATTTGGATTTTCGGTTCAGCTGCTGCTGCGGCTGCTGCTCTGCTCTTGATATTGACCCTGAAAGTGTCGAATTGTAAATGGTGGCTGTAATACGGAGACTGGAGGCATCATCCGCGATGAGTACTGCTTGTGAGGAGGTCATTTTCCCTCACCATTTTCCACACGACATTTGCATATTGTGGCGTCTTGTGTGAAGTGCTGGCCAACGGCCAACTGCCAACGGCTTCTGGCCGAAGAAGAGATCATTAAAATTCAATTAGATGTCGCTTAGATAGTCATTATAGAACGCCGATCGCAGAGGGGCGGCTTACAGTTTGTTGACTTGCGGGAAGGTTGTTGACTGTGGAGGCTGCCAGGGAATGCAATTATTTCGAGATGTAATTATGATTGTTACATCACCTACATCGGTCTTATATAAACGATATCTCAATCACCACAATGGGCATATTTTTAGCAGCCGCTATTCGTTTTTTATTATAGTTTGAGATGCTGCTATAATGGGGCTTTGACATTACAATGTTTAATTGCTCTATTTTCCACTTAACACGTGTGACACTACATTGTTTGGTTTCATTAGTTGCAAAAATTGATTCTCTGTTTGTGTGACATTCTGTTTTAATTTCTTGTCAACCAGTGTGATCGTGATGTCTTCTGCTAAATAATTTCAACCAACTCAAAGAAAGCAAGCTCCTTTGCAGTGTCATAACACCATAGCCACATTGAAACTCGGCCAACAATTGCCACTGAATTGTTTTCATTGAACAGCCGAGTGTCTGAGTGCCTCAGTTAGGTATAGTCGAGTGTCTCTTTCGCTTTTCGCTTACTTCCTTACACAACAAATCGGCAATGCGAGCAATTAAAGGCAATAATTCAGGGTGAAGATGGACCGTGTCGAGAGTTCGTTGCCTAAGTCTTTCGTTTTAATTTGCATGAAATATGAAAATCAGTCTGCGGCCGCCGAATCGGCCGCTGTCAGCACATATCATTTGGGAAACATAATAGCGGCAAATGACCTCAGCAGCATCTCTCGGGCTGATCGGGGATCCGAGATCCGTCGAGAATTGATTGCTCAAGTGTTTAACTGGAAGCGCTATCCGAACACTTGATTTTCTGTTTGTGTTTTCTGTTGCTGGATTCGATTCGAAATTAGCCACATTCTAATAAGGCCCAAAGAGTGTGATTAATAATCGCTGCCCGCTGCTGCTGCTCATCAATTTTAAGACAAAGCCCAGTGATTAATGGTTGTTGGGGGCAATCAAACGGCATTATAAGGCACTTGGCATCGGAATCGATATTGATCGTAGATCTAGATCAAATATTTCAGGGTCATCCCGAAGAGCTGCCTCCTTTTATTGCCAGCAACGAGAAGTGCAAGAGATAAGCCCAATCGAAATTTAACTGCCATTTGATGGACACGCTCGGCCGTAAAAGGCCTGATCTGTCGACAACGCACACACTCGGCCCCACGCGAAAATGTATCCGGACCGGACAGTGCTGCAAAAAAGTCACCGTTCGCTGTAAAAGGCATTTGTTTGGGTCACATAAATCAGCAAGCCAGCGAAGCTCTCCTCGTTTCGGTTACGTGAGAGCGCTGTGGACACGCCTCGATACCACCAGGGAGATGTGTTTTATGCTAATTCCTGGCCCCTTACGTGTGTTTCCGTCGCATTTGTATGCAAATGGGCCAAAGCTCACATTTTAATCAATGAGTTTGGTTAGGAATCGCGGTTTATCAATCAGGCTAATGAATAAAGTATTGCCAAGCGCCGATCACAAGATGTCACAATTAATAGCGATATCTTTCTCTCTGTCCCTGCAGCATGTGGCCACCCAGTTCCAGCCTGTGGCTGGTCCTTGTCCTCCTGGCGGGCTTGGCCCGGGGTCAAAGCAGCAGTCGTGAGCACTTTGAGGATGCGGACAAGTCCAGCGAGTACACGGATCAGCAGTTTGACCTACGGCACACCATACCCGGCGAGCCAGGCCTGGACTATCCCATTTTGAGTGCTCCCCCCAAGACCAGCTTTGTGTGCAAAGGAAGACATGAAGGTAAGGCGTATAAAGATAATAGATTTCCCCACCTAAACCTGGACATATATTTGTAAGGATACTATGCGGATGTGGAGAGTCGCTGCCAGGCCTTCCGCATCTGCGCCCACACCGCTCGCTCTCCCCAGGGCTTTGGCTTCCTCTGCCCCAATGGCACCCTCTTCAGCCAGAAGAACTTTGTTTGTGATTGGTATCGCAATGTGAACTGCGATGAGTCCGAGAGATACTACGAAATGAACGAGGAGAAGGTCGTGGGCAGCACCCACGAGATGATGGAGCGCGTGCGCCACATGATGGAGTATCCTATGAAGACTATCTCGAAGGCCCTGCAGCAGAGTCAGTCGCAGTCGCAGTCTCAGAATCCCCATAACCATCGGAGTCTCAGCAAGGATCTGAGTGGAGCCAGTGGAGTGCTGAGTGAGCCAGCAGCGGCGATTAAGACCCAGGACAGCAGCCCCTCGGTGGTTCGTGGAGAAGCACTCAAGAGTGAGCCCCTGGGTACTATCAAGCCGGAGAACAACTCTAACGACGAAGAGGGCGTCTATGTCAACAGCTTGGGCGAGCTTTCCTCAGACCCGGGCATCCAGTTCGATCACACGAATGCCCACATCATAGCAGAGTACCCCAGGGAGTATCACTACCAAAAGCAGAAAAACTTTGCGGAGCGTGTGAATGCCGGACTGGATGTCCTCACTGATCCGGAGCCTACATCCTCCGGTGAGGTCATGGCTCCAGATTACATTAAGCACCAAGTACTGAGGAACACCAAGGACGAAGCCGTTCAACTAGATCTAGTGTCGAATATTAATAATCTGCTGGACGAGGTGTCCATTGATGTGGATCCCGCCGTTTCCGGTTACCAATCGATGGCTCCGCCCAAGGTCAAGCAGCCCTTCCGCTTCCTCAGTCGCGGCTTTGCGATGCACGGCGAGAATGGCAAGGGCAGCAGCTCCGCCGCGGGCTATGGCTATATCAAACCCAAGCAAACGCCCAGCACTGTCAGATTTACGGTAAGTTCCTCTAGGGGTTTATTATGGGGGTTTCTTCTGAGCAACAGAATATCCTTTCTTCCATTCTTCTATCTATTTCCTAAATCTTTGTATCTCTATCTATCTATCTTTCTATCTGTATCGCTACTCTATCAACTATCGCTTACACATGCCACAACATTGCACTCTGAAAAACACACCCACACAGCCCAATGAGATTCCCACTGAGGACCACAAATCCATTGAGCACAAACACAAGTTTCCCAAACCAAGCAGCACCACTTCCACCACGGAAGCAGCTACCGAAGCCATTGAGGCTCTGCTCATTGCACCTACCTTACCACCAGCTGAGGATGTGGAGGTAACCAGCACTCCGACGCCAGAGCTTGCCTCCAGCACGGTCGTGGAACCTCTAACCTTGCTGGCTCCTCCGCCAGAATTGGATATTACTGCTGAAGTACCGCCCATCGAATCTATTGGCCAGGCAGCTGCTCTGACCGCTAGTCTGCCCATCAGTGATGACATTGTCCAGGACATTGTCCAGGAGGAGGAGCAGAGTCCAGAAACGGCTGAGAAAAACGATGTCCATCAGGAAGCGGCCAAGTTGCTGTTGGCTGGAGTCCAGCTCACTTCCCACAACGAAGAGAATGTTTTGCAAACCAATCAGTTGTTGGAAAGGAGCAGCAGCACCCCCGCCACCACGACAAGTACTAGACCCACCCAGGCCATGATTACCTCGACAGAAACAGTCACAGAGATCAGCAGCACACAGGAGAGGATTCGTGGCTACCGGAAGAATCGTCCCTCCGCCATGTTGCGTCGTGCCAATGTCCGCCCTCTGCCACTGGTGCGCACCACCACGACGTCTACTACTCAGAGGAGCACCACACCCACTAAGAGCTATCTGGAGCGCCTGGCAGCCAGCAGACTGCGTCTTTCCAAACTCTCCCAGGCCACCAGGAGCACCACGAAGGCCACAACTGCAGCATCGAGCTCTTCAACCACTCAGACGCCACCGATACCAACGACTACGGTGTCCTCCTTCTCGCAAGTTCGTAGCGGAGCAGAGCCCGGTCCCAACAAGAAGCTGACAGTGCGCGACATCGATCGGGAGACAAAGATTGCGCCGCCCAGCAAGGCCAGTTGGGAGAGTGTTCACAGCAACCTGCAGCGCTTCCAGGTGCAGCGTGGCAATCGTGTCTACACGCCGGCAGCAAGGACCACGGCATCCATCAGTAATAGCAGCACTAGGAGCACTGGCTACACTAGCTCCGTTAGCAGCAGTACCACTCCCAGAAGCTATGTGCCAACCACTTCCCAGAGATCCACTGTTCCCGTGAATCGTGGCAAGAATCGCTACTCCAACTTCAAGACCCAGGCTCCCGTTCAAAGAACCCGTGGAACCACCACCCCTAGGAGTACCACCCAACGGACGACGGCCTCTCCTTCGACCTCCTCACTCTCCTCGCTGAACCAGCACATCTCGGCCCTGGCCTCGAACTACAACAGTGGCTACAGCTACAACCAGGCTCCCCAGATTAGCCGCCCAACCAGCCAGCAGTCACCGGCACTCGTCTATGCCTCCACCGCCTCCCAATCTCTACCCCCATCTCAAACCCAGTCTCAGCTCACATCCAGCCTCACACCCGCCTCCGCTTTCCTTTCCTTTGATAAGTTAACACGTGCCATTGTTGACGAGTCCGTTTTGCAGAATTTCAAAAGTGCCCAGAGTCTGGGTTCCAACCAACAGCATCCTCAGCCACACCATGTGGTCAAGCAGCAACATCACACGGTCAGCAGCAGTTACACGAAGCCAGCAGCAGCACCTGGTGAGAATTACCTTCCTAGTTCTTAAACCACTTTTGTAACCCCCTGGATATTCTTTTCCCTTAGCTATTTCCACGCTGACTGCTCCGCCACGTCCTCAACAGGCCGCTTCTCAGTTGCCCCAGCTGTCTGCGATTCCAGGCATTGTGATTGCCCGTGCCGAGGGTCAGCGTATTACACCCAATTCCGCCAGCAACATTATCTCGAACTTGGCCACCCAGGCTCCTCCAGCAAGCAACCAGGGCAACTCTTATGTTTCCCTTAACGATTTCCTGAGCAACAAATTTGGCCAGCAACAGCAGCAGAAACAGCAACAGCAGCCACCGCAGCACCAGCAACAGCAACAATATCAGCAGCATCGAGTACAAAAGCAGCCTGTGCAGCAGCAACATGTTCAACAGCAGCAACGCCAACAACAGCAGCAACT
Organism: Drosophila jambulina; assembly: GCA_018152175.1. NCBI lineage: Eukaryota > Metazoa > Arthropoda > Insecta > Diptera > Drosophilidae > Drosophila > Drosophila jambulina. Next base: position 22,003,106 of record JAECXH010000113.1, on the reverse strand, counting down.
AAACTTCATCTCACAGCAATACCAGCAATCTCAGCAACCTCAGCAGCAGACAATCTACCAGCAATATCAGCAGCCGCAACAGCAGCAGCAACATTCATTCCAGCAGCAGCAGCAGCATTCCTTCCACCAGCAGCAGCAGCATGTCCAACAGCCGCAACAGCAACAACGTCCCTCGATCCACAACAACCAGCAACCCTACCTCACGCCCAACATCTTCGTGCCCTACCAGCAGCAGCAGCAACAGTTGCCCCAGTTCCCGCCGCTGGCTCCTCCCGTGACCGTGTCCACTGGCAACATTGCCCAGGGACCAGTGGTAGCCGGCCGGCATGTGGACCACCTGAATGTGCAGCTTCCCACTTTGGGCAATGGCTTGATACCTGGATTGCAGCTGGCCCAGAAACGCAGCGATGTGTCGGCAAGCCAGCTGCAATACACCGACACCATCGGCAAGGTTGGCCTCTCTGGATCGGGCAAGAGCAGGGAGCGTGCCTTCTACGCCGGACGCACTTCCTACGATGTGCCCCAGAGCAGCGTCGGACGGCTGCCAAACGATGTAACGCAACAGCTGCGCCGGAGACTGCGTCGCTTTTGAAGAAGTTTTGAGAGCTAGGACCTAGAGAAACCTTTAACTTGTAGTTAAATTAATAAACTATTTATGCCTAAGCTAAGACGACAACTGTAATTACCGCTGTACGATAGAGACATCACTGTTCCACTGCATGTGTGTGTATATTTTTGCATATTTATTAATAAATAAAACGAAAAATCCACAAAAAAGAGCCGAAGATATCTATATCTGTATCTAAAGATCTATATTTGCTGCCACCCCTAGTTTGTACTCCTCCCGTTACGCGTTGCAGCGTTCCGTGCGGATGAGCTGGAGCAGCTCGGCAGTCCTTTTGCTCTCTGTAGTAGTTGTGTCTTGCTTGTGAGATTAAGTTTTTATTGTTTATACGCTTTAGAGTTTAAAATTATCAGCAAATACGTACAGACCTTACCGGATACAAATACAATACAAGGTTCATTATGCTGGCTTTAACTTTTACATTAGCACTTCTAATATTATTATTATTATAATTATTATACGCATGTATATCATCATATATCTATATTGTTTTACAATATTCCATTTTGAATTGGGCTTTGAATGTTCGTTCTATTTATACGTAACGTTACTGCAACGGCGCATCGTCTCCCGTATCTGCTTAAGGTGATTACTCAGTGTTAGTTATCGCGGTATGGCATGGAGTATTCGTTTATACAGACAGAATTCAACTAAACTGAATTATCAATAGTCAATTGGTGGTGCAGACGGGTGGGTGGGCATTAAAGACGACTAAAACTAAAAGGTACTAATGCAAGGGCGAGATAGAATAATTTAACTTTCGACTTACAACATAAACAACTAAGGATGCGGCGTGAGGGAGGAACCTAACTAAGTATAAAGCCTAAAAATGTACAGCGGATTTATACAAAAAACTTGTATGGATTACGAAATGCCCACCAGTCGGAGACTTATGTACAAAGCTTGAGTAAAGGGGTGCAGCGAGCTGCTGGGAATCCGGGGGATTGTGCCTTCAACGCTCAACGCTTGGCGACCAGGCGGCATTTCTGGACGCGCACGCGTACTCAGGGAAGCGAGTGAACGTCAAACGCGGGCGGCGGTGCAGGAGCAGGTGCTGGTATGGCCCCGGCCGTCACAGCCGGCGTTAGGGGCTCCATTTTTATGGCACCAGCTTCCGGGTTGTCGCAGTGCAGCTGGCAAAAGACCGTACGATCCTCCTCTCGCAGGCTCCAGTTGGCGGATCGCGCGCATGGCACATGGGCCGCCACCTTGCAGCTTCGCTGGAAACAGCACACGCTAGCTCCCGTTTGCTGGCAGAGCACGCATTGGTACCGCGTGCTGTCCCACACTGCAGCGTCCAGTCCATTGACATGGGCGCCGATCAGCTGGATGTCGTTGCTCCATACGGCGCAGTCCTCGTGCAGCCACACCTCGTAGCCGTGCTCCGAGGTCTTGCCCATGCCGCGGAACGTCTCCACGAACTTGGACTCGTGACTGCAGTCCAGGGGGTCCACAGAGGAGCACATTGAGCGCGAGTCGTTGGGGTCGTCGCTGTAGGACATGGTGCTGTCGTGCGTCTGCTTGCGCTTTCTTATCATGCTTATTTTGGGCGCCTGCATGATGTGGCCAAGCGTGGCGGGCACCACAGGCAGGTTTCTCTCCTGCATCTTTACCATATCTTCGCGCCGCCGCTTGCTAACAAAGAGTCCGTCCACGTCCTGGACACCGGGTGCCTGCAAGGCCGCTCGATACTCCTCGCAGTCGCTGGTCACCAGATACGGACCGAAAAGATCGCCCAGGCCCAGCTTGTGCGGGCCCCGCTTGCAGAACACACAAATCCAAGTGGAGTCGGTGGTGTCCGCATCGTAGCGGTTACTCAGTGTGGAGCTGTGCATCCCCCGCAGGTTCTTTCGCTCGTGCGGCGCCTTCTTGACCTTGGTCTGCTTCTCGTTGACGTCCTCGGCGCTGTGAGTGTTCTTAATGCTTACGCTGCCGTCCGGCTTGATGAGAATAAAGGGCGACTTGAACCTCAACTCGGCGGGTCCTGATGCACCACCGCCGCCGTTTGTCGGCGCAGGAGTACTGTCCTCGTCGGTGGTGATCGCTGGCTTTCGGCCCGGCTTCTTTCCATTCTGCTTGGCATTCTTAGTATTGGCCTTCGTCGCCGCCGCTCCCTTCTTACCCTTGCCCACGGCGTTTTTCTTCTTAGCTCCGCCTGTAGCCTTTCCCTTCGGTGCAGCTGCCGCCTCACTAAGCTGGCGGGCTGCCAGTGCCGCCGCTGCCGCCGCCGAGGTGCTGGGCTTGTCATCGTCCTCTTCGTCGTCCAGTTCTGGCTGTGAAACAGCTTTCTTTTTGCGACCTGGCTTCTTGGCCGGTGGCGAGTCGTCGATCATGAAGCGCAGCAAAGAGGCGTCCATGCCCATGGATAGCCTCCGAGGTGGCAGCCTTCGAGATGCGGGAGCCTTTGTTGTAGGCGCAGAAGGAGTGTTTTCCTTACTCTCCTCCGCCGCTGTCAGGGGGGTTGAGGTGGAGCTTCGGGCTTGTGGCGCGGGACTATGCACAGGACTGGGCATCGTTGACTTCATTGCTGCCTTTGTGGCCATGGGCCGAATCTCAGGCGGAGCCGATGCTTTTGTTACCTCCATCTTTTCCGCTGGCGCCTCCTCTGGCTTGGCGCTGTCCAGAGCCAGCTGCGCGCTTAAGTCATGGTTAACAGCCTCATCCGCTTGCTTTTCAGGGTTGCAAATCGTTTCCGACTCCTCGATGCCGGCAAACATTTCCTCCAGCTTATCCTCCACTTCTCCAAAGGGACAAGGCTCAGAGTTGGCGACCGGCGAGACTTTCTTGGTCACTTCGGGATCAGTGGTAGGAGGTAGAGCCGATTGCGCCGGCGATTCCTTGATCGATTCCGCTGGTTCCTCCTCCTCATCGCACTCGTGCACACTTACCGCTGGCTTAGCGTCGATGTCCCCCTGTTCCACCAAAGCCGGCGATGCAGGGGTGTCTGTAATGGTCTTATTCTGACCATCGCGCTCCGGCTTAGACCCTTTTCGATTGTCGTGACTCGCATGGCTGCTGCGACTACTGTGCGAGTTGGCACTGGAGCTGCTCGAGCTACTGCTGCTGCTGTTGCTCTGCGGACTTGGTGGCGGCATGCTGGGCGGCGTGGGCTTCTTGGCAGGTTCGTCTTCCTGCTGCTGGCGCTGCTGTTGCTGCTGCTCGGTGAGGTTCCGCTGCAGCAGGGCCTGCCGCTGCTTCTTGGTCTTGGGGTTGTCGTTGTCATGATACAGTGTGGAGCTGTTACTATTACTGTTGTTCTCCGCTGCGGCTGGTGAGCCACCACCGCGTCCGTTCTCCTGCGGCACCTTTTCGTTGGGAGTCTGCGTCTGCGTCTGCAGACTGAATGGTTGAAAATCACCGCCTCCGTTCTTGGGCGACCGTTTGGGACTACAGCTATTGCCTTGGTGGACCAGCGGCTGCTGTGGCGGCTGTTGTTGCTGCTTCGTATTTCCTCCTTCGGGTGCGTTTTCGTTTGGCGTAACTCGCATCACCATGCTGGACTTTCGTTTGCGCCGCTTTCGACTATTGCTGCTGTTGCTGTTGGACTCCAGCGACTCTTCGTTCGAGGTGGTCAGGTAGGGCGACTCGGGGGCATCTGGCAAAGAGTTGGCTGTCGGCTTATCTGTCTCGGCATTCCGGTAGGACAGATCGGTTATGACAGGCGTGGGCTCCTCTGCCTCTGACTTGTGCTTGACTCCCAAGGATTCGAGATTCGTGAGGTGAGCATTGCGGGAATGATGCGTCTGCTGCTGCTGCTGCTGGCTTGGGGGTGCCACCTGCAGCTGGGGCGGCGCATCATGTGATTGTTGGCCGTGAAACTGGGCGCTGGCTAAGTGCGGTGGCAGGAGTGGCGGTGGCTGAGCTGATGCTTGGCTGGCCACGTGCTGATTGTGATAGTGCAAGTGCTGCGAGTGATCCGATTGCATATGCTGGTAGCTGCTGCCGCTGCCATTGCCGCCACCCGAGCTGTTGAGCTGATGATGGTGCTGGTGCAGATGCAGCTGATTGTAGTCCATGGTGGGGGACTGCAGCTGATGTGACGGCGGGGCAGCCAGCGGCGATTGAGGCGTGGGCGGCGTTTGTGGTCCATTGTATTTGGGAGTGAGGTTGTACGGCGGCTGTTGATGCTGCTGTTGGTGATAGTTGCGTAGGGGTGAAGCTAATCAGGGGAAAGCGGATTAGTTACCTGGCGACCTTAGGTTGAGCTTAGTTTTTAGCTTACGTTTCTTATTGGCGTGCTGCTGCTGTACATTGTGCGTGGGCAGTTTGCTGGCTGTTCCCGCTCCCGGGTATCCTCCGCAGTCCTTGTCCTTCTGCAGACCCTTTCCCGAGAGCAGTTCGTGGTCAAAGCTGCGCTTTAGTTGCGCCAGCTTAAAGTTCTCATCGCGAGAATGCATGAACTGAGGGCTGGGTATGTTGTTGTTGCTCCCACTGCTGCTGCTACTGTTGCTCCCCGAATGATTGCTGCTGTTCCCCGAGGCGGCACTTGTGGGCGGCGGTGGCGGTAGCAGGGACTCGCAAACGCCTCCATTGCTCATGCTGGAGGAGCCACTCGACTGCAGCAGACTGGCATGTGCGGCAGCCATTGCCGCCAGGTGACCCTGTTGCTGTTGCTGCTGCTGCTGAAGCTGTGCGCTGTTGGGCGAGGCGTTGGTCGTGAGATTTTCACTGTAGGTCAGGTTAAAGTCATCAGATTTTTTATCTTTAAATGATCCTTGACTTGGCTCTTACATTGATGGATAATTGGGGGCATGCATCAGCGATTGCTGTTGCTGGCTGGGCGGCTGCTTCGCCAGCGGCTGGGCCGCACTGCGGGCGGACTGCAACGACAGGTCCATGGAGTCGAAAGGCAATGTTCCTGAGTAAGGCGGTGCCAGCAGGGGATTCATCTGATGATGGTGGTCCAGCTGCAGATGGGAAAAGTCACTTAACACGTTATTTAGAGCTTAAAATGGACCAAAGCGAATACAGGACGTGGACGGCAGGCGACAAGAAAACAAAGCAAACTAAGAATTAAGGATAACAACAGGAAAAAACGAGGCTAAGGAAGAGGCTTCTACGACAGACTAAAGGCGGAGCATGCTTTGCGGGTTAACTAAGATCAGCTTCCTGACTCCCTCCAAGGGCCTAATTACGTTTTTATGATTGGCCGACATGAAATTGTAAATGGCATCGGGTGGCGGTGGCGGCGGTGGCTGGGCGGATACGGAGCCGGAAACGTGCCAGGCCAGCGGGGATCGCACCATGCCGGGCCGCTCGTTGGACATGTGCGCCAACTGCGGCTGCCGCGGAATGTACGACGGTATCTGCGAACGAGAAGGAGAAAGGAGCAATGGAAGGACTGTAAGTCAGCTTCCCTTCGGTGAAGAACTTCCAAAATCCTATACTCACTTGCAGAGGGTTCCAGGAGGGATTCTGCGCCGCCTGGCTAAGGTGCCCGGGATGCGGGTGATTGTTGTTGGCCATCTCGCAGGCGCTAACTCGTGGCGGGTGTATATAGCGCCCGGGTCATGGGCCGTCGCCGTCTGTCGGTGCTGAGGCACCCAATACGAGGATTAGGGGGCTGAGGAGGGGGACGGGGTGGAAGGGAGACGACAACCTAATCCTACGAACTGGGGATCCTGCACGGCACTTGCTAACTCCGGCCGGACAGCCGCTGCTCTTTTTCGCCCATAAACAAGACCGCACGCACTTTTTTCACACCACCCACAACACCACACACACACAGGCCGACCCACTCGGCGCTCGGAAAAGGCAAAACGGTTTTTCGCCGCTCTCGTGGTCCTTGCGCGATAGCGATAACAGGGCAGCCGATAAAGCACAACCTATCGACAGATGACAGCGCGTTTGTTTTGCACGCTACGCCAAAACCACGCGGTCTTTGGCCCCGCCGAACGTCCTGCACACTTCGACTATCCGTCTCTGCTCCATGGTCAGTTGCTAGCGGCGTTGGAATAAGCGGCTACAGGGCGGCCAAAGCGGCGGCTTAGTGGGTTAGTTAGCGGCAAGGCGGGGAAGCGGTTCGGGTACCTCTCGATTTTCAGCGGCAGCGCATTGCGAATTCGTTGCGACGGCGTGCGAATTTTTCTTGTTTTGGGTCGTCGCGCAGAGCAGGCAAATCCAAAACGACTTAGGGTGGCGTCAGCGGGCACCGTTTTCCGGCTAGCACATGTCAGCGAATGTGGTAGGATTCCGTGTTGCCAATTATTCAAATGCCGCAACGTTGTTGTTTTGTTTTTACGTGTTTTTAAATTGTTTAAAACAAAATGTAATTTATGTGTGCTGCAGTGTGACCGAAGTGTGTGTTACTGTAAAATACCAGAGAAGAAAATTCAGCGGCACTGGGGGTGAGAAAATACCAAGTGAATTTAATTCAAAATGAGGTCAGTTATTATATATTTATAAGTTATAAGAGTACTGATACAAGTTTTTCTTTGCAGGACTCATATATTCAGATTGAAAATCTCTCCATTGAAAATTGTTTAATCTGAAGAAGAGATATTTATCCGTTTTTGGCGCCAAAATACGTGCACACTTTTGTCCAGCCCTGGTTGTTGCTAAATTTCCAAACTGCATTTGTCCCAGCTCTAATTTCGGTATAATGAGCGTCGCGAAACGAGGGGCCTTTATCGTCTTCGAAGGCTGTGATCGCAGCGGGAAGACCACACAAAGCCGGATGTTGGGTGAGCCAAAAACTAACTAAATCCGCTACGTACTTATGTCTCGATCTTCTCCAGCTGAGCTCCTAAAGTCCAAGGGGATTGCCACCGTGTCGATGAACTTTCCGGAGCGCACCTCCAGCATTGGCCAGGTGATAAACTCATATCTGACCAACAGCAAAGATCTCCCCGATGAGGTGATCCACCTGATGTTCTCCGCCAATCGCTGGGAGCACATGAACCAGATAAAGCAGCAACTGCTGGCGGGCACCACCATGATTGTGGATCGATATTCCTACTCCGGCGTGGCCTATAGTGCGGCCAAGGGACTGAACTTTGACTGGTGCTATGCGCCGGAGAAGGGGCTCTTAAAACCAGACGCTGTTTTCTACCTAAAAACTTCAGTGGATTCCCTGACGAATCGGGGACAGTACGGCGAGGAGCGGTGAGTAAAATCAGTTTCTCTTCCTCTTAGAAGCGACTCAGGTCCATATCACCTTACAGCTATGAGAAAGTAGAATTCCAGAGCCGTGTGGCTCAAGTTTTCGATCGCATTTGCTCTAGGGAAGCTTCTTACTGGCACCAGTTGGATGCCAGTCAGTCGGCACTGGATCTGCACTCTCGAATAGCTAGCATATCGGAAAACCTGCTGCAGAAGGTGGAAACCCAACCGCTGGATAAGTTATCATAGCAAAAAAGGACCTCCAACAGCCATTCATTAGAGGGGATTTTCCCTGATTTATGCGATACACGCGCGTGTTTGTTATAAATGTATAAATGTTTTTTAAATGGCGCTTAATTTTTAATTTACGATAAGGCCGCCGCCGCAGGCAATAAATCCCAGCATCAATGCGATGGCCAAGGACAGGCTTCGCACGCGTTAGGTGTTGAACGAAATGCATTTACCGAATTGCACACATCAAGTGGATTAAGGACTTAAGGTGAAGGATTTAATGTAACTCCGCCCAGGTCGGCAAATGCAATTTTATTTCACGCAATCATTACCATTTCCCTCCTTGTTTTGGGTTTGCTCCATTGTAGTTCGTTTATTTCATACACCACGACACCGAGGGCTCTGCTCTCTCATGACTAAATACTATAGCTAAAGCGAAAAATAATTTATGCGGATTTAAACTTAGTTGCTAAACCAATTAGGGCTGCTCCTTCTGAACTCCTCGAAAAAATACTACTAGTTGAACTCATAGCTCTCGTAGCCCAAATCCTCGCGACGATTGCGCGGACCCGGGGCCTTGGGGCTCCTTGTCCGCAGAGTCAACTGGCGGTAGCCCACGCCCGGCTTGTAGTCCACGTTGAGGGAGGGATGAGGCCTTAGCCCGAAGGCACCGCTGCGCCGCTTCTGCGCCTGGTGGTAGGCGGCAATGTCCCCATAACTGTGCTTCGGCCACATGCACTCGCAGCCGGAGGGTACGGTCCGCGTCTCGGATTCCCAGCAGCCGGAGGCGTCGTTCAGCCGGATCAGGTGGATGGTGCGGTTGAGCTGGATGCACGAGAAACCCGTCGCCGAGCAGATCTAAGGGGGAATGGGAGAAGGCAGTTGAACTAAGCTTTTAGAAAGGAACCTTGTAAAACCCACCTCTCGCTTCTCGCCGCGTTCGGAGAGCAGAGCTCGGAGCAGTTCATTGCCCCTGTAACCATACTCGAAGCTGTGGCTCCGCGATGGCAGTGGCGCGTAGTTGTGGGCACAGGTCACCTCCACATAGTGATTGGGACGGTATTCCCCGCTCTCCAGCTTCACGGTCACCCGATTTGTAGGGCAAAGCGACTGATAGGTGACCACCTGCCAGGATAACAGGATATAGATGGTTTTATAAAGGAACTGCAAGAACTACTCACCCCATCGGGACTGGGATTGGGACCCAGAAACGGTGGAGGTGGCGGCATCACACTGCGCACTCGGCGCTTGCGCACATTCTGGATTCCATAGGGCAGCTGCGCGCTCAACTCATTCGCATCCTCCTCTTGACCATCGGAGACCACAGCATAATCCTCTTCGCCTTCGACGTCCACACCATCGTTGTGTCCTGTTGGCCACTCATTCTCATAAAACTCCGGTTGACCTGGTTCTCCGCCAGCTTCGGCCTCATCCCCGGCTGCCCTGAAATTTCAAAATGCATATGGAAATTTGTTAGCTTTGGCCATGAATTAGCGCTGCCCCACGGCCCAATGGAGCCACCGTTGCCACCACGGATGCCTGCTGTCTCCGCAGGCAAGCGGAAATGACTGCAAAAGCGGTTAAACACGGAGAGAAATGTGTTAAACCCTATGTTTAAATATAGAAATTTATGTAATCTACAATAATGGTTTATTGAAAGAGAGTCTTATAACCAGTTTTAAAATCTTTTATCTCAACCATTTAAAGTGTAAAAACCACAGAAAACTGTTGTTATTAACTTGATATAAATATTTTTCTCAATAGAAAAATACCTACAGATCTTGATCTTGGGATTAAATCAGACATTATTACACCTTTCTTATTATAAAATAAATACTTCTTTCCTTTATTTTTCCTTATGTAATATAGCCCAGCAGCGGACTCGCTTAAAAAAATAAATTCGTTTTTGACGTTTGTTATTTGCATGGCCGCCGCTTCTTTCAGCCATTTTTCCAGCTGGCCAACAAAAGCGCATCATTTTGCATTCAACTGCAGGCAAATGCCAATGAATTTTTTAGCTTTCGCTTTGGCGCGCGGCTTTGTCTGAGGATTGCAGCTGAAGCTGGCGCAGGAGCAGGAGGAGGAGGGGTCCTTGCCCGTGTCCCACTGTTGACGGCTATGGCGATGGCCTTGTCCTGAGCCTGTGGCGCGGCACAAAGCTCTCCGTTACGCGGCTGTCGTTGCCTGCCAGCGGATTTCCCCTTTTGCGTTGTCGATGCTTTCAGTGGAGGAGCTCCCTTACTCATCCTCATCCCCATCCACTACCCTCTATTCTTCCTGGTCGTCGCCAGCTTTGGCTTTCAGTTCCAGCGGCGTTGGCATTTCGGGGAAGTACTCGCTCTTTCAGGGCAACAACGGCTTTGATAGTTTTGTCGCAAAGTTTGCGAAAATGTTTTGAAAATGAATGCAGATGGAATAGCTGAGGTGAGAGTGGTTGTTTAAATTAGCACAGAAAAAACGTGGGTCTTAGCCATAATACTGTTTTGTGTCTCTGTGGCGGCGACAAGGGAATAGTTGTGGCTTTTTGTGCAGCAGCTTTTTGAGAACTGAAAATCGATTTTTACTCAGTCTAAGCTGAGGCTCTTTAGATTCTAGTCTTAGTTGGTTGAGTCAAGTCTTTAAGAAGGTATTTATTGCATGTATCCTGTTCAAGCAAGTAACTCCTCTTACATTCTAGGGTCACCTCCTTCTAAAAAACAAAGACTATAACTTTTCCGCAGTTTCCTTTCATAGAGCCAATTGTCCTCTTTCATATTTCGGTTTCCATCTCGCTTTGTGTCCAAATTTTGCTGAATGCAGCAAGCAGATTACCTAATCCCCGACTCAGAAATCATATGATCCTTGCAGCTCCGCCTGATCTCCGACAAAGGGGATAGAGTTCAGTCGACTGGCGAGAGGAATCAGCTTAAGTGCTTACGTTTGTGCTCACGCTTATGTCATGGCATGACGGCATTGACATTTAGTTGATATGCAACCAGTGAACCCGAGACCCCTGGGATTAGTCTGGACTCTGCAGGACACTGCAGGAGGAGCAAGTGCAACGGCTTCATTCGCCTTGTCGGCTCCAATCATTGGTGGTCACATTTACCGGGTATGTGAGCTCAATGAATGGAGTCGGACGGAGTAAAGGGTTGAGCAGGAGGATGAGCCCCTAATATTGCTAATTTTCCTTATTTTCATATGGGTTCTGTTGTTCATGCCCAATTCAGTGACTCTGACAGTGATGAGGAGAGATAGAGGTACCTTAAGGTACTTCTTCGATCTCATACATTTTACATATTTGATTTGAATTCATCTTAAAATGCGATTTAGTCATGTTCAGTCTACTAGAGATAACAAAAATAATGATATATCCTGTAGCCTCTATACATATTTTACCCTTCCCATCACTGGTCTTACCTTCGTGGACTGTTGTCACTGCTGCGGCTGCGACGTGCCAGCAGGAATTGCTCCTGTTCCCGCCGCTTCCGTTCCTGCTCCCGCGCCTGTTCCTCCTTCGATTCCAGCCAGTTGTTGGGGCTGTCATGGTCCTGGGCAACAACAAACCTGCCCACACCTGGAACGGCCGCAGTTAAGTCGGACAATTGCAGACGGAAGTCATTGCGAGCATTCTCGGGATCATCATCAAACTGTTCCTGTGACTGTCCCTGTTGCTGCTGCTGCAAGTCGTGTATGCTGTGGATGGGATTTCCGTAGAGTTTTTGCTTTTGCCATTTGGCCGGTGCTTTGTTGTAGTTATAGTTGTCATTGTCATTGTTGTTCTCGTTGTTCTGGGTGCTGCCTCTACTGCTACTGCTAGTGCTGCTATCCGCAATGCCATCGACATCCTCGTGCCCATTCCCGCCTTGCCCCCACTTGTAGTTGTAATCGCCGTAGTTGTTTCTGCCGCCCGTACTCCTAAAGCTATATCTATTGTTGCCAGCGAGTGGCGGTGATGCCTCCTCCATCGAAGATGATGCCTCCTCCATGGCCTCGGCATCGTCGCAGGCCAGGACGAGCGTTCGTCTGGAAGAGCCGCTGCCGAAACAGCGAGCAGTTAGAATGGCGGCCAGGAGCAGCTGCAAAAACAAAAGGGATATATAGGTGATGAGAAGGGGGTTTTCAGAGGGGTTTTGAAGAGGGTTTCAGAGGACTTGCAGAGGGTTTTAGGGGAGGAAAATGTCAAACAATTGTTCTATGTGGCCAATAAACTGCCAAGTGTCAACAGTTGGGCGGGATTTATCCTACGTTGGTCCAAGGGGGGTTTCGCCAGGCAAATACACTCATTCAAATGGCAAACAATGTACGTGGATTAATATTTATCAAACGAGATTAGACATTCCGCAAAACGGGGATTACAAGGGGAGAAACTGAAGCGTAGAGTAGGGAAAGGAAAATATTGCAGCTTATAATATTTCCATTTTAAAGTGACTTTTTTGCTTGGTCTTTCCCTTACTATTTCTATCTTATCTTATAGTTATTTAATTTAATTGTTATTGTACATTTTTGCACAACAATATCAATTCTAGTCATAAATTCTCTATAAGCAATTAAAGTATTCTTCGCTAAGATAAACAGCTTTCTGTTTCTAGGAAAATTTTCAAGAGCAAAACTTTATTAATGAAATTTAATTTATGGTAGTTCCCCCGATTTACCGATTTATTGCTCTACAGGTGACGTATTTGCTATTGTCTTATCAACTTGGAGGTACTCAGGGGAACACCTTCCCAGTGTCAGGTGCACTATCAACACAATTAACTCAATCAATGTGCTTATCAAGTGGCTATTAGAGAACATTGCATCATCTGGCAAAAAAGGCGTTAAAATTACAGCGGTGAAGTTTATCCTTAACTGTGTAACTTAGTGTATTTGCAAACCCTAAAATCGACCACTAATTCAACTAAGAACTCAACAAATTTTCGATTGACGAAACCGAAAAACTTAAACAGCCGCCGTCGAGTTGCCGAAGGGAAAGTTCAATTCCCGGCTGGATGTTGACAATCAATGGAATAACGGCGGTATCCGAAAAGCAGCCCAAACCGAACCCAAATAAGATGAAAAGTTTTCGTAGGAAGTCCCCTCCTCCCATCCAGCAGTCCTGCAATCCTGAGGTTTCCATACTTCGGAGGCGGCGAAAAGTTTTTGTTCTGCGGCAGCAGGACTTTAGACATGTCTGGTGGGGATGTGCGATGGCTCTGATTATGTGGTCTGGTCGAAGGGTTTGCCCCAAGTGAAAATAGTTGGGCGACCTTTGGCGATAATATGCGGCACGCGCATCCCCCATATACGAAGATATTTGCCATATACGAGTATGGCTACATTCATTAGAGGCACCCACTATATATAGTACGTGACCGAATAGTTGGCGCCCGGAAATGCTCAAAAACTAAGATATGAACACACAGTGGAAGAGCCCAGCAGCAGATCCATTTCCTGTTCCCTACTTTTCCTCTGTCGCTCTACAAGTTCTTTTGTTTCAATCTGGTTTTTAGTTGCACTGGAAAAAAATATTCTAAGGCAAAGATGTTTAAGTCCTGAGTGAATTGAATGTTCTATCTATACATATTATTTTAACTGTACAATAAAAGAGTATGTTGGATATGTATGTCATGGCTCTATGTTTACGCTTAAATTGGCATCAAATGTTTTACATCCGTTTTTTCCAAGTGTACTATATGTGCTTGTATATGGCTATATGTGCAAGTATCTCGGATATATGCAAGTGTTGTTGCCGCTCTGGATTTATAAGATTTCTTTTATGCTCTTGCCGGGCCTACCACAAAACTTCTTTCATTTATCTCGGCCGCTCTTCCCGGATCCCTTGGATCCTTGCAGCAGTCAGGAGCAGGAGCAGGACAAGGAGCAGGGGCCAGACCAGCAAGTTTGTCAAACTATTTGTATGGAATTCACAATTTGTGTTGATGAAGTTTCGCCCAAGTCGCTCCAAGTCGCAGCTTACGAAGGCGACCGCGTGATCTGCGTGAACTGTGTGAACAAGTGTTTATGGAATTGAATTATTTTCCCAGTTCCCTGGTCCTTTTCCTTTCTATTTGGTTTTTTTTGCTGGCCTAGATTTGCCCGGTTTTTGTTTCGTTCTTCTTGGGAAAGCCAGGTGGCAGCCGGTAGGAGGTTGGGGTGTGGGCGTTATCTGTTTTTGGGAGCTTACAGGTGGCTTTGTCTTAGGCCCGGTCCATTGCCTTGTGATTTAAAGTTGCCCAATAAGCTGATTTCTTGGGTCAAGCTGGCTAAGAGCAAGGAATATATTTTATTTAACGCTTCAACAGAGGCTGCGAATGCAATCTTATTAATTATTTAGTTTCAGTGTAGTTTTAAATGTGCTTTTGGTGGGTTTTAAGGTTAATTATTTACCAAAATCTGTTTGCAGTTGAGTTGTACTTTGAAGAACGTTTTTTCTTTAAGTTCTTACGTATCCAGCACAAGCCTTTATCTGAAAACAAATATTTTCTTGGCCATAAACCCTTTAGACTCGTTACAGATAGTGAGCCTTGTGTATAGTAGGCTTATATGGTCCCTTTATGGCCTCTATCTCGACTCAAACAATATAATACAAAATTCTTCCCATTTTCATTCATGGATCTTTTATTTGTGGAGCTAAACTAGTCTCGTTTTGTAAACAGAAGACGTTTATTTAATTATTAGAATTTCTATCTTGAGCTACCATATTTTTTAGGGCGTTAATCAATCTTTTCTGGGTTTCACTTGATAATGACCTAGCCAACTCTTCCAAGTCCCAGGTGCATTTTAATCTAGATAAAAATGACACTTTATGACCATCTCTTGGAAGCCGCTTAGCCTCAATTTATTTTGATATTTTTGTGAAATACGGTTCATGTTTTTCAACGCTAGACAAGTGGAAATAAAAACCATAAACAACAAACAGGTGACCCGGGCTATTGAAAATATAATTTCATAATTTATGGTGTTATATTTGTGCATAGTTTTGACCGCTTGGCAGCCTTATGCAAATTATTGTTTTCCTCCTTTATTATTTCATATTTTTTGCAACTAGTTTTGCTTCGTTTTTGTTATGTTGCAACTAGTTCGGCGACTGCTGCTGCTGTTGCCATTCAATTACATTTTTGCAATCAAACTGCAATGTGGCCAGACAATGTTCAGCTGCTCACCTGGCCAGGACAGACAGACAAAAATATCTCGCTCTTTATATAGTATATATGGTGGGTGTATGTATATGGCATATGTGTGTGCTGATATATATTGCATAAATTTGTGACCTTTCAGTTTTCAATTCAATTTCCCCAGCACGGCGGCAATTGTTCGAACAAAACTTGGTCCTTGCCGGAGCAGCAGCCAGCAGGCAGAAAAACAACAAAAACTAGGCGGGAGAGAGAGAGAGGACCAATTTGCATGCTTGTCGTGGTGTGTATCCTTTTTTGGGGGTTCCCAGTTGGCAGGGGCTGCTAGCTGCTGCTGCTGGTTTTTATATCCGCAAAAACAAGAGCCTGCAATTCTCCCCTCGATTTGTTTTAATTGTTGCGCTCGCTCCTTGTTTTCGTCCGCCTTGTTATTGTTATTGTTATTTTCCTTTTTTTAGGGGGACTCTGGCGCTTTCTGTCTGGCGCTTATTGGCAATTGTCAAATATTGGCTTTTTTCCTATTATTATTGTTTCATCAATGGCATGAAGCGATTTTAATTAATCGCCGAAAGTTTGCCAATTTCAAAGTTTTTCGGGCATTCATTTGATTGAGCCATGTTCTTGGACTGTTGACAACATGCATGCGATGGGACAACTTTAAGTTTTGTTTCTGTTTTTCAATTAAAAGCCATCACCGCAGGTTCTGCTTTTTGGATACCATGTTACGCATACGCCATGTGTGCCAGCTACGGTTGCCATGTTTGCACACAGACAGGAATAGATAGCAGAAACGTTGTACAAGTAGCAGATTGGTTGCTCTGCTGCCTGCAAATCCTGTTAATCACCTCTATCACAGGTGAGGCATCTGCACGTAGCTCACTTTTTGCCGCTTTAAGTCGCCACAGCAGCAGGAAGGAGAGGGATCTGTGGCGTAGAAAGAGACACAGGGGAGAGGATGACTGGAAATAGTTACAGGAACTGCTGGCAAATCTGCTATTTTCTAGCAGTTTCTTTGGTCAATTTTAAGGGCTAGATAAACTGGATGCATAATTTTATTCCTGTCATGTATCATTTCTTCTCTTTTCAAGAACTATGTTTAAAATTTAAAGTTTAAAGTAAAGTTTGTTTACTTTTTCCAGCTATTTTTCTGTGTATTTTGGTTGCATCATTAACCTCAGCATCTCTGGCCAAAGGTTAGCATATTCAGGTGGGGAAGTTAAATACACTCGGTGTTCTTTCAACTGAGACTTTGATCCTGCCTGATGCCAGGAGCTCTATCGGTGGCTGGACGGAGCTTTAATGCTGCAATTAGTGGCTCCTCCGTTCGCTGGCTTATTTGTGGTCCTGCGTTTTATGAGTCGCATTTGTGCCAAGTTAGGTGGCGAGAGTGCATTACAGCAGCTCCCTTGGCCCCTGACTCCCTTACATCAAGGGACCGAACAATGAACAATCCCTACACTTGACCAATGCAGTCAGATATATCTATACTGCTTGTTCGTATTGAATGTCTGAATGCCCATATTGGCACAAATACTCGCATAATTTTAGATCCTCTATTACATTGGTGCCCCTCAGGCTTTTGTTCGCTTTATGTTCGGATGTGGAGGTGGAAATTAAATCTGCCAAAGAGGCGATTAAGCCAAGCGATTTCATTTACACAGTGCGCCATGGGTACTCTGCCAGGATTCACTGCTGGATGGGCAAATGGGAGCGAGTTAAATCAATGGCGAGAGGATGAAAGGCCGGGGTATTAACCATCACTGAGCGAAAGCTATTGATTAAAATATCATTCTTAAAGCTTGGAATATTGTATTTAACTATTAATCCTTTTCCAGCACATTTTCCTTACTTTTCTTACATTTTTTCCCCCATTTGAGTCGCCAGTTTGGCCAAATTCCTGATTGTTTGCCTTTCCTTTGAATGCCATATTGATTTATATGAACCTTAGTTGTGGGGTGTGTGGAATGCAACAAGTGCAACAATGCAACCAACGTACACACATACTATATACACTCTGCAAAGAACACTCGCACACGCCCCACAACCCCATGTATTTAAATGTTGCCCGAAGCATGTGTTTGTGGCATCGTGTGGAATTCTTGCTGCCTTTATACGGAAGTGGACGAGTGTGTGTGTGTTGGTGGGGGAGTTAGTGAGTGCACTGAAAAAGAATAAGACCTACTTTTCTAAGATAATATTTATGGAATTTAATACCAAACTTGCTAGTCAGCCCAAGAGAGTTTTTAAATCATTTAAAGAAGGTGTCTAAAGCAGGCAAGATGAAAATAGAGTTTTGGCATATTATTAACCCTGTTTGTGGTAATTTGTTAAAGTGCTTTAAATTCCTTAGAGACTATACAAGTTAATCATCAATCATCAATTAATTCTGTAGAGGTGCAAAGTTGTAAGGAATTTCTCTCTGTGCCCATAGTACCGCTGCTTGGGAGTGGAGCATATTGAAATTGTTGCCATAGCGAGCGTAATCCCTGCCAGCGACGGGTTACACGCTCTGAAAAGGGCAGATCGGCTGCCTTTTCCCGATGCTGATGCCAACAGAAAAAAATGTAATAAACGCCAAGCAAAATATTTGTCAAATCAATTTAGCTCACACCCAAACGGAGGGAGGGGTGTGTGCGTGCGTGTGCTGGTTGAGGGGGAAAATATGCAGAGTTCACGTACACCCGCATCCACACACACTCATTCGGGTCGGTGAAAGTCGATGGAAAGTTTTTGGCCCAGTGAGATAAATGGCACTTGAACGTATTATTCTCTCCTCTCTTGTGGGGGTAAGTGGGATATGTCGAGATGTATTCGCTGCTAACTCCTAATCGTCGGGGAATTAAGGTGAACCACAAACTTGAGAGAGTTATTTTTTACTTTCTTTCTGGAACTTTTGCCAGCGAGAGTACGTTGAAATTTAGTTTTTCTTTGAAAGTTCATAGTAGTTAGCTGATTCTGGCAGATCTTTAATCTGACTCTCAAACTCTTTGGATGTCCCAATAAATTATATTTGAAGACCTCTTAATGTACTAATTCTTTACGCTGAGCTAAGAGCCTGCAAATACCCACTTATGTATTTATATCAATTTCGGTTTCGAAAGGATATCCTTGCGCTTGTCTTCCCTTTCAAACGTTTCTTTGGATTTTTGTATTTTATTTTATTCCGTTTTATGCCTTTCTTATTTGCAATTTGGCCTTTTGTGCCGGGGACCGCCTAACGGGAATATAACATGACAGCGACCCAAGTCTAGCTGTCTGTCGTGTGTGTAAAAAATTATTGAAGACCCTGTTGAAAGGCACAGCGGCCCAGCTCCCCGGCCTATATCCTGTATCCTGTCTCCTGTTCAGCTATATTCAGTTTTATATATTCTTTTTTTTCGGGGTGGCACATGCTTTGATTGAGGTATGCCGCACCAACAATAACAGGCAGCGCCAACAGCGAGCCAGCCATCCAGCCAGCAGAAATTCCCACTTATTTATTAAATTTACTGCGCTGCCTGTCGCCTGGGAGACGGCGCCAAAAAGTGGGCAACACTAAATTTGGCAACCGGGATGGGGAGAGGAAGTGGAAGCCGAGCCCCAAAGGCCTGCCTGGCACCGAAAAGGGCTGCAAATTAAAGTTGACCAACTGTCAGAGGACAGGGGACAGGGACAGGGGACAGGGACTCAAGTGGCCAGAGTTTTTGCCCCATCCATTCAGCCCCGAGGCTGTTGTAAATTCGCATTAAAATATGTCAAAATGACAAAAGTCCTCGTCCCTCTTTCATAATTTCGATGGAGTTGTTTGGCGCCGAAGCAGTGATGGGCACCTTAGGTACTGAGAGCTTTGTGAATACCGAGCAGGAAACTCTATGTAATTCTAGATAAAAAATAAACTCAGAATTATTTAGGAGCTTATAATGGGTTACAATGTATTATTTAGATAATATATGTTGAGGAAATCATATCTCTTAAGGGATATCTTATTAAAAAGGTAACTACAATGTTAACTTTTTATTCCTTTGATTTTTCTTCCGAATTTTAAAATATAGTTAAGTCATAAGATATACATTTTCCCCTATTTTTTGCTCTTACCTCGACATACCTTTGATAGAAAATGTAATACCCATCACTGACTGACACTGTGATTGCTTTTACCCCCAAAAACCGACGAAGCAATCCTTTGAGCCGATGTCGTCGCCTGACAAATTGATGCTTTGACATCCTTCGAGCAAAAGTTTAATCTCTCTCATTGACGAAGTTAAGGCGCTCTGAGCCATTCAAGTGTGCAAATATTTGCCAGCCTGTTCTTATTAAATCTTTTTTCGGGGCATTGCCTTTGGGGTTTTATGCATCAATTTATCACCCCGCCCGAGATTACGAAACGAAACAGATTACAGAAATAAAGGAGCAGGACTGTAGAAGAAAGAAAAGAAGAAGCCCCGAAAACATTTCAATCAGCTGAGGAAACGGACACAAACTTCCTGCACTTTGGCTGCAACGGCAGCTGTTCAAGAAAAACGCTTTGCAATTATTGTTACTGGATGGTCATTACGGAGTAACTATTTGCTGCACTCGCTCAAAGAATTCCCCAAGTTTAGGCTGCAGGCGTTGCCAGTAATAAATGTCATGTGAGACCCACTTCCGTTGACAGGGCCGTCCGTGCCTTCCTTCCTTCCGTTTGCTCTATTTATGTGGCAGCACTTAATGACAATCATGTCCTGATTCTGCTGCCGAAATTGCCTTTTGCAATTGCCATTCTTCTGTTTATTTGTGCAACCGAAAACTTTGGCTCGTTTGTCGATTGCACTCCCTCGGTTCTGATGAGTGCGGCCCCTGTGCTGGGTGTTGCAAGGACGGATAGACGGATGGATGGATGGATAGATGGATGGATGGGACACAACAGGGGTCCGTGCCCAATTTATGTTCAAAGTTTACCCACATAAATGTGACAAGCCTGAGCTGTATTCATGTGCTATTCGGTTTCAAGCAATGCCTATGGCTCGGAATGCACTCCAAAAACATATATATCTATATCCTTGAGGTGCCATGCATCAAGCTGGGAAGCAAATTCCGAGCTAAGCCTTTGATGTCAATGCTGTAAATACCATAAGCAATTCGGAAATAGAAGGTTAAAAATTTTCAAAATACACAGAAATATGGCAATAACTAAGATAACAAAATATTTAAAGAGTATTAAGAGACCTCAGCGGCTCCTTCCACTTGAAGCTCCAAAGAATTATCATCAAAGCGAGGTACGCTTTTGTTGCCTAGTTGAAAGCATTCAGATCCGCTTCAATATATAAATAACATACGAGTACGTAGTTTCTATGGCAGACATCCGAGTCTCCGGCAACGACGTGTTCCAAAACTTTGCAATGTTTCCAGGGAAAACTTTTGATTGTGCCGGCGCCACAGTCACCTGCCTGCCTGCGTTTTTCATACAAAAGCGACTTCCGATTTCCGCTTAGCAGTTGTTGAGTATTTGATAAGTTCGGCCGAAGGACTGGGACTGCTCCCTTATATGACATTATCCCTGACCTGACCCTCGCTGCTGCTGCTATATTTACATTGATTGAGGTTGAAGAGTAATTTTGCGAAGCACTGAAATTTGAACATGACTCAAGTTGTGTTGTTCGGGGCTTTGGGTCTGAGTTTCGGCTTTCGGGGATTTGATTGTATTTACTTTGTGCCCAAATCACGAAAGTTCAAACAGCCGAAGCGGATAATGCCAGTGGCAACCCTTTTCACAAAACTGAAAATTGTGTTACTCAAGAATTGCCAGCTAAGTAGCTACCAAGTAGTTGCAATCCATACGGGTTATGCCTTCATCCTCAGAATATACTATATATAAATGTATATTCATATTGTGGCGCTGACATTTAGATGCGAATGCGAGACACTTGAAGAGCGGTCGCAGATGCAGATGCAAGCGCAAGATACAGAGGCGGATATACAAAGATACAAATACTGTTGAGGTAAGCCAGCCATTCGAGTGGCAATTTGTGCGTGCAGCCAACCGGAAAAGCCACTCAAGGCGAGTCGAGTCATATGTGTAAGTGCAGTGAGGGAAAAGTACTAAATAAAAGTGCGGCCCAATGTAAACAGTAAATATTTATACCAATAAAATATGAGCAGGTATTAATGAGAAGCTACTAGTTATTCTGTCTTAAAACTATTCATGAGATTTTGAAATCTTGAAGTTTTAAATAAATGAATGTAGCATAAATGTGTATATATCTAGCAAATTCACCGTATATGCCAGGTCTCCTTGATTTTCTCCCGGTGCCTTGGCCAAAAGTATGAATAGAAGAGTGCTGAGATTGCCGCAAATGCGAATGCGAAGAGGTCCTGCATATGTGTGGCGCAACTAAATCAGCTGGCGGACTGCATGTCGGAGGCAATTTCAACGGGCGAACGGCTATGCCAGAAGCCCTAGTAGAGGAGAGTCTGCTCGATAAAATAATCATGAGCTCGCGGTGGCCGGAAACAAATGCGCATTTAACATTCATGTTGGCCGCCGCATAGATGAAGGAGCCAAAAATCAAATGCACACATGCACAAGCCCCCCGCAAGGACTTAATCCTTGTGCAGGCAGAGGTCCCCGTTTTCCGCGATAATCCTTACCCATTCGCCCGCTCTCCGGACTCCCTCGCCGGGACTGTCTGTCAGGGTTATGTAAAACCAGCCACAAAGTCATTTCACTGAGCGGATGTTTGCGGCCAAATGAAAGGAGAGGGCCCGGGAAATCGGCAAATGGGAAAATGGAGCGGGAAAGCGTCCTGTGTGTCTGGGCCACGTTTAGCACGCGCACGGTCGTAAATTTTTTTGTTGGCCTGCCCAGGCCCCCGCGCTCGGACAGTTTAATTTCGATTTCCCTTTATTCCAATGGCTGCGAAAATCGCGCGTGCAGTTCCGAAAGAAGTCCGAGGAAAACCATGGCGAAAATCGAGGGAAAATCGAGGAAACTGCTGCCGGATGGGCAGTGGCGAATGGGGGAATGGCCGCGAATGTCGGAAACGAAAGCGACAACTGCAAGAAAGTCGCAAGTAATTCGTAATGCATAAATAAACGCAGAGAGCGGCAATATTAAGGACATGCTCCTTTTCTGGAGCGGCTTAAAATTGCCGGGCGAAAGGGCGTCGTCGCGCGTTGACTGCCAAAAAATGGTTCCTTCGCCTGTCAACGCTCCGCTGCCGTGACATTTAAATTAAGTTCGTGATTTGGCAAATTTGTTTTGATTTATGCACATTTGCATACGAGTTCCGAATGTGGAAATATCTAGTTTTCAGTATAGCGTCTCTATTAATTGCCTTGTCATGGCTGCGAAATTAATATCTATTTCTGAGCGACATTGTTACAAAAATTGCTAAAGTCTTTCTAGGTCAACAAACTAAATGATCTAATAAAGGGGGTCACATATATCCGCCATAATTCATATATATCAATCACAGGCAAAGCGGAAATTAACCTTTCATAGCGAGCTGATGAAGGAACAAAACGGAGTCATGAGGCCATACATAATTTAATAATATATTAATAATGCATTCCTAAGGCACAGAATAACCTACATGTAATATTTATTGTTGATATACTATTGTATATGTTTTATTATTCATTTTGTCGTAATTTTGGCTTGTTGCGTTGATATTTGTTTATCTTAATACTTGTTATCCTGACTCGTCCTTTTGCTCTCATACTCGTCGTTTTTCCTTGTCGCTTTTCTGTCATAATCGTCCATTTAACTCGTCATTTGCTCTCATATTTCTTGTCATCCGGTCGTCGTCTCTACTCGTTAATATTTTCTCTTAGCCCTTAGCCTTACTCGTCCTTCTGTTTTCCCTTCTCAATGGCTGCCATCTACAGCATTCCATCGACATTGTTTTGAGTTTCTTAGCTTTTCATGGCTCAACGAAGTACTTTAGTCCACAAATCAAGTAATAGAGAGTTTTTGTAGTGCGATCTCTGTCCGTATTTCAATCACATCTCGTACATATTTAAGCCGACTTGCGGGATATAAACCTTTTACGTTCTGTTACCCCTAACTCGTTAAACGTCCTTCTTGTTCATAAAGATACAGCAGCCAAAAAAGGCCGGGGAAGGACACACAAGAATTGAAAAAGGTCAAGTGGCGGTAAATAAAAACAGTGTATGGCATAAAAGTTTATATTGCACATTTGCACACATGCAGGCCACTTAGTCATAAACGTCTGCCCCGGAACGTATATGCCATACATATTTATATTGTGTGTGTATAAATTTTTCAATATAATTTTATTCGCTCGCTGGCCGCTACTTCACAAATTTGGTTATCACTGAAACGTGTGTGCGCAGCGGATTACCCTGTCCCTGTCTCCTTCGCAGTCCTTCACATTTACATCCCCATAGTCCTGCGTCGTCCCTTCGTGTGTTGACACTGTCCGTCAAGATATTTTTATTGCCGCAGCAGCGAGAGTCGCATTAAAAACAAATCAAAGATATAAAGCACATAAATACTTTTACGAGTTGAAAGCCGTTGCCTGTCGACTGGGAAATGCGGATTGTTTCAACGGGATTCCCGGCAGTTGGGCCAATTTTGTTATGATTTTTCACTCAGCTAAAAACTCGAGTCTGGCTTATTTAGTCCTAAATCGAGATCTAAGGAGAGCGGAATTGATTTGATTAGAGAGTTTCGATTCGTTGCGTTTCGAATCATTATATTTATGCACAATCAAAAGGCATCGGCAATTCTTTTATTAAATTTTCACAAATTAAAAATGAATTATATTCGCTGGCCACCAGCCCAGGCTGTAATTAACCAAAACTAATTACATTTTGTGGCGGCTTTCAGGCGGGAATCACACACACACACACGCATATAGGTTTAATAAACATATTTCCTATTTAACTCGCATATTGTTCGGAAAATATTTCAATAAACCAAAAGGCAGGGTCAATAAATTAAAGTTAATTAAAGTATCCGTGCCAAGGACAAAGCGGAGATATATTTGGAGAAATTCAATCATCATAAACACCAGGGCCGCCTGGCTATATAGTATAATTCGTACCGACTTTCATGCTTTTTAATCAACTCGGAGACTCATTAATTGGCGATTTCCCGCCTCGTATTTTTCCAGAGCCGCGAATCAATTTTTCCGAGTCAAATGAAATAAATAATCGCATGATTGATGTCCGCTAATTAACTCGGATATTATTATTATTATTATTACGAGCATTGGGTTTCCCGTTTGATGATGATGAACTGGGACCGCGTACCTGTGGACGCGGAATAGCACTCTAGAAAGCTTGTTAAGTCCGTATAATCAGCGTTACCCGCCGGTAATTATGTGCATATAAATTGCGCGTTGCAAGAACACGACGTGATTATATATATCTCTTACTACCTCTCCCCCTGGCGCTTTAAGACCCGACTTTAAGGCCTTGAAACCGCTGGAATTCTGGCAATTAGTCAAAAACAAGAGGCTCAAATTGCCTGCGGTCCAGCCTTGTTGGTTAGGCAGCTAGCTATTTGCCGGAATGATTTGGTAAAAGTTTTTCGATTAACCTGAACGGGTCGCAAGGACAACTATTAGGAGGAGTTGCGGTGGTGTCCTTTGGCCTATTTTTATGAGCGAAGTTTTAATGATTTACGAGTTATAGTGCAACACATTCGTTGCTGCCAAGTTGGAGAACTTGTTAAGGGGCTCTAGCCTCAGCTGTTCCTTATAGTGATGCACACAGAAAGTAGGTTTATTTAAGCCTTTTAATAGCATGTTTCATAAAGTGTTTATTTATATACAAAGAATGGCAATCACTAAGTTTCTTAGGCTAAACAAATCAAACTTACTTTACACAAAAATATATTTTTCAAAGGCTGTTTAATTTCTTTACGTCTTGCGTGTTCTGAAGGCCAACAATTAACTCCCTTCTGCCTTGGCAAATAGCTCTCCTTTGTCTCTCCCGCAAATTTCAAGCGAAATAAAAATGAGAATGAATCGAAGGCCAGTGTGAGTGTGAGTCGAATGGATTCATTGATTGAAATTTACGATTTGCCAGCAGGAGAAGCTGACTCTCTGCCTGTTGTTCTCGCGCGCGTTTTGAGCGAAGCGGAAATGTTGTCATTGGCAATTCAGGGCGCCATTTCGCCTTCTGGCCAAACGGCGCGTCACTTTTATGGCTAACGGAAGTCCTCGTGTTATTTATGGGCTCCTCCTCCAAGGGGCTGAAGGAGGTGTCCTCAATTATGCTTTCCGCCAGGGGTGAAGGGGGAAACTCCCTCGGCTTCGCTCCGACTCTCCCTCCCTGGCCATTTAATAGCTTATTAGGACGCAAACGCAAACAAAGGGCCGATGTGAAAATCCAATTAAATGTGACATCTGCCCCAGAAAATCCACGAGTACGGCGTGATTTTGATATATGGGTTAAGTCGAGTGTGAGGCCCATGGCCGAATAAACAATTGATGAAACTTTCATTCGATCGACGGCGCTAATTTATGAGGCATTCCCCTTGATTCCCCTGATTCATCCCTGATTCGAACCTGATTCGTATGCAATGGTAATTGACAATGGCCAAATGACTGACTGTGGGCCTGGCCCGCAATTAGTTGGCCATAATGATGCATCATTATGGCCAGTAATTCATCAAGTGAGCGGCAAGCCAAGCTCTCGCCCTGATTTCCCCATTCATAAATCACCAGCAGCGTCACACACTGCGTATGAGCAATTTGATAAGTATTCAAGACAAATGTATGCAAAACGAAACGCTGTGCTCTTCACTCTATATTCCGCAGAAGCTGGCCATATATTTCACCTCCCTGGCGAAGAGCATTATTTAATCTCGTTTGTGCGGGACATTTTATCAGAGGAAAAGGCGGGAAACGCGCGCTAATAAGTCTGCAACGTGACATTCGCCGTTTGGCAAACAAAGTTTTGCTCCTTGGACAGCCTGCGGCTGCAAATGAAGAAGATGACTTTATCGGCGGACCAGGGAACAGAGAGCAGAGAGCAAAAAATGACACAAAGTGGAAACAAAAATGGCATGCCATGTTGCCGTGGCGAATGTAAATAGCGAAACGTGATGGGCTCTCCTAGGATGGGAATGGCTTTTTAGGGTGGCTGCCAGAGTGACAATAAATGCCGGCGGTTATGTATAAATTGCTAAAGTGTGCGGAAAGATTTACGGGTCCAGCCAATGGACCAAAGTGCCGCCGCTGCAGCCCCACTTTAGACCTCCCCGACCCAACCCCCCTCCAGTTGGCAAACAAATAAGCAAAGCTTAGTGCCTGGCCTGGGCCTGGCCAGGTGCTTTTAGCTTGATTGCCAGCTCAGAGCCAGTGAGCTGGTCGGTGGCTGCCTGGCTGCAAAGAGGCAGCCATCTACTCACAATGACAGTTTGGCCAGAGCTCTCAACACAAGGTGGCTTGTCGACCGGGTCGAGTGCCGTGCCGGATGGAGAGGTGAACCGAGCCCGGGCTCAAGGAGCTGTTGTCACACTTATAGGCTGACCTTTCGGGCCTAATCATCTGCATGGGGTCAGTCGATTGGCTGGCAAATTGATTTCAATTAGCCTCTGTGGTCCCCAGCCGGCACAAAGTCACCCCGGAAAAGTTATTAAAAATTTCTGGGCCAGACGGCGCACATCATTCACACATTTACGCATAATTTCAGCGACAGAGGAAATGCCAGGGCCAAACATCATTACCCTGAGACTCTTCCTCTTGCATACCCTTACAAAAAAGGGAACTGTGAAGTACAGGTGCAACAAGACACTTCTATGAAAAGGCAAAGGTCGCACTGGTGGTGAAAGGATCTTGAAAGTGCGAGCCAACGCTTAATTAAAGAGGTAGCACTTTTATTTCTATGCTTTTTTTAAAGTGCTTTCCTTTAATTGCTTTCTTTAGAAGTGATTCTTATTGTTAATAAAAAAACCCTCTCTATTTAATAAATAGTAAGTGCTAGGGTATAAAATCGCCTTCGTGAGTCCTTTTCCCACTTTCTCTTCCATTTTTCGCTTAATGAGCTGGGGGAGTGAAACGCCCTAGCCCACTTCCGTTCTGGGGGGAGCTCGCACTTGAACCATTTGTCGCCATATTTATTTTAATGGTTGCTCAATTTAATCACTTCGACATTGGCGCCACACGCTGATGGACTCGAGTGCTCCGGAGAATGCTTTTGGGGGAAAATTCGGGAAAGAAGGTGCTGGGGGAAAGTCAGTGAAGAGAGAGAGAGAGAGAGAAAGGGGGTGGAAAAGCCAAGGCTTCTTTTATTTTTGTGGTTGAAAAATGTTTCAAGATTTCATTTTATGCGACATTTAATTAAGCGCGCCAACTTTTTTTAAGTTTTAATGGAAGACTTCGTCGAACACGCAGGCAGTACACACACATCCATAACTGTATGGCCATGCATACATGTATGAGCAGCTCACACACAAGCACACGCCCCCTTCTCTCCTCCGCGAACGCATTTTGTATTACTTTGGCACACTTTACTCAACCATTTTAAGCACTCTAGGATTGCCAAGGGGTATAAAGGATATCAGGATAAATTTGGATATGGAAAAAAATATTATATATATACTTTGTGAGGTTGTTTTTACGGTTGAAAAAAACAAAACAGAAAATGTTATCTATTGATAGTAAATAAAATATATAGGTAAATCTCAAAGGATATCGTACCCATCATTTACTAGCAACCAATAATTAGAAGATAGTATACTCTACTCAACCTCTGAAATCTTTCAATTAAAATATGCATTTTCCCAAAAGTAAGGGTATATCCTTGCTGTTGCCCCAACATCTATAGGTTTTCAGCATTGCCTGTGCACTTTGCTTAACAGTTTATTAAATTGACTTTCCGTCGCGAGGATGCAGTAAAATATTTTGCGAGAAAATATTTGAAAATTTATTAAATCAACCCGGGGCCATGCATCTTCATCCCGGCCTCTTCATCATCGTTCCAGCTGGGATCGTCCTGGATCAGGCCGTGGGCGAGTGGCAGGATGAGGCAGGTCCCGGGCCTGTCTGCATTTTGTTGCTTGGCCGAGTGAAATGAGCTGCATCCGGAGCTATAGCAGCTGCAGGCGTTGCATTCTTAACGCCCCAGCACTCGCTTGCCCACATTCACATGTCCTGCAGCTGCCAGGCCACGGGCTACCGCTGCATCCTGCGAGCTGTGTGTGTGTGTGGGGGGGTGTGCAGAGTGGGGTGTGTGAGTGTGTGTGCGTACTTTATTCCTTTTCCTGTGCGCTAGCGCATTTCCGCTCGGCAGACACTGGAAACTGATACCGAAACGACGGAGGCAGGCAGCGAATTTTGATGCATTTCCGGGGAATCCCGGCCACGTTTAATGGTGGAGCGCGCACGCGAAGAATTTATGTTCAATCTTAGGAAAATAATGATTATCTTTTATTTTATGGTTGAGCGAACGACGACATGCTACTCCCACAAGCATCCCATATATATATATATTCCTGATCGCTGGAGCCTGAATTTCCTGGAATCCCGGTCATATTTTCCGGAAGCACCAGCCAGCTGCAGCGGCAGCCAACTCGGCCAAGGAGCTGTTTGGCCGAAGAGTGCACTTGTCCTTGTGTGTTACAGGACAATTATCGGGCGACACAAATTGCAATTGCCCGAAGCTCGGGACAATTGATGGGCAGCCATTCATTACGTCCTGGCCAACAGGACAACAACAGGCACCGGGGCAACGCCCACAAAAACGATTTAAATTCTGATTGAGAAGGCGGCGTGCGATTCAATGGCTCTTCGTGGGGTTAATATCCTTGAGGGGCTTTGGCTGCTGACTCAGATGGAGCATTGATAATGCGGCTGATTGGGAGACTGGACTTGCATTTCCACTTCGAACGCTGGCAAAGTGAAATCTGAGATGGTAAATATCCATTTAACAGGATAAGCTTAATTAGTTTGGGTTGAAGCGGGACTTTGGCGCTGAGGATACGCATTTTAAATGGGATTTCTTAGATAGAAGTTTATTTTATCTAATAGAGGGTAAGCCATGGGATATTTCTTAAGATATATGGTGATAAAAGTTATCGTATTGCCTTAGAAGTATTCTAAAACACTATATATTCTAGAAAATCCTAGTGTCCTGCAGAAGTAATTAGGTTAAAAGTTATTAGGAATCCATTAGAGCTGCCTACATATATATCTTTCCACAGAAATCTCCCTTTACTTTAAAATCTCCTCATATTCACTCTAATTATTCTTCGCTCGCGGCACTTTCCCCACTTCAGAAACCGGAGACTATTTCCTCCTCCTGCTTCAAGCTTTGTGCGGCGCGTGTGAGAACTTTCCAAGGATAACGTCACTCAAGGCGAGAGATGTATTCAAGCCCCGCAAATGATGTAACCTGCTGCCAGCTCCCGGATAACTTAAAAGTGCCAGGCAGACGCAGGAACAGCGGCAGCAGCGGCAGCACAGATCCATATAGTCACACATTACTCCTGACCATAAATTCCAATTAAAGTTGCCAGCAAAATGCGGCGAGTGTGCGCGCGCCAAGTGCTCCATTGTAGCGGTGGTTTTGATTAAGTATACGCCCCGTGGCAAATGCAGCGGATGCCAGGCAATAGCCGGAGCCGCATGTGGTGCGCTCGCTGCATTCAAATGACACTGGCAACTGGCATTTGGGCCCATCTGCATTCCCGGCTTTTCGATTCCCATTTCAATTCATCGGGGGCGGTAGAGGCAGAGGCAAAGTCAGAGGGCGTGGCCGGTCGAGTGGAGCGAACTTTTTTGGCTCGCCATGTTGACTTTGCGTTTAATTGTTTTATTGTCCGCCAAGTGTTGGCCATCACACACACACGTACACAGTCGCTCTTGAAGCTTGCTCTCGGCCGGCTCTGTCGTTGACCTCGTTGGCGAATTCCCGCCTCGGGATGGCTACCACCGCTTTTCCTCTCTTTTTCCGCTTTTCAGTTCGCTGAGTTGTCGAATTCAGAAGGAGCGGTGTCGGCGGCGGCGAAGGGGTCCAGACCGTCGCCTGCTGTCTGATATACGAGCTTCTGGCGGCTGCACAAATTATGCCAAGTGCAATACTTGAGGCACTGGCCTGGGCAGGGCGCGGAGTGGGCGTGGCATTGCCTCAACTCGGACGGCAGATTGGCGGCTTTAATTAACTTGGTGCAGGGCGCAAAAATATTGAAATTCTCAGGGGAAAATATGAAGTTATTAAATCTTAAAAGTTTGAATCTATAATAAAATATATTTTTTTATATTTAAATTTTTTGTCTTAAGGTTAAGTTATAGTTTCCCCTTTTCTCTCAGTGCTTAAAAATCTCATTATTCTGCTCATGTTGATTCTGCAGATGAATTCATCCAGTTTCGCTTTAATTTCAATTTTTATTAACAAGCAACTTCATTACGGACTTCAACTGCAAGCAAACAAGGACACACCACACACACGCACACTCACTGCACCTCCAACCCGCTTGTCCTTGTGACTTCATCCCGGTCTAAGCTGGCTTTAACAGGACATTAAGCCGACGTATACACATAATAAACGCTGCTGCATGTGTTTGTTCTGCGGTCTCTGCAGACGTAACAAAAATATTTGGCTTTTCGGCCACTGCAACAACTGGCTTCCAGGTGGTCGAGCAGACAAAAGCCAGACTAAAACCGAAACAATATACCAAAGTAACAAAAATACAAAGTACCCAAGCAGCAGCATTACTTTAATGGCTATCCTGGCTCTGACTCGATTTTCTTGGCCAAGGTAAGCAGTTGCGTGCCGGACATCCATAAGTTCTCCGTCCGTTGGCAATCCGGTCACATAGTCAGCCGGCCGTACAGGACCCACGTCGGCCACTTCCTCTTCCCCGCTGCCGCCATGAATGCATACAACACAGTTGACTTGTCAGCCTGTTAATTTGCTAAATAATTTTCGAATCCGCCCCGCCCTTTTTCGAACAGTAACTCAAGTTGGCACGCCTCCTTCGAGGAGCGAACGTGCCAAATATTCGGGATGCGGCTGTGTTTGGCCAAGTTCAGGGAAACTTCAAATATGTTGGGGTACCTTGAAGGGAAGCTGAGTACTCTATCGGGGATTTAGAGCTTATACGGGTGCCAATTATTTTAAAACATTACCTTTATGCTGATTTTAGATATTAAGTTGACTTACAATCGTTTAAGATAGTTCCGAAATGTTACAAAACCATCGGTTTTCTCAGGGACCTTGCATGATTATTTGTACAAACTCTAGTACTCATCCAAACCCAACTGTACCTTTACCTCGGCCACCACTGACCAAATCCTGAGCTTTGCCTAATTCGGAAAGGATACATCCTCTGGACAGGGGAGAAACTATTTATGATTTCCCAACACGATTCGTCCTACACCTTTACTACTCTTTCGTTTATTTGTTTGTCGTTTGCTGACTACGTGAGATGGTTTGGTTTGGTTTAAAAAAAAACGCACGAATCCCGTGTCCGGAGCCCAGTGTCCTTCACACCCACACACACTTGCACACGTTCATCAATTAGCGTTGAAGATTTAATTGTGGCACGTGTGAACTTAATTAAATGGCATTAGTTTGTGTAATTGTAGTCACGATAGAAACGAGCCCAAGAGCCCGGCCCAGCCTTAATTATGGGGTCCTTCGTCCTGCCCCCAAAGTGTGCAATTAAAGTGCAACTCTGGCAACTGCATTTGCATTCCAATTAATTTTTGAGCACACGCATGCGAAATGAAATTTTTTCGGTTAACTTTTGTTTGCCAGCGCCGAGGAAGGTGCTGCAAAATATAGTAGCAAAAATTGAGGTTTCGTTATTATTATTTCACCAGCACCCAGCCAAGTGCTTAGGAAGGGGCGGAGTGCCCAACTTTAGTTGCATTTAATTAGCATTATTGTCATGGCAACGGCAAAAACCATTTGCGGTGTAAATTAACTAGGCACCCATGCAAGAGCGAGGGAGCATGAGTTGATTACCCCCGAATATCCTTTGGAATTGAAACAATTTTAATTATATTATGCACAGGAATTGTTATTAATTGTGCCGGCAAATTACGGAGCTGCCATTTGGGGTTTGTGCGTGGTTCATTTCATCAGGTCAACTCATTTGCTGGCCACATGTTTCCGCTCTGCATTAAGGAAGGGATTTGTAGGCTGCACAGGAAGAGCCAGAGTTGATTGCACAAATGGTTAAATGTACTAAAATAATTGTACTACTGCTTCTTGCAGGCACTAAATCTTACACGTTTGCTTTTCCATTTGGGCAAATTGTTTGCTTTTGTAATAATAGGGTTGTGACACTGCATTGGGGATTTTTCAAAGTATCGAGTTTTAGGCAGCACGAACAACGTTTTGATAAAAAAAATATGTTTGAAACAATAAATGCAATATTGCGATATGACATATGCTCTTTACTAAAAAATCTCGAAAAACAACATCGGAAATAAAATGGAATCTAGGATGTCATAATACCTTAATTAAACATTATATATTTAGCTTTCAACAAATGGTGTCATTATAGTATGGGTAAATTATGGAGTTTGCTGGTCAATTAGGAAGCATTTAAGGTTTAGTTCCAAGACAAATGAACACCGTACAAGATCAATATTTAATTTTAGCTTAATTTGAGGAAAACGCTGTCTTAAGTAACCCATAATCCCCGTTTCACATTATTAGAAGGCCAACAGTTATTGAGTAGGGAAATTGCCAAACAATTTAACAATCAATTAGCAAGGATTTCCCAAGAAACTACATCTCCGACAAGCCAAGCTCGAACTCTTAATTAGTAAAACATAAATATTTGATTCCCAATCCAGTGGCCGCAAATGTTTTTCCTAGATCCAAAAACACGAAAATTACAAGCCGAAACACGAACATTCATTTTAAGGTTGGCTACTTTGCAGAGCTTACGGCTTATTGAATGGCAGGACTGCTCTGCTTCGTTCCGCTCCGTAGTCTGCTGCCAAAAACATGACCACTGAGAATGGATGCAGTTTCCCCGAACTTATTTATTTAACTGACATGTTTTTTGTTTCGGACAGCAGGAGGAGAGGGAAACATGCGGCGAATGCTAATCGGGCAATTTGTGCTGTATATGTCCGATGTGGAGCCAGTTGTGTGCGCTGGCAAGTACGTACGACTAGTTAAGCCCGAGCTCTGAAGAGGACTTTGGCCAAAGCCAGGGGGTGTGGCGGGGTCAACTGCAAATTATTATGGCAGCAAGCACGGCTGAAATAATAAACAATGAAAATGCTGCTCTAATTTCGGGTCATAATGCTCTAAAATTACCTGAAACGACAAACAACATTTTTCGGCCGGCCAAAGAGCCGGCTTATTTAATTCCGCGTGAAAGCCATAGCGTTGTTGTTTGAACCCCGAATTTTAGTGGAAACTCTTGTCACTGCACTTAAATAATGTAAATATAATTTGGCTGTTTGAACACATTTTATGCGCGCTCATGTTTTTGGCCAGGCCAAAATGCGCCACTGCCCGTTAGGGTTTTGTGACATGTTTTTGTGCATGCCCTTTTTTGGGCCACTCAGGCTGCACTCAGGTGACAATGCAACTAATTACAGTCAACAATGCGGCTGGTCCTATGGTCCTTCATACCCGTTCTCCATTACCATCGCCATCGCCATGTTAAATAAATCAGAAAGTAATTAAAACAACATGAAATGCGACTGTGAGTCGCAGTCACCGCTTCGGCTGCCGTTTGAGTTTCTGTTTCAGTTGCAGCTACAGTCACTGTTGGCTCTTCCGCTTCTGATTTAGTTTCAGAGTCAGAGCCAGTTCCAGCGGAAGCAGCACTTGCCTTCCTTGCATTGCGGTGCTACCCGTTTAGCAAATAAAACAGGGGGAAAGAAAGGAATCTGACTTCAGAAAGCCGAAGTTTATATATCCTTGCTAACTGCGAGGAAATCTCTGGGCCGAACTTGAAAGAGGAAAGCTATTAATCTCAATTCTGAAAATATTTTGTGTTGGTTATTAAAACTGCATACTGAATTTATTATTTTCATAATTAAAATGCCAATTTTGAAGATAAACCCTTTTGGTAAACATTATTTAATTGTTGGAAAATGTTGTATTCCTTGAAAATAAATGTTCTCAATATTTTATTATTAAGTAGTTAAGATTTTAAGTTGAATTCGGAATATTTATGATTTTTGGCAATCCCTGGCTTTTCAGGCAAATCTAAGTAGAAAAAAATGCATAACTACTTTAAAAAAGCATCAATTTCAATTCGGAAAACTTTTCTGGGTATGTTTTAATAAAGTTAACAAAACTGCATATAAGGAACAAAAATTTAAAATTTTAATTTTTTGTTCAAATTTTTAAAATTTTTATGATGTAACCCCTTATAAAATTTTGAAAAAAATAAAAAAATTTTTTTTCTTTTAGATGTGTCTTGATCGATTCGGCTGTTGATGCTTATCAAGAATATATATGATTTATGGGGTCGGAAATGACTGCTTCACTGAAATAAAAGCTTATAATTGTACTAATACAGAAAGAGCTTATATTTTGTATTACGTAATAAGTCTTGTTGTTTATGTATTTTTATCTAGATTTAAAACACTTTAACTATTATTTTATGGAATAAAAACTTTCGAGGAAACTTCAAAATATTAATACAATTCACCCATCAATAATCTGTCAAATAAAAAACAATATTTTCCATTCAAAGTAAAAGTGCTTTCCCCTGTTATAATTTTTTTAGTTCCTCAAAGTTTCTGGCAAAACTTATAATGTCCCTTCCAAGGGTATCCACAAAACAGGGACAACAATGACAACCATCGGGAAGTAGGAAGCGTAGCCACAATAACAAACACACAACTGGGAATAGAAGCTGGCAGGGAATGGAAGCGAGAATTGGAGAAAAAAGTGGATGCAAAATAAACTTAATTTACGCTTATTTGCGCTGACAAATGTTTCGAAGGAGTGCAACTTTTAATTGCAAAATTTATTTCATTTGCTCAGGCGAAGCAATAACAATTGCCACAACAGTTAGCCCGGCTAACCGAGCGAAATGTTAATTGAAACAAACTTTATTGTGTATCAGTTATCACCAGAAATCCCTTGATGATAGTTCCACATCACTGTCAGTTTTTGGTGGTGATAATTACGAGCAGCGTGGCACTCTGCCCGGGGCGGCCATACGTCATGGAAAGCTGTCAATAGAGGCACGATTTATGGCCCAGTTTAATCAGCATCCGGCCAGCACCATAAAATGCGAAATCATTTTTGCCATGGCTAGCACAAAGTTCTTCAAAGTGCCGAAGCAAGAAATGTACATTAGTTGAGGGGGAAAGTGTTCTCACACTTTTTGTGGTTCGTGTTAAACTACCCGGTATATTCTGTGGGTGCACAAGGGTATACTGAATTTGTAGTAAAAGGGATTCTTTGGATAATGAGCGATATATATTAATCAAAGTTCCTGATGTTTCAAATTCCAATTAGGTTAAAGAAGTATTTAAGCATATGAGAGATTATTTTGTCTTTTTTTTTAGATGCTGGATACGAAGGTACAGGTATTTATCTTGTGTTGTAAAAGCATTAAATTTTCCATTTGAATTGCATATTAAAGTGTAAAAACTATATTTGTCCTTTATAACAATCAGCGGTGTTCCTTTTCCATTATTTTTTGGGCCGCCAAAAACTATGAAATGCTTTTTACTGACTAAAAGGCCCGGTATTCCATGTTCGGATCTCACTTGCTCCATTTTTTTTCCATGCTCTTATGCCGCAGGCGGAATTTTCATTAAAGCATTTCTGATGTCTAATTTGCATATTTTTGCAGCTGGCCGAGTTGCATGCCGACACTCAGAGGCAGGCAAGTGACACGTTAAGCATTCAAAAATGGGGGAAAGTGATAGGGAAATGCGGGGTGGAAAAGCCGGGGACCAGAGGGGAGGAAAACACGAGCCAGAAGAGCGAGGGGACGGCGTGTTGCACTCGAAAGAAAAGTGCAAGCCGGTTTTTGTTGCCGCCGACGCCTTTCTCGGCGCTGATGGCCAGCTGTCAGTGGGGCGACGCCCCACATCCTTTTTCGGCTCAGATTTTCGGGGCCAGGACAAAGTGTCGAGTGGCAACACTAATTCGCATGCTGCCGGGAACAACAGCAACAGCAGCGGCTGCCAGTGAACATGCAAAGTGCACACACACACAGGACCAGTGTGTTCTGTGTCCTGTATCCTTTATCCTGTGTGTGTTTTTTGTTGGGTTTTCAGCTAAATTTGTGCCGGCGCTTTTTGCGCTCGCTTTTTGTTAATTTCCAATTTTCAAACCATTTCTGGTGGCCAGGGGAGGGTGTGTGTGTGCACAGCTGTGTGTGTGTTGTGTCTTCGGTCAACATTTCGTTTGGCTCATGGCATTAATTCAATTACTGTTTGCATATGGCCAGGGATCCCAGAGAGCGAGAGGGAGTCGAGAGCCCATGTAAGTTTCATCGTCCCGGCGCTTTTTGCTCCGCTTAAGCGGATGCAGCAGGGCACAGGATGAGCAGGATGCACAGGATGCCGGATACATGAGCTGCACACGCATCCCTCAGAAAGGAGAACCTTAAATTGCGGTTCAAATTAGACCAGAAATCTGCACAAAATTCCAGGAAAGCGTTTAAACTCTCCAACCTGAAAATATTCTCCGATTTGCTGGAATATTTCTTTTATCCTGTATCCTCTTTCCTTTTCCCCTTTTTCACTTCTAGGAATGTAGGCGGATGTACTCACCAAAGCCTTGGAACACATGACGTATGTGAGAAGGACTCAAGCCTAAATTAATTCCTCCTGATTGCGTTTTAAGGCCTATTTGGTTACGAAAATGTTTTCCCCTGTGCAGATCCTTTTTGACATATTCCGTTAGGGACGAAAGACGGATTGCCATGCACTTTGCGGCACTGAAACAAATTTCGCAAAAACTCAAAACCCCGACCGTTCACAGCGATCGCGACGCGTTTCTTTTCAGGCTTCTGCCGCTGCAGCCGTTGGAGCGAATGAGCCACCACCCGCCAGATGCTTGGCCATTTATAATCTGGCCCAGAAGTCAGAAGTGGTAACTGGTAACTGGTAACTGGCTAAGCGCCATCGCCGGACGATGCTATTGTTAGATATGCCCACCTGTTGGCAGTCGGTAAATGGCCAGAAAGGCAAGAGCGATTGTCATTGGGAGCGGAAAAGCCAGCGGAACGCTCAAACTAATTACTCCACTATCACAGGGCTTGTAAATACAGCGGAGGGTGAAAAAATGGGAGCTATAGGTGGGGTATTTCTGATAGTTTTTAATAGCTTTAAAGGCTATTTAATTATATATTTTACATTTACCTATTTTTATATTCTTTCAAAAGATGTTATATAGTTTTCATCAAATGACAAGTGTATCTAGATGTGTCCTTCTGTCCGCATAGTTTATAAGTCTGAAGGAACTGAATCGATGGGCTATATAAATAGGTGTCAAAGGAACAGTTTAAAATGTATCTGAAAAATAAAACAACAAATATAAATAGAAAAATCCTTTTAAAACGTAATACTTACTACTTGTATTTTTAATAGCAACTTCAAACATTAATTTATTTATATTTATTTGATTCATAGAACCAGCTTAGCCTTTTCC
Organism: Drosophila jambulina; assembly: GCA_018152175.1. Taxonomy (NCBI): domain Eukaryota; kingdom Metazoa; phylum Arthropoda; class Insecta; order Diptera; family Drosophilidae; genus Drosophila; species Drosophila jambulina. The sequence continues at coordinate 21,965,525 of JAECXH010000113.1, read as the reverse complement.
TATTGATGTACCCCCCACTGTTAGCTTCCGAGTAAGAAGGATAAAGCTGGACGTCACCGTGGCCGTCGTCATCGGCGGCATTATGTACCGAGAATATATACAACCCATATATTTATATATACATATATATAAGTGTGCAGCGGTGGCAGCTCACTGAGTAGTGGCAGCCTGCTTATCGCCACTCGCCCAGCCGACAGAGAGCGAGGGAGCGAGTCGGGAAGAGCCGACTTCTCCCACACTGCAGCGGAATATCCCGGCGCGCCGATAACATTTGAATTTTCGGCTTGATTTATGGCCATAACATGGAACTAACTCTCTGACATATCGGAACAAGCTACAACAAAAAGCGGGCACAACAAACGCTGACGCAGTCGACGAGATCGCACTTCGGAATCGAGTCATTATTGGCATATTCATGACTACTGGCTTTAGGTCTCAAAAATATTTTTCTGATTAGAGCCATGCTTTTGGTTGTTCGATTCGACCAAAAATTCAAACATTTTCGGCAGAATTAGCAAATGAGGGCTGATACCGAATGGAAGTTTTCAATTAATGCAATCGAAGAATTTCGGTTCTTGTTCGCTTTTCTCTCTTGTCAAAAACAAAGCCAATTCAATTGACAGTCTTTCATTGTAGTTGCCAATTTTCGCATAACGTTTTTCCTGCGTTTTCACCTTGGCTGCCGTGTATTTCATGTTTTCTAAACCATATTTATGGTCTTCCTCCTTAGTTTCGATGCCTTCTGCTTGGTTGATGCTCTTTCAAGGCTTAGGCTTAATGAATTTCATAGTCTATTTCAGTTTAGAAATTTAGGAGTGCTTTCGTTTATAATAAAATGGAAGGGCAACTAGAAATGGTGAAAAATGTAAATTGAAAATATGTAAAATTATTTTAGAAAGCACAGCTATCAAACAATTTTGTAGTATTACCAATATGTCTCAGATCTTGTTCTCAATTTACCAAGTGTATGTATTCCAAGAGCATTCCTCTGATGAAGTTCATCTCCTGCAGCTTTTCCTCATTTTCATTTCTCTTGGGGAGCAGTGAACATTTCTCATAGCTGGTCCACATATTTGCCAAGCGTTTGCTTTTGGGTTAAACGCTTTTATTGCATTCTGCAGATGCCAATGTGACGTTGTCGGTGCCATTATTGGCTCTGGCCGCGCCCCGCTGCTCCTCTGCTCCTCTGGCCGTCCTGGCTCCTGCTCCCCACTTACGATCTAATAAACTTTACATTTGTTTGGATTGCGTTTTTTCCCACTCAGACTGCAGGCTGATATTGCACTGCCTGGGCTGGGTTCTTCCGTTTTTTATGTGCTCCGTCGAGTGGTAGAGCCCTCAGAGCTTCGCTCCATTGTTGACTTCTTTTTAATGTCCTAGTCCTGGTGCTGCTCCTTGTGGCTTTTCGACTCTCTGTCGCTGCTCACTCATTTCGTTTTCGGACATTTACTTAGTCCATCAGGCCATCCCTCCGTCCTTCCGCCTTCCAGCTTTTCCGGCGACTTTGACATCTTAAAGTTTATCAAATAGTTGTGGCAACAACTTCTGCTTCAGCTTTTGTGTGTGTATGTTTATATTTTTCTGCGGTCATGCTTTGTGGTTTTCGCCTCGTTTCTATTTATTTATGCAGATCTCGGTTTTTCCATAAACTTTTGCTTTGTTTTCTGTGGAATGTACAGCAGGGTTATAGTTGAGGAGTTTTATATATTTTTCTGCTTTGTTTTTGATGAAGCAATTAAAAAGTATTACTTCGGCGGAAACCCGGGCGTATACGTAATTTCCGTCTGCTGGAAACAGAAAGCTCTAGGAAGTATTTTAATTGGAGTGGATTTTTTTAAGTTTTTCAAACGGATATAGTTCTAATTTATTATAAACCTATAAATTAATTTTGTAATGTAAATATTGCATTGTATAACCGGGCGTATGCGTAATGGAACGAGGTTTGGAAATGTTTTGATTTTGAAAATTTTAAATTTTTGTTGTATTCCTTTTTGTAGCTTTCCCCATCAGAAAACACATATTTAAATTAAATTTTCAAAGTAAATATCCTTATAGAGGTATATATCCTTAACTTCTTGTTAGAATAGCTTAGAATCCTCAATAAAGCCAAACAAAACAATGATTGTTCCGGGAAAACATTCCTGTTCTGCCACCCGTGAAGCTTTGCTTTAATTAATTTCCCGCTGCAGTTCGTCAGGTATTTGGATTACACCACCGGTGCCGCCAGCCCCTAATCAGCGTATAATCTATATGGGGAGTGACGCACATCCACACGTTCCCAGCCACAGTGGGAGCGGCGTCCAGGGGCAATCAAACGCCCACCGGAATGCGGAGCGGTGCACATGCCTCGGCGGAGCATAAATCACACAAAACTATTCCCTGCTCCGACACTTACACGGACGCTTATCGGGGCGTTTGGGCGAATGATTGCCACTGCCATTGCTACCCGATGTCTATTTTGCTATATAGATATCTATGCAATGTCGGCTGCCCTTCAATTTTATTCAATAAGTCCGTTTATGACTCCCAGCCACACTCCTCTATCCCCGCCCCATTGTAACTAATATCGAACATGCGTTTTAATTGAATTTCACGCGCTCCTCATAAAGTTACAGCGTGTCCAGTGCCAAGGGTTTTATGGCTGCTCTGCCTGTGTGTGGCTGGATATTTATATCTCCCCATATATATATAGAGTATAGCTGCCGTCTCCTTTAATTGCCTCGCTTCTTGTTATGGCGAATCGTAAAATCCGGCTCTGTTATTGCAGTGTTCCTAGTTTATAATAATAATAATAACAGTAATAATGGACAGTGACATCGGGGCGTATACGTTATGCGCTATATATGCGGCGAGAGCTTGTAAAATTAATCGAATAATGTATTACCCGGAATTGTTCATTAGCTTCTCTTTGCCCTCAGTTCGGTGCAGATATTAAAGGTCACCTACACTCCCTTTTTGTTTTTTTTTTTTTCGGATCGTGTTTGGTTTTTAATTACCAGGCGATAATTGCAATCGAAAAATTTGCTATCAACTTTGAGTTAGGGCAACCGAGAAGCTCGTTATCGGCATTTGATGACGTTTTTCTGGGGTGGCGATAAGCGGGGTGTGAGATTGATGTCGTCAGTTAGCTTCGCCGATTTTTTGCAATTTAATAATAGAAGAAGAAGTTTTCATTCCAAGTTTAGATATGTGTGAAGGATAGGAAGAAGGCTAGGTTTTTCTATTTTAGAGATAGTGAGCATATTAAAACTAATCACACTTATAATGAATAATTTTTATTAACACTATACTTTGTTGAATATTTAATTATTTATTAAATGATAAAATAGCTGAATGTGCCTTTGTCTGTAATAAAAAACGGTGGTTTTTATGCTAACTTCCGGAGTAGTAATAATAATAAATCACCTTCTAATCAGGTAATGGTTCCTGTACTTCCTCTCAAATATCATTTCCTAATTATTCTACCATAATTTATCCGGATGTCCACTTCCTATTCCGGCTCATTTCAAATTACAACTCTGCTCATTTGGGCCTTTATATGGCGTTTCCTCCAGTGATTTCTAAGCCACTCCAATTGGACTCGATTTCCCCTACTTGTGTTATCAAGTTCCTGGTCAAATTTTTATTCGTTTATAATGCCACCATTAGGGGCTAATTAGTCACTTAGCCATGTGCTTTCGATCCCTATCACTCCGCAAATATGCCTTCGGTTGACAGTGCTCCAAGAAGTGGGGGTCGTAAATTAAATTATACTAGTACGAGTTCGAGTAGCAGGTGATTTTTCTTGACTCAAGCTGAGTCAAGTGCAGGGCGGCGAAAAGTGAGTTGCCAGGCGGGAAAGTGACTGACAGCAGACGCGGCAGAGTGGCATTGAAAATTGTTTTACTACGGGGCCATTTACAAAACAATTACACTTATTTTTGCGCCATTTAACACCACTTTCCCCCGACTGACAATCCATCAGCGGCTGCTGCTCAGCGCCTCGCGGACGGAGCTCAGACGGAGCTCCTCGACTTCATTTCGTCCTGACAGCTTTGAGTGGAAATAAACCTTGGGGCCAGGCCAGGCCCTGCACACGCTGAGAAAGTATTGAATTAAATTTTTATATTTAAAAAGCGAAAATATGAAGGCAGTCTCTGACAGTTTTAGAATAAATCTTAAGCTGTGTGTAACATTTTACAAACATTCAGAGTTTGGGAAAAGGGCAAGACTTATAATTATATAATGATTGCATCCCAAACCTATATATAGAAATTTGTATCCCTTAAATTATTTCAGTGCATCCGTTTGCAGTTGCAGAAACGTTGGCCAACAAAGTCCTGCTTAGTATGCAGCTCAGGCAGGAGGAGAGGCAGCGACAGCTGAGGAATTGCAGACCTGCAATGGCAAGTATACAAAATTAATCATACGCCCCGAAATACCACGGCGTTCTCCTTAAACAATTTCGGATAATTGAAAGGTTATCTTCGCTGTGAGCAACTCGAGAGGCCAAAAGCCTTTCTGCCATTTTGTTAAGCCGTTCAGCAGATAAAGCTAATCAAGTAGGGTCAATATTTTATTCTTGGAAATGATCAGGACTCCGAATAAAGGTTAAGAAATTTACAAATTTACCTTTATCTTTCTCAATCATTTTTAATATATACCATTGAATGCCAAGACTGTCCCCCATGATACGCAAGAATCTTTAAACACCCAGCTCAAAATTATAAAGATTTCTATGCCCACGTTTTACAAGTTCAGTTTTCAGTTCTTAGGTTTATTAAGATGTTTCAAGAACAGAAAATTTAGGTAAATGTTATTGAAAAACAACCAAAAAACTCTGGTACTCTAGGGATGATGCTTGAAGAGGCTCTCCAGCCTCTTGGCATATCCCTGCTTCTGGCTGCTCTGCTCCTCGCTGGCTGACTGGACCTTAAATCCCTCGGCCGTTTCAGGAGCAGCCGTTGCCTCCGGTACTGGTGATTTGCCATCCAGGCATTTCTGGAACTCCACATAGGACTTGCTGGAGCGGACCTCGTAGTTGTGGGTGCAATCGGTGATGCAGGCATCGCGGGCGAACTCGTAAAGGGAGATTTCCTGCATCAGAGCTCCGATGTAGACCGTGGCATCGTGGGAGATGTCATTGGCCACCGTGGAGTGATTGGTGCCCTGGCAATGAAATACTTGGTTAGGTAATCATAGGGAACTAGGGACTTACTAAACTTACCTGGGCGGAGTAGCAGTTGAGGGAGTCCAGACTGTTGTTACTCTGGTCGCATTGGAGCAGGAACTTGCAGGAGTCGTACGTGTTGTTGCTCAGGGTCCAGACATAGGATTCGTAGCGCTGCAGGGTGTCCTGCTTGCCCGAGTCGAAATTGCTGGTGCACTGGTTGTACTCCACCTGGTAGCTGGTGTAATCGTCGTCAAAGACGCCCTGGTAGTACCCGAAGCAGGCGGAGGCCAGGGCGGGATTGTTGCGCTGCATCTCGCTGGTGGCACTCATGATCTCGAACATCTTCGAGGGTCCCGAGATCAGGCCGGGATTCGCGACGGAGGAGCCGATGGCCACGGCGGCCAGCAGGATGGCGATGAATTGGGCTTGCATGTTGCTTGCTCGACGGTTCGTTCGTAACTTGGTCAAAAGCGAGAAATTGGCCAAGTTTTTATAGGCCATATACCGCATTATTGAATCGCCATAAATTATCCGAAAGGTAAGACTTCTCTTATATCTTGCCGGTGATAAGAAAAATAATTAATATAACTTCCTTGCTTGCTACACTGAACAAAATTGCTCATAATAATTGTATGATAATCTTAAAATGCATTTTGATAATTATAATATTTAAAAGATATTGAAAATATTATATTGGTTTCAAAGAACTATGGTTATTAGAACCATTTGTGAAGCTAAGTTTTTACACCCTTGTAGTTTACCATTTATTATTAAAATCGTTCATAACTTTCCCAAAAATGCCTCAATTTCCTTTCTGAAAGCTTTTCAGTGCTGGGTTTCATCAGCACTAAAAATCTGCATAACGAATTAATCATTTTTTTAAATTAAGATTTTTATCAATTTTTGACAATTTTGACGATGTAACCCCTTACAAAATTTTCCAAAAATTTAGTACATTTTTTTTTCCACCGGGCACGGCTAAATCAATTCGCCTGTTGATGCTGATCAAGAATATATATGATTTATAGGGTCGGAAATGGCTCCTTCACTACTTTGCAAGCTTGTGACTCAATTTATAATCCCAAGATACATGAAATTTATTTATTAACTTGGGCTTAATTGATCTATTAAAATAATTTTGTTTTATTAAATATCCTTATATTTATTTTATGATTTGATAATACATTAGTCACTTCCATTATAAATTGTTCAAATATTAATCTTAAATGACTGAAAATTCGATATCTTACTTCTCAGAACAAAAATAAATTTATGACATGCTTTCTACGAACATTAAGACATAAAACTGGTCAGGAAGTAGATAACCTAATGCAATTAAAACTATATTCATAGGCTTATTTTTTCTCATATCTATTGGTAAATTTCTCTGAAAAGACACTCCAAATTGATCGCATCAAGTATAATACCAATTTATTGCCTATTTGTTTACTAACCTCTTCTCGACATTGCCTAAAGTCCGGTCTTATCTCGTCTGATTGGTTGGTTGAACTACTTTTAGGATGAAAATAAGATAACTTGCTTATCAGAGCAACAATTATACGTCATGGAGTGCTGATAACAATGCTTCTGGCCACCCTTATTCAGACATCATCCTTGCCCTAAGGAGGGTGCTGATAACAACAATTAATTACGTTTCATGATTAATAGGTGAATCATTAAGCTAATAATTACCTAGTTAAGTTTAACTTTGAAATAAATTTATTAATAGTAACAAAACAATTTGTATAAACTTGAAGCATTTATTAAGAAGATTGACACAGGTAAATAATATAATATCTCACCACGATTCGACACAGACTAAAATAGTTTTCTCCTAATCATCCGAAAAATAAGAGTAATTAAACCAGCATTTAAAAATACCGAAAAGAGGGGAACCCCACTTTTATTAAAATTAAGTAGTTTACCTTTGAAACCAAATTAAAAACTTATTGTTCAAAAGCAAACAAGAGGGCAAATAATAAAATGAATTTACTGAGAAATATTAATATGGTCAAAATATAAATAAACATACATGTACATATATCCATCCTCATTATACAAATGAAATATATGAAATATACATATTAAATCATTTATTTCATTAAGGATTCATTCATACTTGTTGCAATGCCTTCATTATGAATAATATTTTTTTTTACAAAGGGTCATCATGCCAATGGCGAAACTGAGTTAATAAGTTGGCTGACTAAATAAAGATTGGCGGGAATAACTTGATAAGATTATTATCAAAGAAAGGTCTAATGAAATAATGATATATGACATTTTAACGGGGAAACCCTCTCTAAACACACAATTTAGAAATCTTGAAGAATGTCGCAAATTTATGACTGACAAAATTTGGGCTTAATTTCCTCAAAGAACCTAATGAAAATGGGAAGTACATTCGATGTTTCTTTGGTTTCCGATAAGATCTTATCAAATCCTAGCTGCTAATATTTAATCAGCCAACTTAGATTCACCCATTTCCCCTGCCTTATTGTGCCGGGGCTCTCCCTTTTTCCATATATAGTATATTTTTCCAGACATTAAGGTGGCGGAATGTTGGGTTAGTCACCCTCACCCGAGGTACTTTTTTTGGCCAGACTGCATGGAAGGCTTGTGCCAACTTAGTTATCATAGGATTTTTTGCATTAAACACGTGCATATCTTCAGATATATATTTTCGATCCATCATTGGCAAGATATTATAAGTAAATATTGTTGAATTTTGGAGAGTCCGCATATTTTTGGGTCTATAAAAGCCATGCCCGTTTGCTAATTTAGTTTAGAAAGGTTGGAAAAATGAATTCAATGCATTCCTTCATCATTGCCATCCTGCTAGCCGCCTTGGCTTTCAGCTACTCGTCTACGAGTCCCAGGCTTTTTGAAGGACCCTCGAAGATGTTTCAGCTACTAAGTGCCGCCGGAGAGTTGCAACAACTAAATCCTGGCCTGTCCGCCCCCTGCTTCGCCTACTACCAGGAGGTCTTCAACAAGGAGTACGAGACTTACCGGGCTGCGTACAACGAGTGCGTCAATCAGTTTAGCGCTGGCAAGAACGGGGTCCTGGAGCGGTACGATGGTGTTGTTTGGAGTCTCGGCAATTCCACTTACGCCTCCTGCCAGGCCCTGATCAACTGCAACACCCGGAATAACAGTCTGGACTCGCTCAACTGCTACAGCAGTCAGGTAAACAATATTACCTGGAATTGAATCAGTTTTTTGAAGGTTGTTTTGCTCTGCAGGGCACTGACAACTCTCAGGAGGTGGCCAGCATTGCTTCCAATGCCTCTATTAGCTCCGGTTCCCTGAGCCAGGAGATCTCTCAGCTGGAGTACACCAGGGATCTGTGCACTAATACCACGGCCCGCAACTATGGCATCAGCTACGATGCTTCCTACGAAGAGTTCCAGAGCTGCCTTTCGGGCGAGACTTCAGTGCCTGTTCCTGCAGTCTAATCTGTTTTTTACCAGTCTCTATAACTTTAATAAATGAGAGAAGTTTTAGCAAAATAATTGTTGTGTTTACTTAAACTATTTTCGATTCTAAAAAATATTCAAAGTTGGTTAACGAGGCGTATGCTTTATTTCCATAGAATTATCTAGAGTTTCTAGATTCTTACTTTCTTGGAAGCTTCTCTGGTATCTCCCTTACTCACCACTTCAAGAATTAAATTACCTTTGTCTTGATTAAAAAATAATATTGACATTAGCCGGATTCCTGGAAGGCGATCAAGTATGAGATATATAATCAACGGAAATTTTGCACAAGGTTTCCCCTTTTTATGCATTGTTTGCAGACAGCAAAACAGGCCGAAATTGGGGGTTTGTCATTCGCTTTTTTAATTACCAAAATCGAGGTTATGCAAGCGAGACAGGCAGGGGAGTGGCCTAAGATAGTTATCAGAGATCTTGGCATTACCAATTAAGAATATAAATAATTTATTGGCAATCGTTCGGCGAGGGTAGTAAGGGAATGACCTCCCGATAACAATTTTTCATTCCCAGTTTTCGATTACCGGATGTTTACGCACTGCACAAGGAAACACAAGTAGCCCAAGTCCGGTCTGTAGGGTGATTGCAAGGCTGATAGACTCCTTATCAACGACGACGCGATATCAGAAAAGCCCCGGCGATCAATGGCAGTTCTTGATAATTTTTGGTGGCCATAAAAGCGTTAGCCGCTAGCCGGTTTAGACCAAGTTACGAACGAACCGCGAAACAAGCAACATGCATACCCATTTCATCGCCATCCTGCTGGCCGCCGTGGCCATTGGCTGCGCCACCGCGAATCCCAGCCTGGTCTCGGGACCCTCGAGGATGTTCCAGATCATGAGTGCCACCAACGAGGTGCAGCGGAACAATCCCTCCCTGGCCGCCGCCTGCTTCAACTACTACCAGGGCGTCTTTGACGACGACTACGTGGCCTACGAGGCGGAGTTCAACCAGTGCCAGGACGAGTTCGGAGCCGGCAAGGAGGGAGTCCTGGAGAAGTACAACCGCAATGTGTGGGAGCTGAGCAACTCCACGTACGCCTCCTGCAAGGCCCTGATCGACTGCGACCAGCGAAGCAACAGTCTGGACTCCCTCAACTGCTACTCCGCTCAGGTAAATGGAATTCACTTGATCTGTAAACCAGGTATTTAATTACAATACTCTTTCCAGGGTACTGAAAACTCCAAGGAGGCCTACAGCGTGTCTAGCAATGCCTCCATCACTGCCGGAAACCTGAACCAGGAGATCAACAACCTGGCTTACACCCGTGAACTCTGCACCAACACCTCGGCCCGCAACTACGAGACCCGCTCTGCCCTGTCCTACATTGACTTCCAGAACTGCCTGGCTGGCAAAACTGCTGTGCCGGAACCCACTACCACCACCAGGCAGCCCATCACCAGCGAGCCAACCACCACTGAGACCACCACCAGACAGCCCACCACCAGACAGCCCACCACCAGCGAGCCTACCACTACCCCCAGACCCACCGAAACTACCGATACTACCAGGTGGGAGCAACCCAGTACCACTACTAGCCGGCCCATCTCCACCACGGATCAGTCCTCTTCTCCATGGATAACTCCGACCTACCCGCCCTCGACCCTGTCGCCTTTCAGCCATGGCGGAAGCAGTGCTGAGGAGAAGAAGCAGTGGATGAACAAGCTGGACAACATTCTCAAGCACCTCCTCTAAGAAACACGAAGGATATTTTACAAATAAATAATTGCAATGAACAGTATTTATTCAAAAAACTTTGAAAGGGAAATTAATTCAGCCAAGGAATTATTTACAAGTAAAGAAAACTAAACTAGAATATAGCTTAGAAGAAATAAACACATACTAATTTATTGACGAAACTTTGAAAACGTACTCGTTCTATATAATTTTAGATATTAACTAAGGCAAAAAACACTGCCTGCAATATTATTCTTATCATGTGAATCAGAAAAGTCGTACTGATTGATTAGTTAACCTGTAAGTCCTGCTAATCTAATCAAAAACAAGGCAGTTAGTCATAGAGTCTACAGATAGGATAGCAATTACATTTAAAAATTTCCCACAAATTTCCAGGCTTTTCTTTCCAAACCGTAGGCAGGTACTTTTCCCAGTGACTTGTCAAGGTAATTGAAAGAAGGCGAAGGCTGTTTCGCACCGACAGATGGCATCCAGTGATGAAGTCAATCTGGAAACTCAAACGAGAAACTAAAACCCATTGCAACTTACTTAATTAAGGGTCCCTGGACCCGATCTCGGTGGTAAGCTGAGCAGGAAACCCAACCTGCGATGCAAATAAAACTTTTTGCATTTGCCATCAGTCGTCGTCGTCGTCCAAGTTTATCAAAGATCCGCAGGACACGATAGGGGGCATCAGGATGCGGATATAGAGAGGGCAAACATGTAAATCAGCTTGGGGAAACTTTTTGCCCCGAGGAGGACAAACAGGACGAACAAACAGGAGCCGGGGAGCACACTTTAAGGTACATAGAGGAGCTGCAGTTAAATAAACATGGGAGAGGCACTGCGTTTTATTCAAATTTAATTGCAGGTCCTGGGTATTGTTTGTGCAGCTTCCTGCCCGGCGGCCTTGTTGTCACTGCAATTAAAACAAATTAGAAGCCTCGCTGCCGGTAGGAGATTTCACTCGTTGGAGGAGCCAATAACTTGGCAAGGGTATCCTGCAATTCTGTATCCCTGCATTCCTGCATCCCTATGGCTTCTAACACGCACAAAGAACACGCAATTAAGATATGCAAATTAGAAGTTGTCCTTGTCCTCCACTGAGCTCCGATAATTATGCAGAGGCAGGCGACGCATAGGCGCTATAAACATGGCCGACTATCTGGCCGACTTGTATGAGTTTTTGGCCCAAAGTGAGTCATCGTGATGGAGTCTCTTTTGGGTTTAAATGTAATTATTATGTCGCCTGTAAATGACCGACAAGTGACTCTCCGATAAAGCTCAAGTGGACAGAGCCCGGGCCACTGGTTATGAGTTATTAGTCATAGGAAATAATCAATCTCTGCACAAATATTGACTTGTAAATTAATTGATAAGACCTAGGGAAATCCTTAGAAATAACAAAGTATTTGCCCTTGATGAATGCATGGGAAATGTGTGCTCTTAACCCGTTAAGAAATTCTTTTTCTTAGCAAGTTTGTAATCATTACAATCCTTAAAGCCACTGACTGCCTCAAGGCACGCTTAGGTTATTATAACTGAATTATTTTTAGGACACTAAAATTCATACTCTAGCGTTACAATGCCAACATGTTGTTGTTTCCTTATCAAAATTAATTTCTGGCCAATAACAGCTCGTCATGACGATAGAATTGGCTCGGGACTTGAGTATTTCCTAGGAATCGAAGTGGCAAGCAGACATTCAGACTTCACACGTGTGTCTTCCCCAGAATAAAGTACTCCAGGCTGATTAGATTATAGAGTCCAGTGCCATAATACCTGAGCTATCTGGACTTTTGCGTGGTTTTCCTATGGGATAACTCTTCCCAGAGAAAGGTATTCCTTTGGGATTTCGGGAATTGTATATACGCATTTTGTGCGATTCTGGGAAGTGTTGACATTGATGAAGTGCTAAAAAATGTGACAGGTGAGGCACTGGAGGAGAACCCTTGAGCTGCTTTTGCGCAAATCCGATTCGCCGGGGCGGGTCTCCAATGAGTGGCGTTATAAAACCGATAGGAATGATAACTACAACGCCCGACTTTTCGAGATAGCTCGCTCGATAGGCCAAATAAGCGAGGTAATAACATAGGCGGCAATAACATGCCGTTTTTTACTGGAAAACTAAGGCAGGCACACGCTTTTATGGACCACTCCACCCAAGTGCCTATAAATACTGCAGCTGGCAGGTGGATCCGCCAAAAGCGAACTAATCGTCGGCGCAACTACCACGCGGATCTCCTCGAGTTAATTTAATAACAATTGTATCAGTGATCCTTCGCAAAATGCAGTCCAAGCTGTGCGTGGTCCTCTTGGCCCTTGGCTTGAGCCAGATCCTGGCCGGTCCGGCTCCTTCCCTGCTGCTCACCCACCCGGAGACGAACTTCATGCAGTTCCTGATGCAGTCCCGCGACTTGGCCAACGATGGCAACCACGCCATAGATTGCCTCAACTACTACACCCCGCTGCTGAACGGGGCTGTGGAGAAGTACAATAACGACTTCAAGGCCTGCCTGGACGAGGCCACTGCGCAGGTGGAGGCCATCAACGATGACACCAGGGATAACCGCACCCTGATCGACCAGTCCGCCACGGATTCCTGCGCCGCCCTCGAGGTCTGCAAACAGCTGACCGCCGCCGATGCGTACTTCCAGTGCTACTCCGAAGCGGTAAGTTTAATTAATTTAATTAATTTAGTGTCCAAACTATTGGCCAACTTAAGTAAGTTCATGCGTCTATTATCAAGTACTTATGCTTGAGATTAACAGCAAGCAATCTTTTAGTTTGAAATCTTAAAAGACCCGAAGCCCACAGATACGAATTTTATATGCCAACAATAATAATATTTTTTTAAACATCATGCTGATATGCCGCATATAGCAACCGTTTTTTAGATAATTTCCAATTATAACTTTTCCTTCTCATCTTTTCCAGGGTTCCAACAATGCCAAGTCCATGTTCACCATCTCGGCAAATGCCTCTGAGCTGCTGGCCTACGTCCATGAGCAGGTGCGCCTCATCGAGGTGAGCGAGTTCGCTTGCACCAACAAGACCCAGAGGACCTATGCCGAGGACACCGCCGACATCTACGAATCGCTAAACCTGTGCTTTGCTGGAGCTCCCATCCCGACGGAGACTAGCTCGACGGCTGCTCCCGAAACCTCCTCGTCTCTGGATCCGGAGTCCTCCACTGACTCCTCATCCTCTGAGCCTGAGTCCTCCAGCACTGCTGAGCCAGAGTCCTCCAGCTCTGCAGCTCCTGAGTCTTCCACTGATTCCTCTTCTGCCGAGCCAGAGTCCTCCAGCTCCGCAGCTCCAGAATCTTCGACGGATTCCTCTTCTGCTGAACCGGAGTCCTCCAGCTCTGCAGCTCCTGAATCCTCCACTGATTCCTCGAGCGCCGAACCAGAGTCCTCAAGCTCTGCGGCTCCTGAATCCTCCACTGATTCCTCATCCGCTGAGCCAGAATCCTCCAGCTCCGCTGCTCCTGAATCCTCTACTGATTCCTCAACCGCTGAGCCAGAATCCTCCAGCTCCGTTGCTCCCGACGCTCCCGAGGAGGACTTGAAGCAGATTTACACTGGCACCAGCAACAAGAACCTTCAGGATATTCTGAAGAATCTGCAGAACTGGTTCAAAACTCAATAAGCCTGAAGTCTACTATTTATACATATAATCGAAGCAAATATAAAATATAAATATATATATATAAATTATTTATAAAAAAATGTATTTTAATGATCGTAACGGGGTGAAAAGTCCCTGGCACTTACTAACTAATTATTCATTGCTGGCAATGGCTAATAGTTACCCGAAAACAAATCTAGTTTTGGCATATTTACAACTTAGACTTCGACTATCACAAAATAATAAACTTAAAAAGGTACCCAGTGATTCACAAGCCACTAAAGATACCCGGCAAGTGCGAAGTGCGCGTTATCAATCCGCCTCGAAACTGCCAAGTACAGTGTTTACCGGCGCTTGACCAACTCATTGCTTGGCCAAGGAACAAACCAATTAAAAACGGACAGCAGATAAGCAGCCATAGAACTACTTCATATTGGCCATATTACCAATGCCAGATAGCCGGGCTATTTCCAGAGGTTTACTCAGAGAAAAACTTATTAAAAACTGAAACCAGATCGAATCGAATCTCGGCGCCGATTTTGGGAACCAGATAGCAACTTAATTAGCTTTTAATCAGCCTGATTTAATGGTCTGTCATTGAGGCCATTTTCGGGGTAGCTATAAAAATATGCGCCCAAGCCCAGTGGCCATCAGTTCGAACTCGAGATCCGTCGGAGTAATATTTTGAACCGAAAGAGCCATGAAGTTTGCCGTTGCTCTGTGCCTCCTGCTGGCCACCAGCGGATTCGCTTTGATGCCAAAGCATCCCGCTGACCTGGTCACCATGCTGACCCGCCAGCAGTTCGCCATGCGCCAGATGATGGCCGCTCCGGAGCCCCGGGACGACGCCTCCGTCAACGATTGCTTCAACAACTACCTCACACAGCAGACCAATGTGATCATGAACTACAACAAGGAGTACACGGGATGCCTGAACACCGCCGAGGAGGACCGCAACAAGCTCACCCAGGAGAGCGCCTCGGAGCGCGAGGATCTCATCTATCGCACCAACAACATGTGCACCAGCCTCACGGCATGCGACACCCTGCGCGACGGTCTGGACTTCTTCCAGTGCTACCGCGATGCGGTAAGTCTAGTGAAAAATATATAGATTGAGTTTGAGTTACTGAATCTGAATAATCTGGAATGTAAGGTACTAGAGTCTTGATTACGAAGGTAGAGTGTTAGGGAGAGTTCTTTACCCTTGGACACTCCAACGAGCAAGCAAAATTCTTCTCCACAGTATCAGATGGTAATTTATTTCAAGTGTTCTTTTGTTTATAGATAAATATCTGATTTAAATTCATAGTTTACATTCAAGTACCTTATTTATAAAATTTTCTGTAGTTAAACTCTTTCATTGAACTATTTTTAGTTAAATGTATTAACTTATAAATAGCTCAGAGATTGGATCATGAATGAAACCATATATAGAAGCCACTTAAAATATGTTCAATTTAAAGGAAAGCTGAAGAATATATTTATAGAACTTCTACATTTAAATAATACTACAACTAAATGAATTTCTTATCTGGAAGACTTTTTTTCCAATTTTATATGTATTACATATCCTCTCAATGGTTGTTAACGAGTGACATAACAAACCACCTTACTTAAAGTAGACGTCAATGAAAAAATAATCAAGATTACCTCTAAGATTTTCTAAAGTATTCAAGTACTCGTATTCTTTATAAGAATTCTAATTAAAAATAAATAACAATACTTTTATAATTGTTTTCTTTTTAGTCCAGCGACAGCTACAAGACCATGTTCACCCTGAACAGTGACTCCAATCTGGACTACAATCGCATCAGTGCCAGCTACAGCGTAATCGAGACTGCCCTGACCACGTGCGTGGATGAGGCTCGCGTCACCTATGCCCACGACATGGACACCTGCGATGAGAGCCTCACCGTTTGTCTGAACGGAGGCGTGGCTCCCACGGATGCTCCCGTTAGCACCACTCCTGCTCCGACGACTGCTGGTCCCACAACTGCTGGTCCCACCACTGCTGGTCCCACCACTGCTGCTCCATCTACTGCTGGACCAACGACAGCTGCTCCCACCACTGCTGCTCCATCTACTGCTGGACCAACAACTGCTGCTCCGACCACTGCTGCTCCATCGACTGCTGGACCAACGACTGCTGCTCCGACCACTGCTGCTCCATCGACTGCTGGACCAACGACTGCTGCTCCGACCACTGCTGCTCCATCGACTGCTGGACCAACGACTGCTGCTCCGACCACTGCTGCTCCATCTACTGCTGGACCAACGACAGCTGCTCCCACCACTGCTGCTCCATCTACTGCTGGACCAACGACAGCTGCTCCAACCACTGCTGCTCCATCTACTGCTGGACCAACGACAGCTGCTCCAACCACTGCTGCTCCATCGACTGCTGGTCCCACGACTGCTGCTCCAACCACCGCTGCTCCAGGTACCACTCCTGTGGTGACTACTCCGGCGCCAGGAAGCACTCCCGTCGTGACTACTCCGGCGCCAGGAAGCACTCCCGGCGTGACTACTCCGGCGCCAGGAAGCACTCCCGTCGTGACTACTCCTGCTCCCGTGACCACTGCTGCTCCAGCTGTGACCACCGAGGCTCCGATCAGCACCGCTGTTCCCACTACGGAGCGTGCTCCCGAGGAGGACTTGGGCAGGTCCCTTCCTTTGGCCCAGAAGGGAATCTGGAACCTGATCAAGCGCTACATCTAAATTCAAGATCCGATAATACGAATTAACTTTTATTTATTGCATTAAATTTGAATTGTCACAAGAAAAAATATATTTAAATATATTTAAAGTCCCAATAAAAACAACTACTTGGAAAGCGTAGAATACTTTTAGGTTCACAAGAGAATTGATTGTTTAAAAAGGGTACAAGCAGGGGCGGAGAAAATATTCCCTATAAGGGGCTTATAGTTTTGTGAAGCTTATAATTATATTAAGTATTATAAATAAATTGATGTAGGTAGGTAGGTAATTATATCAGAACTAGTGACCTTCTATTCATGATCACCCGATCACCCCCAAACCCACGACTCTGCACCTCAGGAATGCCCTATCGGGAATTATTGATAGATTAGCTTCAAACTAAATACAAAACATACAGATTAAACAGCACGATGGGTACTTTTCAAACCCCTTCAGACCCCTGAGGCCCACGTCGCTGCTCGAGAGGAAGCTCTTATCACTGATAAGTGATAGTTTAATGACATATCTCGCGCGTTGGAACTGGACAAGCGCCAGTAGCCGCTGGTCTACTGGGCTCTACGCTGTGAAAAACATACTGAGGGAGTGAGAGAGGGAGACCAATCGGATCAGAGGGCTTCGAACCGACGACACTTGCAATCAAGGTGCACGCAGGCAGATAAGTGGAGCACCTGAACTTGTCGTAAATCGCCTGGCCTTCGGCTGGCCAATAAAGCCGAGGGCTTCGCAAGTGTGAGTTATTAGGAAATGATCAATTAGTCGAGCGGCACTCTCGAGGGGCGTTGTCGTTGTTTGGGCTCGTCGAAGCATTCGAGATCTGTGGCCAAATGGAAACGCCACGCCACATCGCAAAGTCGGAGGAGACGCGTTGTCGCCTCTGCTGGCTGCTCGCCATATCGCTGTTTCACTGCCTCAGTGTTGGCTCCTCGGTGGAGCTGAAGGAGTGGCCCACGGCCATGCCGGATCTGGGGATAGACGACTGCCACGATGAGTTCACGGTGGCGTGTGCCAATGCCTCTTTGGCGTACTCCGCCAGCCTGGAACTCTGCGAGCTGCATGCCAACGAGACCATAGTCGACTTGGAGGTGGACGTGGAGCTGGAACGAATGCAGATCGAGCTCGGATCGAGTGCGGTCTGCGGGAACTTGCGGTTCTGTGATGTCTTTGAGGATAATCTGGAGTACTTCAAGTGCATTAGCGAGAATGTAAGTCACTGAAAGGGAAATTGCTACGTTATATAAGCTATATATACATTACGAGTTATCCCTAATTATCCTTCTCCCCCAGAGTAATCGCAACCTGGACATCCTGACCGAAATAAACTACAATGCCACCCATGCTTATACTCGCATGCGGGAGGATTACAATGCCTTGCATCGAACCTTCCTGCTGTGCGGCCTGGAAGCCCAAAAGGATTACATGGAGGACCTCAGGGAGGCACACAGGGAACTCAGCCAGTGTCGATCGGAAATTGATGAGCTAATGGAGTAAATAAAGCTTATCTGTTGTCATGTAAGCATGAAGTAGGGGAATAAAGACCAGCTATAAAAGCAAGAATTCTACGAATTTAGATTAGACTCCTTTGTAGTTTTAAGGCTCTACTTGTACTTCTAGCTGTCTCTCAATAAATGTAATCTACCTAATAATATTTTGATTGACCTTTTCAAATCAAAGATTATACAATGTAGATATATTTTTTTCCTTAATGCGTTTCGTTCTGTTGCAGACATTGATCCAGTGACTGGAAGATCTTATCTGTGCCCTCTATATAAGTGTCTTCCGTTCGATTGGTGCACAAATAATGTTCCATTTCAATGCTGCTCATGTGCTTATTGAGGATCAAAGCCTGCTCGGAGGCATTATAGGATATAGTGTAGACTTTGGTCAGCTGCAGTTTGGCCTGGAGGAATATAAGAAATATTATTTACACCCTTAAAAAACTCCACTCACCATTTTAGCGAAGCAATTGAAAAATTCCTGGGTATCTGTCAGGGTTAGGCAGTCATCGATAAAGTCTGTTATGCCCAAAGCTGCTTCCCGTATATCCTCCTGAGCCACACTGGCCTGCAAAAGCACCGATTGCTGCTCACTGGAGGCCTTCTTTTGGCAGTCACTGTAACCCTGCGACCAGGTGGCTCCCTCAGTCTCCAACTCTGGCAAGTATCGGGCGAAACACTTCTTGGTATTACCCAAATTGGAGACAGTTTCCTTGCCCAAATCCAGGTAATGACACAAGCTGTTCAGGGCACGCGGCTGCTCAGCCCAGGTCTGTAAGGTATCTGTTAGAATTATATACGTAACAATATATCCAAGTTACCCCTAGGGCCAGCAGGAGGATGATGGTTATGGCTGCTTCCATGTCCGACGACTGACCGAAAAGTCAACCCAATCGGGGCGAAATTTCCACGTAAAGTGGCCCAAAGTTGGTAATGTAATCTGACATTGATGCATGGTTTGTTTATAGGCCCGCCGTCCCTTATCGCTGGGTTCCGTCTGCAAATATCGATCCAGTGGCTGTCAAACTGGACGGCCAGAAAGGTTGGCATACTTTTGGCCCAAGCATGCGAAAGTTTCCCAGCGAGAAAGTCGAGCGAGGCAAGTTTGTGCCTGTCCCCGCAATTAATTACCTCATATGATATGCCAGAGATAGTGGGGGTCTTGGGAAGTCGTTACCCAATCGTTACAGCAATCGATTCCATTGGATCGTGAGCCCTTAAGCCGTCTGGGGATTGTCTTTGACAAGTTCAAAGAACCGCTGGAAAAGACACCTTCCGGTGGTGGGCCCTCTTGGCCCTTATCGCTATCAGCTTTTGACCCTGACTACACGTGAATGGCATCGATGTGGCCAATGGAATGGGAATGGGAATGCACATGCAAAGCAATTTGTGGGTCTGGGCATTACGCATGCCGCCTTAATGCTACCTAATTGATCGCCGCCGCTGGCCGACGGCGTCGCGCAAAAAATTCACCAAAAATTCACATTCACATTGCCCCGAACGGATCAATCATTCGCCCCGTGGGCCGGAGTATATAAAGCAAATGGGCCAGTTCTCCGGCAGCGACAGTCAAGATCCAACCGCCAGCGAACGAAACGAACATGAAGCTTCTGTGCAGCGTGCTAATCCTGGCCAGCGTTCTGGCCGCCGCCAACGTAAAGTCACCCTGACACACCCTAGCCGCTTTTCCGGTTGTAACGACTTCCGTTTCCGTTCCGTTTTCGACTTGCAGGCCAAGCCCAACGGTCAGCTGCAGATCCAGAGCGCTCTGGACCAGTATCTGGTGCATGCCCGCAACCTGGACACCATTGTCTCCGCGGACGTGACCACCCAGTGCTTTAGCCTGTATCTGCCCATGCTGAACGAGGTGGCCGCCACCTTCTCGAGCTCCTACCAGGCCTGCATCAGCACGGCCAACGCGGAGACCGCCAACCTGACCGCCCAGGCGGAGCAGCAGCAGAAGGTCTACCAGGGCGAGGTCTCCACCCTCTGCAGCGCCTTCGCCGCCTGCGACAGTGACAACGACACCACCACCTTCTTCAACTGCTACGCCAGTGCGGTGAGTTGTCCAGGGATCTCGATAATCGTACATTAACTAATGGTAATCCCTTGATCCCCTCCAGGCTGAGGGCGATGTATCGGTGATCTACGATATTGCCACCAATGCCGCCAGCTCGGCCAGCACCCTGAGCATGGGCATCAAGGCCATCCAGGACACGGAGTACCAGTGCACCAACACCACGGAGAGCAACTATGTCCGGGATACCGCCGCCACCTACGATCTGCTGGATAGCTGCCTGAAGTACGGCGTGCCCACCACCTCCACGGCGGCCCCCTCCGCTTCCAGCCCCGTTGCTAGCTCGAGCGGGGCTCCTTCCACTGATGCTACCACTGTTGTGGCGGCATCCTCCTCCGCCCCAGTGGCCGTGACCACCGCCGCTCCAGCCACCACCGCTGCCCCAGCCACGTCGGCTTCTGCCTAGAAAGGAATCACTTCAGCAGTTCAATTCCAAGCACTTCGAAGCAATAAATGAGCATTAAAAATTATTAGAGGTTTTTCTAAGACTTTTTTCGGAGAATTTGTAAAATTTAGTTATAAAACCTCTTTTAGTATGTAAAAGTAATCACAAGAATTTGGTTGGTAGGCCCACAACTTGAGATTCTTCTAGAAATATTGTTCATTTTAAGGTTGTTATTCAACGGATGATAACTTTCCAAGAATTCTGAACCAAGAAAAATTCTAAACTGCTTTGAAAGTGAACATTTTGTGAAAAGTTTATCTTTTATGAATATATATTTATATTTTATGATTCGGATTGATTTCATTTCAAATTTTTAAAAATATTGTTCATATTAGATTCCAAGAAAACAGACACCCACAAGGGGGCCTTACACATAACCGGACATCTAGACATCTCTAGACATCTTTTATTTCTGAATTCCGTTGGAAAGTTTTACCATTATCGTCGCTGACCCATGTTACACCTTTCGTCTAGCTAAGTAGAGAGCGGCATAGAGAGT
This sequence comes from Drosophila jambulina, assembly GCA_018152175.1. Classification (NCBI taxonomy): domain Eukaryota; kingdom Metazoa; phylum Arthropoda; class Insecta; order Diptera; family Drosophilidae; genus Drosophila; species Drosophila jambulina. Next base: position 21,944,340 of record JAECXH010000113.1, on the reverse strand, counting down.
ACCTATGGCTCTCGCTGTATGTATTCGATCCAAGGTGGCCTTATCGGCGATACATTCAATTATCTCCCGAAAACGGCGGCTGGGTTGGCGCTTTAAAGTGTGTGCACACACACGGTGTTGTGCTCAGTCGTTGTCTGTTCTCGGGCCATTAAGCACACGAACATGGAATCCCAACGCGTAGTCGCAGCAGTATTTGCCGTTCTCCTCGCCGGACTTTGTGTGCTTCCTGGACAGAATGTAGGGGAACCCGGAGGAGTTTAGGGATATATCTAGGGGGAAACTAAGTGGGAAGACCCCAGCAGTTGGTGTAGGATTTTATGGGGCTAATGTTGTTATTTAAATTATAGAGAAACTTAAAATGATTGTGAAATTAAGGCAGTTATAAGGAGTATCTCTGGAGTAACCGAAACTCTCTTTATTTATTCCTATCCAGGCGGCGCCCGTTCAATGCAATAGTGACAATGGCATCCAGGTCTCGGGGAATGGCTACCAATCGCAGACGCAGACTGGACCCGGCTGCCAGTCGCAGAGCTCCGAGAACGGTTCCCAGTCACAGTCCCAGACGGGCAGTGGCACCCAGTCGCAGACGCAGTGCAGCGGCTCGGATTGCGGCGGGTTCTCTTCCTTCCCGCCTTTGTTCACCATGAAGCCCTTCGAGCCCTTTCCCTCAATGGAGCCTTTTAAGCCAATGACGCCTTTTCCACCTATGCAGTGGAAATCTTGGGAGCTTAGGAGTGCCCAGGAGCAGCAGCAGGTCTAAAAGAACTTTTAATTTGCCTGGATAGACTGTTTCTGAATTTTTAAGAAACAAAAATAAATATAAAGTGTTCAATTTTTCAGTTATTAATGTTTTCCCAATATTCACACCCTTGCAGGGTAATTTTAGTCAACAGCTTGCAACGCAGTGAAGGAGTCATTTCCGACCCTATAAATCATATATATTCTTGATCAGCATCGACAGCCGAGTCGTTTTAGCCATGTTTGGAGGAAAAATTTTTTTTTTAATTTTTTCAAAATTTTATAAGGGGTTACATCGTCAAAATTGTCAAAAATTCGAAAAAAATTTTAAATTTTAAAGTATAATATTTCATATGCAGTTTTGTTAGCCCAATAAAAACTAGCACAGAAAAGTTTTCCGAATTGAATTATGTGCTTTTTTGGCTTAGTTATGATATTTTGAAACTTTGAACCGTCACAAAATTCTATTATAAAAATATCAATTTAAAAGTTTCAGATTGCGGATATTTTTGATCTTTTGGTGCTGTCTGAAAGCCAAAAATCGAATAATTGGCCAATTTAGTATAAGACCAAATTGAAACTAATATAAAAAAGGCCATCCATTGAAATTAATGGATTTTTGGCTTAGTTGCGATCGATTTTCATGATCCCATTGCAAGGGTAAACAAACTTTGCTTTCCCCAAGTCAGCTTCCCTTGTGTGTTATTAAACTGACTTTTATTCAAGACTTTCCAGGTGAAAGTTAGCCTACCAAGTAGGCCTTAGACCCTTCAGTCATCCCTCGCCTCTCATTGTACCTGGCCGCTTGTATGGGAAACTTCGTAAAAAACCTAATTCCAATTCCGAACAAAAAAATGGGCGACGAAGAGAAGCCAGCTTTGGTCTTGGACAACGGATCGGGTCTCTGCAAGGCGGGCTTTGCCAGCGATGACGCTCCATGCGCCGTCTTTCCATCGATAGTCGGACGACCACGTCACCAGGGCGTGATGATTGGCATCGGCCAGAAGGAGTCGTATGTGGGCGATGAGGCCCAGTCGAAGCGTGGCGTCCTCACAATCAAGTATCCCATTGAGCATGGCGTGGTGACCAACTGGGATGACATGGAGATGATCTGGGAGCACACCTTCAACGATGTGCTGCGCGTAGCCCCCGATGAGCATCCGGTTATGCTGACGGAGGCCCCGCTGAACCCGAAGGGCAACCGCGAGAAGATGACTCAAATCATGTTCGAGAGGTTCGATGTCCCGGCCATGTACGTGGCTATCCAGGCCGTGCTGTCCCTGTACGCCTCCGGACGTACCACTGGCATCATTCTGGACTCTGGCGACGGCGCCACGCACACCGTGCCCATCTACGAGGGCTTCTCCCTGCCCCATGCCGTTCTGCGCCTGAATCTGGCCGGCCGGGACTTGACCGAGTACCTGATGAAGATCCTGACGGAGCGCGGTTATTCCTTCACCACCACCGCTGAGCGTGAGATCGTGCGGGACATCAAGGAGAAGCTGTGCTATGTGGCCCTGAACTTTGAGGAGGAGATAATAACCGCCGCCGCGACCGGTTCATCTCTGATGAAGTCCTACGAACTGCCCGATGGCCAGGTCATCGCCATCGAGAATGAGCGCTTCCGCTGCCCCGAGGTACTCTTCCAGCCCTCGATACTGGGCATGGACTCCTGTGGGATCCACGAAATCACCTACAATTCGATCATGAAGTGCGACGTGGACATACGAAAGGATCTGTATGGAAACACGGTTCTCTCCGGCGGCACCACCATGTTCCCGGGCATGGCCGAGCGCTTGCACAAGGAGATGAGCGCCTTGGTTCCGTCCAACAGGAAGATCAGGATTGTGGGGCCGCCGGAGCGCAAGTACTGTGTGTGGATTGGTGGCGCCATCCTGGCCTCGCTCTCCACCTTCCAGCAGATGTGGATCTCGAGGCTGGAATACGAGGAGATTGGGCCCTCCGTTGTGCACCGCAAGTGCTTTTGATTACTTGAAAAGTTCTTAAATTGTTATTGTTTCTACTTTTACAAGAAGGTTAACGGAAATTTCAGTTTTTGTTTGGGATTAAAATTAATTAAATGAATTAGTCTTGGGCTTTATTCTTATCAGAAAATGTTAACAAAAAAGTAAACAAAAGTATGTAATCTTCCACATTGATGGGTTTTAAACCTTGTACAAAAAAACAATATCTAGTGTGTATTTCAGTAGAGTTTCTGGGAAATATAAATAAAATAAAAATTATTTATTTCTAAACGAGCTGAAAAAGTGAGCAATAGTTTTTGATTCAAGCTTCTATTTAAATGCCAATAAATAACACTTCAGTCTACCAACTGTCTGGCTGGCTGAGATCTCTCACACTTTGAGGTGACTCATTCATCTTGATTTCGCTGTTCTTTATATTTATATTTTATTTACACTTTTAGTTGGTCATTAGCAACGTGCTGTTGAAAATAACTGATTAGGCTGCTGGCGAGGCATTAATGTTCTGACGATGAGTTGTTGTGATTGAAGATTATCGCATTGAATTGTTAAAACGGGTAATCAACTCTCTTGGGAAGCCATGAATTGATAGAGAAAAGCAAGCTAAAGAATTAACACACAAAAAAGGAGTGATTTGTATAATAATATAAATAGTACAGTACTTTGTTGATTTGTTGATGAAACAGGCTGTTTTCGACTTTTTGCCTTTCGCTCTGCCTTTCACATATTTTAAAGTATGGATCCCGCCATGAGCAAAATGTGCGGAAAAGTCGAATCTAGGAGTTAATTGATTTGATAGAGGCAAAAACAATATTTTGGTAAATGGACAATTAAATATAATTGCATTAAAGATAAAGTAAAATTAATAACAAGTCTTGCCGATCTCGTCATGCAACTGACAAATTCTCTGAAAAATTCGGTGCCTCTCGGTAGCTCTAGCTCTATTTCTCTCTCTCTTTCTATTCCATGTCTCTAATTCTCTGCGTTTTCTGTCTCTCTCTATCTCTCACTCTCTCTCTCTCTCTCTCTCTCTATTTCTCTGTCTCTCTCCATCTCTCTTTCTCTCCAACTCTCTGTCTCTCAATCTCTATGTCTCTATCTCACTCTCTAACTCTCTCCCTCACTCACTCTCGATCTATCTCTCTCTATCACTCTCGCGCGCCTATAAATAGAGGCGCCTCGCCGCAGCAGCCTCAGTCTGTCCGCGGCTCTCCACCCGTTCACCCAACTAGTGACCATCTCGCGTTTCGCCGGAACTGTGTTAATAATCCTGTGTTAAAAATTGTGTTAATAACGTCTGCGCCTGAAAGGACTTAATCATTGATGAATCTCGGCCAAGTCTGCGGTGTGGCGATGAAAGACACCTGAGAGCTCTCTACTGCGGGTAAGTCCGAACCAAGACTATTTTCCTATATTCTATATATAAATATAGCACCGATCGTTAAGCTCAAAAAATATAGTTATTTATATAAAGCTAATCATTGGTTATAAACTATAAGTTAACTATTTTATTATTAGCTTCTATGGCATGCCGCTGGGATGGGTGGTTATATATTTCTCATATTGATCTTGCGGGCTACACTTTGTGTATGATTGGTTTTGTGGAGGGAGGAGAGGATTTTGTTCCTGTTTCCTGGTGGGTAGGCTAGGAGTTGGATTGGGTTTTTGTGGGAAAAGTATGCAGAGGGAAAAACAATAGTTTAGAACGTCTGCTTATGAGCACCGGAACGATCTCGCAGATCTCGTCTATCAGGTCGAGCATCATGTTGGATGCCATTGGATTTGGGTTGCTAGCTTTATTCTTGGCTGACCCGGTGGGTTCGCTAAAGGTGTCATGGGTAGTGGTGCCACCAAGTTCCTTCCTTAAGGGGACATAGGAGTTCCTTGGGAATGGACTAGGAGCTGTCTAAGGCAGGCGCAGCCGCCAGAAGGCATGCCAAAAGCTTAGGGACAATTATTATTCTAAAACGAATTAGCAATGGGAAACCAAATATTGTTTTTCAAATATTTCCGATTACCAGCAAAGTATGACCGCATCGAAACAGATTTAAGAACTGGATACCGTGCTTTACTAAAATAATACATTTTATTAATATGTATACCAAACAAAATCAAAATTTAAAGCAAATAAATTCAATATCCACCATATTTCTATATCCTGCAAACATGTTCATCCAAAATGTCAGTATTCTTCAGCTTCAACTTCTGGGCTTATCACTTAAATCCCTTAGATCTCAGCGCCAGAAATAATGATGAATGTTCGCCCAAGTCTCGTCTGCGGTTAATGCAATTTTTTGTTTTCCTGTCACTTTGCCGGCGCTGTCGCTGCTGCAGATAAAACTTTTATAATGCGCCCAACTTTCGCCGAACTGTGTGTTACCTTCCGTGGCATTGTGCCGGATCCGGCAGCCTTGGGCGACGTGTGCAAGTAATTGTGGCAAAAGGCAAAGGCGCCACAATAATCAACGGCAGCAGGATATCGTCAAGCGTTGACGCTGATGCCGCCGCTGCCGCCAGCTGGCTTTTAACTCATTTTCTGATTAAAATCAGGGCCATTAAGCGTGCCAGCCCGAATCGGACTAAACTTTTTTAATGGCCCTGACAATAGTTGCCAGCTCCGGCTCTGGCTCCGGCTCGAGCGCCAGTTCCCTTTCTGATCCTGCACTGCGGCCGCAAAAGGACGCGCGAAAATTGGCGCCTGCAACGAACGACGCTGGTCACGACACGACAGGGTGCAGGATTCGGTGTAAAATTAAATTAAAACTGCCAAGGCAGAACGAGTTGTGCACGGAGAGAAATTGTCACTTTGCTAGACTCGTGTCTTATCAGGGGCTTAACATTCTCAGCATATCACCAGCTGATAATTTTAAGTTGGTTAAAGACACTAAGGTAACACAAGCATGACCTGGGCCAAGTTTAAAAATATCCCCCGATAAGCTGATAAACATTTTTTATGACATATATTTTTTGTTGACTTTATTTACTCATGCAGTGACAGCTAGCATGGCCTGAGCTATATTTAAATATTACGCGATTAATTAGTATCACAAAGCATGGGTTCCGATATGAAGTATTTATCATTTTATCAGTGATAATGAATACTTCATGTATTTATTATCTTAATGAGTGGGGGTTTTTAATAGGAGCTCTCTGATATTAATAAGAAAAATATTTATGGGGCAATGACACTTTTCTTCGACTGAAAACATAAGTTAAAGAGAATTTTTATGAAAGGGTTTTTTAGAAAGGGGTTTTACTTAACAGATTCTGAAAAAAATATTGGGGCAATGGCACTGCATATATCACTTCAATCTACATAGCAAGTACATCTATTTAGAATTAATACAATATTTATTATAAAGGCTTAAGCTAATTCTGGTTTTTAGTTAAGAAAGAAAATTGGATAGTGTGATTCACAAATTATTTGAAAAAATTGGAAACTTTACTGAGTCTTCCATTTCAAAAATAAGTAAAGTTAAATAAAGAAAATTTTGTCGGATTACTTAATAAATATGACTATGTTTTGCTAATTTTTCCCTGCTTCCATTAATGATTAATTAATAAATTATTAATATAAATTATATTTAAGTACACTTCTGATTTTCTTGCCGTGTGGGGTAAAAAGCCAGTGGAAAACTGTGAAAATATTTGCGAGCCTTCAAGAACAAGCAGGACCAGATGGGCGATAGTGGGAATAACAGCAGGTTGGATGGGAATAAAGATGGGGCTGAAGATGGGGATCAGGAGCACCAGGAGGAGCTGGGGGAAGACTCTCAGCGCCAGCTGTCAGCGGCTGCCAGAGCAACGATGTCAATTAGTTTTTGAAACGATGCTGACCTCCTTGGGCTGACTTCGGCCTGCTGCCCCGCCCACTGCTCGTCCTTGTCCTTTGGCCAAGTCAAGTTGGCTTTAAGTTAATTGCACAAGATTTCACTTTGCACTTGCAACGCGGCTGCCGCGGCTGCTGCTTCCGCCTCCCTCCACGGCGCCCCGTCGCTGCCATTTTTTAATCAAGTTAAAAGTTATTTTTAAATGGAGTGCGAGCGAAATATGCGAGCGCAATGCAAATATCACAAAGGGCCGCTGTCTGCGGCTGGAAAAAATATTTATGTACTGATTATTTTATGTGGCATTCGAGGCCAAATTGGTTTTGCCATTCGACTGCCCCCGCCTCATTAATGCATGCAGGCGGGCGGGTGTGTATTTTTAACTGTTTTCGTCACATTTAATTTGTGCGAAATTCATATGCCAAGCGGGGCTTTCTCTTTTTTGCATTCACAGTCGATCGAATTAATTACGGACGGGTCGTCCTGTATTTATCTATCAATTCAATTTATTAAATGCAAAGTATTTGATATCCACACGCTTGGACAGAGACTTTGCTGAGGTTTTTCAATTTGTTAATGAAAATGTACGGAGGCTTTGAAGGTTACGCCATATTTTTATTTAATTAGGGTAAGTATTCTGGCATAAGAAAATAATTAAATGCGGATTTAAAATGATCATATGTGGGTTTCAATATGTTAAAGATGTGAATGAATATTTTTGCGGACTTGAAATTTAATAAATTGATTTGATTATTTATTCTGAAATAATACAATCTATAGAATGTTCTTCATCTGAAAAGGAAGTGTTAGTTTCTAGTCTTTTATACTTTTCTATTCAGGTATTCTTCTCTGAATTCCTGTAGTAAACATTCTTAATTTAAAATTCTAGGGTACCCACTGTTCCTCTACATTTTCTAGACCATTCCGGAATCCCTATTATTCGGTTAAAAAATATTTATGTGCCTGCCTTCCTTCTCGCCAGGCCACAGTATTTCATTTGTCATTCGGTTTGGCTCTTTTTTACTTTTTTATAAATTATCTTTGGCAGGTAAAACACCAACACCAGAGCAGCCTCAGCCATTCCGGGTGCTTTACACCTGCAAAAGCCTTTGATTGATGATACGGGTAATTGATAAGGCGCCTGGGAAGCCTCAGTTACTTTTACCTACACCTACACCGCACCTGCCCCTACCCCGCTAATTGGCTCCTAAGTAGGTGATGTTTAAAAATATTTTAGCGAGGCATTTTCGTGCACGGCTCTCTTTGGCTAATTATGCACTCAAAGCTTAGTCAACGAGCTCGTTCCGGGATGGTTTGAGCTAATTAGAGCGTCCAACGTTAATTGCAATTTGCAGGGGCTGGGTGGGCAAGGGTAAAGAAGGAGTAAAGGGGACCCTTTTTGGCAGGGAGGGGAGGGAGCAGGGTCTGAAATCCAGTCGAGATGTCGCTCAAGTTACTTCAGCTGTTGCTGTCGTTTTTGGCGGCGTTGTCACGTTTTCGGTGGCTGCTATTCAGTATGACTTCATTTCACAGCCACAGATGTTGCACTTGCCATGCGATTTGCACTTACGTGTGAAAGAGACGGAGAAAGGACACTGAAACAATTTTACATGTGAAAGAAGAATAAGTAACTTTTATTTAAGATTAATTTTTGTAAAAATCCTGTCCTCTTTAAGCTATTAAAATAATTTAAGAGCAGGATATCTTGCTTACCATACACATTTCCATTTTAGGAATTTGCTAGCTAAGTCATAATGCTGTCAACTTTTTTTCCAGTGCCCCAACAGAGAGGGGCAAGCTTCCGTTGTAACCGAAAAATCTTGTCTGCCGCCTGCTCTGTCTGAGCCCGAGTTGAAAATTTTCTAATTTTCTACTGCAGTGATTTCGCATGCATAGAGAGTTGCATGTCCTGCCTCTCGATTTTCCCCAGCTCACTCCCCGGCTTTCCCTGCTCTTCCACTACTTTCTGGTCCTTCCCCGGGGCAAGTTCCACTGATTTATGCGCATCAATAAGTTCCCTGAGTGCGATACTTATGCGAAATGTGCCGCAATGAGACGTGGACTCGCCCAGGGCACGTTCAGCCTGCAGTTGCTGCTGTCCAACTTCCACCGAATTTCCCTACCCATCCCCATTTTCCCTGCCCACTTTCCACGCTGCTGTTTTCCACCGCCTGCTGCTTTTCTGTTCCAGCTGCTAAAATAATGATTTGCATTTCGATTTGGGTTTCGATTTCGATTCGGATTTCAGCCGAGATATATGGGGCGGAGCTGGGACGGAGAAGAATGGCTCAGCTTGTCGACGGAGTCTAATGAGAGTACTATGCACAGGAAGAAAACGGGGGTATGGGTGGGTGAGGGAAAACAAGGAGCTGAATAGGTATTTAAGATATATATTTTAAAGGGAAAATAATAATTTAAAAACTTTTACTATTTACTTGAACTAATTCAGAAGTTTAATGGTTAATTTAATCAAAATGAAGCAAGCAAGGAATTTTCAGCCAAGTGCTTCTGATTTTTTTTGCAATAAATAAAGCGAAATAAATTCCATTACAATGAATATCAACTAGAAAACTATGTATATTCTGTACAAACCATATTTATTCGGGGTGCAGGCATCCCCGTGCCCCTTAACAGCTTATCGCCTTGTGCACGCGGTGGGGGATGGAAAGCCAACTGGCCAGCCAAATAATTCATTTTCGTCGCTTTGTTTGTGGGCCACGTTTACGGCCTCCGCTTATCTTAATGGGTCAAAGGTTATGGCCAGCCTTGAGATGAGACAGTCCGAACTTCCGCCGAGACCGGAGACCAGAGGCCATAGACCAGGGACCAGAGACCACGGACCGCCACTAACCGCAGCCCGGCACAGACATCCTTTGCATTCAAACGGCGCACCACAGTGGGTGTCCAAGGAATCTGGCCAGAGATTAGGCGTGCTTATAGGCAGATTTATGGAACTCCAGCGGTTGGGGACGGGCGGAGAAAACCTTTTAGGCCCCCGCTCGATTTGGTAATAAACACACGATAGGAGTTCCATAAGCGGCATTTAATTAATTCGAAAATTACGTTATTTTTCGACTTCGTAGCCACTTGAGACTCGGGCCAGGGCTGCCTGCCTGCCAGCTCATTTGCTAAATCAAGCATGCACCACTTAAATTTTCATTAGACTGTTCCCTGCTCCCTGCGCTTTCCGCGCTTTCCACCTCAGACTGTGAGGCTCTCAGACCCAGCCGGAGTGCAGGAAAAAGAACCGCAGCAATGTGCGCACTTTGTCTTAATGATGTTAAAGTGAATTTAAACTTACGTGATTCGTACGTGAGCTGCAGTAATTGCAGCTGCACTCGCCGCCGCCGAGAGGTGAATGAGCTCGAATGGGATATACGTACAGGGGGAGCGCCCTCCGTCTGAGTCATATTTCTGATATGGTCTCATCATTCAGCGAAGCGCCACAGATTTGGCACATGTGCTCACGTCTGGGCCATAAATATTCCGGGTTAAAAGGCAGCTTGGCAATGGCATATTGGCAATGCCGGAGGAGCGCCAGATCAAACCATAAATTTAACACGTTTCACCATGTGCAATGTGCAATTGCCCGAGGGGGCGTATACGTAACGCATACGTATACGTAACGTCGCCAGTCACAGTCGCAGTCGCCAGTCGGCAGTCGCTGTCACACATTTGAACCCTGAGCCAGGGTGCACGTTGTCATATGCGAAGCCACGCTCCCCTGTCGAGGCATTTAATTTGTTGAAACATTCCGCTGCTCACCTGCCGCCACCTGCTCCCACAAGCCACGCTATTTAGCCAGTTAAACGCTGCCAGTTGGCCAAATCGAAGAGCCATTCGGTGTGTGGTGCGTGTGTGCGGGCTCGACCGCAGAACCAGAATCGAAAACCAGGTCTCCCGGCCAGCGAGGAGCCTCCGTGGTCTGTCAGCGAGCTCGTGAGGAAATACTGTGAGCTGCACTGGGAAAAAAGGATATACTTTAATGCATTTTCAATACTTTGAAGCAACTTGGGCTAGTTAAAGAGAACATTATTCAAAGTGTGTATCATTTCTAGAATTAATTGAATTTCAGCCTCGCTTTAAACTCCTTTCCCCATTTTCTTCCTGTGCAGCTGCGTTTCCTGTTGCTTCGGGGCCTGGGAAAGAGAAGAGTTCAAGGGGCTGTCGGTTGGCCTCCAATTCGCTTAGTTCACTGCCATGCAAGTGTGTGCTTAATTCCGTTTCACTCGGGCTAAATACACACACACACACACACACACCGAGGGCATGAGCAGGAAAGTGGGTTTAATCAGGGCGCCGCACTTGGGGAAGGGGATTCCCGGCTTAAAATCGGATTTGCCACGCCCAAGCGACGCCCAACCAAGCTTATCGAATTGTTCGCATTATCGTTTAGATTTTAGTGGGCCAAGGAAATTAATTTCGAGAGTGGGCAAGGCACCTGACATGTAATTACTAAGCCCCAGTAAGGCACCCGTAGCATGCGGCAGCCATAATCATCAGCGAGGAGGGGAAATATGGATCGTTTTGACTCGAAACTTTGCAGCTGAGAAATCTCGTTAATTCCGGCCAAACAAAAGCATAACACTTGGCCGACCCTCGCACACATATAGCACTATACGAGGGCCATAGATTATGATTGCTTCATCGACAACAAGGAGCCGGGACCTTTGTTAGTTACTCTAACCGAATATTGGCATTATTATAACGAGGATTTGCGGGGACATTGGCAGTTCGATTATGGGAAACTTGGCCGGAGACGAATCAAAACAAATTACCGCGATCAACAACAATTGTCATTTGTTATCCTATTAACGCTACCATACACCAAGCAAATATATAGCCCGAGCCCCGATGACAGCAGCCAGAGTTTCCAAGTGATAAAGCAATAAATGCCGAAAAAGACGATACAAACTTTCCAGCAACTCGACCGCAGAATGTACTCCTAAATAGCCTCTGTCCTGGGCCATAAGTTCCGCTTTGGGTGTGTCTTCTGTGTGTGTGATAAATAAGGGAGCATAAATATCTGACAAATTTATATAAGTAGGAATTATGTGCGGGCGAAATGACAGTTGTGGCAACAGGGCTATGATAATCACGAGCATCTGCCCAGGGAGAGCTTGTTGAATTGCATTGCAAATAATAATAGACATTCAGCTTTCATTGGAATATATCTATGTATAATTATCTGCGGAGGAATTCCACAACTAATAACATAATTAAATTATCAAAGCACTCCCTGGCCCCACCTTGGCCTTTCTGCGTTATTAAGCAGCATCGCCTTGGCCTGCGGCAGGAGCAGGAGCAGGAGCAGGAGCAGGAGAACGAGCAGGAGCAGGTGCAGCTATTGGTCATCGTTTGTGCGGTTTTCCCCATTGCGATTTTAATGGACTCCGCATAATGCCGCAGATAAGTGTAGCATAGGAGAGCATAAAAGCAAACAAGCTGATTAACAAATAATGCACACACACACATAGCGGGGGGATGTGCAAATAGCAAGTATGGCTGGCGGAAGTATTATCCCCGGAGCTGGCAGCCACAACGGCAACAGGACATGCATAACTGGATCGAAATGGGGATTCAGATCGAGTGCGAAGCCATCAAAATTGCATGGGGAAAGCTCTTGGGGAGCCAAGAGAGCGAGACCGAGCTGGATAATGCGATGTTGCACGTGCAAAAAGCCACAGGAACGTATTTTATGTAACATACACTGGGCTAGAATTCAGTGCATCCCAGTCAGAAATTTCTTGCCGTGTCCACATTACGGATATTCACATTGAAGTGGACCCATAATTGCAGCTCAATGGCACTTCAATGCCAGAGCCGCTTGACTCACAGCTGATTAGGAAAGGACATTCTGAGGAGGGACATGTGAAAGAAAAATGCCGGGGAGTAGGGGGGAGCAGGTGATGCATGAATATTTGAACAAGCTGCCAGGACACACACACTCGTCTTTGATTGATTGTGCGTAAATCTGGAGTGTCCTCCTCGTGTAATGTATTCATTTCTGGGCTGTCCCCCCGGGGCAGCCTGCATCTTGATTTATGTCGTCTAGACTTTTGGCTTTTGCGGGCCAAAAATGTGTTTATAATTCGTTTTGGACTCTCTTTGTTTCTTGTTTAATGAATAACTGCATGGTTTCTGTGTTTGCTGTGCGAAAAATGCAGATTACTTTGTCAATGACCCAAAGCCCCTGGGGGCAGAACTCGGTGAACCAAACCGGAGAAAGTATTTTAATTGGACGGGGGCGAGGGTCAAGCGCTTCATAATAAACTAGCTGCTAATTCACTCGAACCAACATCAAATGGAAAAGCCAAGCACACAGCCAGACACACAAACACACAACCACCTGCAGTTATTTACCGACTCACCATCGAGAAGGGACTACGGATTCCGAGGGACTCTGTGGCTCTCGGCGAGGTGCTAACCTTTGGCAATTTATGTGTTTCATTATTAAACTTTGCCACCTGCCGCATATTTAGCAACAATAACAAAAGCCAAAAGGCGGCAGTACACACTACATACACACTTGGCGCAATTTATTGGCCAAACACCTCGGCCAGAGCACTCTACAAATGACTGCCGGGCTTGGCAAGGAGCAGGAAAAAAGCTGGCTAAGAGCTGCTGCCCGAGCTGAAAGAGAAACTGAAAATCAATTGAATTGTAGATGCGAGTTAAACATGAAAACAAACACGAGCACAAAACGACGGGGACGCTGGTACGCTGGCCCAAGTAAATAAAAACATCGTAAAGCCAAAGACCGTACCTCCTGGTACTGGCCTCTTTACACACACGATTGAATGCGCAATTTATGCGGCGTAATTTATGAAAACAAAACCGGAAACAATATTTCTGCCGCTGCTGCTCCTCCCTGCCGACTTGACCATTATCTTCTGTCTACACACGCCCCAGGCTCAAGTCGCAGTTATTTATGTGGATGCAACAGAACAATGGCGTCTCCGACCGGCGGCAGAAAGAACTCCTTAGGCCGGCCCTCGGGGCGTATGAGCATTTATTTGCCTTCACACTTTCGTGGCTGCAAAAAGAGGAGCTGGGTTTGGGTTACTTTAATTGCGGCATCTATTGCAGAGAGCATTTGCATTGCTGATTGCTCTGGTTTGGCTGGAAATTCAGGGTTTCAGATTCGGATGGGCAGCATAGGGACACAGGAAGAAACATTTCAGGAAGCCGGTAATTAAGACTGACGTTGAGGCTTTGATTGGAGAGAGGCGGGGTTTCCTTTGGGGATTTTATTACTGAGCTGGGGTGAAGGAAAGGGTGGGGAAAGAGGGTAGCATTTCAAGGATAAGCAGAGAGTATTTGGGAATACAAATTTAGTAATATTTAATATAAAAGAATATTAAGATGTACCTAATCTTCTAAAAAGAGTAAATTAAACATGTTTAAAGAGGTTCTTAGGTAAATTTTCCCTTAGTTTTCTCTCTCAAGTATATCTTTAAGTGAAAACAATTTAAAACAATCCCGTTTAAGCCTCCCCTTTCTCCCAGTGTACTTTAGATTGCTGGTAAAAGGGGAACTCTTGCTCATTGGGCGCCGGGCGCTACAGCAAAACTACTCGCATAAACAATTTCCACAAATGGCGGCTAACAAAGTGATGCTTTAGGCCATGGCTATTGTGTTCCAGCCTTCCTCCCAAGACCCCCCTTCGCCCCTATTTAGCCACAACATTCTCTCTGCTAAGTCGCTTTCCGCTTTCCGTTCGTGCCTTGGCCGTTTTCTTTTATTATTTTGCAGCCCTTTTAGCCCAGAGCCAGGGCCGTGTTTGCCTGGCCAGCAGCAGGGAAAGGAGCATAAAAATCACGCACTCACAAACAAATAAAATGCTGACAGCATATATTTCCGTTTCCGTTCCGGCTACAGTTTTCAGTTAAACAAATGCCCCGCATATGCGTCCCTTATCCGGCGTCCCTGCCCGGGTGTGCGTGTGCCAGAGCGAATGTATTACAATTTGGAAATGTCTGCGAAACGCACATTTATGACAAAAGGGATAACTTATCCCTGGCCGCCTCGGATCCCTTCGGGCGGCTATTTGTTTAACAGAGTTCGCATTTTTATTTTAATGCTAATTCTGCTGCGAACCCCCGATGGAGCGGGAACTGCACTAAATTAGCAGCCCGGAGATCGTAAAAATGGAAAGGAGAGCGGGAACTAAATCGCACTTCCGCCGGAAGTGGCTTGCCTTCTTTCCATTTTTACGACAGCTTCGATTTGATTGACGCAAAGTTCTAGGATAAACACACTTCACACTCTCGCTCCCCGGGATTTATATCACAAAATCCCCAAGGCCCAGCAGCGCCCATCGCCCCCTCCACGTGTAATTTAATAGCTCGGTCTGCCGCAGCCTGGCTTTTGGTAAATAAAGTTAATTAAATTTAAATATTTGTATTGTGCAGCCCTGGCTGGATATCTTTTCTGTCTTTTTCTGTTTTTCTTTTTTCCTGAGAGAAAACCGCAGCAATGCCGCACACCCCGTCCCGAAAGTCGCCCAAACTTTTAACAGACTCAATGCGGCGTTAAATTTCGTTATTGTGTGCCTGTGTGTGTGTGACACCCCCCGTGTTGCATAAACGAAAAAACAGTTTTCGAAAATTTATTACGAAATAATTCATAAAAACGCAGGCCGACGCGACGCGACGGAGCATTGTCAAGCGCGACACCCGCCGCTAAAGAGGCGTCCAGGTGAGCGCTGGGCGGTGACCTCGAACACCCAAACATCAACAGCACCTCACCCTTCCCCCTGGGCAACCCACACACACACACACACAACGGAGAAAAACCAAAACAAATGGAGAAATGTCCCTGCTGTGGACAGTTAGCTAGTGTCAGGTGCGGCACGGCGCAAAAAAGGGGATGTGACACTATGAATTGCAGATGAATAATTGAGCAATGCTGAGAGCTCTAAATAGTATTAAACAAAGCATTCAATATTCAGGGAAATATACAAAATATATTGCGCACTGATTAGTTTATAGATCTAAAAAGGGACTATGGGCTATGATTTAAGTATTTTTTATATAGAAACAGTTTACAAATTCACTCAAAAATTTATTTAAATATAAAAAACTGCTTTTTAAAAGGAAATGTTTTAAGAAATACAAAAAATAACAACCCTTAATAACCCAATAATGATTCTATGATTTATAGATGCTAATGACTCTAAATGGTAATTTAAAAAAATATCCCACTCACGAGAAATGTTTTTAATTACTTCAAAAATATCGAAATATTATATTTCAAGTACTAAACTATTATTCTTGTATTAAGTTTTCTTACAACGACATTTTCCACCAGTGCACAATGTGTTGCCAGCAAACATAGCTGGTGGTGGGGGGGCTGAAAAAAGAGGAGAAAAATTGTTAAATTTATATTTATTTTTATGGCTTGGCTTTGTTTCAGACACAGGCGCAGACTGCCACGCCCTTGTGCGTGCTTGTCCGCCCCACATTTCGCTCTCCTCCCGGAGTTTACACTTTTTATTTCCATCATTCAACATTTTAGTGAGTTGGCAGCATTTCAGCTTCGACTCAGTTCCAGTCGCGGCTGGGCGCTTAAATGTTTGCACTTTTTGTTTGCCATTTCAAAAATATTTTCGGGCCCTTTGTTGGGCTTTTTGTTTCACTTTTCCCGTGTTCTCCTGTGTTTTTTGCATTTCGCGCTGCACACACATTTGTATGCAAATGCAGGGGTGTGTGCGTGTGTGGATTGGCACAGTTAAACTGTAGCCGGTCCTCTTATGCGATGTATGTGCTTTTTCCTGTGCCCTTTATGAGCACATTTTTTTGTGGTTTATTGGTCCGACCGTTTTTCACATCTCGAGTTTTCCTTTTGCGCTTTTGGCCCGTTTTGCGGGTCAGCAAATGTTTGCGGTTTTACTTGTCAATTTGAAGTGCATTAAATGGGCCACCACCCACCGGACAGCCATTGGGAAAAGGTGTCGGTCGGGAGGCGCTCTTTTTTTTCGCAGCCTTTTCCGCAGCGTTTTTTATCGGCCAGGGGACACCCGAAATGTTGAGCTGTGCGAATTTCACATGCTCAATAATTCAAGCATTTTTACTCCGGCTTTTTTCATTACCTTTCTGACAATTAAAGTCATGTGAAAGAGGAGCACACTGAAAGTGAATGGTTTTCTTGATTTTAAATAAAGCCATGAGTGCCTAAAATAAGTCTATTAAAAATAAGTTACATGATTGCATAGTTTTAGATGTGTTTTATAAGACCTTTGAAACCTCCAGAGATATTTTAATAGTTTTGTCAAATATTTCCACTAAAATCATTAAAGCATACTTCAAATGTTCCAGATATATTATTAGTTAGGTTTTTAATGCATTTAATTCATTTCCTTTAAATAACTTAACATTTTAAATCAATTCAAATTAATGGTAAATTTCTGTATAAATTCATAAAAGTTACCTTGTTAAGCACACCGGAAACCCTTTATAATATCACTTCTCGTGTGAAAAACACAACCCATTCGATTAAAATTTTACCAAAGCAATCCCATATGTCATCCCCAATCCCGGCTGGCTGTAAAAGGAATTGTTTTCCAAATTGTTTGACGGTTGCCAGATCAATGCGAGCAGGAACTTGGGGCGAAAGTACTTACGGAACGCACTGTTTGAGCGGAGTTTTCCAGCTCCGCCCAGAGCACTCAAACATGATTGAAAAATTATACTGCTGCCAGAGGGGAGGTGTGAGTGGCAGTGCGGGTGCGAGTGTATGTATCCTGTTTGCGTGGTTCGCGTGGGAGGTGGCGGCTTCTTGGTGGTTGGGTTTATTTAACACTTGCAAACGATTCACGCGGAACTGGCGGGAGCAAAAGTACGCAAAAAACGTGCCAAGATCCCCCAAGCTCGCTCCACTTCACTTTTTCATGTTCCAGCAACGAGCTGTGCTGGCTGCCAGGCAGTAAGCAGCAAAAATTCAACACTTTGTTAAAATGTCAAATGAAACATGTCATTTATCATGGCCGCGCTGTGCTCTCTTCCACTCGGTGACGGGGTAGCTGGGTAGCGATTGCCAGAGTCCTGAGACTCCCTGTATCTATGTGGCCGCCGCCGAGTGGATATATCCTGTGCGTCCTTATCTGTTTTAACAAGCGTTACGTTTTCAGCAAATACGCTTATGCCGGGCGACAACGAATCGTCGTCTCAGCGCCACAGCGAGTCAGCTCCTGCTGCTGCTTCAGCTTTCGCTCCAGCTATTTCTTGCTTCCTTCCGTTGACACGCGGCTGGGGATAGATAGTCAGGGGGAGTCTAAGCGAAGCCTGGGTGCTCACTGAGCGAAAAAAGGGGAGCTCTGGGAAATGAATACATAAATGTTCTCCCAGAAAATAGAAAAAGGAAGCGATTGTTGCTGGAAGGCACTTACTTTCCGTTGAGGTTAAAATTCATTTAAGAAATCTCTATGATTCCCAAACGGTCATACGAACTTTCACATGGAATTCAGATTCAGATTCAGATATTAAATTAATAATATAGTCAGACTCGTATTTATTTCGTTATTATTTTTATAGAATTTTTCTCGCAGTGACCTCAATGCACTGCCGTTGACATTGGTTAAGTGCGGGGCCAACCTTTTCGCACTCGACAGCGGCGCTGAAACATTCTCTGTGATAATTTTTGAGAGCGCGCTCAAACTGAAACTCAAACTGAAACTGAAATGCGCAACCAGCCAAGGGCACCACCACACACTGCCCGCTAAAACTACACGCCACGCCCCAGCCTCCCTTTTTAAGGCATTTAAAATTGAAACAAATTGTGAATGATGCAGCAGGGGGAGCCCAGAGGGCGGAATACTGACTAAGGGGTGTGTGTGCCGGGTGTGTGTGGGATGTGGATGTGCTGGTCTGTTTGCCGACTGCTACTCAAGCTGCGTTGGCAACCGTGTTTGCTCCCCTAACTCCATGGACTTCTCCATTCGAGAGTCCGGCAGTGTTTGCCCTCGCCAGCGCTGTTTGCCAGGACTCGCCGGCGAGTCCCGAGGAGTTGTGGCTCCTGCGAGGAGCAGGGATAATAAACCATAACTAAATGTGCCGGATAGTTGGTGGTCAGGAGCATCGTATACGCTCTCCAAACACATTGAGACTCTATTAGAGAGGGAGATGCATGAGTTGCCAAAGTGGCCGGAATTGCAGTACCTGAGACTTGCTGCCACTTCAGTTGAAGAGGAACTGCTGACTCAGGTAAGTTGAGAAATTAAATTATATGCTCGCTGTGATTGATTTTTGAAAATACTTCCCTAGAGTAGCTGAAAGACATATTTAAGTATTAATTGAATAATTATAACTGCATTAAATGAATGTATATAGACTTGCAGGTATTTATCTTAATATAAACCCAATTTTAGGCTAATTTAGGAAGTCCAATTAGAGGCAACAAAGAGCAGCAGCAATTGTGAGTGCTTCTATTTGGCAGCTTAAATATTTAATATCCCATAAATCACACAGCTAATCATATAAGCAACTTATCTGCATTTCGTTTCACAGAATCCTTGGCTTGCCAGCGCACTCCCCCGAAGCGATCCTTTATGCTCATTTGATTTAATCTCTAAGCGTTTCATTTGCCACTCCTGATATCCTTTCCGCATCGCCGACAGCTGATTAAACTCTTTGGCTAAGTGGGCCGAGGCTCTGGCAGCGTGTCGGAAATAAATCGAAAAACTTTATTAATCATAAGATGCTCGTGTGCCAGGCCGCAAGTTACTCATACGCCGTGTTGAGCATTTAAAATGCTGTTCGCTGCACGTCCCTGTATGGATGTGCGTCCCTGTGTGTGTCAGTGTGCGAGTGCGTGCAACATAAAATTATGGCGCACATTTATCAACGTTTTAAACGCGCTGATGACAATCTGCTTGGCTGCAATTTAAATATGCAAATGACAGACATCACGGTACGGAAACGAGACGGGGCACAGGGGGTAGTGTTGAAAGGGAGAAGAAGAGAGAGCAGATCAGGAAGCGGACTTCACATTGTTGGGTTCAGACTCCTTTCCGCCGGCCCACGGTTCCCGCAGCTTCTCCTTCGGCTGTGTCTGAAGTATGCGCGTCAACGCATTTTAAACCAAGGCACTGGGGGAAAATATGGCAAATTGAATTTTACGCAATTTACTATATACATTTTTGAAACTTTCATTTAAAAAATATTTAAAAAAGTTTAAAAGACCCTATTTAAAAGCTTGCAATGTAATCAAGGGACTCCATTTTAAATTAATCATATTTAAGCCATAAATGTCTTAATTTTAATTCGGAAAACTTTTCTGTGCTAGTTTTTATTAGGCTAAAAAATCTGCATAAAGAAATTGAAATTTTAAAATTGAAAATTATTTTCGAAATTTTGACAATTTTAACGATGTACCCCCTTATAAAATTTTGAAAAAAAATAAAAAAATTAATTTTCTTTCAAACATGGCTAGAACAACTCGGCTGTTGATGCTGATCAAGAATATATATGATTTATGGGGTCGGAAATGACTCCTTCACTGCGTTAATAACTTTTGACTGTAATGGTTTTTATTTTTTAAAGCCATTTTGTGGTATTTTCTTATAGACCTTACTAAAGGTTTTTATAATTTGATTAATAAAATTTTGAAAAATATTGTCCACACTTGGCTTATATTTAGAGATAATTAAAAAATGTTTCCTCTGTACTGGCACATATTTTAGAGCGCACTTAACTCGTTTGCTGTTGGTGGGGCCACCGCTCCCGGGCCGCGTCCCCTTGCCATTCCCCATTCCTCGCTCTCCTTGGCGCGCCTGAGTGTATGCAATAAAAATGGCTAGCGAGCAACAATGCGACTCGAAGGCTCTGGCTCTGGCTCTGGCTGTAGCTGTGGCTGTAGCTGTTGCTGGTCCTTCATCGAATGTAGATGCTGAATGCCATGTTGACCTCGTGAACTTTAATTACAAAATGTGCTCTGTCTGAGCTGGCAGCTCAGGCTCAAAACTTTGGGCGCTGTGCCGGCAGAGCCGCATAGAAAATATGTAAATCATAATAAGCGGCGTGCTCGACTGACATCCGCAGAGCTGTCGGAGCGGCTCTACGTATATATGTATATGGGTGAGTATATGGTCGGGGTTATGGCTCCGCTTTAGTTTCAGCTTCGGATTCAGCTCCGGCAAACCGCAAATTAAAAATTTCTGCACGTCTCCACATAAAAAACTTTTCTGCTCTTCATATTTTTCTTCCTTTTAGCTTTCTTTTTATATTTCCCTCTTTCCTTTCTTTCTCGTTCCTCTCTCTCTGCCTTTTCCTTTTTGTTCGTTTAGTTTGTGGCGCTGGCAGCGCTGTCGCCGGTTTATTTCCTTTTATATTGCTTTGCTTTATGCACACACACACACACACACTCGCACTCACTGGCAGGATACACACGCACACTCCAACTATTACATATGCA
Source organism: Drosophila jambulina (assembly GCA_018152175.1). Lineage (NCBI taxonomy): Eukaryota > Metazoa > Arthropoda > Insecta > Diptera > Drosophilidae > Drosophila > Drosophila jambulina. The sequence goes on along the minus strand of JAECXH010000113.1, from coordinate 21,923,381 downwards.
ATATGTGCCTGCCTGGCACTTCAAAGTTTAGCTTACATTTATTTGCGTATGTGTGTGCTTCACTTGAATTGTTATGTGAGTGCGTGTGGGTGGGGATCCTTTCACTGCGACCCCTTACCCCTCACCCTTATCCCTTTCTCTCCCCCCCGCGTGCAACTGTCCTGACGCGTTGATTGTGTTTGCATATTATACACGCCCTTTTATGTCCTATGGCAATATGAAATTTATTGTCTCCTCCTTTGGCAGGGCTGCAGCAGCCTCGACAGCCTCAACCTCAGCCTTCGGGACATCGAGAGACATCAGCCCTTCAGCCGTTCAGCCTTGAAGGATTGCACGCACGCTGGGAGGGGGCAGGGTGAAAGTCAGAGAGCGACACAGAACAGGACATTGATTTTAATCCCAGTCGGAAGTTGCCTGCCAGCGCACAAAAGCAGGGAGCCTGCTGCCTGCCAGAGCACATTTTTAATTAAAACAAAAAAAAACAAGGAAGGAACGTGGCAGGCCATGCGCTTTTCCAGCTGCCACAGAAAGGGCCACAAATTGTTGCTCGGAATGGGAAACTACAAGTAATGCTGGATTAAGATGAAAGCCAAATGAAGAAATCATAGATGGCCGGGCAGCCTTTTGGCACATTTAATAAAAGGGAGAGTTGGGTGAATGGAAAGGGAAAGGATATCTTTATGATATGTTACAACTATATTCCTCATTTTTCATTATTATTTTCCTGGACTTTTAACTGAGCTTCTAAATGACCCAGCATTTTCCCTGCTGACTCTCGGGAAATGCTTACAACAATGGAGAACCTGCCCAGGGAATGAATAACGCCAATTCGCGATTATCGGGAGCCACAGCCATGTGACATAATTCAGTCGTGATTCGCATAATGACCTTTTGCATTGCATTTGTTTCATAATGCGACCATTATGGCATCCGCTGAGCCAGCCCGAAAAATTGGGGAATTGGGGAGCAGGGGGATATACCCAATCGGTGTCCGATTCGGATGCGAGCTCCACTTCACAACAAATGCATTCAGCCGCATGCACATGGCAGCTAGCTCTCTCCAGTCTCGTGTGGCATGCAACCGAATAGAATGCCCGAGATGGGGGAATAGAATCGAGGGGAGTGGGCGAAAATTCGGGGAAAATGGGCAGCAGTGGGGAAAATGGTAGAACAAAGCGTTACCGAGAAGCGATTACCCGAAAAACTAACATAACACGCTAATTTATGTGCACAATTGTTTACATGTAACCCTCTGTCCCTCCCGGCCCGCTCGATTGTTGTTCGGCGATTCAATTGTTCAATCTTTGAATTGTTTAGGTGTGCAGTTTTCCAACTGATTGAATATACTATGTGGCCACAGGCTGTGTGGATCCCTGTAATTATGGCCGGGCCCAGCTCTATGATAAATGCCCGCGCACACGGCGTATACGTAATTCAATCAGAGAACCATTAAATCGGCAAAGTTTTTTCCTTGCGTTTTTCAATATCCGCGCGGGCATTAAGCTACAATTTATTTCAATCAGCGAGCGGCGCACAATTTGCGTCCACAGCAGCCCCATAAAATTGCAGTAAATTCAACAATTGTAGAGTTCAATTACGCAGCCCCCGATATGCAGATATATACTTCTTGGTTATTTTTTTGGTTCGTTTCAATTTCATTTCACGGCTGGCTCTGGCGCTCTTTACAATTGACAATTTAATGGAGTCTTCCGCAGTTGCGGCTGAGACCGCGAGTCGGAGAAAAGCCATTGTCTCCGGTCTCCTGTCTCCGGCTTGGGGTTTTCCCCGGGTTTTCCTTGGGCTTTTCCGCCGCCAGTGTTAACCGCTTACTTAGGCCATTATGCTCGCGCTCGAGCACTGGCCAAGGAGGCGACATTGTATTAGCAGGCAAATTTATGGACGCGGCTTTTATGCTTTAAGGACTTTCGGCCAGACTCTGGCGGCGTTAATGGGCACACTTGTGAATTTATGGGCATGGCCTGCGGTAAAGATAAGGATGAACTTGCCTACGACTACGACTATTTCATAGTTAGCAGCTTGAGCTTCCGCTAAGCATGTGACTTCCTGCCATGGAGTGAGGGCATGGGCATAGGTGGCTGGTTACCTGGCCTCGCACGTGGCATCCCTGCCGGCGATTTTATGGCTTTCACACCTCACTTACATATTTACTATACAAATTACACTTTTTATTGCATGTGATTTGGGTTCGTTCCTGGTTTTTATACCGAGTACGAGTGCTTGAGCGGCAGGGTATACTGGATTCGGGAGGCAGGGATGTATTAATGAATTTATCCAAGGCTCTTGAAGTTCTTGTAAATTATATTCATCTATATTCTGTTTCATATTATGCTGCATGGTTAAGGGTTCCTTCCCAGCAGTAAATAAGAAATATTAATCTCAATGTTACCCCTACAGATTATCCCTCAGTCGATCCCTAGCACCTGTCGGTTACTTCCTTGGATGGCACGTGGCAAAGGGTTACACGGTTTCATTGAAAATTAATGGTTTTTTTATATGATGTGTTGAAGCATCGATGCAGTGGTATTATTTCTCCAATCTTGGGAGTTTTGCAATTGTTTTTCCCCGTGTTGCGTGTGCCACAAATTGGGGCTGGAATTATGTGCTTGATTTTCGAGTTTTATGGCTGTTTTCCATACTTTCCTCAAACTGTCTTTGTTCGCGGTTAATCGTACATTTCCATAACTATGCGCAAATTGCAGGGGAACACGAACGCGAGGGTAATTTTATGATTAGTCCCCGTCCCCCCGTGCGGCATGTCGCGTGTTTATGCTAATTTCCACTGCTGTTGCACTCGGTTATGCTGAGTGTTTTTATTTTCTGTGTCGGTTCGGTTAAATATGTATGACATGCAAATGGCGGCGACCTGACTTCAATTAACTTTTATCGATTTAACAAAATGGTTAGCATTTTCAGCTCAATTAATTTGCTTTGTTTTTTGTTCCGATTGTGTAATTGCATGCGTTTCCGTTCAGTGCCTCTAATGTATATAATTAGATGAGGGGTCTCTCGGCATTATCATAATGTGTAATTAAATCATAGAACATTAAAGTATTTGCCGATTTAGTTGCAAATTATTCAGGCTTAGTGCCGAATTTTCACAATGCATTTTTCAGTACTTTTCTGGAATGCTAAAGTGGATTTTCCATAAATAAATAAATGGTTAAACAATAACATTCAAGACATCTCATGCTGATAAAACAGTGTAAAATAATACAGTTTTTAATATTTATATGTCCAACTCATAGAAATTTTCAGCAGTTTAGGGTAAATGTTACTATTATTTTGGCCTTTATTCATTTCCGGGTTTATTTTTCGTAAGTTCCGTAACAAAAGTCCGCCTTTTGGCTTCAGTTATCCGCGGGGTTTTGCATAATTTCTGCACATAATATAATTCCTGGTGAAGTTTCAGTTGTTTTGGTCTGCCTGCCGATGGCGTTAGTTAGAGAAATTGTTGTATATTCCCGCGCATTCGCTATTTTTCCAACCGCAATGCATATGCAGATTCCAAAAAACGAAATTAAAATGAATGGCAAAAAACAAAGCAGAAGAAGTATTTATTTATTTGCATTTTGGGCGGGAAATGTTGCCTGCTGCTTTATGTTTGTCATTAGGCAAATAGTTTGCGGGCTCTGGCTCTGTGAAATACGAGCGTTTCGCAGCGTGTGTCCTGTGCGAGTGCGGAAAACGAAGTACGAATATACAAACAATTATGGGCAAAATCAGGGAATGTGTCAGCCAGCGATTTATTTGCATATATTCCCATCCCCACCCACAGACACACGCAGAGAGACATCAATGTTGGGTTACAATGTGGTTGTGGCTGCAAAATGGCAGCATAATTTCGTGTGGCTGCTAAATTTAATGGGTTCATTAGAGGAGTGTTGCCTACTCTTCGGCGGCGCTGCTAAAAATTAATGCAAAACGTGAGTTTGTCTTTAGCGCCAGGAGTCTACGTCTACGAGGGCATTTTTCTCGGTATTTATATATATTTTCTTGGTTCATCAGAGCTGACGATTTGTCTGTTTACTGAGAAGTTAGTCTGATTCAATTGTTTGAGTTTTCTGTTTGATTTAATCGAGAAGAAATTAAATTAAAATATGTTAAGGGGGGCACACAATATTTAGTATTAAGATTAAATAGTAATTAGAGATTTGAGTTAGTTGTATCTTAAATTTAATTACACATTATAAACTGTTTAATAAAGAGTTTGCTATAATCTTTATATAAAAAAATCTAGTAATTTAAATTATTTTCCCAACTATTAAAACTTATCCTTTCATTAAGCAATCAATAAATTCCACACTATTTACAGAAGCTAATAATAATAGCTTCCAGAAAACCCATAAAATGCTGTCTAAAAATAAAATGTACCCCGAAAAAGTTCCTCCCTGCTACTTGTAATTCTGTTCCCTTTTTTAATGCTCGATCTTTGCTGTTTTTTAAATGGGTTGCTGGCAGCACTGCCGCTCATTATTCTTGTTGCTGCTTTCTTGTTGCCCGGAAAATTGTGCTACTGTTATTATAATACTTTTATGCTGTCGTTTACCCTCGCTGATGCTCCTGATGCTGCCGCTGTCTGTCCTGATGCCGCCGCTGCTGCTCCTGGTGGTGTTGACTTAGTCGAGAGCAATTAACATGCAAATAAGGCCTATTAGTTACCCAAACGTCAGCCTGTCAGCTGCTGTGTCTCCCACAACAGCCACGCCCCGTCGCACCTTTTGGGGTCTTTAAGGAGCGAAGGACTGCTGCTGCTGGCTGCTTTCTCCTTTTTTGCCTGGATGGACGCTCACTTTAATGACTTACTAATTTCAAGTTTGCCGCTCGCCGGTCGCCGGACGCAGGGCGTAGTATCGTTAAAAATCTTAATTGGCAATTTAGCAGGGAACCGAGAATGCAGGGCACCGGGAAGATCGTAACGCTCATCGTTGGGTTTAGTGTTATGTCCTGAAGGAGCGGGAAGGGCGGGAAACTTTTGATTTCCAAAGGGTCAATCCTTTGTCTTTAATCTAATCACCTAGGACTAGAACGACCCGACGTTTTTATGAAGTTTCCTGCCCTGCATTCGGCAATTAATGTTAATTGATCACTTAATTTCGAGCGTTTTCCATTAAAACTTTTCCTCGGTTCTGTGGGGCCAAAAGTTAAAGCCAGAGACAGAGAGAGAGAGACGGATTCAGATTTGGTTTTGGCGAATTTCCCTCCTTGCTCGAAATGTGCGCCCGCCTTGATTTACATTCCAGGAGTCCGAGACCGAGAACGAGAACGAGTCCTGGGCCCATCACACATTCGCACCGTGTGCCGCACCCATGCAAGTTGAATTAACATGAAAAAATATTGACCCACACACTGGCACACTCACACACATACTGGCAAACACACGGGCGCGAAAGGTCCTGCTGCAATTTATAGCTGCAGTGTCCTGGTCAGTGTGGGAAAATGTTTGAGCACACACTCACACACAGGCGTGCGCAGGAGCCCATTGCCCACCGGCGTGAATGTTACTGGCAGCTTCAGAGCACACCAATGCAATCGTGGGCGGCTACACTGAAAGAAACTAGGAGAAAACAGTGTTGTGAGCAGAACAGAATAAGTTTTTATTAATTTACTTTGCCTTGGTCTCAAAGCAAAGAATAAAATCTCTCAAAGCTCGGACATATTTATAATGGTTTTGGGTTTTTCACCTTTTAAATAAAAGCATTTTAATCAAGGTTACTCTGCACTCTTTAAGTCCCTCTGTCATATTATTTTATTTCAGCAATGGCCTCCTTTTTGCGCCAGTGTTCATGTGTCTGGCGGGGATTTACCCTTCGCAGGACCAGCCAGCGCACACACAATGAAGGTGTGTGCTGACAACGAATGCTGTGGGTGATGATCCAGGTTGATTTATCTACTGGCGCCGAGGTTAAAAGTTTTGCGCATACTTCCATTGTTTAGGTCAGTGTCTCCCTTTGTGTGGCTGCCACAGTGGCAGCAAAGCAGGACCTGCTCCTGCTCCTTCGACAGCAGGCTGGCAGACAGGAGGTTATGCAAATGTCAGCCCTTGCAATTATTCAACCTTTGGCCGGACCAGAGAGAGTCCTCTCTGATTTTTGCCTGACCAATAACGTTTATTTAATCCATGATTATTTTATTGGTTTAGCTGAGAGCTCAGAGGACACAGGACAGCAGACAGCGGGCACCCAGGCAGCTCATTACGGAAGCCCCGTTGCCAGATCCTGACTAATTATGGGGCCTAGCAGCTCGTTATGTATGCGGGTTTTTTGCCAGCGCCTAAACCAACTACGCCCTAAGTCCTACGTCGTTCCTCCTACGGCACTCCAGGGCTCAAGGCCGTGCCCGGAGTATCGGCAATATTTTGCTGACGTCTCTCCGAAATCCATCATTTTCCCCAGCCGTCTGCGACACGTGGTCTCCGCAGCTGGCTAATAAATCTTAATCAGTCCGGTTTTCGGTCTCCAGGCTCCGAGCTCCGGGCTCCGGGTGGCTGCGGTCTCCGCCTAATTTGCGGTTCTCCTCCTCGCCATTGGAGGCGATGGCTTATCAACTTATCAACCCTCGGCCCCCATTGATTGGCCCGCCGTCGAGCATAATCGCAAAAGCTTTTCAATGCTGATAAGTTTATTTATTTCCAGGCCTAGGGCTTAAACTACTGTCCTCTCTCCGGAGAGTGGGGACGTGCTTCCGTTGCCTACTCGCATCTAGAACAGGTCTCCAAGCTCATTCAGCAGATGGTTGAACCAGTTGCCGGTCTCAGTGGTCGTACGCACGGCGACGGTGGTGTAGTTCCAGCTGGGAGTCGTGGTGTTCCACCGGGGAGCCTCCGTGGTGGAGTTTCCTAGCCATGGACCCTGGGTGCTGTTGTAGCTGGGTCCTTGAGTGGAGTTCGTGGGCCACCAGGGGTTGTAGGTAGTGTTTCCAGTCCAAGGTCCGGCGGTGGAGTTTGTCGGGAACCATGGATTGTAGGTGGTGTTTCCTCCTACAGTTTGGTTGGCTGGGAACCATGGGTTGTACGTAGTGTTTCCTCCCCAAGGTCCTTGAGTAGAGTTAGTTGGCCACCAAGGATCAGCAGTGGTGTTGCCTCCCCAAGGTCCTTGAGTAGAGTTGGTGGGCCACCATGGATCAGCAGTGGTGTTTCCTCCCCAAGGTCCTTGAGTAGAGTTGGTTGGCCACCAAGGATTAGCAGTAGTGTTTCCTCCCCAAGGTCCTTGAGTAGAGTTTGTGGGCCACCAAGGATCGGCAGTAGTGTTTCCTCCCCAAGGTCCTTGAGTAGAGTTTGTGGGCCACCAAGGATCGGCAGTAGTGTTTCCTCCCCAAGGTCCTTGAGTAGAGTTGGTGGGCCACCAAGGATCAGCAGTGGTGTTTCCTCCCCAAGGTCCTTGAGTAGAGTTTGTGGGCCACCAAGGATCAGCAGTGGTGTTTCCTCCCCAAGGTCCTTGAGTAGAGTTGGTGGGCCACCAAGGATCGGCAGTAGTGTTTCCTCCCCAAGGTCCTTGAGTAGAGTTTGTGGGCCACCAAGGATCGGCAGTAGTGTTTCCTCCCCAAGGTCCTTGAGTAGAGTTTGTGGGCCACCATGGATCAGCAGTGGTGTTTCCTCCCCAAGGTCCTTGAGTAGAGTTTGTGGGCCACCAAGGATCGGCAGTAGTGTTTCCTCCCCAAGGTCCTTGAGTAGAGTTGGTGGGCCACCAAGGATCGGCAGTGGTGTTGCTGGGCGGGAACGGAGTGGTGGTGGCAATGGTGGTGAAGTTGGGAGTGGTGTTCGTGTTGGGCCAGTGGGTGGAGTTCCATCCGGGCTCGCCGGTGGTGGTGTTCTGGGAAGGCAGCACGGTGCTGTTCTGGGGCGGCTGTTGGACCAGGCAGTTTGCCAGCTCGTTGGTAGCCTCGTCCAGCTTGATCACTGCCTTGGCCACCTCACGGACGATGCAGGCCTTGCGGCGACGGTAGTCCTGGCGGGCCACACGGACATTGTCCTGGCTGAACAGGTTGAGGACCTAGAGAGAAAGCAGGCTCAGCTGTAGATCCTGGTGAATGGAGTTATTTTAAGAACTTACGGCATCAGCGTAGCAGGAGAGGGTGTCGCTCTGGGATTCCATGACGGCACATCCAATCATCTCGGCCTCGAAGAGCTCCTTCTGACCATAGAAGTGTCCTTCGATGGCTCGCTCATCCACATGGTTGCAGCGACGAATCTTATAGGCAGCCGTCAACAGGATCTCTATGTTGTCCACCGTGTAGAGGGCAGCGCAATCCTGCACGTTGGCGAGCTCGTCGGCCTGGGGCTCCTGCAGGCGTCCAGTGAGGGCATCGAAGAACAGGGACTGCCAGATATTCGCCTTAGAGCTCCTGGCTGGCTCCACTGCCACGAACGCCTAAGGGAAGAGGGAGTGGAGATTGCATAGGGTGACTGAGCTCCTCCTTCAGCAACTTCCGGTCTCACCTGGGCGCTGACGAGCAGCGAGCACACCGCTAATATTTTGCACAGAACCTTCATCTGGACGGTGCGAGTCACTTCTGAACTGGAACCTCTGGCAGGTGACCATTTTAAGGCGGCGCGCATTGATTTATAATATATTATTTTCATTCTGGTTTCCTTAATTGCATTTATCTATAATTGTTCGGGGCCCGGCGGACACAATCAGGCGGGGCAGGTGATAAGTCTTAAGCAGTCTAATTGATGATAAGGCTCCAAGTGTCCGCAGTGCCGTCACCATGATAAGATCCATCGAATGCGAATGTCTATGTATACGGAACTGGGTGTGAAGTGCAGGAAGCCCGGGCAAACAGATGACACATCGTGGGACTTGGGAAACTCCAACGACTTACGTTAAGTGCTCATAGGGCCATGCCTCGGCAGCCCAATAAAAACAAGGGAAATTTTTGACTAGGTTTCCAGGAAAAAGTAAAGCAACTTAATAAGAAAACATTCCATTGGTAACCCTACAGAGTCTTGTTACTGTGTAAATTTCTGTGCTACTTCTTGTCAACATTTGCAGATCTCCAGAAATATCAGATAGACCCTAAAATAATTTCTTTTTTTGGTAGATAATCACTGCTCTTCGTGAATGAAAACTTTTATTATTTTAATTTTGCATAGCTAAAGCTTAGTTGGTCAGAGGCATATCCTCCAGCTCCTGCTGGTGCTTCTCTGGGACCTGCTCCTTGGGGATCTGGGCAGGCTGGAAGGGCTGCGGCTGCTGCTGCTTCTGCTGAACCATCTCCCTTTGCTCAGGAACCTTGGCCAGACAGGTGTCAAAGTCATTGGCGATCTGAATGGACTGAACCTTGGCCTCGCTGACGGCGGCACCGATGCAGTTGGTCCTGGCGGCGCTGACCTGGGTCTCGTTGGAGTTGAACTGGGTCTGGGTGGTGTATGCCTGCGAGTTGGAGGTGTCCAGCAGCTGCAGGTTCTTGTCGAACTGTCGAGGGACAAGTACGAATTAGATCACCAACTCGATAATAATGTTAAAAATGTACACTCACAGTGGACACTGTGCAGTTGAGGAACCTGGCGGAGTCGGTCTCGTTGCGGCACAGCTGCAGGTTCTGCTCGAGGGTCAGGAGCTGGGTGCGGATCTGGTTGACGGTGGTGTTGCTGCTCTGGACGTAGGCCACCTTGGTACGGTTGGCTGCCTCCTCGCAGGCATTGGTGGAGTTGGCCAGCGTGTCGCCGTTCTTCTGGGTGGCATTCAGGTAGTTGTTGGCACAGGTCTGGGCGGCAGGGGTCAGAGCCCGGGGCTCCACCTCACCACCCAACACCATGCGGAAGAGGGCGGTCTCTAGGCCGGAGCGAGGCACAGCAGTGACCTGGCAGGAAAGATTTTATAAGAGGATTTTCAGTGAATTTTCTTCTGTGAAATCTAAGTAAAATATTTATTGAGAATTGTAAGCACTATCCACTAGTTTGTTTCTATTTTTAGTAGACTTTTCTAATCTGCCATTGTACTTTGTGGGCTTCACTATCATTTTGAATATATATTTTGCTAGCTGGTCAAGTATATTGCTTATATCTATAGTATAACCAAAGATAGCAGTAGACACGCGCCCAAGAAATTGATTTACTTGGAGTACACCTCCACCTTCTGATCAGGTGATAGTTGTTTACACTATGCAAAGACTAGAGAGCTGTTGAATTTGTAACAACTCACGCTGAACAGGGTCACGGCCAGCAGGATAACTTGTGTGTAGAGCTTCATTTTCGATTCGGAACTGATCTTGCTTCAATTACTGCCAATAGACAGTCTGCAGCCTCTTTTATACCTCCTCTCGGGGAGAAGAAGATCCAGTTTGGGGCTAAAATTAACCAGGTAACCTCAGCTAATTGGCAATGCACTGAGATAAGATTGGCAACCGAACAAGAAAACAAGACAAATGTTCCTCTAATTGGCTTTCTGCAGGCTAAAACTCATCTCCCCAAACGGGGCAGGGAGATAACCGGTTGCCAGGTTGACTCCCACTCCAATCAGAGGGTTCCATGTCGCCGGAACGATAACGCCTGTGGGGTCTCTAGGGTCTCTGGGTTCTGGCAGTCTGCTGGCTTTATCTGGAATATATAATAATACTGTGATATAAGACCCTGAATTTGGAGGCCTTGCTGAATCACGCAATCTCAAGCTCTGAGAATTTACGCGATCACTTTGGAGAGCCACTCGAGGCGATGATTCCAATCTACCGATTACATGGCTATAAATCAAAGAGGTGTGCCTCCTGGATTTTGGGTATTCCAAGAACTCCTGACCGGTTCCCAGAACCCCTAACTGATTGCCCGAAGCCTGATAACTCATTTCGCTGTGGCTAAGGTCACCGAAAGTAGAAACCGAATTTCCATGAATTCACTTATCAACTATGGGCCGCATTCATGTATCGATCTAACAGCCCTATCGACAATTGAAAATAACTTACTGGCGGCAAGTAAACAAAAAACAAAAGTTTTCTGGCTCTTAATGAGTAAATAGACTGCAATCTAATTAGCCTTTCACGCTCTGGAGTCGTGCCTAGCCCAAAAATAGCTACATTTTTCACCTCAATTGGGAGTCCTAGTCCTTGGGAGTGTGGGGCGGGGCCAAAAGGCTTCTTTTGGCACTTGTGTATTTATCAAAAACACACACATACTCAACTCTGGGGCTCTGAAGGAGGCAAAAGCCGAGGGAGCCCGTCTCCGGACTCCACGTGTGCCGGCTCACATACATCTTGCGATAGACCAAACAAGATTTATAAGCTGAGACATTGTTCCAGGCACCTTCCTTGGAAAAGTCGTCGCAACTCGAGCGATTTATCAAAAGCATAAACTGCAGGCGGAGCGGGAAAGGTGGCTCAACAACAACTTTTGGTGGTGATGCACGGGAAATAATTCAAGCTATCTTCCTGGAAAATATGTATTTACACACCTATGTACCTAGCATTATTACTAATATTTGAATGCACTTGCTAGGGATATAAGTTACATATTTATGAAGGATAAATAAGCATCATATGTCCCAAGTATTTTTTTAAATTATGAGATCTTTTTTGGCCTAGAGAACATGTTTTACATAAATCTAATAAATCTTAGCAGAAATAAGAATTTTTCCTATTTCCTGTAATGATTTTCTGCTGTTAAATATTTAATTGTTGTTTCGAAGCAAAGCCATTTGTTTTTGACTTTAACTTGATATTAGATAAATATTTTTTGCGATAACGAGGCATGAATGAAGATACTTTTCCTAGAATTTCTACACAATCAATTAGCTCAGGTAATTCATAAATATGTATTTGCAATAAAAAAATCAATCCATCAGAAAATAAGCTATATTAAAGGTGACATAATCGTTCATAAACTGGGGACTTCTTGCAAAATAAACAATATAATATTATGTCATATTTTCAACTAATAAGTTCTTTTTTATTCAAAAATGTTTATTTAACCGAAAGCTATAATAATTCTTGTCAGTGCACTGACTGCCAGGCGCATCTGGTCGCCCCGGAACTTCCCAGGAGCCAGATTTAACGGGGCGACAAGTGCTAATTTGAATGTGGGCAGCCGTTTTATTTGTCCTGACAGTCCCACCGAGCGGAGGTAAGCCACAAGTCACGGCTCCTGTTCGCTCCCAAATCAGATTGGGTTGTCGCTGCCGGTGTCATATCATTTTGGCTGATGGTCTCTCAGTCCCTCAGTCTCTCAGTCTCTCAGTCCCATTGCCAATCCCCCGCACTGTGGCCGGGAGTGACTCTTGTGCCTCGCCGTATTCCTGGAGTGGTAAGTCATGTAATGCGCTTGAAGTGGCTTTACACTGCGGCTTCTGTTCGAGCCGCTTCTGTTTCAGTTTCGGCCTCGGCCTCGGCCCCGGATCTGTTGAGATCTCGAGTGGCTGTTAAGCACTTTCATTACACAGGCCCGAAAAGCGCAATGATTTATGCGAGTTATGAGGGGAGACAGCTCAGCTCGAGTGTCGCTTTAAATACGAGCAGGGGCACGGGAATGCGGCGCTGACTGCTGTCATTAAAAATGGAATGGCCAGCACCAGGACGGGATGTGTATGGTTGGCATGGATATTGTTGCGCATTGTTTGCCGCCGTTGTTGGTAATGCCTTTGCCGCTGTCACCTCCTTTGTTTGCTGCAGCTCGACTGGCAAATAAATGCGCGGTCTAGACAGTCACGCACAATGGCAGTTTTAATTTTAAGAGTGCAACCGGAAAAGAGCAAGGCACAGGACAGCGGACAGGAAAATGCGGGGGTTGAATCCTTAAAGCGGACTCTTATTTCACAGATGAGTTTCTGCGGAAAAACTCTGCATTTTTATCGAAGAATTAAAACTGAATTGAATGCTATCCGTAGTTGGAAACTGCATATAAATCAATCTTATTTAATGTTCATCATAGGAATATTTCAATAAGATAAGGTAAATGTTAAACAGGGTGTATGAATTTTTAAGGTAAATAAAATGATTAAATACCCAAAAATAAGTTACACTTTGTTGGGTAAATGATTAAACATGGTGAAACTTATAAAGGAATAAGAACTTGGCCAAGGCTGACACGTAGTTAGGAGTTGAAAGTTTGCCAAAATGATTTAATGTTTCAAAATGAAGTCACAGGCTATTTAATATTTAATATTATATTTACACAGTTAAAGTAATAATTTAATAACATAGTTTTTGGCTCAAAATTGCTATAATTAAAACTCGATTTCTAATTTTTGGCAAATTTTTGACAATTTTAACGATGTAACCCCTTACATTTTTTTGAAAATATCGGTCAATTTTTTCTTTGGCCTGGACAACGGTTTTTTGATCATAACTTGGCCAAAACTCAACCGATTTCAGTCTTGTTTGGTTTTATCTTCTTGGTTTTTAAATGCGAACATTTCTGCATTTAAAACTCGATATTGAATTTTTTGCCAATTTTTGACAATTTTAACGATGTAACCCCTTACATTTTTTTGAAAAAATCGGTCAATTTTTTCTTTGGCCTGGACAACGGTTTTTTGATCATAACTTGGCCAAAACTCAACCGATTTCAGTCTTGTTTGGTTTTATCTTCTTGGTTTTTAAATGCGAACATTTCTGCATTTAAAACTCGATATTGAATTTTTGGCCAATTTTTGACAATTTTAATGATGTAACCCCTTACATTTTTTTTTAAAAATCGGTCAATTTTTTCTTTGGCCTGGACAACGGTTTTTTGATCATAACTTGGCCAAAACTCAACCGATTTCAGTCTTGTTTGGTTTTATTTTCTGGGTTTTTAAATGCGAACATTTCTGCATTTAAAACTCGATATTGAATTTTTGGCCAATTTTTGACAATTTTAACGATGTAACCCCTTACATTTTTTTGAAAAATTGGGTCAATTTTTTCTTTGGCCTGGACAACGGTTTTTTGATCATAACTTGGCCAAAACTCAACCGATTTCAGTCTTGTTTGGTTTTATCTTATTGGTTTTTAAATGCGAACATTTCTGCATTTAAAACTCGATATTGAATTTTTGGCCAATTTTTGACAATTTTAACGATGTAACCCCTTACATTTTTTTGAAAAAATCGGTCAATTTTTTCTTTGGCCTGGACAACGGTTTTTTGATCATAACTTGGCCAAAACTCAACCGATTTCAGGCTTGTTTGGTTTTATTTTCTTGGTTTTTAAATGCGAACATTTCTGCATTTAAAACTCGATATTGCATTTTTGGCCAATTTTTGACAATTTTAACGATGTAACCCCTTACATTTTTTTGAAAAAATCGGTCAATTTTTTCTTTGGCCTGGACAACGGTTTTTTGATCATAACTTGGCCAAAACTCAACCGATTTCAGTCTTGTTTGGTTTTATCTTATTGGTTTTTAAATGCGAACATTTCTGCATTTAAAACTCGATATTGAATTTTTGGCCAATTTTTGACAATTTTAATGATGTAACCCCTTACATTTTTTTTTTTAATCGGTCAATTTTTTCTTTGGTCTGGACAACGGTTTTTTGATCATAACTTGGCCAAAACTCAACCGATTTCAGTCTTGTTTGGTTTTATCTTCTTGGTTTTTAAATGCGAACATTTCTGCATTTAAAACTCGATATTGAATTTTTAGCCAATTTTTGACAATTTTAACGATGTAACCCCTTACATTTTTTTGAAAATATCGGTCCATTTTTTCTTTGGCCTGGACAATGGTTTTTGATCATAACTTGGCCAAAACTCAACCGATTTCAGTCTTGTTTGGTTTTATTTTCTTGGTTTTTAAATGCGAACATTTCTGCATTTAAAACTCGATATTGAATTTTTGGCCAATTTTTGACAATTTTAACGATGTAACCCCTTACATTTTTTAAAAAAATCGGTCAATTTTTTCTTTGGCCTGGACAACGGTTTTTTGATCATAACTTGGCCAAAACTCAACCGATTTCAGTCTTGTTTGGTTTTATTTTCTTGGTTTTTAAATGCGAACATTTCTGCATTTAAAACTCGATATTGAATTTTTGGCCAATTTTTGAAAATTTTAACGATGTAACCCCTTACATTTTTTTGAAAAAATCGGTCAATTTTTTCTTTGGCCTGGACAATGGTTTTTTGATCATAACTTGGCCAAAACTCAACCGATTTCAGTCTTGTTTGGTTTTATCTTCTTGGTTTTTAAATGCGAACATTTCTGCATTTAAAACTCGATATTGAATTTTTGGCCAATTTTTGACAATTTTAACGATGTAACCCCTTACATTTTTTTGAAAAAATCGGTCAATTTTTTCTTTGGCCTGGACAACGGTTTTTTGATCATAACTTGGCCAAAACTCAACCGATTTCAGTCTTGTTTGGTTTTATCTTCTTGGTTTTTAAATGCGAACATTTCTGCATTTAAAACTCGATATTGAATTTTTGGCCAATTTTTGACAATTTTAACGATGTAACCCCTTACATTTTTTTGAAAAAATCGGTCAATTTTTTCTTTGGCCTGGACAACGGTTTTTTGATCATAACTTGGCCAAAACTCAACCGATTTCAGTCTTGTTTGGTTTTATCTTCTTGGTTTTTAAATGCGAACATTTCTGCATTTAAAACTCGATATTGAATTTTTGCTAATTTTTGACAATTTTAACGATGTAACCCCTTACATTTTTTTGAAAAAATCGGTCAATTTTTTCTTTGGCCTGGACAACGGTTTTTTGATCATAACTTGGCCAAAACTCAACCGATTTCAGTCTTGTTTGGTTTTATCTTCTTGGTTTTTAAATGCGAACATTTCTGCATTTAAAACTCGATATTGAATTTTTGCCAATTTTTGACAATTTTAACGATGTAACCCCTTACATTTTTTTGAAAAAATCGGTCAATTTTTTCTTTGGCCTGGACAACGGTTTTTTGATCATAACTTGGCCAAAACTCAACCGATTTCAGTCTTGTTTGGTTTTATCTTCTTGGTTTTTAAATGCGAACATTTCTGCATTTAAAACTCGATATTGAATTTTTGGCCAATTTTTGACAATTTTAACGATGTAACCCCTTACATTTTTTTGAAAAAATCGATCAATTTTTTCTTTGGCCTGGACAACGGTTTTTTTATCATAACTTGGCCAAAACTCAACCGATTTCAGTCTTGTTTGGTTTTATCTTCTTGGTTTTTAAATGCGAACATTTCTGCATTTAAAACTCGATATTGAATTTTTGGCCAATTTTTGACAATTTTAACGATGTAACCCCTTACATTTTTTTGAAAAAATCGGTCAATTTTTTCTTTGGCCTGGACAACGGTTTTTTGATCATAACTTGGCCAAAACTCAACCGATTTCAGTCTTGTTTGGTTTTATTTTCTTGGTTTTTAAATGCAAACATTTCTGCATTTAAAACTCGATATTGAATTTTTGGCCAATTTTTGACAATTTTAACGATGTAACTTACATTTTTTTGAAAAAATCGGTCAATTTTTTCTTTGGCCTGGACAACGGTTTTTTGATCATAACTTGGCCAAAACTCAACCGATTTCAGTCTTTTTTGGTTTTATCTTCTTGGTTTTTAAATGCGAACATTTCTGCATTTAAAACTCGATATTGAATTTTTGGCCAATTTTTGACAATTTTAACGATGTAACCCCTTACATTTTTTTGAAAAAATCGGTCAATTTTTTCTTTGGCCTGGACAACGGTTTTTTGATCATAACTTGGCCAAAACTCAACCGATTTCAGTCTTGTTTGGTTTTATCTTCTTGGTTTTTAAATGCGAACATTTCTGCATTTAAAACTCGATATTGAATTTTTGGCCAATTTTTGACAATTTTAACGATGTAACCCCTTACATTTTTTTGAAAAAATCGGTCAATTTTTTCTTTGGCCTGGACAACGGTTTTTTGATCATAACTTGGCCAAAACTCAACCGATTTCAGTCTTGTTTGGTTTTATCTTCTTGGTTTTTAAATGCGAACATTTCTGCATTTAAAACTCGATATTGAATTTTTGGCCAATTTTTGACAATTTTAACGATGTAACCCCTTACATTTTTTGAAAAAATCGGTCAATTTTTTCTTTGGCCTGGACAATGGTTTTTTGATTATAACTTGGCCAAAACTCAACCGATTTCAGTCTTGTTTGGTTTTATCTTCTTGGTTTTTAAATGCGAACATTTCTACATTTAAAACTCGTTATTGAATTTTTGGCCAATTTTTGACGATTTTAACGATGTAACCCCTTACATTTTTTTGAAAAAATCGGTCAATTTTTTCTTTGGCCTGGACAACGGTTTTTTGATCATAACTTGGCCAAAACTCAACCGATTTCAGTCTTGTTTGGTTTTATCTTCTTGGTTTTTAAATGCGAACATTTCTGCATTTAAAACTCGATATTGAATTTTTAGCCAATTTTTGACAATTTTAACGATGTAACCCCTTACATTTTTTTGAAAAAATCGGTCAATTTTTTCTTTGGCCTGGACAACGGTTTTTTGATCATAACTTGGCCAAAACTCAACCGATTTCAGTCTTGTTTGGTTTTATCTTCTTGGTTTTTAAATGCGAACATTTCTGCATTTAAAACTCAATATTGAATTTTTGGCCAATTTTTGACAATTTTAACGATGTAACCCCTTACATTTTTTTAAAAAAATCGGTCAATTTTTTCTTTGGCCTGGACAATGGTTTTTTGATTATAACTTGGCCAAAACTCAACCGATTTCAGTCTTGTTTGGTTTTATCTTCTTGGTTTTTAAATGCGAACATTTCTACATTTAAAACTCGTTATTGAATTTTTGGCCAATTTTTGACAATTTTAACGATGTAACCCCTTACATTTTTTTGAAAAAATCGGTCAATTTTTTCTTTGGCCTGGACAACGGTTTTTTGATCATAACTTGGCCAAAACTCAACCGATTTCAGTCTTGTTTGGTTTTATTTTCTTGGTTTTTAAATGCGAACATTTCTACATTTAAAACTCGATATTGAATTTTTGGCCAATTTTTGACAATTTTAACGATGTAACCCCTTACATTTTTTTGAAAAAATCGGTCAATTTTTTCTTTGGCCTGGACAACGGTTTTTTGATCATAACTTGGCCAAAACTCAACCGATTTCAGGCTTGTTTGGTTTTATTTTCTTGGTTTTTAAATGCGAACATTTCTGCATTTAAAACTCGATATTGCATTTTTGGCCAATTTTTGACAATTTTAACGATGTAACCCCTTACATTTTTTTGAAAAAATCGGTCAATTTTTTCTTTGGCCTGGACAACGGTTTTTTGATCATAACTTGGCCAAAACTCAACCGATTTCAGTCTTGTTTGGTTTTATCTTATTGGTTTTTAAATGCGAACATTTCTGCATTTAAAACTCGATATTGAATTTTTGGCCAATTTTTGACAATTTTAATGATGTAACCCCTTACATTTTTTTTTTTAAATCGGTCAATTTTTTCTTTGGTCTGGACAACGGTTTTTTGATCATAACTTGGCCAAAACTCAACCGATTTCAGTCTTGTTTGGTTTTATCTTCTTGGTTTTTAAATGCGAACATTTCTGCATTTAAAACTCGATATTGAATTTTTAGCCAATTTTTGACAATTTTAACGATGTAACCCCTTACATTTTTTTGAAAATATCGGTCCATTTTTTCTTTGGCCTGGACAATGGTTTTTGATCATAACTTGGCCAAAACTCAACCGATTTCAGTCTTGTTTGGTTTTATTTTCTTGGTTTTTAAATGCGAACATTTCTGCATTTAAAACTCGATATTGAATTTTTGGCCAATTTTTGACAATTTTAACGATGTAACCCCTTACATTTTTTTAAAAAAATCGGTCAATTTTTTCTTTGGCCTGGACAACGGTTTTTTGATTATAACTTGGCCAAAACTCAACCGATTTCAGTCTTGTTTGGTTTTATCTTCTTGGTTTTTAAATGCGAACATTTCTACATTTAAAACTCGTTATTGAATTTTTGGCCAATTTTTGACAATTTTAACGATGTAACCCCTTACATTTTTTTGAAAAAATCGGTCAATTTTTTCTTTGGCCTGGACAACGGTTTTTTGATCATAACTTGGCCAAAACTCAACCGATTTCAGTCTTGTTTGGTTTTATTTTCTTGGTTTTTAAATGCGAACATTTCTGCATTTAAAACTCGATATTGAATTTTTGGCCAATTTTTGAAAATTTTAACGATGTAACCCCTTACATTTTTTTGAAAAAATCGGTCAATTTTTTCTTTGGCCTGGACAATGGTTTTTTGATCATAACTTGGCCAAAACTCAACCGATTTCAGTCTTGTTTGGTTTTATCTTCTTGGTTTTTAAATGCGAACATTTCTGCATTTAAAACTCGATATTGAATTTTTGGCCAATTTTTGACAATTTTAACCCCTTACATTTTTTTGAAAAAATCGGTCAATTTTTTCTTAGGCCTGGACAACGGTTTTTTGATCATAACTTGGCCAAAACTCAACCGATTTCAGTCTTGTTTGGTTTTATTTTCTTGGTTTTTAAATGCGAACATTTCTGCATTTAAAACTCGATATTGAATTTTTGGCCAATTTTTGACAATTTTAACGATGTAACCCCTTACATTTTTTTGAAAAAATCGGTCAATTTTTTCTTTGGCCTGGACAACGGTTTTTTGATCATAACTTGGCCAAAACTCAACCGATTTCAGTCTTGTTTGGTTTTATCTTCTTGGTTTTTAAATGCGAACATTTCTGCATTTAAAACTCGATATTGAATTTTTGGCCAATTTTTGAAAATTTTAACGATGTAACCCCTTACATTTTTTTGAAAAAATCGATCAATTTTTTCTTTGGCCTGGACAACGGTTTTTTGATCATAACTTGGCCAAAACTCAACCGATTTCAGTCTTGTTTGGTTTTATCTTCTTGGTTTTTAAATGCGAACATTTCTGCATTTAAAACTCGATATTGAATTTTTTGCCAATTTTTGACAATTTTAACGATGTAACCCCTTACATTTTTTTGAAAAAATCGGTCAATTTTTTCTTTGGCCTGGACAACGGTTTTTTGATCATAACTTGGCCAAAACTCAACCGATTTCAGTCTTGTTTGGTTTTATCTTCTTGGTTTTTAAATGCGAACATTTCTGCATTTAAAACTCGATATTGAATTTTTGGCCAATTTTTGACAATTTTAACGATGTAACCCCTTACATTTTTTTGAAAAAATCGATCAATTTTTTCTTTGGCCTGGACAACGGTTTTTTTATCATAACTTGGCCAAAACTCAACCGATTTCAGTCTTGTTTGGTTTTATCTTCTTGGTTTTTAAATGCGAACATTTCTGCATTTAAAACTCGATATTGAATTTTTGGCCAATTTTTGACAATTTTAACGATGTAACCCCTTACATTTTTTTGAAAAAATCGGTCAATTTTTTCTTTGGCCTGGACAACGGTTTTTTGATCATAACTTGGCCAAAACTCAACCGATTTCAGTCTTGTTTGGTTTTATTTTCTTGGTTTTTAAATGCAAACATTTCTGCATTTAAAACTCGATATTGAATTTTTGGCCAATTTTTGACAATTTTAACGATGTAACTTACATTTTTTTGAAAAAATCGGTCAATTTTTTCTTTGGCCTGGACAACGGTTTTTTGATCATAACTTGGCCAAAACTCAACCGATTTCAGTCTTTTTTGGTTTTATCTTCTTGGTTTTTAAATGCGAACATTTCTGCATTTAAAACTCGATATTGAATTTTTGGCCAATTTTTGACAATTTTAACGATGTAACCCCTTACATTTTTTTGAAAAAATCGGTCAATTTTTTCTTTGGCCTGGACAACGGTTTTTTGATCATAACTTGGCCAAAACTCAACCGATTTCAGTCTTGTTTGGTTTTATCTTCTTGGTTTTTAAATGCGAACATTTCTGCATTTAAAACTCGATATTGAATTTTTGGCCAATTTTTGACAATTTTAACGATGTAACCCCTTACATTTTTTTGAAAAAATCGGTCAATTTTTTCTTTGGCCTGGACAACGGTTTTTTGATCATAACTTGGCCAAAACTCAACCGATTTCAGTCTTGTTTGGTTTTATCTTCTTGGTTTTTAAATGCGAACATTTCTGCATTTAAAACTCGATATTGAATTTTTGGCCAATTTTTGACAATTTTAACGATGTAACCCCTTACATTTTTTGAAAAAATCGGTCAATTTTTTCTTTGGCCTGGACAATGGTTTTTTGATTATAACTTGGCCAAAACTCAACCGATTTCAGTCTTGTTTGGTTTTATCTTCTTGGTTTTTAAATGCGAACATTTCTACATTTAAAACTCGTTATTGAATTTTTGGCCAATTTTTGACGATTTTAACGATGTAACCCCTTACATTTTTTTGAAAAAATCGGTCAATTTTTTCTTTGGCCTGGACAACGGTTTTTTGATCATAACTTGGCCAAAACTCAACCGATTTCAGTCTTGTTTGGTTTTATCTTCTTGGTTTTTAAATGCGAACATTTCTGCATTTAAAACTCGATATTGAATTTTTAGCCAATTTTTGACAATTTTAACGATGTAACCCCTTACATTTTTTTGAAAAAATCGGTCAATTTTTTTCTTTGGCCTGGACAACGGTTTTTTGATCATAACTTGGCCAAAACTCAACCGATTTCAGTCTTGTTTGGTTTTATCTTCTTGGTTTTTAAATGCGAACATTTCTGCATTTAAAACTCAATATTGAATTTTTGGCCAATTTTTGACAATTTTAACGATGTAACCCCTTACATTTTTTTAAAAAAATCGGTCAATTTTTTCTTTGGCCTGGACAATGGTTTTTTGATTATAACTTGGCCAAAACTCAACCGATTTCAGTCTTGTTTGGTTTTATCTTCTTGGTTTTTAAATGCGAACATTTCTACATTTAAAACTCGTTATTGAATTTTTGGCCAATTTTTGACAATTTTAACGATGTAACCCCTTACATTTTTTTGAAAAAATCGGTCAATTTTTTCTTTGGCCTGGACAACGGTTTTTTGATCATAACTTGGCCAAAACTCAACCGATTTCAGTCTTGTTTGGTTTTATTTTCTTGGTTTTTAAATGCGAACATTTCTACATTTAAAACTCGATATTGAATTTTTGGCCAATTTTTGACAATTTTAACGATGTAACCCCTTACATTTTTTTGAAAAAATCGGTCAATTTTTTCTTTGGCCTGGACAATGGTTTTTTGATCATAACTTGGCCAAAACTCAACCGATTTCAGTCTTGTTTGGTTTTATCTTCTTGGTTTTTAAATGCGAACATTTCTGCATTTAAAACTCGATATTGAATTTTTGGCCAATTTTTGACAATTTTAACCCCTTACATTTTTTTGAAAAAATCGGTCAATTTTTTCTTAGGCCTGGACAACGGTTTTTTGATCATAACTTGGCCAAAACTCAACCGATTTCAGTCTTGTTTGGTTTTATTTTCTTGGTTTTTAAATGCGAACATTTCTGCATTTAAAACTCGATATTGAATTTTTGGCCAATTTTTGACAATTTTAACGATGTAACCCCTTACATTTTTTTGAAAAAATCGGTCAATTTTTTCATAACTTGGCCAAAACTCAACCGATTTCAGTCTTGTTTGGTTTTATCTTCTTGGTTTTTAAATGCGAACATTTCTGCATTTAAAACTCGATATTGAATTTTTGGCCAATTTTTGACAATTTTAACGATGTAACCCCTTACATTTTTTGAAAAAATCGGTCAATTTTTTCTTTGGCCTGGACAACGGTTTTTTGATCATAACTTGGCCAAAACTCAACCGATTTCAGTCTTGTTTGGTTTTATCTTCTTGGTTTTTAAATGCGAACATTTCTGCATTTAAAACTCGATATTGAATTTTTGGCCAATTTTTGACAATTTTAACGATGTAACCCCTTACATTTTTTTGAAAAAATCGGTCAATTTTTTCTTTGGCCTGGACAACGGTTTTTTGATCATAACTTGGCCAAAACTCAACCGATTTCAGTCTTGTTTGGTTTTATCTTCTTGGTTTTTAAATGCGAACATTTCTGCATTTAAAACTCGATATTGAATTTTTGGCCAATTTTTGACAATTTTAACGATGTAACCCCTTACATTTTTTGAAAAAATCGGTCAATTTTTTCTTTGGCCTGGACAACGGTTTTTTTATCATAACTTGGCCAAAACTCAACCGATTTCAGTCTTGTTTGGTTTTATCTTCTTGGTTTTTAAATGCGAACATTTCTGCATTTAAAACTCGATATTGAATTTTTGGCCAATTTTTGACAATTTTAACGATGTAACCCCTTACATTTTTTTGAAAAAATCGGTCAATTTTTTCTTTGGCCTGGACAACGGTTTTTTGATCATAACTTGGCCAAAACTCAACCGATTTCAGTCTTTTTTGGTTTTATCTTCTTGGTTTTTAAATGCGAACATTTCTGCATTTAAAACTCGATATTGAATTTTTGGCCAATTTTTGACAATTTTAACGATGTAACTTACATTTTTTTGAAAAAATCGGTCAATTTTTTCTTTGGCCTGGACAACGGTTTTTTGATCATAACTTGGCCAAAACTCAACCGATTTCAGTCTTGTTTGGTTTTATCTTCTTGGTTTTTAAATGCGAACATTTCTGCATTTAAAACTCGATATTGAATTTTTGGCCAATTTTTGACAATTTTAACGATGTAACCCCTTAAATTTTTTTGAAAAAATCGGTCAATTTTTTCTTTGGCCTGGACAACGGTTTTTTGATCATAACTTGGCCAAAACTCAACCGATTTCAGTCTTGTTTGGTTTTATCTTCTTGGTTTTTAAATGCGAACATTTCTGCATTTAAAACTCGATATTGAATTTTTGGCCAATTTTTGGCAATTTTAACGATGTAACCCCTTACATTTTTTTGAAAAAATCGGTCAATTTTTTCTTTGGCCTGGACAACGGTTTTTTGATCATAACTTGGCCAAAACTCAACCGATTTCAGTCTTGTTTGGTTCTATCTTCTTGGTTTTTAAATGCGAACATTTCTGCATTTAAAACTCGATATTGAATTTTTGGCCAATTTTTGACAATTTTAACGATGTAACCCCTTACATTTTTTTGAAAAAATCGGTCAATTTTTTCTTTGGCCTGGACAACGGTTTTTTGATCATAACTTGGCCAAAACTCAACCGATTTCAGTCTTGTTTGGTTTTATCTTCTTGGTTTTTAAATGCGAACATTTCTGCATTTAAAACTCGATATTGAATTTTTGGCCAATTTTTGACAATTTTAACGATGTAACCCCTTACATTTTTTTGAAAAAATCGGTCAATTTTTTCTTTGGCCTGGACAACGGTTTTTTTATCATAACTTGGCCAAAACTCAACCGATTTCAGTCTTGTTTGGTTTTATCTTCTTGGTTTTTAAATGCGAACATTTCTACATTTAAAACTCGATATTGAATTTTTGGCCAATTTTTGACAATTTTAACGATGTAACCCCTTACATTTTTTTGAAAAAATCGGTCAATTTTTTCTTTGGCCTGGACAACGGTTTTTTTATCATAACTTGGCCAAAACTCAACCGATTTCAGTCTTGTTTGGTTTTATCTTCTTGGTTTTTAAATGCGAACATTTCTACATTTAAAACTCGATATTGAATTTTTGGCAAATTTTTGACAATTTTAACGATGTAACCCCTTACATTTTTTTGAAAAAATCGGTCAATTTTTTCTTTGGCCCGGACAACGGTTTTTTGATCATAACTTGGCCAAAACTCAACCGATTGCAGTCTTGTTTGGTTTTATCTTCTTGTTTTTTAAATGCGAACATTTCTGCATTTAAAACTCGATATTGAATTTTTGGCCAATTTTTGACAATTTTAACGATGTAACCCCTTACATTTTTTTGAAAAAATCGGTCAATTTTTTCTTTGGCCTGGACAACGGTTTTTTTATCATAACTTGGCCAAAACTCAACCGATTTCAGTCTTGTTTGGTTTTATCTTCTTGGTTTTTAAATGCGAACATTTCTGCATTTAAAACTCGATATTGAATTTTTGGCCAATTTTTGACAATTTTAACGATGTAACCCCTTACATTTTTTTGAAAAAATCGGTCAATTTTTTCTTTGGCCTGGACAACGGTTTTTTGATCATAACTTGGCCAAAACTCAACCGATTTCAGTCTTGTTTGGTTTTATCTTCTTGGTTTTTAAATGCGAACATTTCTGCATTTAAAACTCGATATTGAATTTTTGGCCAATTTTTGACAATTTTAACGATGTAACCCCTTACATTTTTTCGGTCAATTTTTTCTTTGGCCTGGACAACGGTTTTTTGATCATAACTTGGCCAAAACTCAACCGATTTCAGTCTTGTTTGGTTTTATCTTCTTGGTTTTTAAATGCGAACATTTCTGCATTTAAAACTCGATATTGAATTTTTTGCTAATTTTTGACAATTTTAACGATGTAACCCCTTACATTTTTTTGAAAAAATCGGTCAATTTTTTCTTTGGCCTGGACAACGGTTTTTTGATCATAACTTGGCCAAAACTCAACCGATTTCAGTCTTGTTTGGTTTTATCTTCTTGGTTTTTAAATGCGAACATTTCTGCATTTAAAACTCGATATTGAATTTTTGGCCAATTTTTGACAATTTTAACGATGTAACCCCTTACATTTTTTTGAAAAAATCGGTCAATTTTTTCTTTGGCCTGGACAACGGTTTTTTTATCATAACTTGGCCAAAACTCAACCGATTGCAGTCTTGTTTGGTTTTATCTTCTTGGTTTTTAAATGCGAACATTTCTGCATTTAAAACTCGATATTGAATTTTTGGCCAATTTTTGACAATTTTAACGATGTAACCCCTTACATTTTTTGAAAAAATCGGTCAATTTTTTCTTTGGCCTGGACAACGGTTTTTTTATCATAACTTGGCCAAAACTCAACCGATTTCAGTCTTGTTTGGTTTTATCTTCTTGGTTTTTAAATGCGAACATTTCTACATTTAAAACTCGATATTGAATTTTTGGCAAATTTTTGACAATTTTAACGATGTAACCCCTTACATTTTTTTGAAAAAATCGGTCAATTTTTTCTTTGGCCTGGACAACGGTTTTTTGATCATAACTTGGCCAAAACTCAACCGATTTCAGTCTTGTTTGGTTTTATCTTCTTGGTTTTTAAATGCGAACATTTCTGCATTTAAAACTCGATATTGAATTTTTGGCCAATTTTTGACAATTTTAACGATGTAACCCCTTACATTTTTTTTGAAAAAATCGGTCAATTTTTTCTTTGGCCTGGACAACGGTTTTTTGATCATAACTTGGCCAAAACTCAACCGATTTCAGTCTTGTTTGGTTTTATCTTCTTGGTTTTTAAATGCGAACATTTCTGCATTTAAAACTCGATATTGAATTTTTTGCCAATTTTTGACAATTTTAACGATGTAACCCCTTACATTTTTTTGAAAAAATCGGTCAATTTTTTCTTTGGCCTGGACAACGGTTTTTTGATCATAACTTGGCCAAAACTCAACCGATTTCAGTCTTGTTTGGTTTTATCTTCTTGGTTTTTAAATGCGAACATTTCTGCATTTAAAACTCGATATTGAATTTTTGGCCAATTTTTGACAATTTTAACGATGTAACCCCTTACATTTTTTTGAAAAAATCGGTAAATTTTTTCTTTGGCCTGGACAACGGTTTTTTTATCATAACTTGGCCAAAACTCAACCGATTTCAGTCTTGTTTGGTTTTATCTTCTTGGTTTTTAAATGCGAACATTTCTACATTTAAAACTCGATATTGAATTTTTGGCAAATTTTTGACAATTTTAACGATGTAACCCCTTACATTTTTTTGAAAAAATCGGTCAATTTTTTCTTTGGCCTGGACAACGGTTTTTTGATCATAACTTGGCCAAAACTCAACCGATTTCAGTCTTGTTTGGTTTTATCTTCTTGGTTTTTAAATGCGAACATTTCTGCATTTAAAACTCGATATTGAATTTTTGGCCAATTTTTGACAATTTTAACGATGTAACCCCTTAAATTTTTTTGAAAAAATCGGTCAATTTTTTCTTTGGCCTGGACAACGGTTTTTTGATCATAACTTGGCCAAAACTCAACCGATTTCAGTCTTGTTTGGTTTTATCTTCTTGGTTTTTAAATGCGAACATTTCTGCATTTAAAACTCGATATTGAATTTTTGCCAATTTTTGACAATTTTAACGATGTAACCCCTTACATTTTTTTGAAAAAATCGGTCAATTTTTTCTTTGGCCTGGACAACGGTTTTTTGATCATAACTTGGCCAAAACTCAACCGATTTCAGTCTTGTTTGGTTTTATCTTCTTGGTTTTTAAATGCGAACATTTCTGCATTTAAAACTCGATATTGAATTTTTGGCCAATTTTTGACAATTTTAACGATGTAACCCCTTACATTTTTTTGAAAAAATCGGTAAATTTTTTCTTTGGCCTGGACAACGGTTTTTTTATCATAACTTGGCCAAAACTCAACCGATTTCAGTCTTGTTTGGTTTTATCTTCTTGGTTTTTAAATGCGAACATTTCTGCATTTAAAACTCGATATTGAATTTTTGGCCAATTTTTGACAATTTTAACGATGTAACCCCTTACATTTTTTTGAAAAAATCGGTCAATTTTTTCTTTGGCCTGGACAACGGTTTTTTTATCATAACTTGGCCAAAACTCAACCGATTTCAGTCTTGTTTGGTTTTATCTTCTTGGTTTTTAAATGCGAACATTTCTACATTTAAAACTCGATATTGAATTTTTGGCCAATTTTTGACAATTTTAACGATGTAACCCCTTACATTTTTTTGAAAAAATCGGTCAATTTTTTCTTTGGCCTGGACAACGGTTTTTTGATCATAACTTGGCCAAAACTCAACCGATTTCAGTCTTGTTTGGTTTTATCTTCTTGGTTTTTAAATGCGAACATTTCTGCATTTAAAACTCGATATTGAATTTTTGGCCAATTTTTGACAATTTTAACGATGTAACCCCTTACATTTTTTTGAAAAAATCGGTCAATTTTTTCTTTGGCCTGGACAACGGTTTTTTGATCATAACTTGGCCAAAACTCAACCGATTTCAGTCTTGTTTGGTTTTATCTTCTTGGTTTTTAAATGCGAACATTTCTGCATTTAAAACTCGATATTGAATTTTTGGCCAATTTTTGGCAATTTTAACGATGTAACCCCTTACATTTTTTTGAAAAAATCGGTCAATTTTTTCTTTGGCCTGGACAACGGTTTTTTTATCATAACTTGGCCAAAACTCAACCGATTTCAGTCTTGTTTGGTTTTATCTTCTTGGTTTTTAAATGCGAACATTTCTACATTTAAAACTCGATATTGAATTTTTGGCCAATTTTTGACAATTTTAACGATGTAACCCCTTACATTTTTTTGAAAAAATCGGTCAATTTTTTCTTTGGCCTGGACAACGGTTTTTTGATCATAACTTGGCCAAAACTCAACCGATTTCAGTCTTGTTTGGTTTTATCTTCTTGGTTTTTAAATGCGAACATTTCTGCATTTAAAACTCGATATTGAATTTTTGGCCAATTTTTGACAATTTTAACGATGTAACCCCTTACATTTTTTTGAAAAAATCGGTCAATTTTTTCTTTGGCCTGGACAACGGTTTTTTATCATAGCTTGGCCAAAACTCAACCGATTTCAGTCTTGTTTGGTTTTATCTTCTTGGTTTTTAAATGCGAACATTTCTGCATTTAAAACTCGATATTGAATTTTTGGCCAATTTTTGACAATTTTAACGATGTAACCCATTACATTTTTTTGAAAAAATCGGTCAATTTTTTCTTTGGCCTGGACAACGGTTTTTTTATCATAACTTGGCCAAAACTCAACCGATTTCAGTCTTGTTTGGTTTTATCTTCTTGGTTTTTAAATGCGAACATTTCTACATTTAAAACTCGATATTGAATTTTTGGCCAATTTTTGACAATTTTAACGATGTAACCCCTTACATTTTTTTGAAAAAATCGGTCAATTTTTTCTTTGGCCTGGACAACGGTTTTTTGATCATAACTTGGCCAAAACTCAACCGATTTCAGTCTTGTTTGGTTTTATCTTCTTGGTTTTTAAATGCGAACATTTCTGCATTTAAAACTCGATATTGAATTTTTGGCCAATTTTTGACAATTTTAACGATGTAACCCCTTACATTTTTTTGAAAAAATCGGTCAATTTTTTCTTTGGCCTGGACAACGGTTTTTTGATCATAACTTGGCCAAAACTCAACCGATTTCAGTCTTGTTTGGTTTTATCTTCTTGGTTTTTAAATGCGAACATTTCTACATTTAAAACTCGATATTGAATTTTTGGCCAATTTTTGACAATTTTAACGATGTAACCCCTTACATTTTTTTGAAAAAATCGGTCAATTTTTTTCTTTGGCCTGGACAACGGTTTTTTGATCATAACTTGGCCAAAACTCAACCGATTTCAGTCTTGTTTGGTTTTATCTTCTTGGTTTTTAAATGCGAACATTTCTGCATTTAAAACTCGATATTGAATTTTTGGCCAATTTTTGGCAATTTTAACGATGTAACCCTTTACATTTTTTTGAAAAAATCGGTCAATTTTTTCTTTGGCCTGGACAACGGTTTTTTTATCATAACTTGGCCAAAACTCAACCGATTTCAGTCTTGTTTGGTTTTATCTTCTTGGTTTTTAAATGCGAACATTTCTACATTTAAAACTCGATATTGAATTTTTGGCCAATTTTTGACAATTTTAACGATGTAACCCCTTACATTTTTTTGAAAAAATCGGTCAATTTTTTCTTTGGCCTGGACAACGGTTTTTTGATCATAACTTGGCCAAAACTCAACCGATTTCAGTCTTGTTTGGTTTTATCTTCTTGGTTTTTAAATGCGAACATTTCTGCATTTAAAACTCGATATTGAATTTTTGGCCAATTTTTGACAATTTTAACGATGTAACCCCTTACATTTTTTTGAAAAAATCGGTCAATTTTTTCTTTGGCCTGGACAACGGTTTTTTGATCATAACTTGGCCAAAACTCAACCGATTTCAGTCTTGTTTGGTTTTATCTTCTTGGTTTTTAAATGCGAACATTTCTACATTTAAAACTCGATATTGAATTTTTGGCCAATTTTTG
The DNA here is from genome assembly GCA_018152175.1 of Drosophila jambulina. Taxonomy (NCBI): domain Eukaryota; kingdom Metazoa; phylum Arthropoda; class Insecta; order Diptera; family Drosophilidae; genus Drosophila; species Drosophila jambulina. The sequence goes on along the minus strand of JAECXH010000113.1, from coordinate 21,893,306 downwards.
ACAATTTTAACGATGTAACCCCTTACATTTTTTTGAAAAAATCGGTCAATTTTTTCTTTGGCCTGGACAACGGTTTTTTGATCATAACTTGGCCAAAACTCAACCGATTTCAGTCTTGTTTGGTTTTATCTTCTTGGTTTTTAAATGCGAACATTTCTGCATTTAAAACTCGATATTGAATTTTTGGCCAATTTTTGACAATTTTAACGATGTAACCCCTTACATTTTTTTGAAAAAATCGGTCAATTTTTTCTTTGGCCTGGACAACGGTTTTTTGATCATAACTTGGCCAAAACTCAACCGATTTCAGTCTTGTTTGGTTTTATTTTCTTGGTTTTTAAATGCGAACATTTCTGCATTTAAAACTCGATATTGAATTTTTGGCCAATTTTTGACAATTTTAACGATGTAACCCCTTACATTTTTTTGAAAAAATCGGTCAATTTTTTCTTTGGCCTGGACAACGGTTTTTTGATCATAACTTGGCCAAAACTCAACCGATTTCAGTCTTGTTTGGTTTTATCTTCTTGGTTTTTAAATGCGAACATTTCTGCATTTAAAACTCGATATTGAATTTTTGGCCAATTTTTGACAATTTTAACGATGTAACCCCTTACATTTTTTTGAAAAAATCGGTCAATTTTTTCTTTGGCCTGGACAACGGTTTTTTGATCATAACTTGGCCAAAACTCAACCGATTTCAGTCTTGTTTGGTTTTATCTTCTTGGTTTTTAAATGCGAACATTTCTGCATTTAAAACTCGATATTGAATTTTTGGCCAATTTTTGACAATTTTAACGATGTAACCCCTTACATTTTTTTGAAAAAATCGGTCAATTTTTTCTTTGGCCTGGACAACGGTTTTTTGATCATAACTTGGCCAAAACTCAACCGATTTCAGTCTTGTTTGGTTTTATTTTCTTGGTTTTTAAATGCAAACATTTCTGCATTTAAAACTCGATATTGAATTTTTGGCCAATTTTTGACAATTTTAACGATGTAACCCCTTACATTTTTTTGAAAAAATCGGTCAATTTTTTCTTTGGCCTGGACAACGGTTTTTTGATCATAACTTGGCCAAAACTCAACCGATTTCAGTCTTGTTTGGTTTTATCTTCTTGGTTTTTAAATGCGAACATTTCTGCATTTAAAACTCGATATTGAATTTTTGGCCAATTTTTGACAATTTTAACGATGTAACCCCTTACATTTTTTTGAAAAAATCGGTCAATTTTTTCTTTGGCCTGGACAACGGTTTTTTGATCATAACTTGGCCAAAACTCAACCGATTTCAGTCTTGTTTGGTTTTATCTTCTTGGTTTTTAAATGCGAACATTTCTGCATTTAAAACTCGATATTGAATTTTTGGCCAATTTTTGACAATTTTAACGATGTAACCCCTTACATTTTTTTGAAAAAATCGGTCAATTTTTTCTTTGGCCTGGACAACGGTTTTTTGATCATAACTTGGCCAAAACTCAACCGATTTCAGTCTTGTTTGGTTTTATCTTCTTGGTTTTTAAATGCGAACATTTCTGCATTTAAAACTCGATATTGAATTTTTGGCCAATTTTTGACAATTTTAACGATGTAACCCCTTACATTTTTTTGAAAAAATCGGTCAATTTTTTCTTTGGCCTGGACAACGGTTTTTTGATCATAACTTGGCCAAAACTCAACCGATTTCAGTCTTGTTTGGTTTTATCTTCTTGGTTTTTAAATGCGAACATTTCTGCATTTAAAACTCGATATTGAATTTTTGGCCAATTTTTGACAATTTTAACGATGTAACCCCTTACATTTTTTTGAAAAAATCGGTCAATTTTTTCTTTGGCCTGGACAACGGTTTTTTGATCATAACTTGGCCAAAACTCAACCGATTTCAGTCTTGTTTGGTTTTATTTTCTTGGTTTTTAAATGCGAACATTTCTGCATTTAAAACTCGATATTGAATTTTTGGCCAATTTTTGACAATTTTAACGATGTAACCCCTTACATTTTTTTGAAAAAATCGGTCAATTTTTTCTTTGGCCTGGACAACGGTTTTTTGATCATAACTTGGCCAAAACTCAACCGATTTCAGTCTTGTTTGTTTTTATCTTCTTGGTTTTTAAATGCGAACATTTCTGCATTTAAAACTCGATATTGAATTTTTGGCCAATTTTTGACAATTTTAACGATGTAACCCCTTAAATTTTTTTGAAAAAATCGGTCAATTTTTTCTTTGGCCTGGACAACGGTTTTTTGATCATAACTTGGCCAAAACTCAACCGATTTCAGTCTTGTTTGGTTTTATCTTCTTGGTTTTTAAATGCGAACATTTCTACATTTAAAACTCGATATTGAATTTTTGGCCAATTTTTGACAATTTTAACGATGTAACCCCTTACATTTTTTTGAAAAAATCGGTCAATTTTTTCTTTGGCCTGGACAACGGTTTTTTGATCATAACTTGGCCAAAACTCAACCGATTTCAGTCTTGTTTGGTTTTATCTTCTTGGTTTTTAAATGCGAACATTTCTGCATTTAAAACTCGATATTGAATTTTTGGCCAATTTTTGACAATTTTAACGATGTAACCCCTTACATTTTTTTGAAAAAATCGGTCAATTTTTTCTTTGGCCTGGACAACGGTTTTTTGATCATAACTTGGCCAAAACTCAACCGATTTCAGTCTTGTTTGGTTTTATCTTCTTGGTTTTTAAATGCGAACATTTCTGCATTTAAAACTCGATATTGAATTTTTGGCCAATTTTTGACAATTTTAACGATGTAACCCCTTACATTTTTTTGAAAAAATCGGTCAATTTTTTCTTTGGCCTGGACAACGGTTTTTTGATCATAACTTGGCCAAAACTCAACCGATTTCAGTCTTGTTTGGTTTTATTTTCTTGGTTTTTAAATGCGAACATTTCTGCATTTAAAACTCGATATTGAATTTTTGGCCAATTTTTGACAATTTTAACGATGTAACCCCTTACATTTTTTTGAAAAAATCGGTCAATTTTTTCTTTGGCCTGGACAACGGTTTTTTGATCATAACTTGGCCAAAACTCAACCGATTTCAGTCTTGTTTGTTTTTATCTTCTTGGTTTTTAAATGCGAACATTTCTGCATTTAAAACTCGATATTGAATTTTTGGCCAATTTTTGACAATTTTAACGATGTAACCCCTTAAATTTTTTTGAAAAAATCGGTCAATTTTTTCTTTGGCCTGGACAACGGTTTTTTGATCATAACTTGGCCAAAACTCAACCGATTTCAGTCTTGTTTGGTTTTATCTTCTTGGTTTTTAAATGCGAACATTTCTACATTTAAAACTCGATATTGAATTTTTGGCCAATTTTTGACAATTTTAACGATGTAACCCCTTACATTTTTTTGAAAAAATCGGTCAATTTTTTCTTTGGCCTGGACAACGGTTTTTTGATCATAACTTGGCCAAAACTCAACCGATTTCAGTCTTGTTTGGTTTTATCTTCTTGGTTTTTAAATGCGAACATTTCTGCATTTAAAACTCGATATTGAATTTTTGGCCAATTTTTGACAATTTTAACGATGTAACCCCTTACATTTTTTTGAAAAAATCGGTCAATTTTTTCTTTGGCCTGGACAACGGTTTTTTGATCATAACTTGGCCAAAACTCAACCGATTTCAGTCTTGTTTGGTTTTATCTTCTTGGTTTTTAAATGCGAACATTTCTGCATTTAAAACTCGATATTGAATTTTTGGCCAATTTTTGACAATTTTAACGATGTAACCCCTTACATTTTTTTGAAAAAATCGGTCAATTTTTTCTTTGGCCTGGACAACGGTTTTTTGATCATAACTTGGCCAAAACTCAACCGATTTCAGTCTTGTTTGGTTTTATCTTCTTGGTTTTTAAATGCGAACATTTCTGCATTTAAAACTCGATATTGAATTTTTGGCCAATTTTTGACAATTTTAACGATGTAACCCCTTACATTTTTTTGAAAAAATCGGTCAATTTTTTCTTTGGCCTGGACAACGGTTTTTTGATCATAACTTGGCCAAAACTCAACCGATTTCAGTCTTGTTTGGTTTTATCTTCTTGGTTTTTAAATGCGAACATTTCTGCATTTAAAACTCGATATTGAATTTTTGGCCAATTTTTGACAATTTTAACGATGTAACCCCTTACATTTTTTTGAAAAAATCGGTCAATTTTTTCTTTGGCCTGGACAACGGTTTTTTGATCATAACTTGGCCAAAACTCAACCGATTTCAGTCTTGTTTGGTTTTATTTTCTTGGTTTTTAAATGCGAACATTTCTGCATTTAAAACTCGATATTGAATTTTTGGCCAATTTTTGACAATTTTAACGATGTAACCCCTTACATTTTTTTGAAAAAATCGGTCAATTTTTTCTTTGGCCTGGACAACGGTTTTTTGATCATAACTTGGCCAAAACTCAACCGATTTCAGTCTTGTTTGGTTTTATCTTCTTGGTTTTTAAATGCGAACATTTCTGCATTTAAAACTCGATATTGAATTTTTGGCCAATTTTTGACAATTTTAACGATGTAACCCCTTAAATTTTTTTGAAAAAATCGGTCAATTTTTTCTTTGGCCTGGACAACGGTTTTTTGATCATAACTTGGCCAAAACTCAACCGATTTCAGTCTTGTTTGGTTTTATCTTCTTGGTTTTTAAATGCGAACATTTCTACATTTAAAACTCGATATTGAATTTTTGGCCAATTTTTGACAATTTTAACGATGTAACCCCTTACATTTTTTTGAAAAAATCGGTCAATTTTTTCTTTGGCCTGGACAACGGTTTTTTGATCATAACTTGGCCAAAACTCAACCGATTTCAGTCTTGTTTGGTTTTATCTTCTTGGTTTTTAAATGCGAACATTTCTGCATTTAAAACTCGATATTGAATTTTTGGCCAATTTTTGACAATTTTAACGATGTAACCCCTTACATTTTTTTGAAAAAATCGGTCAATTTTTTCTTTGGCCTGGACAACGGTTTTTTGATCATAACTTGGCCAAAACTCAACCGATTTCAGTCTTGTTTGGTTTTATCTTCTTGGTTTTTAAATGCGAACATTTCTGCATTTAAAACTCGATATTGAATTTTTGGCCAATTTTTGACAATTTTAACGATGTAACCCCTTACATTTTTTTGAAAAAATCGGTCAATTTTTTCTTTGGCCTGGACAACGGTTTTTTGATCATAACTTGGCCAAAACTCAACCGATTTCAGTCTTGTTTGGTTTTATTTTCTTGGTTTTTAAATGCGAACATTTCTGCATTTAAAACTCGATATTGAATTTTTGGCCAATTTTTGACAATTTTAACGATGTAACCCCTTACATTTTTTTGAAAAAATCGGTCAATTTTTTCTTTGGCCTGGACAACGGTTTTTTGATCATAACTTGGCCAAAACTCAACCGATTTCAGTCTTGTTTGGTTTTATCTTCTTGGTTTTTAAATGCGAACATTTCTGCATTTAAAACTCGATATTGAATTTTTGGCCAATTTTTGACAATTTTAACGATGTAACCCCTTAAATTTTTTTGAAAAAATCGGTCAATTTTTTCTTTGGCCTGGACAACGGTTTTTTGATCATAACTTGGCCAAAACTCAACCGATTTCAGTCTTGTTTGGTTTTATCTTCTTGGGTTTTAAATGCGAACATTTCTGCATTTAAAACTCGATATTGAATTTTTGGCCAATTTTTGACAATTTTAACGATGTAACCCCTTACATTTTTTTGAAAAAATCGGTCAATTTTTTCTTTGGCCTGGACAACGGTTTTTTGATCATAACTTGGCCAAAACTCAACCGATTTCAGTCTTGTTTGGTTTTATCTTCTTGGTTTTTAAATGCGAACATTTCTGCATTTAAAACTCGATATTGAATTTTTGGCCAATTTTTGACAATTTTAACGATGTAACCCCTTAAATTTTTTTGAAAAAATCGGTCAATTTTTTCTTTGGCCTGGACAACGGTTTTTTGATCATAACTTGGCCAAAACTCAACCGATTTCAGTCTTGTTTGGTTTTATCTTCTTGGGTTTTAAATGCGAACATTTCTGCATTTAAAACTCGATATTGAATTTTTGGCCAATTTTTGACAATTTTAACGATGTAACCCCTTACATTTTTTTGAAAAAATCGGTCAATTTTTTCTTTGGCCTGGACAACGGTTTTTTGATCATAACTTGGCCAAAACTCAACCGATTTCAGTCTTGTTTGGTTTTATCTTCTTGGTTTTTAAATGCGAACATTTCTGCATTTAAAACTCGATATTGAATTTTTGGCCAATTTTTGACAATTTTAACGATGTAACCCCTTACATTTTTTTGAAAAAATCGGTCAATTTTTTCTTTGGCCTGGACAACGGTTTTTTGATCATAACTTGGCCAAAACTCAACCGATTTCAGTCTTGTTTGGTTTTATCTTCTTGGTTTTTAAATGCGAACATTTCTGCATTTAAAACTCGATATTGAATTTTTGGCCAATTTTTGACAATTTTAACGATGTAACCCCTTACATTTTTTTGAAAAAATCTGTCAATTTTTTCTTTGGCCTGGACAACGGTTTTTTTTATCATAACTTGGCCAAAACTCAACCGATTTCAGTCTTGTTTGGTTTTATCTTCTTGGTTTTTAAATGCGAACATTTCTGCATTTAAAACTCGATATTGAATTTTTGGCCAATTTTTGACAATTTTAACGATGTAACCCCTTACATTTTTTTGAAAAAATCGGTCAATTTTTTCTTTGGCCTGGACAACGGTTTTTTGATCATAACTTGGCCAAAACTCAACCGATTTCAGTCTTGTTTGGTTTTATCTTCTTGGTTTTTAAATGCGAACATTTCTGCATTTAAAACTCGATATTGAATTTTTGGCCAATTTTTGACAATTTTAACGATGTAACCCCTTACATTTTTTTGAAAAAATCTGTCAATTTTTTCTTTGGCCTGGACAACGGTTTTTTTTATCATAACTTGGCCAAAACTCAACCGATTTCAGTCTTGTTTGGTTTTATCTTCTTGGTTTTTAAATGCGAACATTTCTACATTTAAAACTCGATATTGAATTTTTGGCCAATTTTTGACAATTTTAACGATGTAACCCCTTACATTTTTTTGAAAAAATCGGTCAATTTTTTCTTTGGCCTGGACAACGGTTTTTTGATCATAACTTGGCCAAAACTCAACCGATTTCAGTCTTGTTTGGTTTTATTTTGGTTTTTAAATGCGAACATTTCTGCATTTAAAACTCGATATTGAATTTTTGGCCAATTTTTGACAATTTTAACGATGTAACCCCTTACATTTTTTTGAAAAAATCGGTCAATTTTTTCTTTGGCCTGGACAACGGTTTTTTGATCATAACTTGGCCAAAACTCAACCGATTTCAGTCTTGTTTGGTTTTATCTTCTTGGTTTTTAAATGCGAACATTTCTGCATTTAAAACTCGATATTGAATTTTTGGCCAATTTTTGACAATTTTAACGATGTAACCCCTTACATTTTTTTGAAAAAATCGGTCAATTTTTTCTTTGGCCTGGACAACGGTTTTTTGATCATAACTTGGCCAAAACTCAACCGATTTCAGTCTTGTTTGGTTTTATTTTGGTTTTTAAATGCGAACATTTCTGCATTTAAAACTCGATATTGAATTTTTGGCCAATTTTTGACAATTTTAACGATGTAACCCCTTACATTTTTTTGAAAAAATCGGTCAATTTTTTCTTTGGCCTGGACAACGGTTTTTTGATCATAACTTGGCCAAAACTCAACCGATTTCAGTCTTGTTTGGTTTTATCTTCTTGGTTTTTAAATGCGAACATTTCTGCATTTAAAACTCGATATTGAATTTTTGGCCAATTTTTGACAATTTTAACGATGTAACCCCTTACATTTTTTTGAAAAAATCGGTCAATTTTTTCTTTGGCCTGGACAACGGTTTTTTGATCATAACTTGGCCAAAACTCAACCGATTTCAGTCTTGTTTGGTTTTATCTTCTTGGTTTTTAAATGCGAACATTTCTGCATTTAAAACTCGATATTGAATTTTTGGCCAATTTTTGACAATTTTAACGATGTAACCCCTTACATTTTTTTGAAAAAATCGGTCAATTTTGGACAACGGTTTTTTTATCATAACTTGGCCAAAACTCAACCGATTTCAGTCTTGTTTGGTTTTATCTTCTTGGTTTTTAAATGCGAACATTTCTACATTTAAAACTCGATATTGAATTTTTGGCCAATTTTTGACAATTTTAACGATGTAACCCCTTACATTTTTTTGAAAAAATCGGTCAATTTTTTCTTTGGCCTGGACAACGGTTTTTTGATCATAACTTGGCCAAAACTCAACCGATTTCAGTCTTGTTTGGTTTTATTTTCTTGGTTTTTAAATGCGAACATTTCTGCATTTAAAACTCGATATTGAATTTTTGGCCAATTTTTGACAATTTTAACGATGTAACCCCTTACATTTTTTTGAAAAAATCGGTCAATTTTTTCTTTGGCCTGGACAACGGTTTTTTGATCATAACTTGGCCAAAACTCAACCGATTTCAGTCTTGTTTGGTTTTATCTTCTTGGTTTTTAAATGCGAACATTTCTGCATTTAAAACTCGATATTGAATTTTTGGCCAATTTTTGACAATTTTAACGATGTAACCCCTTACATTTTTTTGAAAAAATCGGTCAATTTTTTCTTTGGCCTGGACAACGGTTTTTTGATCATAACTTGGCCAAAACTCAACCGATTTCAGTCTTGTTTGGTTTTATCTTCTTGGTTTTTAAATGCGAACATTTCTGCATTTAAAACTCGATATTGAATTTTTGGCCAATTTTTGACAATTTTAACGATGTAACCCCTTACATTTTTTTAAAAAAATCGGTCAATTTTTTCTTTGGCCCGGACAACGGTTTTTTGATCATAACTTGGCCAAAACTCAACCGATTTCAGTCTTGTTTGGTTTTATCTTCTTGGTTTTTAAATGCGAACATTTCTGCATTTAAAACTCGATATTGAATTTTTGGCCAATTTTTGACAATTTTAACGATGTAACCCCTTACATTTTTTTGAAAAAATCGGTCAATTTTTTCTTTGGCCTGGACAACGGTTTTTTGATCATAACTTGGCCAAAACTCAACCGATTTCAGTCTTGTTTGGTTTTATCTTCTTGGTTTTTAAATGCGAACATTTCTGCATTTAAAACTCGATATTGAATTTTTGGCCAATTTTTGACAATTTTAACGATGTAACCCCTTACATTTTTTTGAAAAAATCGGTCAATTTTTTCTTTGGCCTGGACAACGGTTTTTTGATCATAACTTGGCCAAAACTCAACCGATTTCAGTCTTGTTTGGTTTTATCTTCTTGGTTTTTAAATGCGAACATTTCTGCATTTAAAACTAGATATTGAATTTTTGGCCAATTTTTGACAATTTTAACGATGTAACCCCTTACATTTTTTTGAAAAAATCTATCAATTTTTTCTTTGGCCCGGACAACGGTTTTTTTATCATAACTTGGCCAAAACTCAACCGATTTCAGTCTTGTTTGGTTTTATCTTCTTGGTTTTTAAATGCGAACATTTCTGCATTTAAAACTCGATATTGAATTTTTGGCCAATTTTTGACAATTTTAACGATGTAACCCCTTACATTTTTTTGAAAAAATCGGTCAATTTTTTCTTTGGCCTGGACAACGGTTTTTTGATCATAACTTGGCCAAAACTCAACCGATTTCAGTCTTGTTTGGTTTTATCTTCTTGGTTTTTAAATGCGAACATTTCTGCATTTAAAACTCGATATTGAATTTTTGGCCAATTTTTGACAATTTTAACGATGTAACCCCTTACATTTTTTTGAAAAAATCTGTCAATTTTTTCTTTGGCCTGGACAACGGTTTTTTTTATCATAACTTGGCCAAAACTCAACCGATTTCAGTCTTGTTTGGTTTTATCTTCTTGGTTTTTAAATGCGAACATTTCTACATTTAAAACTCGATATTGAATTTTTGGCCAATTTTTGACAATTTTAACGATGTAACCCCTTACATTTTTTTGAAAAAATCGGTCAATTTTTTCTTTGGCCTGGACAACGGTTTTTTGATCATAACTTGGCCAAAACTCAACCGATTTCAGTCTTGTTTGGTTTTATTTTGGTTTTTAAATGCGAACATTTCTGCATTTAAAACTCGATATTGAATTTTTGGCCAATTTTTGACAATTTTAACGATGTAACCCCTTACATTTTTTTGAAAAAATCGGTCAATTTTTTCTTTGGCCTGGACAACGGTTTTTTGATCATAACTTGGCCAAAACTCAACCGATTTCAGTCTTGTTTGGTTTTATCTTCTTGGTTTTTAAATGCGAACATTTCTGCATTTAAAACTCGATATTGAATTTTTGGCCAATTTTTGACAATTTTAACGATGTAACCCCTTACATTTTTTTGAAAAAATCGGTCAATTTTTTTCTTTGGCCTGGACAACGGTTTTTTGATCATAACTTGGCCAAAACTCAACCGATTTCAGTCTTGTTTGGTTTTATTTTGGTTTTTAAATGCGAACATTTCTGCATTTAAAACTCGATATTGAATTTTTGGCCAATTTTTGACAATTTTAACGATGTAACCCCTTACATTTTTTTGAAAAAATCGGTCAATTTTTTCTTTGGCCTGGACAACGGTTTTTTGATCATAACTTGGCCAAAACTCAACCGATTTCAGTCTTGTTTGGTTTTATCTTCTTGGTTTTTAAATGCGAACATTTCTGCATTTAAAACTCGATATTGAATTTTTGGCCAATTTTTGACAATTTTAACGATGTAACCCCTTACATTTTTTTGAAAAAATCGGTCAATTTTTTCTTTGGCCTGGACAACGGTTTTTTGATCATAACTTGGCCAAAACTCAACCGATTTCAGTCTTGTTTGGTTTTATCTTCTTGGTTTTTAAATGCGAACATTTCTGCATTTAAAACTCGATATTGAATTTTTGGCCAATTTTTGACAATTTTAACGATGTAACCCCTTACATTTTTTTGAAAAAATCGGTCAATTTTGGACAACGGTTTTTTTATCATAACTTGGCCAAAACTCAACCGATTTCAGTCTTGTTTGGTTTTATCTTCTTGGTTTTTAAATGCGAACATTTCTACATTTAAAACTCGATATTGAATTTTTGGCCAATTTTTGACAATTTTAACGATGTAACCCCTTACATTTTTTTGAAAAAATCGGTCAATTTTTTCTTTGGCCTGGACAACGGTTTTTTGATCATAACTTGGCCAAAACTCAACCGATTTCAGTCTTGTTTGGTTTTATTTTCTTGGTTTTTAAATGCGAACATTTCTGCATTTAAAACTCGATATTGAATTTTTGGCCAATTTTTGACAATTTTAACGATGTAACCCCTTACATTTTTTTGAAAAAATCGGTCAATTTTTTCTTTGGCCTGGACAACGGTTTTTTGATCATAACTTGGCCAAAACTCAACCGATTTCAGTCTTGTTTGGTTTTATCTTCTTGGTTTTTAAATGCGAACATTTCTGCATTTAAAACTCGATATTGAATTTTTGGCCAATTTTTGACAATTTTAACGATGTAACCCCTTACATTTTTTTGAAAAAATCGGTCAATTTTTTCTTTGGCCTGGACAACGGTTTTTTGATCATAACTTGGCCAAAACTCAACCGATTTCAGTCTTGTTTGGTTTTATCTTCTTGGTTTTTAAATGCGAACATTTCTGCATTTAAAACTCGATATTGAATTTTTGGCCAATTTTTGACAATTTTAACGATGTAACCCCTTACATTTTTTTAAAAAAATCGGTCAATTTTTTCTTTGGCCTGGACAACGGTTTTTTGATCATAACTTGGCCAAAACTCAACCGATTTCAGTCTTGTTTGGTTTTATCTTCTTGGTTTTTAAATGCGAACATTTCTGCATTTAAAACTCGATATTGAATTTTTGGCCAATTTTTGACAATTTTAACGATGTAACCCCTTACATTTTTTTGAAAAAATCGGTCAATTTTTTCTTTGGCCTGGACAACGGTTTTTTGATCATAACTTGGCCAAAACTCAACCGATTTCAGTCTTGTTTGGTTTTATCTTCTTGGTTTTTAAATGCGAACATTTCTGCATTTAAAACTCGATATTGAATTTTTGGCCAATTTTTGACAATTTTAACGATGTAACCCCTTACATTTTTTTGAAAAAATCGGTCAATTTTTTCTTTGGCCTGGACAACGGTTTTTTTATCATAACTTGGCCAAAACTCAACCGATTTCAGTCTTGTTTGGTTTTATCTTCTTGGTTTTTAAATGCGAACATTTCTACATTTAAAACTCGATATTGAATTTTTGGCCAATTTTTGACAATTTTAACGATGTAACCCCTTAAATTTTTTTGAAAAAATCGGTCAATTTTTTCTTTGGCCTGGACAACGGTTTTTTGATCATAACTTGGCCAAAACTCAACCGATTTCAGTCTTGTTTGGTTTTATCTTCTTGGTTTTTAAATGCGAACATTTCTACATTTAAAACTCGATATTGAATTTTTGGCCAATTTTTGACAATTTTAACGATGTAACCCCTTACATTTTTTTGAAAAAATCGGTCAATTTTTTCTTTGGCCTGGACAACGGTTTTTTTATCATAACTTGGCCAAAACTCAACCGATTTCAGTCTTGTTTGGTTTTATCTTCTTGGTTTTTAAATGCGAACATTTCTACATTTAAAACTCGATATTGAATTTTTGGCCAATTTTTGACAATTTTAACGATGTAACCCCTTACATTTTTTTGAAAAAATCGGTCAATTTTTTCTTTGGCCTGGACAACGGTTTTTTGATCATAACTTGGCCAAAACTCAACCGATTTCAGTCTTGTTTGGTTTTATTTTGGTTTTTAAATGCGAACATTTCTGCATTTAAAACTCGATATTGAATTTTTGGCCAATTTTTGACAATTTTAACGATGTAACCCCTTACATTTTTTTGAAAAAATCGGTCAATTTTTTCTTTGGCCTGGACAACGGTTTTTTGATCATAACTTGGCCAAAACTCAACCGATTTCAGTCTTGTTTGGTTTTATCTTCTTGGTTTTTAAATGCGAACATTTCTGCATTTAAAACTCGATATTGAATTTTTGGCCAATTTTTGACAATTTTAACGATGTAACCCCTTACATTTTTTTGAAAAAATCGGTCAATTTTTTCTTTGGCCTGGACAACGGTTTTTTGATCATAACTTGGCCAAAACTCAACCGATTTCAGTCTTGTTTGGTTTTATCTTCTTGGTTTTTAAATGCGAACATTTCTGCATTTAAAACTCGATATTGAATTTTTGGCCAATTTTTGACAATTTTAACGATGTAACCCCTTACATTTTTTTGAAAAAATCGGTCAATTTTTTCTTTGGCCTGGACAACGGTTTTTTGATCATAACTTGGCCAAAACTCAACCGATTTCAGTCTTGTTTGGTTTTATCTTCTTGGTTTTTAAATGCGAACATTTCTGCATTTAAAACTCGATATTGAATTTTTGGCCAATTTTTGACAATTTTAACGATGTAACCCCTTACATTTTTTTGAAAAAATCGGTCAATTTTTTCTTTGGCCTGGACAACGGTTTTTTGATCATAACTTGGCCAAAACTCAACCGATTTCAGTCTTGTTTGGTTTTATCTTCTTGGTTTTTAAATGCGAACATTTCTACATTTAAAACTCGATATTGAATTTTTGGCCAATTTTTGACAATTTTAACGATGTAACCCCTTACATTTTTTTGAAAAAATCGGTCAATTTTTTCTTTGGCCTGGACAACGGTTTTTTGATCATAACTTGGCCAAAACTCAACCGATTTCAGTCTTGTTTGGTTTTATCTTCTTGGTTTTTAAATGCGAACATTTCTGCATTTAAAACTCGATATTGAATTTTTGGCCAATTTTTGACAATTTTAACGATGTAACCCCTTACATTTTTTTGAAAAAATCGGTCAATTTTTTCTTTGGCCTGGACAACGGTTTTTTGATCATAACTTGGCCAAAACTCAACCGATTTCAGTCTTGTTTGGTTTTATCTTCTTGGTTTTTAAATGCGAACATTTCTGCATTTAAAACTCGATATTGAATTTTTGGCCAATTTTTGACAATTTTAACGATGTAACCCCTTACATTTTTTTGAAAAAATCGGTCAATTTTTTCTTTGGCCTGGACAACGGTTTTTTGATCATAACTTGGCCAAAACTCAAACGATTTCAGTCTTGTTTGGTTTTATTTTCTTGGTTTTTAAATGCGAACATTTCTGCATTTAAAACTCGATATTGAATTTTTGGCCAATTTTTGACAATTTTAACGATGTAACCCCTTACATTTTTTTGAAAAATTGGGTCAATTTTTTCTTTGGCCTGGACAACGGTTTTTTGATCATAACTTGGCCAAAACTCAACCGATTTCAGTCTTGTTTGGTTTTATTTTCTTGGTTTTTAAATGCAAACATTTCTGCATTTAAAACTCGATATTGAATTTTTGGCCAATTTTTGACAATTTTAACGATGTAACCCCTTACATTTTTTTGAAAAAATCGGTCAATTTTTTCTTTGGCCTGGACAACGGTTTTTTGATCATAACTTGGCCAAAACTCAACCGATTTCAGTCTTGTTTGGTTTTATCTTCTTGGTTTTTAAATGCGAACATTTCTGCATTTAAAACTCGATATTGAATTTTTGGCCAATTTTTGACAATTTTAACGATGTAACCCCTTACATTTTTTTGAAAAAATCGGTCAATTTTTTCTTTGGCCTGGACAACGGTTTTTTGATCATAACTTGGCCAAAACTCAACCGATTTCAGTCTTGTTTGGTTTTATCTTCTTGGTTTTTAAATGCGAACATTTCTGCATTTAAAACTCGATATTGAATTTTTGGCCAATTTTTGGCAATTTTAACGATGTAACCCCTTACATTTTTTTGAAAAAATCGGTCAATTTTTTCTTTGGCCTGGACAACGGTTTTTTTATCATAACTTGGCCAAAACTCAACCGATTTCAGTCTTGTTTGGTTTTATCTTCTTGGTTTTTAAATGCGAACATTTCTACATTTAAAACTCGATATTGAATTTTTGGCCAATTTTTGACAATTTTAACGATGTAACCCCTTACATTTTTTTGAAAAAATCGGTCAATTTTTTCTTTGGCCTGGACAACGGTTTTTTGATCATAACTTGGCCAAAACTCAACCGATTTCAGTCTTGTTTGGTTTTATCTTCTTGGTTTTTAAATGCGAACATTTCTGCATTTAAAACTCGATATTGAATTTTTGGCCAATTTTTGACAATTTTAACGATGTAACCCCTTACATTTTTTTGAAAAAATCGGTAAATTTTTTCTTTGGCCTGGACAACGGTTTTTTTATCATAACTTGGCCAAAACTCAACCGATTTCAGTCTTGTTTGGTTTTATCTTCTTGGTTTTTAAATGCGAACATTTCTGCATTTAAAACTCGATATTGAATTTTTGGCCAATTTTTGACAATTTTAACGATGTAACCCCTTACATTTTTTTGAAAAAATCGGTCAATTTTTTCTTTGGCCTGGACAACGGTTTTTTGATCATAACTTGGCCAAAACTCAACCGATTTCAGTCTTGTTTGGTTTTATCTTCTTGGTTTTTAAATGCGAACATTTCTACATTTAAAACTCGATATTGAATTTTTGGCCAATTTTTGACAATTTTAACGATGTAACCCCTTACATTTTTTTGAAAAAATCGGTCAATTTTTTCTTTGGCCTGGACAACGGTTTTTTGATCATAACTTGGCCAAAACTCAACCGATTTCAGTCTTGTTTGGTTTTATCTTCTTGGTTTTTAAATGCGAACATTTCTGCATTTAAAACTCGATATTGAATTTTTGGCCAATTTTTGACAATTTTAACGATGTAACCCCTTACATTTTTTTGAAAAAATCGGTCAATTTTTTCTTTGGCCTGGACAACGGTTTTTTGATCATAACTTGGCCAAAACTCAACCGATTTCAGTCTTGTTTGGTTTTATCTTCTTGGTTTTTAAATGCGAACATTTCTGCATTTAAAACTCGATATTGAATTTTTGGCCAATTTTTGACAATTTTAACGATGTAACCCCTTACATTTTTTTGAAAAAATCGGTCAATTTTTTCTTTGGCCTGGACAACGGTTTTTTGATCATAACTTGGCCAAAACTCAAACGATTTCAGTCTTGTTTGGTTTTATTTTCTTGGTTTTTAAATGCGAACATTTCTGCATTTAAAACTCGATATTGAATTTTTGGCCAATTTTTGACAATTTTAACGATGTAACCCCTTACATTTTTTTGAAAAATTGGGTCAATTTTTTCTTTGGCCTGGACAACGGTTTTTTGATCATAACTTGGCCAAAACTCAACCGATTTCAGTCTTGTTTGGTTTTATTTTCTTGGTTTTTAAATGCAAACATTTCTGCATTTAAAACTCGATATTGAATTTTTGGCCAATTTTTGACAATTTTAACGATGTAACCCCTTACATTTTTTTGGAAAAATCGGTCAATTTTTTCTTTGGCCTGGACAACGGTTTTTTGATCATAACTTGGCCAAAACTCAACCGATTTCAGTCTTGTTTGGTTTTATCTTCTTGGTTTTTAAATGCGAACATTTCTGCATTTAAAACTCGATATTGAATTTTTGGCCAATTTTTGACAATTTTAACGATGTAACCCCTTACATTTTTTTGAAAAAATCGGTCAATTTTTTCTTTGGCCTGGACAACGGTTTTTTGATCATAACTTGGCCAAAACTCAACCGATTTCAGTCTTGTTTGGTTTTATCTTCTTGGTTTTTAAATGCGAACATTTCTACATTTAAAACTCGATATTGAATTTTTGGCCAATTTTTGACAATTTTAACGATGTAACCCCTTACATTTTTTTGAAAAAATCGGTCAATTTTTTCTTTGGCCTGGACAACGGTTTTTTGATCATAACTTGGCCAAAACTCAACCGATTTCAGTCTTGTTTGGTTTTATCTTCTTGGTTTTTAAATGCGAACATTTCTGCATTTAAAACTCGATATTGAATTTTTGGCCAATTTTTGACAATTTTAACGATGTAACCCCTTACATTTTTTTGAAAAAATCGGTCAATTTTTTCTTTGGCCTGGACAACGGTTTTTTGATCATAACTTGGCCAAAACTCAACCGATTTCAGTCTTGTTTGGTTTTATCTTCTTGGTTTTTAAATGCGAACATTTCTGCATTTAAAACTCGATATTGAATTTTTGGCCAATTTTTGACAATTTTAACGATGTAACCCCTTACATTTTTTTGAAAAAATCGGTCAATTTTTTCTTTGGCCTGGACAACGGTTTTTTGATCATAACTTGGCCAAAACTCAACCGATTTCAGTCTTGTTTGGTTTTATCTTCTTGGTTTTTAAATGCGAACATTTCTGCATTTAAAACTCGATATTGAATTTTTGGCCAATTTTTGACAATTTTAACGATGTAACCCCTTACATTTTTTTGAAAAAATCGGTCAATTTTTTCTTTGGCCTGGACAACGGTTTTTTGATCATAACTTGGCCAAAACTCAACCGATTTCAGTCTTGTTTGGTTTTATCTTCTTGGTTTTTAAATGCGAACATTTCTGCATTTAAAACTCGATATTGAATTTTTGGCCAATTTTTGACAATTTTAACGATGTAACCCCTTACATTTTTTTGAAAAAATCGGTCAATTTTTTCTTTGGCCTGGACAACGGTTTTTTGATCATAACTTGGCCAAAACTCAACCGATTTCAGTCTTGTTTGGTTTTATTTTCTTGGTTTTTAAATGCGAACATTTCTGCATTTAAAACTCGATATTGAATTTTTGGCCAATTTTTGACAATTTTAACGATGTAACCCCTTACATTTTTTTGAAAAAATCGGTCAATTTTTTCTTTGGCCTGGACAACGGTTTTTTGATCATAACTTGGCCAAAACTCAACCGATTTCAGTCTTGTTTGGTTTTATCTTCTTGGTTTTTAAATGCGAACATTTCTGCATTTAAAACTCGATATTGAATTTTTGGCCAATTTTTGACAATTTTAACGATGTAACCCCTTACATTTTTTTGAAAAAATCGGTCAATTTTTTCTTTGGCCTGGACAACGGTTTTTTGATCATAACTTGGCCAAAACTCAACCGATTTCAGTCTTGTTTGGTTTTATTTTCTTGGTTTTTAAATGCGAACATTTCTGCATTTAAAACTCGATATTGAATTTTTGGCCAATTTTTGACAATTTTAACGATGTAACCCCTTACATTTTTTTTGAAAAAATCGGTCAATTTTTTCTTTGGCCTGGACAACGGTTTTTTGATCATAACTTGGCCAAAACTCAACCGATTTCAGTCTTGTTTGGTTTTATCTTCTTGGTTTTTAAATGCGAACATTTCTGCATTTAAAACTCGATATTGAATTTTTGGCCAATTTTTGACAATTTTAACGATGTAACCCCTTACATTTTTTTGAAAAAATCGGTCAATTTTTTCTTTGGCCTGGACAACGGTTTTTTGATCATAACTTGGCCAAAACTCAACCGATTTCAGTCTTGTTTGGTTTTATCTTCTTGGTTTTTAAATGCGAACATTTCTGCATTTAAAACTCGATCTTGAATTTTTGGCCAATTTTTGACAATTTTAACGATGTAACCCCTTACATTTTTTTGAAAAAATCGGTCAATTTTTTTCTTTGGCCTGGACAACGGTTTTTTGATCATAACTTGGCCAAAACTCAACCGATATCAGTCTTGTTTGGTTTTATCTTCTTGGTTTTTTAATGCGAACATTTCTGCATTTAAAACTCGATATTGAATTTTGGCCAATTTTTTAATGCTTTTTTAATGCGAACATTTCTGCATTTAAAACTCGATATTGAATTTTTGGCCAATTTTTGACAATTTTAACGATGTAACCCCTTACATTTTTTTGAAAAAATCGGTCAATTTTTTCTTTGGCCTGGACAACGGTTTTTTGATCATAACTTGGCCAAAACTCAACCGATTTCAGTTTTGTTTGGTTTTATCTTCTTGGTTTTTAAATGCGAACATTTCTGCATTTAAAACTCGATATTGAATTTTTGGCCAATTTTTGACAATTTTAACGATGTAACCCCTTACATTTTTTTAAAAAAAATCGGTCAATTTTTTCTTTGGCCCGGACAACGGTTTTTTGATCATAACTTGGCCAAAACTCAACCGATTTCAGTTTTGTTTGGTTTTATCTTCTTGGTTTTTAAATGCGAACATTTCTGCATTTAAAACTCGATATTGAATTTTTGGCCAATTTTTGACAATTTTAACGATGTAACCCCTTACATTTTTTTAAAAAAATCGGTCAATTTTTTCTTTGGCCTGGACCACGGTTTTTTGATCATAACTTGGCCAAAACTCAACCGATTTCAGTCTTGTTTGGTTTTATCTTCTTGGTTTTTAAATGCGAACATTTCTGCATTTAAAACTCGATATTGCATTTTTGGCCAATTTTTGACAATTTTAACGATGTAACCCCTTACATTTTTTTGAAAAAATCGGTCAATTTTTCTTTGGCCTGGACAACGGTTTTTTGATCATAACTTGGTTAAAACTCAACCGATTTCAGTCTTGTTTGGTTTTATCTTCTTGGTTTTTAAATGCGAACATTTCTGCATTTAAAACTCGATATTGAATTTTTGGCCAATTTTTGGCATTTTTTTAAAAAAATCGGTCAATTTTTTCTTTGGCCCGGACAACGGTTTTTTGATCATAACTTGGCCAAAACTCAACCGATTTCAGTCTGGTTTGATTTGGCTGATTTGGCAATTACCTATCATCATTTAAAAGTTGAATTTAAATTTGCCAGTTAATTTGTATAGCGGCCACCCACAGCCTTTTTAAATTCGATTTCAAACTTAGCGACTAACCTATATGGCGGGTAACTATCATTATTTTAAATTCAAATTTTGCGGTTTAGTTAACATATTTAATATTTTTGTTGTTGTTCTACAACATATTGTTGGTGTAAAATAGTTGTTGTACAAATTCACCATTTTCTGGATTTCATGCACCAGGCGAACAGAAAGCAGAAAAGAGCGACGGAGATCTGTTATAAGCTGTTATAAAATTCCCGAGTTTCGAACCTCCGACAGATCTTGGTATGGAAGTTATCGCAGACTGTAGCCTTGTTAATCGGCGGGACCTATCGTCATTTTGAATTTGAATTCAAATTTGGCAGTTAACTTAGTTGGCGGTTACCTGTCATTACTTTAAAATTAAATTCAAATTTGACAGTTGACTGATTCGGCGGTTCTCTATTATCATTTAAAAGTTGAATTTAAATTTGCCAGTTAATTTGTATAGCGGCCACCCACAGCCTTTTTAAATTCGATTTCAAACTTAGCGACTAACCTATATGGCGGGTTACTATCATTATTTTAAATTCAAATTTTGCGGTTTAGTTAACATATTTAATATTTTTTTTTTTGTTCTACAACATATTGTTGGTGTAAAATAGTTGTTGTAGTTGTTGTAGGCAAAACCCGGCTTCAATCTCTACATTTTCAGTACAAATTCACCATTTTCTGGATTTCATGCACCAGGCGAACAGAAAGCAGAAAAGAGCGACGGAGATCTGTTATAAGCTGTTATAAAATTCCCGAGTTTCGAACCTCCGACAGATCTTGGTATGGAAGTTATCGCAGACTGTAGCCTTGTTAATCGGCGGGACCTATCGTCATTTTAAATTTGAATTCAAATTTGGCAGTTAACTTATTTGGCGGTTACCTGTCATTATTTTAAATTTAAATTCAAATTTCGCAGTTAATTCTTTTTATATTCATATTACATTCGAATTTAAACTTGGCGGTTAATCTAAATGGCGGGCACTCATCGTCTTTTTAAATTCAAATTGAAACTTGGCGGTTAATTTAATGCATTTTAGTATATTTGATTGAAAATTGTGTTTTTATCAAATAAAAAGACCTTTTATGTTATTTTACATATAGAAAAATATAATAATATAAAATAAAAGTATATTGACTTATTAATTTTTAAATAATATAATAACTTATAACCCCTTACATTTTTTTGAAAAAATCGGTCAATTTTTTCTTTGGCCTGGACAACGGTTTTTTGATCATAACTTGGCCAAAACTCAACCGATATCAGTCTTGTTTGGTTTTATCTTCTTGGTTTTTTAATGCGAACATTTCTGCATTTAAAACTCGATATTGAATTTTGGCCAATTTTTTAATGCTTTTTTAATGCGAACATTTCTGCATTTAAAACTCGATATTGAATTTTTGGCCAATTTTTGACAATTTTAACGATGTAACCCCTTACATTTTTTTGAAAAAATCGGTCAATTTTTTCTTTGGCCTGGACAACGGTTTTTTGATCATAACTTGGCCAAAACTCAACCGATTTCAGTTTTGTTTGGTTTTATCTTCTTGGTTTTTAAATGCGAACATTTCTGCATTTAAAACTCGATATTGAATTTTTGGCCAATTTTTGACAATTTTAACGATGTAACCCCTTACATTTTTTTAAAAAAATCGGTCAATTTTTTCTTTGGCCTGGACAACGGTTTTTTGATCATAACTTGGC
This sequence comes from Drosophila jambulina, assembly GCA_018152175.1. Taxonomy (NCBI): domain Eukaryota; kingdom Metazoa; phylum Arthropoda; class Insecta; order Diptera; family Drosophilidae; genus Drosophila; species Drosophila jambulina. Next base: position 21,871,675 of record JAECXH010000113.1, on the reverse strand, counting down.
CAAAACTCAACCGATTTCAGTTTTGTTTGGTTTTATCTTCTTGGTTTTTAAATGCGAACATTTCTGCATTTAAAACTCGATATTGAATTTTTGGCCAATTTTTGACAATTTTAACGATGTAACCCCTTACATTTTTTTAAAAAAATCGGTCAATTTTTTCTTTGGCCTGGACCACGGTTTTTGATCATAACTTGGCCAAAACTCAACCGATTTCAGTCTTGTTTGGTTTTATCTTCTTGGTTTTTAAATGCAAACATTTCTGCATTTAAAACTCGATATTGCATTTTTGGCCAATTTTTGACAATTTTAACGATGTAACCCCTTACATTTTTTTGAAAAAATCGGTCAATTTTTCTTTGGCCTGGACAACGGTTTTTTGATCATAACTTGGTTAAAACTCAACCGATTTCAGTCTTGTTTGGTTTTATCTTCTTGGTTTTTAAATGCGAACATTTCTGCATTTAAAACTCGATATTGAATTTTTGGCCAATTTTTGACAATTCTAACGATGTAACGCCTTACATTTTTTTGAAAAAATCGGTCAATTTTTTCTTTGGCCTGGACAATGTTTTTTTGATCATAACTTGGCCAAAACTCAACCGATTTCAGTCTGGTTTGATTTGGCTGATTTGGCAATTACCTATCATCATTTAAAAGTTGAATTTAAATTTGCCAGTTAATTTGTATAGCGGCCACCCACAGCCTTTTTAAATTCGATTTCAAACTTAGCGACTAACCTATATGGCGGGTAACTATCATTATTTTAAATTCAAATTTTGCGGTTTAGTTAACATATTTAATATTTTTGTTGTTGTTCTACAACATATTGTTGGTGTAAAATAGTTGTTGTACAAATTCACCATTTTCTGGATTTCATGCACCAGGCGAACAGAAAGCAGAAAAGAGCGACGGAGATCTGTTATAAGCTGTTATAAAATTCCCGAGTTTCGAACCTCCGACAGATCTTGGTATGGAAGTTATCGCAGACTGTAGCCTTGTTAATCGGCGGGACCTATCGTCATTTTGAATTTGAATTCAAATTTGGCAGTTAACTTAGTTGGCGGTTACCTGTCATTACTTTAAAATTAAATTCAAATTTGACAGTTGACTGATTCGGCGGTTCTCTATTATCATTTAAAAGTTGAATTTAAATTTGCCAGTTAATTTGTATAGCGGCCACCCACAGCCTTTTTAAATTCGATTTCAAACTTAGCGACTAACCTATATGGCGGGTTACTATCATTATTTTAAATTCAAATTTTGCGGTTTAGTTAACATATTTAATATTTTTTTTTTTGTTCTACAACATATTGTTGGTGTAAAATAGTTGTTGTAGTTGTTGTAGGCAAAACCCGGCTTCAATCTCTACATTTTCAGTACAAATTCACCATTTTCTGGATTTCATGCACCAGGCGAACAGAAAGCAGAAAAGAGCGACGGAGATCTGTTATAAGCTGTTATAAAATTCCCGAGTTTCGAACCTCCGACAGATCTTGGTATGGAAGTTATCGCAGACTGTAGCCTTGTTAATCGGCGGGACCTATCGTCATTTTAAATTTGAATTCAAATTTGGCAGTTAACTTATTTGGCGGTTACCTGTCATTATTTTAAATTTAAATTCAAATTTCGCAGTTAATTCTTTTTATATTCATATTACATTCGAATTTAAACTTGGCGGTTAATCTAAATGGCGGGCACTCATCGTCTTTTTAAATTCAAATTGAAACTTGGCGGTTAATTTAATGCATTTTAGTATATTTGATTGAAAATTGTGTTTTTATCAAATAAAAAGACCTTTTATGTTATTTTACATATAGAAAAATATAATAATATAAAATAAAAGTATATTGACTTATTAATTTTTAAATAATATAATAACTTATAAATTTTCCTACACTTTATTAAAAACAAACAAATAAAAGACAATTCTAATGAATGTAAAATGTTGATAATATTATAAAATTATTATTTATTAGGTCGGAAATAAACATATAAAATGGCTGAAAATTGGTAACACCTTCAACGGTTTTATGATCATAACTTGGCTAAAACTCAACCGATTTCAGTCTGGTTTGGTTTTTTCTTCTTGGTTTTTAAATGCCAACATTTCTGCATTTAAAACTCGATATCTATTTTTTGTCAAATTTTTGACAATTTTAACGATGTAACCCCTTACATTTTTTTCAAAAATTGGGTAAATTTTTTCTGTGGCCCGGACATGGCTAGAGCGATGCCGCTGGTAATGCTGATCAAGAATATATATGGTTTATAGGGTCGGAAATGGGTTCTTCACTGTTTTGCAAGCTTCTGGCTAAAATTATGACAATAAAACCTTGTCCTTTAATTCATTAAATAATTTATTTTACACACAGAATGTCTCATTCCGTCTACAAAAAATTTTAATTCCGTTGAGTCAGCTCGTAGTCACGATAAAAATAGTGATAAATCAAACAAATGGCTGTGCTTACCCCGCTTTATCGCTCGCAGCTCAAAATAAACGCTCTTTTCAGTTACCGAGACTTAGTGCCAGAGATAGTGGGAGCAGCAAGGCAGGTGAGTCAGGTATTTATAAGTTTTTAAGAGCGCTTGAAAACTGCATAAACATTCACTTAATACACTGAGATCAATTAAGTGTGTGCAATCCATTTCAATGGGGATTTTTTCCCCAGGTGCAGAAGAGCTCGTCCTCTCTCTGTGCCGCTCCCTCGCAGCCAAAGCGAAATGCGTAATAAGTTTTTTATGCAAATTTCCCAGGGAAAACTTTTCCCACGTCAACACTTTATTCCATTGTAAATTATTTGCATTAATTTATTTTTAGTTTGCATTTCCCTGCCCTGCAAAACGATATTATATAAATTTTATATTTTTTTTTGAAGCGCCATTTCGGAGAACATTAAAAATGTGTAACATGTAGCTCCTGAGTTCTTGTTGTTTGCCGAACACACGGCGGCGTTTTTGCTGTTGTTGCTCTGGTTTTTGTTGTGTTCTCTAAATGTTAATTCAATGCAACATTTTCGTGTTGCTCGGCATTTGCTGCCATGTTTTAAAATAAATACAAAAAGCCAAAGCTGAGAGAGGCGGCGAGGTAAAGGCACACCCGCTGCGCCATATGTGTGCGGGGAAAACTCAGCTGGAGGGCCTTGATTTCTGTGACAATATTTGTGCGGTCTAATGGCAAAATGGCATTTGAATTTTAGTCCAATGCTTATTGAGATTTAATCTGATTGTAAATGTGATTTACATTTTTCAAGGGGGCGACAGCGGAATTTGCATTTCAAAGCGAGGGAAATGCCGGCTAAATCGGAAAGGCGCGCACAACGCCGGGCGTTGGACGGAAGTTTTTATGCGAGGACTCATGAAATTTATTAACGCTTTCATTGCACGCCAGGGAATAGCCGGGAAGGCCAGGAGGAGGCTGCGCGCTGTAGCATTTCCTTTGTGTGTCGTAGATTTACTGGTTCGCCCCGGGTTTTTCCAGTTGATTTTACAGCGCTTGGATATTACGTTTTAGTGCCGCGCTCCGCTTTTGTTACCGCTTAGAAGTGCCTCAAAGTTGGCCCGAATGCGAGCTTTAATCAAGTTAAATGGCGCGCAAGGGCAGGTGCTGCATTTAGTGGGGCTTTAGCTGCCCGGCAGGCCACAACTGGCAGCCGGGTGGCCTGGGTCGACTAACAGCAATTAAAGTGCATTAACCACATGATGCGTTTTGCACTTAAATCCACTCCACACAGACACACTCCCACTTCCACTTCCACTCGTGGGTCACTGCATCTGTTGCCGTTGCCATTGCCATTGCATTTTCGCTTGCAACAGTTGCACTGGCCGCGCTTGAACCTGAACAGGCCCACGCACACGCACACGCATCCACATCCGCTTCCGTTTCCGGCGGCAGCCAAGCCACGAACAGGAAGCGACTGTTGCCGCTTTTGTTGCTGCCTCGGACACTGGGGAAAATTTTTGAATGCTGTCAAGGACATTGGGGCCTGTACTTAGGCCCTTGAATTGATGAATAGTTTGACTAAAATATATATTACCCTTTATTTTAGAGTAATCTCTCTCAGATCTCAGTAATTGCCTTCTCTCAGTGTAAATCCTAACAAGTACAAGCTGGAGTGGGAGTCCGGAAAAAACACCTGACCAGCGGGGGGATGGCGGCAACATGTGCATCCTAATAAAAACTAATTAGGGCTCTCCATCCACATTTACCGCCGCATCCCGCACCCCGCATCGGTGGTCAGCAAACTGTTGCTGCTGACTGTCGCCTGACATCAAAAGTTCTATTTTAGTTTATGTTGCGGGTGGTGGTGGTGCGTGGTGCTCCCCAGTCTCCACCACAGGCCGGCATACATTCCGTGCCCCGGGGTTCTTTCGAGTCTGATTGTGACAGCCCATGGACGGGCTGCTGATGCCCCTCCAGAGCCCCAAAAACCTCGATAAGCCCCCACCCGTTCCCCGGATGCCCCAGCAACCACTGGAGGTTAAATGTTCCCTCGGCTGACACGAGGAATTTAATTTCGTTCCGGCAAAGACAAATACAACGGCAGACGTCAAGTTATTAGCAATATAAACACACATGTGCCGACAGTTTACTTTCCATTTTCCATTTCCATCTCCCCGGAGCCCTTTCGAATGTTGTGCGTAGGTGTAAGAGTGGGTGGAGCTCATTTAAAAGTCCCCAAAAGAGCAAGCCAAATCAAACAGCAAACAGCAAACAGCGAGCAGCGAAAAGTGTATATTAAATCGTAGGTACTGCCAAACTTCTCAGGAAATCAGTATGTGCCGAGGGGAAAACCTGTCCTTAATTTGAAAGATCTTAAGCAGGTAACAAAATATAAACAACTTACGTTTAGATAACTTGCTAAGAATGTACTTTTTTGGCTCATTATCTTCCGAAAGTTTGAAGTTCTTAGGAAATCTCTTTGACGTCACTAGAATTTCTCACGAATTTCGTTAGCCAAAGAAGAGAGGGCTTATGATTAGATTTCCTATATCTCAAAACCGATAATCGCTGAACCGCTGACCAATAGGAAGGCTTTGGTACTACTTTCCAGTCCGAGGGGATATTTTTACGCCTCCTTTCCCAGAGTTTCCCATCCCCAAGTGCAGGCTCCCCGTGTCCGTATGGTTTCCTTGGGCTTAAGCGGATATAAACTGTTCCATAAGCTGCCGTTGGACTTTTAATTTAAAACTTTTGCCCCATATACACCCACCCACACAGAGAGAGAGATCTACCAAAAGCCCCGAGGACGTAATGCAATCAGCAAACAAAAGACAAAAGGCGGCGCTTTCGATTTTTGCCCCTTTTACATCGGATTTCTGGGCGGGATTTCATTTGGTCAGCGGTGGGGGGAGGCTACTTAAGCCAGGATTAAGTGGTAAGTTGCCGTATTTTGCACCTTGAGAGTGGGAGGAAAACGCTGGGAAATGGAGCGGCAGAACAGTTTTCATTTATTATGATATGTAGCTAAGGGGAATTTCATTAAAAGGAGTTTTTATTAACTGAAAGAACTAAATTACTATAAAAAAAGAAGGTAATAAAGTAGTTTCAGAGGATTCCCTAGGGTAGGTACAGCTAAATTAGTTTAGTTATTGTAAAATACTTTTTTAGCATTGGCCTAGGTTGTAACTAAAACTTTTTCAGCTGCAAAATAATATTTATAAAACTGCAAACACCACAACAAATTATTTTCAATTAAGGAAAAACCACACTTAAATTCACTTCATTCTGCAGCTGAAGCCACACATCACTCCAACTTTTTATCTGGCAAATAATAATAGTTCGACGAGCTGCCACGGAGAAGAAAAAGTTTGCCAGCTGGAATATTTAAATGCCAGTGAATTTCCACATTATGCCAATCAAGCCGTAGCCGGGGCCGAACGTCGGGGCAATTATTAATTGTGAAATATCAATCAGCAGAATATGATAAATGAGCTTTAACTTTTCGTTTTAGCCTCCGAGAAAGGAGCCTCTCAACGGCTGCCATATATTTGCGGCATTATTGCGGCCAGCACGGGTGAGGGAATTTGTGCGAAAATGTGGCAACAATGAAAGGAGCAGCCACTTGGCAGATGGATTGCCGGATGACTGCTTCACTTTCAGGCTTAAAGTGACGTTCACAGTTTGAAGGAATAGTGAAACTCAGTCATGACAGGCAGTTGATGCAACCTCACCTCTGTTTTCTGCCACAAAGTTAATTAACCATAAGTGGGTGATGGCTCGAATAGTTTCTCTCCTGGGCATAAACGCAAGATACACGAGGAATCCAGGCTGCATTGGCTAATTGCATTGTTTCCAGCCAACAAAGCGGCCAGTTGGCCAACAAACTAAGCCAGTTGTGCCTTTGTCTCGCTGGCTAGATGGCCGTAATGAAATGGCTTAAGCGGATATAAGCCGGTCCGTAAGCTTCGGGCCAAGAGGCACTCGTTGGGGACAGAAGACAAAAGATGCTACTGGCCAGATTAAGTCGTAAATTGCCGCGTTTCGGACGGCCAAAAGGTGTCATTGTCATACACACATATTCCGTCCCCGATCCCCATTGCCCACAGTTAATCTACAGCCTTGGGCATAATTAACAAGATATGGCCGGGGACAAAGCCTTTTCGCTTCTCGCGTTTTTTCTGTCAGCCGGAGAGGCTCTGACACACACATCAGCGTTCCATTCTTCTGTGACAGGTTTTTAAATTAAATCGCAGTATTATGGCGGATAATTGGCCGCTTGGCAGCTCGTTTCGTCACAAAAAATAATTAAGGACACGTCGAATGCAGGGAGGGAAGCCATCGCTCTCAGTGCCGCCTGAATTTCTGCAAAAACAATCAATGCAAGGCAACATTTATGACTGGCCGGGAGGAGGTCCTTTGTTGCCACATCTGAAGGTGACTGCAGCCGGGAGTGAAGCACTTGAGGGCCCTTTAATTTGCGGCTCAAAGAGCTTAAAAGTCCATTACTATCTGGCGAGCGGGCTCGAAACTTTGTCCAGTAATTTCCCAAATGAAAACCCAATTTTGGCCGTGGCGAAAGAGTTTCTCCCCCTCGCAATTTATTGGACTTTAATCTTTTGCGTACTGATTCGGCAACTTATTACTTAAGTTCCCGCTAAATATTTCAATAAACTTTGGCCAAAGTTCGCCGCTCCCAGCGAAACTCCAGGGGAAATCGATGGTGAGATGCCAACTGGTGGCGGATAATCTAATCTGGCAGCGACTAGGGACTCGAGTTACAATAAAAATCAATTTCCATATTCAATTTCCTTAAGTGGCGGCCCTCCCGGAAAATGGTTGAAAAATGAAAATGAGCCTCGCCCTCATGGAGGCTGTAAAACTATTGACTAGCCCGAGTTGAGTCAGCGCTTTAGCCGGCCAATGATGATGATGATGGGGCCTTTGATTCCCGCTTTTGTGGCTCCAGAATAACTCCACACGGAGCCGGAGAAAGGAGCCGAGGTCCGAGTCCGAGTCCCAAGTCCGAGACCCGACATTGTGTGACACATTTCCATTTTGGGGAATTTCTTCATTTCTGCTTTGTTGCCTCGGCTTTTATTTACTGCGAACAACGGACAGGGAACAATGCACTGCAATGGCTGCCGCTGCCGCCGCCGCTGCTGCTTCTGGGAAATGCGAAAATGGGATGGAAAACAACGCTGGCAACAGTGGAAATTGTGAGCTATGTTTTCGGGAATAATGCTCTGGCAAGGTAGCAGTGAAAAATGCCAGCACGTTAAATTCAATTTAACGTGAAATGCAGTGAGACGAAATGAAATTTTCGCTGTCGCAGTGTCTAACAAGGAGTCGGGGAAAACCAGCGGGAGGAAAACAAAGGCCGAGGGGAAAATTGAAAATAAGCGAGGACAATTGCCGTCCGATAAGAAAAGCTGCCTGGCTGGTCATTGGTGGCGGGAAACCGAAGATTACCAAACATAATACAAAAAACTATACAGGAGAGCATCCAGGCGAAGGCAGAAAGCAAATACTTCAATCGAGGCAAGATGAAACGAAACGAATCGAATCGAAACGGAGGCAAACGAAAGCGAATCGAATATTTATTGCCTTTATTAGCGAGTCGATTGAAAAATTTACTGCGCTCAAATTCTATCTGGAACGCTTCGCTTCACTCACTGCCAGCTGTTGGCTTTGGGTTTTCCGGGGGTTTTTCCGCCGAAGCCTTACCCCGGCTGCCTTAACGTGGGCATTGTGCGCGCCGGCACAGCGCGAGCAATTCATCTCGGCGTGGAAAAACTTTTCCATTTTCAGCTTGGAGCTGGCTACCTGCTGATGCCGGAGCCTGACGCTTCATCCGAAGGTGGCAGCATTTTTGAAATTTTCGCTGGCTGATGCAGCTTGTTTTTCACTTCCATTTCCACTTCCATTCGGTTTGAGATGTTTTCCCTTGTTAAGCAGTCGGGCCCGAAGCCCGCCCTCGCTGGTGTTGTCTATATCCTTTAGGTCCTGCCCATTTGTTTTCAATTTTCCAGCAGCGTCGAAAATGTTGTTCTCCACCAACACTCGCCAAGTGTGTGAGTAATTTTCTCTTCACTATTTTCCGGCACTTGGCACAGCCTTTAAGCCGTTCGCAAATAATTGTAAGCTTAGATGGGAGGCTATATATTTTTTGGGAACTATATTTAGAGTCAATTAGAAGTTAAACTAAGGAGACCTTTGGGTGTTACAAGAATCTAAACCTTTTACACTCAAGAAGCATCGAAAAATTAATTTTATATCATAAATTCAAGCTCAATATTAGCTTAAAATTTTGGCTAGTTTGCTTTTTGCTATTAAAGTGCAATAAAATAAGGGTGGCTAATAAAAATCGCAGGTCAAACAAGCTTTCCCTTAAGGCCATGCACACTCGGCCGAGTCCTGATGGCCCAAAGGCTGCCTGCAGGCTGTCCCCCCTGCGGCGGAGTGAAGTTCTCGCATTACTGTGCCATAAAGGACACTCGCTGGCTGGTTTCCTCTCCCTTGTCCCTCCTCCCCTTACCATCTGCATCTGTCAGCGTATTTCCGGCGCGTATGTGTGTGCGTCTGGCTTTGTCTATGGCAGTTTACCTAATTACATTCCGGAAATAAAACGTTGACTGATTGTGCCAATAAATGAAAATAATGACGCACCATTGACTGCAAACTGGAGCCGGCAAGCGCAAACGGCCAAAACTCTGGGCAAACTTTTTCCCCGAGTTTGCTTAGAGACAGAGAGACAAGCAGCAACAAAAAGCAGCACACGAGCTGGAAAACTTCTTGTCTGTCTGGGCTCCTTCCTCTCGGGCTTTTCTCTGCCCTTCAGAGTCTCCTTTCACTTTCTTTTTTTCTGTGTGTGTGTCCTGACGAGTTTATTTGCTTGAGCAGCGCTAACTGATTGTCTGTGATTTTCTTGTTTTTAGATAATGAAAGCTGCAGCAATCTGCGGCTGCGGGTACATAAAACGAAGGCGAAAGTAAGGGCTTGGGTCTGGGCCGGAGCAAGTGTAACTTTTTATATGTCCCGGCAAAACAGGAATTGCCGGCAATTTATACAGATTCCGGGGTAGCGAAAGGGAAAAGGAAAGAAACTGAAAGTGAGATTGAGTGGGTCAGTGTGGCAGACTCACAGGACCTTTGCTGGGCAAGGGAATTAACATACATGGCTCGATGTTTGATGGTCAGGTTTTCATTGCCTGATATATGGTTATTATTTTGAACTGGTCACTTTGAAGGGGAAATCTGGATCTGACACCAACGGTTAGTGGGAAGACTTCTCCAAGAAAAAGGATAAAGACTAACTTTAACTTTATCAACCAACAAAAGAACTCTTAACTATTTTTACAGCCAAGGTTTACTTTAATGCTTAACTTACTAGTATATTCATTTCCCCATTTATACCCAACATATTGGCACTCTTTTCCTTGAAGGAACCACTTAAAACTGTAACCATTACCCCAATAATTCCCTTTCCTGCCTGTCCCAACCGATGAAGTCATGCAGAATTCGGAGCCGAGCAGATAAGACAACCGACGCGAAAATGCTTTCAGTGCTGGACAAGGTCTGAACCGTGTTAGCCGTCTTTGACTTGGATTTGCTCCGGATTTCGGGCCAGTCCCCAAAAGTATGCACAGCATTCTGCTGGCCAACAGCAGTGCGTGAGCTGGCCAAAAAGGAAAGTTGGCCCCAGCTGAGGGCTTGGACCTCGGCTGCAACTAATTTCAGCACAATAACCCAAATTGAAGCGGTTTGCTGGCGCTTTGTTTGTCCACGAAGCGCAGCCGGGCGCGACGAGACGCGTGACGAAGGCGAAGGCGACTGCGAAGTGTCTTCGGCACTCGGCTGGTGGCTGCACAAAGAGAGAGCCAAAGAGAAATTTCAGAGAGCCGAACTATGCGCACGAATGGCAAGGAAGAGAGAGCGGAAGAGAGCGCAGGAGAGAGCGTTGGCCGGAAATAAATGTTTGCTATAAAAGTCCTAACAGCTGTTTGTGTGAGATTTAATAATATTAGAAATAGTTTTAATAGATCCAGATGTTTGTCCAAAAACTAAATCAAAAATAACACAAATTAAATATAAATAATAAATATAATAAAAAAATCTGTGACCTGTAATCTCGAATATTTTAAAACTCTTCAAAATTAATTTATTAACTTTGATATAAAAATTTTAGAATCCAAAATGAGCAAAGTAAATGTCTGTAAAATATATATTTATTTTATTGTAAATTTTGTTAAACTGTTTGTTTTATATTTAAATATTTTATTATTATTTAACTTTGTTCCGATAACATATTTAAAATAACTTAAACATAGTTAACTAGTAATATGCCTAATGATACCCATTCCCCTAATCATTGTGGTGTAAATAAAGTCCTATTTTCACTCACTAAATAGTTCAACTAAACTTTAGTTTACAATAGAAATTAGTTACTTAACTTGAAATTCCCTCATTATATTCCAATGACAGCTAGTAATTTGTTTCCCTAAACTTTAATTGTATTTATAACTCAAACATTTTGTTAAAAAGTTTTCCTCATACCCCAGTCCCTGTTAGGTCCCCCCTCTGATTCGATTCGCCGAAGAACAACAAACAAGCTGAACGGGGTCCTGGTCTTCCCTCCCCAAGGACCAATTAAGCAAACATTTCACACGAACCGGAGATGCTATAAAATCCCACACAGAGAGAGCACAGCTCTTGCTCTTTGAGTTTCCCCTAAGCGGAAAATGAGAGAGGAAAACGAAACGAAGCCTGTGCAGACCTGGCCACGGCTACGACTGCTGGTGTTGCTGCTGCCTTTTCCTTGGATCCTCGTGTCAGTCGCGTGCGAAAGCGTAAAGTAAACAGACAGGCGGCCAGGGCGCCAGCTGGGAAAGCGGAAAAGCAGGAAAAGCAGCAGCAGTCAGTGAAAACAACAACGTGGACGACGACGACGAGGCGGCAGCTGCTCAGCTCTGTCAGTTAAGCGTTGGCCGCAGCGGTAACGGGTTCCGTTCGGTCCAGTTTATACGCGGTCAACGCGGCGGATGCGCGATATATTAAGTATACGCAACGTGGTTATTAGATGGAACGATGGCATATGGCAGCCATGTGCTTCTACACGCAAAATTGTGACAGTTAACTGTGTCTAAATGGATTACCGCATAAAACAAAAAAGTTACAAAAAGAAAACAATTAAAAATCGCCCGACTAAAAACAGGCAAAGTTAATTGGAAATGGCGCTCAAAACGTGCATAAATCAACAGAGAAATTGCATTTAATTAAGAAAAACAAATCAAAAAAATATTCATAGAGCTTCGCAAAAAATAAAAACAATTAGGAACGAAAGGAAACAAAACAAAACGTTTTAATTACGGCAATGTCACCAACAAATTGAATTGCCAGTGCAGTGACAAATGAAATAAAATTAAAGCGTCTGACAAATTGATTTACAAATGCAAAACAATTGGCAGCCGCCGAAAAAGGGGCAAAACGAGCAAAACATCAACGTCAACAACTACAACTACAACTTTGGGCAAAACAGCAACAACATGCCGGCATCAAGTGGATTATATCGCATCAAGCCCGGCCGTGTCCTTGACGGGAGGCAAAAACCCGCGGCACTTATTTTTATTATAGCATACATTGCGGCATGCGGCATTTGCGGTAAATATCACACACGCACACCACCACCACCACTGACTTTTGACTAAAACACACAAACAGAAACACAGAAAATACAAAAATAATGGTGCATATAATTTATACATATTATACACGTGTTTTATGGCCCCCTTTCAATTTGATATTCATGGCAATTTGCGGCGCATATTGCCTGTTCACCGAAACAAGGATAATTTAATTACGGGGCCGTAATGCATGAAATATTGTCAAAAGGCATTCGCCGCTCATTTTTCGCAAATATCAAATTAAATACCGCCACAAAGCGGAGATCGAGAAATCGCGAATTCGAGAGAAATCGTTAATTTGTTACATTTCATTGGCGCCGTCGAGTGCAGTGACAGGTCAGGCGATGAGCGCGGAAATCACCTGTGCATCACCTGTCAATGCCTGACACCGCAACAACAGCAATAAAGGCAGCGAGAGCTGGCCCCTAGGAACAACAAGAACACTTGTCTACAACTCTCCTGTCTCCTGTCTGCTGGTGCTATCTCCCCCGACTGTCCCCCGTCTCCCGTCCTCCCTCGGCTTTCTGGCTGGCAATTTGTCAAGCAATCAACAAAGCCAGAAATTGCCCGGCAATAAGACAGAGAAGGGAACAGGGACACGGAGACAGAGAAAGAGAGGGAATGTTGTTGGTTTGCCGAATCATGGCGGCAAATAGTGAGTAGAAATGCGAATAAACCCATCGAATGGCGGATATAGGCTGCACTGAGGGAAATAAGGAGGCCTAAGACGGGTTTTAGGGGTGACAAAATCAAGGTTTTGGGGGTTATTTCGAACTGGTAGAGTCTTTATTCAATTCAGGTTTCTGCCTATTAGGTTATAAGAACTCTTACTCTTTCTTAAACAATTATTGGTGTAAATAAATATTTAGTAAGTTACTTATCATTCATTGAAACATTTTTATAAATTCAATTACTGCTGATGCTTTAAATTTCTTGAATAAGTAAATTAGTTTTAGGATATGTTTTTCAATAAAGACATCTTTATGAATATTTTTAGCCTTGCTAACATTTCTAGCCTTAACAAATATTTCCAGCTTTCCTACAAGAATTCAGGCTTCTAAAATCACATTTTTCCAGTCCTAATAAATACATCTGAAGTCCATAGTAAATGTTCTTGACTTTGGGCAGCACATTCTTCATCCCGAAACTATTTGTTCCTAGTGTGTGCGGGACAACAGCCAAGGAACAGCAATATGGGGAAACTAGAACACAGCCAGTGGCTGTGCCACATTTGTGCGTGCCCCCGAGGGGCAACGTCGAAGGGGTGTTGTAAAATCGTCACAATATAAAAAAGAAAGAAAAAACAGTGCCACGTCTTTGCCTCAGGGGCAGGGCACACACAGCACACACTGCACACTGGCGACTATCTAGCGCAGCCATTGTTGCATGCCGCACACGGACACATGCCTTTTGGGGCACGGCACACACTCCAGCTACAGTCGCTGTCACTGTCAATGCTGTAATGAAAAATGCACAAACACCAAAACGAAATACGAAATACGAAATCCCAAAAAAGCGCACTAAATACGAGCGAGACAGCTAGCCTGGAACTAGAAATAAACAGACAGGAGGGAGCTTAGGGCCGAAAATGAAAAAAACAATTCAGATGCGACCTGCGCCTCCTTCTCCTTCCCCTGTCACGCTTGTTTTTTATTTAGAGCGCATTAATATTTAGCCAGCCGCATGCTCGTTCCACGCAGATGTATAAATGCATATTCCTATATATAAATCAATATTTATATGCCCGCGGTGCATGTCTGGGCCCCGGTTCGGGGGATTTTGAAGGCCAGCGGGTCGTTGCACACACTGCATCGCTCGCTGCACCCAAATCCGCGGCTCAATGGATCCCAGATATTTGCATAATGTAACCAAAAAAATATATATGCATTCACATTTCCCTAAAATCTCCGCAGTGCAGGAGAGCGTTTTGAGGGCTGGAAAAGTGTGGAAAGCCCTCAGGAGTTTGAGTTGGAGACGCGATCGAATGTAGCTGACAAATAAACGAGCGAAATATGCAAATATTCACTTATTCAATTATTCATGCTGTTAAACAAACATTTTTTATGCCATTTATGTTTAATGTTGGTCTTTATACGAATAAACAATAAAATGGTCTAACCTTTTATTGATTTGTGGCTTCGTACAAAGTGTTTTTTCGTGTAAGAAATATATTTAATATTAGGGAAAGCATTTTAACTATTAATATTGTTCTTTTTCTTGTTTAAGACTAACTTTTTAGCTTTTAGCTTTTATTTATTAAATAATAGAGTACTTTTCTCAGAATGCTTGGCCTCTGGCTTTCACAATTATTTCTTTTTTAGTTATTCACTAGTTTCTCAGCTTGTTTTATACCCGCAGCTCAGTCAGAAGCTTGCACCCAGTGAAGGAGTCATTTCCGACCCTATAAATCATATATATTCTTGATCAGCATCAACAGCGGAGTTGATCTAGCCATGTTTTAAAAGAAAAAAAAATTTTTTAATTTTTTAAAAAAAAAATTTGAATTTTTAAATCTAAAATTTATTATGCAGATTTTTTACCCTAACAAAAACTAGCATAGAAGCTCTATCCGATTTGAAATTGATGCATTTTTGACTTAGTTATGATCTATTTTATTGCAAACTTAGAGGGAAGCTTCAAAATAGCTGAATTTCATGTTTTTTTGTTTAATTTATTTCCCTCTACTGCCCCAAGCTTATGACAAATAAACGACAAGGCCTAATTCTTTTAATCCCATCGTTTAAAAGGATTTACTCCTTTCTTCCATATTTTATTACCTAAAACAGTTTGGCTTTCCTAATCCTTTGGCTTAGATTTAAGTGCCTATTCCGTGTCTTTAAACTGCATATTCAATTTCCCTAGAACTTTCCCCTGCTTCCCCATTAGACAGATCGAATCAAAAGTTTTCGGTTTGGTTTTCCATTTAAACTGGCTTCCCAGTTTTCCAGTTTTCCCCAGCTGACGCCGCATTGTGTGTGTGGGAAACCACGTGGCTGAAAATGCATGAAAAACAGTCGCATATTGACGGCTGCAGTGGCTCGCTGCCTGCTTTCCAAGAGTTTCCCAGTTCAGTTCAGTTAGGACAGTTACTAGAGCATGACAATTTCATGGCCCACACCCACGAACAGGTCCTGGGTGGTCTCTTACTGTGTGTGTGCTCGAAATTGTGAAATTGCTGTGAAAGTCGGGCAAAAAAGTTAAAACCATTGATGCCTGGCCCCGGGATAAGTGGGCCACTTGCGGCCGAAGCGGGTTAATTGGGCTAACTATCGCAGGAGCGCCAGCCTCTGTTCTGTGTTCTGTATTTTTTTCTTTGCTGCGTTGGTTAATTGCCACAGACCCAATATCAGACCTTTTTTGTAACCCGAAACTGAGGAGAGAGAGTGGGTCGGGGAGGAAGCCCACTGCCAAATTAGTCGAATAAATTAATAGTTGACTGCTTCCCGAAACCGGATGTTACTCACATCATATACATATAGAGAGGGGTATTTCTCTTTGAACTAGTCACGCACGTGCTCATTGAAATATATTTTCTAGGAATGGTTTAAGCATTATTTCACTTGTTAATATAGAAACATGCATACACTTCCTTTCCATAACTAAGTTCTTAGCCCTTAATTAGTTCCCTGATTTATCTATTCTATTTAATCACAATTACCTAGCTCCTTATGGTTTTATTTCCACGAAAAAGTAGCCAAGAATAACCTTATGATAACCTACTCAGGTAATAGTTCCTCCCACTCTACCCATTTCTTTTTGGAAACAGAGACTTTCCCCCAGTAATTTGAGCCTGTTTTCGGGGGGAATAAGATAATCGATTCACAATGGCAGATGACAAAGCGAAAGCAGCTCTCTACACACACACACTGACAGGCAGACAGACAGGCGCTCAGGGATAAAGGATGCATTTGTTAATGACGCGCGATGATTGACGAGCAGGTGCAAAGGAGCCAAGAGGAGCCAGGAGGAGCCCAAAGAGCGAGCAAGGGAATCGTTTACCCATGCATCATAATTTTGAATAAACCAGACGCTGCACGAGGTGGGGCAAAGAATGCGGAGAGGAGCGGGGCAATCAGACGTCGGGCACAGGATCCTCCACCTGCAAACTGAGCCGGGTCAAGGCCTATACACACACGGGGCAAGGCGGCAGCACTGAAAGCGCGTTGGCAAGCATAATTTAATACGAAACATGCAGGGGCACACACTCCCGCCCAGCCCACGCTGAATGCAACGGTAACAGAGCCATAAAGCTCACCTGTTACAAATGCAACGCCACGTGGGCGTCCTTCCATTCCCTGACCCATCCCGTAACTGCAGGCCTGTATCCTTCCGTGCCTTCCGAGCTGCGGCAGCCATAATAATCAGCACAAAAACTAATGGTCCCTTCCACACACAGTCCCACACACACTCGCACACCACCATCTCCCAGAAAGGATCCGCACACTCGGGCACATGGCTGCACTTTAAGCGCTGAAAGCACGTAAATTCTACATAATTCAGAGGAGGCGCCGCCTTTTGGCAATGGCAAATGCGAAGACATGGACATGTGTGCCAGTGCACTGAGACAAAAATCGGTGTCGTTGAGGAGGGAATTAATTTTGGGTCTTCGAAGGGAAATCTCAGCTAGCTCTGGGAAATTTTTTAAAGGCAAATAGGTAGAGTCACTCAATTTAATATGTTTAATATATAAATATCAATTTAATCCAAGGCTATTTTGATGAATTAATTTTTTAATTTTTTATTCTTCTTAAATGTAGCTTTGTTTCTGCATTTCTTAAGTTCTTATTTCCGAACCCAACTTTATTTTTAGAGTTATACTTTTAAATGCATTTCTTCATAAATATTTCCTTTGACTGTATGTATAGAAATTTCATGGCTTTAACGTTGACCTTCTTCTGCAAATGCACATAAAGCATTGCCCGAAATGAGAAATACATATATCCGTATTTCATACTTTATTTCCTGACCTTCGCTTTGGGCTTCTTATTTATGGTTACATTAAGGTGGTAATGTTTAAGGTGAGCTTTAAGTCACAATTGCTGAGACCTTTTAAATAAGAAATGTGTTTGATTTGATCTGTAGGAGGTAAATGTGAATGCTCTTTAAGTTTTAAGAATTTGTACCCTAGAAATATTTATAAGATGTTCCCAAAATTGTTCTCCGTGTGACACATTTGGGCTAAGCCCAAACTGCAGACACTTTTCAGCTGCACTTAGCCGCCCCGCCTGCCAGTGAGGTTTGAGCCCTGTTCTCCCTGCTCTTGGCAGCCTCTTCCTGCTTTTCCAATTTGCAACTTTTCACCTCGTCTCTGCTATATTTTTTCCTTCGACATCCGGCAACTTTCTTGAGCCGCGGCAGGACCCGCCGCGTCATGGCTGGCTATTAAAGACAGGCCGGAGTAAACTTACCTTACGTCTTACCTGTTTCGTTCGTGGCTGACAGTCGATGCAAATGGTTTTGTGATTTACCTTTGTCTTCGGGCTTTTTTTCGACTCAAACTTTGACCCATCATCGCGTATCGAGAGCAGTAGAGACTGATTATGATCTGAAAGGGGTTTCATTTCGGCTAACGAGCTGTTTTGTCCGATGGCCGAAGGGCAGAAAAAAAGCGCGACAAGTGCCCGGCTAACTGAGTGAGTGACTTGCCGGCCTTCGCCGGGCTTAATTACAGCTTGGACTCGTTTTGGGACCTGAAAAGCTGGCTAAAATTGGGATAAGGAAAGGGGAGCCGTCCTAACACAGTGGAAAATGGGTATAGGTTAGAGCTTAGGATTTTTGGCGGTGTTATTAAAGTGTCTTCATTTACCTAGAAATATTTATATTGCCTCAAAAAATATTTCAGACTTCTTTCAAGTGTCTTCTCTGACTTCTTGACCCCCTTAAATTCCCCCAAGATCCCCCTGCTTTCTCTCTCTGCATTTCTTTTTAAGGACAGAGAAACTGTTGTTTCAACAATTAATTTGGCTCAAGTGCGCGCTTGATTTCGTTTTGTGTTTTATGTCACTCTTGATGCTTTTCGAGCGGGACAAGCCGAAACCCGCTGACACAATTTCATTAACCAACTTTTTTCGCTCAGCGAACGCTCAGTGCTCAGCTCAGACTCCGAGCTCGGGGTTTGACTTTATTTCGCTTATTTCTTTCCCGCTCTCTTCAGTGCCGTTCTGTTCCGTTTCCGTTTGCCCGCTTTCGGCTTTCAGTTTCCAGTTTTCTGTTTTTGGTCTGGCGCGTGGAGGATAAAGAGAATTTGCCTAACAACTCGCACACACACACCGACACACACTGTCAGAAATTGAAACTTTTCAAAAGCAATTGCTTGAATTTCAAGTGAAAACTTTCTTCGCGCGTCTGCCTCGCTCCCCTCCGTGCTTTTTTTGGCCAAGAAAGTTGTAACTTTTGGCAGAAATATGCAAGCATACATTGAGATACAGAAACGTATATATGTAGGGTGTATATATATATATTTCTAAGTAATTGCGCGTCGAGGCAACTAGAGCAAACTGTCTGCCTTTTAAATGCCGGCGAGCGCATTGACGCCAAAGCCAGTGGAAAATGGCGTCGCTGCTTCCCAGCTGCCATTTTGAAACAAATGCGTAAGAGCAGCCGCAGCCATCGAGATTAAGTATCCGCCATGGTGCCCCAAAGTTACACCGAGATTCCCGGGCCTGGCATATGGGAAATTGTTTCAGTGCAGCTTAGTCTCTCAGCTGATTACCGAACAGTCAGCGAGCTGCTTTGTATGCGGATAATCAGAGTTGAAAGTTCCCTCGGAGTCGCCCCCCCGAACTGCCAGAAAGTTCCGCGGAAAGTTTCGCCTTGTGTATTATTGGACAATTTATATAATTAACCCATATGAATATTTATCTTTGGCTGAACTTAAATTTGCTGAAATTAAATCGAGTCGGCGTGTCGGCCTTAAAAAGAGAGACAGCCGCCGTCTTTTCCCGGCCGTAATTCTTCGACGTAAGCCTTCGAGCCGGGGCTTAGCAGGAGGCGCGAGTCTTAGGCATAAAGCTGGATTATGGCTTTAAGTGTAATTACCATTTACATGGCTTCCATCCTGCCAGCTGGCTGTATTAACATGCTCCTAAGTCCTTTTCCCCTGGCACCTCCGTGGAGGCGAAAAATACGCAGGAACGAACACGGAACTCGGAACTGGGAACTCGGAACACGAAACACGAAACACCGCGGCAAATGTTATTAAAAACTTAAACATCAGCGGGGCGAATAAAAAAAGTGGGGAAGGTGGAGGCTGGTGGGGCAAAGGTGGCTGGTTTCATGGTCGTAATTAGAAACTTTTTAGTTGGCACACTGCGCCGACACACAAAAGTTGGACATGACTTTTGAGGCATTAGCCTAGCGCAGCCATTTTCGCGCCATGATGCGGTAATTAATTTCCCAATCCCCCAGCCAGAGGGGAGAGCGGGGCTGTGGGGTTTGGGCCACAAATTGCTGGACACTCGCGGCTGGTTTAGTTGTCAAGGCCGCCACCCTCGGGCTGGTAGATGGGGTCAGTGAGATATGCGAGGGTCACTTTATAGGATTCCAAGGGAAATTCCAAGACGAGAAACCGGACAGAGGTCACTTTAAGCCCATTAATCTAGGGGTAAAGGGAAGGCCATTGAAGAGTTGCTGACAAATGTAATCCAAACCCATTTAAAATTAAACTTATTCCCTAAATTGTTAACCTAAACAGAACACAAGCATATATTAACTACTTTCGAGCCACATAAACATATAAATAAATTAAATAAATCCCTCATGAGACACCTCCTTTGACAAGTGTAATTCCTTTTCAATATTTTCTCTATCCCTAGAGCATTCAAACCCCTGTTTATCTGCCCATTAACCATTGAAACCACCCTCGCTTAGTGCCATTTCGACGGCATAATTATTTTTCTCGCTAAATTCGAATTCAAATTAAACTTTTGCTCGTAGATTTTGGGAAGACTCCTGCGCTTGCGGTTGGTCTTTGTGGGGTTTCCATTAAATTATAAATTTATGGGCCGCGCGAAAGCGGCCTAAAGCCAAATGCCCGAACACACACCCAGAGAGGGTCGTTGGGGGCGTGCTAGCCATGTACGAGTCCTACTTAATTACCGTGATAATTTACACTTTCACTGGCATTGCGGCTTTAACCCTTGTTTGCCACCCCGCAGAACGCACACATTGAAGTACGTGTGTCCTCCACATAAATTAAAGTTTAAAGCTTAGTAAATTCAGCAACATGAGCTGGGGGAAAAAGGGGTGGCTTTTACAGGGAAAATTCGATTACGTATTTTTTAGAAGTTCTTTTTAAGGAGTTTAAGCCTAAAGACAGTAAGCAGCTACTGCCCTAGACACTTTAAAGTGTCTTCTGTAGCAGCTTCTATTATTTATAAAATTGTATAATAGAGTTCCTACCAATTTCCTTGCTTTATTTAGTGCCTAATCACTTCTGTTAGTTAATTTACTGTGAGTTACTTAAAGGCACGTCCCACTGTAGTTGCATAAATAAGTATGTTTAAGTTTGGCGTTGCGTAACAATTTGGATTACAGTTCAAGTAGTTGACAGTTTTGGGGGCGGCAAGGACAACAGCGGGAGACAAGGAGCCGAAGAAGGAGCGACAGGCTAATTTATGAAAATTGCCGTCGAAATTATTGGCAATGAACATTTGGCGAGGAGTGCGTGGGAGTCGCTGGTTCAGTGGCTGAGTGGCTCAGGGCTCAGTGGCTCAGTGACGCAACATCGAGCATCGCCAGGCTGCGGTCTCGCAGATCTGTGATTATGGACTGGAACGTATTGAAACTTGCTGTAGGCCCCGCCTCCTGGACTTTCCCCCCAAAAAAGTATGCAAATATTTGTGTGCTCCGGCGAAAGTCGAAGCGAAAGTGCCTGTGCCGGGGTGCCACGAGTATAATTTATGAGTAGGCTGCTTAAATTTCACTCGCAACGCCGGAATTATGAACATACAACGGCGGAGATAACATTTCGCCGGCTGCCAGCTAAGCAAAAATTAAGAAACAACAAGATGGTGTGGAACGGGTGGGGGATGAGTAACCGGGCGTATTGACTAGGATGTGGTTGCCATTGTTGCCTTTAATCTTTGGGGCACAATTTACGCGATTCCGCACACAAACACGCAGCAGTCTCTGGCTTCAACCAGCTCAAGGACAAATGATAACGCTTAACACAGAGCCGCCAGCGACTGCCTAATGATACTGTTCCAAAGAGGGGACGGAGTGGGCGGGGAGTGGTTGCCATTTCCCCCAAAAAACACATCCCGCAAGGACCCAGGAGCAGGGCAAGTATGATGATGACAGCAAGGACTGCGACTGGGACAACAAATTCTGTCATTAGATACTGTGTAGGAGAGGGTAACCGAGCAGCGAGATGCCAACCCAAAACGAGGACGAAGGGCTAGTTTCTGCAGACCGAAAGTGGGAATCCCCTAACGCAGCCACAGCTACGTCCTTGGTCAGGCAAACAAACTTCTGGGAATTATTTACCCAAGAATGTTCATATCGGGCATCTCTTATTTGATTGAAAATCACCTAAAAGGTGTTTGGGAATATGCAAGGAAACACTATAAGTAAGAGCTTCCCAAGGCAGCCCCGAATA
Organism: Drosophila jambulina; assembly: GCA_018152175.1. Classification (NCBI taxonomy): domain Eukaryota; kingdom Metazoa; phylum Arthropoda; class Insecta; order Diptera; family Drosophilidae; genus Drosophila; species Drosophila jambulina. Next base: position 21,849,958 of record JAECXH010000113.1, on the reverse strand, counting down.
GCAGGAATTCCTTTGGGAAGTAGGCCCTAAATTGTGGTTAAGGCTTTAAATTTGTATTTGCTTTAGACACTGAAAAGCTTTACCTAGTATTCAACTATCTTGACTTATCCATAGCATTTTTAGCATATTTATTTAGCATTTAGCACCAACCTCTTACCAAAAATGAAATACCCTTACCCTAGTGTATGACAATCCCGCTCATTTGCCCTGCTTTGCATTTATTCAGTTGACTTTGCTTTAACAATGAGCTCGGAGTCAGATTCTGCGCTTACATGCCGCATAGATTGAATATTTCCTGCTGCTGCCGCAGATTTGCCAGGATGCCAAAAGCAAAGGAGCAAGGAAGGAGCCCAGGCAGCATCCGAATCAGAGTCACAGGCACCAGAAGCACCAGCAGCGCCAGCAGGAGCAGCGGCATGTGGAAATGTTTTGCCGTTCATAAATTTATGCCACGCGGCCAAGGCAGCAACAAAAAATGTTGCCTCTTGTTGAAATCTTGTCGTACATGGCCGGAGGTTGCCAGGGGTACGAGCAAAGGGAAAGGCTGAGGGGGGCTGCCACGCAAATAGAATTTCAAAGAAGTAAATCTTGAAATGAAATTAATTTTCTCAATTTTCCAAGCTGCATCACGGCTGTCTCTCCAGGGCTCTACGGAGATTCCGGGGTCCAGAGACCGGAGTCCCGGACTCCGGACATTTGCATAGAAGCCGCTGTCGTGGGCGTGGTCGCAAACAGGAAAGTGGAAAAGTTTCTGGCCCAAGTGGGTTAAGAGCTCGCCTCGCCAGATCGCAGCAGCTGTTGTCCTTGGCCTACACACAGATATGCCAGACATTCGCCGCATCCCTTTCCCTTTCGTTCCTCCCAGAATTAGCTCCCAAATCGATTGATTGATTAGCCAGGCTCACATTATTAATGCGAGACACCGAGGCCGGGGCCGAGGCATAATAAATGTGCATCGATTATAAATTATAAGTCATTATGCTGGCCTAAGATTTATGGCTCGATGAAGCGAAGTCCCCATAAATTCCCTTAATCCACTGATTTGTTAATTAAGCTGTCAGAAGCGCATTCAATCAGGAGTCTCTGCAATCAGGCGGCAGCCACAAAAGCCCGCTTTCAGGTGCACCCGGGATGCCGCAACAAAACAAATTAAATAAGTCGCCGCCGAGCGAACGAGTGCCATGAATGAAAGCAGCCAACACAACACAATGGCCGCTGGTCGGGCAAACTTTCTCCGGAATGCTTTTCCCCATGTGATTGTGCTGTTGTGGCCAGCTGAACAATTGCCAATAGATTGCAACACACAACGAGGCTTGCACTGAGGGAAAGTGGATGCTGAAATATATAGTAGGCTTAGGTATTAAGGGTATAAAACCTCACAAGGATCTTGCGAAGAGAGCTTACAGATTAACAGGGTCCTCATCAGTACCCATTTTTATACCCTCGCAGGGTACTTCCATTTTTTAGGAGCTTGCCACGCATTGAAGGAGTCATTTTCGACCCTATAAATCATATATATTCTTAATCAGCATCAACAGCCGAGTCCATCTAGCCATGTTTGAAAGAAAAAAAAATTTTTAATTTTTTCAAAATTTTATAAGGGGTTACATCGTCAAAATTGTCAAAATTTCGACAAAAAATTTTGAATCTTAAAATCCAAAATTTATTATGCAGATTTTTAGAGCCAATAAAAACTAGCACAGCACAGCTTGCCAAATTGTAATTAAAGCATTTTTGGCTGAGTTTGAACGATTTCAAATTCTCTAGGTTCCCAAGTTTTAATTTTCTTATTTCATCACGACTTACAATATGCCATTCTGATTTATTTTACAAAATCTTGCAAGGAAATATAATTTTTTTTTTGTAGTGCGAGAGCTCCTTTCGATATTACTTCCGATACAAACATTACAAATAAAATAAAGTCCATGGGTCACACCCCCTTGAAACTATTTTCCACTGTGCACCCTCCTTGAACAGAACTTAAGCACGGGTTTTCCCATCAACATTTCATGTGCGCAGCCAATGGAAGTTTCGTCTCAAGTTGAAATGATTGCGCAGCAGCAACTTCCGCACTCAACTGCAATTAGTTTATGTGGCACACGAACGGGCTGGCAGGATTTCAACCGAAAGTCTCTATCCTACAGGGCACCTGTCAGTCGACGACCGGTTTAATGGTCGGAAATCATGCAAAGTGCACGACGTCTGCAGCAGAATTAAAGTCAATTTGTTTAAATAATAGCTGAAAAGTACGAATAAGCACTCAAACGCACGCACACACACGGTCGGAACTTTGCGCTTATGCTCAGTAAACTCGCATTACGTATACGCAGCGTGTGTGCGGTAAACTTTTCGGCCACTGCAGCGGTGCGTTTTATGTTGCAAAAAGATGCTTTGTGTGTGCTAACCAGATGTATCAGTGAATTATTTGTGAATTTCGCATCCTGGCATCCCTGTGGATTTGCATGTTCTCGGCTCAGATTAGATTTCCATTAGCAGTAACAATTTAATCGAGCGTGTATTATGCAATGGGAAGCCTGTGGGTAATTTTCCAGCAAATGCACTTGGAAATTGTAGGATCAGGTCAGGAATTACAGCCCTGTAAGTGTGTACGTGAAGCAAACACTTCCAACGGTTTTCCTCCGAGGAAAACCCAACCGCAGGACTCAATCTGCGGCGGTTGGTCTGCTTAATTGCCACAAAGTTGGAGCTCCTTGGGAGCTCACCTTGAGGCCCTTATGGCCACAAGCAAATCAAGCAAATACATTTTAAACTCGATATATCCGTTATGTCCTTCTTTTGCGGGCATCCATCCGTCCATCCTTCCAGGGCCGTAAGCCCCCGTTTTCTATTTGGGCTTAGTGGGAAATGTCAGCGGCATAAAATGGATAAGGGACAAATGTGACAGCTCACAGAAAAAACATTTGGACTCGGCTTCGGAGGCGACTTCGGAGGCGAAAAATGTAAAGGAGCAAACATAAAAGGCAGCGGCCCGGCGCCCAGATTTGCCCAATCTCGGCTAAGTCAACGGCAGTGTCAACGCGGCGGATGGGTGATGCCGAGACGGTTGGCGCTGGGGGAAAAGGGTCCTCCTGCAGGATACACGCTCGTGCGGCTTTACACTCGCCGGCAGCGGACATTTCCCAGGCATCGATCAATGGCATTCGCTTAGCCGCCTGGGCGCAAATAAATTGAACTTAAATAGACGACGTCAAGGGCATTAAATGTGACGTCGCTGTCAAGTTAAGTGCCGAAGGTGGCCGGGAAGGCGGTTACCTCGATGGTGATGCTCGGTTTACAGGATAGCACGGGCTCTGACGAGTGTCCTTAATGCACAATTTAATAAGCTGAAGTTGGTTAAAGGGATTTCATTAGGATAGTAAGTGTTGTGCTGACCTTAAAGGTTTTATTAATTATTTAATCAAGTAATTCCATTCTTGACACTACAAATAACTCTCATTAAGTCCTTTTGTATTTCTTTAAAAGCGTCCTTAGATATTTCAGCATACTCTTATTGCCCCACAGCCATCACAAATCACTCTGAAAGTGATACAATTTTTCCATAATTTGCAAGCCAAGCCGAGAATAAAATCCCCCGAGATTTCGTTGACACACTTTACATGGTTTTTATATATTTTTCCCCCTCCCAGGCCTGGGCTCACAACATCCCCGTCCCACGAGCCAGAGAGTAGAGGGTAGCTAAGCCCAATTCCGATTTTGATTACGCTCGGTTTTGTGTGTTGTCCTGTGCCGTTTCTGTTCTGCTCTGTTTTGTGCCTTTCTGTCCCTTGTAGTGCCACCAAATTTGCCACATCCGGCGCACAAGCAGCAGTTTATATTTCGACTCCAAGTCGCCGTCGCTTTGTGGAAAATGTCAAGTGTGTCTGGTCGCCCGAAATAAGTGGACTGCCAAAAAAGTTGCCTTCGTCCTGGACGCCTTCGCCTGCGCCTCGGGCCGCTTTGTCTCCGCTTCCCGAGCTGTGTGCTGTTGGGTCCTTTGCTTTATTTTTCGTTTAATAATATTTTCACTTTGATGCCACTCTTCTTCTGGGGTCAGTCGAAGGCTGCGGGCGGTGGAGTGGTTTCTGTTTATGCCTCCACATTACGGAAGTTGACAATTTAATTTTATGTACTTGCCACATTCCCGCCGCCGCCACTGCTGCCGGCAGATACTAAACATTTATTGGGGGCCAAGGCCGAAAGGTTCGACTATTCAAAGTGCTCACCCAGCCGTGGATTCTGCCGGGATCTTGGCCAGGCCCTAACCGCATTCCCATTCTAATTCGCACGTGCTTGCAATTTGGCAAAGCCCCCTAATGTCGTCGGTTCTGCTCTGTATAAATCTTCATTATGCACACAACATTCTCCGGCACTCCGCACTCAACTTATGCTCTTTTATATGAATTCTCCCTCGTTTGCCGCCTTTCCGTTTGATTTCACTTGGCTTTGGATCAGGGATTTCGCAGATACTCATACAGAGAGAACGACGCCGAAGCCGATTTGTACCTTATTTATTTGGCTGCCATTATTTATGAATACTCTGGGCTTACTTAAGCACTGAGAAAATAGAGAGAAGGCGAGGTCAATAAAATATTTGTAAAAAAATAAATAACTCATTTTAATATATCTGTTCAAAAAAAAAAAACCAACAGAACTAATAATTTCCAAATAAAATATTTCCTTACTTTCAGTATTGCTTTTTAGATAATAAGTGTAAATATCCTACCATTGAAAATAGCTTTCCATATATTTTCCCTCTGTACACATATCCTTTGTGTGCCCTTTGAAAGCTGACGATGACGTCCCATTCGAGCCATTATTTATTGACGCATGAAGTGCGGCTGAATTCGCGCCTAAAAATAGATATTTAGATACTTTAGGGGATTCATCAGGCCCTGACAACGGAAGGAGAAGTTTTAGCTCACAAGATTCCGCAATTAGCCACGACTTTACTACGGCTTCTCTCCCGGCTGCCAACTATTTAAAACTTGGTAATTTATCGGGGTGAGCCCCAGGAGCATATTGTGCCGAATGGAAAACCCCAAGTTGGGCACTTAGACACGAATTGAAATAAAATAAATAAAATTAGAATGGTGAGTCGCCGTTTCCCCCACAAAATGTTCGCATTTATTCCCATTTCTTTCTCCTATTTTCTTTTCGGGGAAGCATCTGCCATTCCCTTTGCGCTTTCAAGACGCAGATAGAAAGCCAATTTTATGACTCAACTTAAATAGGCACTTTACTTTTGCCTCTTAATGCCTTTTTACGAGAGTTGGCGTTAGTGGTGCTCGCTGGCTGCGTCCTGCAGGGATCCGCGACATTAATGATGGCCACGCCCCTGCCGGGGTGGAGGCTTTATTGGAAAATAAATGGGCGAATAGTTCGCGGCAAGTGTGTGGCGCACTTATCTGATTTTACACTTGCGCCCATCAAAATTATGACAGTCGCAAAGTGAATCGCTTTCGGCCGAAAAGGCACAACTTTTAGCCAAGTTGCAAAGTTACAGGGCAACAAAGCTACAAAGCAGGCATGCGTGGGCCATTTTGCAGAATTTCAATTAAATGGTGGCGTTGGAGGAAAAGTTTTCGCCCCTAGAACCAGGATCAGGGATGCGGCTGGGAGGGAAAACCGAAGGGAAGCCTCCGAGGTCAGGGGCCCGGGCCAGTTGACGCATTTACACACAAATTACCGCCAAGTGTCAAATGCAAACATTCCGTCGACGACAACAGCAACGACGACTGTGGCAACAAACAATATTTGCCATAAAAACAGAAAGCGCCGGGAAAAGTTTCGTAATGAAGCAAACTTCCGCCAGACCCCCGCAACTTCAAGTTTACTTTAAAAAATTTCAACTGAAAATTTTAGGAGCTGAGCGACCCTACGTCTAATTGATAAATTTCGGCATTCGGCCATACATTTAATTAAAACTTTTCAATTCCAGCCAGCCAGCCAGCTAGTTGCAGTCCCTGTCGATGTTTTATGGTCAATTGTCCCCGTGCACTCCCGATGGCCCTAAAAAGTTGGCCCTCGAATTTGTGTCAATTGTTGCTGCCTTAAATAACAGCCACCGCAAATTTAGTTGCTGCTCAAATGGAATAAATTATTCCGGCGAATCGGAAATGTACTCGCCATTTATTTGTGTTTTAATTAGAGAAATTTATGCGCGCAATGTTCGTTACATTAAATATGAAATCAAATGAAATTAATGAGTTCAGCCAGCGCTCGGCGCACAGGATGTCGCTAGCCCGCACAATTATCATAATGATATTTGCCAAATGTTTTTTGCAGCCCTTAATTTAATTGATGACAACGCGAGGACATTGAAGCAATTAAATAAGTAAATTGCGAATAAAACATGGGCAAATCACACATTTAGATCTAATTTGGCGGATCAAAAAATACAACAATACGTGTAAGAAAATGCCAACAAAATGTAGGTCACATAAAATTTAGCCATTGTTTTATAATATTTAATGTATAATGGCGAATGATTCTAGCTGGCAACTGGTAAAATAATAAGGGAAGGCTTTGCCCTTGTAAACTAAAACATTTACAATCCCAGAACTTTAAAAAAGTCGCTAGAATGGATATTTTTTAAATCTCCGCGAAAGCCATCTAGCGGCCGAAAGCCCAAGTATTTCATTAAAAATTCAAAATTCAGCCGAAAAGTATGCCACGTATTCCGCCTGTTGCTTATTAATTCAGCCTAAAAGATGCACTGTTTTAAGAACAGACCCTTCGACCACTATGGCGTATCGATTTCAATTGCATACTTTCGGGGTGCAATAAATATAGCAACGGTGTTAAATTGTAGCATTCTTTTAGGGGCAACTACGGGCGTTGAGTGAAAATATTGAGTGAAAACAATGTCTTTGAGTGAAAATTATAGTTTGCACGGAAGTAGGTCCTAATTAATACTATCTTCCTGGTTTTTAGGAACCAGATAACGTGATTCCCCTACCGAAATAAGAGATATTGCAGCTCGTCCAGTCGACATTGCGCATACGCCGTGTGTGGTTGTGCTAGCAAGCAAACTTAATTAATGTCAAGCCGTGATGTCAGAGGCAGCATAAATATTCCGCCACTGCCAGCGCCAGTGCCTCAGTGGGGCGTCGACACGAGCGCACATGAGAAATCATTGATATTAGTTGAGCAGCAGTAGGGAGGGCGGGACAGCGAGGGCGGGATGAGCGGATGAATCACGCAGCTTGCAGCGAACTTTTGATTAAAATGTCGTAGCAAACACAGGCAGGAAGGAGCGGGTGGTTGTGGGGGCGGGGGGCGTGCAACTTTAGCGAACGCACACAAATTGCGAATGTTTCGCCAAACGAAAAGTTGGCAAATCCCACCGAAAATGTTGTTCTATCTGTATGGCTCTGTGCTGCAACATGTTTGCGGTTGCAGCAGGGTTTGGATTCGGGTTTAGGATTGGGACCAGCTCTCGTTCTGGTCCTGGTTCTCGCTCTCACCCTTGGCCGTGTTGACAATGCGCAGCACCGACCGGCGGTTGCACAATGCGGAGCCGGTTACCAAATCCCAAGCCCAGACCCTGAGCCAACCGCCGGAAACGAGAAAAATTCGAAAGGGAAGTGCGGACCCCGGACCCCGGACTCCGGACTCCGGACTCCTGACTCCACCAAACTCGCCGTGAAAAATTCAATTACAAAGTCGCACAAACCATCGAAAGAATGCAAATTTACACGCGGGCCAGGAGAAAGTGCAAGGGGAAAGTGCAGGGGAAAGGCAGTCGAACTGGCAACTAGTTCAGAAGCTGTTTTGCGGTCTGCCAGCGACCATTACGATTACGCTTACGTATGTAGCGTGGCTGGGGGCCGGGAAACTGGCAGGAAAAGCTGCATGTCGCTAGCAGTCAGTCACGTGCGAACGTGACGAAAATGCCACGATTCAGTTTTGCCCAAGTTCTGCGTGCCAATGAGGAGGAGCAGCAGTGGCAGCAACAGCAACAGAAGCAGCAACACCAACAGCAACACAAGGAGCAGCAGCAACATCAGGAGTAACAGCAGCAACACCACCAGCAATCGCATTGTCCCGAGCTGGTTATTTGTTTGTTTTGTGCGTGCAAAACGAGTTGTCCTGGCAGCAAAGGCACTGAGAGAAAATGTAAACTCCCTAGTAAAAGGAATGGATGTGTACAATAGTATCTATATAAAATCAGTTTTGGAGCAATATGTTTTCCGATTTCAAATATTATTCTAGGTGTGTCCTCATCCCTTTTACCTCAAGAAAATCTCCTGAAACTTCCCAACTATTTCTCTCGGTGTTACCCAGCTCCTGGCTAGCTTCTTCGTATTCATAAGGCTGCAGCCGCAATACAATAGAAAAACCGCAGAGTGCGAGATGCCAAATGCGAGGAATCCTGGCTGACCTCCAGGCAGAGCGGAAGGAACAGCTCCTGGCTCCTGGGCTTGGGCTTTTGACTCCTGTGCGGCTGCAGTTGCAAATTGCTGGGGCAACACAGTCTGCTCCACATGTCAATTCAAGGTGGGGGCGATTTCTAAGGTGTCAATCAGAAGAAGCTGCATTGATTGACTCGATTGTTCGCTTGTGTCACAGCTGGGTAAATTGATTTTCAATCCCCTGGAGAAGCCGGGCTCAAGGAGAATTCCTTTTAAGGGCAGAAAGTCACAGAGCATTCCAGGTAAATGCCTATGAACCACCTCACGATTAATGGCCATATCCGGCCAACGTCTTGGCAACGTGCTAATTAAGTGCCATTCCACAAGAGCCTCTGCAAATAGGCCCCGGGCGAATTCCATAACTAATTAATTTTGCATTACTCAAAGTGCAGGCGCCTTGGCCACTGGTCTTCTGGCCTGGCCTTCTGGTTTCGTCTGTAAATTCAATCATTGTCGGGACAACATAATAAATTTCACAGTGATTGGCATGCAATATTTACGGCACGGACACTGGCCACTGGCCACTGGACACTGGACACAATTACAGGTCCCCATGGACCTGTACGTGGCCAAAATGAAAGCCAAACATCAACATTTTCTGCACATTTTGTGGCCAAGAAATCAAAATCAAAAACGTTCCCAAAATGCATTGGGCATAATTGAATTTGCAGCCCGGCAAATTCGGCCTAATTGAGGCTGCTAAACAAAACCCAAGCATGTTTGCCAAAAGCAATTATCTTTAATTGTGAAATATTATTTTGTTGGCCCAACGAATTTTACACAAATTACGCAGCGCAAATAAAGGCAGACTCAGGGCCAAAGCTCCCCCCGAAAACGGGTTCGCCTGCGGGTTCGGGTAATATGTAATGCGGTTGAGAGTCTGCGGGTGAATATTCTGGCTATTTCAGATGTGGCTGTGGGTCTGCACCATGGTAGCAGGGTGCCATAGCGAAAAGGTTCCAAATTTCGGACTGGAGGGTGGCCAGTGTCCATCCATAACTTGTTATGTGTATATTTTGAAAACAATATAGAAATTATTCAATAAATATGTCTGATATGAAAATGAACATTTTAAATAAATTAACATGAGCCTTGTTACATTGTAGCATATTAATATTTGTCAAAAAAATCTAAATATTTACCAAGTTTATTATCTTAATTAATCAGCCAAGTCATAAATATCCCTCTCATAAATTAACCTATTACTGTAGTACCTCAATTTCACGCCCTTCCACTGCCAGTTAGCTTGGGGAAAATTCCACGAAACGCGTAACAAGGTCAGGAGGCTTAATTAGTCCTGTCACTTTATGCAGATTTCGTCGAGGGGGGCCTAGCTAATGAAAATTCTGCTGTAAAATATTACGTATACGCACGCGCCGGGCGCTCATTCAAATTAATTGACTTCACGCTGTTATTGTTTATCCGACAAACTGTTGCGGCGCCACCGGACAGCGCATATATTAACACATTTTATAATGTCACCGTCGCCTCCTCTCCTTTGCAGACCACACGGCCTCGGCATCAGCGGCGCCGGAGGGTGGAAGTGGAGCCGTGCGCCCATCAGAAGCCTCCACATCCAGCGCGCAGCCATCACTGCGGCATATAAATCAAAATTTAATTATGTCGCAGGCCAAGGAGACAGAGCCGGAGCCAGAGCCAGTGCCCGTACCGCAGCCTTACGCTGCCCAGAGTCCTGGACCAGGATCCATGGCTGCCGTGGGAGGAGGCAGTAGCAGTGCCGGTGGCAGCAGCATCACCAGCTTCGACTCCACGAACGTGATCGATGACAAGCGCCAGCCCCAGAACACACACCTGCAGGAGCCGCAGCAGCAGCAGCACTCCCACTCCCACTCACGCATCCAGGCGAAGGACACGGCAGGACCCTATCCCATACCCGTCCACCGGCCAGAGCCGCATCCAGTGGAGAACCATCTGGAGGCTGGAGGGAATGGCCTGGACGGGGGCCTGGACCTGTTCGGCACGCCCATGTACTTCGGCACCGAGAACTCCACGGTGGTGACCACGCAGATCGGGGCCACCGCCCATGTGCCCTGCACCGTCCACCACATCGGCGAGGGTGTGGTGAGTACTCCCAGCAATGTTTTAATATTTTATTAAATGCGAATCCATCACTGTTGCTTTGTTTGACTTGGCCAGCGATGGGAACGACGACGATGATGATGACTTTTGTGCCAGTTTCTTCTTTCAAAGAACTGGATTTCACTGGGCTTTTGCCCATAATTGAAATGGAAGCGCATTGAGTGTTAATTGATGAGAGATTGATCAGATACTGATTGTTTTCGTAAGGTTTTATTCCAGATTACTTCGATTTAAGTGAGCTTAAGTCCATTAAGTTGTGGAACTCTCTAGGCTAAGGTTTATATGGTTGAGTTTTTGGGTTATGTGTTGTTCTAAGTTTTAAGGATTTTCAGTTTGAGTTTAAATATTTTTAAAGATTTTTTAAAGCTTTTCTTGAACTTATCAATATACTTCTTTAAATTAAAAATCATTTAGGGATATTTTTAGATCCTCAAGCTTTGTTTTCCTTCACTACCCTTAGTAAATGAATCAATAGCTATATACTCCGTCTAAAACTTTTATTACTATACATATTTAATTATTTTTCTTTAATTAAATAAAAACCCTATTTGAAATCGCGAATTCCGCACCATAAACGCCTCCGTTCGATTCTGGCATATTTGTTCTCCGCTGGCCACCTTCCACATCTGCCAGGAAATTTAATTAAGTCCCTCTGCTTATCGAGGACACTTGTGTCTAAGACTTCGTTTGGGCCCCGGGGCAAACTCATATGGTAGTAAACACACAGATTTCGGACATTTCGGGCTGAGCAAAATGGCCAAAAACACACACGGCGCACACACACGGGGACAGAGTGCCAGGACGAAAGAGAGGAGGAGACAAATTACACCTTTCGCCGTGTGTGTGGGTTGGCATTGACATGTCATGGCCTCAAGTGGTATTAATTTTCCGCTTGTCTAGAGTTATTACTCATACGCCGTGGTGTGCGTCACGTGCCGTGTATTTGCTTGAGCCCGAAGCCACGGAGGTGTTTACCACCAGCACAATCCTCCCCGGGAGCTGCTGGCTGGACACCCGATTAGCCCTCTCCAAGCCCCCGAAAAACATCCCGAAGTGACCCGTGTGCGTGTTTGGTGCGTGTCTGGTTTAAATTGACGATTTCATAATTGCGCCTTCAAGTGTGCGGAAGTTAATAAGCACTTAAGTCCTCGTAGGCAGTCTGTTTCGAGTGTGTGTGCGGCACTTTGCACTCTGAACGGCTCGTGCTCAAGTGGGGATACGGTGGCTTATGTGGGCCAGGAGCTGGGGATCGTCTCGGCCTAATAAGTTGGCAATTTGTATTATGGTAATTGTCTGCCGCACAGCCTGGCCTCATTGGGGTTAACAAAATATTATCATCGTGTCGAGGGGCCAGAGCCATACTGCTCCCAAGACTCAAAGCCCGGGGCAGCGGGGCCTTTAATTGCATCGCTCTCAAAGCGATTCTGCTTAATTCGCCAGCTGCATTCATTAGGTTTCAGCCCTATTTACTATATAAACGCATATATATGTGCAAGCCCTCACGCACTCATTGCGTAATTGGCACACAGAGAGAGCGCAGGAGCAGGTCCCCAATGAGACGGAAATTTCATTGGCAGCACAGGGAGAAATGTATCCTGGGTCTCGTTTCAACGGAATTCTTTCATTATGTCCTCTGTTTTTTCTATATTCTCAGAATCAATTAAGTTTCCACTTGGTAATAAGCAGAAAAGTATAAGAGTTATCATGAAACAGTTAATGGTCTTCCGTTAAAAGATATCTTCAGCAAGAGTTGGAACTCATTTCCCCAATAGATTCAAGTATCGTTTCAATGGAATTCTTTAATTATATCTTGTTTTCTTTTTCTATTTCTATATTCTCAGAACCAATTAAGTTTCTGCTTTATTTTCGTCCACGTTTCCACTTGTTTATAAGCAGGAAAGTATAAGAGTTAACAAGAAACAGTTAATGGCCCCCCGTTAAGGAATATATCTTAGGCAAGAGTTGGAATTTACTTCCTTCCCCGTTTCTCATATCAACTCCCACTTTCTCCCAGTGCTCACCCTGAGTCATGCAAAACTTAAAGCTCTTTGAGAGCGGCAGCTCCTTGGTCTAAATGGGAAATGCACTTTCATTTCATTGCCCTCCCCATGTGTGCGTGTGTGAGGCATTAAAATCTCCTGCAGGCATTATGCGAATGGCAATGGGGATGCGAGTGCCAGTTCAGTGGACAGGAAATATACAGCTCCAGTCCCGGCAAATGATTTCCATATTCCGATTCCGACTCCTCTGCACTGCGGCAGGACTCGCAATCGAAATGCCTTTGTCAGGTGTTCGTGCGCCTTTGTCTGATGCCGAGGAGCGAGAGGAGAGGCTTTCCCCATTTTCACTTAAGAATACACACTAAACACTTCCGCGGATCCGATTTGGACATTTTGTTTTTGTGCGGCGGCCTTCGCTGTCGTAAATTTGCTTTGGCCGACAATAAAATGCAGGAAACATTAAATAAATGAATTGCTTCCTCGAGGGAGCGAGCGAGCGCGCCTTTGTTTCGGCATTTTGCTGCAATTTTCATTTTTGTCGCGCCATCATTTCGCAGTGGTTGGCTCTTAAGAAGAAAGGAGGGGGAAGGGGACGGGAAAACCGAGTGGAAATGGGAGTGGAAATACCTTAAAGTTAAGCACACTTAATGCCTTCTTTGTGAGAGCGCTGTTGACAACTTTCCATTAAAGTAATGCTATTAATTACGAGCTTTTTCCAGGCCTACAGACAAATCTTCCTTACGCCCTGAAATGGAAATTTTCTGGCAAATTTAAAGCCCATAAATCAAATGACACAAACAGCAAGAAGAGTCCTTGCACACACACATGGCGGGCAGGGGGAAAAAGGATGTGGAAGAGCACTTCGAATTAAGAATTACGACACTCGAATGTGGCTGGGCGGACATTAAAATATGTCATTAGGGTATTAGTCGAGAGCAGCAGCTTAAATGGCATTTAAAATAAACTAAGCAAATACGTGTGTGTCCTGCGCCAGCCAGAGGACTCGGAGGACACCAGCAGCAGCAGGAACCCTTTGGCTTTGCCGCCTGCACTCTCTGGCTTATATAAATTGAACTAAATCAGCACTCGAGCAGAGCAACAGTCACTGCAAATATTTATGGTACGGCCAGGACTAGGGTTAAGGGATCTGCACATAAAATAAAGGGTTAAGATTGGTCTGTGAACGAGGGGTATCATATTTTGGAAAGGAAAACTCTGTAAAGCGAGTGAAGAGTGAAGTTAAAAGGGAATAACGAAAAATATTAAATGGGACAATTGATATTATGTAGTACAAATATTTTAAAAGCATTAAAAATATAATTTAATTAAATTTAAATGCATATTTTCATGCAGTTAAGTTTTAATTCAAGTTGAATATTTTTCCCTCTCGACAGCAATCACTGTAACCCATATGAAGTAGTACATATAGATGTCTCTCGGCGACTTTCAGTTGACTTGCTGCCACCCCTTTTTTGCGCCCCTTGACCTGCCACCCCTCTGCGTTTAATTCCACTTCCTCGAGCGGTGCCAATGCCGATTCCCATGCTTGTCCTGTTGCTCCTGCACCCTGTCTGTGTGACTTGAGCACTTAATTACTTTTTAGATAAATTGTCGTTTTTAATGTCTAGACTCGCCTCCTGTCCTGGGATATTTTCATAGAGAAAAGTAGCAGTAATTAAATGTGCTCACAGCATGCCAGGACTCGGAGGGATCCGGATCCTGCATGGCGCCAGGCGACGCTTCCGACAAAAGGAGAATGCGAAAAGCTTAAATGCTGAAAACTTGAAAATGCCCGCCGCCACCAAGGCATTTTGTCTCACTCAGATAGAAGGTAATTTATTTATAATTTTCTGGAAAATGTTCGCCAATGGAGATTAGAAAATATAATTGTGAGGGGCAGGGGTAAGCCGTGTCCTGTCTTCCTTGGCTTTTGCCTGATAAAAATACCGAAATTGGTATTTTATGAAAATTAACGCCGAAGGTCCTCGCCCTCCGGATCGGATCAGTCGTTTAGATAAAAAAGGTTACGCAAATGTTTAAGCAGAGCAGTGGAGCATAGGTATAGGTATCTACATGAGTGTGCCTGCGTGTGTCCCTATATAATTTGCAAAGTTTAAAATCAGATAGAGATGGAAATTGCCCTGGTCCGAGTGAGCCGAACCCCAAATCCAAACTGAAACCAGAAACCAAAGCCATTTAGTTTGCCTGCCAGCGCAGTGACTAAAAACAAACAAATATTTTAACCAGCAGCACGCATTGATGAGGGTTGGCAAAGGATAATACGCCGGCCAGGACATGCAGGATATGCCCGGTCTCGCTTAGCCGAGCTTAATCAAAACAAACACATAATTCCTGCACAATCATAATTTTTGCATAGTTTCACCTCGGCTGCTCCTCGCAAATTCGCTGTGGAAATTCTCCTCAAATTTTTGGCACAAAATGTGAGACGGGAGTGTGTGTGTGTGCGTGTGCGAGAGTGTGTATCTGAGTGTGTGCTTCTGCATGAGTTATATTCCTTTGTGGAATTGTTGGGCGAACAAAGTAATACACATTGTTGTGCGCCAGTTCTCCTTCAGTTTCTCCATTTTTATGCGAACTCTATGTGTTTCTCATTTTTTATTGCCGCTGGTGTGAGTGTGAGGGAGTGTGTGTGGGGAGGTAGGTCCTTGCATTCAAGTCGCACAACAGCAAACAAGAGGCAAGGACCTCAAACAAACACAGACCCACTCGCGCTCACACAAGGACCCCGGCAATGACACAGTGTTGTGGCGCTTAAAAAAACATAAAATATTATAAAATATTTTACTGCCAGGCCCAGTTATTGTTGCAATGACCTTCGGGCCCTAAATATTATGTATCTTTCCCTGCCTCGCTCGGAATATCTGTATTTGTATCTGAATTTCTTGTTTGCTCAGCTGCTTTTTACCCGCAGGAATCGTTGAACTCATCACTCTACACACAATATTTTGAAGGTCCCGCAGGGTGACAGTAGCGTTTCCGGTTAATTTTCCACAATATTTGGCATTTATTTTTGGCTTAGAAAACATGTACACAAGCATTTTAATAAAGAACTTTAAGCTGCAGGTTAGTTAACAGTTTTAAAAGCAAGATTATAATTTAATTATAGTACTGTATCAAACACATCAACTAATTATTATAAATTCTGTTAGACAGCTGAAAAAATAAACAATTTTGAAGTCCTTGCTGTCAACTCAAGCACTTTTCCAATCACAATTTACATTTCAAATGAAGAACAAGCAGAGGCAGGCCATAAAAGTGTCTATTTTGAGAAACCAATTTAATTAGAAATATCGCATGGAATGTTTCCCCTCGGTGTGTGTGTGTGTAAGAGTGCCTAGCAAATACACAGACAGCAAGGACTAAGCTCATTATAAGACCAACAGAGCAAACTCAAATGCAGCCACTTTGGGGGGCGCTTGTGCCGACGCGACGGTCCGAGAAGTTAATGTGGCTCGAAAATTGCCATAAACCTTTTTGAATGAATACAAATCATTATCACTTTGTTGCTGGCAGCCTTAACCGTAATTAAACCAACTCAACTTAACTCAAGGGGACACGGACTGGCAGGACAATGGTCGTAGAGTTGTTTGCCAGCTAATAAGACATTCTGGTCGACAGCTTGATGAAGGAGGCCAGGCCGGCCCCATTGAGTGTCCTTTCTGGATGTAGATGCACGGGAAAAAATTTGGACTGATAAAGGGAAAGTAGAGGTAGTTGGTGCAAAAATGTATCTAATTTAATTAAATGGTATTAAATATCCATTCACTTAAATTAAAAGGTTTTAAGATGCATTATCTTATATAATTTCCTGTAGATTTCCCTAATATTTTCTCAGCTGTTACCAGCAATTTTCCTCCCTGTAATCCCGCTGCTCTTGCCTGTCACAATGTTTATTAAAACAAATGTCCCGAACAAAGGGCTAAATTTGACCCAGATTTTTTGTTTGAGCTCTTTGGCATCTTGTGAGTATGCAGAATGGCTTCATCATTTCTATAAACTTTTCTGGGGCCCGGCCCAAGACAAAGGCGGTGAGAGGTCTGACCCCAACCTAAAACAATTAAGCCAGCTGGCAGGACACAGAGGAGCAGGGAGCGGGGTCGCCTGCACGTGGAGGTCAGAGTTCAAGCTTGCGCCTGCACGAAAATCTTAATTATTTTAATTGCAATGCAATCATCAATGGCTGGGCCCCCGAATATAATGCCAGCCATTAAATTGTGAATGGGAATGCGAGCAAACAATCGCATTTCACGCAGAGCGGCGGCCGCCGTTGCCGTCGCCGTCGCTCGTTGACAGCTGCTGAAAAGTAGGCTATGGTAATTTTCATTTCCACTTATTTTTCTTTGTTTGTCCTGCGGCTCTTATCAAAAATAATGGCTGATTGTTTGCTGTGTTTGCCTGCCTGGCTGAGCCCCAAGGCTGCGTGAATATGGCAAAATATTGGTGGAAAATATTTGCATAGACTCCGGGCACAAGGTAATCCCCCCAAGGGTTCTTTGTTTGTGCTTATTAAGTGAGTGGGCACCGGAATAAAATGAATGGTTAAAACTAAGCCTCAACGGGGCCCAGTGTCCCTAAATGTCCTGCCGCTGCTAATCCGATAATCCTCTTAGGCCCAAGCAGAAGTTCCCGGCGTGACACATCACCTTTCAATTTGCATTTCAATTCATCTGTTTCATCTGCTGGGTTTTGATTGCCCCGATTGATCGCCTCCGACTTAGTGTGAGTTGCAATTAGTGTTTTCAGAGTGACTGGTTAATTATGCAGTAATTGCACTTAATATGCATTTCCGCTGAATTGAGCTCGATTTGAGTTTCGATTGCCCTCAATTACGTATGTATGCATGCAGCCGATGAAATGGGGCAGAGCCTCGAGATGGATCGGGGGGCAGGGCACACATTGCTGTGTGTAGACGGAAAAACTGGATTTAGTTTTTGTGCAGGCAACTCAATAAAGATGCCAGCTCAAATATTTACTCGCGTATGCATTTTTCAAGGGAGTTAGTTGGGCCACAGCGGAAAATGTTTATTCTTTTGAAGTGTGATCGCAATTGACGTCGGGCAATATTTAAAATAGAAGACACGTTCAACTTTTGATCATTCATCTTAGAATAATATTTGTCCCTAAGCTATTGGCATAAGTTTTGGCGGCTGCGCCTGCCTTGGACAGATCCCAGACAATGTCCGCGGAACTCGGATTATTTTATATTAGCTCCCATATAGCCATACCCATATACATCTTAGGCGAACCCTTTTGACTTTTTCGTTTCGGCGCTTACGAGCAGCTGCTCTTAACTTTTTTCTATTCGTTCATTGCTTAGAAACCATGTTTTACCCTCTGCATAATTTTCCCACAAAAACCCAATCCAACTCCTAGCCTACCCAACAGGAAACTGAAACAAAATCCTCGCCTTGCTCCCCAAAACCAATCATACACAAAGTGTAGCCCGTGAGATCAATATGAGAAATTTGTAAACACCCAACCCAGCAGTAGCCCATAACAGCTTATCAATAAGTTAGCTTATAGTTTATAACCAATGGCTTTGTATAAATAAATTAATTTTTTTGCGCTTGCCGATCGGATCTATATATACATATAGGAAATAGGTAATATGGTTCGGACTTACCCGCAGTAGAGAGCTCTCAGATGCCTTCCATTGCCACACCGCAGACTTGGCCGAGATTCATCGATGATTAAGTCCCTTCAGGTGCAGACGTTACTTACACAGTTTTTAACACAAGATTATTAACACATTTCCGGCGAGACGCGCGATAGCCACTTGTTGGGTGAACGGGTGGAGAGCCGCGGACAGACTGAGGCTGCTGCGGCGAGCCGCCTCTATTTATAGGCGCGCGAGAGTGATAGAGAGAGAGATAGATCGAGAGAGAGAGAGGGAGAGAGTTAGAGCGTTTGATAGAAACATAGAGATAGTTAGAGAGGGGGCGAGAGGCAGAGAGAGAGAGAGCTAGTGTTAGCGAGAGGCACAGAATTTGACAGAGAATTGCCAGCTGCATGACGAGATCGGCAATTCTTATGTTTAATTTTACTTTTTCATTCCAGGTATCAGTGCCATATTCCCAAAATATTGCATTTTTCTCTTTCAAATCAATTAGAAGGACTCTATTTTCTCTTTTAACTCTTAGATCCGAGTTTTCCGCACATTTTGCTCATGGCGGGATCCGTTCTTTAAAATATGAGAAGGGCAGAGTGAGAGGCAATCAGTCGAAAACATCCTGTTTTATTATATTTTTAATTTTTATTTTTTTTTTCTCACATCGGACTGGAAATACGGTCCTCACGAACAGCCTTTCTAAACTATTTACCACTCACTCTTTTTCATAAATGTTCAGAGGATATTCAATGGTCAAAACAACTATATTTAGACACCAGCAATTGCTTTGTATTTTCTATGTACATGCAATCTTGACAAACTAGCACATACATATATATGGTATGTATAAACGTCGTATTTAAGTATAAAAATCGAATCGTCATTTTCCTACTGCTGCCAGATTCCCATTAAGTTCAAAAGCCGCAGCCGGTGGGCGAGCATAGTCCAGGGTTAGCTCTCCCAAAAGATCGTACACAGGCCGGGCATTTACGGCCTCCAGAATCGCTTTCAGCCATTTGGTCAGTGTTGGCGGCATGGGGGTCAGGTCAAACGCATTGTCTACGAATCGAAAGTTTCGTCGCGCTTTTGGAAAGAGCCTGGCCATTGCACGGAGCTGGGACTGCAGAAGACAGATGGATGCCAAGTATTCTCGGCGGTCATCAAAGACGTAGCATTCTACCCGATAACGCGGACCTTTTATGGGGGGCCAGCCCGGAAAATTAGACTCCTGCCGCACGTACATCTTAAAGTCCAAAAGCTCTGCCAATTTAAAGAACCGCTGCAGGTGCTCATCTTTAGGACACGGTCGTTCATTGATCTGCCCGACCAAATGCCCCAATTTCGAGAAGGCTACCCTAACACTGGGGTTGAGCAGCCTGCGTTCCAGGTGCCAGAGAGCGACGGTGGAAAATCTGGGAGGCAGCATCAGAGGATCCGTCGCACAGATGAAGGTGGACGAAGACTGGTGTATGACTGAGTCAAAGTGCGAAGTCGTAGATGTAAGCAAAGCGGTGTGGCCGCTAGAATCTCGCAGTTCTCTAGGTTGCATTAACATTTGTACTCCATCTGGCTCAACCGCGGGTGAGAGCTCTTTAGAATCATTCAATTGGGAGACCCTTACACCGGACTTGGTAATCTTCTTGGTCGGAGCAAGTTTAGCCAGCTTTTCCCTTACCGTAGAACGCAGATTCAACTCGAGGTCATCGCTTTCCTTGAGTTGCGTCGGCTTCTTTTGAGGTTGACCCACTTTCTCGAAGTTAAACCCAAGGTGCTCACATGGAAAGGGTCCACCAATGTCGACTTTCAATTCCGGTGTGTCCTTTGGGATGGACCCAGCATCCTGCCGCGGATCGGTGGACCGAGTATGACTATCATTTGGTTTAAAATTAGTGTTGTCCAGGTTTTGCTGGCTGGTATAATGAAATTCTCTCTGAAGATTTCCCCTTAGGCGAAGCCTTTGTGATTTTCGCGCCGACTCGGCAGACGCCCCAAAGGCTACGTGACTCTGCATCCTCACTGGGATCTTTGGCCGCTCCAGAGCTCGGATGCCAAAGATGTTGCGCTTTGGAGGAGAAACTCCCACGATATTCGATCGATCGATGCAACGATAGGCGAGCCTCACCACATGTCCCCTGTACCAGGTCGTTCGGACTGCCTTTGATGCTTTTTGAACAATCTCGAACACCTCTCCCTTGATGGGCGTGTTCCTGGCCGCGTCTTCGGGTGCGATGTAGCCGGTGCAGTACACAATCGAGTAGTTGTCCGGTCCGTGGTAGCATTCGATCATGCAAACATCGTCCTGGGTCAGCGTGGTAACTCCCAGGTGGCTGCGACTGTCCAGGCGGTAGCAGTGCACCGTCTGGCAATTTTTCTGTTCACTGGGGAACTCCACTGCCGTAAACAGCAGAAGGATATTCTTTAGGTCGCTACATCCAATTCGTTGCCGAATTAAATCCTCAACGGCCGACCGGGATCTGCGAGTTGTCTCCGGCCCTCTCAGGGTACAGGGTATCCATAATGCGGTAACGTCCTCGCCGCAAAGCATACATTCTCTGTTTGACTGAAAATTTTCTCCGCAGAAAAAGTCCAGAGCCTGGGCAACATCGTCACTGAACTGACATCGGTCTGCAGACTCTCGATTATCGGATGACGACATGGCCAAAGATAATGAATTGTGGCTTACTCAAAATTTTGTTGGAATGAAAATCTTGAGAAAGAAATATTTGTTAATATTTCATCGGATAATTTGCTGTACAAACTTACTAAAAATTTGGTTATAAAAATATTCTAAATACCCAAAAATTTCAATGGAAACACTACTGGTTTTTTTTACAGACTTTTTTTACAAATGAATTTGATGTTTATGGTTTGTTCGTATGAAATGAATTAATGACAATGATTTCAATGTTAGGTTGTTAACGTTTTTTTAGATAAAATATTATTTACAAATACATAGAGAAACATGATTTAATAAAATGAAATATAGCATATATAAATTTAGTCTGCCAGTGTCGAGCCCTCGAGTGATAGTTTTATTTGAAACAAAATAAATATGCAACTCTGCTAAAAAATAAATACACATTCGTCTGCAGAACTCATAAGTGTTTTATTCCACAACTCCAGGTACATTTATGTTTATATTTATATTGCTCTGTGCAAAAGTTGCTCGACTGATAAACAATTTCATAAAATGTAAAGCTGATTTCCCCGTCAATACTCCCCTTGGGGAGCCACACGAAAAAATAAACACACAAAGCCCTGGCAATCATTTGTTCGGTGCGGGACAAGTTGCAAGCCAAATGGCTGCTGCTGCTGCTGTTGCAACTACAGTAGTTTCTAAATAGAATTTTATTAAAATCGCTTGTTAAAAACTTTTGCACATTGAAAAAGTTGCAGCTATTTTGCTGTTTGTTTTTTTCTGTTTTTTTTTTGCTGCTCGTTGCCCGTTGGGATTTTGGCAGGGCGGAAATTGGTTGGACAGCGGCGCATAAAGCACACAAAAATGTGCGTCAATAACAGGCAACATGCAACGTGGCTCCACATCGGAACAAAAGCCAATCAAAAGTTTTTCGAGGGCGAAAAAGTAAAGTAAATACGAACTCCGATGCAATCGGCTGTGCATAGATTTAGCCACCAAGCCCAGCAATTACCCAATCACCCGAAACCCATCTAAAATCCCCGCCAGGAAACAGCCGGAGGAGTTGGCCCTTCCTCACCTCGGCAGAGGGGGTGCATATGGGGGCAGCTGTCAGAGATCGAGATCCTGCGATAAGTCGACATATTGTGGAATGGGTGGGGTTAGCAAATACACAGATGAGGGCAACAGAATAGTGGCCAGAAAGGAAGAAGAGTTTTGTGATATTAGAGAATATAAATTGAAACTCCTTATCCTAAAAATGTCTTATTTGTTTGTGATAAGGTAGCAGCTTAAATAAATAAAAAGTGGACTTAGTTTAAGGGTTTCCTATTACTTTTAGATGAGTTCTTATTCAATTTCCTTTACTTTTCAACCCCAAATATTCCCCTGAATTTACAAGCTTACATTTTGAAGTTTATTGATATTTTTGGAAACCCTTCTTACTACCAAATTGACGGGCACTGTGGAGGGGCGCCTGCCTGCACCTTCGGGGAGCTGTTGGCGCTACAACGCGGCAGACAAGTAGTTAGCATAAATTTGCCATAAATTCGCTAACAAGTGATTTGTGGTGTGTGCGCTGTAGCTTTTGGCCATAAATTAAGCGTCACTTTTTATTTTGCATACGGTTGGCAGGGAGAGGGAAAAAGGTAAAATGTAAACAATTATCTGCGTGCCCGCAGCTGCAGCCGCAGGAGTCGCAGGATCCGTTGGAGATGCCACACATGCGTACGCAGGACAGGCGACGGCAACTGAGATTTATGCGATTCGCACACACATGCAGCCACATAAAAAGAGTCCTGCCAAAAAGGGAAAGGAATTCGCAGGCTTTTGATTAATTGCCGCCACATTTTACTCACCGCCCGATGGCTGCTGCCTCACTTGGCACCACTTTCCACATTCCGCCCGAGGAAGCCGCCTGCTCTCGCACATTGTGTCTCGACTCTTGTGTTTTTCTTCTGGCCAGCTGCATGGTTTATTTGCAGACACGTAGCACTCGCAGTCGCAGTCCCTTTCGCCTTCATAAATATCATAAAAGTCCTAAAAAAACGGGAGGGAATGTATATAGAGATGTGTGTCGTCGGCGGCGGCTGGCGTCGTCTAGGAGCTGCGGGCCAAACCGGAATTTATGCGCAATTTATGCCCCGCACTCGGATTTTACTGTTACAGATTGTATTGAATAGATATATGGAAAGATTTCGCTGGCATATGGTGGGGCGAAATCTTGATAATAAACGACTGCTTGCCATTCAATTGCAAATTTCCCCCAACGTTGAAATATTGTTTCTTTTTGTCCGAGGAAAAACTGCAGTACACATTGGGTGGGCTTTGCTAAACTGAAAGTTCCCGGGGACTCGTGGCCCGGATTATGATATTTAGGAGGAGAGTGCTCCTGCTCCTGCCTGTGTTCGTGCTCTCTTCCAAGGATATCCCTCGACTCGAGCCATCCTACTGCTGCGCCACATTGCGTATACGCCGCATTAAACATTTAAGCACGGAGACTGTAATTCGTTTTTATTGGCAAACGCAGCTGATTTAACAATTTCGCCGCCGTTCAACTTAATTTCAAGCTGCCTCGTGTCTTGTTCTCTCCCGTGTGTCCTCGCAGTTCGCATTTCGCATTTGTGGCAGTTTCAGTTTGAGTTTTGGAGCTCGAGCGGGTGTGTGTCAATATTTGTGGGGAAGGAATGGCTTCGGCAGGGCAACAAAGTTGAAAGTAAATGCTGTGGCCCTCCCCAGTGCTCTTTTTACTTCGTTATTCGTTATTTTTGTTGGCCAATAAATAAAATCCTTATCAATTGAAAATTGATTGATACACGCGCTTAGGTGCTTGGGCCTGATCCTTCCAGGCAGTGCCAGCAGCAAAATCATCATCTTCGGCAGGCAATAACCCCATATGGACAGCTAATAGATGTGTTTTTGCTGGGGAATGCACTTGGAGAAAATTTGTAGGGTTTTAAGGGGAGTAGATAATATTCTAAAATGTTTTTGCTAATATTTATGACCCTTTAAATCGTTAACTATATCTTTTCTAAACGCAAACTGAATTGTGTATTATAATAACTAAGACACCATTCTTTTTATATCCCTTTAAAATATATTGAAAACAAGAACACACCAAAATATCCTTCCGACTGCTTATTATTTTTATATGTTAATCGTTTTCTCTCACATTTTTCTCTCTGTGCACCTGTGCGTGCCTTCATCATCAGAGAGCGGAAAAAAATACAAAAAAGTGCGCAAAAAGTAGATGACGAAATGATTAATGGTCATTTAAGATTAGCTAAAGTCACATTCAGACACACTCGGCAGCTCAGGGGAAAGCGAGGGAAAAATAGAAAAAAAGGGAAAAAGGACGAGGACTTACAGCACACGCCCCCGATTTGTTCGTGGGCCGGGACTCTCCCTCTTTTAGGTGGCTGCCCCGCCCATTTGTTTGTTTGTTTGTCTATTTACAGTTAGGTAGCCAATTTGAACTTTGAACCTCGGATCAATCAATCTGCTATTATGTTTATTGTTGCTGTTGTAGTAATTCTTACACGTAATTGCTTTTTGATTTTTTTCCTCCGAGTATCTGTGTATCTGAGTATCTGTGAGAGCCTTTTTTGAAAATTGCATCATCATCAAGTCGTTGTCATCGTCCTAGTCCCCGCCTTGATGGATTGGCAAACATTTGAACAAGACAGAAGGGAGACCGGACCGGACCCATCCTCGGGGTCCCTCCATCGGCATATGTTAAATATTCGGCAGGAAGTCCTTGAAGCGGAGCCCCATTGTATTTGGCTAATGGCGCCGCCGCCCTATCTCAACCCATCGCAGCCTATCTCTCATCCTACACGCATTTCTCTATTTTTAGGTATCGTGGATACGCAAAAAGGATTATCATCTGCTTACGGTCGGCTTAACAACCTACAGCAGCGATGAGCGATTCAGTGCCACGCACTTGAAGCATTCCGAGGTGAGTCCTGCCAAGTAATTTGCATTGCTGATGGCCGAGCGGGGGTTAAGGCAGGGTTAAGAAGCCTGGGCTGATTGCATCGTATCAGAGACCTGCATACGAAATTATCTGCCAAACACTTGGGGGAAATTTATAGCTAAAGAATTAATAGATTTCCTTGAGCTAAAAATGTATTTTGCAAGTTTAAGGTTTACAAAATATCTTTGAAAAATATACAAATCCCTTGAGCAGAACATTTAATCAAGTAAAATGTACAATGCAAGTTCCTTTTAATTTTGTTATAATTTATAAAGAAGAATCATAATATGACATGTCCGAAAACCGCATCTTGTCCCCCAATTTCTCCCAGTGCACTCTACATCTTTGCTCTAGCCACGCTCCCTGGCTGAATATTTGCTGCATTGTGAGCTTTTCGCCTCCGGTCGGCCTCGAATTGCCGAGACGTGACAAAAATTCAGTGCGGAATATTGCAAAATATTTTCGCAACTGCAGCGCAGCAAATTGACTTCCAGGCGGAATAGCCAATGTCTGCTTCCCCCGATGGTCTTTAATTCTAGCATGTCCCCTGTTTTCCTGGCCTATTTTCTGCGGATTTCTCCATTTCGATTCTGCTCCTGAATTTTGTGCTCCATGTTCTCATGTTGTTTTTTTGTGTCACTTGCAGGATTGGACACTGCAAATCAAATTCGTGCAGCTACGTGATGCCGGCGTCTACGAGTGCCAGGTGTCCACCCATCCGCCCACCTCGATTTTCCTGCACCTGAGTGTCGTCGGTAAGTAGAGGCCGGAATTGCCTCGGTAACGGTTACGGTCTCGTTTTTCGGTTTTTCGATCTATTTTCTATTTGTGATTCGGGCGAGCACTGGTGATTTTCTATAATTTCACGCCTTGATGGCTTTTCTGTTTTTCTGGCCCGGCCGAAGCGGAGTAAACAAATGCCGGCCAAAGAGAGTCCACAGACCTCACCGGAATGAGTTCTGAGCCAGCCACATTTTTGTGTTACGTTCTCGGTGCGCTCAAGCTGAAATTAGAAATGTCCATATGCCAAAAAGGTGGAACGGGCAGGGGGAGCAGCCGGCAAAGGGGTCAAAAGGGGTAGGATTCGGTTGGAGTTGGGGTTCGGGTTCGGGTTCCCAGCCTGGCTGGGTTCTCATGTTCCCAACTCGGTTTCGGGCCAAATGGCAACGACTCAGCAAGTTCTCAACTCATCGCGCTGTCCTTGGCTAACTGACGCACATTATTCTGAATTTAACAAACAATTTACTTTGAATGTGCTGCGCCTAATGGCCTTTTCTGCTTCTTGCCCGAGCTCCTTGCCATTTTCCGCAAAAACAAAGCCACTTCGTTGGCCCACATACATGGAAACTGATGTGACAGGCCGGGCTACACAGTTTCCTCTCTGCGATGCTGCTGCCGGGCTGCCTGCCAGATGTATTTCATAAATTTTGGGGCACTTTCGGCGGCTCTCTGTGAGCCAAATTGATAACTGTCAGGGATGGATGCTAACCGATTTAGTCACATGATAATAAAGGATTTGACTTTGACACGGTTTGACCCCAGGGAAGCTGAAAGCCAGCCTTTGATCTGTATCCCGACGGGGAGGCAAGGTCTGAGGTTAAAATAGCTTCGGTTCGTTAATGCTAGACATTTTTGTTGGGAAATAAATGAGAAGTTAGTTAAAAAAGAATCAAGTTCGTGTATATATAAGTCAGCAAGGACTTTTTAAGCTTTGATTGCTCTATTCAAATATCACAAATAAATGGCGATTTAATGTTGTATTTTATTTGAGTCAACGCTAAAGTCTTATCAGATTGAACTATTTTCAAAATTGTATAAATTACTAATTATTCGGATAGGTTAAAAAATTTTTAACAGGTTTTTCTTTTAAAAATTAATTCAAAAAATTATCGATTTGAAGTCCTTGAAAAGCGTTTCCTTTCAATCTTTTTTTGGGCATAAAATGGCCAAAACGCGATTGATTGCAAAAAGTCATATATACTTCCATTCGCAATTAAAATCTTAATTAGTTAGGAACAAAATATTTAAAAACAATTTTTTTGAATTTTTTGCCAATTTTTGAAAATTTTGTAAGGGGTTACATCGTTAAAATTGTCAAAAATTCGAAAAAAATTATATTTTAAACTAAGTATGCAGAATTTTTAACGACATGAAAACTAAGACAAAACTGCTTTCCGATTCGAAATTAATGAATTTTAGGCTTAGTTAGGCTATTTTTACGCTTCGATTTGCCCACAAAATTTCATACTTTAAAAAATCAATAATCACCGATTTACTTTACTTACATTTTAAAAAATTTAGAAGCTTTTCTAATATTCTATATAACACCATATTAAAATTGTACGAGAATTTTATTTATACATAATTAAATATTATAAAGAAAATAAGCTTTAGTTACAGTTTGGTAATACTTCTTCTAAACTAATCCCTTTCCGAATTCTCCAATTAGTGTCACAATAAGCCCTCATAAGTTCACCCAACAAGCCAACTAAAACGTATATCAATTCTCCTTTCTACCATATTTTCAAAACCCCGCAAAAATCGATTGGTTAGAAGCCCGCGCCGAAATCTCAGGACCTCCGATACGATATTTAACGCCGGGCTCAACGCTGCGCCTGCAATGCCGCGTCGTGCAGAATACCGAGGCCTCCGAGTATATATTCTGGTATCACGACAACCGCATGATTAACTACGACATTGATCGGGGCATTAACGTGTCCACGGAGCCAGGTGAGTCCCGATACCAACCACACCGTGCCAACCCCCCTGTCATGGCCTGGCATCCATTGCAGACTTTCAATCATCGGAGCTTACCATTCAGCGGACACGGCGCGAGCACTCGGGCAACTTCACCTGCGTGGCCAGCAACACGCAGCCGGCCAGCGTTTTGGTTCACATCTTCAAAGGTGAGTTGCAAGCCGAAAAAATGATCAAAAAAGTCATTGTTGCATGCCTCCCACCATAAATGCCACGCAAATGGCTCATAAATGCAATATTTTTACGAAGTAAAGAGAGAAAATAATTGGCTGATTCGGGAAATAATTTAAAAGAATGCACAGGTTTTCTAAATAAAATGAACAACTATGCTGACCCCATTTATTTTTGTTGAAATTCTATACCATTAGTATTTGTGAATATTTAAGGCCAGATTCAACAATAGGGATTTTAGTTCCACAATATTTTCAAACCTTAAATTCTTCAATGTAATACATGACCTGTATTTTCTCTCAATTTAATATTTTTCCCTCTGCACAATCGAATTATGCTCAGCTTCCCTCGCCAGAGAAATTTCAATTATGTCCGCCCAATGAAATTAAAACTTTGAATCAACAAGATAACTGCTCATTTGCGAATTCGTGATATTTTTACATCTGTATCTCGGCAGCTGTATCTCCTGTATCTGCATCCTGTATCCCTCTGTATCCCTGTATCCGGTAGCTCTTTCGCAGTTCATATATCAGCCCGGTGCTGGCTAAGAGCGAAAACAATAAAAGTAATTTATGAAAATTACACGGCCGCAAGCATGTGGATTAAAAATGCCCGCGCACGGTGCGGCAGCCAGTGCCATTTGGCAGGCAGACTGCCATTAAAGCCGGGCCATAAACACGGCGGCAGGGAAAAGAAAGAGAGGAAGAGGAGGGACAGGACGCTGGAGACAGGAGACAGGAGACAGGAGGCGGCAGAGACTGCGACTAAAACAAAGAGTGGCCCACGTAGTTAGTGCTTGTCATAATTTATAAGTTTCTGGCGCGATGAAGCGACGACGCTCATTAGCATTTTGTTGGTTAAGCTCACATTTCGCAGCTCCTCCAGCTCCTTCTGTGTGTTCCTGTGTGTGTTTGTTTAAGCTGTGTGTTTTTTTAATTAAATTTTTGTGCAAATTTCATTTTCATACTCTCACCCCACCTCTGGTTCTCCTTCCTTCCTCCGCAGGCGACCATCCGGCTGCCATGTATCACGGCCATGTGGGCGGCTCCACGAAGACAATGCAGTCCCAGCTGCATATGATTATGATAATCATTGCCAGCGGCTATCGGATATTCCACACGAGTGTGTACATGAAGATCGTGTAAGCTGCTGCTGGCGGAGGGGAGCATCTGTAACTATGTCATCAGGAGGAGCAGGAGCCGGCGGAGCAGGACCCCCCGTGGAGGCCCGAAGGAAGCCCTATCTAACACTAACCTTAGTTATTTCTCTACTACTTACTAACGGCATCTCCCGACATACATACGTACTACCATACACCTAAGCAGGGGTGCCCAGGCAGGGGCATCGCTGACCCACAGCCTAAGCCAAAACTATCAGAATCAGACCTAAGAACTCAATCTCTCTACATATGTTAAAGTCGACAGGTGTGCGTGTGTGCAGCCCTCCCTTTGCGTGCTTGTGACTGTGTGCGTGTGTGGGTGTTTGTTTCGTTAATGTATAAGTGTCGAACTTGGCCACAGGATGCCGATGCAGCCTGTGCCGCAAATGTATTATATATAGAAGGTAAACTTTGCAGACTACTAACGAATCTTAAGAGAGAGCGAGCGAGCACCAGGAGCTTTTATCCTTCAGATATTTTTCGTCAACTCAAGGATCTCTCGCGGAGTCCTTGCGCGGTTTGCCCAGCCCAGCTCAGCGTTCAGAACTGACGTGCATTTCCAATCTAGAACTCATATTTTACAAGTTAAGAACTTAGTTTCGGCCACGCAGCGAGCGAGACACTCAATCACCCGGATCTGATTTACGCAGCATTGTACAGACAACCACTTAACTGATTAAAATGGATTCAGCTAAAGGAGTTTGGTTTTGCCCGGAGCGGACCTTGAGAACTAAGCTGTAAATAAATTATTTGTTAAACTAAATTACATAAACAAACTACGGCGGTTAAGGGAGCGGTTATTTGCAGGCGATGCAAAAAAATTAAGTTAAAGCAGTTTGGCAGGAAGTTGTTAATCAAAAGCAAAACTTACGAAACGAAGCGAAAACCAAACACGAAGCGAACAGAGTAATCAAAATAAACTAATTGTCTAACTTAAGGGATATTTAGCAATTTTTAATTAGTGGACATAACTTTTAACTGTCTTAGCAATGGCGACTAACTAGAGGAGCGTTCGGGGAGAGAAGGCTTCCATTGAGTGTGTGTAAATATCGCAGAAATGATTTCTAGCCCGTAAGTCTGTGTAGTTAAATGTAACGAAAATTAACAAACCAAAACAAAAGGCAGAGGAAACCATCAAACGAAAACTGAAACAAATAAAACATAATAAAATTATGCAAAATATAAAAGAAAACCAGGCGAGTCTTTTTCTCTTGGGTGGTTTGAGGTGGCTTTCATAATACTTTCCAGAGCATCCTCGGAGCAGCTCGGCTCATTACACTGCCTGCTCCTTGAGAGAAGGATTCCCCATCTCGAGTTAATAAAACCAAAGTGTGTGGCGGCAAAATACCACTGACGACGGCCCTGACGATGACGAAGATGAAGATGAAGTTGATGGCCTTCATCCGGGCGACACTTGATGCCTGTCCTTCGCCTCGGATTTCTGCAATGCATCCCGGGTTGAATCCTTGCCAGCCGGGTAATTAAGTTTTAAATTGCCCCACTTTCGAC
Organism: Drosophila jambulina; assembly: GCA_018152175.1. NCBI lineage: Eukaryota > Metazoa > Arthropoda > Insecta > Diptera > Drosophilidae > Drosophila > Drosophila jambulina. Next base: position 21,819,608 of record JAECXH010000113.1, on the reverse strand, counting down.
CGCAGCAACTTGCTCCGTTCAATGGAACTTTGATTTGTTGCTAATTCCATTTTTGTTGAATTGCGAAACCGAGTTTAATGAACTGCCCGGGTCATGGCTCAGCCCGAAACTTGGCTTAAACAATAGGCGAGAGGGGGAGTGCAGCTGCAATCCAATTTGATGGTTATGCTAACCGCATTCGAACGAGCAAACTCGCACTCAAGGGCAAACATAGATGCTGTAAAACCGAAAAGCAGATTGGGCCAACAGTGTTGGCGAGTGTGCCAATGGCCAAGAGGCAAAACAATAACAAAAACAAACACGAGAAACAAAAACAGCAAACAAAAACCAAAGCAAAGCAACACAAAGGCAAGGCAATGGCAGCAGGCAGCATCATCAAAAGTTGCCCACAAGAGGCAACAGTTTCTGCATACGACCATAAACACACCCTCAAATATATTGTTATTATGTGTTATATCAAAAGCCACTCCAGTCCCTCGCATGGGGGCGTGGCAGCCGCTGCAGGCGTCCAAATAGAAAAGTCAACTCAGCACACATCTTTCCGCTGGGAGTTGTCGGAGCCAAGAGGAAACTCTGCCAGGCATTCCATGGAGCATTCATTTACTCTGGAAAACCATACAAGAGTAACTCTGATGAAACATTACTGGGAGAAGCACGTAACAAGGCGGCTGAGAAATAGGGAAAACTATTTATGGGAGCTGGAATAAATGCTCAGATGAAAATTAAAGTTTATAATTGGTTTAAATAAGCGGAAAAATATTCTTATTCCTAAGAGGATCGCCTTGATAACAGTTTTTATATTGGCTAAATAATTAATTTATTTGCTTATAATTTTAAGCAAAAGAGAAAGCTAACCCTGCAGGGGTAAAAAAATATACAAAGCTATTTTCTATATAAAGTATTTAAAATATACCTTCCTATCCTGAGAATATTGATATAATATATTTTTCTACAATATTTGTTCTTATACTCTCATTTTTCACAAAAATAAAATTTCTCAGAGCTAAGGGAACCCTCTTTCATCATAAATTCCCAACTCTTGTAGCCTCCACTTACCAGTAATTATCCGAAAACCCGAAAAGTAAGCAATTTGGCTCAACAGAATTCCTGGAAGAGTCCGAATCGATGATGCAAATCCAGGCCTTTGTCTGCCACTAATTCCCTTTGACATTAAATATACATACATCGCCCCCTTGGATCGGGGGCAGTCATTAAGTCATTCTCGACTGTGAATGGACCACTGAGCAGTAAAGGCCAAGAGGGCCAACAGGAGCAGGCCAAGTGAGGCGTGAATTTCGGCCATGTCAAAGCTCAACCCCGAACGCTTCGAAAGAGCAACCGAAAACGGGGCCTAAGGGAAATTTAACAAATGCAATACGCATTATAACTGTATTTATGTGCAGGGGGTGTGTTGTGTGGTGTGTGTCCAGGGGCGGGTGTGAGTGTGTGAGCTGTTGTCGGTCAAATGCGCACACACAAAGCCCGCCGGCTGGCCATGGCTGAAGCCTGATGCCTGTCATAAAAATTCCAATTTAGTTTCCAATTGCTCGACTTAAAGTGCTCCGCCATTCATGCGAGTGTCCCTCCTTATATGGCCCTCTGTGTGTGGTGGGTGTGTGTGATGGCACTTCATAATAAACTTAACGACGCACAATTATGCTACAAGTTGGCAGTTTGGGAGTAGCAGACAACGACGACGACGATGAATGCAGAGCCCAGCAATTTCCAAGGCAGTCTTGCGTTACTCATACGCCCCGTTGCCCCGCCTCGGCCACTGTCTCTCGTCAGGGCCTCGCTTTACATTTAGACGCGTCTTGTAATTCAAAATGACAGACACGTACGGCGGGAAAACGGCCTGTTGAAGCGCCCTGCCAATGGTTTTATTATCGCACTCACCAGGGCCAGAAATCGATAGCCATTGTAAAAGTGGCAGACGAAGGACCTCTCAGAGCCATCACCATTCATTAGGGCATTAGTTTTGAGTGCATCGAGCACACTCCGGGCTCTGGACTCCTGACTCCTGTCTCCTGACTCCGCAATCCTGGGAGTCCTCCTCCTTTAAGCCGTAGACCAATTTAATTGAACTGCATCGAGACGACCACAATTGAGAGTTTTTCACTTAGGTTAGCCCAGCCACAAAATGTTGGCCAGTCTTACTGATTTTGAGATGTCAGAAAAATGTATGGAAATTGGTTTGGCAAATTGGTAAATCATCAATTAAATGATGTTTAAGTTATGGCTAGAAGTTAGCAAATTGCAATTCAATTACCTGAGCAGCACCTTGCCAAAGACTATATTAGAGTTTCCTTAACCTTGCACTCCTGCCGCTTCTCTCGGCAATAAAAGCAACTCAAATCAGGGATGGCTCAAAAGCCTCTTAAAGCTGTCCGATTACTGAATGCCCAATTACCGAAACTTTTACCGAAAAAGCACTTTAAGTTAACATCCCCCTGCCATTAGCTCAAGGTCGTCCTCCTTTGTGTGCGCATAATGGAAAGCAATTATTTGCCCAACTTCTTACACACGCACACCCCCTGAAAAGCAAACCCAAACTCAGTCGGAATACTAAGCACACGCAGTTACAGGGCGGCCGCAGATTAATCGAATGCGATTGAATATAGGTAGGCAAATACTCGTAGTACAACCATCGCCTAGATCGAACAATTCCAGGCTGGGGACCACTTCAAACCTAAATGGAAAAGTCGCAAAAAGAATGCTTGGAATATATCTTTAAGTAGGTGTAAACAGGAAGAAATTAAGGTGACTTTTGGGCTTAGCAAAGTAGAAAAAATAAAGTCTCGAGAGGTGCTTGCGACTCTTAAAAATTTTAGAACCTTACGGGTGAAGTAGAGCCTCTATGTAATCCCTCAAGTTATATTTCGGAACAGACAACAATATTTCTAGGAAAACCTTTCATTCTTTAATTTTTTTAGCAAGCCTTAGTTTTTGGGTGTGGAAGAGGAGGCTTAGTCTTAAGGTAAGCAAAATCTGATTAATCCAGAAAACATCATTATTTTCCCTGACCTTTAAGGCCTTGGAAATAAATAATTAAACCTTCTGTTAGAAAACCCTACTCTATTTTAATATTTTTTCCAAGTGTCTGTAACCAGAGTTTAGGACGCTTCGTTTAGGTCATCTCGAGTGTCCCTCGATGGCCATCAGCAGATGTTCGGGGCGTGGCCATATTCGAACTCATTACCGCCACACACAGATGAGTCTTATTTGCGCTTAGCATTCCCCACGCAGAACTCTTTGATGTAATGAGGGCCAATTAGGCCGGGCTTACAAGTGCAGGCGGCCAAACGGGCCTCAGAATGGGACTCGGGGCAAGGGGTGTGCTCCGTGTGGGCATCTGTTGCCGACATATTGAATTGTTATTGTTATGTTGCAGTTTTGTAGCCAATTACTTGAGCATGTCCTGTGCTCTTTACTCCTTCTATGCGCTAAAATCTGTTTAGTTCTGCGTTTGTTTTCTCTGTGCCAACACGACGGGCCAATTATTGTGACAGGACATGGCCTGTTGCATGTTTTGGCCGGAAAAAAGCCCAGAGAGCGTGCAATATTCATGTGTGGCCAACAGCCAGCGGAGAGAGATGCACAGAGAAAAATGAGTAACTGATATCTTGGGGGAGGGAGTAATATTCTTTAAATTTGCTCATGAAAAGTATGTTCTCCTGACACTGTAGTTGTTTTCTATAACTAAACTTGGTTTTGTTCCCCTGCCATATATAACCCTTCACGAATCTATTACATCCTAACTTTATTGCCCGCTCTCAATTGAAATAATTTTATTTGCTATATTTTTCCCGAGTGCGGATGAAAGTGTGCCACACAAATTTATTTTTATGCTTCTGGATTCCTGCCGCTTTGTTTGCGGCCTATAAACAAGTTGTGCCGCCGGCAGGAGCAGTTGCAGAAAGCTTTAAAAATAAATTAAATGCCATAAAACAAAAGGATTAGCTCGCTGGCATGTCCTGGCACCCAAAAAAAGCCAGGGGGAAGGGCAGGGCAAGGGGCGCCATAAACAAAGCGTGGCAATGACAAAACTTAACCCTAAGCAAAAGACAATAAAAACACTTAGGGCGGAGGGGCTCACTCACACAAAGGCAGAGAGATACCGAGACACACACTCACATGTACGTAACGCCATAAGGAATGGCCGCAATGACCCAGCTAAACATAAACAAAAACGCAAAATGGCGCAAACATGCCACAAAGCAAAGAACAGAAGGAGGACGGGGAATGAAAGGGAAACAAGTGTAGCGCACATGAGAGATATGAACTAGAAATAAACAAATATTTCGCATACAGCCCCCGTCCAGGCCCGCCCTGGTTGCTGTGAAATTAGTTGGCAATGATAAAGATAAGTAACGTGAAATATGCGGCCCTCGCAATGTGTTTTTCCACCCGGCAAGGACCATTGAGTCGTCCTTTTCCTTTCTGTCGCCATATTTGCCCTGCCAAAAAGAAGGGAAGACAACATATAATTTTATGACACTGATTTCCCTCCCCCTTTCCTCGACGATATTTGCATAGAAAGCACATAAAGGCCACTCGAAAAACTATGGAAATGCCCTCGACGGATTCTTCACATAATTCGGCAAACAAAAAGGCTTGTTTCGCCATAAACAACATTTTAATTAAATTACCCATTGAAAGCATTCTCTCTGGGCCTAAATTAAATATGAAATCAAGTGCAGATTGCACACACGCTTGCTCCTATCAATCAAACGTCCTTCTAAATGCCTGGCAATTGTGCGGAAAACAAATATGTATAAATTCATTTGTAAAATTCTAGCAAAAAATAGCCCTAAATAATTGAAATGCAATCAGGCTGCAGGGGATTTGCAGAATGTATCAACCTCGGAATACCCACTGATACCCCGATCCAGGCAGAGCACATAAATTAATTTAGAAATCACAAATTCAGGCCCTGCTGTGTTGACAGTGCTGAGTCCTTGTAAAGTGTCACTAACTCGACTCAATTTAAGGCTCATCAAATATAAAAACTGTGAGCCAGTCGGTGCCTTGGCTCGCCCATAAATAATTTAATAAGGCTCTCTGGCAACTCAATTGGATTAAATCCTGTGCATGCACGCAGCCGGACAGGGACTGGGACAGAAACAGGACAGGGACATGACACTTGAATGCAATTCACAGGACTTTCTCCGCCTGCATCTTGACCCGGCTCAGTGTCAGGCAGTTGCCATTGCTAATTGGCCGACACTTGGAGTCGCATCTCGTATCTCGGCATCGATTCTGCATAACGGCCATGGGAAATGCTGATGCGGTTTTCCGGCCATCAACAGATTTTCCATTTTGGGCTATTTGTCATGCACGGGCCACGTTATCAGGGCGTTGCTGTGGCTGTTGCCCGCTTGTCATCCCGATGTTCGAATTCGTATGCATACAGTGCACTGCCCGGCGAGGCCATTGTGGATTGTTTTGTATGCCACGCCCGGTGGCGTCGCACATTATGATTTGTGTGTAAGTTAAATTGCCATTACCAGCCGAATCGCATTCCCAGCTGTGGCAATAAATGCATATTCATATTCCCAGTGCGTGTGTGGGAGGGAGCGCCACAGAGATGTCAGTTCGGTGTTTTCCTATGATAATTATTTTTGCAAGCTAAAATGCATTTGGAATTTTATGAATATATTAGGAATAGCTTCTCTAAGAATAGAATCTTAATCAAATTTTAAGAAAACATCCTTAAAAGAGAAGTATATACACTTCTTACTTAAATTCAACCGAAAGCAACTTAAATAATCCCAAAACCCCCACAAAAATATATCTCGCCCAGGTGTGTTATTTTTAGCACATTCTCTGTTGTTGAGAGGTGTCACTGGCATCACTGGCTTGTGATAAGCATAATCACTGTGGCCACTGGCCACGTTCAAGGTGTTTTGTTTGTTCGGTTGGACAAGGAGACAAGCAGTCAAGGACGCACAGCAGGAGGAGCATCCTGCATAGTGTCATTAGGCAACCGTTGGCAGATATTAGGGCAGTAAATTATTCAGAACATCGGCAGCCAAGACCTCTAGCCCTCGGCAACAGGAATCAATTTTATAATAATAATTCCCCAACGCAGGCAAAATCATAATGCAATTTCCGATATTGACATTCCCGGATTGCTGCTGACTGGCTGACTTTGTTTGCCTTCTGTTTGTGCTGGCTGCCTTTGCTGTTTGCAGGGGGAAGCTCGAACTGTGGCCACACTTGAAATTCGGAAAATTCCCAAAATTCCACAAGCGCTGGACAAACACACACTCTCCGGATGACTTTTCGAGCAGGCGGGCAACCAAGTCCTGGCCGCAATGCAAATAATCAAATCTGCACTTGGCGCTATGCGAATGCAACTCGAATCGAATCTCAGAGATGCTCAGGCATATTTGCTTGTGGCTTTTGCCGGCAAAACGCATGTCTTTTGATCTGCGAATTATGTGCTGTTTACTTGGCGTAAGCTGCGGCCTGGAAGAGCATTAAAAACAATCCCGAGCTCAGCTCAAAGCGAAACTTAAATAGAACCTTCCCCTTGCCCTTGCTGGCGTCGAATTCCCAGCGCTCCGTTTTTTGTTCATATTTTTCCAGTGGGTTGACAAACAGCGAGGCTTCGAGGGAGCTGGAGAGATATTCTGACAATTTCTGGAGCATCCTTACGGGCGCACTAACAAGCATTGCGTGCCAGCAAACAAAAAGTAAAATTGCTCCCCACAACAAAGGACGAGTGAGTGAGAGTGTGTGTGCTCCAAATAGCAGCTCAAGTATTTCCAGACACGCTGCACCCTCGCACACTCCCCTGCGCAGGATATGAGGGATATGGAGCTCCTGTCCGCCGCCTCGGCTGCAGATCCTGCGAGGCGAAACATAAGCACCAAGATTGAGATGCTCCCGCAGATGTTGTTGGCCCGGCCAATATGGCTGGGGTGCCCTGGGTGTGTCAGCGGTTAAACTGCTAAACGCTTCTTGGCACCTTAACAAGGAAAACAGCTGCAGCAGCACCAGCAGACAAACAAAATATTGTTACAAGAGAAATTGCCAGCAAATAGAAAGAAACGCATAAAAAAAGGACAATAAAAAGTAAAGTTTTTCCTGACTGGGTCTGGGTTTTTGTTGCTTTTTATCTGTGGGCCCGGCCAAAATATGTTATTCGGGGGAAAGTGGTCGTAAAAAATTGGTAGAATATATTGTAAGTGTGTTCATGAATTTTTTTTTACCGAAAAACAGGAAAATTGGGTTGTAATAAAGAAAAAAACAAGGTTTATTTACATATTTAATTAGGGCTTGATTTTAATTATGAAATTATCCTTATCTAGGATTTAATTAATAAAACGGTTGCCTTTAAGTTCCAAGAAATGAAGTAACTTCTCATAAAATATTTTCATTTCATTTTTGTTAAATTTTTTATGGCTTTCTTCTCTTTATTCGTTCGCTTTTGGCTTTTCCAAAACAAATAAAAATACCTGCTCTCAGCCCAAGGACTTGTCTCCTTCGGGATTATTCCCCTTGGCAGGTTATATCCAAGTTTATCAGCCCATTCCGCTGCAGCTCTTACTTTGGTCTTTGTTCCAACTTTCCGTCTCCCGGCCAACTTTTATTTTTGGCCAAAAAGCAGCTGAAGCAGACACGTGTTGTTCCAAACGGTTCGTTCACCCTGGAAAAGTCCACGCATTAAACTTGCAAATATTCTTTAATTGTGCGTCAAGGCGTTAATGAGGGGATCATGCGAGGGGGCCAGTGTCCAGGCAACGACCCACATTCGTGACCCAACGACTGACCGCGCGGCTATCCGCAACTATCCACACCAAAAACCATGATTGATAACATCGCCAGGACACTCGCAAACACGTGGTTACTGTGCGTGAGTTTGGGGGCAGAAAAAAAGGAAGCATGTGGAAATGCAGAGGAAATTTACATGTTCATTTTGTAATTAACAGCTTCATTAAATTTAACTATTTAATTTAAGTTAACAGCACTTATTTATCCCTCGAGCCATGTGGATATTCAGAAGGAGTGCCAAACAGTTGGGTATATTGAATATTTTCTCTGGTATCTTCTTGAATTTTTTCATAATTTTCCTTCCACTAAAGCACCCCCTTTTTCCTAGGTGCATCCACCGTTTGGTCAGCGACTGTTGGCGCTGCCTGATGGCTGCCACCGCCGCTCGTTGCACGTCGGACGTCGGTTGGCTGCTGTCCCCTTATCGCAGCACTTAAATTTGCACTGCCATGTGTCAGGGACCAGTCCAAACCGAAAACCAGGCCCTGATTCTGGCCAGGACCGACACGTGTAACTGCCTGGTCATATCAGCATGTGTGCGAGTCCATTGTGTGAGTGTGTGGGGTGCGGCTTTTGCATTCAGGCACCTTTTTGGGACAGGGACGTGGGTCCGCGATTATTATTGCATGTGGTGCCTGCTGCTGGCAGATATATGTGTGTATTCATATTTAATATTTCGACTGCGACCGCAGCTTAAAGCAATCACCGCCAATGTCGCTCAAGTCGAGGACTCAAAGGACCGAAAGGGACGTCGGAGCGAAAACAAAACTTTTCATGCAATTTGCACTTTCGAGTGGCGTGAAAAATCTGAATAGAAAAGGAGCAGCCCTAAGGGGGAGGAGCGGCGCATTTCTGCTGGTCCGTGTAGGAGGAAATGAGCCTGAAGCTCACTGGGGATTTCAGCTTGGACTGCCGCCTGCACTGGAGCATAAAAAACAATGCTGAGGCTGAAGTGTAATAAAAACTAAGTAGCTTACAGGCTCATTGCTCCGCCTCCACGCCCACTGCACTGGGAGAAAATAGAGTTGAAAAAAGGCATGCTAATTATTTAAGAATTAAATAACCATATTCTTAAGACTTCTTCTGAAAACAAATGAAATCTTGTTTCAATATAAGTTCTTTAGAAGCGTAGCATATCTATTGTCTTATATAGTAGAACCTCAAAAAATCCTTGTTATTTCTGCTCTAAATTTTAGAAACATAAAACTGCTGCCTTTTTGCTCAGTGCACCCACCTTCCCTTGGCCTGAAGTCAGGACTTTTGGGCTGTGAGGAGGCATTATGCAAAACTCAGGCCCGCCGTCTGTCTTTTTGTCTACCCATGTTGTTGGTGTTGCTGATGTTGGTCCTGGAGCTGCTTACTTAACGTTTGTGTGGGCGTGATTGTTTTACATGCTGCAACATGGCCGTGTAGCCACGACCTACCCCACTCCGCACGCTTCCGCTGCTGCTGCTCCTGCTCCTTCCCACGCTCCTTTTTTCCGGTGAGAATGTGTCTCTAATAACCTAACGTGCTGCTCGCATTAAATATGCTAATTTTTACAGTGAATACATTCCCGGGCAGTGGCGACAGGAAGGCCTCGCCTCGCCTTGACTGACACCTCTCACCTGCTCGTCCTGCGACATCCTGCCGCGGAGCAGTTATAGTTCTCCTCCATCGCCATCGCCATCATCATCAGGCGTATTATTTGCCACAACAGGCAGCCGCACGCATATTAAATGCGAGATGATGTTGTAGCTTGCCATGTTGCTCCCGTTGACATTTAGCGGTAACAGTCGGTGTGGGGTCCTGGGTCCTTGAAGAGGTGGTGAGCCAAGGCTGGCGGCGCCACCCCCACACAGAAATTGAGAGAAATTACGCTGCAAATTCCACGAGAAAAATTATGAACAATTTTTTTCGACTGTTTTTTGCTCTGTTCTGTGACAAGATTTCTGCTTACGCTCATTTGTTGGCCCTGTCCCCCATGGCCAAAACCCTCTAATGGTAACGTTAACTTTGCTAGGGAATTTGTGGCACAAAAATATAGCTTGGAATACTGTTTTCTACTCTCCTTAATCTTGATCTGGGTGGGTGAAGGTATTTCGGGGAGTTTATTTGGGTTTTTGAGGCTATTTTAGGATGAGATTTACATTGAGTTATGGAATGTTGCATGACTTACAGAGGATTATCTTTATGTTTTAATAGATAATTAAATTATTTAATTAGAATTCTTATATTAAAGTAATATTTCAATGAAAATCCTAACCAATTACTTATTTAGAAATATTTCTTATAAATCATTAAGCAGCAGGAAAAAATCCTTTCTTTAATAATTTACCTTTAAGACCTCTCCCTCTGCAAGTTAACCCCTAATTTTCCTCTTGTTCTTCTCCGATTTGAGAACTGTAATCAACATAACTGCCTTGTATACATAATGCTCTTTGGCAAAATAAACATAATATTAAATCCCGGCCAATTCGCGGCAAATTGCAGGGTATGTGGAGCCCCGCAATGTCATCCTTGTGGTCCTTGTTTTCGTCTGCTGCTGCTCCTTTTGGCTGCCGTCGTTGAAGTTGTTGTTTGTTGATTTTGTTTTGCGCGCTTGTTTTTATGCCCGAAATATTCAAATTATGCCAGGGGGGAAGCAACCGCCCCGCCCCGCTGGCTGACATCATTGTCAGTGAATTAAAAACGTCATAGGGGCTTATTTAAATAAATTATAAGCACATGCAGCAGGGACAGGTGCCACAGAGCAGCCGAGCAGCCGAGCAGCAGGACGGCGCTTTCAATAAAGGTAAATAATTCATCACATAAGTGGGGCTTATTAGCCAAAACTCGCTCTTAAGACATTAGAAAGCCATGTGGGAAGCAACAGCCGGCATTGCTGGCATTCACAAGTTGGCTTGAGTTCGTCCTTCGGAATTCCTAAAGGAAATTAACAGCGAAGCTGCCTGGCTGCCACTCTCTTTTTCTTTCTTCATCGAACAAATATGTATATATACTATGTACATAGTCTAAGGAGTGTATCTCCTGGCCCCTGGCGCTTGTCAAACTTTCGAGAGCAAACGAAACAAAATTACCCCGTACCTGCCAGAGCCACCTCGATTCGAATGGAATAAGAATACGAATGCGAATGCGAATGCGAACTCGAATCAGAATAAGAATAACAAATGCTGGCCGGGTTAGTCCGATATTCGTGCTCGTTTTGGCCTGGCTTTTATTTCAATTGCTGCGGCGGCGGTTCAGTCGGGCGGAGTTAACATTTAAAGTGCCAATAATCGCAACCGAAAATGCAAACGAAATGCAGAACGTGCCTCCGTCGGGGTCTGCAAGTGTCTGCGTGCTTATCGCCCAGGACTTCTAGCCATCCCCGCCCTGGCCCGGCCCTAGCCTGTTGAGCCATTTACAAGGATGCACCAGAGGCAGCATGGAAATTTCAAAAAAGAGTGTGAAGGCAAAGGTACACAGGGAGAAGGTTGAAGGATATATTTTTGTGTAATTTAGGTAACAAATAAACCTTAAAGTAATTTTCAGGCTTGACTAAAAGTAATGTTTAAATGTTCTTCTCTGCCCTGGATATTTCCCATTAATTTTCGAACTCCATATTATCTTCTCCTAGCTCTTCATAGTTTTTCTCAGTGCTCCTAGTAAGTGCAGGGAAAATATGCAATGCAGCTGGCGCCAAACAATGGAGAAAGTGAAAGTAACGCTCCATTGTTATCCATCCGAGGGCAGGATAAGCCTGGCATAGACAGCTCCTGCTCAGCTCCTGCATCTTCTCCTTTTCCAACTCCAGCTCCTGCGCCTGCTCCTGCCACTGCGGCTTCTTCTCCAGCTACTGCTTCTTTCGCTGCCTGCACAATTGCAAAAAGATAAAGTTGGCAAAGGACTTGTAGGAGCCCGAGGAGGAGAAAGCCAAGCGGAAAGCGGAAGGGGAGCCGCTTCAGCTGTTGTTGGTGAAAGGCAAATCTCACAACAATTTGGGTCAAACAAGCAAATTGCATTCTGTTTAGTGGCTCGTTGTTGCCCCCATTTTCCCCACTTCCTATCCCGTTTTTTCTGCATTCTGCATTTGTGGGCGCAATTGGTTCCGAGTCCTTTGAGGTTGCAACTCTCGCACTGGGAGCAGCAAATATTTGCCAAAAAAACCAAAAGGGAAACCCGAGAAAAACGGGTTTAACTGCCGCTTAAGATTTATACGCAGATGCTCATTAAATTGCAAAACGCAGGAAGGCGAGGAAAAGCGAGGCGGAAAACGCCGTCAGACGACAGCTGGCAACTTATGCAAATTTCCTATGCAATTGAGACGACGCCCTCGCGAACTTGCCTGGATACGCACCCTGTCCCTGCCCGAGTCGCTGTATGTGTCTATGTAATGTAGTGGTAATGCAGTTGCCAAAGGACCCTAAACGACAAGAGCAAAGGATGAAAGTCAGATCGAATGTAAATTGCTTTTAAAGCTCAAGGAGGAGAGTCGTGAATAAGAAATGCTTAAATAACGAACTTGATGCAAATCCAAGACAGCATATGGGACTGATGAGATTTGGATCGATCGAACATTATTGGAGGAGGCTTTAAATTGGAAAGCGAACTGTTCGAATTCAAGGTTTATGTGTAAAGCAGAGTCACTGCCTGTCTTTGGCTTTTAAAATCCTCTTAGAAGTTCGTCATAACAATTTTAAAGCTACTAAGAATATTTTAAGCATATTACAGCTTACCTTCATTACTCAAAATATTTATTAAATTAGTTACCAGAGTCTTAAATTCACCAGAAACACAAAATGTTTCTTCTTATATTAAACATTGTCTCTACATCAGAGACGGGGCTTTTTTCGTAACCCATTCAGTCGTGGAAGACAAATATTTAGACTCAATTTCGCTCACAGCCTTTTACCCGCTATTTATATAGTCGGAATGGCCCCGAAATGGATGCCAGCAAATTGTTACTGAGCCGTTCTCTGGCAAATTCAGTAATCAGACAAAATTGCGAGCCGCTCTACGCACTCCGCAATGTATGTGTATCTGTACATGTATTTCTACCTGTATCTGGCACCAAATCAAACTATATCACCTTGTCAAAGCGCTGCGCAGCCGAGCATTTAATCTTTTCAAAATATACGACATACGATGCCATGTAATATGATATCCTTACTCGCACTCAGCACTGTGAAGCGAAGGTTTCCCGAAAATTTAATCAACGCACTTGGCGACAAAACAGGACAAACAAAGGCAACAATGAAAGGCAACTTATGTGGCACTCACACACTCACCGGCGCATTCGCACACCCATTCGCAGGTGGATCCATTTAAAAATGCTTAGCAAACAGACACCCACACTTGGCCACAGGGGAGGAGGGAGGAAAGGTGGAGGAGCAGGACACACACATACACATCCTGCGAGGACGACGAAGACGACGATGACGCCGAGTCAAAGTCATTTGATATTTTTTAGCATTAAGGTTGTTTTCTCTTCGTTTCTGTGCGCTTTTCAATAACATGAAAGTTCTTCTCTCGGTTTGATGGAAAATTGTAACGACGCACACACATGAACTTAGTACAGGAGAGGGCAAAACAATAGTGAACTTATGATGCAAACTTACAACAAAATCGTTTAGAGATTTTTTAAAAATATTAATGAAAGATTTTAAGACTCTATTAATTTTTCAGGCATTTAAATATGTCAGCTTATCAATATAATAAGAAGTGAACCTATACTTACGTAATTCCTCATATTTCAAGTGTCTTAAATACATTGTTTTAGAAATTAATACCTTTCTTTTACCAGTTTAAATTATCCTCTAAAAAGAATCGACCTTAAAATATTTTATATACCTACATGTAACCCATCTTAACCCCACACCTACATGTCAGCCAGAAACAACAATTTTCTTGTTAACTCTGCCTCCCAACACCTGCGATGTCAATGTCGCTGATGTGGTAAGCACCTTCCAAGGCGAACCCGCTGCGACCACAGAATCAGCAATGACATCAAACGTGCTAGGGAACTGCGGGTGAAGGGAAGTAAAAGAAGGATGGGAAAGGGGAAAACCTCATGTGGTGGAAATTTTATGTGCCCCGGCAATCGGGAATCGAAATGGCAGCGAGTGCCATTTCCACGCCGGCAAGTTGAGCGGGGAATTCTATTGGAAATTTAGACAAATCTGCCAAAGAGCTTAATGATGTCAATGACATGCTCAGCCAGAAACAAGGATGGCCAGGGGATGTAGAGGCAGGAGGTGCCAGGATGCGGCAGGAGGCGTCGATAGGTGTCGGTGAGGTGTGTTCGGGTAACGTGCCATGTGAGTCACGTACATAATTAGCCGCGCGCGGCACGTGGCCAATGTGGACCTACCTGTGGCACAGGAACGACACAAGGATGGCGAGACCCCTCCCAAGCCCCCTGATTGTTCGCGAACAAGATTATCCAAGCCGCGGCAGCAAAAACAGCAACTGCAGGAGCAACAGCAGCAGCAGCAGCAGCAACTGTTGCATCACCGCGGCAACATGAAACTCTCGGTTGATTGGCTTCGTTTCGAAAAGTTGCGGGTCCGAATTTAATGGGCAGGCTCTGCAAGCGGTCATTTAATAGTTTTAATCTGTGAGAAAAAAATGGGTATTAATGGAAAGGATTAATAATTGTTACAAAATTGAATTAAAAAGAGAGCTTTAGGTGTTCCTTTCATTTTAAACCACGATTACATAAGACGACATAATTCTTTGTACATTTTCAGGAACTTAAATTAATGTGAACTCAAGCTTTGACTTTGTGTAGATCATAAATTAAATACTCAACATTTTCCACCTCATTTAGTTCTTAATTATTTCCCGCAGTGTCTCCCCCTTAAAGCGGATGATTGGCCCTGCCACGCTCCCCGCTGAGTGGCGGCTCAGTGGCTGTCATAGGCAGCTCTCCTGCAGGACCTCATCCTCCCACTTAAGCCGCTGCCCTTTCCCTCCCCTTTTGGACTCGGTTGCGTTCAACATGCTAATTACTTAAGGCGACTGTTGTGAGCGGGGCAAAAAAAGGACGAGGCAAGGCGAGGCGTGGAAGGACCTCGCCAAATGCAGAGCAGACAAAATGGCGATGGGGATAAGCCTCGCAGGAGGGCTCCAGACTTGCGAGTCAACTGCACAGCTTGACTGCAAGGCAGCGCGCCACCAGGGGGAGCGCACACAATACCCGCATAAAGTTGACTCGAGATGTGCAGATTATCCTATGTAGGCACTTAACATGACGCAGGCGAGGGCCAGACAACTCCCAGTACCCAGTACCCCAGTACCCAGGACCAGTGGCATCTCCAGAGCCGGTGCCAGTGCCAGTCCCAGTCCCAGGCCAAAATGGGCCAAGTCAAGTGAGTTGGCATAAGGGCAGACGAGCCAGGCGAGTGAAGCCAACTTGCGGCATGTGGCAAGACAAGATGCACAGGGGGAAAAACACTCTTTACTTGAAAATGATTAAGGAAATGCTAGCAGCTTGAACCTAATATATGTTAAAATATTTTCTGCAAGGGAATATGCTCTTATTTAGCTTGGATTTTTTACAAGCATATCCTTTTTCTCTTTGTGCATCATAATGGTACACTCTCTGCCTCCTTAGCGCCACAGGATGGCGGAAGCATAATAAATAAGCAAGTGTGCAAGCGGAAATATTAAGCAGTGGTCGGGGATGCTGCTTGCCACACACAACACACACACTCTACCGCTGTGCCACAATGAGCAGAAAGAAACTCATTTCGCCTGTCACGACTTTGGCCCCCGACATTTGGCCAAAACGCAGTCAGAAAATGCACAGATCCGCAAATGCACAAATGCACACGCCGATGCCGAGTCCAAGGCCAGGGGAGTCCCCTTGGAGCGAGCAGGCGAGAGAGACAAGCGGAAGTGCCTATTGTAGCACTGCCAATGGCCTAAGTCAGAGCTGCTATATACTATATACAGTAACACTCATAATTCACCGGCCGCCTGACGCAATGTCAACATCAGGCTTCCGCCGTGGGAGGACAGAAAAAATGGGAATAAGAATGGGAATGAGAATACGTTACTTCCTTGAAAATGAAATACTCTCTCGGGAGTTTAGAATATATCTGAGAACCTCTCTTCAGATGAATAACATTTATGTTTAAGATTAAAAAAATTATTAACAAGGAAACCCCTTCCTTATTAAACATTTTCCAAATCAACTAAAGAGGCTCTCAAATCCTTGACATATGTTAAACCCAGCGAAGCTATTCTTATTCCAATTTTAGCTGGAAATGTAATATTTCAAAGGACCTTCCTTCTTACAACCTCAGCGTGTCCTTAGTCATGCTAATATTTATTCAAATTCCGCAATAAGGGTATTCCCAAACCGAGGCAAAAAAAGATAATAGGAATGCCCCCGCATTTGTTGCTGGTACTTTATGCTCCAATTAGTAGCTTCCGACAACGTCTCAGACTTTGGATTCGGATTCGGACACCGATAAGGGTACTGGCAGGAAGGCAAAGAGTGCTGCGGTGCCGAGGGGGAAGGACCTTCTTTTGTGGCATTTTGTGAAAACGGAAATCAAATAATATTTTCATACTGATTTATGAATCTATTTGCACAGGCACAACGGGCCACCGGCCACCGCTCACCGGCCACCGTCCCAGCCCATTTGCATGTGATTCATGCTCTGAAAACCATGAATGATTATATTTGCCAGTCCCGGCTGAGAAATCCAAGACTCGGAGAGTCTGGGGAGGCCCCAAAATATAAATGACTTTGGTTTGGTCCTGCTGAGAGTTTATAACTAGCATCAGATTATGAGGCCGACTGTAACTGTCCGCCCCCTGGGACCACGAAATCCTTTTTCGGTTTCAATATTTATTTGTGGCCTCAGCTGGCATTTCTCAGGCCATGCAAATTGTTTTCTAGCCCCCGACATTAAGTTGTCAAGCCCCGGACTGGCCGAGATTGTGTCGAGCTCTCAAAGTTTACTTACAGATTGCATTTATTGATGTTCCCTGCCACCACTCCTAGCTCCTTTTCCATTCAGAGGCTTTAAGTGCATTAGTCGGCAGTCTGGAGTTTGTATTTTTCTTTAATTTAAATACTGTTTGCCTTGTTCAAACTAATGTACTAATGGCTCTGATAAATGTTTAAATGTGGGTGCAGACATTAAAACTAAATGTCACTTTAAGCTGTTGGAAATGAGTTTAAAGTTAAATGTTTTTTTGGGGAAATAGTTTATTTGACATTATTAAAAGTTATTAAAAAAACTCTAAATGGTATAAAATATTATTCTCTCTGAAGAAACCTATGAAACAATATTATTAACTCTAATTTCACTTTAATAAATTCTCTTATTGACTGTTTTAAAAAACTATTCTAGATGGAAGGCAGTCCCTTTTTTCCAAGTTCATCTACAAGCAAATCAAACAAGTTTCAAGTGAGTAACTATTTGCAAATATTTATGTGAATGCACGCCCAGGGAAATGTCACCGACACGTGTAGAAAAGTGCAGATTCCGAATTCGAATCAGAGGACGACGACGTCGAGCAGGAAAAGTGGAAAACGGCGCGGGTCAGGGGGCAAGCGGCAGTGAAAAGTGAAATGTTAAACCAAAAGAGAGTGTCTGAGGAAGAAGGGAAAAACATCGAGTGAAATACAACTGCATTCCACACACTAACTGTCGCCATTTGTTATTGCGTTTTAGAAGCTCCTGCTCCTGGGCAAGACGAAGCGAGTCAAGTGGCAAATGGAGACGGGACATCAGAGTGCACTGGGAAATCAGTTGGGATAGATTAGATTTTGGAGATATATTTTAATCTGCTTAAAAAATATTTACTTCTTAAGTCATACCCTTATTAGGAACCTATATTTCATGGCAAATATTTAAAAAGTTTATAAAAGTCCACTAAAAGGTGAAGGCATTTACAAACCCACTTCAACCTTCTTATTTCAATTATTTAAACTTGATTTATTACAAGTCAAAAATATCTTTGGTTTTATTTATAAATAATTTTTGATTCATTTTATTTTCCTGTGCATAATACCACGCACATTGCATCAAAATAGTATAGCAAGAAAGTAAAGTAAAGGCAAGAGCTCCAGCACGTGTCGGGACTTAGGAGCAACCTTGCCACCACCCTTCCGGTGTCCTGCAGCCATGGCAACTCTCTCAATTGTTGTCCGGTTCATGTTTGCTCCAGTGCCTCTTCACCCCCTCCCGTCCACGTCCCAGCCCGCATAAACAATCGCATTTATGTGAATTTTATTTTGATTCTGTATGCGCCGCACAGCCAGCAGAGCAAAATAGCTAATAGAAAGTTTCAGGAATCGACAGGAAATTCATGTAAAATATCTTGACGAGAGCAGAGATTTTAATTTAAAATGGAAACTTCAAAATTGTGGTGAAAATAGAGAAAGTATTGGGAAACTATAGAACGAGTGGACTGAAAATAAATCAGCTGCAAAGGCAGAAACAACTTTCGGTAAATGTAGGTAAATAGGTTAAAGGAGCAGATTTTTAATTAAGAACAGAAATAATATAAAGGAGGTCAGTTATTTTCTGGGAAGAATTTGTATATTCCTAGAATCAGTATAATTTAAAACCCAAAAGACTTAAATAAAACATCGTTTCTGTCAGATAAAAGGCCACATTTTGATAATCATTCGTGGCATCTCTTGCATAAGTTTTATAGCGATTCGGCTGTCACTTAGATCTTTTCGGCCCAGCTGATGAAGATATACACCAAACGAATTCTTTATCATTTAGAATGCGATTTTGGTCAGGACAGCGGACAGTACAATAAATACTAATAGCCAAAATAGCCGGCCAACACATAAACCATAGCCGAGAAAAGTAATTCCCCGGCAGAAGGACGAGTAATAATCAACATCAAATTGCCTCGTTTCGAGTTCCACTTCCAATTTGGGGTTTTCTCTTCGCTTTTTTTATATATTTCTGGACCCGGGGTTCCAGTTGCCTTTCGGTTTCAGTTTCTGGTTCAGTTTCGGTTCGGGTTTCGGTTTCATTTTCGGTTCCAGTGCAAAGACTCACTCAAGTTCATTTATTTTTATTGTTTTCGGAGCTTTTCGGCGACAATTTATGGCCAGCGAAAAAAAAGAGATATTTATGTTGGTAGGTCTCTGGTACGAATAAAATGGCCAAACTTGTGTACATACAATGGCCAGCCAGAAACTTTATTTTATATATATTTTATTTTTATTTTTGAATGAAAAGGAAAGTGGAGTAAGAGAAAAGCGATGGGGAAAATCTACGTAGAGCGAATAAGGAATAATTTACTTTCCTTTCGCCGGCTAAGCATCCAGCATTCTATCTTATTTTGCACTAAATTTTAACAGGATTTAGCCCCGTCGCTCTTTGCTGTCAGCTGCTAACAAGCGGCAAAGACGTCCCCGCTTTCTGACCAGCCGAGCGATTCAAGCCAAGTCCATCAGGAGGAGCAGGAGGAGGCGGGGCAGCTGGAGGACAAAGTGGGCGTGGGCTTCGTGTCCATGGCGAATGAGTTTTGTCGCAAATCCGCTTACGTCCACACCGCCGCAACGAAAATTGTGATGGCGCTTCTGACGGAGACGATGTCGGGGCACCACCGTCATGACGATGATGATAATGATGACAGCGATGATGACGATGGGGGGTCCGAGAATGGCCAACGGCCTTCAGCCCTGACCAGAGTACTAGTACCAATTCCCCCCATCAAACCAACCCCCCGTTGTAGTCATTTTAACTGGCACATAAATAAATTCCATAAATCTTTTGCCCTTTAACGCTTCTGCCTTGAGCCGAGTCAAGTCTGGGCCCAGATCTGATACGAGCTGGTGCTTTGGTATGGGAAAATGAGGCTTATCCCTACCATATAGTCCTGTACAGTAATAACAAAATAACTACATTTTACTATAAAATAACTTAAAATCCTGTGATTAAAGAAAAGAGAAGAAATCTCCAGCAAATATAAGAATATTACGTATACGCACTGGTGTCATTATTAATTAAGATATTCTCAGTGTAATCCAAGTAGTTAGCTGGGAAATTCCCTTCAATTCCTTTCAACCCTATTATAGATGACATTTTTTCACACAAAAATCGTGCGTGTTTATACTTACTATATTTTTTATAAACTTTAAATTCATGTAGCCATTATCCACATACAAAATTAAGCTATATATAGTAAACAAAGATATATAAAAGCAAACGCTATGACCCGCTTTAGCAACCTGGAGTTGGATATTCTCATTAAAGAACTGATTTCCCAGAGAGGTGACTGCACCTGCAACGAGGAGTCCATCCAGCGACTGATCCGGCAGGCTCGTGATGTGATATCCAAGCAACCGATGCTCCTGGAGCTGAACAGTCCCGTGAACATATGCGGCGACATACACGGTCAGTTTCCGGATCTCCTGCGCATTTTCAAGGCCTGCGGACATCCTCCAAAGGCGAACTACCTGTTCCTGGGCGACTACGTGGACCGGGGCAAGCAGTCGCTGGAGACCATCTGCCTGCTGCTCGCCTACAAGGTCCGGTATCCGGAGAACTTCTTCCTGCTGAGAGGTAACCACGAGTGCGCCAGCATCAACAAGGTCTACGGCTTTTTCGACGAGGTGAAGCGCCGGCACTCGGTCCGCTTGTGGCGCAGCTTCACGGACTGCTTCGACTGGCTGCCGGTGGCCGCGGTCGTCGGCGGGCGCATCTTCTGCTGCCACGGAGGACTGAGTCCTTCGCTCCGCAACTTGGAGCAGATACTATATCTGCCACGGCCCACGGACGTCCCGATCGAGGGCGTCCTCTGCGACCTGCTGTGGGCGGATATCAATCACTGTACGGAGGGTTGGGGCCAGAATGAGCGCGGTGTGAGCTTCACCTTCAGCGAGTCCATCGTCCGGAACTTTCTGAGGGCCCACAACCTCGACCTCATGGTCCGCGCCCACGAGGTGGTCGAGGATGGCTACGAGCTGTTCGCCGACCGCCGACTGATCACCATCTTCTCGGCTCCCAACTACTGTGGGGAGATGAACAATGCCGGCGGCGTGATGGTTGTCAGCGCGGATCTCCTGTGCTCCTTTGTGATCCTCAAGCCGCAAGTGCATTGTAAAAGAGTGAAGTGATTTCTAGGACTTAGATAGTTTGTATATAAAGTGTAATACGCTTTTATTAAAGGCAGATCTTAAATCCATTAATGATGAGGAAGGACCTCTTAATTTTTAGGCTCTGATAAGCTTTGTCAGAAACCTTTTCCTGTACGTTTTCCTTGACCTTTTGCTGGTATTTGCCGTCGAACCTATAACCCTTGAAGTACACTCGAAACACATGTCCTTATGGCTCAAGTGTTGACTTCTTGAAAGGTCAATGGCGACTCCTCCTCTGTTGCCTGCTAGAGTACGCATCCCTGCCCCATGTTGACCCACTGTCAGTGTCACCAGGTGGACAGGTGACTTCAACACGCTTGTTTTGCCATTTCATTTGCAGCTCGTTGCTGCCAGCCAAGTCAGTCAAATGAATTTTACATGGCGCTTAACTTGGCCAGATTGTTATGTAGCCGGAGCAGGAGCTGGAGCAGGACCAGGACCAGGAGCTGGAGCAGGAGCCAGGGCCAGAGCCGGAGCTGATTTGCTGATGAGCAGGCATACTGAGGCTTAACCTCCTGGAGTCGCCATCTCGTCCTCGTGTGGCGCAACATTTATTTGATCTGGCAAAAGTCAAGCGTGGAGGACGAGGAAGCAGGAGGTCGGACCTGGACTTGGTCTTGGATGTCTGCTCAGTGTTGCATACGAAAGTATCTCCGTCTGGCAGGAGCACGCTCGAATAATTTAATACAGCCTCGGCAGCAGCCCCGACTCGCAGATTCCCGTTCGCATGTCCTGCAGGATCCTTGGCATTTGGAATGCACACAGCGTGCCATTTGACTGCAATTTAATGCTCTCTCTCTCGAACAGTTTATCCAAAACTGTCTCTGTCTCTGCCCCAACTGCTGCCATTTCATGTTTTGCGAGAGATGACAAATCACATTTATTTATTTTGTGTATCTGCCAGGCGAGCGTGTAAGCCAGCTAAGCTTTAATGTGTCCTGTGTCCTGTGACAGTTTGATTCAGTCGGAGGACTCTCAGCTGGACGCAGGCGGAGCGGGAGTGCGGCAGCAATCTGAAGGGTTAATGCTCAGGCATAATCGAATCTGGCAAAAGTATTTTGGCTTTCTAAAGGGGTAAACCCACTGGGTAATTGGCTCAAGGATCTGCAAGTATCTATGGGATACGTTTCACAGCGGGAGAACAATACTGAAGTGGATTTCAGATTGCTGGAGAGCTAGAGGTATATTTTTGAGTAAATAATTATGTCAAAGTTTTGCCGGACAGAAGAGGACATTAAAGATGCTGTTTTATTTAAGAGAATGATAACTTTAAGTATCTTATTTTCGTTAACAAACTGTACTTTATCTGTGAGAGTGAATTTCAACCTCATTGGTAAGTCAGAAGGAGCCTCCTTGTACCTGGCAACGCAAGTAGGTCAACCCCTTGGGGGACTCCTAGATGAGCTCTCCCTGACAGGACCACAGTCTTGGCATTGGCAGTGAGACGCGTGACTCTGGGACTTGGCTTAATTAGCAAAACAACCGCTGGACTGCAGCCGATGACAAATGACTGGAAAGATAGCGACAGCTCGCAGGGGCTGAGGGGACACCCTTTAATGACTGATGGGGGGCCGGGCCCGAAGGCACAAAGTTTAATTAAGGAAATGCCCACTAATGACGACTAATGGCCGTGGACACTATGCCGAAACCGTGGCCAGACGCCGATCGCATCACCTCTCAGAAATCCGCAGAAATATTAGTTGTAAACATGGAAAGGACACCGGGCCATGATCAATTTTCATTTGCCGGAGGTTCGTCCTCGGAAAGGCGAGGGAAAGCAAGGAAAATGGACGGAAAAAAACACAAAGCTCGCTTACAGCTCTCGACTCAATCAAGTTAATGGCGGCCAAATGGGTTTTTGATGCGCTGGCCGCGCAGCTCCATAAAAAATGATTGCCAGGAGGCCCGGCCCGGCCTGTCCGTGGCCTTCGTGTTCCGTTTCGCCAAAAGTTGGCTTAATGAAAACGCGTGGACATCGCCGTTAAATGCGCTCACCGTAGTGTGTGTAACTGAGGTGGCATAAAACGCTGCCAACTCGGCTTAGCCAGACAGATAGCCTGCCCCTCCCCTGGCCCAGAGTGGGCGTGCCAACTTTCTTATTGACAATTTGAGCATTTGAGCGTTAAATTCTTATGAGGCATAAGTTGTGCCCATAGTTAATAACGGCACTTCATAAGGACGCCGCACGACGCGAGGTGTGCCCCGAAAGGTTGGGGGTGGCGGTTATGGCCGGCGCTTTTCCACTTTTCCGCCATCCGGTGTATTCTTATGTTTTCCCCCAGCGTTTGCTTTGGCCTTTGTTTTTATTTTTCCCCTTTTTTCCCTCCTCCGTGCAGCTTTCTGGCTGCGCGTGTTGCCCTGGGAAAGGGTTTCTCCGTTTTCTGGAAATATTTGCTGAAAACTGAGGAAAAACTTTTTTAATAGATATGAAAAAGTTTCTATATATTTATATTTGTTAATGGAAATGTATTAGGGAGTTTGTGGGGTACAAGAAAATGTGGTTTCAATGTATTGTATTACTTAGCACAGAATGTCCGTCTGTTTTATTTTTTAAATAATAATATTATAGACTTTCTTTTAATAATATTTTTATCCAAACATAATATATTTGTATTATGTATTTTTCAAATATTTTTCTAGGGCATCTCCAGCTTCGACTTTTCTTTCTCCGCTATCACTTTACGCACTTCCCACTTTTCCCTGGCTTTGATCCGTCGGAAACTCTAATCAAATTAATGGAATAACTGAACGCTTATGTGTGCTTTTCCACCCTACCATTTTTTCCCCTTTTCGAAATGCTTCCTTTCTCTCCTTTTTTCAGTTATGTTTCCTTTTATTTTTTTTGTAGCAGCAGGCCAATCTTTAATAAACTTGACTTCCGGTAGGAAGTCCGTCCCGGCCAAGTCCCCGAATGGCCTGATATCCACTGAATATTGCTAATTCCACATTCCGATTCAGCATCTTTCTCGCGTTTCAATTCAATTACACTGCTTTTTTGGGAAGGAAGACGGGGAATGGAGTCCCTTCGGCTCGGCTTTCGGCTTAAACCGCAACCGAAGAGATTTTAATTAATTGCATAATCACTCAAATAAACCGCATGGCCCCCGCCACACACCCGCCTTATCCCGGCTGAGTTTTCCCAGGGGGGGAAACTGTGGAAAACTTGTAAATGAAACCGCAAAGAAACAATCAAAATTCCAAAAGTCACCAAGGCCCGCTCTCCTCCCCTCCTCCGCCGCTGGCTTTGCCTTTTCCCTCGCGAGTGTACAAGTGTTTTTAATATTTAATTGCTTTTTAAATGAGTCCAAGTATTTTATTGTATTTCATTTGATGATGTAAACGCTACCAACAGCACGTCCAGGACTCAAGGACCGGACTGCCGTGGCGGGGGGAGAAGTGCAACCACAGCAGTTTCCTCCGCTTTGGTCGCAACTTTTGCAAATTATTCAAAGCGAAAAGCAGGGGCTGGAAAATGGGGGCGGGCGGGCCCTGGCTGGCAACGCCTGGAGCCGCAGCAGCGACAAGTAATGGCCCAAGTGGCAATTTATCAATTAAAATTCTGCTTAACTACCAGGATGCCCAGGAAACGAACTGAAACTGGCAGTCGAAAAAAAGAGGAGAGGGAGCTCTGAGTCCGGCCAGCTACTAAGCTCCTCGGAGTCGCAGTCCCGCCCCTCGGTGCACTCTCAGTGTCATTTGCCGCGTGTTTATTTCCCTGCCAACGAACCGTTCCATCTGCCAACAAGTGGAGTGCTAATTAAAGTCCCATGGTCCTGGACACAGTAAATAAATCTTTGAACTGAATTAGATATAAATTGCAGTGCTACGAGGGCTGCCTGCCCGTGCCAGTGCCTGAGCAACCCCAGCGAAAGGAGCTTAATTAAATAGAGGCAAAGGCGACAAATGGCTGGGGATTACGCATCGTCTAATTGAATTCCATTCGAACAGCTGCCAGTTTCAATCCCCAGGATCCGATGCGGTGCTGTTTATGCAGCTCACAGCCTCAATAATATTTACCAAGCATGGATATTCGGGATAATGTGGAAATAGCTGGACAGTAAGCATTCAGCTATTGCTTACATATACCTCATGAGACGCTATTTTAAAATGCAAACTATAAAGCAACACACATTGTTATTCTATTAGTCTACGCAAACAGAGTTCTTAGATTTATTTTCTGCGATAACCATTGGTGCTTTGAGACCAGAGTCCATTTCTAGTCTCTAGATTAATAAATTACATTTAAAACTACAATTCTCTTAACTATCACTTAAAACATTTCTTAAAGGGCTATGACACTATAGTTAGTTAAGTCTAATAAATAAATAAGACAAAGGGGCAATATTTATTTGTTCTTAACTCTTCTTTATGAAAATATTAAATTAATATAATTTCACTTAAAACAATATCTTACATTGGCATGATACTTGACTTTATAAAAATCCCAGTTAAAAAACTATGGACCGAAGTCACCTGAAAAGGACTTTCACATCCTAATTTAAGGTTTCCGTGTCTTCAACAATATCCTTCTTCCTTAAATACAGTGTCATAGCCGCATTTAAAACACCTGCTTGCCCAAAGTAGTGTCCTGTTATTTATTTACATTACAACCCGACCTGTATTTGATGCCACCATTGTCCACTAGAGGCTTAACTTCCCTTCCCTGAATTTTGTAATTATTTTCAAGAGAGCCAGTCAATATACTTTACCGCCCAAGCCGACATCCCTACACAAGGACCCTCGAAACAGGCTCTCGCCCAGGCCGGTATTTAAGTTTGCTCTTTAAGCTTGTGCATGTAATTAACACTTTGAATAAAGTTTGGGCGCTGATGGCTGCCTTCTGTTTCAATATTTGTGTTTTCATTGGGTAGTTTGGTCAAATTTTTTACTTCAGGGTTGCGGTCGGAGGAAGAGGCTCCGTCCTTTTTTGTCGCCGGCAGTAAGCCGTGGATGGGATGAGAAAATATGGAAATTTTATTGCTCGCTTATGTTTGAGTTAATTTGGCAACAATTTTGTTGAATTTTAATGAGTGTGCGAGGAGAGGAGCCCGAGTTCCAGGCTCCTCCGCAGCCCCTTGGGGACTGATTTAAGCCGTTGACAGAGCGACAGACTGCTGACAAGGGGATGGAATATGGTAAATGGTAAATCCGCGGAACTTGCATTCCGCCCAAGACGAGTTTCTAATTAAGCCGAAAGCCCATGACAGCCGCCGTCAATCTGAAGGCCGCAGAATTATGCGAAATCTGCCAGCTATTTACAAATTACCAAAATCAACAGCAGACATCGGGCATGAGGCGCCGCTCAACGCTCGACTCTCGACTCTGTCATGAATCTAAAATGGAAATGTACGTCTTCGATGGAGAGTGCAGAACTGTTGATTCTTGTGCTAATTGTTGTGTGCCAAATTCAATTAATTTAAATGCCGCCCCGCACAATATGCGACTCATTTGGCCAGAGTCCTGGCCGTCTAAACGTCTGATGAATTAATTAAAAACGCCTCATTTGCCGAAGCAATCAAGCGCAAAGCGAGAGACTCAATCTGGGCCCAGGCCTGGAAAGTGGAAATTATGCGCCACTTTTGGCATTTTCATAATTTTGCTTATGAAACGTGACTTTCGTTCGGGGGACCTCAGTCACTGCCATTTCCCATTTCCCACTGTCCACTCTTCCCATTCCCGATTCCGCTGCGTGTCAGCTTTTGTTTCGTTATTCCGGCGGTCGGGGAGGCAGGCGAATTTTAATTTTAAACTGATTTTTTTCCTTTCGGCCCTGGCCACGCATTGTTTGTCAACTTTTCGGCCATGGCTTACCCTTATCCGAGGAGGGTTCGCTCCTGGCCCGCCTCCGAAATGGGTTTCGGGGGGTCGAAAAGCGCGTGCTATAAATTTTGTGTAAATATTTGTTAGTCCCGGACAGGACAGAGTTTCCACCAAAGCAGAGATACCCGCTGGAGCTTCATTATGCCGGAGTTCCACTGAGAACAAAATGTCCACTAAAGTGGGTCAGTGACTTCGAGCATTTTGCTGTCAAAATGAAAACTATCTGAGACTTGGCAGGCGGAGATTTTGCATTATTCAAATTAAACAAGAAAGGAAGCTAACTTTGGAAAGCCAAAGTTTGAATACCTTGCAGTTTAAAATTTATTGTTAAAATCGTTCATAACTTTGCCAAAAATTCATTAATTTTGCCTCGGAAAGCTTTTCTGTGCTATTTTGTATTAGCTTTAAAAGTCTGCATACTGAATATACAATTTTTATGTAGATAAAAATTTTATAAATTTTTGCAAATTTTGACGATGTAACCCCTTATAAAATAAAAAAAAAATTTCGAAATTTTTTTTTACACCAAACATGGCTAAATTAACTCGGCTTTTGATGTTGATCAAGAATATATATGATTTATAGGGTCGGAAATGACTCCTTCACTACTTTGCAAGCTTCTGACTGAAGACCCCTGTTAGGGGTCTTAACTTATTTTTGGGGAAGATGTTTTTTATGTTTTTTTAAATGTTTTTTTATTTAGCTTTTTAAAAGTATACCATTTTATTTCCTATATCTCGAAACTACAATCAATGTAACATTATACTTAGAAAATATAAAATTTCTTTAAGTTACAATTGAAATGCAAAGACAATTTTTCCAGCAAGTTAAAGATTTTTTCTTGGTAACCTAAATATACATTAATCGTGCACTCTTTTCTCCCTGTGCAGTTGCCTTTACTTTTTGAACTTTTAACACATACACGCTGCTTTTTTACGACTTTGATTGTTCGCACACAAATTGTAATTTGTAATTTTGGCCAAAAAAGGTAATTAAGCCGCCGAAATCCAATTAAGTGCGACGGAATCTCAAATTGAAATCAGTTGCTTGTGTCTGGCGCCCCATTTGCACATCATTGTGTAAATCATTATAAAAGTGAGGCATAAAAATTTTAATAGTCCGAACGCCAACGCCGACAACTGTTTATGGGAATGGCCATAAAAGTTTTAGTTTGCAGCGGCCTGACAAGCGGAATATAAAGCAGTTAAATACGCATAAATACATGTACTATATATAAATTCAACTGTATAATTGCAGCACTTAAATGTTAAACGTTTCGCCAGTCCTGTCGCCTGGAATGTCTCCCTGCGAGTGTGCTGTGTGCGGTGTGTGTGTGTGTGCGGGGGAAAATTGAAAATTTGATGTATATGCTGGGCAGAGGGTGGCGGGTGGGGGAAATGGCATGAGAGTTGTCTCGCATTTCCAATTTGGACTGCCACGTAATGGACCTGACAAAAGGCATGCACACGAAAACAGTATTAATGCCCTGCACGATGCCAGCAAGCATATTGGACTCGATCTAAATAATGCATATGCCCAAAATGATGATGTCCCACAAACAAAGCGGAGCTGACCCTCCTCCATTAGATGTTTGTACTGCGGATATTTAATATTATTGTGCTGCAGCGTCTCTAAAATTAATTTTCCAGCTGGGCATTGAATGTATGGGGAAATCTGTATTTTCCGAGCTGGAAATCAAAACACACACACACACGGACGACCGAAAAGGAGCTTAATTAATCATCCTGCAAATCATACGAACTTAATACCAAAGGCAGACGGCAAAGTTTAGCCCAGGAATTCAGCAAATGTTATCCTGAAACTTTCAAAAGGCAACTGCAATTGGCAATTGGCTTAAATCCATATATCTGACTCAGTGTGGGAGCAATTCAAGGATGAATTATGGTTCCCTTCTTGCTTTACTCCGAACTAGAAAATATCTTATGCTAAGGACCTGAGGGAGAATATTAGTACAAAAACAAAGCTTATTTTGAATAATAAAATGTTTAGATATCCCGGGAAGCGCACCTAAAAATATACTCAATATAATTTAAACACTACTTTTCATAATATTAAATTGCAATGCAATAACACATTCACCCCGTCTAACTAGCATTTTCCAGGGCATTAGTCAGTCGCTTTCCCTTCATATTTAGCTGTAGGATTTTTTTGAGTATTTTTTCCGTTTGTTTGATTCATTTTTGGCTCTTTTGTTTTTGCATCCTTTGCACTGCATTCAATGTTGTGCACTCAATTACTTTATGTGAATGTTGCGGAGCCAAAATTGAATGCAAAGCGAATGCCCTTAACGTGAAAAAGCGAATGGGAAAATAACCCAAAAAAAATACAGAAAAAAAACGCGAGCACGAAACGGAAAACAGCAACGCTTTCTGCCAACTCTGCGCTTTCCATAATGGGCGAAAATGCTGCCAAAGCGGGGCGGGGTGGAAAATCGTGGGGAAAAACTGTTGCCACCCAAAGCGCGGATGAAGCGCATAAATTGTTAACGCATGATTAGGTTTTGATTTCACTAATTAGATTTATTCCGCATTAAAATCTGAGCAGTAACCCATCCTCCTTCCCCGCTGCTGCCCCCTGTTATTGAATGGAAATTAAAAACTTCAGCTTGACTGGATATTCAGACTTTTCATTTACAGAGAACCCCAAAGAGGAGGAGGAGGAGGAGGTACAGGAGTGGAGATCACACGTAAATATCTTTGATTGGCAACGTTTTGCCCGGCGATTTGCCAACATTTGTTAGCCCAGACAGCATTCGGGGCACTCGACCAGGCCAAAACCGAGACTGAATCCGTCACTGGGTCGTGTGATGAACTGGCAATGTGTCAGGACTGGGTCCATTTCGGAGTCCTGAGTCCTGAGTCCTGAGTCCCGAGTCCTGGGTCCTGGGTCCGTGAGTCTCCGGACCCGGCAGGCTAATGGCCCTCAAACGACCGGCAATCTGTTGTTTATCTCACTGGGCCACCTCGGGGGTGTGGGTGTGGGTATGGCTATGGCCATGGCTTTCCAAGGAGTCGACAGGACACGGCAGCGGGATGAGCAGCCTGCAGCAGCAGCAGCTGCGAGGGGGCTGACGCATGCATCAAAGTGACGCTCAAACTGAAATTGAAGTTGTTGCCCGTTCAAGAAGAGATAACTTGGCCCAAAGCAGGCCAAGGCAGCACTGAGAAAAAGGTGGGAGATGCTTGCAAATAAAGATTATTGATTCATTTATAGATACAAAATAGTTAAAGAACTTTGTAATCAGTAAGAAGGTCTTGAAACATATTCTCATCAAGAACTTCCCCAGGAAAATATAACTAATATTGATTAAAAACTATTTAAAGAATATTTTTATGGTCGCTAAACATATAATCCTTTCACAGGAAGATTATTGATAGATTTAAGGATCAAATTTCTGTATATTTTCAGAATTGTTTGAAGCTCTCAAAATCTTTTCTCGCCGTGTAATGCCGCCACTGTGTTGGCCAAGTGTGCGAGAAAGTCATTTATTATTGCATAAAGAATGACTTTCAATTACTTGCAAGTGAACAAACTTGCTTCCAGCACATTGACATTGCCAATAAACTTGTGCTTAGTTTGTTGGGGCGAGGAGGCGACCGAAGCAGCTGGAATCCGCATTAATTATGCCATTTTAAGTCGGGCTTAGATGGGGCAAAAACAGACGGAAGGCTTCCCCGGCTCGCGTCCTTCTAACTCGCTGCTTGTCTGCATTCAAATTGAATTTTGTTGGGCGCGACAGAGACAAATGAAGTGTTAACTGACATTTGTTTTATGGAGATGCAACCCCTGGTTGCAGCCACCCCCGCTCCACCCAGCCCCATCGCTGCTGCCCCATAAATCACGCCATTCGACGGCGTTAAGCGTGCAAGTCGCGTTCGTGAGATAAAAGTGCAAATTGTTCGATTTGCATTGTAAAAAATCCCACAGCTGCAAAAGTGCCAACTGCAATCAACGGCGACTGCAAAAGGGCGGCACCAACCATTGGCTGCGGTCTGCGGGCAATATAAACCGAACAACAGCTTTATTTGCCACACTTTCTCGGCACAAAGAGCCCTCGCAGGAATCTGTGAAAGGAGTAACAAAATAAAGCTGATCAACTGCTGCCGATTTGGTTTTATTCAATTGAAAACTTGTCCGGAACATTTACGCTATTAATTTTGTTATAGTTTTTGTTTTGTGAGAATTTATTACATGCTAAAGTTTTCATTTCCGTGAACTAAATTGAGGTTTTAACAGTTTTGTGCCATTTTTCTAGTTCATAAACATTTTAAAAATGAGTTCAATAAACCCCTTTTATGTAGAAACCAGTGCACAAGAAGACTGAATTTAAACATAATTTATTCATGGAATGATGAAAAAATATATTCTATTTATCAAATACATAATTCCTTTGGGAATTTATTACTCATAAATTATACAACGACCACTGCTCCCTCTAATTTAATGTGTATTCACACTAGTTTAATATATGGAAAATTAATTTCCATCTTTAGAGTTCCTCTGCCCCTGCCAGCAACAGGATTAATTGATTAAATATGTCAGGCAGCGGACTCTTTTTCCACAAGAAATCAAAGGCAACGCACTATAAAAACAATGGCGCTGCTGGTGAGCCGCACATCAATTTACATAGCTAATGCGCCATTATTACGCGCACTTAAATATTTACAACATTAATGCGCATTTCATATTGCATAAATAATCCGCAATTTAATTAAGACTCTGCCAGTTTCATTCATTCCCATAACTCGATTAATATATGAGGCCGTTCCGTCGATCGTGTGTCTCCGCCCCACTTGCATAAGCATTTATTTCGGTCCAGTAAATCCGCTCTGGCAGCTGGAGGCCCGGTTAATTGACACCCGGCCTCCTGGCGTCCCGGCATCCCGGCTCGAAATCGGTTTGGCATTTTAATTTGATTGTGATACCGAATCGAATGCCGGTAATAAGCCAGGCTCGTGCCGGACTGCCTGCCGATAAGAATGCGCAGGGATTTCAAAATTAAGCGCCATCAAATTGCATTTCGCGCCACCCAAATCGCTCCGCCGGCGCGGCGATCAGCAAAAGCCATAAAAAAGTGTATAGGCTCGAGTTCGGGGATGAGGATGATTCCCTGGCAAAGCCAAAACAGAAAATCATAAATAAAATCACGTGGAAAATTGTGTATTTTAGGATGCAACAGGATGGCTATCCAGTGGTGGAGTTTCAAGGAAATTAAATAAATATTTACAAAACTTAATAAATAAAAACATAACGAATAAATTCATAAACAAAATAATATACAAATAGACAAATAAATAAGAATACAAATGAACACATAAATAATATAATGAGCTACCTTTATTGGCCTTAAAAGCATTTATTTATATAAATTTTTTTAATACAAGCAACAAGCTTAAAGATACAGCTAGTCTCAAGACTTCAATTAATTTGTAGAATTTAATACATTTTACATAGAAAAAACAAACAATTTTAGATAAAATTTGAATTAAAAGATAAACAAATTAATGTTGCTTAAATTTAATTAATAGTAATTAATCGAATTAGTAAGAATTACAACTTAGACAATAATTTTTTTTCAGGCTAATACATTTCTTTCCCATTGCCAAAAATGTCTCATCCTACTTCCCTAAAATATATCAAACTCCTTCATATACCCTAGATAGGATAAAAATCCTCTGATGCCCTCCAACCCCTCTGCCTTATCAGCAGGAGGCCATTTGGACACGGATATGGACTATGGACTGTGGACCATGGAACGAAAGGTGGACCATACCGGACACCGCATCTGATGCGAGCCGGCTAAAAAAGTGTAACAAATTCCACCGTTGCTGCCGGCCAGAGCGCAAGTTTATTATTTATTATTTATTTTGGCGCGAAGTTTACGAGCTTACGGCTCAGTACCGGGCATCAGCCAATATATTTTATGACAGCCCAGGCCGGCTTAGGCGGCGGTCGAGCGGCCGAGCGTCCCACGAACAAAAGGAAAAAATTAAATTTATTTTTCACGCACCAATAATCACAAAGCGCCGCGTAATCAAATTTATTGAAAAATGAAAGCCATAAAAAGCGGGAATACGTGGCGGCCGAAGGAAGGCCGCGCCAGTCTAGCCGGATGCCAGGTTGAAGTCTATTTTTGTGCGAAATAGATGAGAGGTCTATGCAAATATTAGCCTCGGATTTGTGCATATATTTTAAGCGCAACCCAATATGCATGGCAGGAGGTGTGGTGTGCGGATCGGATGTCAGCAGCCGGGGTATCATCAGTTGTGTTTAGATAAGGACCGGCGCATTAATGAATTTGATTTGAAATTTGAACGAGCACACAATAATCGTATTGATTCAGGTTAATTAATTTGATTGCTTTTGCAGTGTTTAATTAGGCAGAGTGCATTTCACATTAAACACAAATAATACGAGAGCGATGTGTGACGAGGGAGCTCAGATAACACATACATAATAGTTGTGGAATTTCCATTCTGGTTTTCGGGAGCCAACCGCATATATTGTTATTGAATTCCGTTTTAATGGTTGAATATTTTGCGGAGGCCAGAGCCATGTGTGTAAGGTATTTCATTTTTCAGGAGGGAACTTTGGCAGTATGCTGAGTCCTGCCTGGGTTTCTTATTTCCCTAATATCTGCTGACTTCAGTGCTGGCCTCGGGAGAGTTTTTAACCCCTAATCCCTGAAAAGTCTAAGTCCCCGACCTCAAACTGCATTCGTGCAATGTGAGCTTAGTTGCTCCAACTTGGCCCTGGACTAAGTAATACCTGCTCTCGCCCAGCTTCTCCTGCCTCGCCATTAAAGTGCGCATCATAAAAATATTTATGCTCAGTGCCTCGTCGCTTTTGGCCCAACTTTCTGCTAAACACCATAAAACGTAGAACTTTTCACACATAACTTTAGAACATTTTGTGTTTTTGTTTTCGCCGTCGCCTGTTGGTGTCTTCATCGCTGTTTTGTCCGCCTTCCCTGGCAGCATTTTGTATAATTGCTGACGCTTGGCTTTCTTTTCGGCTTTCACCTTTCGCGCGAGTGTGCAGCTCGCCCTTAATGGTATTCTTTTGTGGTTCTTAATATTTGCCTCGCCGCGGCAGCCACTGACCCATGACCACGCCGCACCGCTCCTCCTCAAAGTGAATATAAGCAAAGATTTAGCACTTTTATTATTACGCTCGAGTTAAGTAGCAAACTATGTTGGAAGTTTTCCACGCTGCACATTATCAGCAGCAGCGTGCCGCGAACATTTTGGGTGGCTCCGCCCGGCGGTCGGGGTGGCCGGCAATCGGTGTGGTCTGGGCCATCCGGCGGTGGTGCTGTGCATGGCTGCTTGCGGTGGCTTGCGAAAAACTCGCCAAGGGAATAAACAACAAACAGTGCGGACACTGGGAGAAAAATATGGGAAATTACCTTAGACTTAGACATATATAGGGAATCATAGGAGGTTCAGCTTCACGGAAGGCGCTACTATTATTTTAGTCAGAAAAAGTCAAGGAGCCATTTCCGACCCTATAAACCATATATATTCTTGATCAGCACGATTAGCCAAGTCTTTCTAGGTATGTTCGGAACAAAAAAAAATTTATCAAATTTTTCAAAATTTTATAAGGGGTTACATCGTCAAAATTATCAAAAATTCGAAAAAAAAATTGTAATTTTAAATTGGTCTTGCTATTATGCAGATTTATTAACTTTGTGATAACGAACTCAGAAAAGTTTTCCGAATTGAAATTAATGACTTTTTGGCCAAGTTATGAAAGATTTTCCATTTGATCATTTGAGTTTATTTGAAATTTCAACGGTATAAAAACGTCATAATTTTAAAAATTTTAGATATTAATTTTACTTTTCCCTTTGTTAACAAATCTACATCTTTTATTTAAATTAGTTTCCTTAACCTTGATTTATTTTTCTGTAGTTTGTTATAACAAATATGTAAATATTTCCCCTAATTTCTTGCAGTGCACTTACTCACACTTCTACCCACGTCGCAGCTTCCTTTTTTCATTATTGCTTTTGTTGGAGTTTAACGTTGTTCCCGCTGCTGTTCTTCTTATTGTTGCCGCTGTCGGCGACGTTGTCGCTGTTGCTGATGTTGCTGCTGTTGCTGTTGCTGTTGCTGTTGCTGTTGCTGTTGCTGTTGCTGTTGCTGTTGCTGTTGCTGCTGTCGCCATCATCATAGTCGTCGTCGTCCATGCTGCCGTGTTTGTTACTTATAGCCCAGCACATACACTCCCTCCGCCTTTGTTGCTGCAGTTTGTTTAGTTTTGTGCAAAAGTTTTCAGCTGCGCTTGGTTGGCTTCATAAATTTTTAAATAATCAGCAAACGGATACCACGTACGGCACGTGGAGTGGCTGTGGAAAAGAATGGGGTAAGTAAGGAGGTTCTCCGGCTCTGGCTCTGGCTCTGGTTAGTGGCTAGCCTTAAGGACGCTTTAAAAGTCAACAGGATGGTCAACAAGTCTGCTGCTAAAGAATTCAATATGGCTTTTGATTTGCTTGTCAACCACACACGAGCAAGACGAGGCCGCAACAACAACAACAGCAATGATTGCTATTTGTGTTAGTCGACGTAATTTAACGAAACAACATTGTTTGTTGTCAAAGGTATTCGACTCGCTCGCTCTCACTCCTCCACGCAGTCGCTCGCTTTCCCAATAAACAAACGGCGAGCGAATGCTTGACGCCAAGATAATCACATATCACGTATACGCCGTGGATGCTCTTGGCCAAGCAGGGGGCACTCGGAAAAAAGGTTAAACAGGGAAATCTAATAAACGAAACCTTGGGAAAGTTTACTCATTGCTAGAAATTTGCAATCACTGAAAAAGTAACTCAAACATTAATGAATAAAGAAAAATTTATTATTTATAAACTTTGTTCTTAAATTACTTCCAGTTGAAATATACCATACTTTTCTCTTAGTGCAGAGCGAGAAATTCCAGCGTTTGTTTGCCAGCAGGCAATAAAAGCACACGTAACAAAATGATAATAAAAATCCAACGAATGCGAGTATCTGCGTGACATAAGACAAAACCCGAAAACGAAACCCGAATTGTAATTTTTCCAGCAACTGCGCCATTTTGTTGTCGCAGGATTCTCGAAGTCCTGTGGCATTATAGCTCTTTGGCTCACTCTCTGTATACACCCTATATGGCAGCCATATGTTGTTTGTCTGCCGGCTAGGTGACGCATCGTTGGCCAAACACACAATCTCGGCTCACGGCGACATTTTGGCCGTGTGTGTGTAGCCACTCTCCTCTGGCCTCAGTCCTCTGTCTGGCCATAAATTTTGTTTGTGGCCGCGTCTGCGGCAAATGAGAATCGAACGCTAATTGATATTGGTACGCACGGGCTTTGGATCAGTCAAAGGCCAAGGCAATGTTTTGGGGGAAGCCTAAGCCTATCATGGTCTTAAACATATATTTCTGTTTCAAACACATTCCATTCTATTACTGTTTTGCTTAAACCACTTAAATATTCCCACCTTTCTGTTGCTGATTAATTTAATCACCAAAGGAATAACTAATAATAATCATAAATTAACCGAGCATTAATAAATTTATCTCGCACAGATACTATCGAGCATTAAATCAATTTTGATTGTTTGACCCCGAAGCCAATTTTACATTTCAAATGCCGCAGAAAAAATAATAGATTAAATCCGACTGTCCGCATAAATAAAACGCTTAAATGCCACGCTGACAAGGCATAAAGAATTGTTTAAATAAATGTTAAATGTGACAAAAAAAGTGGAGGAGGCCTGTGTGGATTTTAATGTTTTTTCAGCAACACTTAATTCACAAGTGTGTCAACATAAGTCAAACAAACAAACGACAGAAAGAGAGAGCCAGAAAAAACATTGGCCAACAATTGTCAGCACATTAACCGCGTGGCAAAGAGTCAGGGAAGCTGGACGACAGGCAGGTGTGTGTATAAGCCGTTCCTTAATTAAAGTGCAATGCCCGAGCGGCAGGTAAACATTAAGCCTGAGAGTGCCAAGCCAGAGGGAACGCATAGAAACAACTTTCCCCCGAAGCCAAAGTTGGCTCAAAGAGTTCTTCATATTTTGCTCATTAGTGTCAGAGTCGGAGACAAGGAAGCATTAGCAGCTCACTCGAAGGGAATTTCAGTGAAGCGATGGCACTAGACCGCAAGAGGACTGTCTAGAAGGGGGTTTAAATCTCTTAGCTGTGGGGTGTTTTTTATTTTATAAGTTCTTAGGGGTTGTTAGTAACGAGGGAGAGATTCTAGCACATGAAGATTATCTTTATATTATCCAATAAATTAAATGTTCATTATATTTGTTCTTTGATCATCTGAAGCAAATATTAATAGATAACTTATAATTAGATTTATACCACCTCCCCTTGTTATGAGTCCCTTCAATTACACCAACAGACACTTTCCAATTAGCACAACAACTGGCTGTGGTCAAGATTGGGCTCCGAGGGACGAGTCAATTGAATTGACCATGAACTAGACTGCAGGCCAGCTGGAGGATGAGGTCAGGACCTCGGGACGAAATGCGTTGAAATCACAATTAGGCAATTTCTCACCTGTTTGGCACAGACACCGCAGGCTTTCGCAGCTCGAGAGCCGGAACAATGCCTAATGACTTAATGAACGTCAGACAAGGAGCGGAGCTGCCCTTACACACCCACACTCCCCCTATAGTGAGTCGGGATCCGAGTCCAATGTAAAGACAAGTCTGGTTTTGCGGCCGGAGTGGAAATGTCAGGGATGTCAAGGATGTCTGTGTCCCAGTCCTGGCCGCAGCATTAACTTAATGCCTAACCAAAGACATGACAAGCCAAGCCAGCCCCGGTCACCGCTCCAGCTCCAGCGTCGCTCTCTTCGCCTGGCGATCTTGCGGTGGACAAGGCCGAACTACTAAAAGCACTTTGGCCCAGTCACACCGAACCACCCGTCGCACCACTCACCTTCCTTGGGAACAACACCCGCCGCTAAACAAAGCAAACAGCAGCCACAACTACAGCAAACTACGGCAGCTGAAACAATGGAACAATGGGCTTTTAGGGGCAACCGCAGGACATAAAGGTGAGACATAAAGCAAGGTGAAAAAAGAAACTGGAAAGGAGAAGTCTCTAGCCGTTCGAGGACCGAAGACGCAGCACACTTGCAGGTCAGTTTGTGACGAGAAAGTGGCAAAAAGAACATCTGTTTATTTTAAATTATTTATAAACTCCTTTAGAAGCTACTAAGTTCATTATAGATCGAAAATGAGAATTCGTTTTTATATTAAAACATACTTAATAAACCCAAAATACGTATATGTTAAATAAATAATAAATTCCGTTCCTCTCTTACCTTTAAATACCTCCTATAAGACCCTGGCCAGCTCCTCCTTAAGCTTAAAGTACCCTTTCCTTGCCCATGATAATCACCAACAGCAACGACAAACCGATGCCTGGACCTTCGACCTCCGGGATCCTAGAAATGCTAATGCTCTGCCACTCCCACTCTCCATTCTCTGGGCCAACTCCTGTTGTCCTGGCCTGGCCAGCAGTTACAATAACAAAAGCGCGCGTGGCGTGTAATGAGCATGTCCTTGAAACACAATATGTCTGCATAAATTACCGTTATGCGGTCGCGCATTAGTGTTGGAGTGTCGCACACACACACAAAGGCGGACAGGGAAACTGTCACCTGCTCCTTCCGCAGGTGAGAGCGGCAGGAATTTCCACTTCAAGAGGTTAGCACCGCTCAGGTGACAAAGTGATAAGGCCGAGGACCAAGTCGGTTTAATGCAAAATTTAAACGTAAATGGAAAGGGATAACTCCGAGTCTGACCACAATAAATCAGAGCGAGAGAGAGGAAATCCAGAAAGCCAGGATTACTTAAGAAAACAAAAAACCGAAAGGCAGTTAAATTTAGAACATGCGAATACCCCAAGAGAGATGGAGAGCAGGCTGAGCGTTTTAAAGGGGCCAGAAAAACAGATATCGTAAATCATTCACCAGGCAAAACTTCTGCTGTGTGTGTGTTTTCCCCAGACAAACGGGGGAATTCCCGGTCTGAAAGAAAGAAAAGATTTAGCGCTTGATTCTAGTAAAAGGTCATGAGCGCGTAAGTCAAATATGAAGATGCCGCGCCATACAGAAAGTTTACTTAATAGGTAAACTTTTTGAGCAAAATCGCAGTTCAGGAATTTTATCAATCTCAGAATTCGGGAATTTATATTTAAGAGAGTTTGGATTCTTTCAGGAATGTGAAAATGTTTTTAAGATCTACCAAGTTGAAAATTAAAGAAAAGAAATATATAAAGTCGAAAATACACATCTAATTTTTTATACTTCAAATATCATTCTTTCACCATAAATATTCTTATTATTTGTTACCAAGGACAATTAAGTTGATTTCAATCAGTTTCCCCTGTCAATTTTCCGCTCATTCACTCAACACTCCAATTTGGTAAGTGGAAGAAATGAAATAATTTTTCAGTGATTCTTTTATGTTATTGACAAGCCGCTGAGAAGCCTTAAAAATTGATTCGTTTTTCTTTGCAAGCTTTTCTCATACTTTTTCTCTTTTTTCTGTTTTATTTTTGTTAGCTTATTCAAACTTCTTTTTTTCTTGGCACAACTTCAAGTTCTCTCCCTCGGGGCTTTTCTTTTCTTTTTTTTTTTTTTTTGTTCGCTCGGACGGCTCATTGAAATGGGTGATAATTCACCATTGATTGCACTTTGTCGCCAAAGTTTTGTGTGCCGCTGACAAGTTTGGCCAACTGCAGTTTGGCCTTTCGTTCACCTCGTTCTTTCACTAAAATTTTTGACTATTTTCATATTGTATGTTTTGGCCTCTGGCTTGGGCCATTTCCTGTTTTCCTCTCTGAGGCTGGGGCCCTTGGCTGCTGGCTGGAAAAGCAATTAGTTGAGATTTGCCCACTTGCCCGGGCCAAGATTGGACAGCAGATTGCATGAAAAGATTGAGGAATCGCCTTAAAGGTCCTGGTCCTGGTCCTGGTCCCGGGTTCCTTGTTGTCACTTGCACTTGGCAACTTCATCAATTTCCCCTAAGCCCTGCCAAACTTAATGATAACGCCAAAAGCCAGCCACCCCCGCTCGATTGGCAAGAACGTCGTTTGCTTGAGCGCTCAACACTGCGTATACGTAACGTGGCGGGAGGGTCGAACGAGGGAGGGTTACGTATACGCAGTGTTGAACGCAGGCAAAGTTTTCGGTGTATGAAAAATGCTTGTTTGTTGCCATTATTTGACCCGCTTGCATACAATTTGAAACACACACACACACGCACACTTGGCCTCAAGACAGGCAGCCGTGCATGGCGGCCACTTGAATTG
The DNA here is from genome assembly GCA_018152175.1 of Drosophila jambulina. Taxonomy (NCBI): domain Eukaryota; kingdom Metazoa; phylum Arthropoda; class Insecta; order Diptera; family Drosophilidae; genus Drosophila; species Drosophila jambulina. The sequence continues at coordinate 21,779,578 of JAECXH010000113.1, read as the reverse complement.
CAATGCACCAATTACGAGGGCCTGCCGGATTGCCGGCTTTCCAGGCTTCTCAGCCTCCCTGGCTCCTCAGCTTGCCCCAAGCCTGCCAGCTTCCCAGCTCCCCTGCTGGCTTGCTGACTTGCTGGCTTGCAGCTTCTTGGCACCGAAGCATAACTAATCTTTTGAGATTTCCAATTAAAAGTAAAACAAGCAGCGACCTCAGCGACGTCAGCCTCAGCTGGGAAATGGAAATCGCAGGACGACCCGCTAAGAAGGCTGTAACGCAGCCGAGGCCGGCCGGCAAGGGGAGGGATCGGGAGAAGGAGGCGGGGGCGAAGGCGGAGACGGACGAAAGAAAGTGTTTTATACATTTTACGTGCAAAGTGTCTGAATTAACAAGGACGACAAAGTCGTGGGTTTTGGCGAGGAGGAAGATGCAGGCAACTTTATAATTATGTTAAGCATGTTGCAGCAATCTCACAATGTTGCAGCTTATTTCCAGAAAGCCTTGCCAGGAGGAGGCCATAGGGCCATAGGGCCATAGGGCCATGAGGCCATAAGGCACGTCAAAGACGCAACAGTGGCGGTGGCAGCGGCGTCGGCGGTGGCGTCGGCGTAGTCCATTTAATAGGCAGCGCGGCTGATGTCCCGGGACAGGAGCCTAGAAAATGCAAGTACTGTGGATATTGGAGCTCAGGGAATCAGCGTCTTTGAAGATTACTTCCTAGAAATGTGCGCTGTTAAATATATTTTCTTCTTTCTTAGGGAAATACATTTTTATTTTCCCCCTTAGCAGTTCCTTAAATAATTAAGCTACTTAGGAATGTGTTAAACGTTGTAAGCACCATAAATTTGTAGCTTTCATAAACCTAAACTAGTTACTGCACTTAATTACATTTTCCTGCTGAAGTTTTAATTGAAAACAAATTTGTTGTTATGCAAATGAAATTTAGTAACCACTAAAACTGAAATAGCTTTTTATTAAAAGTCTCTCAAAATTACATCATGAAAACAATTTGAATTTTAATTTATTTTTAAATAAATTAAACACTTGAAATTAGGAAAAATATGTTTAGTCCAGAGACTGCTAACTGTACTCTTCTGAGCTGGCAATTTGGCTTTGGCGCTTTAAGTTTTTAGGGGTTTTCGCTTTCACAGCCAGCAGGAAAGGAAAACGACTCGGCTCTGGCTACCACCACCACTTGCCTTTTATGAAAATTACTTTCACGTCAGTCATATGCACTCGGGCAGGGCACCCGGTGCGTATGAGTAACTTAATTAGAAAACTTTGCCATAGTCGATAGGCGCACACACATGCGCTTCCTGGAACCCAGCCTGTAAGTTTATAGGCCCCTCAGAAAGGATGCAGCGCTTGCAGGATATGCGAAACTGCATCGGGCAGCTATTTATGCCTCGAATCGCCTTTTGTGCCGCTCTGCAAGCGATAGTCCTAGTGCCGTAGTCCTTGGTCCTCAGTCCCCAGTCCCTTTGAGGCTAAATTACTTTTGAACTCTTGCTCTGATGGTAATCGCTTTCGAAAGGAGCTAGGCTTTGGTTATCAGGAATTCAGGCCTGCTGTTCACTTCTGGGCGACAGCCAGTGACCAATCACTTTATCGATTCAGTAGAAACAGGAGCGAGACTTAAAGTTTAAGTTTAAGGTGTTTGAAATGTATTAGAATGAGAATTAAATTTATGAAAATGATATCCTAAACACTCTCTATGAAGTTCTTACTGAGAAGTTCGAATAAATACTTGAAATAACAGCAAGTTACCCATTTCCCTGGCACTCAAAGAGTTCTCCCTCTCCTCGTATCGCTTAAATCCACCGATACACCTATTACGGACCTGATCGGAATCCCAAAACGTATGCTGGCCATTTGTTAATTTGGCGTCCCCCGCAATCGTTCCGGGCTTAATAGCCCGCCTGGTGAAAAGTGACTCAAATTTGTAAGCTCTTCCCATGGCCCGTATCCTTGCCCGGATCCATGGACCCAACAAATCCCGAGCAATCACTCAGAACTCGGACACACACACGCAGTGTCACACACTCGATGTGTATATATAGTGCAGATATACAGACATATAGTTGCTATGTGGCATTTGGTATAGTATAAAATCAGTCATGCCAAAAGGGCGAACGTTTTGCGCCATGCTCCGTGAAATGCCAAAACAAATAAATAAACAAACGCCAGAAACAATAACAAATACCGACAATAAGGATAACAACAACAAGAGCGGCAGGAGCATCGGCAGGAGCACCAGCAGGGTGGAGCTAGTGCTCGAAGAACGTTTAACTCAAATCGATTTCGGGGCTTTAAACCAAAAAAAATATATGTAGCAGAGACCAGAGATGAAAGGAGGAAAAGGTCCCAAAAACTAGAAATCGAAAAAAAGAGCGAAAAATAAAAAACACAAATCCAATGAACAAACAAATGTGGAATCAAGCAAAACATTGGCGTTGGCCGCCACACCCACTCGCAGCACCACACATACAGCCCCCTCACACAGATACTCCCGCGCACACACATGTGGCCTGGAACTGGACAGTTGAAAAGCTTTTACAGTTACAGCTGTGCGCACGCTGCGTTCATTTTTTATTAGAAACAAACATCGGTTGACGCTATTGGAAAATGGTGAACATATTTGTCCCTGGACGGCAATTATTGTTATCGTTATTGGCATCGCTCCGAAAAGGTCCTGGCCGAGATACACCAGAGGGGGGCGGCAGCAGCGGTCGAAATTTATTTGGGGTCCAATCCGAGTCCGGTTCGGAGTGCAGCGTCCGAAAAGGACGACGGCCGGACCAGAGATGCCTGGTCGGTCAGCTACCTAAACTCATTTGCCAGCTGTCCAGCGACTGGCAGGGAGAGCAGCGGCGACGGAGGGCCCCGAAAGCTGCAATTTAAAATGGCCAAAAATGGTGGCAGTGCAAGGGAAAATGGCCGGTCGGCTACATCTTCATAGGCCCAAAAAATCAGCAAAAAAAAAAGGGAAAACAAGCGGGACCAGAGATTACACTTAGGGAAAAGATAGGAGAAAAAGTAAGCAAGAAAACAATACTTTAGTATTATATCAAGCTATTTTATAAGGAAAACATTGGGCAACTTAAAAGTTTGACAACTTTCAGGTTGCTAAAAATGTCCTTAAGGGCCTTACAGGATTTTTAAATCACTTAAAAGGTATACAATCTAATTTTTATAGCACCGAATGCAGTATACTTTCGTTCTTTTTTTAACAATTTTAATTTTCTTTTAAAATTTTTGGCACCTTTTTAAGGATTTTAGAAACAGTAGTAATTTCAACAGTACGCCCATTTATTATAATAAACCACTGCTGATTTTTTAGACTCCCTATGATATTATATTATTTAAATACTACAATAAAACATTCTCATTTTAATCTTGCTAGAATCATTCCCCTCAGTGTAAATATAACCGCATATAGTTCCGCAGCTTCCTCTTGCGGGTTTTTGACTCTTGTTTTACCTTTTTTCGGTCAGGGCCTCTCGTAGAATATTTAAGGTGTCGCTGACTAACTCGATTAGAGTCCTCTGTAAAGACTTTCTGTCTGGGGCGAAGCCCCTCGCATTACGCAGCGTGTTTTGGCTTCGATTTTCAATACCAAGGTTGCTGCGGAACGCCACGCCCACAAAGTCCGTCCAGAAGCCCCTTTTGTTTTGTGTTTAGTTTCCTTTTCTCTTTTTTTTGTCGAATTTAGTTGGTTTTGTGTGTGGGTTGTGTCAGTGCCCATTGTTGTTTCTGCAAATTGTGCGGTCTGTTGTTTTTGTTGGCCTGGCCAAGATAGCCGAGATGCCGAGGAGAAGATACCAGTTACAGGATACCGGACACAAGTCGGAAATCCAGATGAGGGCGTAGGCAAAGCAAAGGCGCGTGTGTTTGCTTCGGTTGCCCAGATTTTCTAATCAGTTTTGTAATTGTTTCAGCCCGTCTTTTTTGGGCCCCATTTCTTGTGTTCTTATGGCCAAAGTTCTCCGCTGCGACTGTTCCTGGGGTCAACTGGGGGCACGCCTGCTTAACCCGAAAGCTGCCAGTGGCAGCTCCTGGAGAGCTCAGAGCTCTGAGCTCGGTTCCCCATTGTCCTGTTCCCTTGTTTATTATTCCGGGCTTCGCCTCTAATTTGCCAGATCTTTGTGGCGGCGGGTTTTCATTTTCCATCGACGAAAAGTGTTTTCCCATTACAAAGAGTTGTAACTGTTGCAACTGCAAACCAGTTTATGCCAATGAATATTTCAAGGAGCGCTGAAAAATGCCGAACAATTATTAAAGCGTTTTTCCTTAAGCTGGTGTTAAATATCAACTTACAAACTAAATTTAGATTTAGCTATTAAATATTATATAAATTGTTTAAAAAATTTGTTATAAAAGACACATAAGTCTAGATATTAACCAGCATCAATTTTGATATTTAATGTAATTTAAGCCATATAATTTCTCTATTTCCCTTTAAATTTCGGAAAGAAGAGAAAGCAAACACGTTTGCAATTACCAAAAACAAACAATAGACTTCTAAAAGCCAATTAAATTCCATAAAAACAAATAAATTTATAACAAAGAACGCACTTTAAAATATATTTGCATTGAGTTGTCAATTTTCAGCAATTAAAAAGGCAAAACATAAACAAAACAACAATTTATTTGACATTTAATTACTCGTGTGTTTGAGCCCTCATGGCTCTTAAACACAATATTTGGTAAAACAATTAAGTTCGAATTATTGTGCATTTAAAGGTGACTTTTAGAAGCACTCTTTAAGTTGAATAAAAAATAATTGTGTTGTATTAAAGCTGATAACTTTCGGCAATTGAAAGCGACTTTGTACCGCTAATTAAGTTTAAGTCCTCATGGCTGCTCTCTGAATTATTTGAGTACTTAATTTAATTCTAGGAAAACCATCTCCCAGCTAGCAATTGGAATTAATTTAATTCCCTTTCCTTTTATCCATTCTTTTGCTTTTTTGCTTCCTCAAAGCCGGCAGAACAAAATGAAAGAATTCATTAGTTGGCAATTAGACAGCTCGCAGTGCGCAGACGGCTTTAATGAAGGGCCTCGCCTCGGCTCTCCAAATATTTATTTATGTTTTATTTTCGAACTTGAACAAGAAAAAGCCCTGTACTTCGGGGAAAATGGGGTGCTGCCGAGGCTATGGCATACTTGGTATTTGTTTGAATTATTAGCTAACTAAACATAGACTTTGTTTATGATTATTTGCACAGACCCAACGCAGATGATTAAATCCAGGGTCAAAGTACGAAGATAGGATAGAAAGGTGACTAGGCAATTTTATGAGTTGTGTAATATTCAATTGAACATTTGAACAAGAAAAATAATTGTTATTAAGAAAATTTATTTATTTTTAAAGAAACTATATCGACTCTGCTATGAATTGTACCATAATTCACCTACTTCCCCAGCCAAATATACCTTCAAAAAAATTAACGAACAATGGGTAACCCAAATCCGCTGCACCAAAGACCTTGAAAAAAATGCTGAAAACAAGAAAAATTGAAGCGGGCAATATGCGTCTTTAATTAAGGTCGACCAACAGCCCCCGCTTTTCATCTGTCTTTGAGATAAATTGCCAGAGGGGAAGGTGGCTGTTGGTGGGTAAAAAGCAGGCCGATTTGATAAATAAGTGGGCGCCGGCACTTGTTTTTCTTGCCACTACCACTGCCACTGCATATTGGCTTTTGTCCCAGTCCCTGCCTGGGCCCTGGGGGCGGATCTGTCGGGCTGTTGCCTTTTTGCCGGCATTCGTTAATTGCCGAAGGACGAGCGTATAATTGCGCCAATCCTGGTCGCAGCCGCCAAAATGAAAAAAATACAAACGGAAAATAAATAAATTTAATTTCGCGATGCAGGCAAAGGTCATTGGGGTGGAGCAGGAGCAGGAGCAGGACCACGAGCCTCTCAATACCGAAGGTCGATCTCATTTTAATTGCATGCAGATGAATCGGCCAAAGGATCCGAAAGGATCTGAGCCGGATTTAAAATGTTTGTACATTGTACACTTTCATGGCAATGAATTTTTACGCCATGTTCGTGCCGGAAACCCCTTTGCCTTTGGCCGGGCGGCACATTAAAAATTACATCGCATTACGAAAATTAACCTCAGACTTAGCAACGCCCTTTTTATTGCCCCGACAACATGTAAATGCTGCTGCTTGGCCATTTCTCTCTGTTTTCTCTGTGTTTTCATTTTTTTTTCCAATTTTATAATTCCTGTTGGTCCTGCCCCATAAGCTTTTGATGTGGCCAAAGCCCTGAATGTTAATGCGACGAGAGTCGCGATTTTTAATTCTCTTAGCTCGCTGCCAGCTTTCCCGCACATCCCTCATAATTTATGCCGCCCTGGCACTCGATTTAAAAATTGTTTATTTTCCGGACACTTGCAGCCGCAATTGTGTTGACTTTCGCCTGCGTATTTGTTTAATTTGAACTTGGCGCTTAATCACATTAGCGTCCCATCATCGCCATCGTCGGCAGCGGCGGCCTCGCTCATCGATTTATTTTAGCTGTTGAAATTCATTTTAATTGACACGTGGCTACGGCCAAATCCACTCGTCCAAATAATAAAGGAGCACATAAAATAAAAACGAAGGAAAAAGGTCACTTCTCTGGGGCCGAAGAGCGTGAAACGTGATTTCGGTGGGAAGGTAATTGAATGAATTGGTTAGAAATCTATTATGAAACGGTTTTGTCAGGCGGCAAAGTGTGGAAACCTCTAAAAAAGGAGGGACTTGAATATGAGAAGGGTAGAAACACGAGAATAAGCGGATTTTTAGATTTTATTGTCTATTTTAGAGGCAGAGGCCACTTCCCAAAAATGTTGAATGGGTATAATTTTTAGGAATTATATATAATTGTGTAGGAATACATTCCAAGTATTTTTCTAACAAAACATTGTTAAAAATATATTAATTTTTATATGAATTAAATATTGTTCTCCTATTTATAATTCACTTTATTATTCCCCTTAGTTATACCCCAATTTTAAGCTCCAAAATCTTGATTTAACCACCAAAATATATAGCTAATTATGCATGGAGATCCGCCACATCGAATGGCAACTGCCAGGCAATAAATTGACGCCCTTAACCTGGCTAGAAAATAATTGCAAATGGCGGGCAATGAAATGAATTCGATGGCTGCTCCCCACATACCCCTCCAAGCCCGATCCCACATCATTAAATCGCATTCAGTGGCCACCGCAGTAAAGTTTTCCCAGCCCTCGAACACTTTGTCACTTTGACCAAGAGCAGGCCTCGGGCTTTTCCAGCTTTTCCGCGAGAGTGGAAAATGCTTGAAAAGAGAGAGCAAAGGGCAGGACCAACCTAAGCTGCCAAAGAGTTATGCTATTACATTTCTCAACGTGTTTTTTCGCCATCGTCGTCGTCGCCACCGCCGTCTTCTCTGGCCCCCAACAGCTGCCACTTCAATTACATAAAATTCACATTATTGGGCGGCCGGCAGCGCCAGCATTTGAGGCGAGACGGCGTAAAAGAGTTTTTAAATTAAAGGCCAGCGGCGGCTAGTGGCGCCCGTATCTGTATCTATATATCTGTAGCTGTGCCGTAGCTGTAGCTGTAGCTGTATCTGTATCTGCAGCATCCTCCTCCTCCTCCTTCGGAGCAAAGCGGAGCGAAGCGGTACATTGCGGTGCCGGAGGTCAGATTGATGGCCTGACACCAGCCGGAAACATTTCGGGACGGGTCCTGGCGCTGGTCCGCCAGCGGAGCTGCAGAGACAGGGCTTCAGGGGCAGAGATTCGGGGAGATACATCAGCCAAGCGTTGCCAAATGAATGCCGGAGGCCAAAGCAATCGACAACAAAGCAAACAGCAGTAGCAACAACACAACCAGCGACTGGAATAAAGAGTAAAAAAGAAAACAAAGCAACAAAAGGCAGAAAAAAATCAGTTAAAACCCCGAAAAAGTATCTTGAAATACTCTCTAAAAAGTAAATTAAAATTTAGCAATAAGTAAAAAGGAGATAATTGGTGGACTAAGAGTTTCTTTTGAGAAGACTGAACCAAATCTGTCTAACGTTTACTTTCCCTAAACTTCTCATACCTTCTTATCATCCTTTCTAGGAATAACAAAGGAACATTTCCCATATCCCAAGGATTTAAAATTCGCAGCAAACCTCAACAGAAAACCCTTGTACCCTCCAAAAGGGTATGAAGAGGAAAACACAAAAAAAAAGAAGTCAAACAAACAAAAAAGTAAGCAGAAACAAAAAGCTTGGCGAAAACAAAGCCGCTTCTAATTTACATGGACCCGCGGACCAGGACCTGGACCTGGAGCAGGACCTGGCCTGGACTTAGGACCCGGACATGGACACGGACCCCAAGCCGAGCCGGGACCCGCAGCCGAGGCCCAAACAATTCATTTAAAGTTGCGACGCTTTTCGCGCATTTAACGTTAAAATTTAATGCCCGCCACTTGGGCGGCAGCGGGACAGAGAAGGAGATTGTCAGCTCAATTCGGTAAATAAAGCAGGCCAAAAAGGACTAAACACAACAAAAAACGTCCTTTGTGGGTGAAAAAGGGTTAGGTGGGTTAAATTTTTATGTATTTTTTTCTTTTAGGAAGCATTGCAGGAGCACACACAGAAACAATTAAATCAGAATGCCTGCTAAGCTGCGCTGAAAATTGTTTGCCAGAAATTGGTAATATTTTGGTTTGCCTGTTGGCCGCTTTTATTGCTTTCGGCCTCGTCGGAGCAGCGCGCTAGCAGGGTACACTTTGGATCGGGGAAGTATGTTTAAGTTTAAGGAAAACCCATTCCGGACAATTAGGCGCAATTTGCATGATAAACGTGCCATCAAGTCAAGCCACAAAGAGCATGTTTAAGTGCCGCATGTGTGTGGAGTTTGTGTGTGTGCGGGGTGCACTGGGAGAATTATGTGTTATCAAGATAAGGGAATTCAATTGATCAATTTGGGGAGTAAGCAGTTTATCAAAAAAAATATGACAAGAAAGAGAAGCATAGAGTTTTAAGGCTGAAAAGTAATCTATAGTAACTAAGATCCAAATAAAAAATGTATTACAAATATATATTCAAAATGTTGTGAGTGCAAATATCATAAAATAAATAATTGTTTTGAATATTTTTAGTCTAAGCAAAATTCAAACCAAGCTTGTAGCCCCTGATTTCAACTACCAAATCCTTGGTTTATTCCCAATTTCGCACTCTGTAAGTGTAGACATGTGTGTTTGTTAAGCAACAAAAGTTTCCCAAGTCCTGGCTGAGGAAATCTTTTTGTGTGTGCTTCCACTTAAACGCTTTCGAATGAAGTTTCACGCGTAAAAGTCATAAATAAAAAGACAGCCAACATGCACGACATTCTCTCGGCGCTCTCTCGAAGTGCCTGTGTATGTGGGTGGGCGGGATTTCGGGACTCGGGGATTTCTGGGGGCTTCCCCCTATTGTGTCCTGGGCGCCTAACAAATCTGTAGAACAACGCCCAGCGCCATAACGAATACTGTCAGCCACGCGTTCGCATATGAAAAACTCATTTAACTCATAAATTATGCACTAAAAAACAAATAACTCATCATTTTTATGCGCTCGTCGAAGTTGGAGAACTCCGTGGAATGTGCGGGGTTGAGTGCGGCCTGCAATGCGGGTGACACTCGGCCATAAATACACTCGTGCAAAAATGTTGCTAGACAAAGTCGTAAAACAGCAGCGAGAGCGCAAACTTTGAGACAAGCAATAAAATCCTTGCCCCCAAGGATGCCAACTGAACTTTAAGTGCCAGCCAACTCCACGCCGCCCGCCCGGCAAGGTCGCGGCAACAACTAAACGTTTGGTAATTGAAAACTGTAATTTCGAGTACTTATAGTTGGGCCAACAAGCGAAAGAACTTTAAAAACATCACTCGGATTTCCCAGGAATTTGTTAAACATATTGGAGCGACCGGAAATTGATATAGCTGGGACGAGAAACTGCTCAAGTTTTTTGAAAATTCTTTAGAACTTTGGCGAGGGAGTGTGAACTTTATCGATGGAATAGATTTTTTTATATTTTTTATTTTTACTTTGGGGTGAAAAATAAATATTTTTGCTTCTTTAATTGATGATTTTTAAATATATGAAAATAATCTTTATTTCAATTTGATCCGTGCAATATTTCCTCTATATTCCTTTACTCGTCGTTTTGCTCTCATATTTGATTAATTTTTCCGCCACCTTTACTCGCCACTCTATTCGATATTCCCAATGATTAATTTCCAGGGTAACTCACATTAACTCGAATTCCCCCTAATTCTCTGCGAATATTTTCGCTTGGTTGTAAAACAACGCTGATCGGGCTGCGAATGATAAATGTATGTGTTCGCTGGTGGATTCTGTATGCAGGCTCTGCTTTACATATCTGGGCATTAATATAAGCACACTCGAACACATATCTTGAGGCGGCCATTTAGCAGTATTTAAAATTTATGACCTGACTATTAAGTGCGTATTAACTGAATGCTTTGTGCATGCCATAAACTTGGGCCGCTGGCGAATAATGCCGAAGGGGGAGTGGCTCGGAGTGGCATTTTTCGTATGACAAAGAGCTTAAAGGGCAACTTTGGCCGCTTTTATAAAAATTGTTGCCACTCCGTCGTACAGTCGACAGTAGCTCTTTCTGCCTCCGCTCGCTCCCGTGTGGCGGAAAGTTGCCACAAAAGTTGGCAAAAGTTCGGAACTCACCTTCTTTGTTACCTGCAATTGAGAGATTTTTTTCCCCGCATTCGCAATGAATGATGGGGGCCTTTGGGGGGAATGAGGAATGCCATGATGCAGATGCAACTGGAGCGGAATTGCATTAGCTAATCAAACGATGTCCTTTTCACTTGTCAACGCGGCCAGGATGCATGGATGAGTACGAGTGTCGCTCTGCTGCTTTGCTAATTACTCCCCTGAATCCTTTTAATGCTATTACGAGTCCCCGTTATCCTGCCAGTGCGGTCAGCCCGGTGTAATGAACCGCACATTAGAGCCATGCTGCTGCCTGTCGGCGATTGGCAATCGGCAGTCGACAGTCGACAGTCGGAAGTCGATGGCCGTGAGAGTCGATATATACGGCGGCAATCGGCAGTCTCGACTGACTTACTGCCGCTTCCTTGGCACGCACTTCAAGTGCACCACAAATTTCCCACAGCGAAGGGGACTCCTTTTTCTGCAGAGAGAAAAAATAATACAGGACTTTGAGTTATTTTATTTACAGAAGTCAAAAATAAACCTTTAAAACTAGAGTTTAAATATTAAAAAAGAATTTAAAGCCTCAACCTATCATTAGAATTTTATCCCTAACTAAATGGTTAACCTTATTTAATATATTCTACTTAAATTCTTAAGTCGCAATTAGGCTTAATGTTGAGGTTGCTCAGACATAAAATATTTTTAACTTCATCTATAGGGTCTAAAGCTTACTTATATTCCTTTAATAAGAATTTTTCAAATATTCTTTGTTAAATATTTTAATAATTTATACAAGTGTAATGCTTTATTTTATTAAATTCAAAAGAAATCATTCTTTCATACTGTGTAACCCTCCAAGCAGGAGTTCCTTGCTGACTTCGTCCTGCCTGCTTGCAGTTCAATTGAATTTCAGTGCAAAACTTCTGCAGGACTGCCTTGCAACAGACTTCCACTCCCACTCCACCCCCTTACACCCCTCTCACACATCAGACTCACACCGATAGCATTTATTTTATTTTCCTTACTTTTTTTTTGGTTTATTTGGTGCAAAAGTTTTCACCAGCCTTCGCTACCCTTGCTCCGCGCTTCGCCCTTTTTGGCGTGGCCCGTGGCTTGTTGTGCCGCTTCATCGATTACGTTTGGTAATTTGCTTTATGTTCGTTTGCTTTGGCTCTTTTACTTAAAATAAATTAGAAATTATTGGAGCATTTTGATGCTTCAGCCGGGGGCTCCGGGGAGTCGAGTCGTCGATTGATTCGGAATTTCGGTCATAAATATGTAATCGGCTGCGAAACAGACTGGAAGGCAAACAGAAACAGGTTTTGGAAATCAAATTTAATATAGATTACATATAAACTGAGCTGGGGAAGAGGGCTTAATTCAGTTTTATAAAAACAATATTTATAAGAAAGAGTGTCAAATAATGCGCACTGCTCCTTGAGAACTCTTCCAGACTTAATATTCAACAGTTAAAAGTATAGACAACTCCTTAGAAACTATACCAAAGCTTGTAACTGATCCGGGAAAAGCATCCGAGCTTTGAAACTAATTGGTTTGTTTTGTTTTCCTCGTGTTTATTTGAAGTTTTCCATTCACACTGGCTTCTGGAAATTTATTCAGTGGGTTTTGGGTTACTTGGGCAAACAAAAAAGCCAAATGAAGTTCAATTAAATAAGGAGAACTAATTGTTTGCAGCAGATATTAAGCAGAACTAGCTTGTGTGCCACTGGAACTTGCTATCCTTAAAGCGCATCCTTATGGCTGCCTATAAGTGTATCTGTGTGTGGCAATCAATGTATATTGTCAGTCGCTGGACCCCAAAATTTGCGAATCCAAAATCAGAGTGCATGCCATAGACCAATTTGTATTTGCGTAATTAAGAGGCTGCCACGCCGCACCACGCCAGGCCACGCCCCGCCCTGCTAATTGCCCTGGATGCGTCTCGTCGGATGGCGATCCTAATTAAAACAATATACACTTGGTGGATAATTTGGGATCCAATCCGATTGGGCCATTTAAGCGCATCTTATTAAGCGACAACTCCTGGGCCAGCAGCCCCCGCCAACTATCCTTGTAAAGTTCCCTGGAAAGTTTCTCGTTCGCTCTTTTATGTCCTTTTATGGATGCCCACTGAGGCATTTGTGCCATTGCGACCGCAATAACAGTGAAAAAATAGGAGTAGTTAGCTTAATTTCTTTGCTCGAGTAGTTTTTCTTGTCCGCAGAGAGACACACAGAGGGGGTTGAGGAGGAGAAACTGAAACTGAAAACTGGCAGAGATTGGGAAAACACACCGCAATGAGTTTGATAATAGTTTCAAGTTATTAACATTCTTTTTTTTTTTTTTGTATTTCCCTCTCTTGCCCCACCCTCGGGTAAAATCGTTTCTATCAGCGAAAATGTTCGGCGAAAGTTTTGAAATAAATTATCTTCATGATAATGAGTGCATTAATGGAGCTGGGATCTAATTAGTGCCCCGCCGCAAAATGCTAAAAATTATTTCTTTGCTGAACTTGCGCCATATGATAATTCTATTGCGAATCTAATCAACTGGATTTTGGTTTTTAAGTATCTTCGGCGAGAGCTTTTGGGGAAGGATGTTGGCGGATTCAGGCACTGAAAGCTATGTTGTTGGCTGTTTGAGGATTCTAAGCTAACGAGAGGGTTTTACTGGGTTGGAAAATTACTTTGGAAAAGCTTTAAGTAGGGATTTTCTACATGGAAGTTATTTTCAGGGTTTTTACACAGCTTTAAGCATTGAGGATATTTTTTGGGGTACAATTTAGTACAGGAATGGAGCAAGCATAGAGAGAAGAAGCTGAATTATTTGTAATTCTTTACATTTATTTTTTTAGGAATTTTAAATCATTTAAAATTTTTAGTATTTCAATAAAGAATTAAATAAAGTTTTCTCTATAGAAAAATGTATTATAGCATTTAAGGTCCTAGCAGTTATTCAGCTGTTTCTGTTATATCACATTTAGTACAATGTTAAACAATTTATTTAACAACCCTCGTTCGTTGGCTTTTAAGCTTTTTGGGTGTCAATTCTACATGTAGAAAGCATTGAACGAAATTACACTTGAAAAATAAGAATAAAATTCAAATAACCCCCTTCAAATATCAATAAAGTAAAGTCTCGCCTTTTGTTGTCACCAAAATTAACCGATGTTATCCCAATAAATCCCCCATATTATTATTATTATTATGAGCCCGAAAAGCTTGCCATCTATGTATGCACTTACCCCATTTTCAGGTTAAATATGGTTCACAACTTAAGGCGCTTATCTGAAACCAGGACCCGCAGACACATAGAGAGAGAAGCCACCGAGAGGGCTTTAATACCTCGATTGACATGACACACAATAAACTTGGCAATCAGGTTACCGGATTATGGTTCCGAGGCGATACCAAAAACGACCAATTGAATTAAGCGCATTAAAGCTGTGCCAGTCATGGAAAGTCAAGGGAAGAATCAACCAGTCATCGGCAGTTCGGAAATTAGATACAAAGAGGGAGAGATTTCTCCATTGAATTTGTCACATCAAGTTTATTGTTTATTGAAATACCGAATATGGCTTTATGCTTTAGTTGTATAACTACATATAATATATATATAATACATATATAGTCTTGATAACATTAAGTTAAAACATTTAAAAACGTTTAATAGGTTCTGGCTTAAGTTATGGCCTGGCTAAAATATGTATCCATCTAAACACATATAAAACTTATACACTTATTATCATAGAATGCTTACATCAAAGATAGAATGAAGCTCAAGTCTTTATAGTTTTTTTTATTTTTGTTGTGGGGGAAGCAAATATACACATATCATCGTACTATATACACGCAGGATATTTGGAAATTTACACAGTTCACAGTTGATTATTTCTTGTAGCCAACTAACCGAAATCAAGCCCCAACCCGACTGGTATTGAGCCAGTTTGCCTCTCGTTTGGAATCACAATTACTCTTAGCCGGAATGCCGCCAGGGGCTCACTTTATAAGTGCCGCCCCTGCCGTCCATTCGCTATAATGTAGCACACGATTGTCGATTATCTTAGGTAGTAATAAGGATAATCTAGGTTTAATTCACACATCCCACCGACTAGGTGAGGTGAACAGCTTAAATTTCTACAAATCTGTTGAATCCCCGTTCGAAATGCTGGCCTGCCATTGAGCTTAGCTGGTAACTGTTGCAGGTTTTTTTGAATAAACAAAGTTTGGTCACACTGAGCGAGAGATAGCTGCACATCCAACGTTGGTCACACTGTCTCTCTCGAGAAATTTAAGATCTGTTTTCAAAGCAGCTTATTGATCGGTGTGACTAACATTAGCTCTTTGTCAGTCTCTCGAGAGAGCGATTAATCGATCAGAAGTCAATCAAAAGCCTTCCAGATATTGATCAATACCTTCTTTTGAGTGTGACCAGCCTGTGTTTATTTTAAAAATCCTGTACAAAAAGTTTATTTCCAGATCTTAACTAAGAACTCCTTTATAAAACATCATAGGAATGTCTAATCATATCAGGGCTGCCACAACCCTTAATATTTAAGATATTTCCATGATTATTTATTATATGGATCCATATCTCTCGAAATTCCTAACTGATTCAACTTAACAAACATTTCACCATTACTTCAAAATGTGTCAATGATTTACTGATATTCTCTGTTGCTGAGCAAGAAACACGCGTTTATTTATACTGTAATCGGAGGTCTCTTAGCTTTGTACTGCCGCCTATGACATATGTTTCTTTGTAGCTTTCTGGCCGATCGATTAGGAAAATATATATATATATTGTTACATATATGCTTTAATCTCATTACCGATTCCCGCTGCGGCTTACAAAAATAAATTTCTGTGTGCTTTGCCGGTTATTCTTAGCGTCTCTGATATGCTTTTACAAATATGTATGCGGGTGTGTAGGTAGGAGAGGTATTCTCAGGATACTGCTTGGGGATAACAGATGAACAACCGAACTCGTGTTTAGCCGTGTGTGTGTGTGTATCTTAGAGATATTAACTGTACAAGCGTCTTTGTGTTTCAGTATTAATTAGGGCATAAATCACGCACGGCGCTTCTCCTTTTACTTGCCGGAACTCGGATCCCGGAGCGAGCGCGTGGAGGGCAGTCCCCTCAGACCCTTCTCCAGTTTGTCGGCATCGCCCGCCGAAAAGCGGAAATTCATGGCCTGTCCCTGGCCCTGTCCCTGGTTCACACCCAGCAGGATGGGCCGCGAGTTCCGTCGCGGTCCCAGTAGCTCCACGCTCTCCTCCTCCTCGTCGGCGCCGTAGGTCACTGCCGTCAGCCCCGCCACCGGCAGTGGGGTCTTGGCCGGTGGCGAGTACTCGGCGGTGGCCTCCGACAATCTGCGGTACTCGCCGCTCCGCGAGTTCTGCAGCTTCCAGGAGGCCCTCCGGGTGGTGGCCACACTCTGGCTGCTCTGGCTGCAGTGCACCGAGGCATTCGTCGTGGTCAGATTGCCGGTGCTCTGCGACACCAGGCAGCTGTTCGAGCTGGAACTGCTGCTGGACAGGCTGGAGTTGCTGCCGCTGGTGCTCTTCCGTATGCTTCTCTTGGAGGAACGCTCTGGGACAGAAGCCGGAGGCGGAGCGACCTCCGCTGCCAGCACAGGAACTGGGGGCTGCTCCTCCGTGGGACTCAGCAGGGCATCCGTGCTCTTGCAGCAACTGTGATGGCTGGCCGAGTGCTTCATTGTCCACCGGAAATCATTGGAGTTCTCGTCATCCAATGGCGGGTAAACCCTACCTGTAGGCGGTGCTCCTCCCGCCGAGGTTATCAATCGCTCCTTGGAACTGGCCAAGTTGGTATCCGCAGGGGAAGCACACTCGTCTATCGTGTTCAGAGGCGAGATCTGCAGGGTTTGCTTTTGCTGCAGGAGATCCATTTCGTTTTTGATGGCGGGTTCGATGCCTAGGAGACCCAGGACCAGGCGGGGATTGGCCAGCACAAAACGCTCGAAGGTGGGAAAATCGATGCGGTAGAAGTCCGTCTGACAGCTTCGGCTGGTGGTGCTCTTGCTGGGCTCCACCGGCGACGGGGAAGGAGCCTTGGAACTCGCCGTATTGCTCGTGGGCAGCTGCACATCCCGTCCCCAGACCTCGGGCGGATGCGACGAGCTCCTCTGCATGGCCGCCATTTCGGCGGCGCCCAGCACGCCCATGTGTCCCAGCAGGCCGTGCTCCACGGCATCGCCCACCCTGGCGGCTGGCATCGCACTGATATTGGGTATGGATCTGGCCGGCGGGAACTTGAGGCTGCTGTGCGAGGTCATGGCGTTCGAGGTGAAGGTCATCTCCTGCAGGGCACTGATGGCATTGCGCACCTCGGCGCTCAGCTGGGCCACGTCCTGGTGCAGCGTCGAGACCTGCGAGTCCAGCCGCTCCAAGGAAGGCCGCTTGCCCTGTGACTGCTGCTCCTCTTCGAGGGGCTCGGGTTCCTCAAAGGAACCCCTGTCCAGGCTGCAGGCAGCATTCAGTGTCCGATGCCGCTTATTCGTTTCCCTCAGGGTTATCAGGGACCTGCCACGTTGGTGTAACCTCTGGTTCCTGGGACTTCCCATGCCCAGCAGGGGCGAACGAGTGGCATGGAGCGGGGAGTTGGTTAGATTATGCAGCGGGGAGGCACCACTGGCTGCCCCTCCCAAGCCGTTTTCCTTCTCGCCCTTGCCATTCTCCTCGGCCTCCTCGCGGTTCTCGTCATCCTCCGAGATGCTCGGCAGGGGGAACGAGGGCCCAATGTCCGAGTCCTGGTTCTCGTAGCCCTCCCTCAGGTTGAAGGTGAGATCATGCTGGATGTCGTTGGCGAACTGCTGCTGGTACTCCGGATACAGGCGCAGCACCTCCACCAGACCGCCCATGTGGATGCACTTCAGATCGCAGTAGGTGAGCGCCTGCGAGAGAGGGGAAGGAAACGGAAAAACATGTGAGAATGGAAAATGAAAACTCGTGGCAAGTAAGTCAAAAGCCGTTTTCACGTTAAACGATTATGCACTTCGGTCGGAGGGCGGAGGGGCGCGGCAGCTGTTGTTTGTGTGCCCGTAAACAAGATGGAAAAAGCTTAAACAGCGTGTAAGCGCGGCAGATGAGGGTATCTCAGGGATAATAAGACTTGAAGGGCACTCTTGTGGGTTATTTTTCTGGTTACTTAATTACCAAGTACAAGTATTTTTAAGGTATTATAATCCTTGTACTATTAAGAAGAAAAATACTTAAGCTAACTGCAATATTAATAATGCAGTTTTTCTGCCTCTTTAGACACTCAGGCTTTCAGGGTATTCCCTATTCGACTTGCCTCCTTGCTATGCCCTTCCCTCTTGGTAATGTTGACGCCTTGGCGTCTTCTTTACAAAACTCGAGTGCGCCATCTTGGCGTTTACACACTCTCTCCTCACACACACACACACCCCAAGCACAGCACACCCACTAAGACAAACAAACACACTCGCTGGCGCCTCAAGTATCACTCATACGACCCGTTCGCCGTGTTGTTTGCACGAAGTGGCGGAAGATGGCAGATGCTGCTCGCAGTGTCTGCACTTTATTCCGCCAAGGCAGACATGCAAATAAACACGAGATAAAAGCAAAAGGTAAACGTGGAGGGTACAGAAAACAAAGGAAGGAACATAGAGGGCATTTCGCCAGTGAGAGGAGAAGCGGGAGCCAAACTATGCATAAATTAAGCACATTCCTCAACTAATTAAGCTACAATCAAGTTTTAAATTCTCCGCTTAATTATTGCCACCCCACCAAAAGCAGCCAGACAATTAATTAGGCGTGAAGCTTTTGAAACCTGAACCGCCCCGAGATTATTGCCATAATTAGTAAGAGTAAACGAGTAATTGTAGACCAGAGGGAGGGATGGGAGCTGAGGGAAACCAAACCCAAGCCTCAGACACTCAAGCCCCATTGACTCTGAGCCAAAAAAAAAGAGAAACAAAAAAGTAAAGCCAGAAATGCCTGGCGAAATTCAAACTGCTGTGCACTCATCTTGAAACCTCTGAGTCCTTCAGCCTCAGTCCCTCTGTTTGGGCCAAGATAAAGTTTACGACAAGCAACAACCGGCTAAAACTGCAGCTAGCCTAATCTTTAAGGAGCCTCGGAGACCTCGATAAAAATATAATTAAAGTTAAGAGAAAACTAGCAGACAGGACTCACAGACAGGACTCGCGTGCGGAGTCTATTTGCTGGATTAAGTGGTCCTTCACTGGGAGAGAACAAGGTGCTCTGTATACACCCAATTATAGGGGATATTTCTGGGAGAACCCTTGAACATCCTTTAATTTCCTTTTTTGTACAACTTAAGCTGTTAAATTAAACAAAGCTTCCCTTTCATAGCAAATATTAAAATACACGTGCCCTCATTGAAAATTAAAATCCTCTTTTCCACTACGAATTCCTGTTGCTGGATGTTCGACTATCATACGAATGCATTCCATTCACGTTCACATTCACGTTCACCCTTGAGCCTGGTATAAAAATAAATTCTATTTAATTACTGCACCACAGCCCCACTCCGCCCCGCCCAGGAGTTCTTTAGAGGGAGGGACGGCTTCGTCCTACCTTAATATCGCTGCTGCTGCGAACGACAACATCCTGGCCAGCACTGTTGGTGGTGGCGGTCATCTGGCCATTGCTGGTGGCCACCAGATGCACGTTGATGTCGGACCCCACCAGGTCGCCCTTACCTGCATGAGGAGTACAGAGAAACGGTGAGCAGAAAGGTCAGTGGGGAGCGTGGGAACGTGGGAATCAATGAGCATAAAAATAGAGCCTGGCATTTGTCTGGAGGGGCCAAGTTGTAGTAGACCAACTTGATGGCGGTGCTCGAGTTGATGACACTGCCTGCCATGAATGAATAAACAAGCAGATGACTGCCTTACTGTCATGGCCAAAGTGTAAATGGAATTCTGGCATCGAACCCAGAAGCGAATGAACTGACAGAGTTCAACAGACGGCGAAAAATAAACAAAATGAACACTTTTTGGGAATTGCAAACAATCGATAATGGAAAATCAAACGAAAATATTGCCAAATGAGAAATAATTTTTGTAAAATTTAATTTCGAAGAACATCATGTATTTATGTTGTATTTTTCGTAAATAAATAAATGTATCAGTGAAAAGGGAAATTATTAATATGAAGTAAATTAAAAGCAAATACATTTGGTGTTATGGGAAAACAAATTTTGATGGAAAAATAAAAGAATAATTCGTAAGGAAAACAATCTTTTAAAGCTTTATCGTACCATAAAAACTGAAATAAAATTTAAAGTAAAAAATAGCATAAATTGATTTTGCATAATTGAAAAGTAACTCATGAAAAAATCATATAAAATCCAGATATTTATTAAATTTACTTAAATATATTATCCCTCAACCCCTCACTCACCCAAAATAGCCACCACCATGTCGTCCTTGATCACCTCCATCGATCCATTGCACAGATAGTAGATGTAGTTGAGGGCATCGCCTTTGTGGATCAGATACTCGCCCGGCGCACAAAAGTTTGTCTTAATGTGCAGCGACAAGAGCTTCAGACAGCCCTGCAAGGAAATATATACATATATATATATATAGACGGAGATATATATAGAGTTCAGATTCTGGTTTAGTCAGGAATTGTGTTGTTTCGCGGTCAGAAGCATTTAGCATTTAACATTTAGCTCAGCCTGCGCTGTGCTGCCTGGGGTCGCTGAGTTTTATTTGCGCAATGAAACAAAACGGCAACAGCTGTGTGTCCTTGCCCCGGAATGTGTCCTGTGGTTTCGCCACCCCTTCCTTGCCCCTTCTGGGCCAGACCTCCACGAAAAGTGGCTTAAAGCGCGCTTATAACTGTTGAGTGGTTTTTGTTTGCGTTACTTTGCCTTTCTGAATAAGCTTTATTAATGTTTGCAGTCCGCCTTTGTCGTTGCCCGCTTTTTCCTCTGTGTTTTTTTCTCCGGTCATTCGGTGGTTCAATTCGTTCCGTTTTGTTTGTTTTCTAACTTGGCCCGAGCTGCATTTCATTAGGTGGCAAACTGTCCTGCCTTTTGGCCCTGATCCCCTTAACAAAGTTAACCGCAATCGCATTAGTTTCTCGTATAGAAATTGGTTAAATGGGCGCCTTGGAATGGGGGAATTCTGGGGAATCCTTATAATTTCTGATTATTAAAAGAAGTTTGGGAATAATTTATATCAGAAAATGTGGTCTTAAAAAAAATAAACTCTACACTGAATTATAGATTTATACACATGGTATAAAATATTCCCTTCAAAAAAATTGATTGACTTTCTCCAATATATGTTTATGGTTACCAAAGGAACTTAAAGAATTTATAACTTTGATCTCCCTGGGTGGCATTCCTTTCGCTTTCAAGGATCTGCTTTGAATATTCCCCCTTTATTTTTATTCAATCAAAATATTTGCAAGCCATAGGAATCAATTGAAGCCCATCTAAAGGGGCCATTGTCTATCTCCGATAGAATCAATTTTGAACTCATCTGCAATTGTTTTCACTTTGGGTCACAGAACGAACGAAGGAACGAACTCTCGGCAGCAGTTGAACCGTGGATGAGAAATCAATTACTGCACAATCTCTAGCCTAAGCCTGGTCTGCTTTTACCCAAATGATTTCCATCAGGAGGGGGTGCCGAACGAGCACACCATTAAAGCTTTTGGCGGTTGACAAGGGTATTGACATTGGGCATCGGAAAACTACTCGACTCGACCGCACTTTGTTGCTGCACCCGGGGATTTTTGCGTACAAACTGGCTCTTCTGATGCTCGGATGCTGGGATGCTGGGATGCTGCTGCTGCTGGCCAAAAACCTTTTTCATGCTTCGCTTCAGTCAAACGAATATGGAAGGAACCCGAGGCCCACAAGAGGCCAAAGCCAGAGCACAAGCCTCAATGCGATGGCTCGGAAACTTCACCTGTGGCCAGGGGCGTAGTCAAAGGAAACCCTACGAGGATGTTGAAAAATTATATTTCAAGGGTTTGGTTACAGTTCTACCCTCAATTTAAAAAATCTTTTGAATTGCAAATTATTGCATACAATTTTATAGAAATTTTTAAAGTACCTCTTACATATTAGTAAATTTAATAATTTCATCATTCAAGCTCTCTTGACATTTTATACAAATATTTAAAAATCCTTCAATAAATCTTTGAGTTTTCTTTATGTACACCCCTGTCCATGATAGTAAGGCTTTCTAAGTGCTGTATGTGTGACTCTGGTCATGTTTGCTTGTGGTTGTGTCTTGTGTCTTGGTGTGTGTGTGCGTTAGGGCTTGAGTGCGACAAAGGACCAACCGTACGAAGCCCAAAAACGTTTCAGTTAAGCCCGCAGTTAACTTTTGACTGCTCGCATGGCGTTCATCGCCTCCTTTTACCTGACCCCCACCTGTTGGTGGTGGCGGCCCTTCTTTATGCCCTTCCCCCTCCCCAAAAGCTATTCCCTGTCCCATTGCTGCTGATTATTTTGCCATCGCAGCCATTTCGTTCCATTTGTCTGAAGGTGAATCGCTTTGAAAGCGACATATACTTCGACCCCTGGAAAAAGAGCAGTCGCGGAGATGCACTGAGGGAAAATATGTGCTTGTAATAAGACATATATTTTTTTACATACTGAAAATGGGCTATTTTCTAAATGTAGCAAATTTTAAAAACGTATTATGATGATTTACAGATCATTAAATAATGTTTAAAATAAATAAAGTGAAAGGTCTCTTTTACGTATTTAAAATAATATTTTATTTAAAATTTTCAAATAAATTTTAAATTAATATTAAAAAGGTATTTTAATTATTACTGATTATTTTAGTATATTTTGACACGTTTTTTTCGGAATTAAATTAATAATTTTGAGGAAATATATGAATCGAGAATGTAACGTAAATATTCCTTTCTTAAAATAATTTTAAAGTCAAGCTAAAACCCCTAATTTGTAAATTTATTTATTTAAAATTGATTTAGTTTATTTGTGACATTTTTCCGTTTATTAATTTCCAGGCCCAAGTATTTTCTGTCAGTGTCGGCTCAAACTCACCTGGGAGGCCGCCTCGAATATCGGCAGCTGTAATATTTCACGATGTAGGTGCATGGAGACATCGCCACGCAGCTCCTCGGGAAACTCGCGTAGCGTCTGGAACGAGAGGAAAAGCCAGAAAAAATGTGAGTTAAAGGTGAGTGGAAAGGCAAACATAAGCAGCACAAGCACACACTCGCTCTTAAGCCCCCAAGAGTGACTAAGAGGGACCGAGAGAGAGCGTGGAGAACATACACGTGAAAATTGAATCGCATGAAAATTGTAAGGGAAATGCTTGGCATTATTTTACTCTGGCACCAGGGAAATGCTTCAGCTTATCTGGTCTTGCTTGTTATTCATCTGCAATATGTAATACAAGAGGGAAGTAATGGCAAATATTTGTGAAACGAATGATGGGATACCCTAAGTTTTATATTCTACAAATTATAGATACAATTTCTTGATAGATAATTATTCTACGAAAAGAAAAATTGATCACAGATGTCAAAGCATTTTAATGTCTTTTGTATAATTCGATTAATGAAATCCAAGACAAGAAATTAATGGCAAATCTCCTGCTTTTTTAACTTAATTTAATTTAAATCCTTAAAACTTAAGGCTTTGATAAGAAAAAACTAGTTTCCTGTTCATTTTCAGCTACCTTCTCTCAGGGTATAATTATATTTTTCCTTTTTCTGCGCTCTCACTACCATCTCTCGTTACTTGCTTTCTCCTTTGGTTCATTCCAAGTGTATTGGATGGGAATTGTCGGTGTTTCGGGATTAACATGAAAATTGAGGGAGAATTTGCATCTTGCTTGTTTACATACCCGCTTTCCCATTTCCCTCTTCCTGATCCCATTTTTTCCCTTTTTCCTGCTGACTTTTGTCTCTGCTCGTATCCATATGTATAGCCGTATACATTGCTATGGAAACTCTACTCTGATTACTCTGGAATATTATGCATACGCACGAAAAACGCATAATTTGTGCCGCAAATCCATGCGGTTGCCCAATTTACTGGAATATGACTCTATATGTGAGCGGATTGCCACAAAATATATAGTAATAGCAAATCAGATTGCACTTAATTGCGTAAATAGTTCAGCAAACTCTCGTGACTATGTGTGTGTGTGTGTGTTGGCACATTAATTAAGGCCAAAATGAACTAAATCAATTTCGAAACTCTGGCTGGGTCATTGCCGTTCCGTAATTAAAAATTCACAACGCATGCCAAACATTAAATGCAAATATTTTTGGCCAACACACATAGATGTCATGGCATTTCGAATTCCCTTGTATATTTTCCTAACAGGGTTTGAGTGTCCTGAAATAAAAGGGAACTTTTTGCTAACCAAGCGTGGCTAAACATGGAAAATATGTTGAAAGTTTTCCCCGGACTTTTGTTGGTTTTATTGTGAGCTCCTTCCTTTCCCTTTTTTTGCTGACTCCCCAAAGGGCAATTTCCAAAGAATTGTTATTTATGTTCCATGCTGCTCTGTGTGCAGAGAAGTGTAAAATATTTTACATTAATTGCGCACACACAGACACACGCTGGCCAGAAAGCCGTTCTTGAAGTGTGGGCGGTCTTTTCAGGCCCAAAATTCAACATCATTTGGCTCTTACTTGGCGCCAAGCGTCGACATTTCGCCAGTTAATTTTCGTGAGCAATAAATTAACAATTTAATTTAGTGCCACAGCCCCGTCAAACTCTCTGCCCAGCCACTTTCCACCGAATTTCGTGCCATTTTCCTCCTCGCCCCTTTTCGGCGCCATAATTTGTGTGGCATCGACAGGTCTCGCTGTCGCGCGTACGTGTGTGAGTTTGTGCATATTTCATGTTTGGCTTCGTAATTAAATTAAATTCCATTTAAGCGATGTCAGTCAGTATTCCTCAATGGCTTTTCTCCGGCGAGATGCGAAAATCTGTTTTTAATTGCTGCTCAACTGCTAAATGCCCGCTAAGACGACTGTTTAGCATTTCTGCCATCATCACATCGCCGACTAACTGACACTTAGCCTTATGGACTGACAGCCGTCAGCCGACTTCAAAGGCTATATAGTGGGCAAAAAGGTAGAAGTCTGCAAAAGCATAAGCGCTAATTAATTTGCAGCCTGAAGCCAAAAAAAATGTTAAAAGAACTGCACGTGCTGGATTTATGAGGAAAAGATATAGGGGAGAACACAGGAAGAGAAAGAAATTAAATATTTTTTGAAGGTTTATAAAGTTAATACAGACTCATGTCATCAAGGAGAAATAATTAATTTTTAAACTGGGTTAGGATAAGTGTAAAATCGAACAAAATTATATTACTATTAAAAAAAAAAGAAATAATGCATAATAATAAAAACTCCATTTCCGCACAACCTCAACTCTAATTTTTTCATGAAACCCAGACCTCAAAGATTTTATGAATATTATAACATAACTCCCCTAAGACATAAACTTAAGTATTAACCTAAAATCCGCCTTAAAGGATAATCTATATTATATTTAAAAAGGACACCAGCTGCACAAAACCAGACTTTATGGCCTGACCATAAACTAATATCAACAAGGCAGCTGACTTTTCCCTAAGCAAGTAGCAAGGCCGCAGAGATAAAAGTGGAAATTATTTGAAGAGGTTTTAATTAACACTATTAAAAGAGAGAGAGAGTGAGAGGAATAGAGGGACAGAGAGAGACAAAGTTTGGCATTGCGCTGCGCTAATAGCAATTAGCGGGTGAAAACTCGGCTCTTTCGCCTGAAACTGCACTTGTGCAGCTTTTTAGTGGACCAAAGTTTGAGGGGAAACGGAAACTTTTCCTCGTTCACCTGGCTGATACCCGGTGGCAGTGGGAAAGTTTCCACGAGCTTAAGTTCACAACTGCAAGCCAGTGCCGATGATTGATTCCGCTCTTGACCAAAGAATCAGCTATTTCCATGCCGCAGAATAAGTTTCCCCCATCAGGCTCCGGGCTACACTCTGCCAAAGCCGTTGAAAAATAAACAAAAACACGGAGAAACAAGGAAAACACAAGCAGCTGTATGCGATCAAAATAACAAGAGACAACTGGGAACAACTAAATTAGCAAACGGAGCTGGAAAGCTGGTGCGGGCGAGGAGCTCCGCGCTCAATGCTCTTGACAGCTTTCAGCCAGGAGATAAGGCCAGGCACACAAATGACTTGTCTTCCCTTCTGCTTCTCCGAAAGTTAATGTAATTGTGAAAATTTTTAATTAAAATGTAGATACCGCCCCGAGGGCCACACACGACGAGGCGAAACAATGGAAGGCCACAGGAAAAGCCCCTCTCTCGCCCTTCCCGCATACAATTTCGATATTTAATTTGAACTTTTCTGCAGTGGCAATGCGGTGGCATTTCCACCTGGACGACATGGATGACCAATCAAAGCTGGCATTTGACCCGCAGCCAATCAATAAGTCACACACATGTCCCGGCCGGAGCTCTGTATGTTAACCCCACGGTCATTTGCTTAATTAAAGGCTCCAACATTTATTGGAGAGGAAAGCCCGCCGCCGGCTCTGCTCCTGAAACAAACCGAAGACGAGACTGAAACTGATTCTGATTGTGATTCTGAAGTTTGAGTGAAGTCAGTCAAGTCGAAGTCAGCGATAGACTGCTGTGTCGACAACTTTGCCAATCATTTTTTGGGGGCAAGAACTATACTGAGAAAATAGAGTTTTCTTAAGGGGAAAGTTTTGCCGAGAAGAGAAAAATACTACATATTGAATATCAGCCAGGCAAGGTTTATATCTGCTTTCAATAAATGTGGAAAAAAATAGTTCTGATCGGGAAAATATTTCAGTTTTTTATAGTAAGTAACTTTCCCCAGTGTATTCTCTGCATGATTTATGACACACACTCAATCGAAGCGAAATGGACGTGTGCCCTGGGGCGGGTAAGGATACAGAATACAGGATACGCACTGCTTACCTCGTATATGTCAATGCCATGACTGAGGGACCAGGAGGTCTGGAAGTAGTCCTCGATGCGCTGCTTCAGCTCCTTGGGCATCTGTAATGAAGAGATCATAAATTATAATTGCATTCGCTTTCGTTCCGCTTTTCCCGTTTCCCGTTTCGCTTTTCCGTTTTCCTTTTTTCCGTTCGCCATCTTAGCGTTTAATGAGCTGCTATGTGCGCTACTTTTCACTTCATTTGCATGCATTTCGCGGTTGAGAGACGCACAAATGCGCTTAATTGTGCAGCGCATACGCGGCGTATACGCGACGGCGTGTGCTGCTTGAGCGGCGCATTGCGTATACGGCGCGTGGGCCGCCTAATGGAGCGACATGCAAGTTTGCCCCCAACGACATCAACAGGTGGCAAACACAGGGGTTGCTTCTGCCACACGATGATATTCCAATGGAATCAGCAATTCACGGCCTTGGGCGACCCCCGACAGCACCAATTCCACTTCCATTTCCTGCCCAGCGTTGCATGGCATATGGAAAGTGTGCACTGCATTCTAATAAAATCCATCGAGTGCCACTCCCATGGGGTCCGGCCCCCTGCGGTCTCAATCCCAAGCCCCCTTTCCCGGCCAGCTGCAAAAATACTCACATTGTGCAGGGCCACAAAGTCCTTTAGGTCGCGCCATTTGCTCTCATAGAGCGAGCGGCGCGAATACATCCTCTGGATGATGGCAGTCACGTTACCGAAGACCACGGCGTGCATCAGGGCTGTTTAATGAAACGGATGGAGGGATATATATCATTAAATCTGAAGGAGTCGGCCCAAAAAAACAGTAATGACCGTTATTAAGGCCGCACATTCTGTGATTTTTTTTTTGCTCTATTCTCTCCAGGGAAGAGTATTTCACATTTATGAGGCAGTTCATATATTCTAGACATTCAGAAGTCATGGTATGTTATTATTTGGATGAGAAATAAATCAAAAATTGAGATCTAGATTTACAAAAGGAGTTCTGTGTGTCTAAGAAAACTCCAAAGTACATTGAAGACATAGAAATTGATAACATATAATTATGTGAGTAGGAAGTAGAACAAAAAATATATAACTTCAGGAGTAACCATTGCCTGAAGGATAATATTAAATTGCCTTTATATTGAGAATAAAAGAATATTACAAATATTATTATTATATTTATTATATTCTTTTACTTCTGGATATAAAAGTAACAAAAGCAAAATTAAATGGTTAATTTATTTAGAAAAAAACGATAAATACTATACGCGTAACCCTGACCTTCTTAAGTGAAAAATTCCCCAGACTTAGGCCATGATATACCTTAAATGGTCAAGCTTAATAAGAAAATTATATCCTTAAATTTACGGTTTGTAAAAGACCCTTTCCTCCTTAACTTTAAACATTCCTTTTCCCAAATATTTGACAGTTTTGGGACCCTGAAAATTCACATTGACATGGAGTACCCACCGCCGATGAGCATCATGATGATGGTGAAGACCTTTTCAGCCGTGGTATTAGCCGAAACATTGCCGAATCCTACGGACGTAAGGCTCGTGAAGGTGAAGTACAACGCCGTGGAGTAGGTTTCCGCTGTGGTCAAAATGGCCACAGAGGCGTTTTTCCGCTCCGCCAGAAGCTGCAGCCAACCTGTGAAGAATACTTGAGGCATTTAATACGACGAGAAGAAGGGGAAAAACGAAGAGAGAAAAAAACAGAGAAGAAAACTTGTTTAGTACGGCGTTTAATTACAATTTGCGGCCCAAACAAATTGGGCTTATCAAATTGACAATGACTGCGTGCGCGTTGGGGCCTAACTTTTGGGCCCAAAGGCAACGTCTTTTTAGATGTCTTCCAGTTTGTCCATCAAAGTTGGCAAAACTCGTGCCAAAATCCGGCAAGAAGCCGTTGTAGGTCCAGACCGGAAACGTCAAACGGAACTAACTTTTCGTGTCTGCCGACTGACAGCAGATTTTTCCACCCACTGATTAAGTGTTAGAAAGAAATATATATGCCAGAACAGTTGTGGTTAAGATAATAGCATGGGAGAGGGATTTTTTTAGTGATTTTAGTATTATTTTCACACCTTAAAAATCTTTACTTTCTTTATAATTCAATCATTATTTATTATGACAATTTTAACATCATTTCTTACTTTATAAAATTGTTTTCCTGTAGGGAAATAAATTAGTTACTATGCAATTAATTAGAATTTAAAAATATATTTTTTATATATTTAAAATATGAAAAGCATATAAACAAGACATAATGCCTAAAAAATGATTTTTTTAATAAATAAAGTAAATTAAAAATGTAGAAAAAGATCCTGATTAAACTGAATAATCCTTTAAAACTAATCCCTCTACATTTCCTGGATAATGTTTATTTATTCCTCTATTTATTTATTTATTAGAATCTCTTTCTACTCTTATTATTTTCACCTCGACTGTGCATCATAAATGCTCCCCATTTTCCCCCAATTGAGGCCCCCGGTGATTTGATTCGATTTGATGCGATGTGCGCTAATCCGTAACCAAACTTTAAACCCGGCTAACACAATATATGTACATTAACCACACGTGTAGTGGGGGAGGTTCGAGTGCCTGGTTGAGGTGAGTTTTCCACCCCAGGGAGGTGGAAAATTCAGTTAGCTATCCACGATGTGCGAGGGGGGAGAGGGGAGGGGAGTCCTGCCCTTTACTGTTGACTAACCAACTAACCAAATTACCGTTAACACGCACACACGCACACATGCTTGAATATGAGCTACACTTGTGGTTAACATAATAGGAGAGGTAAACAGGGTTCTATAGGATACATTTTAAGAAGTTTCCGGTGGCTTAGTTAGTTAATTGATTTTATATTGATAAAGGTAAAGTATAACTGTACAACTATAGATATTAATTAATTTAAATTCAGAGAAATCCCTTAAATTAAACCAAGAATGCTCACCCACTACTATATTGACCACACCTGTAGCTCTAGCTACGGTACCTGCAGTAACCTGTAACTGTATCCCAAGGACCCTCGCACGCACACACATGTACTCACCGATGTTGCTCTCGGGGAACCACTCGTACTCCTTGACCGCTATCACATACCAGATGCAGGCCAGCCAATGGGCGGCCAGCGTGAAGGAGAACATCAGCAATGTCAGTATCATGGCCGTGTGCTGCGAGTATCGATCAATTTTTTGCAGCAGGCGAGCGAGCCGCAGCAGACGCGTCAATTTCACAAGATGGATGTGCGATTCCTGTGGCGAAAAAAAATATATGCAAAAAACACACAAAAAAATCAACAAAAACTATGCATAGGCGGTGGGTACACTTCAAGGTTGTTAAATTGTAAGCGAACAATGATGGACTGCGACTGGCACGCCCCTTTCGCGTTTCGCGCCTCCCATTAGTTTGGTTTGGTGTCAGGTTTTTTTTACTATTTTCTTTGCCGTTTTTTCCAGGCTTTTTCCGAACTTTTCCCACATTTCCACCGCTTTTGCGCCTACTTTTCTGTGACCCATTTTTTGTAGCCTACTTTCCCGGGCATCTCATTTTTTTGTTATGTGCATTTGACCTGCCAAAGGGTCCACTAAAAAACGCACAAAAATTTGACAACTTCCCAAAAATAGAGCCCGCATGCCAAGGAAGGCAAAAGAAAAAGGACCAAAAGGATGTCATCAAAATATAAAAAGATGAAGTGGAGCCAAATTGGTGAGATGGGGGACCCTAAGAGTCTAATGCAAACATAAACAAGCTTATCGAAGAAGGGAGAGCCTGACCCCGGCGCGGAACTTGAGTAAATTGAAGGCTAATGCCGTCGTTTAACCTTAGATGGAAATTTTTATTTCTCTTTCGTGATTGCCGCTGACGAAGCGTCGGCTTTAAGAAGCACAGAGAGAAATATCGACCTTAAAAAATAATTATGCATAATTAAATGGAAAAATATATTTTGTAATATACTAAAGGCCTCAAAGATATTATTTACTTTAAAAAAATATTATATATTTAATAATAATTTATTCTTATAAATATTCATTATATTCCCTGCTCATTAGGTCAAATTTATGATCTGGAAATGGCATTTCCACCCTTATCTTCCCCTGGAACTCAATAAGCTCAAGCAGCCTCAGAGGAAAAGTGATGAAAAGGTAACAAAAGTGGTAGAAAAACCAAGGTGTGCGTCGTCTAACAAACAGTTTAAGCCTTGGCATTTAGCCAGGGCGTCAATAGAGAGACAGACAACCAGCAACGGCATCGCATTTCTCTTTCATTTGCAGTCCTTACGCACTATTGCACACACAGTGCGTTTCAAAAGTATGAGGCATCAAGTCTACAGTCGTAAAAAATATAAGGTCATAAAATACGTATAACAAAAGCTTGGCTTTTGCTGACAAGTCGGGTGTTTTGGGGAAATCCTATAAAAATAAATGCTTTTTGTTGGAAAATATATCTTTAGGAGGTTTCAAAGTTAAAATAAATGAAATTATCGTGATCCTTAGAACTTAAAATCATATTATTTAAGAGAAAGAGAATAAGTTAAAGTCCAAGCAGTTGAAGTTTATGATGAAAATTAGTCTGCAATTATTCAGCATTCTTTGCATTCTTCTTGGTTTATATTTACAATTTTAAAAGCACTTTCAGCTCTTAATAAATGATGTGAATAAATGATTAATTTCCCTTAAAGCTGCCCGAATGACAGACTTTTCTAACAACTCACTGTACAAATTGCGTGGGATTTGTGTCTGCGTGGGAAAAACAAAACGAGAAAGGAAAAACAACATCAAGGCGACTTGTAATTCACGTTGCAATTTATGCTGCGCTTTCACTTTCTGTCTGAGTTTTCCGCGCGCCTGCTTTTCCATTTCCCCCTCCAAGCATCGCCCCTCCCTCCCTGGCTAAAGTTTCCGCTGCCTCACGCTCTTCTTTGTTTACTTTTCACTTTGTAGCAGCGCCAGCAACAGCTTGACTATCACCGAGGAAACTTCCTGCTCAGACTCATCACCCGAATGTTTCCCAGTGACTGACTGCCTTTTTGGGATCCCAAGGATAATTAAAACTTCGGCATAAACTAAATATGCAAAAGTTTCAAGTGCATTAGCAAGCGAAAAATAAATATCAAGTGTATAAAAATGTAAAAGTTTAAGCCCCCAAATACACATTCATAAATGACTTTTGGCCCAACTTTCTCGGGTGCGGGAGTGTCACAAATTTTGACAATTAGAGAACATTAAAGTTTTATCGAAACTTTCTGTGTGTCAGCAGCTTAGCACACGCCCCTGATTTGTCCCCAAAACTTTTCTCTCTCTCTCTCTATATATATAAATCTGATTTTATATATAATTCTTCAAGCGGAAGTTGCAGAATGAAGAATGGGCAGGGGCTGAAAGCGCCTTTTATTTGATCAGTGTATCCATCGGAAGTTGGCAAAGAAACGCGCGAAGGAAAACCGCAAAAAATCAATGGAACATGAGTTGGAACAAAAATTTAGCGAAAAAGATAATCCCGCAACAAGGCAGGTGGTACAGGGAAAATTCCTTGAACTGAATTAAATAAAAAGGAACTCTAGGGAGAGTCTTAGGTATACATTTCCAGTTAAAAAGGTTCGTGGAATTATCTATTTTTCCTTATTTAATAAGTATCTAAAGTTTCTAAGGCGGAATGTCCTTGAAAATAATATCTAAGGCTAAGATTTTCAGTAAAGAAGACATAAGAAATTATAAACTCCGTTTAAGGACAGAATATCCTGTGAAATATTTGACTTGCAAATTTCTCAAAAAAATAAATTCATCTTTGAACTATTCTTCCCTCCAAAAACCTCTCCTTTTCTACCCCAAATATTATGTTCTCTCCTTGAAAACTTAATAGAAAGCTCTACTGTAATGGCATTTGGTGGCTGCGCCAGGATATCCTTGGACTGTCAGTGAAGGCGACGACAGCGTTCTCCACTTGCCGCAATCAGAGCGCTGACCACTTCACAGGAGGAGAGCCAGCCAGGCAGCCAGGCAGGATAACATAAGCCCGATTCAAGAACTGCGCCATTGTCCTGCAACAACCGCTCGAGGGTCTGGCCACTCGGAACCACCGGACTCGGGACTCTGTGGACATCGGCCAATGTCATTATAATTGCACTCAGGGCTTTAAGCTTCCGTCAGCTCCCTGGGAAAAAAATGACACACTTTGGCGAGAGTCAGATTTAAAAATATATATAAATTCGCGCTGACTTTGCTGCACATTTGGGTCACAACCTTGCTGTGACAACTTTGGCTTGTAATTAAAACGCGAACCAGCCGGAACACTCAGCCGGGGGAGGCTCTGGCCAATGTAAGCGGCTTAATGAGCGTCAACTAGCGGCTCCAAAGTGGTCAAGTGCTGAGCTGAGCTCTGGCCCTTTTTGTGACACCTAAAAGGGGTTAAAGAGTTGGCTAAAAATGTTCGGACTTGGACTTAAATCAGTGAAAAATGGCAAGAAAATAAAGGGTTTAAAGGTATTTAAATTATAAAATGTACTCGACATATTTACCTAGGCAATGTTAAACTGAACTCCTATATAATCTTCAAATGGGCAAGAATTAAATGTATGAATTTATAATCCCCTAATTTTCGAAATCCTTCAAAGACAAACTTTCTATGAGGACTTCAACTGCTAACCTAATTGCCACAACAAAATCTAATAAATTGTAAATTTTCTGCCCAAACTGCACAGTTTTTCCCAAATAATCCGATTAAGTGGACCCTCTACCCCCGCCAACCCAAAACTGTAAACTTTGGGAGTATGCATAATGCATGCGGCGGCCAAAAACAGTTTTATGCAAATCTCTTAAGGCCATTTACCACTTGAAATTTGCGGCATAAATGATTAATGTCAGTGGCAAAAAAGGAATGCCGCAAAAAGGGGATTTCGTCAATTTGTGAGGAATTTACTACCATACATAGTTTTGTGGGGAATTTAGTTTGCTAATAGTAAAACTATGCATCATACCAGCTTTTTCTTCATACATCGAAAAAAAATATATACAGCCCGGCAGGCGGAATGCAAATCTGTCATAAATAATTCAGGGCTTGTTTGGGGCTTAAATTATGCAGCTCTGGTTACGACTATTACTCACCTCTCCATCGTACAGGTCGGAGGCGTACAGGTGGTCAAAGGGCAACGCCGCCAGCAGGTCCAGGGCGAACCAGCCTCGGAAGTAATTGATGGCAATCTGCTTCGAATTGGAGACCACCTCGCCCTTGCGCGACACGAAGGTGGTGCGGAAGTTGAGCAGAATATCTGCAATAAAACGGCAATAAACGTAAGCGGCGAAACAATGTTTACAATGCTCCCCCAACGAGACAGATTCAATTCCCAACCTAAACCCCATCCCTCCACGGTGACGACGACGATGATGATGATGATGATGATGGGAGGGAGCTACGGGTTCCACAGGTGGCCCATAAAAGGGACACCAATTGATGTCCGATTTGTGGAGGCGAATGGGTTAAGGTCTCTCGCACGGTGGAGGATTTACTTGGAATAGTTTTTTGATGACCAATGAAATTGGAATTTAAAGTGTAGTTAGTTAGACATTAAAATACAAATGGTCTTTCAACTAAATGTGGGGTTTCTTCTTTAATAGTCCTTCTCTGCATATTTTTAAGTGGTCTTGAATCTCCCGCTTAAAATTCAAAAGCATTTCACAACAAAAGCGTATTAATACCTATTATTCTGACATATAAAAAAAGAAGGAAACAAATCCCCCAAAAGCAATCCACTCACCTACAATGAACAGTGCCTCCACAATCACATCGGAGACCATCGTCTGGCGATCGGCCTTCGCAAAGGCCGCATTGTATGGAACCATCAGCGCCACGTAAAAGGTGGCCACCAGTATGACCCAATCCCAAATGCCCTTGAACACCCCGTAGTGGGGCAGAATCAAGCGTGACTTTTTTATCGACTGTGTTTTGTATTCCGGAAACGGGGCTTCCGTTGAATGCATGAAGTTCTGCGAAATATAACGGAGGGAAAC
The DNA here is from genome assembly GCA_018152175.1 of Drosophila jambulina. Lineage (NCBI taxonomy): Eukaryota > Metazoa > Arthropoda > Insecta > Diptera > Drosophilidae > Drosophila > Drosophila jambulina. Next base: position 21,744,920 of record JAECXH010000113.1, on the reverse strand, counting down.
GAAATGAAATTAAATCAAGATCCGGTAAAAACATGAAAAGTGAATTAAATTAATTGGAACCCTTTAGAGCGATTAGTGGCCAACGTTCTCATTTTTTTCGATCATACTAATTGAAATGCTGAAAGTCAGTTGGAAATTCAGCATTTCACCTGGATTTCTATTAATGGTAAAGGTGCACGTTGGAAAATGTGTGAACTTGGGGCTTAAAAAATGAAAAAAAATATTAAAACAACTTAGTTGAAAAATCAAGTATACGTAAATCAAGTATACGTATATTACGTGTACGTAAATCAAGTATACGCATATTACGTATACGTAAATTAAGTATACGTATATTACGTATACGTAAATCACGTATACGAAGAAGAAGTACCTTGATGTTTAAACAAGTACACGCAAATTAAATGTATGTAGAATTTATAAATAAAGTAACTTTTAAGCTCTTAATTTTTAGTACTCTTTTTTTTAATATTAAAATCAAGGTATAATTTTTGATACTATTTTCTTGCTGCATCCAAACAGAGCACTTTGAAAATCGCACAGCTTCATTTTAATTCAGTTTGACGTGGGACCAGCTCATTGTTGTGGCTGCCATCATGGCCACATCCTTGCCTAGTCCATCTCAAAACCAGATTCCCCCTACTCCTCCAGGATATACTCACATTTCCCAGCTTCAACTTGGTCTTGACACCGCCCTTCTCCGGCTTGTAGTGCCCGGACAGTTGGTAGAGGACCGCTCTACTGCGTCGCCGGCCCATGTTGCAGCCGGCGGGTACGTCCAGGTTATTGCCCTCGCCGGCCTCCGCATCGCCATCGCTGGACGGCGGTCCGCCCAGGCCGGGCAGGCCGCCGAGGCCCAGCATGCCGGCATTGGAGCCAGCCCGGAACCGCGCGCCCAGCAGAGCAGCTGTAAGGGCAAAAACTTACAGAGTCGCAACAAAAAAAGCGCAAAACCAAATCGGGGAAATCAGGGACATTCGTGGTGGGGAAATGGATCGGGTTTCGGGCACGGGGTTGGAGGGGTTTTATTAGAATAGAAAGAGCACAAAGAGAAAGAACACATAGAATTGTACACATAAGACATTAATTTAAGGTTTTTTATACAATTTAAGCTGTTTTTAGTTAAGTTACAAACGAAATACATATTTTAAAACTTTTGGTTTAAAGCATAGCCAAGTGTACGTGAGTGTGTGCAGGCATTCCCCCAGTTCCCTGTCTCGACTTTTCCAACAAGTTAAATAAAGCCTTCGTCCTTAAATGCCTGGCCCTGGCTGCCTGGCTTTTGTGATTATTTTGCTGAGTTTTATTTGAGGAGCTTAGTTTTTGGGAAAGCAGTGAACAGTTCAGCTTCTCAGGCAGATGGTGTTGGTTTTGGCACATTAGTTAAACAAAGTTTTCTTGATTTTCTGAGACTTTCTGAAAAACATGCTGATTTATGTAATTTATGAGACTCGGTGCTCCCTGATATGCAGCTGCTTGTGTGTCCGAACAATTAATAATTGCCTGCTTCGATGGCTGACAAATATTTGGACAGAGTGTCTACTAAATCAGGCGAATAAACATCATAAATTCACTGGAGAGAAAGGCAAACAAAACTCGATAAGATGTAGCCACAATAGTACACTAAACTGAACTTAATTCTATTTGTTTGTGTGTATCGCCTCTAAGGGAGAGGTCCTGCTATAAATAACAATTAGCTAGATTGCTAAAAACGGACCCAAAATGAATTTGATACGTTTCCCAAAACAGCGTATACTAATTATAAGGAACAGAAAAAAATATCTAAAAAAAGGCAAGCAAAATTATGCAAATAACCTCCCTAAAGGCACTCCCACTCCCCACCCTGCTTTTCCCTATTTTCTTTTATTTCCCTTTGGGTTGAAAAGCGACAAATTCTGGTGACCAAAATATGATTTCAATTTTAAGACCCGCAAAAAGTCCAGTCAGACTTCGGTGCTGTCATATCAAAATGCCAATTAAGCCTGGCCCCGGCACCTCGCAGATCCGTAACCAAGCAACCCACAGCAAAAAAAGGTCCAAGGGAAAATTTAAAAAATATATATATATGGTACACAGTGCGTATACACTTTTTATGTTTGGCAGCACAACATAAAAAAGGTGGAATACTTTAACGAAAATATGCGAAGCTCAAAGGGGAAAAGCGTGTAAAATTCACTGACAGGCCTAATGATGTGTGAAACGATGGCCATCCTCATTATCATCATCATCATATAACTGTCACAATGCGATAACGATTATGGCGATAATTTCATTTCAAATCCACCTCATCAAAACTCGCTTTATCACGAAGAGTATTTTTGGACACTTCGCTCCCTTTCCCGCCTAATTACCTTTCCTCAACCAATTTTCCTTGAGGCTGCCTTTTGTCACAGCATTAATTTCCACTCTCCGCATCGGATCGGCACTTGAATTTTCCCCAAGCTGTGGAAATTGGTTTTGGCAAGCCTGGTTGCCTCTCGGACTTAATTTCATTCGCATAAATTAACGAAAAATTGAATCAGGGTCTCGGCCGGTGCTTTGGTTTCTCTATAGATTAATTCGATATAAACAGCATTTCACTCGGCAACTCAATGGACAGTTTAATGGAATTCATTACTGAATCCGTCGTCATGTAAACGCAAATCTGTGTGTATGGCTGTCTAACACAATTACACACAGGGACAGGAGGCAGGACATCAGGCAGGACTTTGGTGTTTTGAGCACGTGTTGCAAGTGCCATATCTACGTGCAACTTGCCACATCTGTCAGTGCATTGAGTGTGAATTGGAGAGACCCTTAATTTTGTGAATTTCTGGGATATATTGACAGAGGTATCAGGGGTTTGAGAGTTAAAAATAATTAATAATTAAACAAATTCGAATTTAAACATTTGTTAATATTGTTTACTTCTCGATGTATTTTTTAAAGAATCGAAAAGGTAATAAGCTGTTTATATCTTTACATACATATATTTAAATTAAATAAAAAACCCATCGTTCATAAATATAATTTTCCTAAACTTAAAAACCATTCCCTTTATTAAAACTCTCTTAAAAATCCAAAACATCTTTAATTTCAACATCAACTACCCAAATTCCCTACTTATTCCTCGTTTTCAACCCGTTTGCACCCTGAATTTACATCCCATCAATGCCAAAGCGATGACATCAGCTCTAAATAACTTAAAGCTTCAACGACAGGTAGTTCACAGAAGACACAAGAAGGACATTGCCAGTGCAGCAAATCCTCTCGGGACTCCTGACTGACTCTTTCTCGCTCCCTGCTGTCGGAGCTTCAAGTGGCTTCTGCAGGGCCCGTAAATCTGCAGGCCAGGCCAGGACACACGGACAAATGAATAACAATGGTAATAAAGCTGCAAATGAAAAGGTCAGAGGGGCTAAGGGTGAAGGAGATGCTGTTTTTTACTCTGCATTAGCAGAATACCCAGAATCCCCTGACTGGCGACAACACACGCGATTCGAAAGTAAAGGCCAAGTGGAAGTGCCAGGATAAGTTGCGATGCTGTCAGAATTGTTCGAGTGCTGCATCAATATTTCAGGCGACTCCTTGGGGCACAACGGCAGCTCCTTGGCAGGGGACATGCACAAACACACGTGTGCTGCCGGTGAGTCCAACTTTTTGTCTGATTAATCCAGTGAATTAGGCAGAGAGCATATTTGATGTAGCTCAACTGGAAAAGAACTCCAAACAAGCGGCAACAAAGGCCGACAGAGGCATTTCACACAGCTTAATTAAGGTAAATGTGGCTATTGAACTCTGGGGGCTTCAAGTTAGCAAAATTAATTAAACTTGTTCTTATATGAAATTGCATGCCATGAGAATGGTTTTTACTCGGGAAATATCGAAACTACTACAGGAAGTGTGAATAAATAATGTGCTCAAAGTGAATGTCAGCTAAATCAGATTAAAATTAATTGGTTTCTTAGTTTACTTGAATAAAAACAATGTCTTTATTAAATATTAAACATTAATAAACGTTCTAATAGAATGTCACAATCAACATTGAAGTTATCCCCAGATGGAACCACATAATAAAAGTAAATAAGTTAATTACTTAATTTCTTGATTTATCATACGTAAGTATGATAAATATACTTATGGTAATCATACATAGTTGAATTATGCAGAAATAATTAACATATTTAACAAATTTCCTTTAAAACAATATCCTCATATAATATTTAATATAAATTTTCCTCCCGAAATACGCATTCAAAATACATTTGATATCGAACCCAAAAAAACCAACATAAAACATTAATTTCTCCCGAAAAGGCAAAAGCACTCTGCAATTGAAAGTGCCTTCAGCTCCGACTTAACAGCCATTAACTGAAATTGCGAATACTTAATGCGATTCATTGCAATCATTATCATTATGAATTCATTCAGTTTCAGCCAGAATTCGCCATAACCGGCCGCTCTCTGCCCATCGGCCGGGAACATATAGCCACAAATCAGAGCGAAAACTGCGCGTGAGAGACGAGCTTTAAATTAACGTTGAAATATGGTTACGCATACATTCAGTTGTCAGGGACACGCGCCGGCAGGAAAGGAAGGAAACCGTGGCAAAGGAGTCAAAGGAGCGACCGCAGCCCCACCGCCGGAGCTGCTGCTGCTGCTGTTGCTTCCTTCCCAGCTTTCCATTTTCCGAGTCAGAGGGAAAACTAACCGAAAACTCGCCTGGCGACCGCGTGAAAGGCAGCAAAACTTCTGCAGAACTTTTGTGGAACTGCCAGGAGTAGAGGTGACAAGTTGACATAGCTCGAAAAATAGGTAGCAATGATAGGTCTTCCTTTTTTAAAGTGGGATCTGATCAAAGAAAGTCAATATTGGTCAAGATCTTTTAATTTATTGCTCTGAGTAATATATTCATATATATTTCTTAAGTGAACAAATATTCTTTAACAATCAAAAGACTGTTTAAATATCATTAAACTTATAATAAGCAATCAATAATATCTTAAACCAACCCTTGCCTTAATTTAATCTCTGTAAAACTGCCTTCTTTTTCGTCTCAAAATAACCATAATTTCAGCATACCCCTATTATATTCTACGAGGTATTTCTTGGACCAAATCAACCGCAGAGCTGCCGCAGACACCTTCGGTTTATGTCACAATTTTCGGGCTACCTTCCAGACTCTAACAATTCGCAATATTTGCCCATCTGAGTGGAGGGAATGCATCTGTGTGTGGGCTATGTTGTGTGGGTGCTTATTAATTTATTATTAAAGGCTTGAGTGGTTTGCGTTGGCGGGTGTTTGTGGCTTTTTGTGCTCGCTTAGGTTCTCGGCGGTTTTGGTTATATTTTTATGTTGCTGTTTTTGCTGTTAGCCAGTGCATTCTTTAAGCCACTCGGTGGCGGGCAGTGTGCGTGGGTGTCGACGGTGTATACTTACCGCTATCACATTCCTCGTTCACATTCATCTCCAGCATTTTGGTGTGCGTGATGTCCTTGTGAGAGGCCAAAAACAGGACCACATCCCGCTTCTCGTTCTTGATGGGCACGATGTCGAACAAGCACCAGAATGGAGCACCTGCAAGAGTTTTTTTTGTGGCGTTAATCAGCGGGCCAGAAAATGAATTTCGCCTGAACTGCATCTCATGGCATCGCGTATACGTATTGCGCATACGCCACGGGGTCCGCGGTCGCAGGCCTTCCAGAGTGTGTGTGTGTGCACCGCGGCAGTGAGTTTCATTTGCGGCTGCATAATTGAAACCCCATCGATGACCTCACTTTGACGGATCAACGGTTAGAATAAGACTAAATAGAAAGCAACCTATTGACCTGTTTAATCCCAATTTTTAATTAGCTGTTAAATGCTTTAAAAACGCCCACAATTTATGGCGGCGCAAAATTAATAAATAAATTGCAAGCCAACTCAATTAGACCGCAATTATTGTCCCGGCCTGCATTTTAATTATCTTCCTCTAATTATACACAGAGCCCGAGGTCAACCAGATCGAGTTCACCCCTAGTCTGCCGCAGCCAATGCATAATTAATAAAACACAGCCCCGGCGCACATACGAGAAAGGAAAACCCCCTGGGAGGGAAGGAGGGGAGAAGTAGGCCTACACTTGGAGATTTAAGTGGGTTTTAAACAGGGAGAGTAGGTAATTAAAATGTTATATAGAAATTGGCTAACTAATATGATTATTTAATAATGAAAATGCTTGATTTCTTATTATGAACGAAGTTTCAATTATAAAATACAAGTTATCAAATAATTAGCGTATTTTTGTATCTATTTAGTGGAAAAAGCTTTTCTCATCCCTCATATATACTATATACCTTTTCCAGTGTAGCTCCTCTTTCTCCCCTTCCCGGTTAGTTAAAAGTTTTAAACGCTCCGCTAATTAGAAAACTTACACTCAAAGTTGATGGATCTATCCATCCTGGGCTTTATCTCGGCGCCGGGCTTTGTCTTGATTAATCGTGACCTCATTAGGACTACAAAATACCGCGGCCTGGACGTGCGAAAATGTTAAGAGCAAGCAATTTATTGTGCGCCGCCCAGCATGTCAACGAGCGACAGCAACGAGGGGGAAGGACGGCATAAGGACTCGATGGGGTCCTGGGAGACTCAAACCGCAGGAAACTATGTTGTTCGAGACTGCCGCAGGAGCAGCAGTTCCCCGTCGCCAGTGAGTGACTTTCCCTCGATCTTTCGAATTATAAGTCAATGGCAAACTGAGCTGGCAGGTGGTTGGTTGGCTGACTGGATTTTCCCTGCGGTTGCCACCACAATTGATGGCCAAGTTTTCACTTTGAGACCGTAGTTGTCATGGCTTTTGTTATGGGCTTGTAGAAGGACAATAATACATCCTTTATTCTTGCAAAAATTTCTCTTGAACAGAAGGACAATGGCAGAGGTGCAGCCCACATGACTTTGTGGGATTATCAAGAAATTAAAAGCTGAACAAAAGCTGAAAATAAGCAGAGCTTTGCTCTGTCAATTAGTGTCGGACATGGAAGGTTGGGGCTTGAATTACCAGAAAATGGAGTCGAAAAGGAGATTTTAGTTGCTTGAAGTTGAATTTTGATCAGAATTTTGGGGTATAAAAAGGGTTTTTGTGTTGGCTTTGGGAACTCCATGTTAGCTTTAATTAATGCTTGAATTTTCTATACTTTTTCTGCTCAACTCTCAAAAAACAAGAGTAAAGGGAAGACTATAGAAAGAAATCAATAAAACTGACTAGTCCAATTGTTTTGTCTGCCAGCTTTTAAGTGTCCTAGTTTAATCTCTTCCAATTTTCTCACATAGACTTACCTATCCTGAGACATATTTTCACTTATCTGAGCCCTTGTTTATCAAGATTTTCCTAGTTTCACAAGGCTCGACCTTTCTGGCAGCCACTTAAACTTTCACGGTTCCAACCACAGAGACCCCAAGAAAGCAAAATAATTTCCTCTCTAGCTGGCGTCCGCCATTCGCCGCTTCATCTTCATTTGAAAATTTTTAATTAAAAAGAAAATACGGGCCAGAAACAATTTTCGCCGCATTCTCCGGTGAATCGTGCCGGGGCAAGGAGTAATTTTTTGTTGGGGGGAGCCTTACTCACCTTCCTTCTTGTAGAAAATAACCTCCAGCTTCAGTTCCATTTTGGCGGAGAGACTTTTCTCAATTTGCTGCTTGTGCTCCTCCTTCGTATCCGGTCCGTAGAGGAAATGACATGAGCAGCCTGCTTTCAGGGGGAGGGTTGCCAGGCAGGACAATTGAATGAAATTGCACGATAAACACAATACATTGAAATGAGTATTCAAGTGTTAAATAAGTTGGGCGTCTGTCCGCAGTCCTTACCCTTTTGCATAATTTGCGCGCGTGAATATCCTGTCAAATCCACGAACCCATCCGAGCAATAAACAATTGGATTGCCATTTGCCTGCGCATTGCCGAGCACAAAGTTCGAGTCTGAAAATTGAGAAGAAAAGCTGGATGAGAACGGGGCGGTGGGGGAAAACAAAACAACAAAAGGTCGCGGGGAAACTCGAAATGGAAATGGTTGAACGGATGGGTGATGCTGAAGGATGATGTTCAGCTGCTTTTCATTTGGCATGAAATATTGTCCCGGCAAACAACGGTAATAAGACAAGTCCTGCTGTGTGTCCTTTTCACGGAAAAGCGAGACTGACGTCCCCAGCTCGGCTGTCGCCTTAAAATGCACATTCTCCAATATTTGCCGGGGAAATGCCTCACATTTTCAAAGCACTTTGGAATTAAATATATATTTCCCATGGACCCTGGACCCTATTTGAATTAAAGAACAAACTGCTTTAAGGAGATGTAGTTGGGCATTCACTTTGTTAGTTCTTTCAAGAAGTAACTTTTAAATAATTATTTTTCATTAAAGTACTACTATTTCATGCACCTCTGTAACTACTCGAACCCCGCTCAAATCCTATATATAATAAAAACCCTTCAAAATTAAATTAAATTAAAATTTTCTCATATGAATAGAATTAACTTCTCAACTTTATTGGGTCCACTTTTTCCCATAAAATATGTTTCTGGGCGAACAACAATGTTGTTATTATTTGTTGAACCTCCACTTTTTATGGCTTTGCCATTTGCACTTGACCTTCAAGTCTGGGACTTGCTGGCAAAAAAAGTATATATATTTTATTGTTTGTGCAAGAACACACACACTCACAAGCACATAAATAAACCAAGAAAAAATCTGAACAGCATTTAATTAAATTTTCTGGAACCGAACTCGCTGCAGGAAATGAAATTCCTTCTGTGCCATTTGGCCAGTTTCACATAGGATTTCATTTTTTTGGCTTTGCTCCTGGGAACGGAAATCCAGCTAAAGGGTAGCAGTAGCTCCCTGAATTTATTTATAACCTTTCGAAGAAGCACAATTCAATGAGAGTGAACTGCTCACAGCACGTTTTTCCCTTACATACCTTGTGCCATTGCCATGACCGTTGCAATTTCATAAATAGAAATTTACCCAGGACTCGCAGGCCCTCGTCCCCGTTTGAATCCCTTTATGGCTCGAAGCGCTGTGAATAGAGCCAGAAAGGGATCGTAATTGCCGACACAATGGACAGATTAGGATGTTCTATATGAGCATATATATGGAAAGTGGGGAGCGAACCGGATGTGGATGCAACAAATTGAATTGAGAGACAAGCCAGCCTGAATGGCAGCTCGAAATGAAAACTCGTGTGGGGCACACAATCCGAGGAGGAGCTGGTACGTGTGTGTGTTCTGCAACAATATCAACAAGTCACAGATATGTTCTAGAAAATGAAAAGTAACTGCAATAATAATCCCATTTATTAGCAATCAAGGCCATTTTGTTGCTGGCAGCAGCAACTCTGGAAAAGTGCCAGCAAATTGTTTACAATCATCCATCCATCCAGCTAATTGACGTCGCCACAAGCAACTGCAAATTGATTGTTAAATACTTTATTTTGCTGCCACCGCAATAACCAGTGAATTAAAAGTAAATTTCCTTAATGTATTGCATCAATAAAAACTTCGGGGAGAATTTCTCTGCGGTCGCATTAAGAGCAAAGTGCACGCGTGGGAAAAAGCGAAATAAGTTGTTCTAATTAGTTTAAAAGTTGTTTAAAAGTACAATAAATTAAGTTTTAAAATACAAATAAATATATGCGTATGTGTGTGTATCTAAAAAATATATTACTTATAAAAATTCTAGTAAACTCCTATTTATAATTCAAAGCTAAAAAATCAAAATCCATCCCTGGCACATCCTTGGACATGTTTTACAGCATGTAAGTGCTAAGACACTTGTACACTATTTCCGTTGTTAAAACTACACACCTATTAAACACAAAATTAAGTGTGAAATAGTGTAAAATGAAGCATACACTTTCTGTTTTAATATTTGTCATACATCCCTGAACATAATACTTATTTACGGAACAATTTTGACAGCCGGCGGCTAAATCACTTGCAGGCTGCTCTTTGTTTGAGTTATTTGCCAGGCTGCCGGCGACAGGGACATTCCCCTACATCCCCATCCTCACCCACATCCTTACGCTCAGCTGACTGACTCCGGCTCATTTAATATGCTCCCTTTATTATTTATGCCTCGTAAAACCTTTTTAATCCCCCGACTGCCGACTGCTGAGCATTTCATTTCGTGTTCCGAGTTTGTGACAACTCGTAAAGACAATTATCGCTCCCTATGTCTGACTGTGAGCGAAATAAAACAATTAATTTATATGATGTGGGGGGAAGTGACAAGTCAGCACGTGTGTGAATTGTCCTGTCAACGGAAGCGAGTCGAGTCGAGCTGGGGGATTTCCCCCAAATCAATCGATTGGGGAAATCTACTCAAAATCTCACTAACTGCAAACTTAAAAATGAAATTTCATATTTTTAATGCTTTCTCCCTTCATTACCCTTGGGTGCGAGGGAAAAAGCATAAGGAAAATACCTTGGCAGCCAAACAAGGCGCAGTTTAATTTACTGTAAAGCATTCTCTTCTTTTTTTCTTCCTGCTCCCAAAGGAATATATACATACATTACTTTTTAAGGTTTCCACGAGTCTGAGTCTTTGCTTTTGTGTATCGCGTGTACGCACAGCGGCACATAGTTTTAATTTCCCAGCGCGAAAAAGCTGTTTTTTGCATGCTTTTTTGCCAGATTTTCAATATGGATAAGTCCTGTCACATATATACTATGCTATGTGCATATAGAACAACAATTCGTGACCGACTGGCTGCTGTCCCCATGCGCGAGCACTTAACAAACACGTCTCTCCCTGAGTCCCGGTCCCTGGTGTCCCAAATCTGGGAGAAAGCCACTGGGAAAAATTCTTTAAAATTTGTTAAGCCTTCGTTTATTTCATTTTTTATAAAAAAATTTTTAATAAAAATTAAAAATTAAAATTAGAGCAGGAAAAAAATATTTTTTATGAAAAAAACTCATTTTAAACATTATTAATCACTGTAAAAACTATTAAGAATAAAGTCTATCAGCAAAAGGATACTCATGAGTACACATGATGAGCATCTTCATATCCTTCGTATTATCTCCGGAAAGTTAGCTTTCTCAGTGCAACTCTAAAAAAAGAAAGAGCGACCCGGATGTGAATACCCGGAAATCTCTTATGCGTACTTTTTTACGAGTTGATGCCGGCATTTTGGCTTATGCAAGCTCCATTTCCCATCGACGATCTCAATAAAAAAGTGTCATAAATATTACATTACAAAAAGTCATATAAAAAACCGGTTGACTTGGACTCGGTCTGAGGGGATACGACAGGGGAATCGCTTAGCACTGGCATCGGGAGCTTAGCATTAGCATTCAACTTACGCGTGCCATCGAACCGCGTGGCGATTGTGTCCAGGAATGTGTTCTGGGGCGCTAGCAGCCCCTTGCGGGCTGGCATGGGAATGGTGGGGCCGGTGCGCCGCTTCAAGCGCTCCTTGGGGCGTGGCAATCCTGCAAATATATATGAAGGAGACAAACAGGCGATAAAGACACACGTTTTATGGAGAAATATTTTTAAGCCGTTAAGAACCCACAAATCGAAAAGAAGGGTGAACTTAAAAGTTATAAATTTTAGCTTAAAGTGATTACTAAAATTTAAAAATATATATATTCTCTTAAATATATAAACAATTTGTACATATGTCAGAGTCAAGAAATCTAACAGAAAACTAGTTTCCACATTCGCTGCTTTAATTAAAAGTGAGTTCCATTAGCAGAATATAGTTTAAACATCATAAAAAAAATCCAACTTAACCTATTTTACTAAATATAATTTAGTTTCCCGTTGTGTATTGTATATATATTGTTTATGTTTTCACTCAAAACCAAACGAACTTTCCCCGTATTTATTTTAATTGACTTTCTCGCGATATATACCCCTGGCATTGTATGCTCTTCGATGGGCTTCCATTTGTTTTTATTTATTTTGTTTTCTCTTTTTTTATAGCCTACAGCACATTGATATGAAAATATTTGTGCCGCCAAACACTTTTTCATTCAACTAACTGGAACAATGGGAGCCGAGAACTTAAATGGAAAACATTTCGAAACCATTTAGCGCGGAGGCGAGACGACGAACAACTGTTTTTCCCATATTGGTCACTTTTTCTGCTTGTTTTTTGTGCCACAGGTGCGGCTCGCGTTAATTTGCAGCCAAAAGGCAGGGGAAAATGGCAACAAAATAACCGCAAACCGCAACACGGTGACAGCTGTTGGGGTTTTTTATGAGCCAAAAGCCAAATTCTGATAACGGCTCAACGCCAACGGGGGCGCTGGGTTGACATTAGAAAAATGCTGAGATTAGTTCAGGCAAGAAAAGCAGAGAGAGGGTGTTTAAATTAAATTAATAAGTTATACTGGTGTAAATATATAATAAATCATTTAAAAAGGCGCCTAAAAAAAATGCTGAATAAAATATATAAAATCCTTTCATAAATTAAACAAATCCCATTAAATAATTTAAAATTGATTTTAAAACTTCACAGAAAGTACCACATATCCCTACCCTCCTCTGGTATAGTATATATAACCACTAAATCCCACTCCCTCATCGCCTGAATCACCCTAACACTTCATTAGCTTCTAATTCCAGGCCTCCTGATAACGTGTCCGAAATGCCGATAAAATTAACCCACACATGGCAGCCCGCAGCCCTATGGTCGAAGGGAATTTGGTTAGCTATGCGATGCAATTTTGATTAATATGCCATTACACAGGTCGGGCCTCCTATAAATGCAGAAAATGCAGGAAAACCACTTGGCTTTCCAATCCCAGAGACAAGGGGTAAGCGTCTCTGTGCAGGATTGTACCGCAAAATTTTCATTTCCAACATTTCCGGAGACCAGCAGGTGGCAGATGGCATATATAGCATATGTATAGCAGATGATTTCTCGCATCTGGTAAACCCCGGAGATATGTATGTGTGCGGCTTACACACATACGCACACGCAAACATGCGGCGGCAGCAACGGCGATGGCATTTGCAACTGTTTGGGTGCGTACGTGTGTGCAATTTCCGTTTCCGCCTTATTCCACATGATTAGGCTGATGATACTTGGATTTTTTCCCTTTACTAAAAGAGAGAGTCAAGAGATTTCCTCAGGTAGAAAAGGAAATTTTGTGTTTTTTTTCCTGCCAAAGTTAGGTTCTGGCATGGATATTTCTGAATGGAATAACACTAGGCCACAAGGTTAAGAGGTGTTGTGGGGCTAAATGCAAAGGTTGACTTTTAAAAAAGAGGTTGTGTCATGTTTTATAGGTTAAAAAATATATAAATTATTATTGATACCCTTGACCTCTGTGATTATTTTAAAATTATAAATATATTGTTATTCAGCACAAAATAATATATTATTGTTTAAGAGGCACCACATATTTTTCAAGGTTCCATATTCTTGTCTTGTAGTGTAATCAATGCTTATGTTGGTTGCAGCTCCAAAATCGAACCTCAAAGCGAATTCCCAATTTCAAAAATGTGCAAAGCTTTTTTATTCAGCTAACAAGTATGCAGCAGAAATGGCAAAAACAACCTTGCATATATTTTGCATTCAGCAAAAATAAATAAACAGCCTTTCACGCACACTAAAAGCAAAAACAAGTATTTTTTTTATTAATTTGTAAAATAGATAGCCTTGTTTTAGCCTTGTTTTTGTAAGGTATTTAGTGGGAATTTTTGTTAGGAATTAAAATATATGTATAAGTAAGTTTTCTCTAAACAACGCATTCACATAATTGCGAATATAAATAGTGCAACTTTTAATTAATTCCGGCAAAGTTTCATATTAGAGATATTAATTTCTAAGAAATTGTAATTAGGACTCTAATTAAATTCTATTTATAAGAAACTTCAAGCCTGCCTCCATGCAAAGTTACTTGGAAATTGTAAAAGTAGTTTTAGGGCTCAAAAATAACTTAACAAAGCACAAAATTCAACCTAATCATATATTTTTCGTCTGAAATTAAGCTAATCAATAGAGCCTCCTGGAAACCTTTCTTAGAAAAGCCTAATTCCTTTTCAAAGGAAATCCTTGTTATCGCCTCTAAGCAGCCATGTCCCAAACGAAAAGGTTTGAGCAACGAACCAACCTCCTTGCCGATATGTGATTGGGCGTTTTTAGCTAAAAAAGGAAATTATCTTTAAAGAAGATTAACATGAGAAAATAAATACGAACCCCCTGCGGGGATGTGAGATATGACCAGCATCTGGGAAATTCCCGCACGCCGAAAGGTCCGGCGTTCATTTAAGCAAAATTGGCTTATTCGGAAGCGCTGCTACCTAATAACCACGTTAAGGCGAAATCGCCTTGTAAGAGGTCGAAACGAGTTTGGAATTTTTAATTCTGCCCGCCGCATGTGGCGTTCTTTTTTCTCTTCTTCTCTGGGGTTTTGGAGTTGGCAGGCAACCGAAAAAGCGGCACGTGCCCCCATAAAAAAGCCAGGCGAGGACAGCCGGGGGTTGCCGGGGCAACGGCGGGAAACTCGAATAACGAAAATATGCTGGACAAGAGCACTTCGGCGGGGTGCTGACCAATGGGAGGCAAAGGCAAATGGAAACCAGGGAGCAAACTCAATTGCCGCAATTTTATTCATCCCATTATCCACCTGCACACATGATTTACACGGGGAAAAAGGGAAATTATTACAATAAAATGAAAGCATTTCCCAAAAAAACAAAGTTAGAAACAAAGTGTAATCCATTTTTAATTTAAGCAATATTTAGTTTCTTTTTAATTCACTTCACGGCATAAATATTCTTAAATTCAAAAGGTTATCTCTTTTTTTTCTTTCCATGTACGATCCCAATCACTCATCGCCATGGCCCTTTTTGTGCGTCCTCCGTTGCTGCACCTTGCTCTGGATGAACCCTCGGATCACCTTCTGGTGGTTCACCACGAAGTCGAACCAGAGATTCATGTCCGACTCAAAGTTAAAGGCCGGCATGGCGGCCATATCCGCGCGGAAGCCGCGCACATAATAAGGCACATCCTTGGGCCAAGGACAACGCTTGGGAACATTGCTGAAGCGATCCATGTGCTTGCGTCCCAGTTGGATAAAGGCTATCTGGTTCTTATTCGAGAGCAGGCTGCAGCCATCGATGCCGGAGAGATTGAACAGGGTGAAGTCATCGCCCAACCTCCTGGGCAGGACAATCCGCATATTTACAAAGAACTTGGCCACGGGCTTCTGGAACTGCAACTCAATGTTGAAGGAGGGTCTCTTGACACTCCTGCTCAGGCCACACTTCAGATGGGACAACATCTCCTCGGGATCTTCGCTGTAGCAAGTGCAGTTCGTGAAAACCATGTCAAAGTTGGCCTACAATAGAACACTTTAATAGCCACAAAGCTTTAATGTTAAATTTTAAACTTAACAAATATGTACCTTGGCTTGGACAAAATGAATACCGAAAATAATGAACACAATTATCATACAGAATTTGCGATACATTATGTTGAAAGCAGCTCGTGCGAAGTGGGATTAAAATTATATTATTTGCCATGGTTAATTGCGAGCTGCTCACTTGAACAGAGTATAATCCATTTGACTAATTACTCTCATTTATAATTAGTAATGTTTTTTTGTTGAGAGCGTTAATTGTCAAGGTGATTACGGGAATTATTAATGATCCGATTATGAGAGTAGGTGTTCTTTAAGTGATTTCAACTGAAGGTGGCCTGCATTTGAAGTAAGCATTTTCTCCAAGAGCTAAAATATTCATGCAGCTCGTTAGATATGCAAACCACATTTTCCGTTGCTCATAATGCATTTCCAGTCCCTTGTTTACAATAAAACAATCAAATGAGCTCGGTTCAGCCCAATAAACGCATCGATTTGTCTGGTTTTAAGTCGTCTGCCTCTCCATCATGGCAATAATTATTATTATGCCATCATTAGTCACGCATCGACTGTTTACTATACCGAAATGTCGATGCATTTGGGCATTAATTCCAGTTGGATTGCATAATTGAGGCCACCGGTATACACACCTGCCTTGCGGATGGAGTTGAAACCCAAGATCTCGAAATTGTGCGTAGTGGCAGCCATTGTCTGTATTTTCCCTAATTGGAAATTAAAGGCAGAGGCCAAGGTGTGTATACGTGATGTACTTATGGGTAAAATATGTAGGTTGTAAGTTTTGAATTATTACAGAACAATTTCGAGCTGCAAACGGATAATTTTACCTGCAGCAGCGAGGATGCAGAGTACAAAATTATAAGGGAATATCGCTGTGGCTTGAATAAGAACTCGAAACGACGTAGCTGGAACATGGAATTTAAGCTGGCCCAGCCTGTAAACGAGCATGATTTTTCCATGAAAATCGTCCTGCCAAGAGCGAGTCCCCTGAAGGACTTTGTCCTGCTCGACCTCACCACCGATGGCTGCCAGCTGCTGGCCAATCGCAATCAGGTTCCACTCATGCGTTTGGGCCGCAACATAATGGATCGTTTTAGTAACTTCCCCAAGCAGTGTCCCTTCAAGGCCAATATTTCTTACTATATCAGGGGTTTTCGTTTGGATCTGAATAACCTGCCTGCTGTGGAGATGGAGACTCCGGTTCACATTGAGTTCAGGTATCACAGCAAGCAGTTGGCACTCAGGTGGATCACCGGTTACCTGGTGGCAAGGGTTCAGCGGTTGAGCGAGAAAAAGCGACCCAAGTAGCTGACTTTAAAGCCGATATTTAAATTACCTTGACAACGCCTTTCCTTTTAATTTTTAAATATTAATATTGAACAGCTTATAGTTTCCAGCTTCCTTAACTACATATTCCCTACAAATTATAATCATTAGTATTTTTTTGCTTGGCTCAAAGTAATGGCTACATTTCAAGGCATAAGACTCCTGTCCTAAATAATAGTACCCTCTTCAAGGGCTTAATAAATAAATGTGCGTATGACAAATCAGCGGAGGTGAGCATATGGCCACTGAGTTAATATAGCAGAAAATCACCCGCCGCCACCTGTCTGTATGTTCCTTGTCTCACTCGCAGCCTCTCACGCCTGTCGCCTCGCTTCGTCCCCTTCTCAGCCCCCTTTTTTGCCCCGACAGTTCAACCAGATGATGTTGCTCCTCCTGAGCGAAGGTTGGAATCCTGCAAATGTAACTGTTGCCACCGCCCCCTGCCTTCACGGCAATTCTTTCCATGTCATTCCACAAATGTTGTTCAATTACCTGCGCCCAGACAGAGACAGACAGTTGAAGGAAGGGACAGGGAAAAAAGCGATGGAAATGCAGGGAGAAAAATTATTTAATTTGTTTAAAATATATTATGGGATATTTAGAATATTTTACAGTTTACAGTATATTACAGTTCACTTCCCTTTCAATACTGATTTAAAATTTTGTAGACAACAAAACAAACCATCATTCATTCCCACAGATACTTAATTATAGTTATTTTCATGAGGCACTTCCATGGAATATTTTTATAAATAAAGCTCTTGAAAGAAACTAATATTTTCTCTCTCTGCAGACATAGAAACATTGTGGCAGCAACTGGTTGAAAGCGTACGTCCGCCTGTGTTTTTGAGCTTGTTTCGAATGGCATTTGGCGCGACACAAGCTGAACCACCTGCCACAATTTGGCATTTGACAGATGACGAGGCGGTGGGGCAACTAATAACCAACACACACACACTGGTATACCATCGCAAAAAGAGCGAAATGAAGTGAGAAATGTGACAATGTCGTCAGTTTGATGATTTGTTACAGTTACCAACTGGAACTGTAACTGGAACTGGAGCAGAAAGGACTTCCGACAGGGCCATGTGTCGTCAGTGCAGTTTTCCAAGGGGAAGAAAGCCCAATCTTTCTGTGTCTTTCTATCAAGATTTGTCAGAAACGTAGAAAATGATGTGTCAGGGCAATTGGTTTGGGGGGTTGGAAAGTTATTAATTTAAAGGAAAATACAATAAGGGATATACTTAACATACCTAATGCCATAGAAACACAACTCCGTTTCCAGCTTCCTGTTACAACCTTCCCTTTTCAACCCAACTTTCCCTTTCATTTTCACTTTCCTTTCCTGTTCCTAAATTATTTTTTCTGTTTTCCTTAAGCTTTCCTCTTTTTCCCCTCTTTTCATCAGCTGTGCAGGAATGAATTTTAATTAGATGTCAGGGATTTGCAAGGCAGTGTGTGTAAGTGAGTGAGTGAGGGTATGTGTCTCATTACAATGAAGTTTAGTAAAGTCGCCTGTCACTCGACTTGATGGCCAAACTAGAGCTGTTTGCTGCCAACATCGATCCTGGCCAAGAGAACCCTTCTCTGCTGCTGCCTTGCTGGCTGTTCCCAAACCAATTAGGGCCAACTGTTAATTGGCCGAGTTGCCGCTGTCATCTGTCTTCGGGCCGGGCCCAAAGTTAATTTATGAAACTTCCATCGTCATCACACCACGCCCACAAAGTGTCACACAATATGTGCATTCTTCTGATTAGAAACATTTCCCACAAACACAGAACAAAAGAAAACCAATCAAGTAGGCAAAGAATGGAAATTGGAATCTTTAACAAATTGGCCAGTTTGTAACAGTAATTCTATGTTAGTTTGCAGAATAAATTGTGGCATAAATTCAATATTTGATTGGAGAATAAATGACAAGCAGACACGGCTAAGATCAAGTATTTGTAATAAATGAAGTTCAAAGAGCCGAGGAAAATGTCATGGTGTCTACTAGAAAAACAATTAAAAACAATGTTGTTAGAGCTCTTGGGGAAAGGGAAAAGGATAATTGTAGAGGAAGTTTTAATGGCTGCAAAGGAAAAGAGGAGTGTAAAATACAAGGTAGAAACGCAAGTGTTTGGACCATAAAAATAAGTGCCTTTTGCATATGTAAAAATAATAACAATAAGAAAGTAATTAAGTTGGTCATCAGGTGTGAATAAGATGCTGTTAATCTAAATGGAAAAGAGTGGGGGAAAACAAGGGAAAGTCAGAGAAATTAGCAAAAGTTTAAGAATTAAATAAAAAGATGTAAATAAAATATAATGAAACAACAAATAAAAATGAATAAAATGGTAATTAAAACAAGTGTTGAACTTCCTTCCCTGTACCCTGTAATTAAAGTAAAGTAAATGACATAATAAGCTCAAGAAATATCATGAGTTAAAGCGTAAAGAATGTCCATAAAGACCTGACTGACATAAAACCCATTAAATCCCACTTTTCTCATAAAAAAAATAAAAAGAACAATACCCATGAACTTTCAAGGATAAGGGATAAGGTAACCCTTTCCCCCTGCGCTGTTTTCACAAAACACTACACCCTTCCTCACCCACTTAACTGGCTGATAAGTTGCCAACAGATTAGAGCCATGAAATTTTAATCAGTTTCGTGCCCAAGTGGGCAAACAATTGAAAGCGAGTGGCGGTTACCTCAAAATTTTGATAGGAGCGCTGTGTGTGCCGCAAATTCCTGCGGTTAAGCCGCAACTAATGAATAGTTTAGGGCTGGTGTTGGTGTTTTTTATTTTTGTTTTTTCTTTGCCGCAAAGTGCTTAAGCCGAAATCTAAAATATTAAGTTGGGATCGGCTGGGCATAGTCAGTGGGTAATTAACACAGCAGCCAGAAGCCATTTTATGGCTCAGATGCCATACGGGAAAAGAGTTCAGCGCCTTTTACAAAGTTGCTTGGTTTTTAAGACTTGTTTGTAAAAGTTTTTTGTGGGGGTTAAGCCAGTGTTTCTTTTTCCGCGGTTAAAGCAAACTTTTTAGGGGCAGAAAACCACCGGCTTTAATTTGATTCACACAAATTAAAGCCTGTGTGTGGAAGAGAGTCTGCACACACTTTACACATTTTACACTTTATAATTAATTAAGGCAAGTTTGTCTTTTTGGGCCAAGAAGAATCAGGAGCACATTTACCAGGGCTGCTGCCATAGAATATTCAATGAAAAATGACATTGCTGGGATAAATATTTGCGCAAGAGCAAGCGTAAAGTCAAGTAGTTACTGTGGGGGAAAGTCGACTGGGAATTGCTCTTTAACATCTGATATAATATTCATTTTATACAAAGAAGAAGTGTAGAAATTGTTAAATAACTTGAATTAGTATTAGTTGTATAAATCATGTTATTAATATTAAAAGAAACGAATTTATTTCTTAATATTCTTGAATAAACTGTTACGGTTTCTCAAACAGAAAATCGACTTATCGTTGATGATATTCCCTTATTTTCTGCTATTCTTTCTGATTTTTTAAATACTCTGAAAATAAAATTAAACCCATCATGAAAGGACTCATTTTTTTAGAGTATTGTTTTGCTTGTTGTGTTGCCCCAACTTGACTCTAAAAAGTCATTTTCATGTTGTTATGTCCAAAGTGCAGAAATTGTGAAAATTCATCTTTTCAATTTCCCCCTCAAACCTCCATCCCAGCACTCGCATTTCTATGAAAATTCTGCTCTTCCTCCTCGGACCAACTTTGCTGTCAATTTCACAGATTAATGCGCACACATTTCAACGCCAAAGTCGGCAGCCGAACATTTATTATTGACAATGGCCAAAAAGTTTTGGTTTCCGCTTTCTCTGTCTCGGAAAAACATCTCCTTCTGGACTGGACGACAAAAATTGATTTACAGTATAGATATTTTAATCATCAAAGCTCTCGGCAGTTCTAAGTTCTTAGTTACATGCTTTTTGCCTTCCCGAAATCTAATTTATGGGCCACGTCGACGGAGGGAGATGTACAATTTATGGCAATCGAGGAGCATGTCCTGTGGCAGCCTGTTGACTAAACGAAAGTTTTCGTTGTTATTTCTACGAGCATAAGAAGCTTTTCCTTTTGGATCGTCCTTGGGGCTGTTTACTTCCAGGAGTTGTATTTCGCAAAAAGGCTTCCCTCGAACGCGATGGTAAAGTTTTGGAAATTGAATTCAAAGAAGCCATAGAAGGTAGTAATGAGTTGGCAGAACTTTAAAATAATTGATTGGAAATTGGGAGGTATTGGTAAACGGTATTTAAAAGAGTTAAAAATGCTTATAATTAATAAATTAATTAATATTTAGTAACTCAGAATGCATTTATAATTCAGTAAACCAATTTAATTATTAAATTAATAACTTAATTAATTAACCAATTGAATTATTAAATTAACTCTTTATATTGCTGACTAATAAATGCATTCTGAGGCATTCTTCAAGACCGCAAAAAAGTAAAACAACTATTTTGTTTAATAAAAACTCTCACTATTCTTATCACTTTGTGGTTTCAAATTTCTCTCTCTCTCCCGTATATTTTTTCAAGCCTTATCTTCTCCACCACTTCAACCACTTGTTTTATCTCAGGAAAAAGGCTCGACTCTTGCAGTTTGTGGTTTTAATATAATTTAAATATTATTCTCAGTAATTTCTGGCTATAAATACCCAACATTTGCCTTACAAAATCACACTTCTAAAACAACCTTTGAGTAGCAAAGTTCCCAGCGAAACCATGACCAATACGGATCTGAAAGCCTTGGAGCTGCTGTTCCAGCGTCCCCTGGAGCCGGTTTTCACCACCCGGGACTCTGGCAAGACTGTGTTGGAACTGCCCGATAGCTTCTACACGGATCGGTATCGCAATGATACCGAGACGGTGGGCAATCGTTTCTCCAAGGATGTCGACCTGAAGATTCCAGTCCAGGAGCTGGCCAACATTCCCAACTTGGACTTCACCAAGAAACTGGGTCCAAAGCACCAGTTTTCGCTGTTTAATGATCGTCATCGGGAGATTGCCAGTCAGCTGATTACTCTTTTCATGGGAGCCCCCAATCTAAGGCAGTTTGTGTCGCTCTCTGTTTACACCAAGTAAGTTTGATTGAAATATAAAATGTCTCCCTTAGCTCCTGGAGAAAGGCTTTTAAGTGTGTAAACTACTGCTTCCTTTCAGGGATCGAGTGAACCCAGTGCTGTTCCAGTACGCCTATGCCGTGGCCATTGCCCATCGTCCGGATACACGTGAGGTGCCCATCACCAACATCTCCCAGGTCTTTCCCAGCAACTTTGTAGAGCCCTCTGTCTTTCGGGTGAGTCTTTATGCCCTATAATATTTTTGATCCAAGCTAAGCTCAGGACCTAGGGTCCTGCCTTAAGGACTTTCTCAATTTCCATAACTTCACATAAAAATGTAAACCTTTCTGCATACCAGGATGCCCGTCAGGAGGCCTCTGTGATTGGAGACAGCGGTGAGCGTGTCCATGTGGATATTCCTCGCAACTACACAGCCTCAGATCGCGAGGATGAGCAGCGTTTGGCCTACTTCCGCGAGGATATTGGCGTCAATAGCCACCATTGGCACTGGCACTTGGTCTACCCCACCACTGGACCCATGGAGGTGGTGAACAAGGATCGTCGTGGCGAGCTCTTCTACTACATGCACCACCAGATCCTGGCCCGCTACAACGTGGAGCGTTTCTGCAATAACCTGAAGCGGGTCCAGCCGCTGAACAATCTGCGCGTGGAGATTCCAGAGGGCTACTTCCCCAAGATCCTTTCCAGCGTTAACAATCGCACCTATCCCGCTCGTGTGTCGAACCAGCTGCTCCGGGATGTGGACCGTGAGGATGCCAACATTGAAATCTCCGAGGTGGAACGCTGGCGCGATCGTGTCCTAGCGGCCATCGATCAGGGCTATGTCGAGGATGTGAGTTCTTAGAGCATTCTGGGAATTGTGGGAATTTTCCTATATTTTTATACAATTTACCCGCTTTTCGTAGGCCTCTGGCAACCGCACTCAGCTGGACGATGTCCGTGGCATTGATATTCTGGGCAACATGATCGAAGCCTCGCCGGTTCTCTCCATCAATAGCAACTTCTATGGCAACCTGCACAACCAAGGACACAACATCATCTCCTTTGCCCACGATCCCGATGCCAGGCACTTGGAGGAATTCGGCGTTATGGGTGATGTGACCACGGCCATGAGGGATCCCGTCTTCTACAGGTGGCACGGATTCATCGACTCGGTGTTCAACAAGTTCAAGGCCCGCCTGGACCCGTACAATGCCTCTCAACTGAACTTTGATGGCGTGACTGTGGACTACATTGAGGCCAAGATTGGCAAGTCCAATACCAAGGCCAATACCTTGCTGACCTACTGGCAGAAGTCCAGTGCTGATTTGGCAGCTGGTCTGGACTTTGGTCCTTCGGCCGATGGCAACATCTTTGCTTCGTTCACGCACTTGCAGAATGCTCCCTTTACTTATACCTTCAATGTGACCAATAATGGGGCCAAGAGGACGGGAACCTGCCGCATCTTCATCTGCCCCAAGGTGGATGAGCGCAATCAGCCTTTGAGGCTGGAGGATCAGCGACTGCTGGCCATTGAAATGGACAAGTTTACAGTGGATTGTAAGCTTATTTTTCTCCCGTACTTAAAGCTTTAACCATTAATTTTAATTAACTAATTCCCAGTGGTTCCTGGCGTGAACACCATTCGCCGCCAGTCAACGGAGTCCTCGGTGGCCATTCCCTTCGAGCGCTCCTTCCGCCCGGTGGGCGCTGACTATCAGCCCAAGGCCGCCGATGAGCTGGCCCGGTTCCGCTTCTGCGGCTGTGGCTGGCCGCAGCATCTCCTGCTGCCCAAGGGCAATGCCCAGGGCATGCTCTTCGATCTGTTTGTCATGATTTCCGATTACACCCAGGACTCTGTGCAGCAGCCCAATACGTAAGCAGCCCTGAAATGTGAATTAACCATCACTTCCTGACCTTCTTGTCTTGCTTCCAGACCCAATGATGCCTGCAGCACTGCCTACTCCTTCTGCGGCTTGAAGGACAAGCTGTATCCTGACAGACGCACCATGGGCTTCCCCTTCGACAGGCGCCTGCCCAATGCCAATCTGACGGAATTGGTTGGCGCCTTCGGCAACATGGCCAAGACTGACTTGAGGATTGTGTTCAACGATCGCGTGATTGACAAGGCTTAAAAACCAATTGGAATGGCGGAACGATGAATGTATGAAGAACCTGGCTGACTCTAAGGACCCCGAACCCGAAACCCTTTATACTTTAGTGCATTAGTTGTGTTGTCTCATCGTGGTTAATTATATTTTATTTTATTAAATACATATTTTTGCAAGCTAAATTATGACTTGAAATATTTTTTACAGAACAGATTAGGATACTAAAATATTTGTATAAGAATAGACATGTTTATTAAATACTTGTGCTAACGAAAAAAATTTGGTAAAATAATTATAAATATTATTATTTCCTACATCCTCATCATTCCCAGGTCATCATATTCTTTCCCTTGAATTAGTATTTTTCTGTCAACAAATATCTTTAATTTAGTAAACAAATTTCCATACCTTCATGGTTTTCATAAATGCCAATGCCTCGGGAGTCCTTATGGCAAATTAACTGCCCCACAATTCGTGTTAAATTCAGTTATTAAATTAATTCCAGCAAATTTTCATTAAAATGCCTTCAGGGTTTGATTATTTTGAACGGGAGAGAGATTTACGCGAATATATCAGAGAAATTCCAGGAAAAAACCTAGACTAGGCATCTTCTTATTTATAAAGGTATAAAAAGCTTAGCAGAGATTTCTCATTTCCCTCGTTTCTGGCATGGATAAATATTTACTGATATAAGAGATCCCCCTCTGGTCTAGGCATATTTGCTTACTAAATATTTGCTTTACATTATTGAATATTATTTATACCGGCCAACAGATATACATACACAGACAGAGGCCTCTGAAAAAGGGAGTTTATTTGTCATAGACAGGCCGGGGAGGGCCAAGACGCCCCACAATTGGTGGGCGAGCTAATCCTATTAGACTTCAAAGCGGTTTGCTCGACAAACTTTGGGATTGCCTGGTGTCCAGAAGACTTCCAGAAGACTTCACCCCTCCTGCTGGGGAGGGAAAATATCCTGGCAACAGCCGAAGGAGGAAAATCGCAATCGAAAACCGCTGCACGTGTTGCGCTTATTAATTTTTCCACATTTACCCGCAGCTCGAGCACTTTAATTAGACAATCCTTGGGCCGAGGATAAAGTTCTTGACTTGGACTGGGACATACACACAACAGCTGCGGCTAAACAAATTGATTTTTAATAGATTTTTATGGAGGTCACGATGGCTTAGAGTCCTACTAGGCGCCACATGACGTATACGTGATGAAATTGAACAAGCTAATAGGGGGAGTATCTTCAAGAAGAGTATCTTCTTATCAAAAAATTAAGCTGTTAAAACGCTTGTATTTCACATAATAAATAAGCCTGAACATTCTCGTTTTCCCCTTATTAAAATTCAAAATTTTAAATGAACGCCAGTCTGCGCAGGCTTTTAAAGAGACAAACTTTTCCCCCTCCCGAAAAAGGCAACATTTTATATTAACTGGCGCTGCCTTTAAGGCCAGGTTCAATGAGCCCATACAGAAAAAGTTGTGGCCCATGTCGACAGCAATTTAATCGCCTTTTGTTGCCGTTCTTTTTATTTCTTTTCAAAGTTGCATATTTTATGACTGGATCTCTGTGTGTGTGTGCTGCAACTGGGTGTAAACTTTCCCTGAATTCAAATTCAATTACAGCACAGCGGTCAATTTGTAATACCCTAACCGAAGGCCCAGGCATCTGGGCACTGAGAGGATTTTGGGTAAACATCCCCAAGGAAAGCAAATAGACGTCTTTGAAAAGGTAATAATAGTTGAAAGCCAGGACAGAGACACACAGATAGATAGAGAACAGAGAGAGTAGTCCTCCTTTTTATTACTTCTTCTTTCCATTCCATTTTTTTTTTCAATCATTAGAATCCTGGCCACAGGACATTTCCCCGCTTTGAATTTATTTATGTGGGCAAATTGTAGAAAATTAAAAAATAGACAAAAAATGCGCAGAGCAAGGCAGAAAGTTGGCAAAGTGCGAAGGGGGAATACTTTAATTTATTTTGGTAGCCGCAGGCTGGGAAATTTGTACGGTTTTCCGGTGGGGTTCTTCCGGAATGGGGCTTGCAGGGGGAAAAGCCGCCACTTAGGCATAACTTTGGCTTTAGCTCTGGGTCGTTTTACCCATATGCTCGGCCTGTGTTAGCTTGTTTGCTGTTATTGTTGCCATTAATGTTGCTGACTTTGGCCCGGTTTGGTTTTAGGGTTTCAAAAAATATTTGCTCTGGGTACTTGGCATATTAGCATACACGTGCGTGTGTGTCTCATAAGTGTAAATAATGGCTTTGGGAAAAGTTTTCCCTTCGCTGATTAGGCTACCCCAATTGCTGGGTATGCCCAATCTCTGCAGTCAATAATAAATAATTGTTTACTGCATTTCGATTTGCGCAATTGGCCCGGCCAATTTCTGTGAAATTTCCATTCAATCAACTCGCCGTGAAGCCCATTAAAAAGTCAATCGGACGGAAATGCAGCACATGGCAGATTCTCGACTCTGTAAACCGACCTTGCTCTGGTGCACTTTCTGGATGTGTAAGTATATTTAGTCATATGTCTGATCTAGAAAGAGTGAAATCTGCACTTTGTATAAACGTAATAAGACATGGCTAAAAGTAGATCATCTTGGGAGCAAATGATTGGGAATTAATGGGGTACAGGCCATGAATAGATCGTATTTTTCGAGAATAAGTAACTAAAAAGAATAAATAGTGTTTATAAAAAATAAGTTTCTAATGAAATATATTATACATTATTATTTAATAATAATAAAAATATGTATTAACTGTTCTAAATGTGACATTATTTACTGCTTTTTTATAGATTTAATTTGTGTATTTTTATTGTATAAAAATTCCTCTTGAAAATGAACAAAAACATACTGCATTTATTATTATTTTTCCCTTTGAGTTACCAAATGGCTTTGTTCTATTTTTGTCGCCTGAACACATAAACATTTATCAGAGGACCAGGGTCTAATAATGCTCTGCCCCTGCCGTATGCCAATGAAATAATAAATGAAATAATCCATCTGCTGGCTGCACAAAGCCAAGAACAGTGACTGGATAAAAGCCAGAGCCAGAATGATATTTGATTTTTAGTCTAACAAACAACCAAAGTCAAAAGTGTAGGAATACAATTTTAGAGATGTTAAATGTGGAATATAAATATAATATACATTATTTTCAGTTTAATTTTGACCAAGAAAAAATATTCAAATAAATAACTCGATGTAGAATTTGATGAAGTACAGTTCCTTGAATTTTATCCCCACGCACAGCCGGTTCTATTCTTATAACCTCCTCTGTGCATGCTGACATATGGACCCTGTTTGCCTGGGCTTACATGTATGAAATCTGATATTGATTTAGAGCCGGGGGTTCCTTTCGTTCCCGCGAATAGCACAATGCCAATGACAGGGCACTGTCAAGTGAGTACTCCTATTCCATCTATTACCATGCCAAACGTCATTACCGTATTTGCCAGCGAATCCGATTGCGATTCTGCCAGTCCCGAGTCCTGAGTCCTGAGTCCCAAGTCCTGAGTCTCCTGCCTCCCGAGTCCTGGAGCATGCTAATTGTTTGCAATTATGCTTTGAGCCGCAGCTTCACTTTGTAATGGAAACGGAACTCGAATCAGTAGCTCTGGCACTCGAATGCATTAAAATGATGAAATATACAGAACAGCCTGGGAAATGCGTTCTCTTTTCAATGGGAATTAGGTGAACCGCAGGAAATCCATGTTTAATTGAAATGCCATAAGATTTCCCGCCATATTTAGATAATTGGAAAACCGCAGGGAAGTGCGGCGAAGAGCGCTATGTAGTTAATTGTAATTTACAGAATGGTGGAAATTCAGACGCAAATTGAGTGCTCAGAGCACTTGGACAAATATTTTTATATAAAGGAAAACCTTGAGTGATTGAATGCAGTGTCATTATGCTATAAATGTATTTTAATTTAAAATATTTCGACATTTCCATTAATCATTTGCAAATATTTTCCTTTCAATTTTCCCATTCAAAATACAAATAAAACATTTTTATTTGCCTATAAAAAACGCATTGATCTTTTACCGCTCGAAATGACACAACTTAATGTGTTGATTTTTGCTTCTTAAATGCCAGCTAATAACAATTAAATTTAACAGCGCGCGGCCTTTATTATTATGAGAACCCTTTGATATGATTATGGTAAGTCGCTCTGTTTATTTTCTATATATTTTTGGCAAAATGTTTATTTGCCACGCGCTGGGGCAGAGACCGACATTTACCTTTCGCCCGGCAATGGCAATATTTAAATTAATTGCTAATAAACCGCCATCGAATGTTTACACTTCCGCCAACGCGTCCGACAGTCCGTCAGCGGGCCACGGGCTAAACGTGTGTTAATTTTATAATTTCAGTTCCCTTTGTTTATGGCCCCATTGCCATTGACTCGAACAAATCACTTTTACTCAGGTGGCTCCACAATGAAAGGCAGGTAGAAAGGTAGAAGCGGCAGCAGCTGTGTTGTTTTAGCGTCCAATGCGATGTGGGGGAATTTATGTTTTATGCACAAATATACACACACTCACACCACTGCCACTGGGAGTAAATAAACAGGGGGCTAGCTTGCAGCTTCATTTGTTTTGCCAAAAAAAAAATAGCACAAATAACAACTTAAGCGATAAAGTGCTGCTAAAAGCTATTAACTATGATGTCAGAGAGCCAGATGTACTAGCGATCTCATCCGAGGCAAGACACTGGGGAAAACATCGAGGATTTCATAGGGTCTTTGATATAATTTTAATTAAATTTAGTTTAATAATATTTAAAGTTTTGAAATTTCATTAAACCTTTGTGAGGAAAATTAACTATAATCTTCAGAATGGTTATGTATTAACTGTTCACCTTACTAACATTAACTATTTACCTTAATTTAGTTTAGATTAAATCAAAGATACAAATTTGTTAAATATTGATATCTATCCAGTTGTTTATAAAATGTAGTTTTTCAATATAACAAGGCATTATTTTATGTGGACAATTTAAACGTTATTTTTAAAGTTTTCTAAATAATTCCTAATAGTTTATAATAAATCCCAATCATCTTTTTATATTATTTTAAATATTTCATTTTGATTTCTCTCAGTGCCCTGTTGCTAAGAGAATTCTATCCACCCATTCCATATGATAATCTTTAAGGATCGTAACTGGGTCGGAACTTGAACTTGGCAAGGGTATTTCGAATTTTTTGATATTCAATCATAAAATCAATTTACACACATGTGTGTGCCTGAGTGTATGTTTATGGCAATTGTTATTTAAACAATGGGATAATTACAATATGCGAGAAGGAGCTTCAGGTGCCTAATGGGGCAATAACCTCTAAAAGTATCATTGGGGAATAGTAATTAACATTAACGAGACAAAATGGTGTAATGAAATCATGCAGGTATTTAATAAATTAATAAAATACTTTAAAATAATATTAAAGAGTAGAAAACATAATTTTGATTGTATGATAAAATGTATTTTTAACTTTAACCTACACTTTTCTGCATCTTTCAACCAACTTAAATCCTGCCGCGTCATAATTACCGACTGCAAATATTCATATTCTTGCACCTTGATATTTCCCCACAGCTGGCCAAAGGAATGCGGTTAGAACCGTGGCATCCCTGAGGCATTTTGAGGCTTTGTGCCATACACAATGTGCATAGAAATGCAATTCAAGGCAGGCACACACAGGACAGACAACAATTATTCTTATTCTCATGGCAAATGTGGGCGGGGCTCATGGGAAACGCTCTTGGGAAATGGAAATGGAAATGGGAAAAAACAAAGCGTAAGGCTGCCTTGCCGGGCATTATAAAGTTTTACCGGAAAATTAATATTCTAATTTGAAGAGTGCAGAAAGAAAAAATAATTAAATCAGCTTAGAAATAATTTAATATTATTGAAATATAAAATTAAGAGTAATAGCAGTCGCATTTTTAGTAGTAAAGTCTATTTTAAATATAAAAAATGTTTTATGTTTCTTAAAAATACAGTTTGCTCTTTTTTAATCCCAAAGTTTTATTCTTTCAAGGCCTGTTGACTTCCCAGTGATCGAATTGAGTTTTTTGTCAAAAGATTTAACCAAAATTCGGTGTCGTAGCAAATTCTCAGCGCCATAACTCACTTTGTTCACATATTTTCTGGTGTTCGTATTGTTCCTATAATCCTTTATCCTTGTGTCTAGTGTCTTTATATTCAGTGTAATCATGTGGGGCCTCAGACGCGGACTTGCCACAGCGGCCGTTGGAGGTCTTCGGTCAGTCGTTCATACCCCAATTCCACTATTAGACTGGCCACCTTTGGTGTCCTGCTGTGAGAAGAACTTCGCATCAGATAATCTGCGTCCCACCTACTGGAAATTGATCGAGGATCCAGAGCTTTCTGAGCTCATAAAAATTTACAATTCCAGATGCAGATGTTGGAAAAATCGAAAAACCTCAATTAGGGAATCTCAAAAGGTGTTCAAAAAAAGCGAGCTGTATAAACTAAACAATTTTAACAAATTTGAGCTACACGTAATCGAGGAGAAAAGAATGCCTGGATCCAAGAAATCATCATCGCCCGATCAAAACAATTCTTATAACTCTAAGCTGGACACCATCGATGTGAAAAGTTCTCCCAGGGGATCGTCATTGCCCGATCAAAACAATTCAAATAAACCTAAGATCGACCCCATTGAGGAGATTATTTCCCCTGGGTTCAAGAACTCATCATCGCCCGATCAAAACAATTCTAATATATCTAAGCTAGACACCATCGATGTGCAAAGTTCTCCCAGGCAATCGTCATTTCTCGATCAAAACAATTCAAATAAATCTGAGCTGGACATCAACGAGGAGATACGTTACCCTGGACCCAGGAAATCATCATCGCCCGACCGAAAAAAGTCAAATAATTCTATGCCAGACATCAATAAGGAGATTGATTTCCCTCAATCCATACCACCGTCCGATTCACCTGTTATACCACACAAAAAGGTAAACTTCTCTTCCAAGAAAGTTTTTCGAATTCCCTTCCGCAACACCAGAATGAAGAGTTTCCAGCGCCCTCATATTCACAAATCTAGAAGAAACAAGGATATTTTCGGACATTTTCTAAGGAATTTTGCAACATCCAAGCCAAGTCTAGATAAAAAGTCATTGAAAGACCATAAGGCTTCCAAATCAGCCAGTAAAACATCGAGGCTATCAAGGAAACAAATTAGTCAAAGAAATTCTAGAGATCAGAGAGTCAAGTCATCGAAGCAATCAGAAAGTCAAAAACACTCTACAGATCAAAAAGTAGAGTCACCGATAGAATCGCATATTATTCAGGGAAACTCTACTGAGCAAAGAGTCCAGTCATCGAGGCAAAAAAGGAAGCATATTAGTCAAGAAAACTCAACAAAGCAAAGAGTCAAGTCGTTGACGCAGTCAAGGAAGCATATTAGTCGAAGAATCTTTAGATATCAGCAAGTCTCGTTTGAGGAGTCACTATCATATATGTCTGAAAATAGTATCAATCAGAGGTCTAGGCTGGATTCAGAACAAACCTTGGGTTCTCCAGTTGAGGCCATGATTTCAAAAATCGATAGTAGAGTAGTGCCAGCAAACAATAGACCATCGCTGAGCTTTCCGTCTATCGATAACTACCTCACGCAGCATCCGTCGGCTGGCAATTTTTACAGCTATAATTTCGAGCCCTTAGATTTGGTGAAGTACAAGAAGGATTTTCTCGCTGCGCATTCCCAGAACCCTATTGTTACCAAAGGCTCTTGGCCCAAAATTTGGCCAAAGCCCTTGAAGCACAGGCTAAGGAAAGTCAAGTCAGAAGATCCATCACCTTCCCTGATCAAGAAACGTTGTAATCGAAGGCTCAAGAAATCATCCCCCAGTCGAACAGAATTTATTCCTATACGCTGTAAATACCATTCTTTTAACGTGAAAAATTTTAAAATCTGTGCAAACGTCTCTGTAAAAGAGAGAGCGGTGGCCTGTCAAACGGAAGATCTCCCTGAAGGCTCTGACCTATGCAATCTCTGTGGACCTCCTAGCCAGCCGGATGAACCTCTGCCGGTGAAGACAAAGCAGTGCCAGGATCGCGAAGCTTTACGCCGTTGTTGCCTGCGGATGTGCCAGCGGGAAAGTATTTCGGTTTCCGTTTCCGATTCCGAAAGCAGTGAGAATCCCCTACGAACGAAGAAAGGGGTTTGTTGGGCAGAGATGCGCCGCCAGCTGGAGCAATGCCTGGAGGCCTTAGATCTTTGTGAGGAGCTCGTTGAAGCTCAACTCCGACTTCGCAGGATCAGAGAACACAACGCAGGCTGCAGATGTGTTCCTAGCCTCGAAACTGTGCGGAGCTTCCTAAGAGCAAGGTCCACAAGATGCCTGAACACATAATACTCCTGGTTTGAGTGTACCTCTCTCTGTTTTTTACATTTATTAAACTGTGATATTTTTTACAAGGTTTCTATTTTTGTTTTAATTATCACGCTATCCTCTTGCATACTTCCTTAACCTGCTTTCAAAACTTACTCCTGATCCTTGAGCTCTGAAGAGTGTATTTTCTGAAGCTTTCAAAACGTACAACACCTTAGTTAGCTTTGCTTCACTGTAAGCCTCAAGGAATATTTCTAATAAACCAAGTTTCTACTCTTTTTACCTTAGACCAAGCCAAACCTTTAGCGAATCCTTCAAGAACATTCACAGAGAACGCCGAAATATTGGCTGAAGATTCAATTCAAGTTGTCAAGTAAGTATTCAAAATTATTTCGTGTTAAATAAAAAACAGAAAATTTTGAGTAACTTTTACTTATCGCTCAGGAATGAATGCTTTCAAGAAGAGCCCCGTGCTGAATCGGCGATGCCTGCGGAACAAGATCGAGGAGCTGTCGCCCCTACTACTCAACCAGTTCAACTTGGGGATATCCAACACACTGTTCCAGGTCACATGGAGCTACTATGCCAGCGGCTGCCAGGAGCGACTGACGAGCATTCGCAGGCGCATCGAGCAGAACGCCAAGATAGTGGTGCCAAGGACTCAAATTCAAAAGAATTTGAACATATCCCCAACTGAGAGTTCACTGCCCTCAGACGTAGATGTGGGAGATCACATTTTTCATGAGCTTGTGTCCTGTTTCTGTAGTTCAGACGAAGGTCGTGCAAAGGTAAAGAAGCCACCCAAGCGTAATACAGTCCAAAAAGGACTCAATGCTGTCCAGTATCCCACTCCGAAACAATGGAATTCGTGGAAGCGCGAGGAACGAGAGGTGCAACAGATGCTGCAGCAATCCGATGATCCCTATCGCGCGGAGGAGTTGACCAGAAAACTGGAAAAACTTAGGAAACTGACCAGTCGTCGGCCTTTAGTTGTGTTACCAATTGAACCGGAAGAACCCAAAAAAGAAGCTTCGAAAAAATCAAAAAGGCGTTCTTCGATTAGGTCTCAAAAGCAGCCAGAAGTCATATCGAAGCCAGGGCCCTATGTCAATCGGTCATCAACGGCTCCCATCAAATCCACCAAGTCCACAGCGGAAGTACCCAGAGTAAGGAAACATTCAACTAAGAACTCATCACAAGCCAGCAAAGGCTCCTCGATTAACCTGGAAATTAAGCATCCTAGTCGAGAAACTACTCACAGTAACAGAATGTATGATAATATATCCAAGAGGTCAGACAGAGGTGCCAGAAGGTGGAGCATTGAAGTCGTGAGTCTCCCGGATGAAAACCACTTCCAAAAAAAACCATCAGGCAATGAAAAGCCAAAGAAATTAAAGTCCTCCAGGACAAGTCCCAGAAGGAAATTCTCAAAAATATCTCAAGTATCTAAATTCCGAGAAGATAATTCTCCCGAGAAAGTAAAACATAAGAAAGATAAGCTGAAAAATCATATCCATCCAATTGATTCTTTGTTCTTCCTGCCCCACAAAGACCAAAAAGGAGAGGAGAAGAATAATCTTGGCATTCCAATTGATTCTTGGTTCTTCCTTCCCAAAAAACCGTTAGAAGAGCCCAAGGAATCAAAGTCTTTCAGATCGATTTTCGAAAATAAATTCTCAGAAAGATCGAGTTTTTCTAACAATACCGTAAATATTTCGGCTATAGAACTAAATGAAATAATGCAGTTAGAGAAGCCACAAAGCCCAGACCAAAAATATGCCCATTTAAAGGATTCTATTAGAAATAATATGGAGATCCATGATAAAGAGAAACTAAGAAAACTGTCCAACAAAAACCAAACCGAAAAACCTGTCTTTCTAGAGGATTCTGTTAAAAAAAGTAAGGAAAACATTAATATAGAAAAATTAACAAAATTGTCTAATCGAACCCCAGACGAAAAACCTGCCCTTCTAAAGGATTCTGTTAAAGAAAATATGAAAACTCCTGATGAAAAAAAACTAAGGAAACCATTTATTCAAAGCCCAGACGAAAAACCTGCCCTTTCCACGGATTTCATGAAAAAAAATGTAGAAAACCTTGAAGCAGAAAAACTAAGAAAACTATTTGTTCAAAACTCAGAAGATAAACCTGCCTTGCCCAAGGATTCGGTTAAAGAAAATATTAAATATCCTGATGTAGAAAAACTAAGGAAACCGTTCATTCAAACCCCAGACGAAAACCCTGCCCTTCTAAAGGATTCTGTTACAGGAAATAATAAAAACCTCGAGTTAGAAAAACTAAAGAAACCGTTCATTCAAAACTCAGAAGAAAAACCTACCTTGCCCAAGGATTTTGTTAAAAAAAATATTAAATATCCTGATGTAGAAAAACTAAAAAAACCATTTGTTCAAAACCCAAAAGAAAAACCTGCCTTGCCCAAGGATTCGGTTAAAGAAAATATGAAAAATCCTGATGTAGAAAAACTAAGGAAAACGTTCATTGAAAGCCCAGATGAAAAACCTGCCCTTTCCACGGATTCCTTAAAAAAAATTTTAGAAAACCTTGAAGCAGAAAAACTAAGAAAACCATTCGTTCAAAACCCAGAAGAAAAACCTGCCTTGCCCAAGGATTCTATTAAATCAAATAAGAAAAGGCCTGATGTAAAAATACTAAAAATACCGTCCGTGCAGAGCACATCTTCAAAATTGTTGCAGATAAACCCCGGCTATAAGCCCCACAAATTCAACAGAAATACGCGTATATGGCACTTGGCAAGCAAGACTAAAATCTATACACCATTTAAGGCAGGAAAGGCTAAAACCATTATTCCAATTACGAGAAATAGAAACAGGCGTAAGCCCCTTACTCGTGATTCCTATATCAAGGCCAACTATAGCCGAGGATCCTTTTTAAAGGAAATTCGTCGCTTGGATTCTATAAGGAAGCAGCGGTCCTGGTACTCGCACAATCCCGCTGAAACCTATATTCCATTTAGGGCCAATAGAGGCATCAGTAAGCCCGCTGCTGCCCCCGATGGATTGTCTTTGATTTCAGACAAGGAACAGGCGGCCAATATCAAGACCAATCCGGAGAACGGATTCCATTACGACTGGCCACTGCCCACTGGCTTGAAACACATTGAGTATTTTAAGTCCTATGGTCAGGCAAAGACCAGAGGTGTGGAGTCGAATCAGGTGCAAACTTTTCCTGAAATGTTTTGGGAGAAGCGAAAATCTTCCGTTTTCGTACCTGCAGAAATGCGGATGTCTTGGGGGACAAACAAATCTACGATTCTAACACCTCCAGAAATAAGAATTCCCTTTCTGGATTCAGAATTCAATTGGGATAACAAACCTGAACATCTCTCCTTATCGTATGCGAAAACAACACCTTCAAGTCCCGTCAGTAACGAGGATCTAACAGTAAACCCACCCGTGATCATTTCCGATATTATTAGGGAATGCCTGAAGACCTATGGATCTGAAGTAAGCTTCAAGGACACCTTTACCAATTTTATGAAACCAAACACGCTGGACTATTACCCAGAGATACCCATAAAGGAGAGTCAACCTAAGATGGGCATAGTCAAGAAAATGAAGCCCAAGAGCCAAAAGCCCAATAGGAAGAAGTTTTCCAAGAAAGTGCTGACGAAGCCATCGAAACGCGGACCCCCACCCTGCTCCTTGTGCAACTTGGTGCGGCGGAGACAGTCCGAGCTCCGACCTTACATGAAGCGGATGCAGAGGCAACGCCAGCGGCTGGAACTGAAGACCTACTACACCCAGAAGATTCTCAAGGACCGACATTGCCAGGAGGCTAGGAGAGCCTGTACACGTGAGGTCCTGACCAGGTGCTACCAAGCCCTGAAACTCTGCCAGGAGCTCCTAGAACTAAGGCTACTTCAAAGATCTAAAGAAGGTCAGTCATGAAGATAAGCATATGACCTGCATTTCACAGGATAATGAATATATGGTAGTATTATCCTGTCAAAGGCTGGTCTTAGGCTTATTTAAAATAGTTGTCTATAGAGCTTTTTAAGAAGAATGTCTGTGAATGTGAAATTTTTTATTTAATAAAAATGTTTAATTGGAGATAATTTATTTTAGAAGGAATATAATTCTATAAACTTTCAATTAAGCAGCTCCATAAAAAAACTTAATCTACTATATTTAAACCTTTTTTATCAAAGAGTTTCCCATGAAAAAAAATCAAAAATCCCATCTTCACTGCAGTGAGTAATAAAAATCAGAACATTCCAGGAAACAAGCCAGTGCCCTGGCATTTGTAAGCAGTTCATTTAGTTTGACTTTTACGCGACCCTTGAAGATCTTCCCCACACCCATGGCGCATAAAGTTTATTAAAAATTAACATTTGCTGGTATAAAAACGCGTTGTGACGCCTGCATCCTTTTCCGCAAAATTTATTCTCAACGCTGAGTAAAAATAATGTGCCATAAAATTTGTGTTACAGTTTTTTTTCTTCTTGTTTTATATATGCATCCCACCATCGCCAATTCCCTTCCCGTTGCGCATAAATGTCAATGCCAAAACGCAACTAAAATCTGGCCCGGCATCCTCCGTCCTCCTGCCTCCGCGGACTCTTCAGCACAAGTGCGGAGGAGAGCAATACCAGCAACTACTAAAAACCGAGGGGGAAATAATAAAAATAAAGAAACTATAAAAAAAGTGGGATAAAAACTATGAAAAAAAGAACTTGGAAAAAATCAAAGAGAAAAAGCAACAAAACTCGGTCGAGGGCTTTAGATAGTAACTTTTATATGCGATTTTAGGATGGTATACTGAGGGCGATTCCCACAAGTAGTTTCTTCTAGTTTATTAATTTTAATGCTAATTCTCGGGACAGGCAACACGTGCGTCACAAAAATGTTGCGTTTATGCCAACGCCTAGCCTTGTAAATAAAGTTAAGTAATGTGAACAGCGAGTTTAGTTGATTTAATTTTAATACAAATATATTTTAACTGAGCTAACAAACACCTAAAAACACTTTATATTTTTATAAAGTTTAAAAAACAACACCTCCCCTCTGAAAAAGATTTCCACAACTTAATGCAAATGGCTTAAATCAATTACGACCAATGAATAAAAAAAGTAATAAATCACTCATACGCTCTGTGGGCAAGCTGGACGCCGCGAAGTATGCAACGCGCGAATGCAAGCACGTCCAGGTGTTGATGGTCGTCAGAACAGGTGTCAAGGTGCTAAAATGCGTGAAAGCAGATGCCGCCGGCGACGGCCAAACGACCCGAACGAAGGATGTGGCGGAAATTTAAATGAAAACGGGGAAAAAAAACGCAGGGAAAATAATCGTAAAAAGGGAAAAGAAAAATGTGCCATGGGTTAACGTTCACTGGGCCAGCAGCCTCTCATAATTGGCTCTAAGTGGCTTACTTCATTAAAGCCAATTAAGCAAAACTTCTGCCAAATGGAATTCCCTCCGCCAGAACAGCCACGCCGTTTAACTGCAACCGAAACTCGATTAAACAAATAAGAAAGGAAAATGAAAAATACGAATTGCACACAAATATAATTGGAAAATTGTCTAATTGGTTCAGCGCTGGCAAGTTAACAAGCTTTGCCATCAGCTAATTAAACTTTTCAGATTAAAAACACACAGAAGAACTTCATCGGCTCAATCTCGGCGGAAGGAAGTTGTAGTTTCCTCCTTGAAAGGTTTACACAAGGCTCCCGCCCAACTTCCTGCCACGGCGAAATATTCTCAAGAAGTTATTCACGCTTGGCGGAGTGCAAAGGGTTGAAGTTTGGCGCAGTTTTGGCTAAAAGGATTACACACAAAATTAGGATTTTCGGTGTATGCAGAATAACAGTGGTAATTAGGGGATAAAATAAGATACTAGAGGATGTTATACTATGTTTTAAACGGGGTTTTCTTAGAGGAAAGATATTATTTTTATATTTCTTTTATTTTATATTCAGTTTCTGGGCTTTAAATGCATGTTTCATAATTTTATTTGCATAAATTGCATGGATAATCAACATAAGATATACATTTCTTTATTGTAAATTATCTATAAATAGTTTCTAAGACAAAATAACTACGTTTTCCTGTTAATTAATTAAAGTTTATTTCATTAGGCCCCATTATTACCCCAGATTTAATATATTCTGCATTTTTGTTAGTAACTAATATAAAGGAATATTTCAAATCAAACATTTTTCATAAGTAAAAAATCCTATAACATTAATTTATTACTCGCTCGTGCCAAACCAAGGAACATATATCTTTGTATTTGTTCATTATTTCCATGGAAGCTATCATCAATGTATTTTCATAAGCATTCAACCGAAAATCCCTGTTGTTTTTGCACAATGAACCCATATTTATCTAGGAAACTCAGTGCGCTTCACTACCTACGAATATTCAAACGCAAACGTGTTCAACAAAAATCCAAAAATTCCACCAATCAAATTCCTTTAAAAGGCGAATTCAGATCAGAAATCGCTGCAGCACGGCACAGACACACGTTAACATAATTATGGAACACACACTCGCTGCGGCCCAATCAATCATACGCAGCGTGAGCCGCCTGACATTTTCGCCAACGGGGAGGCAGGCCAGACATGATAATCACACACACAACAACAACCTTTGAAATGCAAATCGAGGAAAATTCACCCAAAAAAATAGGAAGAAATGGAAAATTCAGAATACGTAGCGGTACTCACCTTTCTGCTGCTCCTGGGTGGGATGATGATGTGCCGCCGATTGACGATGTTTGCTGCTTGCTGCCTCTGTTGCCTGTTGCTGGTTTGTTCTATGCTGTGTTATCAAATCAATTCAACAGAAATTTATTTGCAGGAAAACCCCAAAAAGAAAAAAATAAAATAACAAGAAATAGGCAGGGCAAGGGCCACAAACAGTCCAGGGAATGGTAAAGAGCAAAGAGAAATGCGTAACCGTAACGAAATTTCTTACGAGACGCGTGTCAAAAAAGAAGTTGAATTGTGAATATGTTATGCACAGAGAAAACGGGGAGGCACTTGGCTTAGCTGAGAAATTTGTTTAGTTTGAAGAAGATGAATTTAAAGGTTGATGCTATGTTCATTTAAGTTAGGTCGATGCATTCGAGCTCTCAACCACTTCCAATTTGCATTAAGAATGGCACATTAAATTAATTTTTTGATTGTTTAAAAGTTACTACGGATAAATAGGCTATTAAAATTAATGTTTTCCAGCTTGAAAGCATATTCTAGGTTTATCAGCAATGGGTTAAGGTGTGAAAAAGCTCAATATTTAAGTCCATTGATATTAACAAATTAACAAAAGTTTAAGGGGTAAAACTAATTTTGTTTTTATGTTTTATAACTCCGTCTCTGACTCATTTAATAACTTTGTCTTTAAAACAAACATTTCTCTAAACTTAAGGATGATCTTTCCAATAACAAAGTATTTTTCTCAGTGCCCGAATTTCATTCACACAGATACACAGCCTCTGCGATTGTGTGTGCATTACATATGGTAATTTCGTTGGGATTTCCACGATTTCTTTCTCGGCTTTTTAGGGGGTGCAGGGTCAGGCCTTTGCTGATGGCCAGATTATAATCGTATTTTTCAATCTGAATTGAATTAGCTGAGATTTTTCATTTCTCTTTTCCTCGTATTAGAATTTATGGTAGCCGCTTTAACACTTTTTCATTTTTTTGAAAGCACAAACATGTGTCGCAAAAATAAGAAATCACCGAATATTTTTGTTTTATTAAAACATGTGCCAAAAATCAGCATTCTGTATGTGTG
The DNA here is from genome assembly GCA_018152175.1 of Drosophila jambulina. NCBI lineage: Eukaryota > Metazoa > Arthropoda > Insecta > Diptera > Drosophilidae > Drosophila > Drosophila jambulina. The sequence continues at coordinate 21,704,893 of JAECXH010000113.1, read as the reverse complement.
TATTTTTATTACTTTTATAATTTATGTCTTTGGGTTTTTATATTTTTATTTAAAATTAGAATTTATCACTTGTTTTGTGGCAACAATGTTGCTGGCAACTTTGGCGCTTTTGCACTTGAACTAGTTTCCCGTTACAAGAGTTTTCAATTTTCCTCCTCACGCACACACACACACACAGAGAAGAGATAAATCCACTGATAAGAGTTTTTCGCCTGGACTCGATCTAGGATCCATCCGCCATACCTTTCGCCACGTCCGACTTTCGAAGCCACTCAACAGCAACTGTTGCAAATATCGAAAAGGCAACTTGTGGCTGCTGCCTCTGCCTCTGCTTATGTCGCTGCCAGTGCACTATGGAGCAAAAGACTACTTTTTCTGGACAAAATCCCCTTTTATCAGATTTTAAAATAACTAATTATTAACCGAAATATGTCGATAATTACGCAATGACAATAATGTATTGTCAAAAAAGAACTATTATTAAAAATTATATTTATATTGAATGAAAGAAAATATTAAACCTTTAAGAAATGGGGGAACAAATATGTTCAAAAATGTTCTTTTGGTATAAGAAATTTAAAATATTATTTTATTAAAAAAGTTATAAAATAATAATAACAAGATGTCGTAGTTTGCCCCATAGTGTGCTGCAGCGTCGCAGCATCTTTCTCTCTGCCGCCCGAGCTTTTCCCGACCATTTTCCCGAGAGCTTTTCCTCGCACCACGGCAAACTGTTGATTGGTCTCCGTACAAATGTGCGGTTGCCAAGAAGGAGAGAGCGCGTCCAAAAAAGAGAGAGTCTATCTCGCGTGTGGCATCTCCGGACTTACTTAGTTAATTAATACCCATTCAGACGGCAGTAAACATTAGTTAGTTGCTGTTCATGGCTCCTAATAAGACCTTTAAAAATTGTATTACGAGGTTTTCAGGGGAATGCAAGAGGTAACAATAATTAAATAAAACATTAATGGACTTCTTGTTGGGTTTTAGATTGTTTATTGTTTATTTTTTATTTAGAAAAAAGCTTTTTCCAGAATTGAATTGTTGTTTAGAGCTGGAATCAGTTTGGAATTATCTTAGAATGCTATTTTTTGCAGGATGTTTTTATATACTTATTCCTTAAAATAAAGAAGGATAACTTACCAATATTAATTACCCTTAAACCTATATTTTTCACACCTTAGTTCTGTATAATTTTATTTTAATTTTATTGCTATATAAAACAGTTCTTAGGAAATTATAAAAATTAAATGAATTAACATATTTCCACACAAAAATTGTTTCCTTTTCGGTAGGAAAATTAAATCGATAGGCAAATCCAAGTGGACAATCGCCTTCTCCCCCAATTTATTTTCATTCCTATTTATTTGCAAACGAACTCCCACAATAGCCATTAAGACGGATGTTTACCAAAGCAACAGTTACCAATGTTAACGCCAATGTTAAGCCACAAAAAAAACCCAATGTCTCTCGGTCTCCCAGGATGGGGAGGGATGGGAAAAGCTCCCAATGAGGCAGAGCACAAGCCTCCTATTTGGAGACCACAAATAGATGGCACACTCGCAGAATTAACGCTCTTTTAATAGCTTGGGCCCCCGGCAGGCTAGCAAGCTCAACAGGGAGCCCATCCTTGCTTATCGATAATGATGATGGTGCAACCGATGGATGATGCTGCTGCTGCTGCTGCTGAAGGACCTCTGCACCCGATCCTGGCCGACACCTTGCGCCCACTACCGATTTCCAATTGCCACCTTTTTATGACTATCCCCAAGTGGAGCGAGGCCACACGTTTGGCAAATTTGCCGAGGAGGCAGAAGGACGAACACCTGACTAATTGATACGCTCGAGAGTGCATTGAGAGAAATTGCATTTACCTATGTATAAGGAAAATTTATTTTAATTCTTGCAGAGTAATTATATAAACGACATAGCAAATAAACTCAGTCCTTGATTTAACACAATGTTTTCTGTTTATTATATTATAATATTATTATTATATTTTTAATACATAGTTATCTCACCTTATAATATCTATTAATGGTTTTTAAAGTGTATTTGAAAGTTTATTATTATTTTAGATGTGTCATTTTAAAATTACAAATTCTACACTTTTATTGTCTTGCTTAATACTTCACAATCTCTTTCTGTGTAAGATCGACTGAAGTAATTTTCCTTCTTTGATACTGTAAAAACAATTACTCGTATACCTTAAATGTCCGTAGGTGTGCTTGTGTTTTGGTTGGTGTACATTAAGCTCACATTAAAATAATCACAGGAGGAAGGATGGGGATAAACGCAGGAAGCCGGCAGGATAAACGAGGCGAGGAAAATCAAATTGAGACGTTTACTTTGTTTAAAGCTGCGCCAAGTTCAGGGACGCCTCCTTGGAAAGTCCTGCCAAGTCCTGAAAGCTAACCATGTCAGCGCAAGGTTAACTTTTCAACTTTCTGCGTTCGTTGACTTCGCCGCACACATAGTACCTTTAATTACGCGGCCGAAGCTATATTCCTGGACCTTTCGCTTGGCTAATTAAGGCATCCGTTGCGCCCGTCGTCCTTCGCAAGCGGTAATCCTAGATATCCTGGAAGCGACCCCGTTACTGAGCTTCGCATTACCGCAGGATGCACGCGCATCTGATTATGGCGCATTATTGCGACCGCGCGGCTTCAGTTTTCGCACTAATGTTTATGGGCAGCCGGGATCTCCTGGTCGTAATCGCCCGTGTCCTTCACACAAAATGCAAATAGAACAGAAGACCGAGTAGCAAAAACAAGAAAAGCGGAGGAAGTAAAAGTTTAAAATTTCCGAAGTTGAAGCGTACTTACTAGCTTTAGGTGACAGCTGCGACACTTCAGTACTCCACACAAAAGCTGGCTGATAATGAACTGCTTTTCGAAATTTTAACTAAAAATAAATTCTTGGACATTTGCTTGATTTATTTGTAATGCTGGTTTTTTATTAATTATTGTTTTGAGATATTACAAAATATTTGTTTTCTGTGGTTCTTTTAAAATTTTTTTTTTTAACTTTGTTTTCGATCGAAATTTTAATAACCCGCCTCTTTTTCCAGTTCCGCTTGGAACCAGCACGACTCTGGATTTAGCTCCTTCCCAAGTTCATATCTATAAATCGCACATCGAGATACTTTTATGTTCCGCTTTCTATATATTTCCTAATTGAGTGAAAGGAACTGAATTATGTTTATAGAATAACCCCCTAAATGTTTAAGTGCATGTTTCCCGAAACGGATTTTACGACCATCTTACAACCCCATTATGTATACCGATTCGGAATTTTACCTAATTTTACTTACCGATTGGGACTTCTACCCCGCTTGTTACATTCCCATAGAAAATTGTTGTTGTAAGCCGTGTAGACTTCTTTTTACACCTACGCCGATACATGGGGAGGAAATAATAATTGTGACGGCACAGAAACATCGATTGTCGAACAAACATCGATGTTGTAGAAAATTCGAAAAACATCGATGCATGTGGTGGTTTCATCGATGTTTTTGCACCTCTATTGTTGGTTGAAAATATAATTAAAAATTGATTCCGGAGTATTTAAATATTCAGCATCGCCAGGTAAGTGCGTAATCGGTGCAGCGGCATCTCCTTCAGCCAGAAAATATAAATTAATTCGGCATAACCGCCAAGTTCTCACGGAAAAGACAGTTTGAAAAAGCGCGTCATGTTCTGGAATATCGAGGGAAATGCGTTACAATGCAGTCGGTTTTTGCGAGTGCAGTTGCGGTTTAAAAATCCAAAGGCAACTACTAATTTTTTTCTATTGTTTTTTGTTTTTTTCTTCGCTTCACCTCCCACCCCCAGCACCACCTTGTTTAGCAATAAAAATCAGCGAGAATCGCGCGGTGGCGGCATCGAAAATACCGAAAGAAGCACAAAAAGAAAAATTTGCAAGGCACACTCAGCTGCGTCTGTGTGAGTGAGCGGAGCGCGCGTGTGCTTGTGTTTGTGTGTGCGAGTGCGAGTCTTTTGCCTTTGGTGCGTGCGCTGTTTTTCGTAGGGAGCCAGCCCCATCAACAAAAAAGGAGGAAAATTCACGTATCCGTAAACTTGCAAGCCGGAGAGAGGAGACCCAAGTGAAAAACAACAAACAAACAAACAAATCCAGAACCCAGTGCAGCTGCAATGGAGAAGAGAATAGAATTGGAGCGACGCGCACGCAAAGCAAATCAGGTAAGTTCTTAGAAAAACGCGCCACGGCTTTTGTTTTGGCATTACACTAAAATTTTTTCATTTGAATTCCACTGCGTGCCTATGTGAGAGTGCGAGAGTGCATCAACAACGCCAACAACAACTGCGCCATCATGTAAATCTAGTTTCAATTTGTGTCGACGCCATATAAAAAATGAAGAGCGCTGGAAGCAGAAGAAGAAGCAGCGGCATCAACAAGAAAAAACAGAACGAAAAAAAATTGATCGCCATAAGCAAATTCTACACACATGCCATTGCCTCTCCGCGCGTGCTTGTGTGTTTGTGTCACATACACGCCAGTGTTGCCATGTGCGCGCATTTTTGCGCCTTCCCCCTTTTCGTGGCTTTCAGCCCAAATAGGAACTTCTGTTGGCAAATAAAAAGCAATTATTACAAGTTGTGTAGTCATAAGAAAGGCAAAAATGTGCACGGAGCTGGTGATTTTTAGTCACCTTTGGTCGGCCAGTCGCTAACGATCTTTTCGCACCTGAAGTTGTATAAACGCCACAGCTGGCAATGCCACTGCTGCTGTGGGTTCTTGTTCTTGCTTCTGATTTGGCCGTTGTTGTTGTTGTTATTGCTGCCGGCCTTCAATTGTGACAAACACGGCGGCAGCGGCAACATGTGTTTGTGTGCGTTTGCGTCGTGTGTGTTTGCTGCATGTTGTAATTTCAGGTTATTTGATACCAAAATGTATCTATAACAACATTATAGCGCGCGGCGCATCATCCGCACTAATACGCACACAGACGGCCATGTGTTCCTGCACAAGTCAAGAAAACTTATGCACAAAATAATCGACACATACAAACATATGTATATTGACTGCGCAGTCATAATACTTTTATGCTGCCTCCCCCTCCCAAGTTCGCCACCTGCCTGCCCGCTATCTCTAGCCATCCCGCTCTCCCGCCCGCCGCATGCAGCGCAAAAGAAGTGCAGGCGAAAGACAAAGCCAGGCCGTCGCTACTGCCACTGATTAATAAACATGCGCTCTGGTCGGGCCCCGGCCAGCCTACTCAATCTCAATCGGCGGTCACCCGGCCACCCAAGCACCACCCACCCATCATGCACAACAGAAACTACGTGAGCAAGGCAGCAAAACAACGAAACAAGAAAAAGAAAAACAAGAAAACACGAAAACAGCAAAGCATACATACTCATACGCGCCTAAGCCAAAGCCAAAAGCTGTGTGCATTCATTCTCACTCATTTAACCCGAGATACAGTTGAAATTCTCTAGCGTGAACGGTCGCAACTTATAGTAAGCAAAGGCTATTGTATAAGTATCCCCCGGATATATATTGCTATCTTTCTTCATACATTTTAGTACCCATGAAAGCGAATAATGGGACACTAGGGAACAATAACTTGAATTTCATATCGAACATTTTGAGAAAATGCTTATCAACAACTAATAATGTTTAAAAAACGCACTCTGTTATTTCGAAGTCAGTCGGCTTGATAACCTCAAGGTTAGGGTGCCTTTAATGTAGCTTTATTTTTTGAAAATTGTAATATTCCAGTTGTTACTTCTATTTGACCTACAACTTAACCCGATATCTTGTTACCTGCTAGGTAGATTCTTTTAGAGAAGTTCCCCTGTGCCAACATAACTGTTTCTCGGCTAGACAGAGACAGACAGACGGCCCCTCGGAGAGGGCAACCCACCATCTTGTTGTCTCGTTGTGGCAGCGTGACATATTGATAATTGGGTAATCTCAAGTGAACTTGCACAGCCTCCAACGGGCAATGTGTACATTTATTCGTTCGTAGCTTATCAGTCGGTCTCCCCCCAGGCACGCAGCGCAACAACTACTACGTCACGGTCAAACATGTTGTTGTTGTGACTGCTACAGCCGGCATGTTTTGCTCTCGCTATCCCTCCCACCCCCGCCCCCGAATCCATTTTGTTTGTCATGGCTGTTCTGCTTTTCGCTCTTTCTCTCTCTCCGCACACATACACACGCAGGCACACAGACACATTTTTTTCTTCCTTTGTTTCTGTTGAGGTTACATAAACGCGCGTTGGCACTGTTCGCAGCCTCCATTTTGATGCGCAAATTGGCGAAAGTACGGCAGCAATTGTTTACCAAGTCGTTTGTCGTTACGCCAATTTGGATATTTAGCATGTAATGTCGATTTGAATCTTAAGAAAAAAAATTCTCAGCGTTTGATCGATTTTTGCGTGTGTATTGTATTTTTTTTTTTCGTACACTTGCACTAGTGCTGGAAAAACGTCGGAGGGCTATCGATATGAAATTTTCGGAATAATATCGTTCGAAACGCTATCGATGTGATATCGATACACCAAAATTTGATTTAGCACACACTCAAACCAGAATAGTGAATAGTTAGGTACTTGTTTATCGAAATTTTAATATAAAACTAGTCTAATTTATTTAAATTTTACTACACAGATCACAGAGCTGAATCTGGACAATTGCCGGAGTACAAGCATCGTTGGCCTTACAGACGAATATACCGCCTTGGAATCGCTTAGCTTGATTAATGTGGGCCTCACCACACTGAAAGGTTTCCCCAAGCTGCCCAACTTGAAGAAACTGGAGCTGTCCGACAACCGGATCTCGAGCGGCCTCAATTATCTGACCACCAGCCCCAAACTGCAGTATCTCAACTTGTCCGGCAACAAGATCAAGGATCTGGATGCCCTCAAGCCCCTGGAGGAGTTCAAGAATCTTGCAGTGCTCGATCTGTTTAATAACGATGCCACCCAGGTGGAGAATTATCGGGAGAAGATCTTCAAGATGCTGCCATCGTTAAATTTTCTCGATGGGTAAGGTTTCTCCTGTTACCTTTTGAGTGTTTATATTAATTATAAAAATAATTCCAGCTTTGATTGCAACGACGAGGAAGCGCAATCCGACGGCGATGATGACGATGAGGTTAATGGCAACGATTCCGAAGAGGAAGGTAGGTATTTCGAAAGGGTTTCACAAATCGCAACTCATCTTAAAAGAGAAGGGAAGGATTTCATTGTCCGTCTGCTTAGCTGTTTAATAGCTTTTCATAGGTCGCAGTTTTTATACAATCTCCACAACAAGAAACTAACGAAAAGCAAGCACAAATTCTACAACGGCTTCTGTCGCCTTTCAGATAAGCGCAGTGCCTTCTGTTTGAACGGTTTAGAAATCGATTTAGATGAGCTCGAGGCTCTGGAACAGCGGGTCAAGGCGAAAAAGAGTTTGCAGGAAAAACCTGGGCAGCCTCCGCCTCCCCGAGCGGAGAACGAAGATCAGGAAGTAGACGAATTAGATGAGTATCTGAAAGAGTTGCAGTTGAGGGAAGCCACAGCTGCTACTACTGCTGCCGCAGCTCCAACCAACGAGCAATCTGTGATAAGGGCCACCCAAAACCCACCCATAAGCTTTGCCATTCTTCTCTATTGGTTCCTGGCCATTCTCAACCTGGCCAGTGCCACCTATTGTAAGCATGGCTCTTGTTAAACAAGTTTTCAGTTAATTTCGAACTTCTCTAAGGCGAAAAGGTCAAGAGGGAAGTTTTCCCTAGATTTCCTAGTTTATTTAAAGATTGTCTGCCAGAATTTCTAATTTGATAGGGTCGCGCAAGCCTTGAAAAGAGCCTGAAAGTGAAAAGTTGGCTCAATTAAAGCCTTAACCTTGAAGTCATAATTTCTAAAAGTTAAAATTTTATCATTGAACCCTCTCAGAATTATTTGATATTTATCTAAAATTCGATTTAGGGAAGTTCGAGTGTTAAAAGTTCTATTGAATACAATTTTTCCTCCCTACTATTGCAGGTTCCGGCGACGATGACGATGAGGAGGGTGACAGCGATGACAGCGAGGAAGAGGATAATGGCGAGGTGTCCTTATCGGAGGTGTACAATGACGATCTGGAGGAGGATAACTCCGATTGGGAGGAGGGCGAAGGTGCCGAGGATGATGAAGATGAGGATTCCGATATTGATGAGGCCGATGGGGAGGCAAATGAGTCCGCAGCATCAGTAAATGCCAATGACAAGGATGGCGAAAAGGCAGGCGGTAAGAAATTAACAATATTAAATGAATAACAACATCATTATTATTAATTATGAATTTTCTTAATTTCCAGACGAGTCGCAGGCCCGAGGCAAGAAGAGAAAGCACGATGGTTAAAACTTTTAATCTGTCGCTGTATCGTCTTTGTACGTTATAAATTTAAATATGTACACCCCACAAACACACACAACACACACACTCAACACACATCATATTTTGATAGTAAAAAGGAGACCCACAACTTGTTTCTCTAAAATGTAAGAAAATGATACAAAATCGACAAAACAAACACGGAGAGAGGAGAAGTCGGAGCAAAATGAACGTAATAATCAAACAAACAAAGCAAAAGAGCAGAAAATGATAAGTTTAAGCGACAACAAACAACACCAACAACCAAGAGGAACCAACCAATTACTATACAGCCTCATCCCAAAACCAGAGTTCCAGTTCCCGTTTTACCCCTTACATCAGTTGTAAAGTTGCTTAGCCCTAGGTTATCAAGTATATATTATAAACTGTACAATTTGTAACCATCTAGCGTCTCTTGCTGTCAAATTTCAAAGCAAAACTCTTATTTGTGAAACTGCTGCTTCTGTCAGAAGTTTTATTTCGCGTTAAATCGATTTACAAATATTACTGCTAAGAACTTTGAACTAACTCTTAAGTCATTCCTTCTTTTCAATACGGATATAAGTTATAAGCGAGAGATATGCATGGAGCGCAATCCAAATCCCGTTTTCATTGTTACCCACCCACCACGAACCTCTTTCTTCCGCCCTTTAAACCATGTTCTACATTTTTCTTCAACACACAAAATTGTTTTCCCCTATGTACTTCTAAGAAATTTCTACCTTTACCGCACTCTAGAAATGTTTTCACTTTTTTCAAAGGCAGTCGCATGTTTTCATTTATTGTGTGGCGGCGATAAAATTCCATTTTTCATTAAATAAACAAAGAAAAATGTATGCAAACCAATATTATTACTAAAAAAGGACCCAAAATGTTTATTTAGCGAGATGATGAAATGTGTCTGTAAGAACCCCAGCCCATTGAAACTGAAATACATAAACTAAATCATTTTAAATGGTTGTTTTATTTAATTAGAAAAAATAATTTAGCTGTACATATTTATATTGTGGGATTATTATTTTAGCATTATTTTGCATCATTTAAATATATTTTTTTAAAAGATAATAAAATGGATGCTTTATTTAATTAGAAATGGGAATTCAGCATAAAGTTAAGGGTTTATATTGTGGGATTATTATTTTATTTTATTTTGCAGATTTTAATGTACATTTTTAAAACAGATAATAAAATGTGTATGTAAGAGCCCCAGCTCTCTGAAACTGAAATACATCAACTAAATCATTTTAAATGGTTGTTTTATTAAATTGGAAAGTGAAATTTAGCTATACAGTTTTTGTGTTATTCTTATTTTAGCATTATTTTGCATCATTTAAATATATTTAAAAAAAATGAAAAAATTGTGTCTGTAAGAACCCCAGCTCATTGAAACTGAATTACATAAACTAAATCATTAAATGATTGTTTTATTTAATTAGAAATGGGAATTCAGCATAAAGTTAAGGGTTTATATTGTGGGGTTATTATTTTATTTTATGTGGCAGAATTTAATGTACATTTTTTAAACAGATAATAAAATGTGTATGTAAGAGCCCCAGCTCTCTGAAACTGAAATACATAAACTAAATGATTTTAAATGATTATTTTACTTAATTGGAAAGTGGAATTTAGCTATATATGTAATATAATTTTTTTGTGCACCATTTGCATATTTAAAAAACAAAAAAAAAAATTATAGCAGAACTTGTGGAATAATGTTCTTACAATAGTTACATTTGTATAATTTTATTTAAATTTCAGTCTTCTTACTTTCCCTTCACATATAAATATATAATTATTAAAATGATTACCAGTACATGTTGAAAGTATTGTTCCCCAATTGCATTTTTTTGAGTGATTTATTTTAATATTTTCCCAAGTCATACAAATAGTTGGATTTTGACACTTCCCTGTCTTACACAAATGGTGAATTTGATTAAATACATAAAAACTTTGTTTTAAACTATAAAATATTAAATAATAAATTATTTCCTTAATATTACAGAAGTAAATCGAAACTATTGAACCGATAGATATTTGCACCCACTTTGGTTCGCGTCCTCGCTTCTCAAAAAAGTTTAAGTATATTTCCAAGCCTTGCGGTATATTTTGCAACCTGGCCACACTGTCCCTCAAAATCTGGCGCAAACAAAAAAAGCAGCGTCGCTCAAATTTTAATTAAATGTGACAAATCCAAGCGACGAAATGCCTGGTGATATAGGAGACCAATTGAAGAAGGGCACGCGCAGCGATGTAGAGTCCGCATACAGAGCTGTGAAAGCGGAGTTCCGCAAAATCGCGGACGAATTGCGACGCGGAACCCCTGACGCCTTGTATGCGCTGCGTTACGAGTTGAGTGTTCTGCGCCATGTTTGCATCGCCGTCAAGAATAATCTCCAACAGAACGGCGATCTGTACGTGGATATAGTGGCCGTCATGCTGCCCCATGTGCGTCCCTGCGAGGAGAAGGCCAGCCTGTGGGAGACGCATCTCACTAGCCTGCGCTTCATTCTGCATGTCCTGTGCCAAGAGGTGGGTTGACCCTGGAGTTCGGCGAGTTTTTAGCTTATCTAAAGGTTGTTCTTATTCCCAGCGATCTATAGGAGCCTGTCAGAGGCTGTACGGCCTCATCCGAGCGGAACCTTGCTGCCTGCAGGAGGAGACGAACCATAAACTATATCTGGACATCCATTTGACCCACTTTAGTGGCATCTATATGCTGATGCAGAAGCAACTGCTGCCCCTAGAGTCCTCATGCCAGCTATGCCAAGCCCTGGAATCTCTGGGAGACGTGTTCGATGCCATGAGACTTAAGAAAATCACAAAAACCGGGCCACTTTTGGAGCGGCTAAATGAAACTTTGTTCGGCAAGCGCAGCAAGACATTCCTCAAGTCGCTCAGTTTCCTGCCCTCGGAGAGCATGACCAAGATGCTTGGCTCACTTTTAAAACTCCTGGCGAGCAGTTCCACCTCGGAATTGAGCAACCAGTTCAGCGAGTACCTTAGCTTTATGCTAGCCCTGACCCAGATTGATATGCTAAGCCCGGAACCGAGTCAACAGCTGTCACTGCAGCTGCTGCGCATGTGCAAGGAGCTCTATCGGCAGGAGACGAACCTCACCTACGCCCTGCAGCTTCTCTATTACTACCTGAAGCTGCTTTACGTCCGCGAGGCCACACCCAACTTTAAACGCACCTACATCGACCTCCTCCGAAAGTTTCAGAACTTTTTCGACAAGGCGGTTCCGCATGCCACGGACCAGTGGATGACGGACCTGCTGGTGGCCATCCAGCGCCTGCAGACGCTGCTTCACCAGAGTGGCAGCAAACTGCAGTCGCCTTTTCAGGTCTTTTGGCAGCAAATGGAGGGCGAGGGCAGTCCGGAGGCATATGCAGCTCACTTTCAGCTCCTGTACAGCTGTGCGGGTCTGGCGATGAATGTGACTCGAAGTCCGCTGGCCAGCAGTTGCTCTAATGAGTCCTGCACGAGTGTGCGAAGGCACTGCATTCTGGCCTTCGGCCTAAGTGCCCTAGATGCTTACATTAACTGGCAGCCGACGCAGGAACAGAAGGCGGATAGGGTGAGTCCTTCCCGCTTGAGTTTCCTCTTCAGTTTTTTATCTTACTCCTTTTAGGCCCCACATAAACCCCTGCTGGGCATCCTTACCTTCACCATGGACGCGGCTAAGAGCCTAAAGTGTATGGGTCCCGCCAGCATGGAGCTCATCAAGCTGGTGCGCCAGCTCACTCATGTGGCTGATCAGGTTTCCTGTTCAGAGCAAGTGTCCTTGCTGTGGCACCTCCTGGAGCCTTTGCAGAAGCTGCGTCCCTTGATTCCTCATCAGGAGATGCGAGGCCTGCTGCGACGTTTGTTCAAGGCCCGTGTCTATTGCAAGGATCCCCAGATGGCTGGTCGCCTGTGCGCCAGCTACTTGGCTTCGCTCACGAATCCGGCTCGTTTGAGGTCGCAGATCTGTGCGCATTACCACCAGCAGGGCAAGGAGGAAAGGGAGATCCAGAGGTGCGTCTTCGAGTGGCACGAGTCTTGCCCGCTGCCCTATCCCCTGACTCCCGCCGAGAAGAAGCAGTTCTACGACATGGATCTCTTTGCGGCGCTGCATTATGTGAGGAGTCCCTCTGTGCCTCATTTGAAGTCCTTAATTCGCTGTCGGCTGAGTGACTATCATTTGGTGCTCCTGGCCAGGCAGCTGCGCAACGATGGATCCATACTGAGGGAATGCCAGGAGCTCGTCTCTAAGCTAAAGGCTCGCAGCTTGCTGAACCGCATGGAGCACCTATCCCTGGGGCATGCAAACGTGGGACTGCTGCTTGATGGCCTGGAGGCTCAGAAGTGCACGGTTTCCTCTAAAGAAACTGGGGAGAACCTTCTGGAGGAGCTGCTGCTGCGACAGAATCTATCGGAGATCAGTATCCAAAGGGAGCAGCGTCTGGTTAGTTTGGCCAGCGAAGCCATTGCCGGCTTCAATACCTTCTTTTGTCGAGCGGACGAAGAGCCGTTGGGAAGCGAGGAAACAGCCATAGACTGGGAGGCCTTGATAGACGATGCTGTCGCCGCCGCCATGGCCTTGTCCACAATGGGCTATCAGGCTCAAGCGGACGATGCCTGGCTGCTGCTTCTGAGGGTTGGAGGCTTGCTGGAGGATCGCTTTACCTATCTTCGCGCGCTGACACATTTTTTGGCCCAGAATGAAGTGAATCCTCGACTGAAACTGGACTTGTGCGAGGAAGTGGAGCAGGCAGAGGATCTCCTGGACGATTTGTGGCCACAGCTGCCGAGTGGCAGGTTCTTCAAGCGCCAGGAGTCCACGGTAATGCTGTGCCTGTGCCACCTGGCCAGTTATTATGCCAGGCAGGAGTGCTTCAGTCACGCTCAGTTAATACTACTCCTAGTGGAGGAACTACGAGGAGAGTTGCCCGAACGTGTGGGAAAGACCGACATAGTCTGTATAACCTTGCAAGCGGTGCGTTTTCGGCTGAGCTACGAGCAGAAGAACCCGGAGGAACATCCTAGGATGCCCACGCCGCTGCGACAGTTGGACACGCTGCAGGATAGTGTAAGGAGCTTCTGCAATATCTCCAGCCTGGACGGCGGCTCCCTGCAGCTGCTGCTCTCGACTCTGGTGCGAGAGAGCACGGAATGCTCGGCCAACAGGCTAAGCGAACGGCTGGCCTTCTCCAACATTGTCCTCAAGTTGGTTCTGCAATCGGGATTGGCTCTAAGGACCATTGAGGTGTTCCTGGCCTGGCTGTGGACCAATCTGCAGATGGAAAACCTGGACCGGGCACAGTCCAAGATGCGACTCATCGAGCACTGTCTGGGCATCAAGCAATTGAAGCGAAAGGAAGCTGAACCCTTGAAAATTGAGAAGAAAGAAGTTCTGGATCCGGTCTTGAGTGATCTGGCGAGCAATATGGTCCTCCTGCAGCTGGTGGAGCCCATCAGGAAGCAGCATCCGCACCTGGATCTGGGCTTGCCGAGTATGCTGAGTCTGCGCCCAAATAGTCCCAATTCCCATGTCAGTCTGGATCGGTACATGAACCAGAGCGAGGCTCCCTCCGTTCTCAATGGAAACTTTCAGCTGCAAAGCACCTTCTTCATAATGGGATGCCTTCATGCACGCCTCTGCTTTCTCCAGAGGAACAGCGACCAGCTGGATGACTTCTATGCCTGCGCGGAGAGCAGGCTGAGGGAGGATCCCGAGCTCAGCTCTTCCATGGGTTCCATGCTGCAGGTGCAGCAGCTTTATATGGCCAACTATTTGCGCTTCCGGGGACAGCACTTGGAGGCCATGACCGTGACTCAGATGGGACTGGAAACGCCACTCGAAGCCATGGACATTGACTATAATTACAACTTTATGACGCAGCTGAAGACAGCGGAACTGGAGCTCAAACCCGAGGTCGAGGAGAAGGTGGACTCTGAGGCGGAGGAAGCGCACTGCTCGGGCTTTCGAAGAGCTTTGGACTTTAATCTCTCACCGGAAAAGGACAACGAAACCCCTCCGGGGGTGAGTGATAAGGAGTCCTCCTCGAAGTCCGCCAGGAAGGGGCTCAAGTTTAAGATTTTCTCGGATTTAGAACTGCGACCGCCAAGTGCCTCCAGCGGCTGTGGCAATTCCAACGATAACACTCCGCCCGTGAACCTGGACAACGAGGACACTCCGCCCTTGAATTTTGACACCTGCCAGCCGATCGAGTTAAGCGATGACGACGATGAGTCCCCACCCTGTTCCTCGGTCAGCCTAAAGCCCTCTTCCCAACCCAAGACCCCCGAGAAGCCAAAGCCCAAGGCCAAGTCCAAGCTCGCTATGTCCATCTATGTGGATAGTAGTTCGGAGGATGCGGCGGCACCAACGCAATCACAGAAAGTCACCGGACGGAGCACCAGAGCAGCAAGGATACGGCAACCGGACGAAACACCAAAGACAGCGATATTCTCATCAAGGAGACTCCGACGAGCGGTGACAGTGCCGGAACCGGAGCAGGCCACAGAACCGGAGGCTATGGGCACACGAAGTCGTAGGAGAAAGTGACTGAATAATTATTGAGAGACTTTTTCACCTAGTTTAGTCGGTTTTGTATGTTTCTTATTTAAAAAATGTGTTTTTACTTATATATATATCATTATTTCAATATATATAATGTGCTTGGAATTAAATGGAATTTGGGAAAGCTCAGCGTGGCTGCAGAAGGGGCATCAGTGAGGTCCTGCAAACGCCCTGGCTCCAAAAGCCGCGTTGTATGCGCTGGCCATTATCCTTGTTGTTGCCATGGTAATACACCCCGGATCCCGACTTGCAGCCTCCTTCGAATTGGCCCACATAGCGATTGCCATTTGCTATTTGAGGAGGGAATTTTAGAAAAGAAATACTATTTAAATTTATGAATTGAAAGTATACCCTTGCAGGGTTTTATTATTTAAGTCAAAAGTCTGTAACGTAGTTAAGAAGCCGTTTTCGACCCTAGATATTAAATATATTCATGATCGGGATCAACCGTCAAGGTAAAACTAGCCATGGAACAAGATTTGAAATTTTTTGAAATTGATTTGGAATTTTTTCTTCTTGCTTAGGGGATTATTAAAATTTTTTAGAATTAAGTTAAAAGGTTAATTTTAAAGTTAATATGCCGATTTGTTAACCTAATAAAAAATAACATAATGCAGCTTGCGGATTTGATATTAATGCATTTTTGGCTTAGTTGTGGATTTTTAGTTTGAATTGCCAAAAAATTTATCATAGAAAATACAACTTATATACAACTTATAAGCCGGATCGGACGACTATATCATATAGATGCCATTGAAACTATCGGTACATTTTTAGGAAAAAAAATATAACTTGGCCAATTTTCTATTATTCTAGAATTTCGGTTTTAATTTGATCAAAATCAGACTACTATATCATATAGCTGCTATAGGAACGATCGGCAAAATTTTCAGAAAAAAAAATTATAACTTGGCCAATTTTCAACATATTTTCATATAATTTGAGACATGGCCATTTTATATTATTCTAGAATTTCGGTTTTAATTTTTTTAAAATCGGATGACTATATCATATAGCTGTCATAGGAACGATCGGAAAATTATAAGGGAAAAATATAGCATGGCCAGTTTTTAACATTTTTTCATATACATGAGAAATTGCCATTTTGCATTATTCTTGAATTTCGGTTTTAATTTTATCGAAATCGGACTACTATATTATATAGCTGCCATAGGAATGTTCGGGAAATATAAGTGTTTTATATAATTCCTGTTGGTTTCTATTTTCATTTGATAAAATTTCAAAATATTTCAGAATTGCAAGCTGCAAGGGTATACAAAGTTCGGTATACCGAAGTTAGCTTCCTTTCTTGTTTAAAGTTTAAATTCCCGATAAATTTATCATATAAAATAAAAAATAAAATATTGGCTTTCTTAAATTAGCAACCTGTTTTAAAATTAAAACTTTATTAAAAAGATTAAAAAACCTAGTATTTTTAATTGAAAATCTAAAATAAATAGAGCATACTTTAAGACCATATTTCAGTTGAACTCAAATTGCGTTTCGATATTATTTTTTTGCTGATAATTATCATTCAAAGACTCCTTGACTCACCCGTAAAAAGCACCCCTCTTCCATGCATTCGATCTAGTAGCCACTCTCCCACATAGACGCCACCATCGGCCTGCCACAAGATGCCCTGGCCGCTGCGCTTATCCGCCAGCCACTGGCCGTAGTACACCGAACCATCCGGATAGAACTGCTTGCCCTCGCCACAGCGTTTATCCTCCTGCCACTGACCCACGTAGACGCGATGCTTGCTGCCGTTGGGCTCCTCCTGTCGCAGAGTGCCATAGCCATGCCGCTGACCACGCTCCCACTGCCCTTCGTATACCAGGCCACGTCCCGATTTCTTCACGCCATAGCCGTGGTGTTGGTTGTCCTGCCACTTGCCCTGATACCTGCCACGGCCATTGCCCCCGGGATAGCGCTGGCAACGAACACCGGAACTATATCCACTTGCCGGGCACGACATGTCGTCGGTGACTGAAGACAGAGGAGTCAGAAGTCAGGAACCAGGAGCCCCTTTGTCATCATCCACGGCGGTGCCATGTGGTGTCTCTTGCGGGACGGGCGCCGTGCGTGCGGTGTCACTTTTTCTAATCAACCCAAGCCACAGCTACGAGCAGCATGTCTTGCCACCATTTGACTTCCTCCAGCCTTGTGAAGGGACGTCACGCAACCCTAAGGAGGCCAAAAACATTGCCTCAATAGAAAATCGTTTGTGCTGGTTAAGTATATGTGGGGGAAATCGTTTAATCAGGGGTATAAATTACAGGAAGAGCTGGTTAGGTGAAAAAGGCTTAGAAAGATCGAAGAACGAGTCTTACTTGTACAAAATAGCATTAGAATTAATGGAAAACCCCCTTAAATATATAAAACTGCATCACAAAATTTATAGAAAATATAGTTTACTCATACATATAAATTACAGCGCAGTTTCTTTCGCTTACATAATTGGCCTAACATTAAATTAAGGGGCTAAACGACAAACTCGAGTTGTGTCCGAAACAGAATGCTTAAACAATTAAGGGGAAGACTGCCAAGGATTCCAAAGGAGGCACAGACTCGTACAAATTAAAAGGAGACACAATAAATATATAAAAGGTTCGTTAACAGATATGAGCTAATGCTGAGGAATATTCATCGAACATAATAATGATGCTCCCGAAGTATTGCTTTAATTAGGGTCTTTCGTCATTGTCGCCATCGAATACAGTTCGCGTTAAAATATATATGTATAGATATAGTAAAAATCTACTGCCTTATGCGTATCACAATTTGCATCAAACTACAAATTTACAATATATGGGTTTTCTTTTAGTCTGAGAGGCTAGAGCCCTGAGCCGCAAAATATGTCTTTTAAAGCGCCGCTGGATCCCGCGAACTGCCGCTAGACAATGTCCCCGGATGCTCCGAACTGCAAGCCATTGTTCCGTATGTTGTTGTGATGATCCAGATGGTCCTGCTCCATCTGCTCCTTGAGCATCTCCAGCTCCCGGATGCCCGACACCGTCACCTCGTACTTGTGCGTCACCAGCGAGCGGTAGAAGTGAATGGCGAAGGCCAGGAAGATGATCATCACCGGGATGAGGACGACGCAGGCGGACCAAGCCGCCGGCGGACTCAAGTCGTAGAACTTCACCCAACACAGGATAGCGATCTCCAGCAGGAATAGGATTAGTCCCAGCAGCGTGGAAAAGGCCCACGCCGTCTCTATGTACCAGTGGAGCCTCTCATGCGGCGATTCGTGCACCAGGGAGATGCTGTGCAGATTGCAGACCGTCTCGATGTTCGGCAGGATGCATGTGCTGATCATTAGGGCCAGCATGTGCACAGCCACCAGCAGGGTGGTGCAGATGGCGAAGGCCACCAGCATTCCCGGCGGCACCTGGGTATCGTGGTCCAGTTGCACCTCCACCATTGCCACCTGTCGCCGGGGTTTAAATAAGAAATTCGTCATTAATGGTTACTTATTAATTTGGGAGAAGAATCGAAATAATATCCCGACATTGCCCCTATTATTATTATTAGCTATTTTCCGAGAGAGAGAGATAGAGACAGAGAGAACATTTTGGCAACTAAACAGCAAGATTGCTCCCCTATATTCTATGGGCCAATTTATCCGATCTCCTCCGAGGTCCCTACCTCTCTTTACTTCCCATTTGCTTTAGGTGTGCATGTGGAATGTATAACAAGTTGTCGGTCCCAGAAATGGACTAATAAATACCTCGTCACTTGATTAAAGTGTCTCATTAAAAAGATACATCAATGTCGTTCATAAAATCATCCATTGCCAGGTCGTAAAAAAGGATATATATGAGAAATATGTCAAAAAGTATAAGGTTTTGGGTTAGGTTCTGTAAGTTCTTCTTCTAAAAATTAAAACAATAGTTTAAAACATTTTATAACGAGGCTGAATACTATTTCTCCTTATTTTATTAAGTTAACCATATTAATTTAAATATATTTCCCTTTATTTATATTTTATTTCCTAATGCATTTGAAAGGTTTGTTTCTAACAACTCTAAAAGGGAATAAAAGTCATTCAGTTTATAAACAATGTATGGGAATCTGTCATTGGATAACTTGAAAAGGCGGGGAATCCCAGGGAATAATCTTCATCGGTTTCCCTTGACGAACTCAGTAATTTCTACTTCCCTTTCACACTCATAATTACAATAGCCCAAGCTACCCCTGATTAATGGGTAAAAAAAGAAATAAAAACCAACAGCTAACAGACTTGTTTCCCCCCAAGACAAAGATAGTGCCAATAAATACAAACAAAAACAGAAAAGAAAACACAATTTTTGGCCCTCAATGCGGCATCAAAGAGGAATTATGTTGAGCAGGTATAGAGGAAAGTGCAGACACCTAATTAGCCCGATTCTTTTACATATATTATAAATTATATTATAAATTATAGGTCGAGATTGAGAATTACTTGAAGTCGGGCGGCATTCAGGCTGCCCACTCGGATGGAACAAATTACAGATTAGATTTCGTTGCACACAAGCCTCTGTTCAAGCCAAGTGGAACCCTGTCATTAATACAATATATTTACTTTATTTACTATAGTTATTCTATAGCTTTGCTAGGCAGTGTATTCATTATTCGTTGAGTGCCGGTTAAAAACCAAAACTAGGAATAGAGATAAAAAATTATGCGCTTCTGCCAGACATTTTCTGACCCTGCACATTAAGTCGGTTTAATGTTAATGTTTCTTTCGAATTATGCACAGATGAGGACGGCAATATAGGTACTAAAAACTATATACCTAGTTTAATATTTAACTATAGAGGTATATTTTTTAAAAAGTTTAGATTTTTACAAGTAACTGAGTAAAGTAAGAGAAAGGAAAATCATCAACAAGTAATTACTAATAATAAATGAAAGTATTTAACTGAAATCTATCTAAATATGTACTGAAAACTCTTATTTAAAATGTAAATAATTAATTTACAAGGCATAACGATTACTTAAATCATTTAATTCACAAAAATTTAACCTTTTAAAATACATAAAACAGTTTTCTATAAAATGTTTAATAACTCAACTCTAATAAATCCTCAGTTATCCTAATTATTCCACTAAATTTTATAATTAAAATTATATTCTTTCTGAGTTTGTTTTATTTTTTTATCTAAGAAATAAGAACTGATCAACAAGGGTTCCTCAAGGGTAATTGTTTTGTCTTTAACTTTTATTCTTTCCCGAAAAACCAATTCCAGCCCAAGGAAACTAAAAAAAAACAAACAAAATGTAATAACACCCTAGATACCCTTTAAATTATTTTAAAACACTTTTTTAATTAGAAATTCCAAGGCATAAATCCGATTAATAATATTTTTACCCTCTTGTCTAAAGTAAGAATTACTCACCATGGCAAATCCCGATAGCAAGGCGGACGTCTTGCTGGATGCCTTGAGCTTGGCCCGGCTCAGCTGCAGCTTGCGCCAGGAGAGATAGGTGGGCGAGTGGAGATCCTCGCCGGACTGCGACATGCTGCTGCTGGCGGTGCGGTGGTGGCCGCGCGGCTGAAAGCGGGAGGATTGGTTCTGTTGGTAGGTGCGCAACTGAAATGGCGGCGGTGGCGGTGGGACAGCGAATGCGATGGGGGACGGCGATGCTATGGAGGCTAGTGGTGCGAGTGGTGCTAGTGGGGCTACTGCGGAGGCCGAGGCGGCCGCTAATGCTGCTGCTGCTGCTGTGGCGAATGCCGGCGAGCCCTCTCGCGCCGCCGAAGCGTTGAAGCGTCTCGACTGCGGCGAACTCGAATTGAACTGGCTGTGGTAGAGGTACCTACTGCTCGCTCTGAGATTCGCCAGGTTGTGAGCGTGCTGCTGCTGTAGCTGCTGCTGTTGTTGGAGGTGACTGAGGTTCGGATTCAGATTCGGGTTGTGGCCGAACTCGCCGCCGCCGCTGCTGCAGCCGCCCGTCGGTGTGGCTGTGGCAGCTGCCGTATAGGCATCCACACTGGCCGCCAACCTGGCAGTGGCATGCAGAGCACTCGCCAAGGCCGATGGCGGCTGCTGCCGCATCCCGTAGCGCGTCTGTTGGGGCTGCTGCTGTTGCTGCTGCACCTGGTAGGCCAGGCGGCGCGACACAGGCAACACGTCCAGGGTCTCGCTGCTGGCGGTTCGCTCGGTGGGCGTGTCAAAGGAGCCCTGTTGGTGGCTCAGCAACAGGTTGCTGTGGCTCAGATTGGCCCGGGCATACCTCAAATTGCTGCTCATCATTGTGTGCGTGTGGGTCTCCGTCTCCGGCAGCAGGTGCTCCTCCTCATGCTCCTCGGCCGGCGGATGAACCGCTTCGGGATCGCCGACCACAGTCTTCATGGCTCTCTTGCGGCGCGGCGGCTTCAGAGGTATCTCCTGCTGCTGCTGCTCTGGTTGTTCCTGGTCCTCTTCAAAGGGTGGCATGGACTGCTGGTCCGAACTTTGGATTTCCTTGGCTTGACAAGATCGTCTTGGTTTGCAATGTAAGCCAGCATGAACCAATTGGGTTTATTTATGTCAAAAGCAACCAACTTTGTCTTGTTTTCTTTTAAATTAAAGTCTTTTCTTGGTTAAATATTATAATTAAGGTGATTTCTAGTATTATAAGCTTGCCTATCATCTGCAAGCTAAGTTCACAGTTCTTACAAACTTAATTTGGAACTACAAGTATTACTAGTTTTTACTAAAAGATCACTGTTTTGTCATTCATTTCATTTAATTTCAGTTCAAGAGTTTCTCCTTAAGCAGTCTCTGGGGTTGTCTCTTATATACTGTCCAAAAATATTAGCTTACTTTAATTTTTAGCTGTTCAACTCCAAGATCACACCTTAGCACCCACTATTTAATGGGATTTTTGTTACAAATGGCGCTCTCTCTGTACTCTCCGAAGCGATCTGCTGATTTCCAGTGCCTGGCATATGCCCGGTGTATATATACATTAATAAATAAATATTCCATTGGGTCATAAGGTTCGCATGTTGGTTATCGACGACAACGCCCTGCCTCAATTATGCGGCAGTTTCTCCTAACGACTTCACTTGGCTTCACTTGGCAGCAATTTATACAGATCTTTTGTTGTGTACGATATACATTTGTAGTACTTTTGAATAATTTAGAGGAATTTTAATTTTACTACTGTTGATCTTGCTGGCTTTTCCAAGTAATACTCTCTGTTATCGTTGGGCTTTTCGAGGCTCCTTTTCGTGCTGAATGATTCACCCGAAATGTAGCTTTGAAAAACCTCCTGGATCCCAATGGTTATCGCGCAATTCTAGAGCCCGTTTCGCCACTTGTCACACTGTGTGTAATCTCGTCGTTGTTTTTCAGAATTTAAATTCAAATTCAATTTTTGTTTCCCCAACGGCAGCGACGGCGACAGCGACGGCGATGACTTTTTTCGTGTGGCTTGTTTTATTGGGTTCCGTTTCACTTGGTTGATTTTGCAATGCTTCCCATTGATGATGATGCCGCTGAATAATAGACGAGTATTGTTGTTATTTTGTGCAGTTCCTGAGACAGCCGACCGAGAGTGTTGTTGTGCACATGACAATTGATCGGCAATTACACACGCACGCGGCAAGTCCGCTCGCTATTCCCAAGCACTCTCTCCGGCGATATGTGCTTGCTCTTCGGTGTGCGTTGAAATAATATTTACTTTTTATTTATAAACATTTTATGAGCTTTATAAAATGTAAAATAAAACGGTTGGGCTTTCAGGCAGGCACTTGTTGCTCTGTACACAAGGCCACCGAAGACCGAAGACTGGTACGGGGTACTTGAACGCTCGAAACCGACTAAAAAAGCCAAAACCAAGAGCACCGCAGTGACACTTCCGCCAAAAAAATAATACAAAAACCAAGAAGCACGCAAGAAATCGGAATCGAAATGTAAAACCTTTGCGGATTTTTGTTGCTGTTGTTTTTTGAATCAGGTGCCTGCACACACTCAGTATTTCGCTTTCCGCCGCTCGCTTTTCGTTTGTTTTTCGCGGTTTTTCGAGCTTTTCGCGCCTCTTGTTCCTTCGGCGATGGCAAGTTAACAACTAACTGATACGGCTCTGCCCGCAGAACACCGCGGCAGAGCTACGGCTGAGCACTGGCAGAGCAGCAGTGACGCCGACGACGACGACGACGACGTATTCAAATTCGACAATCAATTCTCGAATGAGGCGGCCTGCGATGACACAAAAAAGCAACAACAACTACAATAGTGACAATCAAACTACTAAACAGTCAGGCTTCTCGAAGAAAGGAACTTTCGAATTTCTAAAATTTTGAGTTTTTAAAATTTCAAATACAAAAGGAAGTTCGAAGTTTAAGGATTTTCAAATAGAATAATTACAGTTTCGGAAATTTAAAAAAGTTAGAGTATTTAAATTTTCGATTTTCTTGAATTGATTATATTGTTGTATTACAGATCTGCCAAGTTTAAAGGTTTGAATATCCAAATTTTAAATACAAAAGGAAGTTTGAAATTCCAGTATTAGTTTCTAATTTTCAAATTTAAAGTATTTTGTATACACAAAATTATAGATTAAATTTTAAGCATTATTGTTTTAGATCCTTCAATTCATGAGAATTTAAACTAAAAAGCTAGATATTTCAATATTTTGAATATTTTTGAATTTTTTAAGAAATTTGTTATCAATTCAGGTAAACAATTTTTAAGACTCCTTGATTCACTACAGAAAATTTCTTTCAGGGAAGCTTCACTGTAGAAAAGCCATTTGAATGAAAGCATTTAAAGAGAGAGTGGGAGAGACATAGAAGCGGAAAGAGAGAGCACTACTAGACAGGTAAAGAATCGAAAGAGGCGAAAGCAAAATTACAGGAAAACAAACCAAAAAATACCGATTGGAGGTGGGTGTGGGAGAGGGGATTTCGTGGGGCTGATTTTGGCAATCGATCAGCGATCATCGACTGGTGAATGGGGAAGACAAATTGAGTGATTAAACACACAACACACAAACGGGACACACATCAGCACACTCAGAGACCCTGAACTTAAACTATTGAATTCAAGATCCAATTAATAAAAAAAAAAAACAACCACTTGACCCCATCCACGAACCCATAAACGATCAGGGACATGGGTACCACAGTATCGTAGGTCATTATGCTCTTGCACAAATCGTAGGTGGTATGACGTGGCCTATAATGGTTATCTCTAATTTAAAAGTAAGTGTCATGCTTGATTTTAATACAAATTTGTGATAAAGCTTTAAATGCTTCAAGAGATTGTATTCCTTTTTCGGCTTACTCAATCGCCTCACGGAATGCATCACCGTTCTACCAATAATCGAGGCATATTTAAGTGCTTATTTGGCTTTATTACAGCAAATCAGGTTATTTAAAAATAACTATAAGCGCAAAGTGTACAATTAATCAGGTGACAGTAATCTAATAATCAGTTTTAAATTTGAAACAACATTTGAATAAAGCTGAAAACACAACTTTTAGAAGGCTGAACAAATAAACACAGACCTCAAACAGATGTTCTAAGCAAGTATTATGCGAAAAATAATAGAGAATCCTGCCTTGCGAATAGCAACAAAAGCTTAAAAAATTGTCAAAACTAAATAGATAGATAAAAAGGCTCAATAAGCTTGAATATATTCTTAAAGGATCATATTAAGTCGCCACTGCCTTTAAATGCTTGAGAACTCTAGAAAATCGAAAGTGTTTTCTTTTTTTGGACTTTCTGATATAAAAATCTGGTTAATTTTAATTATAAAATGAAATGTCAAGCGGAACGAGTTCTTTTGGAGATTCCCCAGTCGCCTGCCTGACTTCCTCCAAAGAAAACCAAAACGAAGCCACTTAAAAAATTCGAATAAAAATAAGTCAAGCCGATAAAGAAGAAACGGAAGGTGTCAGCTGGCGGTTGGTGTTTAATTTCGCTCCAAAAATCGTATGCAAACACACACCTGGATTTCAGAGACACCGCCCCAAGGAGCAGGCCCATATTCGTCGTGGGTGGATCGGGTGTGGGTGTGTTGTTTATTTTTTATCGCCGGCGAAAATGTGCAAATAAGACAGCGCTGCGATAAGGGAACCCAAAAGCGGTTCTCCGCGGAGCCCAGCAGACGCCGATTCTACGCCATTCCACTTCCACTTCAATTTCCATTTACAATTTCATTGTCAGAGTTGTTCGCAAAAAACAAAAGTAAAATAAAAAACGATGTTCAATAATTCAGCAGGTTCACCAGGTAACGCAGTCATGTGTGTGCTTTCGCGTGTGTGTGCCAGAATCTCGTTCGACTTGAAACTTAGGCCTTGTTTGTTTGTCAGAATTTTCGTTACTCGATCGATGGGGCGCATTCAGCAGGGGATTGCGAATTTATATAGAGGGATTAAGCGATTTATAATGAGATCTTTAACCACTTGAAACGCGATTTATTTATTACCATTTACGGACAAAAGCATGGCACATAACCCAGCACTTGACATATCTTCAGTGAACTCCAAAATAAATAATTAAATTTATATAACTTGCCCCTTTGCTCTTTTGCTGCAACTATTCGAAAAATGCACCTTGCATAAATGATTTTGTAATGTTTCTAGTTCATATCGCTTTTAGATACCTAAATATAGATGCAGCTAAACGAATTATGTAGAATGTACAAATTATATCTGACAGCCTTCTCAACAAATTGTCATTGTTCTTTCTTCGCTTTATTTTGATTAAATCTTGATTGGGAAATGTAAGAACCACAAGAGTTTTTTAAAATTTTATTTGGTGTTTTTTCTAATCAATTAATTAATTTAGTTTTAAGCTGAATTTTTCGAAATAAATTTTTAATTAATAATTTGTTAAAAAACCACAAAATAAAAAGTGCATCAATTTTCTGAATCATTTAAATTACAAAAATATAAACAAAAAATAGCAATACATTTTTTACAAAACTTATATATGTATATCAAATCTATATAAAAACTGCGCCTAATAGTTAAGTACTGGAAAATCACAGCTTAAATCACGAATAGCGAACCAACTTTTTCTGCTGAATGCACCCATTGCCAAAACTTCGTCTCGAAAGAGGGGAAAAAACCAAATGAGAGGCCAAATCTAAGAAATCACAGCTTAAGTCACGAACACACACAAACTTTCTCTGCTGAATGTGCCCATTCCAACGCGTCGCAAAAGAGAGGGGGAACGAGAGAGAGAAACTAACCGACTTCCATAGCATCGCTTTATAAGGTGAGAAAGAGACGGTAGGTTAGGATGAAGAAGGGGATTGGGGGAAAATGGAAGATACCGAGATCGGAGATTGATTTGTTATTGGACTTACCTTCGCTTGGTTCTGTGACGGCGGCGGCGGGGGCGGGTTCGGCGGGAACTGCAGCAGCGAGTTACTCAGGCTGGAACGCTTGAATCCGGCACTGTTGTTGCTGTTGCTGCCGCTTCCAGTGGGACTGTTGCTGTGATGCTGCTGGGGATACTGCTGCGGGAACTGGTGGCCGGTGGCCACTGAGGTGGCTGCTGCAACGGCGGCGGCGACAACGTGCTGGAAGTGGTGCTGCGTGGTGGTGGCGGTCACGATGGGATTTGGGTTACGTGCGCCCCTGCCGGGGGTTTGCCTGGAGTCGGGCGTCTTAGAGGGCGTCTCTAGGCCACCGGAGTTGGCCGTGGTCCACACAGACATCTCGGAAAACCAACGATCGGCTTAAGTACTGCTCCGCCTGGGGAATCCATGTTGGCACAGAAAGTCAGGCAAACAAATAAACGAAAAACGACGAATTAGCGGGAGCCACAAAGTTGGGAAAGAGGTGTAAATTAAGTACAATCGGCGAGTTTTGAGCGGAAACTAAACAAAAAACAAATTATTCCATTTCGTTTTGTTTTACTTTTTGCCAGCAAGAAAGACACTAACGCCTGACCGACTGCTATCGATGTATCGATAACTTCACCGGACCCGAAGCCCAAAAGTCTGGCAACGACAATGTAGTGAAAAGAGGTGGCAGCCTGGAACCGTGTAGAAGGCGCGAATAAGTGAGAAGTTTTTGTGTTTTGTGAATAATTGCGTGTCTACAAGTGAATACAGGTGAGTGGTTTGCTGTTTACTACTTGTGAAGCGTTTGCCAAGAATGGTTGTGGGCCAGTAAGTAGGAAGGCAATTAATCAAACGCCCCTATGTGCAT
Organism: Drosophila jambulina; assembly: GCA_018152175.1. Classification (NCBI taxonomy): domain Eukaryota; kingdom Metazoa; phylum Arthropoda; class Insecta; order Diptera; family Drosophilidae; genus Drosophila; species Drosophila jambulina. The sequence goes on along the minus strand of JAECXH010000113.1, from coordinate 21,677,820 downwards.
TTCGCCGAAATCGCAAAGCCGTCTTACGCTCTGACACACATTTTAATTTGCTTGTTTGGCGTGTATCTTTGCATCTTTTAGGTGCTGCTTTCGTTTTGTTTTGGTTTGCTAATTTCCTTTCACATTCTTCCGACGTGGGCGCAAATTATTTTATTCTTAACTTGTTAATAACACACATACACACAACACACGTGCATGCTTTGCATTTGTCGCTCATTTTTCTCGTGTCTGCCTTGAACTTGCAAATTTGCAATTGGTGCGAAGAGTGCAGAAGCACGCTTGTAACGGTGCTATTTGCCGCTCTCTGTCTCTTTGGTTCCTAAGACACATGCACACTCGCAATTGTTTTGCAATGGCTTTCTTGGGTTTTCTATTCTCTCTTTCTATGTATATTTGCCAGTGCTTTTCTCTGTTTGGGAATTAATTTTACCTCCCCACCTCCCATCGATAGATAAAGCGAGTCATGTGCCGATGAACAGACCTAGGTACCGTTATCTATTGGATATGCCCAAAGCTCAAGAACTCACGTATTTGCATAGCTACTATCTGGGTCAATTTACTAGGACCGTAATAAGTTAATTTTTAAGATAATGTAAATAATTATCATTATTTTTATTTTATGATTTTATTATTAGTTTATCAAGCGGAATATTTTATTTTATTATTATTTATAATTTTATATTATTTAAATGTATTTATTTAAAATATTGATTTATAAATTTTTAGCCTAATTTTACCCACCATGCTTATAAAATCGGCTTATATTTTTTTGTACATATATTTACCTATTAACCCTACCTCTGCTGTCTATGGACGTATTAGCATTTCCCTGTGGGCCGTGCGTCGCCTTGAAGGTGTTACAAATGTGCGCAAATGGCATTATCGGTTATCAGGCGGGCGGGCGGCTATAGAATATTTGTTTGGGTCAAAACCAGAACCCTATAATAATAAGTAAATAAAAAATAGAGTGCTTCGAATGAGGTAATTTGTGGTGCTGTGGTGCACCATGTTTTTGCATGCCCTACTGCCGTGCTGCTGTCGTGCTGCAGTCGCGAATGCAAACAATTGCGGGCAATTGAAATCAATAAGCGATCCGAGCAGACTTTGTAATCCCTTCTGGAAACTTTTGATTCTCGGCTCCCAGTCGATATGTCTTGATTGTTCCTCTGGGCCTTGGGGGACAGACTCGAAAGATGCCAAGTCACTGGCTATTAATAAAACACTGCTCAGAAAATTGACTTTCGATAAGAAATAAATACAAAAACTATAATAACTAAAAAACAACAATGCCAAACCGCAATGAATGTGTGTCTGTGGGCTTCGCGATGTACACTGTACATACATATCGTATGTAAATATGTACTTATATCGCAAATGAATTTGTTCAACTACAACACATAGTATGTACATAAACAATCAGACCATTTGACAGTGTGACGCAGATTTCTAATTTCGGATTCAAGTTGTAGAAACAACAAGTTCCTGGAACCGAACTCAATGCCACTTGAGAGTTTCGAAATCTTTCGAGAGCCATTCCCTTTCTTAGATGATCTCTACAGGGTGAGATATGAAGGGTACTTCTAATTTTAGGCTGATGATGCTCTATTTAAAAGTCAATAAGCTTCAAAATGCAAAACGGGGTAATAAATAATGGGTAGCACATTTAATATCATTTTTAACAGATAACACATCCCTTATAAACCAGATTAACTGATAATTTATAAGCGAAACAATGTCCATAACATACTAAACAATAATGTTAAAAAACCCCCATAAATAAAACATGATCAGTTTACAAATAAAATATCATCTTTAATGCTTGCTTTAGCTGGCGAAAAATAATAAATGGATTGGTATAATAATACACGGTTACACAGCTAAGTACGCGGCACTTTTAAGGACTAATGGACAAGACGGGACAATCACAGGGATCCCAATCTCAGGGACCCCGCTTGGCAACAGTAGCAGAAGTTCCAGTTACATAATGCGTCCTCTATTTGGCTGACTTATCTCTACGGACTACGGAGTATGGCGGCTCTGGCGACCTACTGTATGGTGGGCTTGATAGAGCCCATGGAGTTCTTCCTCTGATGATTCACCTCGAAGCGCTTCATGATGCTGGCCACGATCGAGGAGGGCGGCATGTCCGGGTTTCCGGTGAGGCCCCGATACCCGAGGACACTCGAATCGGCCAGCGAACGGGCCAGGGTCAGTCTTTGCACGAAGGCATCTGTATCAATTCCCGGCACCTGGGAGGGTTTAAGGAACCGCCGCGGTATCCGGGACAGCATATCCTCGGAACTCAGTGGACCAAAGCCCAGGTTGATGAGTATGGCTTCGGGATCGGGCTTGCGCGCCTCCAGCAGGCTGTCCACACTGGAGTAACGACTAGAGTCGGACTGCACGGACTGCACAGAGCTGTCGCGGAGGAGCAGACTGCTGAAGCGCTGCTGTCGCTGGGCCTGAGGACTCAGCTCTGGCGCCGTGCTGCAGGATTCGAAGGACTCCTCATGGCGCAGGCAGCGGGTACTACAACTGGCGTTGGCGGTGGTGATGGCGGAGATGTGGCGCAAGGGCAAGGCAACGGCGGCTAAGTTAACCTGCGGATCTGGATCGGCATCCTCCTCCAAGTCGGCGGCATACTCCAGATCGTCGGCATCTACGGCGGACTGCTGGCGCTGCAGCTTTCGGCGGCGACGCAACGGCTTGCTGGGCGGAAAGTGATGGGCCGTGGGCAGGTGATCGCTGCTCCCGGCCAGCTCCAGCTCAGCTGGGCTCACGGCGGCGACCTTGCTGGTTCTGCCCTCAAAGTTGCTGCAGCTGTGAGAGCGCTCCATGGTGGCGTGAGTGTGTGTGTCTTGGGTGTACGAGTATATGGAAGTCTCTGAGTTTTCTGCGGTCACGGCTGCTCGGGTTACAAGCTCTACTTGGACATATTTGGCAGTGGCCAGAATCAGGGCCTCGACTGAGTCGCTCAGAGTCTCCTCACACACGGAGCGCGTGTGTTCAATAACAAAGCAACGGCAGCAGCAGCGGCAATTTGTGTTATTTGGTATTTGTTATTTGGTTAATTTGTTGTTATTGGCGGGTCGCTACGCTCGGCGATCTTTTTGTGGAAACGTGTTTTTGCTATATTCCGCGCGTTTCTGTTAATTTCTGGCCGTATTTGTGTTTGTCGTCTGTTTTTGTTTATTTTCATTTGCGATGCGGCGGAGTGTTAATCAGCCCAGAGAGCTTCTGACCCCGGATTTGGAACGATCGAGTGTTGTTTTCACGATCGCTTGACATTGGGGTATTGATATTGGTAATTGGTATTTGTTATTTGTTACGACAGCGGAATTATATTTCCTGAAAGCGGTTTCCACATGGACTTCCAGCTTTATTTATTTAATTTTTATTTATTTACGGTACAGTTTTATTTTATTTTTCGATATTTCGATCGTATTTTTCACTGTTTCTTCAGCTTTTCCTTAGCTTTCACCCGTCTCCCTGCCTGCTTTTCTGCGTCCGCTTGGCAGCGAGTGATCTTCAAAACTGAAACTGAAATCACAAGCCCCAACCGAAACGCCCCAAGCTATCGGGGAGCTTTTACGCCGGAGAAAGAGCAGTAAAGCGACACAATATATTAAAGCAATCGCCAGGGAGAGCCAAGGGGAGCCATAAGGCGAAGCAGAGAGACACTGAGGAGCGTAGAGAGAGAGAGAGGGAAGTATCACTCTGAGCTGGAATTACTTTGCGTTCCAGTCGACAATTTCCTCAAGCGCAACGCCGCCAATCCATTAAAACTTTTGATTAAAAGCCCCCCAAAGACACACTGCTTTGCGGTTAACCCAGCTTCGTCGCACGCAACTCCCCCGTTTTTCCACTTTCCCACACGATCGTGTGTGTGTGTGGGGGAAAACCCTCGCTCTTGCGTATCTTTCCGATAAAAAGAAATACAAACACCCAGGCCTTTAGTATTATTGGCACGTTCTGTGGAGCAGACTGTGATCACCCCGACTGCGAGCTCTTCGCATTGCCCTTATTTGCTTAACAAAATATGACTTTTTACGGCTTAAACCGTCGATCATTAAAGCACTCTGTGGTATCATAAAGATCTCGTTATCTAATTGCTCTGCAGCAGGAAGAGATTTCGGGTGAACTGTAAAAGTAGATCACTCTCAACGAGGGCGCTGGATGGGCCCTTTGATCTTTCTGTGGCAGATGCATGCGGAAAAGACACGCGATCGGGAAGGAAAAAAACAATAACAAACAAGCGAAATTGTTTAAACCAGTTAACAAGTGCTGGCTTCCACAAGCTTTAATTGTGTGTGAAAAGCTTTTGGCCCAAACAGCTGAGCCTGCTGGGAGCTTTAAACGAAACGATCTGTGGGTCTGGAGGTGTAGTTTTCTTTTCAAACACTGAAACAATCGCAGATCGAGCGATTTTTTTCTAAACTGACTATAAATAAAACTTTACAAACTATAGTTTAAAAAGGGAAAAACTTTTTTTTAAAAGAACTTTGGGTTCAGAATAGCAATTATTCCAGTTTTGTCCTAACATTCTCAACCAGTTCTATAAGAAAGTAGAAGATTTATTATATTTATGTTGTAATATCTCAGATTATACTACTTTTTACTAAACTAACTATAAATTTAATATATTAAACTTTAGATAAGCTTTATTTACTGTTATTTTCAAGTGATTTATCAAGTTTTTTACTAAAATTCCCAACCAATTTTAGTATTGTCTAGTATTTTACCTTTTTTCTTTTCCTGCAAAAAAAAAACATTTTTATTCAAATGATTGCAAATAATAAGACATCTTGGGGTAAATATTTCAGAATTTTCTGAATTCTTCATTTCTGGTCTAACACACCTCATTTCTGACCTAAATACACAACTTTTTCATAGTGTAAACCCCCAACTCACTCGGTAAACCTCATCTTTATGCTCTTGAAATGCACACTTGACACGTTCTGGCCACTGAGTTGCTGCTGCTGTTGGCTCCGTAATTGGATCTCGGTGAACAGTGGCAGAGACAACCACCTCAAGCCGCCGGCTAAAGGTTCTGTCAACAGATCTCCCCAGACTGACAAAGGTCCAAGTGTATCCATCCATCGACTGACTGCCAGGTACTTGTATGCATACCTTGTATGCCCGGGGCAAATTTACACAATTCTTCACAAAAAAAGTGTACTCTGTTCGGCTGCTTGTTGCTATCCAAGGCCAGAGGAACTGGAAGAGTCATAAATCTACGGTCGCGCTTCATAGAATGAATATTCTAATGAAACCCCGAGAGTAAATTTGATAAATTCAATTAAAGCCAAACGAGCGGCGAGGGGTGTCATAATCACGTTGTGCAATTAACTCTCAGCTAGGCAGTCATCAATTGAGTTAACTGGGGATCGGGGATCTAATGAATGTTCGAATATGATCGAATCATCGAATGATCGGAGTGGTGGGAGGTGCCTTCCGACTTCGGACTGAAGTTCGAAGCTCAGTAGGAAACGATGGGGGAAATACCAATGCCGACGTTGTTGTCTTTGTTCATGATTAGCATGATCATCGTGATACGGCGGGTAATTGAGATAAGAGAAAGGCAGAACCTTTTGATGTAGATCCTGGCTTGGCCAATTAAATTGGCTTAATTGTTTAGCAGAAATAAATAACTCAATTTTCCCAGAAAGACTAGATTTGTGAGTTATGCAAGGGAGATATGGAACACGAAAGGTAACCGAACCCTATTCGAATAACAGTAATTATAGTGACACAATGCTTGCGTGCCTTTAGGGTCAGCTGATGACTCAACGCGGCTAACACAATTAATATTTTGTTGTAACAATTAGATCAAAATCTAAATGGAGATGGGAATATTTCAAGAAAGCAGCTAAACAAATGATACAATCTTTTTGAAACCGAATGTCACCAGAAAAAGCACTTGGGAATTATTAGTACTGAAAACTGGGGTAGAAGAGTCTGGAAAAAGGGAATTCAATTCTTAAGTAAACCATCTTGTAAATAAATATTTTTTAAATTAATAAGCGGGTAAAGATAAAAATGTCTTTAGGTATTCTTGTTACCCTCGAATAATCACTTTTTATAAACTTCCTGGTCTACTGTAGAGTGGCCATGATCTGATAGCCGTTAGGTTCATTTCTGGCAATGCTCGCGGCGCCCTTTTCAATTGATAGTAATTGGCTTCGAATAAAAGTTATTCCTCGCTAGTAATGTATACAAGCGAAAGTGTAAATTGCAATTGAAATTTCAGCATTGTCAAGTAGTTTGAGTGCAACTTGGAATTGCAAATGATCGACAGGAGAAGGGAAGTTCGAAATGGATGCGAGAGTGGTAATGGGAATGGGATTGGGAATGGAAATGGAAATGGAAATGGGAATCCAGAAGTGGAAGCTACAGCTCACCTGTGTTCCACTCCTCGTATTTTACTCTATTTTATTCACTCTATTTAATTTATATTTATTTTATTTAACTCTACTCCACAAACACATATCAGTAGTTTGTTAGCCAAGTTGGCGTTTTTGTTCGTTGTTATTTCTAGGTTTTTTGTATATGCACGTGTTTGGGTTGGGGCAACTTTTCCGGCTTCCAGCTAATGCACTTTCTATGCCATCACAGTATAATAGGCACACAGTTGTACTTCCATTAATGGAACAAAAACATGACATAAGTCACACAACGAGATTTAGAAAAAATTTAGAATATTTAAATGAGTTTTTTTTTTTATATTTGTGAAACTTGAGATAAGAAATGTATTCAACAAAACTTAAATATTTTAAATTATGAGAAATACCCCATTTAAGTTTGTTTTATAAAAAGCTTATCTTGGCACCTTAAAAATACATAATTCTCAGTATTATATTTTGAGAGCTTTAAATAACAAGGAATTTGGTATGTTCTTAAAGCTAGATTTGTTTTCTGGACATCAACTAAAGATTCCTTTTCATAAAGCCAGTATATCTACTTGAGAATTATATTGTTATTGATTTATTTATTAAATAAAAGTCTTTACTTTTACGGATTAAATTCTTAAAACTAGGTCGCATATTTAACTAGAGATAAAAAGCAATCAAGTACCTGAACAACCTTGAAGATTAGGTGAGAATTCCTGTATTTCCGCTGAGATCCGTTCCATTTACCGGGGTTTGACCGTACTTTCCAAAGGGCTCACTACTCTTACGTGGCCGTGCAACCCACAACCGGCGCAAATCGCTTCCAATTTTTAACTGAAGGCGAAACACTCTACGACGACGACGACGATGGGTTGTCACTCTCTGGGATCCTTATCTGCGGATCTAGTTCTTTATCTTTATCCCGTCATCCACCGCCCCACTCATCTGATTATAATTTTAGTGTGTTTCAGTGGAGTCAACAGCGGCCAAATATTTGCACATTGTTTGTTGTGCAAATGCGATATTCCGAGACCCACGAACAAACAAAGTTACGATGCTTAGGAATATGCACGCCAAAGAGAACACAGACAGAAGAAATATAAATAAAAGGAAACACACGAAACCGAGGAAATTGAAATACAAGAAAACACTAAAAACAAAAAATAAATAAAGAAAACACACGACGACGTCGACGAGCACACACGTTCGCTTTTCTGCGAGCGCTCCGAATGAATGAAAAGTGTGCTGCCCGCGCGCGAAGATAAATAAATAAAATAAATACCGATGTCGCCGTTGCTGCTGCTGCTGCTGCTGCAGCGCTGTCGACGCCGGCAGCACTGCACTTTTCGCTGCCGCAGCGGCGACTAATTTTGCCGTTAGATTCCGTGGGTTTTTCGAGAAAGGCCAAGCATCAGTTAGTTTCAGTTAGCTCGCTTTGCATTTGGCCAGGTGTCAAATGTCGAGTATTTCTTTACACAGTTTACTTTACAGATACTCGACATGGTGCATGTATTTTACATAGATTTTACATGTGCAAGTAGAGATACTTGTTCAGTGTTAAATTGAAGTTAAATTATTTGTAAATTATGTACTAGTTAATTTAATATTGAGGTAATGTTTTAATATAGCTATACTATTTAGTTCTTAAAACGTTTAAGTAGTTATGGTTAAAAAAATTATCAGGAGAGCACTTTTTATACATAAGTATTTTCTGATTTTACACATAATATGTAGAAATACTGAAAAGTCATATATTTTTGGGCGCATTTTATTTAATTTAATTTTTAATACACCATGAAGTAAAACCTATGTAATTTAGTTTAATACTATTTAATTTTATTTTGCATTTGTTTATTTTAGTTTTTAATTTTGTTAAGACTATAAATTCTCTTATACAGATTTAAAGATTTTATTAATAAACCGACATTATACCTAGTAGTCAGAGGTTCTAAATATAGATCTATTATATGTCCCCTTTAACTATTTATTGATTGATTTAATCATTTTAATTATGCAATCATTTTATAATAATAAAATAATACAAAATATCTAATTTAGGCTTGTCCGTTTGTCCGTCTGTTTGTTTGTCCGCTTATCAGAATAAACACAAAAATCCCAGAGGCTAAAAAAGCTGCAACTATCAAATTTGATATCAATATTTTTATCAGTTTCAGGCACATCAAGTTATTATTTTATTTCTGTAAACCTTGTAAAACCTTAAATTTGAAAATATCTAAGAAATAGACCCAACAATTTTAAAACACAAACTTGCTTACTTTTTGTTCTTTATTTAAATGTTGTGTATTCATTATAATTATATTGTACAATTTGTTTTATTTTGTTTGTTTGTTTGCTTGTCTCTTTTTGTATAATTTCTCAAGTTGGACATATGCATTTCTCCCACGATTTATGGAGTGTCATTTGTTCTCAGTTGCATTTTCACGTTTCTCTCTTTTTTTTTTTTTTTTTTTTGCTTTTCTATTTTCGCGGAATCGTTTCCAACAGTAACAAAAAATAAATTATTGGCCTTTAAAATATATGCGTATATGTGTTTCGTATACAAACATATATAGAAAGAGCGTAGAACTTAGGGGTTATACGATAACTAAACATATAGAATTATAACATGCAGGCAAGATTTTCGATTCATCATCATCATTTCATATATATCTTATCTCCTTCTCGATTTATATCATAATATTGTTGTATCTTGAATAGTACGTTAAGAACTAGGGGCTAAAATTAAAAACAAATTGTGATGTACAACACCGGAAAAGTCGAGTGGAAAATGGTTGGTTGGCTTTTCCCCCTCGCAAAAAAGAGAGTAAAGAGTAAAGAGCATTATGTTTAAGTGTTGGAGAGGGGAAACTTGGAGGGGGGCTTGGACTCAAGGTGGGGATTATACAATTAATAAACAATTAATAATAATATTGAGCATTGAACTCGTACTGTTCAAAAATTGTAGCAATCGATGCGGAGTATTCGTAGTTCCAAGCAAATCTCGCGGCGTAGTCTCTGCTTGAATTCAAATAACATTGTACACAAAACATTTCGTTAATTAAATTAAACTGTTAATTATGGCAAACAAAGATTGTAAACACATGTTATATATTCCTATACATATACAAATATATATCTCTCTTCAAGATACGATTCATACGAATGCTGCGTCTTTCGTTGGATTCTTGGATTAATATTGTTTAGTTTTGAATCAACGTTCTCGGTTGATTTTTTGTTCTTTAGATATTTTGTTTGTTTTACAACAAATGCACACAAGTGTTTTTTAAAGTTTTCTTAATTTTTTTGTGGTTTTGTATGGATTTTTGCCTTAGCTTGGACTTAACTACGATTTTTTATCAACATGTTTTATTGCAGAGTGTTCGCTTATCTCTATGTATATCTAGTTTTAAGTATAATTACTTCGAGCGGGGGTTACCAATTTTTTGTCATTATTTCATCCTTTTTTTGTGTACAGAGATCCTAATTATACATAACAGAAAAAGGGGGAGAAGTGGGGGACGGTAGGGTGTAGTTTCGAAACAGAAATATAGAACAAACGATTTGTTTTTTGTGTGTGTTTTTTCAAAAATAATTTTACAATTTATATATATTCTCAACAAGTAAAACGCTTAAGCCAAACATACAAAATGGATTACACATACTACATAGTCTAGACGGATACACCTAGTAGATAGATTTAGATTCTGTAACTCTTACTTGCCCTGGGACCTAAGGTCGTAGCGAAAGCAGGGGAGCGGAAACGAGACTTATAAACCTACTGGACAGACACCGTGGCACTCCGCACACGGTTCGATTACGATTAGGGCTTACCGAGTATCTATATAGACATAGCGAGAATGTTAAATTTGATCAAACAATTTTAAAAGTAATCTCATTCATTGTTGCTAAATAACTAATTCGAATTTAAGTGTATATCATTTTACATATTGTATATTGTGTATTGATCCTTCAATCTCATTCCACGCAAATCTCTGAAGCAACTTGTCGTGTGCTTGGGTGTCCCATTACAACTACGATATTAGACTTAGGCTCTATGGAAAATGGCTTATTGAAACAACTGCTTGTGTCCTTCATTTGTGTGTCTATGTGTCTGTGGATATCCTTTTTGAGCGTGAGTAGTGTGAGCACTACTGCGGCCACTGCTACTGATTGGGCAGCTCCGTTAGCGTCACATCGTACAGATCGTCCTCGATCTGTTGCACCTCCAGCAGGAAGATGTCCTCGTTGCAGTAGAACGATATCATGTCATCGTCAATTTTCGCAGTAATCCTGCAAAGATAATGGGTGGGAAAAAATGAGTACTTAGGAAATAAAAATGATTACGAAGGCAAGAGGTTTGAAATCGCTTAATTTCAGAACTTAAGAAATTCCTGGACTTAAGCACCATTTTTAGGACGATTTCAATTGCTACAGGTTTGAAATCGCCTTGTAAAGCTGCCCAAAAGTATGCTTCTATTTCTGTAAGCCAAGAAATATCACTGCATACTTTTGGGTGCCGCTCTTAAGAAGATTTCAATCCATTACGGCCTTGGTTACGAGTTTAGCAACCCAGAACACCCATGCAAGAAGTTAGCACACGATTTTTTAGTTCGATTTAATTAGGATTATTTCATTATGCATTCATGATGTGAGGGAGGAAGGATGCATCCTGGTGTATATACTGAGTGTGTGTGTGTAAACTGTGACTGGGTGTGGGTGTGTAACAGCTAACTTGCTCGATCTGGTTAGAACTTGCTTACTTACCCCTTCTTGTTTGTGCGATAAATGTTATTTATGCTCGTTGTCGAGATTTTGTATTTGTTTTCAATCTGCAATTGAGAAACGAGAGAAATATGATGTTTTTGTCTGTTTTGTTGTCGTTGTTTCGCTGTTTAACTAAATATTTCTCTGATAACTCGCTGGTTTTTTCTAAGTGTAATTTTGTTCATTTTTGTGGTCAGCCAATGGCAATCTTTTAATGCTGGGTTTTCAGTGTCGATCAATAGCTGAATGTGCTTTAGTGTAAGGAATGTGTGTGGTCGGAGAGCAGAGCTTTAGTCTGATTTTGGTTATAATATATATACACGAGATATATATATATATTTATATATACTTTGTATGGCTTTGGTTTTGGTTTATGAAATGGTTCGTCATTAGTTCCAACTACACGGTTACAAATTATCGAATTTCTTCGGGTGAGTAACGATAAAGATATATAGTAGATGTGGCTGATTTTTTAGTCGATTTATGCTTTAGTTTTTTAGAGATTGAACATTTTGGCGCTTCATTTGTTTGATTTTATTTTCAGCCGATCCAATTAGACCAAAATGAACAAAATTACAGAAAAGGTGGTTAACAACCATTAGAACGAGTTTTGGTTTTTGAATTGGTTTAGATTTGGAGCAGGGGTTGGGTTGTTCTTTCGGGGATTTCCTTTTGCTTACCGCATTCAGCAGGCCGATGGTGGTGGGTGGAACCACGTGCAGGGGGGTGTACACCTCCTCGTTCTCCTGCCGCACATACAGCATCACCCGCTCCGAGGTGGGCGGCGTCATCCTGCCACGTTTCATGGGCGGACCAAAGTCGGTCAAGGGTGTGCTGGTCAGCATATTCTGGTCCAGGATGTGGTCCTTCTTATCGCTGGATTTTGAAAGGAATTTATGTAAAAAATAATATAAATTAATAGGAGTTTACTTAGGGTTTCCCAAACTCGCAAAAGAATCAAAGGAAAAAGTTTTCCCTTCGATTTCCTTATGTCTGAGCTTGGGATTTAGTTTCATCTTATATGGATGGACGATTTTTACTCACGTCTGCATGTCGGGCGGAAAATGATTGTGGAACTTGAGCGTCGGCGTTGCCACCTTCTGGCCATGGAGCAGGAACGGCGAGGCCCCCTTCAGGTCCGGCGAGTCAGTCTCATGGCCGTAGAAGCTCTGCAAGGACGAGTGCGAGTTGGAGTTGGAGTTGCCGTTGCTCAGTGGGTTGAATGTCATGCCAGTATTGGTAGTAGCAGTAGCGGTTGTAGTGCCAGTGCCAATGCCCAGCTGACCTACCTTCTCCATGTCCTCGGCGGGCGAGAATAGCACCGGCGGCTTGGCGAAGTCCTGCATGCCATAGAACTCGGACCGATCCGTCACAGGATGGTACAGCTCGTCAAGCTTCTTTCTGCCCGTTGCCGTCATCTTTCGCTTGGCAGCCCGTCGCTCCTCGTCACGAGTCTTGCGCTCAGCGCCCTACGGGAGGATACAGGAAATTTTGTTAGGTTTTCGAGGGGGAAACAGATGGGAAATGGGAGGGAAAGGGACTCTAATAATTCTCTAGCAAGGATTCAGGTTCCCTATAGTCTAATGATCTTCGTCCCCCAATCGTTTTGGGACTTTAGACCTGGAGCTATCGTGATGCATTGAAGATGCTCGCGCTTCCAGGTGGGATTGCGAAAGCCCCACTCTGTGTGTCCCCACCATCGTGCATCCATGATTCCCTGCCTCATGGTATTCCCACTGCGCTCGGGCACAGGTGCACACGGAGCCAGCGTGTAATTAGCAATCAATCAAATGCATGGATGCCACCTTTTTTGATATTTCTTTACTTATTAATTAAATTCGTGTATGGCTGCCAGTGCCATAAGCTGCTGCCGCTGCAGCAGCGATTTTTGCAACTGCAACTGCAGTAAGGCAGCAAAAATAAAGACGAGGAAAAAACTCCAAACTCCAAACTCCGTATGAGAGAGAGAAACGAGTTTCTCGCCTGGGGAGCTGCGATGTCGCACAGAGACAAAGCCGCCACCGCAGTGGATTTTCGTGGATTTTCTCAGTTGGAGTCTGCAACTGCCGGGGCAGTTTGGCAAAATGGTCTACACCGTTAGGGTCAGGCCAAAAAAATACAGAAAAAAGGCAGCAAAAAATGGGTAAAAATTATTATAAAATACTTAGAGATGCAGCATAAATATGCATACATAATAAATAATCTGGCGGCGCCCCGAGAAGACTTTGTCTGGACCAAGCAGCGGCAGCAGCTGCCCACCTGCCTGCAGTTGCTGCCTGATTGCAGGCACACACACACAGGAACACACCTGTGGCTAGTCACACGTACAGGCATATAATATATAGTCTGTTGGCTACTTTGTAGTTTGCGTGCGCAGGCAGATGCAGCAGGCATTGCTGTTGCAGGTTGCACGGTGCCTGTTGCTGCTGTTGTTGCTGCTGCTGTTGCACTTTGCATTTGTAATTAAAAATCAGCAATTGAGCGATGGAAGCTGCTGAAGGTGACTGCAGCGGGAGAGGGGGAGTGTGCAACACACACAGGAAGTGATATGTTGCAGCAATCTACTTGGTCTGATGTTGCCTCCGCTTTGGCTTCGCCTGTCGCTGCTAAAGCCCCTCTTGGGGCTCCATATTATGCAAGGATGTCTGCGAGGGCCCCTCCCCCAAGAATCAGTTTCCCTCAAGGTACACGAACGTAAAAAAAGGGGTTAAAATTTAAGAAATATTCTTAGAGATATCAAACGGTTTAGTTTTAAATGCTGGACAATGCCTTATCCTTCACTTTTAATATTAAGTTTTCCTCTCTGCCAATAATTTTGATTACAAATAATTGTAAATATGTTTCCCCAAATTTCTCTCGGTGCACCTATTAGCCCAAGTTCTTGTGCTTATCACAAGGCATTTTAGCCCAGAGCGATGCATTCGATGTACATCAAGTGTACGTTAGTAAGTGTGTGTGGCATGTAAATAACTGTATTTTATTACTTTTATTTTATCTTGGCAAAAATATCGCCAAACTGGCAACTTGCAACCCGGCCAAGACTGCCAGCCTGCCAGCCTGGCAGACCTGGGACGTGCAACAAGCTAAAACGACGGCGTCTCGAATCGCCCAATGCGGTCAATGCTCGTTGCTGTCCAAACCCCGTCGCACACACATTTGTATATAAACAGATACATCTATATATATATTTATATGTATCTGCAGATATATCCTCTGCTGCGTTAATCGACTTCAAAGTATGACGAAGACAGAGGACAAGCGTCCAAGTGGGCTGCCACTTTCCGCAGAGAGGAGGGACATTGCCATTACCATTACCATTCACATTAACGTTAGCTAAATTCTATAATGATTTGCCATTTGCAGAGGTAAGAGATAGCTGCATAGGCTGCATATTAGCGGAAAGATACTTAGCTCAAAGAGGTAGCTGCCTAAAACTAGTATTTAAATGTTTTAACTCATTTTAAGAAGGGTAAACCAAAAGCCAAGAAGTGCAAGAATAGGGCTTTGAATTGTTTGAGAGGAAACTATTAGAAGAAACCGTATAAGAAATAATATTGTACAATCAAGTATTACTTTTGGTTTTAGATAAGCGGTTAGATTATTATTTATTTATTTTATAGATAATAATAACCCTTTAACTTTGGGCCAAAAAACCACGATTAAACTCAATTTCTATGAAATTCTGGGAAAACCTAAAGCAGAATCATGAGTATAACCAGGCATTTCTTTATTGTTCTTAAAACCCTTTTTGAATTGAATTTGAATTGAAAACTGACAGATCTTTTAGATACATAATCAAGAAGTACTGTAGAAAAAAAGGATCCATTAGCAGCATTAGCTTAAAAGATATTTACGATCTTGTGCAGTAATCTACATAAATATCAAAAATATCAAAATGTAGTACAAGTTAACCCTTATCATGCGAAAGCTCATCATCTTATACCCAAGTTATGTAATTTTCTTAATTTTTTGTGTTTTGGGGGAAAGTACCGCATACTACCCCGCCCCGAAGTCAAAAAACGAAACAAAAACTTCCAAAAAACTTCCAAAAAACAAAGAAAAAATACAAAATGACAGTTATCCCTCTGAAGACAAAGTCGTCGTCTCCCCAAGGTTCCCATTCACTGCAGAGAATTTCTCGCAATTTTGTATCTCTTTGTGGGCACTGCCCTGCCTAAGGGGCAAAACTTAAGGATTCATAATTGGCGACCGTGGCCCCAGAGGTGCCAAACGACGGAACTGCAACTGAAGCTGCAATTGCAGTGAAATCAAAATTACAACAAAGAAGCAAAAAATACAAAAAATACAAAAAAAAAACTCAACCCGAAAAACATACAGAGAAAATAAAAAGAGGCAAGCCAAAGCTAAATAACGTGGTGCGCGAAATTTAATTGATACATTTACCGATAAACACACGCTGGCTGCTGGCCAAAGGGCCGGCCTAAAAATGTGAAATATAAGCCCGACGTGATAGCGATATGGCCATGGCTACAGATCCGAGGATTCCAAAGGGATCGGACACAGGCAGGGCGGGGCAGCGCAGGGCAGGGCTCTGTACAATAAAAGCCATGTCCAAACGAGGGGACCAGGACGTGGAAGTGTAATGATATGAGAAAATTAAATTGGAAATCCACGAAATGATTTATTAATAAACCCCATCAAGCGAAAAAGTGAAGGGTTCGCATAAAGGCAAAGGTGCCCAGATACGAAACGAAAACAAGGGCATGGAAAGGATGTGCATGGATGTGTGTTGGCCATTTACTTTTGGACGCGTTACGCTTTCCACTAAAGGCCGCTCTGACTGACGGACAGGCATTGCCGTTGCCGCTGCCGCTGCTGCCTTACCTTGCCGGTGCCCCCAATTCGATAAAAGTGGCAGCCACATATCCGAGGGAGAAGCTGCAGCAGCAGCAACAAGTGACCAAGGAGGCACACACGTCCATACACACTGCACTGGGGAAAATGTCTTTCTTTTCTAGGTTTATGACATTTTTTATGACATTAAAATTGCTAGCTTATTACGCTTATGGCTTGGCTTTAAAAGGTCAATCAAATATTGTACTAAAAACCATTTTTTAAAGTATTAAAAGTGCACTTAGCTTTGGTTTTTTCTATATATTTCATACATACACATGCACACAGCTGTGTTTTTAGATTTAAGAGTATTTAAATGTTACAATTATGTAAATCCGATGTGTTTCTAAGTAATTTGCGTAACAAGAGGTTTAGTCGCTGAGCCCCTTATGTACCTTGTAATATACAAGGTGTTAAATGAATTCGATTGAAGAAATCGATAATTTGATACTGTATCTGAAATATCTTTGATATATCTGCGATAAATTGATATGTTGTTTGATATATCGAAACGATCTTATCGGATCTTACGTTGTTTTGTCGGATATCTTTTGATAATATCTATGATAAAAGTGATATTTAAAATTCAATATAAAAATGTCCTAAATATATTCTATTAAATATTGAAGGCAATAAATTTATCGATGTATAATATCGATTCTTCTTCGATTTGCATCCCAAGTTCTAAGCAAAACTATCTAAGAAGCCTTTACTTCTGCTTCTTTTCTGTCACATTCTATTTATTTTTCTCTCTATTTTTTTTTTTATTCTTAATTTGTTTCTACCCCATTTTCCTTACTGTGTAATGCAAGCGAACCTGCACGTAGACCGCTTTTAGTTAGCTCATCAACCTGTTGCACGTGGCAGAGGGAGCTGCTGGCTGCCGCTGTTTGCGGCTGCGGCTGGGACTGAGCCCAAGACTGCTCCTGTGTGCGTAATTGCCAGGCTGGGGGAAGGGCGACACTCGGGGGGACTCCTCTTATTTCTTATTTTCTCTCTTACGTTTCATAGGGGACTGGGACTGGGACTGGGACTGGGGACTAGGGAAAATAAAATCACTTACCTTATCGCAGAAGACCTTTATCTGACAGTAGCCGCGGTGGAAGACCGCCGCGTCTCTGGGGTCCTCGAATGTGTCGATTTGTACGTGCAGCGGCAGGCCCTGGAAGAAACCACAAGAGCAGAGAGGAGACGGGAATCCGTATTAATATCACAATGCCCCCGAATCATTCAAATTGCCCCACGGGGCAGTTAAAAGAGTTGCTGCTGCTGCTGCTGTTGTTGTTGCAACTTGCCACAGCGAGCTGCAATTAGCCGTTGTCATTTGGGCTTTGGGGGGCGTGGCCGTAGCTGGGGCTCCCCAAATGGGGCGTGGCTGTAGTGATGTTAAACTGCCAACATCCGTTGTCCCCCCGAAAAAAAAGGGGGAGTGAGCAGTGTGTGGCAGGGAGGGTGTCCAAGTGAGTGTGTTGTTTGTGCCAGTGCAACATCTTGTGGCAAGTGCATAATTTTATTTGCCTATTGCCCACACTCGCTGCCACACACAGCTCCGAAAATTATATTTGTTTAATAGCTAATGAAATAAATATCTGAATTGTAAGAAATAATTTATTTCTTATTTCATATAAATAGGTTCTTACATTTTTGGCAAGGAAAAACCTTGGCTTTGAAGCTTGGTTCTATGATTGATTCTTTGAAAGCTATTTAAATTACCTAAAGTTTAATTAAAAACTATATTTTTTGTTCCTTAAAATTTAAATTTTCTCCTCATATTTCTTACTGTGTAATCTCCCCTTTACCTGCCATCACGCTCTCTTTTAATGAAAAGCAACGAGTTCTGCCTGTGTTTTCTGTCAATGAAATATCAGACTTAATGTACGCATTACAACTCCCGGGACTTGCCAGCCAGCCAGCCAGGAGGAGGATGTGCAATCCGCTTTAGAGGAGCAGGTGGAGAGCTCAACTCAAGGAGAGCAGGAGGCAGGAGGGGAGAAATCCCCTGCCTACGTAGAGGCATCAGAGAGTCTTCTGACCGTTGTCAAGACGACTGCTGATCGGAGGAGCTAAGAGGAAACTGGAGCGCTTCTCCTTCAGTCGCATTGATTCGCCATTAACAAGTTGGCATTAAATTGGTTATTACTTAACCCATCAAAGGCAATACATCTGACTTGAATTTCAATTATAGAAAGGTGAAGACTACAGGATTTCTCTGGGAAGTGATGATATAGGTTACATTAGGAGATAGAAATGTGTTATGAAAGGAAAGATATTAGGAGCAAGGGTTTTTCTAAACCAAAATTAATCTTATTAATAAGTTTTATTTTCAAGGCTAGTAAAACCTACTTAAAACTAAATGAAGTTAGGCAAAAACCCGATAAAGATTAACTTAACTTTAGGTTTTATCTTTACTATTAAAATAATATTTTTTGAAAAACTCACCTTAACTCCCTTTTGACTGCTGAAATCCGTGCTGAGGCACTGAACCGCAATGTTGATCTGTTTTTTCATTTCATTTTTGAGAAATGCGTCCAAAGAAAAGAGAAAAAGAGAGCGAAAATGTGAGAAATGCCATAAAATATACAAATGTAAACAATTATGAGCATAAAAAGAAATTATATCGGATGACAAAAACTGAAAATGCGACGACTGGCTATTAGAAGGCAATTGTTTTCTCTCTATTAAGTCGATGTCCTCTTTATGCCCACGACAGTTTAAAACATTCCGACGCACACACACGCACAGGGGGGTAAAAAAAGAGATATATATACACATGTATAAAGAAAGAAAGAAGGAGAGGAGACAATAACAAGGCAATACACAGAGGACCATGGACCACGGACCACGGACCATGGACCGAACGGGCCTTAAAGCCAAGTAACGAGCCAAGTCAGGCCGCGACTTTGTATCGCATCCAATTCATTTTTAGTTTGACTTCGATTCCAGTGCAAGGTGTGCTCCATGCATCTTACAGATACAGATGTATCTGTTTCTGTTTCTGTGCCCGAAGCCGCAGCTGTAGCTGTATCTGTAGCTGTGTTTTCAAGGCATTTTAAGCATGCCAAGTCCGAGTTTGAGTTTTTAGTTTGAGTTCAGTGCAGAGACAGACGAGCGCGCGCAAAAAAATAAAAAAAAATCCATCAACGCAAAAATACCAAAGGAAACAATCTTAATGGTAAAAGTGCAACAGCAACAGCATCAGCGGCGGCAGCATCCACATCCACATCTCTGTCCGATGTGGACGAGCAGTATTTAATGTGAATAATTAGCGGGCGCGTACCATATTGGGTTCGGACTTTGGTTCGGGTTCGGGAGGAAGCGGAGGAAGCACCTGCGTGTCGGTGCGTACGAAAGTTTTTCTGCCGCTGCTGCTGGGAAAGGCAGTATCTTGCAGATACACACACGCACACACTTGGAGATACTCAGATGCATTGGCTAACGGCACAAAACGAAATCGACATTATGCCTGGCGGAGGCAGCTCGTCGTCGACGACTCTCTCTCGCCTGGTGCAGACGATGTCGCCGGGATTAACATCTCAGCGCGTAAACAATTTGTAAATAAAAAGCTCTATCAAATGTTCGAGTGGGCGGGGAGCGGGGGATTATATCGGAGGGTAGGGGGAGGGGATAGTGCACTTATGGCCACAGCCAGTTAATAACTGCTGACCAATTTGGCAGGCTTCGCACACACACACACAGAAGTCACTGAACTTGAATGAAAATCAATTCGGTTTTGGCATTTGTTTTTCTTTGATTATTTTTTTCCTATGGCATTTTTGAGTTGGGTTAAATGGTTACACAGAGAGAAAAGGGGGCGATCTTAGGTGGTTTTAAATAGAAAAGGGTTTTTTTACAATATATATCTTAGATTTCAGATATTTTCCAACTAATCAACCCTATTTGTAGCCCTAAAAGATGCTACGCAATCGATGCAGTCGAGTGCCTCTCTTTTACCCTTTTGTCTTGGAATTTTTTAAAAGAATTACAAGAAAGAGTTAAATCTCTTTATGAAATCATTATAATAATTGCATTTTATAAAATGTTATTGTTAAATATATTATTTTATTATTTCAAATAAGTTACGGAACCTTAATCTTCATTTTTATATAAGTATTATCTTTAATAGTTATTTAACCTCACAATATTGAAATTAATATTCTAATGCACAGAATATTCTTTAGAATTCCCTGTTAAAATCTTTTTCCCCCATTATTTTTCTCTCTCTGCACGTGGGCGGAGCTTGGCAAAGGATAAAGCCAGCTATCAACTGCCGCGGCAATGCGGCGTATACGTAATATGAGGGCTGTGTGCGCCTCGCTTACTGGTCTTACTGCTGGCGCTTGCAGCAATAGAATTGCAAATATTTTCCAGCGATTAAAATGCTTGATAATTGCTAAATTAAAACACGGTGGGAGCTTGGAGCTCAGAGCTCGGCTTCGGGTTCGCTTCGCTTAGCCAGCACAGGCAAAATCAAAAGCCACTCGGACTCTGTCTCAGACTCAGACTTAGTTCCAAGCATTTGCGAGTAAGTGATTAAAACTAAGTGTCATAAATAAATAAATGCATAAATTATTCTTTTGAAAAAAATAACACCGAGTCCGTAAGGAGTGGAAGAGAGACACCTTGTGAATGGAAAGGGATGGCCATAGTTGGCTGAGGCAATGGCGACGACGCTCGCTGAATAATTTGCGTTTTAGCCGCAATTGAAAATAAATCAGAAATTAATTCTTGGCTCACACACATGAAGCGGAGCGAAGAGCAGCGCGGGTATCTGCTATCTCCGTCTGCTTCAATAAAAGTGTCGCGCTAAATTTTTTTCTTTAGCAATCTTTTTTTTTTTTTCATTTTTAATTGAGGCGGCGCTCGAAGTAAACAAAATGGTAGAGAGAGGGGAAAACACACATAAAAAGTCAGACAGAAGTTAGCTAGCTAAAAGGCAAAGGTGTTGAACTGAAGATACCCTGTATATTGGGGTTAGAGTGGGAAATATTAGTATATTTCAATATAACTTCATTATCTTTATGAACAATTTCTGGTACTGTAAGAAAAGTTTTAGGATTTAAAATATAACCAGTTTTTTTTTTAATTTTCCCAAAAATCTCATTCAATTGATCTGAAAAATGGCTCATATCTTAAGCATATTATCATTAAGCATTGTAGCAAAAATTATTGTATTAGCAGCCTTGGCTTGAAAGATATTTAAGATTTAGTGTGAAGAAATTATAAAGTTATAATTAAGTATTAACGTAATGAATTTTAATAAACAAGTGTGGCGAAATGGTATAATTCAAGAGTATATTATACACATTAAATGCTAGAAGATTTTGTAAAGTTAACTACTTGTAAAACTGCCTCAACTTAAGTTGATTTTTCCTATACATCACATTAAATTGATCTGAAAACTGGCAGATGTCTTAATAATGTATTTATAAAGCATTGTACCAAAAAAGGTTCCATTACCAGCACGCTTCTTAAAGATATTTAAGAATTTGTACAGTGCACTTTGTGTGATCCCAGAAAACAAATATCTCCTTCAGGAGCACCTTACAGGGTACACACAAATTCCATAACCGATCGCAATGGCCATATGGAATCGGGATCTAGAATGAACGCAGAACTTACCTTGGCGGAGCTCTCCAGCGGATTCCAGTAGACG
This sequence comes from Drosophila jambulina, assembly GCA_018152175.1. NCBI lineage: Eukaryota > Metazoa > Arthropoda > Insecta > Diptera > Drosophilidae > Drosophila > Drosophila jambulina. The sequence goes on along the minus strand of JAECXH010000113.1, from coordinate 21,656,160 downwards.
GCGATGGCATTGTGCGACACTTCCTCGATGCAGCCAACGAGGCCAACCGAGTTCTTCGTATCTATTTGTGGGAAGAGGGAGAGCAGAACGGGGAGAAGCAGGTGGTCAGTGATCGGTGGATGTGCAAGGAATCGCGCAGAGGAAAATATGTTTGTATTAACAATTAAGGAAATTTCTGCGTTGCCAACCAGTGACAAGTGCCTAATGAGTTATGTTTGATGGGCCAGCAGTGGCGGCAGCATCTAGCAGCTGAGATTATCTGCAATCAAACAAACGGAGCGAGAAGTCCAAGTTGCAGCGGCAGCAGCAGGAGCAGCAGTCGAAGTTGCAGTTGCAGTGGCTGCTGCGTTTATCAATGTCATAACTCTCCTGGAACGTTGCGGGCCTTTCAATAAAAAGCCACAATTTACTGCTAGAAATACTAGACAATACAAATGGACAGTGCCGCGTCCGACGCTGCTGGACTTCTGACTTCTCCGTCCCCATCTCCTTGGGATTCCTACTTCTTCTTCTACATCTTCGTTGGATATGGGGAGCTGGAATATGGGGAGTTGGGGGCTCATACTACGCACCTGCATCCAAGATTCTTTGCTTCACGGAATGCTGACGACTGTGCCAGAATTGCCAGGCCTTGATCTCATCCTCGGGGCTCTTCTCCTCGCGGAACATTAGCATGATCACACTCTGTTGGAACGGAGAGCAAATATGGTTATTAAATTAAGTGCAAGACTAAGTTAAGAGGGGCTCTAAAAATTAATTCACTCCAATTATGATGTATATTTTTTGAGGAGGAAATGTAAGGTAGTTAAAGTCAAGTCAAGGAAATGGTTTTATTGGGAGAAAAGTCACAGGAAAAACTAGGTTTCATGGTGTTGTGGGTTGAGATTTGAGTGTGTAAAATAGGTTTATAATCTGGTGTATAAAAATAAGCATGTATCTTCTGTCTGTAAAAATAAGAAGACAGATTCTGTTATGTACAGAATTTCGAACCTCTTTTTATAGAAATATTTCTCAGGACACAAAAATGCCTCCTTCTTAAAACAATTTGCATTTAAAACCTTTATTTTTTCCCAGAAATTCTCAAATTTAAAATAAATTAAATTCAGTCTTTAGATTAAATCTCTGTACCGAAAAAAAACTTGATCTGCAGGACAAACATTGCTAATCAAATTAGGATCTACTCCTTATGCCTCAACCTAGTCCCAGAGCTGATCTTTATCTTCAAGGCAAGGCCACGTCTCTTACAGGACATACTCGTAATCCGTTTATACCGTCCCGATATGGGCTAGGCATCGCCTCAACGCTCCCAGGGTTCATTGCTCTGACATATACGCGTTGTGACACTCAACTCACAACTCGCCGGATCGCACCCTACGCCTTTTGAAAAGTCAAAAGGATTAAGGTCCCGCCAGAGACGGAGCACAAAAGGACGAATTCGATTTAGCAGAAAAACGTCCGGCACATTTTGTGTCTTCTGCTCATCACGAAGCATTGTTTTCCCAGCATTTGCATATTTTCGCTATCATTTATGTGTCTATTTTTTTCTACCATTTTTTAGATTTTGAATAATTAGGACGAAAAGGAAGCGCACAGATAGCGCAGGGAAAAGGAAACAGTCTCGGAAGCAACCCCCTTGCCGGGTTAACTGATTACTGGCATAAATATTTTCGTGTGTATGTTTTTGGAGAAGTCTGCTTTTTTTTTCGGAAAGTCTTTACATATTCATGGGCTAATCAGCTCGTAAATTATACTCAGTTTTTCTTCAAGATTCGGTTCGCTTTTCCCCGTTAGAAAAGTGGACATTGCACGATTGGGTTGTGATTTGCATAAGGTAGATTTTCTTCAGCTTCTTCGTTATAAAAATAGTTTTCGGGTAGGAAAAGGGCGCGCAGCTCTAAACAAATAAACTCGTAAATTAATTTTGACACTTTTTTTGGTTGGGCCTTGGCAAAATATGGCAGTTTTATGGTAATATGAGGAGAGGTCCGCTCGGGAGAACTTGAGAAGTTCCGTTTTTTTTAGCTGAAGATCTTCGTTTCTTCATAGTTTCTGTGGCAAGTTTCCTGCTTTATTCTTTTTTTATTGCTCTCATTTTTGCGTATGCAAATGACAAGGACTCGTCTTCGTCTTTCTTTAATTTCAATTGTTGTTTACTTAGCCACTTCCCCCAGACTTGCCCCGGAACTTCCCGCTTCCACTCTCGAAAAACTGTAACTTTGATGTCATTCTTCGCAGCTCTCAACGGTTCAGTTTACAATTTGCATTTGCTTTGCATCCTTCACGTCATTTAAGCTTATCTGATTGATGATGTTGATGGGCACATTGTGTGTCCTGCTCCTACTCGCAATCGTCCTGAACAAACACTCCCGGCGACGACTGTTGAAAGGACCTCAAGGCGTTCAGCAATTTGCATTGAACGAATATTCAAATTCTCATCAAGGGATCGGCGCCGTCGTCTAAGGCTTTCTCAGTATCATTTATCATCGCGCTCGGCAGCAGCAGCAGGATATGGGATGGGTGTAATTGAGCAAAGGGTTGGCGAGACTTGATCGCACCTCGGGGTAGTAGTAGCGAAAGGACCAAGGAGCCGAGCCGACACAGATCCCCTGACAAATCACCTAGGAAACCCAAAAAGGGGTTGTTGGCCTCCGGTGATTTTTCCTATTCCTCCTGGCTTTCTTCCTGGTCCCTATCCCGATCCCTATGCCTGTTCCTGTTTCTGTGGTGTTGATGGCATAAACAAAACACACCAACAGAATGGAAAACAAGCAGCACGAACTTGATTGACAAAGCTCCCCTTCCCCAGGTCCTTTTATATATATCTTTTATGGGATATATTCCTATAGCTTTGGATCCTACCTTGACGGTGGTGTTCTTGATGGGCTTGTCCGCATCGTGCACGTACTCCAGTGTTATGCCATAGAACTGACCCTTGTTGATGTAGGTGATGCGGTCGTCCTCGCGCCTCTGCGATGAGCTAATGGGGCTCTCCAGGTGATAGCGGAAGCCCACGTTTGTGAAGCTGTTGGGGATAAGGGTAGAAATATGGATTAAATCGGGTAGGGGTAGGGGTAGAAAATATAGCTAATGTTGAAGACTAAGATAGGAATGGAAGAAGTTTCTACTGTTCAAAGGGAAGTTCGACTTGGGACATACTTTAGAAGTTTTTTAAAAAGAATTTCTTAAAAAAATATTATTTTAACCTTCAACTTCAAAAGTCCACTTACATTTTTGGTATTTGAATTTTGTCTGCATCATTCTGGCGTCCAAAGTCATGCCAGGGCCGCGATCGCGTCGATCCATTTGTGCTCGTATCCACCAGCGAGGTCGTGGGGCTATTCTGACTCCCATGGACCACTGTCCGCTGCTGGATGCTGTTCACACTCACGGGTATGCTGCCATTGGCATCGATCAAGGTGCCGGGTTGACACAGCTCCGTGTAATCGAAGGACTAAGTTTATGGGAAATTAAAGGGAAGATGAATGATAAAGAAATTGGTTAGAAAGAGTAATAAACAAATATATACACAATGTGTTTAGATAACTAAATAAGTACATAAATTGTAATACAGATAGCTAATTACTAGGTTTAAATGGACACGACACGCTTTAGTCTACTTTTTGTTTTGATATATTCAAGGATGCCACAGGGGAACTCATTTAACCTACTATAGACTAGGTTTTTTTTAATGGATAAAAGTGAATTTTAGTGAAATTTTAATAATTAAGGGGCATACCAAAGATAAATTTAATTAAATTCTTCATTTTCGCAATTTTTCAGGAAATATCCTAAAAATACTGAAAAATACTAAAAATACTAAAAAATACTAAAATAATACTGAAATAGTGTAAGATAACTCAGAAAGTCTCTTTTAACCTATTAAAGATTAGGTTTCATATAAAATTAAAGCGAAATTTAATTTAAATTTTTATAAAAGTCAAGATATCTCAAAGATATATAAAATAAAGTTATATATCTCAAAAATTTTGCAGAAAATGTACTTTTAAAATACTAAAAAATACTGAAAAATACTGAGACATATATATTTCTATCTTCCTTTCTGTGGCACCTTAAATGCAGTTTCTTTAACTATTTAAATTGGTCTTAAATTATTGAAAAAGTTATTAATAATTACAAACTACAAATAATATTAATGGACACGCCACGCAAACACTCTACCAAAGGCTACTCTAACTCTTACTCCCAGTTCTCCTCCTCTCTCTTCCCCCTTTACGGGGAATTATACCTGTTGTATGTTGGTCTGATCCCGCGGAGTGATGGCATCCGTTCCTATGCCCGAGTCCGGGCTGGGCAGGTCCACCGTGAGACCCGCCGCCGTGATGGCCTTGGCATACAGGGGCGTGGCTCCACCATTGCTCTTGGCATCCTGTGGATGCGGATGTGAATGATGCTGCTGCTGCTGCTGGTGCTGCTGGTGGTGTTGTGGCTGCTGCTGCTGTTGCTGCTGCTGGTGGTGCAGACTGCTGGTCAGCACTGTGGTGGTGGCGGGCGGGGGAACGCTGCCGGCAAAGCGGCCCTCATAGGTAACCACTCCGCCGGGCTGGGACACGGACACATCCACGTCCCCGTAGAGGGATCGCGTGCTGGCGGGCACATAGCCACCCTGGCCGTCCGGCGCAAAGTACTCCCTGTAGTAGGAGGGCTCCGCAATGAAGGTGCTGGTGCTGGTGGGCGGGGGTCCTGGCGGCAGACGGCTGGCCGTATACATTCCATAGTCGTTGGCCGTTATGTATGGGCCGGGACTGGGGCTCTGAGCCTGCAGGGAGACGCCTCCTCCGCCGCCGCCGCCGGCAGCTCCTGCGGGTCCGGCGCCACCGCCCGCTCCGCTGGCCGCGCTGGGATGTGAGGTCTGTGCAGGTGGTTGATGGGGTGGGTGGGTTGATTGTGGCTCTCGGCTCTGATGGGTTTCTCTGAGACAGTGCTGCTCATTGGGAATATCTTTTTACCCTGGACAAATCGTTCTCAAAAGGGGAACTGGTCACTTATCTCTCCTTTCTCATTGTTTTGTTATTTAAATATTTTTATGGGACTTTCTGATTTTAAACTGATGCTGTAATCGATTCTTATCTGTCTTTTTATGGTTTTGTATTTTTAATGGCTTGACTTTATTATTTTTTTGAGACTGAGATATTAAAACTGAATGGTTTGTTTTCTCAATAAACATTATGAAAGAAGGGAAAGCATTGGTTCTGAAGAAATCAGTAAATAAATGTTGAGTGACTTGATATTTAGTGTAATTAATTACATATCTTAAGGGGAACATCTAAGGAAATTATGAATATTTTAATAAAAATTAAATATTAAGATGTTCAATGTCAAATTGAGGAATTTTGGAGTTCTATTCAATGAAATAGCATTCATAATATTCTTATCGTGATATTTTTTAAATTTTAACGGTATGAAATTATTGTCTTTCCAAGATATACCCTCTAAAAAACGAACAAGTCTTTAGGATTTTTCTTTACTAAGATTTTAACCACTTATTTTGGAGAAATATTCATCATTTTCTAAGGCTTCAGCTTAGATAATATTATATATTTTCATGAAGTAACCCCAAAAACATACAAAATCTTTAGGCTTTTCCTTTGCTAAACATTTTCCTCAGCTTTAAAAATACATTTCCTAATATTTCCCTATTCTTCTCTACGATCTGTCCAGTTTTCCATAAATTTTTTCCTTGGCAGCACTGCTCTGGGCGAGGTGCTCACCTGTAGGTAGATCTGTGTGCCGCCCGTGGTCGCATACATCGCTGTGGTGCTGGGGGAGTGGGTGAGTGCTGCTGCTGGAGGTGGTGGTGTGGTGCTTCCGGGGGATCCCAAAGCAGATCCTGCTTCCGATGTGCTGGGCCTATCAGCTTCACTTGCGTGCAAGATCTGCGGAGAGTGGCGGGTTGTTGGGTTTCGTTCTTTATCTTAGGGCTAAAACTTGACTGGAATCCGGTGGCTAAGTGGCTAAGCTAACTGATCGATCTCGCAGACAGAGACTCTCTGTCATTGTGGCTAATGATTGATGGCTGATTGAGTCGGCCCACTGAAGGTCACAACGAAAGACTCTACCAGAAACGAGGTGACAAAAAATAGTGCGTGCGCGCGAGTTCTGGTCTGCGCAGAGTCAATGGTTGTCATGATTCCATGAGTCCGTGATTCATGCGGTCGGCGACCAACAGCTTATTGAAAAATAACGTCAACAAGTACAGTTTATAATAAAAGGCTATAAAAGAGTGTATATACGGGCCGAAATGAAACAGTCGCCGTTGCCGTCGTCGTCGTCGTCCGTTGTTGTCGTCGAGTGGAAAGAAACCAATTAAAAAATATACAGAAATACAGAAAAAAAACCCAACAACAATGAAAAAAGCGCGAAAAAAATCAACATTTATATACGGCTGATATATATATACACGGCTATATGCATATGTTAATTATCATTGTTTTTTTTCTGTATTTTTTTATTGGCCGCCCGAAAATGTCAAACGTTTTTGGAGACACAAAACGCACGCAGAGCCAAATGAGGTAATACGGAGCAAAGTGTGGTCAATTCAAGTCTTCGGATATATAGTCTTGGGTCGGAATTAGCAGTCAGCTGCTGATTGCCAGAGGTTTGTCTTTCGTCTTTGGTCTAAAGAAAGTGAAATCCCCGTCAAAGACGTCACCATAGTCTTCAGCTTTTAGCCTTTGATCAAACCGGTCCAGAGACTTTTGGTTAATTTTTGTTACACTTTTGTTGGGAGAGCAGAGAACCTTTTGTAGTAATTTATGGTATTTACTCTAAGGCATTTTTCTTTAACAACAATTTGAATTTGTGTCTTTTTGATTTGAATTTTTATTCAAAACTGTCTGACTCTGTGGTTTTTTTGTTTCGATTCGTTCGCTTCTCATTTTTTCGTTGAGACTCTTGTATAATTTAGCATCAGTAAAAGATTCTAGCTGCGAGCTAATTAAATTTGTTCATCGAAATCAATTTGCATTTTAAACTTTTGAACGTGCAACGTCAGAGAAGGCCTTGACGAATCCGATCGACGATCGATTCACGATCCACGGAGACAAAGATACTTTGTTGGTGCTTTTGGTCTCGGCTTTTCTGCTTTTCTGTTTTTCGGTGCGTGTTGTTTTTTCTGTATTATTTTTTTTTCAGGCCCAATCGCATCCGAATCTTTAGCCTTTGTTGCTGTACGGTACCAAGCCATATAACTGAGCTAGCAGCCGAATGGATCGCTTAGAATTATGCTAAGTAGCGGCTAGCCACTAGCCACAAACGAACGATTCTGGCACATATTTATGTATGAGGAAGAAATAAAAAACATCTAGACAACAACAACAACAACAAATCACCAAAAATCTAACAGCAACAACAACACTTGGAGACCGCGTAGACAAAGGAAACAAAAATAACAAAATATTTAAATAAAGCCAATTAACTATTTTAATGCCTTTTGGAATGATAAAAAGTGAAACTTTTTTCTTCTTCCAAGTGGCAGCGTTTTATGAATATCGTTAATTCTCGGAAATAAAGTGAACGAAAAGCCGAGAAAAACAAAAAAACATCTTTATACATAAATGAATATGAACAACAACATTGTTTTGCATTCATAAAATATCTTAATGGTTCCTACTTGATGCTGTAATTGTCGGTTCTTCGCCCTGACTAATAGGCATAGCCATAGCCCTCCTTCAACAATTACACTTTTAATGAGAGCTATAAACCCCCAAGGTTGTTTTCGTTGTTCGATTTCTGTATCTTTTGTTGAGGAAAAGAGTCTCATCTCGGGTTGTTTTTCCTGGGGGAAAATCTCATTTGCTTGTGTCATTAATTGGTTTGTCAGTTAGATCATTGCTTGCGCCATTAGCTTGTTATATCATTTATAGGCTTTCGATTATTAATTGAATTATTATTAATATTTCCTGTCCGGTTCTGCGAAATTGTAGTCTTATCTAGAGATAACTCTTGGAGTTTATTTAAGCCCCTGTGAAGCTGACTCATTGAGACACATTAATGACAACTGATTCACTTGACAAAAATTAATGAAAATTCTCTGAAAATTTGTTGAATCAATTTGCAGTGGGATATCCGTTTTGTACAGTGAAACCCACAAACTGATAAGCGAAGATTTCGATTTCGAGCAATTAGAAAGGCCTCCGACTCCGACTCAGTCTCAGCCTCAGCCTCGCATCTCGGCTTAAACAAATTGCTTTGGCGGATTGGGAGATACTCGCGGCGATATGGCGATTATATAGAGCAGCCAGAGAGAGGGAGAGAGTTGCTTGTTTAGCTAATCCGAGATCTTAATTTCTCTGTATTTGCCGTGTCCCTGTTTGGCGGTCTAATGATTACGCTTTCCGGTGCAATGGAGAGCGCAATAAATAAATGGACGGCGAGAGTACAAAATTGATATGTTTTCCGATTTTCTGCCATAAATTAAGCTGGCGAAACCTTAGACTTTAAACTATATATAGTACAGTGTGCAGTGTGTCTGTATGCAAATTAATAAGACAAATATTAAGAATAATTAACTGTCAATGCAAAAATGTACAATAAATTAGAGTGCATGCAAATTGGGTGTCGCTGTGTGTGTGTGTGTTGCGGCAATTTAATATTTTTTTTTTCTGCATGTGCAAATTAATGCCCAATAAAACCGAGAGACGGCAATTAAGCAGCGCTGGATTCTGCTCAATGAATTTTCGAGCCCAAGCAGCACACCCACCCACCCGACGAAAAGAATCGCCCAGAAATGCGCGCCAAACGCAAAAAGAGCGAACAAAAAACAAAAGACTTAGGCAGCGAACTTGTTCGCCGCGTGGGCGTTGAAAGGCAACGCGCGTTGCGCCCACACACACACACACACACATACGGCTGCTATCGAGCTGGTCTCAACGTTGTTGTTGCTGCTGTTGTCTTGTAGCTGCTGCCGCTGCTGTTGCTGCGCGTGTGCGTTCGTTGTTGTTGTTTGTTTGATTCATTGATTTGATTTTGTTTTGGCTTGCAGGTGGACAAAACAGTTGAACTTCGATAACTCGGAGACTTCTAAAGGGTGGCACTTTGGGGTTTTATATTTATTATATATATATATATATTCTTTCTGTTTTAAGTATTGTTTATGTAATATTTAACTGTCACAAAAGCTTTGGTTTAATAAATAGTTTAAAGTAACTAAGGGCTTGAATTACCATCAATGATTAGATGTCGGAAAACTAGTTAGATTTTCTTAGAATTTACTACAAGTCTCTTGAATAATTATACAAACTTTGACATTACTATTATAATATTTATAACTGAATTATAGGGAATTACAGTGCCAATAATTGTCAAAGAAATGAAGATTTATGAAAAGATAAACCTTTTTTTTTAGGAATTTTCTATTTATCAAATTATCTTATGTAAACTTTTAATATTTATTCTTCAGTTTAAATTATTAGAAGAGTTTTACTAATTATAAGTTTATTTTTAAAGTAATTTTAAAGATCTATGATCACTGAAAGATCATCATATTGATCTTGAGAGTTTAAAAGTTAACTTAGGGAAGTTCGGGTTTACCTAGCCTTGAAATACCAGAGTACTCAAAGTTACAGAATAGATCACAAAACTGATACCATTTTGTAAAAGTACTGCAATAACCCCACATCATTTCACACTTTAAACCACATTTGTTCTTCAAAGTTCTTCTACCTAAAAAACTCTGTAGATTTCCCAGCTATAGACCCTCCACTGTAGCCGTAGGCCTATCTGCATATGATATGATATGGATATGCCACGGATTGCACTGCCCACATTCCAATCAAGCTGTTGTTATTTTTTGTTGCTGTGCAGATCGGATATCACGGTCACTCACACTCACTTCTCACTGCTGCTGCTTTTTGCAGAACCCACTGATCACGGATCACTGCGATCACTGCAATCACTGCGATCACCTATGGGATCACGTATAATATCTCGGGTGTTCTGTTACAATTCGATGTCGGGCTACGGTCACTACGGTTACGGTTACGCTTACGGGCCGGGGCAAATACGATACGAAAACGATACGATCCTACTCCGACAGCGCGATACTAAAGACTAAAGCGCGATCTCAGGTATGAAAAAACCAGGTATGACAGCCGCGCGCACACGTACACGCACACTCGGACAAAGTTGCGTCGGCCAGTTGGAACACACAGACGCGATCGGGTGCGAGCGGGATGGAGAGCTCTCATATCAGTTCAAAATGGTTGGAATCTCTTTCTGTCGCAATATTCTGACATGTATGCTTGGGAGGGGTGTGGAGGGGGGTAGTCCGAGGGGGGGTCTCGGGGCAGAATTAAAAAATAGCTAAGCACAAAAGATCGAAAAGGAAGGAGCAACAGCAGTCGCAGCAGCGCCAATCGAACCGCCGGAAGTGCGCACTTATCGCTACCGATTGTCGCCCTGGCTCTTGCCAACTGCAATTTCCCACAGTGCACCGTCGAGAGCTTTTTGCTGCTCTTGCAAGACATTTAATTATGGTTTTTCCTACTCTTTTTCCTTGTTTTTTTCCTCCTGTTTCTTTGCTTCGCTTCTGCTGTTGATAAAGGCCTTCCAGCACAGAGCTTCGAACTTGCAACTCGGAACTTCGAACATCGAACCGTGTCCAAAGGAAGCCTTTCCAACACGCGAGTCTGACAGACCCATAAGAGCAAGCGAGAGCACCATATACAAATCACATACGCACACACACGATCGTATAACACACAGGCAGGCCAGCCGCGTATAACACTTTTCCAATGCAGGCCACATTGCTATTGCTTTCAATAGAACCGAACAGCAACAACAACGACGCCGATTCGTATTGGCTGCAACCACTAATACTCATTGCTCACTCACACCAGCAATTGGCAGACCAATTGCAGCGCTGTTAGACAAAAGCAACAAGCTTGCGAGCGGCCTTTTTGGAGGAGGGATGGGTTGGGTCGGCAGGGGGTGGCGAGGCAGCAACAGCAACGAGCGGGTTAATTGATGTAGCGCACAGGATGCGCCGCTGATTGCGGTTGTCCACCGTTCACAGTGTCGTCCACTCTCCACGCTGCTGCTGCTGCTGCTGCTGCTTCTGATAATTGTGAATGGAAATGGAATGGGAATGGGAATATCAGGCTAGTTTGGAAGCTGTGGAAATGGGAAGGGGATCGCATGGGAAGCTGGAAGATGCAAGCTGCATGCAAGTTACACTGGGGCAAACAGAGTGGAAATACTGATAACGATTGCATTTTTTAAGAATTTCATAAAAAATTGTTATGTATTTGAAAAAGTGAAAAATACCTTGGTATTTTAAATAATATTTAAATATTATGTTTTCTAGAACATCAGAAGAGTTAGGAAAAATGTAAGATTATAGAGAGATATACCTATAGAGAAACAAGGGATAAGGTTATTTTAAACTTATTTTCCCTGAAAAGTCTCTGTTATCCTTCTTTCATACTTGTTTAAAAGCTTTTCATATTTTTAAAGTATTTCTAAGAAACTAGAAACTTATTCTTCATTATTTTCCTATATCCTTTGGTTTTATAAACCATTTACTCCAGGATTCCTGTGATATATTTAAAAACTCACTTATTTAAGGTTTTATTATCTTGAAACACATTTATAAATATTATTCCCTTCTAATATTTTCTTCATCTGTAAAAGTATTCCCTCCTAAATTGATATTTTTTGCGTGCGTGTCCATTAATTTGTCCCTAAGAGAGCTTCCAGCTGAGAGCACTCAGCCTTTTGGTGAAACTCCCTTCGTGTTTACAGATTATTTTTTGTTGCATTCGCTTAAGTTTGCTTTCTGGACGTACCTTTTGCGTTATGACCGAGCCCGCTCCATTGGCCGCCGCTGCACCGGCAATGTTGCCATTCTTGGGATCCTTGCGCAAGTCCTCGGGCTCTCGCTTGATGCTAATTAGCTGCTGCTGCTGCTGCTGAACTGCACTGGAAACAATTGAGCCCGCGCTGCCAACGCCAGCGGCACTGACGATATCGCCGGGATGTTGCTGCTGCTGCTGGTGTTGCTGCTGCTGTTGTTGCTGCTGCTGCTGTTGCTGATGATGCGAGATCGTCGTGGTGGAGACCACGCCGGTGGTGGTGACCGTCGCCGAGGACGAGGGATGTGAGCCAAGAAGAAAGCCCTGGATCTCGTTCTGCGATAATCCAGAGACATCGATGGGCGTGGTCTGGCCATTGAGTTTGCTGCTAAAAGAAGAGAAATTGAATGAATTTAAAATATATAATAAATAGACAAAGATGTGCTAGATAAGTGAGAAAATTTCACTTCAACAAGAAGAATGAAGATGCTTGGCAGCACCCACAACATTACCTCTTTCCGAGCAGCAACTTCTGTATTAATTTAAACAAGATATTAATGAGCTTTAAATAACTTCAAATTAACCCAAAGTAAATACAACAAAATAGTCTAATTTCCACTAATAAAACCCAATTGAAACTCCCCCACAATCACGCTCTAAAGCAACTCCATTAGCGCGCTTATCAATCAAGCCGGCGATCAGCAATCACCTGGGCAATCAAGCAATCAAGCTGCAACTGCGACGGCGAGGCAAGGCTAATTTCATTCACCGGAGCTCTGAGGCTGGAGAACCAGGGAGAACGGGTAGAGCAGCAGAAACCGAACCAAGACCGGAGGAGACACCTGTGCGCTGTGCTCACGAAAACCTGGATGACCGCCCAAATGGGAGCAGAAACCAGCCACTATAAACCAGAATCCAGCCTGCAGCCGCCAGCAAGTGCCAGCAAAAAAGCACGAAAAAAAAAACCAGACACAAGACAACAACAACGACTTTTGGCCAGCTTCCAGTCCAGTCGAGTTGGCAACAAATGCGAGTAAAAATAAACAAAAAAACAAAAACAGAAAAAATATTGAGGAGAGACTCAGAATTAGCGGCATCCCCGAGAGTTTGTGCCCCTTCGATATGGCTTATCGCTCCATCGATGTGCCGACAACTCTAGGAAGAGTCATAAATTAGCCGGCGATGATGCCTGTCTCCCGGTCTGTGATAATCGAAAATGGATAACTTTTTGGATTTTTCCAACACCGCTGGGAAGGGGGCAGGAACAGGAGACCCAGCACCAAGGTCACCAAAGCGAGCGAAGAGAAGGAAGCAACTCGGAGTTGTCCTGGCAGCTGGAAAACCGGATCTGATTGTGGATTTATTTCCACCAAGTCTTCAGACACACAATTAAAGCTCTTTGAGGGAAACCCCGCCCTTTGACCAAGCAAAAAAAAAGGACAACCAACATTTTGGGTAAATTGTGCAAGGAAACATAAGGGAATGTGAATTGTGAAAAGAAAACATATTCATAAAGGTGAAATTGTTGTAAACAACAGGGTTCTTTGAGTTTTCTTATATTTTAAAATATCTCTAGGTTATTTTACAACATTTTATTAACTACATCTAAAAGTAGTTTATATATAATGATTGTTATTTGTTTATTTTCTGATAAAAGGGCTTGCAACTGATCTGATTTGCAGAGACTTCTTGCTTATGCTAATCTTGTTTTTTGTGCTGGGCCTGAGACTGGTTCTGCTTTGATTGATTATTCTGTTTTGTTTTGATTATACAATTCCTGACTTCTGATCTTCCATTAATTATATTGTTTATTTAAATAGATTTTAGACTTGAAGAAGCCATACCTCTATAAAGATAATTTAAGGATTATTCAGTATTATTTAAGTTCATTTAAGATTGTGCTTTCTCCCCTATAAACCTTCCCTTACTTAGGCAGGTTTCTTACCATTTTTGTTCTACTATAAATCTAAGCTTTATTTACTTAAAATATCACCTTAATATACTAATTTTTACCATATCTCTAGTAACCAAACATAACTCTAAGAAACCATCAGATATCGGCCAATTTTCAGCGAGTTCTTGGGCAATTTGTCTTCATTTGTTCGTAGATATTGATTGCACATATGCAAAATTCCAAGAGTTTCGTAAAATTGCGCCACACCTTTTGGACTCACATAGATGTGGAAAAGCTGCAAGGGTGTGTGTGTGTGTGTGTGCGCAGTGTCCGCTGTCAGTTCTTCCGTTAGCAGCTGTTGCAAGCGATTTCGGCGCTGTCTACTTATTTCCATTCGGTTCTTTTCCTCTCTTTTCAGTTACGGTTCGTTTTGGGCTTTATTTATACCCTAACAAAAGGGTGCTTGAATTATTAATAAAATATTTTCAAAATAAATATAACTTGGCTTAATTATCTTAATTCGTTGCCAGTTAAGGCCATTACAGGCAACCTGCATAGAGTGACCACACTGTCTTTAATTTTATGGCCTTTATTATGCCTAAAAGGCGCTGCCAAGTCCACACTGTAATTGTTTCATGTCCTTAAATTAACTTGAAAAAGGGTATAAGGACTTCGGCTTTCTTTTTAAGGTTTATCTGCTTTTTTTTTGGCATTGCTCAAGTTGACAACGTTGGTCGTGGAGATTGCGATTGCGATCGCTTGCCCCATTTTGTGGCACTTGTCTCCCTCGTGCCCGGTGTCCCGGTTTCACCCGAAGTTGTTTTCTGACTTCTCTCCGACTTCGCTGTTCTCCACACACACAAAACACTCTACAAAAAAGACAAAAAACGGACATCGACATGGGTACGAAAAAATGTTTTTGTTTTTATGTTCTGCAGAACATTTTCGCTATTAAAAATGACACTCGGATTCGGACGACGTTATAACATTTTTTCGTAATGCGATATATACTCCGCTTTTAGGGTCAGGTCGTGTAAATCACGTAGCGGATATGGTGAAGGCGAGAATGAGCAGCACATTTATTAGATGCCCCAAGTGCTGTCCATATCTCTCTTTCGGCCCGGCTTTTAATTGTGTTTCTAAGCCAAGTGCCGAGACGCGCGACCTTTTCCAGGCCCCCGAACTACGGTTACGGTTCGGTTTCATCACGGCTCCATAAAAGCAGCCACAGTGTTCCGTGTGGGGTTTCATAACCCCAGAGATTAAACCAAACCCCGGCCACGTTTTTCGCGGATTTCCACGAAGTGCTGGAGTACACAGCATTTTCTAGATCCCCAACGAAAAAATTCGGAAGAAAATGAAAATGTTTTTAAGTTTACGATGAGGAGTTATGAAATATTTTGCGTGGTGTTTAAATTAGAGGCTGGTTAACAAGAGGTTAGCTAGGTTTTGGATACATTTAAAGCATTGAATGAGTTCTTTATGATATAAAATAATAAGTATATTAGTTCTTAGTTGTAATATTAAATATTAATTCGCATCTTGCTAAATTTTGGGATGCATTTAAGAATTCTTCTTAACCTAAAGGTCAAAGCTAACTACTTCAAGTTAAATTAGAACCACAAAAAGAATGTTCTTTAATACCTTTTTAATGATAGAAGTAAGATCATAATTATCCATGGTTGAAATGAAGATAAATCCTTAATAAATAAATACATTAAACTTTCACTAAGTGAAGTATCCTTTTAAGAGAATAATAATTTAAGAAAGTCTAGTCTGTTAGTCTAAGATAAAAACTGTTAACCAAAGGATGAACTCCACATAGACAAACCCAAGTTCACTTTTAAGGATTCTTCTTCCTTTGAAGACCCATTTTACTTTTCAGATCCTCATAGTTATGCTTGTCCTTGCTAGAGACTTACCTCCAAGCAATATCGCCCGGCGAGTCATGGCTCTCCTTCTCATCCTCACTTCGATAATAGCTATAGATGGGATAGGCACTGTTCTCCGAAGGATTAGAGTGCTGTGGCGGCAGTTGCTCCTGCTGTTCGCCCAACTGGATCTCGGCGGCTACCGCCTGCATGAGGCCAGCGGCGGTCAGAGGAACATGGTGATGCTGCTGGTGATGGTGATGCTGCTGGTGATGGTGATGCTGCTGCTGATCCTGATGGATCAGATCCAAGCCTGGCTGCTTCACCGACTCACTGGGGTGATAGTAGTGATTGTGAAGGAGCTCCTGCTGCTCCTGGTGGTGTGGATCGCTCTGGGCATCCAAGCTGAAGCCTCGCCTGTTTGAGGGGATTTTTAAGCTCAGTTTCTTCGAAACTAAAACTGGGCGTGGCAAAGAGACAGTCGCAGACAACGCCCATGTGCGTGCATTTGGTTTTTGGAGTCTGAGTTTTTTTGGCAATCCATCGGATACATCGCCAGCATCATTAGCATTTTCATTTCTATTTATTTTCTATTTACATAATCAATTTCGGGCCAGGTGCGTCCGTCTGATAGCATCGCCGGCTCGGGCGTGTGTGTGTGTCTTCGTCTCAGTTACGGATTTGTAAGTTTTGCGGCAACTTTTTACTGCTTTCGGCATCGGAATTGATTCGTTTAGCGCTATTAGCGCCATCAAATGAAAACAAAAAAGTTGAAAAAGAAAAAAAAACAACAAAGAGCGTACCCCGAAAAAAGCGTCAACTTTTTGTTAGCACTTCGGGCAACGCCCCTTTGCCGCCGCCCCTGGACTCTGCAAGTGGTCCGCAGCAGCGGCAGCAGTTATTCACTAATTATTTATTTCCCATGAAGCTTTTTTTACTCGCAGAACTCGCCCGGGTATAGCTCATATTTGCAGATTTATGTAACAGGAAAAAGGAAGTGGCTTCCGGATGCATTCGTTGCATATGAAATTCTTAATCAAAATCCGTCTTAAGCAACGCCCAAATGGGATTAATTATTAGAATGGGAGCGATGGGGATTTTGCTTGGGTTTTAAAAACTATTTTAAGATATTTGTGTGCTATTATTTTAGTTATAATATCTTTTATATGAATTTGAAGGCAAAAATCATAGATTTTTCCTCTAATTTCTTCTCTTTTCAAATAAAAATATAGAACCAAGACATTTTTAAGAGATTTACAAATGTTTCAATAATATTTTAGTTTACTTTTTATAACCAAAATATTTTTTGTAAACAAAATTCCCATTTGAAACTTCAAAATCTTTTGTTTTTCCATACTTTTCCCTGTGATATTCAAAGCTAAACAATGTAATTACAAAGCCAAGTCATGCTTGCTTTTAATGCCTGTCTTTAAACCCTATAAAAAGGCAATAAAATGTTAAATCAAATTGTAAAATAAATTGGGGTCATTTACAATTTGCATATTTCAATGTATGATTTGATTTATTAGCTTGAAAAAGTTGTAACCTTCATGAAAATCATATTTTCTGTATGACGTTTTTTATGTTTAATTGAAAACTTTTGTATAATTCTAACCTAAAACTAGTTAAATTGTTTTTAAAATATAAAAATCTCTTCTCAAAATCATGAAATTAAATAAATTCTTTAAAGAATTTGAGGTAACAGTGAAGTACTTCCTTTATTTTTTATCACAAATCACCGCAAATCTTGTCAAGAAAAGTATCTCCCCTTCGAAAGAGTATCCCCCCAATTTCCTTCAATTTTAACCCATATTTTTCTCTGAGCTAAGTGCGCGGATTGCGAGCCTGTGATTAGGCCAACACCTCGACCAGCACTCGGTCCAGCCTCTCGGGAGCGAATCCCGCGGAGCCTGGCGATTGTGCAACAAGTAGCAAGCGTTTTCGCGAAAACAAAGCACAACAAAGGCAGGAGGAGGACAGCCCTAAAGTAAAAATGGCAACCCTGCTGGGCACTTTCTGCCACCTGAAAACATACAAAGTTTAGGATTTAAGAATGAAATAAGTAGGCAGGACGCTGTGGTCTCTATCGCAATCTGAAATCTCAGCGAGCCTGGGAAGTGCTGGCCCAAGGCAAGTGATCCGCGGAAAGGTAACCAGTTTACGGAAACTACGCGGCAGCTGCCGCTTTCGGGATTACCCAAGGAGCACCGGGAAGGAAATCCCAAGCAAGGACTTCGCGGCCGTAACGGCCAGGGAGTCATCATTATTATTGATATCGAAGAGGAGGAGAAGACAGCGACGTTTGCTCGGACACCGTCCGAGAGAGATAAAGGACGAGCAGGGAAACAAAGCGCCTAATTTGCATAATGCTTTCAGCCAAACGGAGCTGAAAGGGATTCGTTCGGGATTCACAGGACAAACGCGGACACGGCCGGAGGAGTCCGGAGGAGATTGGGCTTTCTTTCCCTTTCGCTTCCTCCTGGGCATTTGTCACGGCCGAGTGGCTGCTGTGCGCCTTTGTCATTGTTTCTCAACGTTGGACATCGCACCTCGGGCCCATTCAGACCGCTGTCCGGTGCAGCCACCCCTTTTTCCAGCCGAGGGTCCTGCGCCCTGGCTGATTTGCATAAGAGGCGAGCGGACCGGGCCGTAGGATATAGGACTCTTAGGTAAATGAAAGCCCAAAGTTTTCAACCCCTTCGGGCGATCGAGATGCTTGTCTTGGGCGCTGAGACAACAATAACAGTTGTAGAAACGCCGCGGCGGCCGAGGTCCATTAATTGTTGTCCCTTTCGGCGCATCCTTGCGGCATCTGCTGCCTTCTCGGACCTCGTGAGAAACCTCTCCAGATTCTGATTGGATTGGAAAATGGTTGCGAGCTCAGCTCGCGCTTCACGCAGAGAAAATTATCAACTCTTAGGGCATTATTTTTGTTTTGTTGGTCGCTTTGTGTTGGTTTCTTTCTTTTATTTGCTATCATTTTACTTGGTCTTTCTTCTTATTTTCCTTTTCTTTTTCCCCTCTTTTGCTTTTGTTGTACTTTTTGGTCTGTGTCATTTACATGATCATATTTTATGCAAATGGCCCCGGGGATCGGGAGTCTGGTGGACTCCAGGGGGAGATGCGCGGCGCTGGGCGATGGCCAGCAGCGTTGCTCGGGCGTGGGCAATAAATTTCTCATTCGTATCGCATTAATTACTACAATATTATCAGCGGATACAGCCGAAAGCCCGAGCTACACAGATACTTTGATATAATATATAAAGTATATTCAGCGCCGATACACGGGCTCCGTTGCTGCCATATTGGAAATGGGAGACTGAGATACACTCAGCAAAAGAGATCAAAAGAGAGACTATAGATATTAGATAGGTTCCTGATTTAAAACTGTTTAATTTCGTATTACAAATAGTAAAAACCATCCTTTCTATAAAAAGTAAATATAATATATACAAAAGTAGACCAACAAAAATGCTTTCTTCTGGGTCCTTTATAGGCCTTTCTATTAACAAAATCATTAATAATCTAATTAAATTTCAAATTATATCCATACATCCAATTATATATTGTTTCTCCCTGTGTATCCCCTGAGAGGCCTAAAGAGAGATAGAGAGACACAGAGCGATCCAAAAGCTTAGCAGCAAGCTTATAAAAGTTACACAATCCGTAGAAGCGAGACACACTCTTCGGATCCTTCAACGCAGACACACACACACTCTCCGCCAGACTCTGATTTATCAGATACTATATAATTTCACGAAGATAATGCCAACACATGGAGGTGATCTGCGATCCGTATCTTTGCCTGCGACAGGATCGCTCTCTGTACCGTGGCTCGGACATCCAATCCGTGTATGATAAGGCATAATTCGTAGTGCTCGTGGCCTCCTGCATGGTTGGGGAAATGGAGGGCCTTATGCGATCCACAGACTGGACAACTGATAACACTTCACTTCATTTTTAAGGCAATTTCCATAAACACTTTACCGAAAATCGAACGAAACACCGACCGAGATCGAAACCGAGACCGAAAGATACTCAGATAATTTAAGTTTAAGCCGATTAGGCGCCTTCTCGGTTCTTTCGGAGAACAACAACATTAAAGAACATATAAACAAATGTGGCTATATGTAAGTAAGCCTATGTATACAGCACATATATATATATGTATATTTAGATATATATATAAACTTGATGCTGTTGTCGACCTTGTGGCTTTTCGATATCAACTGAAAACCACTTTGAGCGTTCGATAAACTTGTAGCGCCAATTCAGAGTTTTGGAGTGTGGAGCGGAGCGGAGAGACTTAAAAATAACAACAAATTAAACAGCAATAACAACAACGAAAGCAGCAACAACAAATTAAAGCAAAAGCAACAACAACAACAAGCCTAAATACAAGAACAACAGGCGACACTGTCGAAAGCAGCGTATAAGACGCTGAATTGTGTTAACATGTTTCTTTCTTGTCTCCTCAACGTCGTCTCTGTCTCTCTCTCTCTTGCTCACTCCTTCCCCCTGTATATCGCTCTCTTTCTAGCTGGCTAGAGCCCTCTCTTTCGCTCTTGAGAGCCTCCATCTCTGCTGCAGGTAGACTGCGCAGGTGAACAGGTTTGTTTTTGTATCAAAATGTCCAAACGCTGTTGCACCTTTTAATATTAATAATAATAAAATGAGAAGCAAGAGACCAAAAGGCAATAACAACAACTAGAAAAATTCATTTGATTAGCTAAGCGACTTGGGGATACTCTATATTGGGGTTTTGCGAGGCATAAAAAAAGGTTTTTGGGGATTTTAGAAAGGAGTTAAGGTTTCCCATTTTTATATTATATATATTTATTTTTTAACCATCTATTTTTTATAGACATTTTCCATTAAAAAAATTCAATTGAAAAACAAAATGTAAAAGTTAATTAGTTTTTAGATTTGTTGTAATAATCCGTCAGTATTAAAATTGATTCGATTTTTTACCTATAAAATAATAATAATCTAGCTTGATTCGGAAATTGGCTACTCTACCCTATTCCTCTTTCTTAAATGCTATGATATCTTAATTAAATGAAGAATGATAAAAATTAAAAATTTTATTTTATATATACAATATATTATTATAAAATTTGTCTCTCAATTAACCCATGTACCCCGACTCCGAGAAAGGGTATAGAAATGCTCCATTTGCAAGCGCATGCGTGACAGTGACTTGGGGTCTGTGTCTCTGCCCGCTTCGTCGCCGCACCTCCTTTTGGCCCCCGGAGGCTGTGAAACGGCGACAACAGTAAAAATATTGAAATATTGTCAATCAAGGGGCTAACTTGGGGTGGGGGACACTGAGATACTGAGAGGCGGCGGGGGGAAT
Source organism: Drosophila jambulina (assembly GCA_018152175.1). NCBI lineage: Eukaryota > Metazoa > Arthropoda > Insecta > Diptera > Drosophilidae > Drosophila > Drosophila jambulina. Next base: position 21,635,229 of record JAECXH010000113.1, on the reverse strand, counting down.
TCGTGGAGAGACAGACACAGTCGCGTTCTATACAAACGATAAGAGCCACTAAAAGTGTCGCTATTCCCCCGATCCGAAATAAAAAAAAAAAAATTAAAATAAAATAAAGGAGGAAAAAACCAACCGAAAAAAAAACGAGCAAAAATGTATGTTTTACAGCTCAGAAATTTAATATGAGCGGCTAAAGTGAAAGTAAGCAGAGATGTGTGGGCTATATACATACTATATAAAGTATATATGTATCTCCGCTCGCGAGAGTGACCGCGAACACTGTCATATCAGAAGGCTACACCCGAAGGTTATCCTTGTGTATGGAAATTTCACAAAATGCATTCGCATTTCGCACAATTTGTGGGGTTTCCGCGTGTAGCAATAAGGAAAAGGTCCCTCTCCCTGGGCACTGAGCAACAAAACTAGGGCCAAGAGTATATGGAAATTAACCCAAACGCCAAATATGAATGTATTAATATGCATATGTCTATATAGGTTGGGGAACTTTATGCCTTGGCAAATGTCAAAGTTTGATTTTTTTTGGAAGAACCCAACGCGAACGATTTCGTCATTAATTATTATTAATTTATTTTCACGGCCATCAAATATTATTGCACTCTAAGCTTCGCTTGAATACGAAATTTGTTTTCTTTAAAACTTTACGTAGGAGATTCTATTAATAACTCTATCAAATGTCAAAGGGTAATTTGTATAAGAAAGGAAATGCAAATTCCAGTATTCAGCGTTTTATGACGTCGTTATCAATTTAGAGATATATTTTATGGATTATCGACGTTGGCTGATTTTTAGCAAATTATTGAGTGACTATGATAATAAATTTTGCATCTTTAGCAATTGGTTTTAATTAAGAGGGAAATAACTGTGTACTTGGGCCTTAAATCTAAATATTAATTACCAAAAACTGCGTTTCCCAACATATCTAGTGATTGTTGCAATCCCGGGAATTGTTTTCCGTTCGGCAATTAATGGGATTATATATGTATATTTATGAATCCATATTCCGCTGTAAGGGGTGCGCGGTTGCATAACTCTTCGTGCGGTTAAATAATGGAAAAATGTGCATAAACAATAAAATTGTTTTATTGCTTAAATGGCGAGAATAGTAAAAACGTAAAAATCGTACATTGCTTTGCACTCAACTCAACCGAATAATCTGGCTAATTCGGGGGATCGTAAAGGCTTTTTATAAGCCACTCTCAGGCTGCCCCGAAGGCTGCAATTTACCAAAATGCAATTTCGTTGGGGTTTTTGCTGGAGCTTTTTGACATTTAATTTTGTTGTTTAGTGAGAGCTTAAAGCTTCAAAAAGGGGTACCCTGTGGGAGAGTGTAACTTTAATTACTTTAATATATTTTTTTTTAATAATTGGTAAGCCTTCTGAAATACTAATCTTGTTGGATTTTTCAAAGACATTTGCATTTTTTTAACCTAATTACCATTCAATGTGTTTTGTTTGATGCTAGAACTGATTGTGAATTTTAACGGTATTTGCTTCAAATTTGGCAGAAAGTTTTTTAAAAATCTTCAAAGCTCCTCAGTTGTTAGTTTCTGGTTTAGTCTTAAATAAATTATATATTTTTTAATCAGCAAACCTTCTTTACTAATATAGAATGCAATTAGCATAAGTTTGGTGCTTGAATTACTTGGGAATTATAAGTTGCTTTAAACTTGCTAGCAGACTTTTTTGCTAGCTTAGAAGCAGGTTGGTTTTTGCTTTCTGACTTTCTGCAATATAATTAAGGTATTAAATAAGTATTCATTTTTTAACAAAAACTATAATTGCCTCGAACTATCCTTGAGTTTCATTAACACCTTTCACCCATCTGCTTCCAAATCAAAACCCTGTTGCATGGTGTAAATTAAGACGCTGCAAGGGATATCTGTTATGCGGTGACAGACAGACACAATGGAAAGGATGGCTCGAAACAAAGGTCAGCCGGCCTTATATATACAGAAATGCCATACAGATGCAGCCTGGGCCCCAGCTCCAGTCCAAGCCATCCCCAGTTCGATCTGTCTCTGTCGCCGCTTTAATTTGACTTTAATGAAAACGTGGCAAGCCGAACACTTTTGGCAAGCAGCAGGCAGACGTTGGATGCGGCCGAGGATGGAGATGGGTATGGGGATGCTGCGGACTGGGATGTGGCTGTGACTGTGGACATGTCCTCAGCTGCTTATCATGGGGGCCAGCAAACAAAACAAACTGTACATCAACCGAGGCCGAGATCCGAGCCGAGAGAGTGCGAGGCCAAAGCCAAGAGCAACACGCAAGGTCCAGCAAACGGGCCACATGCCAAAACCCAAACCCAAACTGAGTCCGAGTCCGAGTCTGAGTCTGAGTCCAAGTCCGAATCGAAGACGAAGACGACGTTTGCTCGGTCCATATGCGGAAACGCAATTTTGTCGTTATTTATGGACCTTGCCGCGCATGCAACATGCACGCCGCGTTGGCCAAAACCAACCAGGCGATGTTGCTGTTGCTGCAGATGATGCTGCCGCTGCTGCTGCAACCTCTGCTATAACAGGATGGGACATTGGCATTAGAACTGTACACTGGAAGAAGCAGGATACTGAGCCTGGGAAAGAGATTCTTGGCTGGGGAAGTTTAGTTTCTTGAAAAGGTTAAGAATATTACCCTTGGGATACAGAGATTTCTAAAGCAGATTTAAAATGATTGCAAATTTACTCTTTACTTAAACCCATTATTATATAGAAGGGGGTTTTGAAAACCTTTCTGAAATATGATAAATATATTAGATGGTAAAAAGATTTCTGTGCCTTACTCAAACCCATAATTATATAGGTAGAGGAATATCTCAAAGGATAAAGATACATAAGAAAGTGTTCTTTAAAAGAAATCCTAAATCTATCAGAACTTAGTGTCCAAACTTGCTACTTCCTTTTTTTTCTCGCCGTGTAAACATATTGAAGGAGGCCGAGGAGGAGTGAGATGGCTCGCTGCAGATGCAGATGCGATGGCGTTGCCGAGATGTCCGAGCGGTGGCCGTGGTGGTGGCGATCCAAAAGATCCAAACGATCCAAACGATCCATGCAGATGACGATGACTTAGTTGCTGCTGCGAGGCGGCACCTTGCTCAAGGAGGCTGCGCTTGCATCTCACCTCGCTAACGGTTCTCTATTAGATTAATTTATATTCAAATTTTTATTACCCGCGCATACCACACCGCCGCCCGGGAGAGAGACTGCTCTAAAATGAATTGCCAGGCGGATCGCACGGGATGCGAGGAGGAGCAGGAGGAGCCGGAGGAGAGCTGGGTTTCCGTGGAGCTTGTGGAACTCTGGGTGTTATTAGCTCTCGCCTACTTGCACATTCGATGCACGCCAGAATGCCAAAGTTGTTGCCGTTGTTGTTGCTGTTGCAGGGGCAGCAATAACGTATAGAATAAACAGTTACAACGGAAGCTGTCATTCCACTCGGGGGAATGGGAATGAAGCTGGGGTTCTGGGGAGCCATTGGGGAACGGCCATCCACCGATGAGGATGAGGAGGACGACTACCGGCTTGAACTCAATGTTTGGGCCATGGAATGGGTAGAAGCCAGAATGCGCTGGCGTTGCCGTTGGCCTATCGCAATAATTAACAGTAAAATGTGAGCGCGCGCGCGGTGCAAGAGCGGTTAATTCAAATGCATGAGAAATGCAAATGACAAACATTGATTTGAAAGGACCAGAAGACCGAGGAACCAAAGAGCCGCAGCCCCGCCGAATGGAAGCCAAAACTCTCTGCCTCCCTGCCACTGCCACTGCCACTGCCTGTGTCCCCAATTAAGATGTTGATGTGGTAACCGACCAACAGACCCGACCCACTCTGCTGGCCCGCCATGACGAGGGCAATTAGTCGAGATTTATGTTGCCGATAGAACAGGCGCTCCAATGAATACATAGTTGGAGTGGACTTGGAGTGGGCTAGGGATATCGTATTATATGTAAATCTAGGATAATATCCGTTGTAAACTTTTGAGTAATTCTTTATATTTATTTGGACTCTTTCTAGGTGATTCAAGTTGTGGTGAAGATTGTGACCAAGGAGGGTACAAAAACTGAAGAACTAAAACTACTAAGAGGGTGAGTAGAATTTTTAAAGTTTTGTTTTATCACAATCTTGTACAATATACTTTTAAAATAACTGCATATAAAAAGAGACCCTTTGCTGTCAAGTAAAACTAAGATGTTAAGAAGTTCTTAATAAACAATTCTTGTTAAGTTTATCTTCAAATTATTTAGAAAAACTCCTCAAATTGCCTATTATTAGTCCTGTATTCCTTAACTCGATAATAAAAAATCGAAAGCATATTCTTTCATAATTTCGCACATTGAATGATTTGAGAACTATAAGTTAAAAATCCTTTCCACTGTTTTGCAACTATACCTCCTACCAAGTAGAACTCGAAGAACCCTAACTGCGAACCCCCCAAGAGTCCCAATTAAGCCACTAATTAAGGGGCACAAAATAGCCCTTAGTAAGACACAAAAGGTAACACTTGGCAGAAGAACAACCCTTTGCCAGCAGCTACCAAGACGACCCCTTGTGAAGCTCAACGCCTCTTGTGGGCAATTACGAGGACACAGAAAAAAATAGGGTCATAAGAGAGGGAACAATTTCAAGCTTATTTTATAGGAATAGATATACAAAATTTCTTGATTTTCAAAAGTATCAAGTTATTAGCTTCTACAATACTAATTTGTTATTTTATAATGACAATTTATCACATAAATTTAAGAATTCCCCAATATTATATTCAGAAGAATCTTCTGCAAGAGCCCATTGGTTACTTAACATTTTAAGTAAATTTAAGATTTTTTTTTAAGATAAAAATCTAATGAATTAATTTTTTTTTGTTTAGAAATGCCACAGAAATCTCTTTTGATTTAAAATCAACAACAAAAAGTGTCTTAAAGTATGCAGTAAAATAAGTAGGTTACCAAAATGAGGGTAACTTCATATCCTACACTTTTGTGGCATACTTTTGGGATCTTTTAAAAAATGATATAAAATCTCGAACGATTTCTTGGGAGCCTCTAAATATTACCCAAAACCCTGTATTAGTAATAACAATTATTTCGCAAAGTGCACTCACCTCTGCAGATGCTCCTCCACTCCGGCGGGCAGGGCGCCATCAGCCACTATGTAGACAGGCTGTCCGCCGGCACCCGTGGCGGTGGCATAGGGCAGTCCCGCCTGGACCACGACCTGACCGTCGGAGACCAGGCTGCCAATGTCGCCGCCCGAGTAGATCTCAAGACCCTTCTGGTCCGTGGTGGAGTAGATAACCGTCTTGCTGCCGTCGTTGTAGATCAGGTCGATATGCTTGTCCGTCTGATACAAGTCCGGATCGAGCTTCTGGGGCACGGACAGGTGGGGCAGCTGCTTGACCACCCCATTGGGATCGGAGGTGGTGTAGATGATGGACCCACCGCCGGCGGCGGCTGCTGCTGCTGCCGCGGCAGCCGCATGCTTCTTGTGGTCCTCATAGATGTCCGCCTCCGTCTTGATCACGTTGCTGTCGTTGCCGCCGCTGTAGTGCAGCACGGAGGCGTCCAGGGGCAGGGGAGAGGTCTGGTAGACGTTGCCCTGACCATGGTCGTTGTTCATCTTCTGGGCCTGGTTGTACATGGCGGTGGCCACCGCATTGTCGTTGGGCATCAGCTTGGAGGGATCGCTGACGATGCGCGTGAGGATGTGCTCGCCGGCCTCGTTGCGCGACAGGATGTGATGCTCCCCGTTGATGATCTCCCGCGAGATGATCTGCTGCTGCTCCCCATTGGGGCCCACGACGCGGATGATCTGATTCTCATCGAACTCGATCTTGGCCAGCGGCTGGTGCTCCGTCTGCTGCTGCTGTTGCTGCTGCTGCTGGGCCTGCTGGTTGCCCATTTGGGCTGCAATCCGGGCATCGATGGCATGACCCTCGTCGGGATTACTGCCGCCTCCGCCACCTGGTCCGCCATCCGGTGGCATCACCACCTTCGGTGTTTCGTAGATGAACACGGCCTCCTTGTCGTACAGCTTGGAGTTGTCCGTGTGCAGGTCCAGCACATTGACATTCGTCATGGTGGCCAGCTCCGGCTGCGGTGAGTCCGGCGATCGGTGCATTGTGGTCAGGAGAGGCACGCCGTTGGGCGCCAGCGGTGAGCTGTTGTTGTTGTTGTTGCCTCCTCCGCCTCCGCCTCCTCCGTTGTTTCCTCCGCTGCCCTGTTGGATGGGCGACAGAGAGGCGTCGCTTAGGATACCCACACCCACGCCGACCCCCACGCCCAGGCGACTGTGCTGCTGATGCTGGTGGAGATTATGGGCGTGATTGTGGCCGTGCGAGTGGCCGTGGGACAGCGAGAGCTCGTTGGACGTGATGACGCTCGTTGTGGCGGTGGATGTGGACATTATTCGCTGTGGCTCTGGCTCCTGCTGCTTCTGCTTACTGAACTAATTTGAACTGGACTTGGACTTGGACCTGGACTTGGCTCCCGGATTGCACTATGACTTGGTCATGGACTGGTCGTGGACTGGTCATCGATGCCGGGTCCTGTGGAGGTCGCTCAAGTTCAAGTTGCTGCTGCTGCTGCTGCTGGCAAGTATAAACATAATAAATATCACTGATCAACGGATTGATGGAAGGCACTTCGTTGTTGTAGTTGTAGTAGTTCGTGGTTGCTCCAGTTCCAGATGGATAGTTTCTTTGTTGGATTGATGGTTCTTGGTTGGTTCTTCGTCTTGCTGGTTGGTTGTGTGGTGTGTCGTGGCTCGTTGTTTCAATTACTGCATTCTATGGCACTAAGGAACTTCCTTCGCTTCGTTCTCAGCTCAGCTGCAATTAGACGATGAGACAATGGTCATAATTAGTACCAGTTGTGGGAAAGAGATATAGATTTAGCAGAGTTTGCTTTGTGGGGAGTGAAAGACAAACTGGAGCAGAGATCTAAGATCTTTAAGGTGAGGTGTAAGAACTACAAAAGAAAGGTGTAAACTGCCGGGTGATATAGGTAGTAATTATTATTTAACTAAGCTGTACAAAGTTACTTCTTTCTTGCACTTTTTTTTTATTTGATTATGGGAAAGGTATGGAAATATAATTTTAATTATGGTTATTTTATACATCTAACTATAAATAGTATTTTTGGTGTTTTTATAAACCTAGTATGCTATATTTTTAATTGTTTCTGAGTTTATGTGATCTGTTTTATATAATTTATTAATAAAGTGTGACCATGCAAGAACATTAGTGTCATAATGCTATAAAGCATTATCCTATAAAGTAGACAAATAATGAATAAGGCTAAAGAATAAGGTACAAAAAATAGGCTTAATTGATTTTTAAGGTATTTTAATTTTATTATTTTTTTATTTATTTCATTTTTATTATATTTTTTATTATTATTATTTGTATAATTTAATTATCAAAAAGTAAAAAAGGTTTCCTAAGATTTTCAAAGACACCAAACAAAGTGTGGTCTTAATGATAAAGCATTATGAAGATAACTGTATATAAATACTGAGAATATTTTAATCCAAATTAATACTGAACATATTTTAAACCAAAGATTCCTAACAGATAACTATTTCTTTTACATTTAGTATTCTGAAAATCAATAGCAAAATTCTCTACGATAAAGTCTCATAATTATTCTTTAAAGTTCATTGCACCCACTGTGCAAACTCCTCTCAGTTGTCACCTCATAAACCCCATAAAGCCCGCTAATACAGTGTGAATCATGGCCTTATGCTGTCTGTAAGGTAATTCCCATTTAGCATTTCAAAAGGCCCTTTGCCAATCACCTTTTCATTTTCACCTGTTGTTGGCGGCAATTACCAATAAGTTCGTTCAGCAAAAAAAGGCAACAACACAATAAAAAGTGGCTTCAGTCTGGCGGCAGTCTGCTTGGCGCCCACCCCCCTCCCTGGCAGCACACCCCCGCCGTCGCACACACTCGAAGAAAAAACGGGTTCAAACGATGAGCACACACAAAAAGCTGCCAGCAAACAAACAAACAACAAAGGCGGAAAAGCGCAAACACACAATACAAAAAGCAAAAGGCACACACAAAAAATGGGAGGGAATGAAGGCAGGCAAAAAAATAAATAAGTAACACGTGGCCGTCGAACTAGTTTGACTCCTTCGCAAATGTCAAACGTGTAACTGCATAACTCAGCGCGGTTCATCAGCAGCGGCAGCGGCAGCGGCAGAACAACAAAGCAACAAACACAACAAGGTAACAAAACAGGTGGAAGAAGCCTCGACGTCGACAGCGACTGAGGCAGCGACGGCAGAGAGCAGCAGCGCCATATTTGTGTGTTGTTTTTTGTATTTTGTTTACTGTTTACAACGGGGCTTTGTGTGAAATTAAACACAGTACTGCTCACTGCCGAAGCAAACCAGTCAGTCCATCAGCTGTTAATAGTCCAGAATCCCCCATCTCGGCCGAGTTAGCAAAACATGTTTATGAGGGATTTTGAAACCGAAACCGAAACCAAACCGAAACGCAGCCCAAACACAAAACAACAACATCGAGAACAGGTACTACTCCACACCGGTAGCAGCAGCAGGCCCAAACAACAACAGTCGGCCAGTCAGAGCCCCAGCTCAATCCTTGACCTAATCCAGAAGGCTGACTTTCTGGTTCCACGCCAAGCCAGGCCGCCGAGCCGCCAAGCCTGCCCAGGTTCAGGTTCAGCTTCGGCTACAGGTCCAGGTCCAGGTCCAGGTTCGGACCAGTGCCAGTGCCAGTTCCCAGTTCCCAGTTCCACCGATATTGTTGTTTGATGATAAAGCCAAAAATTGCTGCTGCCGCCAGAGTTCACACTGGTGTTGCTGCTGCCGATGCTGCTGCTGCTGCTGCTGGGATGTGGATGTGGATAAACTCGTTTGTCAGCCCAACCCGGCGAGTTCACGACGTCTGACGACCGACTGGCTCCTCGCCGGTTCCGTTAGTAGGTGAGGTCAGTGTCATGCGGCGGCGATGTGCGCCTATAGACTAGTTTTTTTTTGGCACTGACCACCATCTGAAGCCCCCAAAGGCATCCCACGAGGGTGTGGACATCCCATGCCCCCAAGCAAGTTGGAATTTTTTAATTACACTTAAACTAGAGGTTGAAGCAAGAAAGAATTTAAGGTTTGACTTTAGAAGGGTTTGCATACCGAATTTGGTATCTGTAGATTGAATAGGTCCTGAGATATCTGGGTTATTATCATGGTATACAATGTAAGATTATTTGTTTATATTTGTTTGTTGTTAGCATATATAAAAATGAAATAATCTAAAGTACATATTTTGAGAGTGTTTAAATTTGTCTAATTTTTCTTTTCCCTAGAGAATCTATTAAAGGTTTTAAGCTTGATAGTTGTAAAACCTTATTTAGATTCGATTCTTTGCTTCTACGATCATTATTTTTTTTTATTTTCCAAACTAGTTAACCCCCCAAACGTGTTGATAATAGCCAACCAAAATTAATAATTACTCAAACATGGCGAATTCCCTTTGAAATTCTCTTGAAAACATCCAACATCCGATCTGCTTGACTTTCTACGCAATTCGAAAGGCAATTAGGAAACAATTAAAGCAACATCAACACCCTGGCTCACGAGCGATTCCAGCCATCGAACTGGGTCATCCGTGGTCATATCGTAGCCCAAAAGACCAGCCACATCGAGAAAGACCCTCGGGGGATCTCTGGCCGACCAAACTTTCCAACTTGCCGCTTGAATGGATGAAAGGTGGAGTACGGAGTGCGGAGTGCGGAGTGCGAAGATGAAGGTGGATAGATGGATTCTGGCCAAGACCCATTACTCATACGGTGGGTGCAAAAGAAATCAGCGATCGGAGCGAAGAAAAGCAACGCCGGGCTGTACAGATGACCAACGCAAATGGGAAGCGATGTGGAGGAGATAATCCCGATTAATCTCATAGAGGAGATTTGTGTGGCCAAGAAGTAAGGGAACTTTCTTGGCGAAAATGTTTATTTATAGAGAGATTATAGAACAAGAAAAACTATTTAGATGAAGACAACCATTTTAAATAATTGTAAACCATGAATAACATTTAATCCAATGAACTATTTTGATAAACCAATAGTATGTTTCTGTAAGAACATCCATATTTCAAGTTTTCCCATTTACAATTAATGACTTATAAACATTTATGGCGTACACCCCCGCAATGATAATACCTTCAATTATTACGCTAGATTGCGCGAGATTTACAGCTATTCGATCGGAACAGGTATTCCAACAAAAGCGTAGTCGAGAGTAGGAAACTAATGGGCAATTACTGTATTGATTGGCTAAACAATAAATTGTAAATCAAGTTTAAACTAAGCTAAGAGAGAGAGAGAGAGAGGGATCAAGTTCACTATAAGGAAATCTTTTGCGGCGAAAGCTATTTGCGTATTTATAACTTGCAGAACCTTGATCAATTTAAATGTGTAGTAAGTTGCCTTGAGGGTAAGCTTCTACATGCATATCTGAACGAATAAAAATGATTTAGATTTCAGATTCAGAGATACGGAATAAACTTAACTTCAAGTCCCCGAACTACTGCCAATATTTTGATCAAACCCCAGAGTCTGTCCGCCTACACTAGCTTCTAGACACATAAAATACAATCATGTATTTACTATATGTTGTAAATTAACCCTCTCTTTCGAATTCCCTGTGATTCTATCAGTTGGGAATCATCACCACATGTGAACACACAACCCCGAGATCCCGGACAACGCCTACAACGCGAGATCTATGGGCCCGGACTCCCTATTATCCAGTGACCACCTTTTTCCCCCTTTAATACCAACGATCTTAGATACAAAGGTAGTGAATACCAAAAGCAATTCCATTTCCAATCCCATTAAGATTTGACATAATTTGAAATTTGGATTTTACGTCTCCTCTACCTTACTTAGGGAGAATACGGTGGAGAGACGAGAAACGAAGAATAGCGGCGGTGGCGAAGACTGGGGCGGGTAAGAAAAGACAAGAGAAGAAATGCGCAGCGTAACCCTAAGACATCAACGGTCAGAGTTGCGGGCATCAATAACCAAAGCCAAAGACTGGAGACTGAGGCCGAGGCCGAGCACTGGGAATTGGTAGAAGATGCACTGGGAGAAATTTCTGATATTTATTTATTTAGATATATCTCAATGTGTAGAGATATTTGCAGCAAGAAAAAGTTGATATTTATCCTTTGTTTTCGGTAAATCGAAAACAAGTATATAAATTATCCAAACATTAAATAAGTACTATTCCTTCCATTATTACAAAAATAAGAATGAAAATACCACCCAAACTCCCAATTACCAAAAGTCCACCCTATTTCTCTTCCTGTACAATGGAAAGGGGAATGGCAAAGGGGCATGAAGACGAAGAGTGGGAGAGGCATGGGAATGGGGATGGGGGAACCGCTGCAAGAGTCCGGGAGTCGGGAGTCAAGAAGGCCCGAAGAAACGAAGAAAGGCAAAGGCGAAAGAAAAGAAAAACAATAAACGTTAACACGAACACGAAAATAAAATAACTCTCTCACGAAGTTCCCCTTGTGGCCCGCGCCTGTATCTCTTGGTAGGTGTGCGCCTGTGTGTGTGTGTATCTCACGGCTGAAATGTAACCGTGTTCGTGTCCATGTGTGTGTGCTGCGTAGATGTTCATTTTACTGTACCATAATCGCAGCCCCAAATTGATCACCATCACATCGCGCACAAAAGGCAAAAAGACAACGAAAACTAAAAATCATAATAAAAAGAAGAAGCCAAAAAGAACACAAGAATGAAGTGCTGGAGAATGAGAGGCCGAAAGTCCAGGGGGAAACGTAATCAGAAAACACACACATGGAAGGGGCAACATCATCGATTTTCGAACAAGAAGGCAGCGCAGCTGCTGCGCTGTCGGCGTCGACGTCGAGAGGCGAAAAAACACCTTTTGATCCCTTTTCGCTCCCACTCGGTTCTGCTCTTGCTCTCTGGATCCCTCTCTCTCTCGATCTGGCCCTCCCGCTCTCGCACAGCATTGCTGGCAACACCAATACCTGTGCGCCTTACCTGCTGCTGCTGCTGCTGCGCAGCGGCGACTTCGAAATAAAACCAAACAAAGAGGAATGTGTGCGCGAAAGAAACCCACCAGCAGCAACAACAACAGTAACACAGTAACAACAACAACAAAGTCATAAGCAATGGCAACAAAAACAACAACATTAACTGAGGCTGGGAGCTCCGAAAGACTAAGGCTACGGATACGACCATGTCTGCACAACATACAGGGTGTCCACTGTACCAGATCATCCAACCGTAATAGTGCTTGCAATAAACAACCGCAATGAATAGGTTATAATTTTAATTAAATGGTACTTTTAATTGATTTGGAGTATCTTTAAACTAATAACAACAGTGAACAGGGGACATTTGTTTAACTTTAACCCCTAATCCCTAAGCACTTCGTAGAACTCCGTTTAAATGGATATAGATATAGATGGTTGTCTAAAATACTAATAATACTAATAAATAAATTAAAAAGGTTAGAGTCAATAGATAAAAATATTAAATCTATAAGGAAATATGCTCTATATTACATTACGTTAACACAAAGTATTTAAAGGATTATTAATACTTCTACTATAAAATTTAGACAACATTCTAGAAAACTCTATAAATACATATTTTCAATGTCATTAAAATCTAGAGTTTTTAAAAGAAAAATTCTTCGTACATTGATTTCGATATTAGCCCCGTGAAATATCATAACTAACCACTACTATCCTTAATCACAATTAAAAATCAAGAAATTTATTAGAGCCCAATTAAAACCCGATTTATAGGACAGAACAATCTTTAGGGATACTCTCAACAATTACAAAAGTGCACTTTTAGTTTCCAAAACTGAGTAATAAAAATATAAAATCCTAAATTCACACATTTATAGCCCTCTGTTTGGAAATTGCAGCTATTCTTTTTTAATCCCCGGTAAAGCCTGACCTTTATAAGCCCAAAATGCACCGAGAAAAAATTTTAAAATTTTATTTGATCTTTGAAAATACCATATTTACGATTCCTATGAAATAATAATAATAATATTTTAGAGATTTAATGTTATATTTGGTATAACGATTAATGTGACCCTCTTTTAAGAAATTATATCACATCCATCCATTTTCATTAAAAATAACACTTCTGTATATTCTTATACAATTTAAATTTAGAATGATCCCAATTTTATGTCAAATATTCTGCCCACCAACCCTAAGCAATTTTCTCACAGTGTAATCCCTGCCTGGCCGAGCCAGGGCTGCAGCCTGATGCGTTTATAATTACTTCTTGGTAGGCTGCTACTCACTTTTGGGCCGTATTGTCCGGATCAGGATGCGGATTTTGGCACTTGGTGAGGATCTATGGCACTCGAGCGGGCTGGAACTGAGTAACTGTGGAGCTGCTAGCTAGCTGGTGGAGTCCGGGAGGCTGTCTGGATCCGATCTTAAATGTTGTTGCTGGTGGTGGTGGGCCGATGTTGTTCGTAGTTGCTGGATGCTGGCTGCTGCTGGTGGGTGCACCTTTCGCCACTCTTTGTGCTGCTGCTGTCTCGGCTGCTGCTATTGTTGTTGTGCGTCTGGGGCTTTTAGCCTGGCTCTCTTGGCCTTATGGCTTGCACAATGCCTGGCTTTTGGCCGCTTCTAATGCGCCACTCGTTGTGGTATGTGGAGCTGTTGCTGCTGTCGTTGTGCCTGTGCCTGTGCTGGTGCTGCTGCTTGTATCGTTGGCGGCCTGTGCATTTTGGCTCAGCATTTTAGCAACATTTCGCCAATGTTGCAGGGATGCCAGTGGACGGAGAGGGGGCTTTTTCTGCTTTGTTTATTGTATTATTCACTTTTATGCACATTAGTTTTCACGCTTTTTCCCGCTCGTTAGTTAGCTTGTGTGTTTTGTTGGGGCTGCTGCTGCTGTTGCTGTTATTAATCACTATTTTTATTTTGAATTTTATTATTCGCTGTTCGCTCAGCTTTTCGATGGCGTCTCACGCAGACACACACACTCCGAACACTCAAAGCACACACGCTCTCCGAGAGACGGGCACACAGATACTAATACTCATACTCGCGCACTATCTCACATACACACTCTCGGCTGGCTGTGAATATTTTTTCGCTTTTTCAGCCTTCTCTTCCTCTTCGTGGCTCAAATAATATCTGTGTGTGCGCGACTGTGTGCGTTTTATTTAATTTCGAAAAAGTTTAAGCGCGATTTTCTGTGTTATTTGTTATTTGTGTTTTTTGTTGTTTGTTTCAAGACACGCGCGGCTTAAACAGTTAATTTTTAGATCGGGAATAACTGATTTGGATATTTATTTCACTTGCGAGCCTCGGAACGGCATTAACTTTTTGACTTTCCGTGTGCGCGGAAAACTTGTCGTCGCTGTCGCTGGATCTCGGCTCTCGGCTATAATGCCCAAAGAGTCAATTGGAGATTGTTCAACTGTTGAATGTGCTGCTGCTGCCGCTGCTGCTGGTGCTGCTGTAGCTGCTGCCTCTGCCAGCGTCTCTGCCGCCTTGGTGGTATTGGTGGCAAGGTGCTGTCCGTGTGCAGGTGAGAGAGCGCTCGATTATTATTGCTTTTTATGGTTTCATCTCTTTCGTAACTGATATTTGAGCGAGGCAGCGGCGCGGGCAGCGCTGGCAGCGCCACTCGAATTCATTCGAATCGATGATGTTGTGTGTCTACACTCCGAAACACACACACACACTGGCTTACACCTGAGTGGCAAACACAGGTAGCTACCCTTTGCGTGTGTTTTGGTGCACCTGCAGAGAGGTGCGCGCAGCGGCAGCAGCAGCCAAGCTAAGCGGGCGCAGGTACAAAAGACTTAGGCCACGAACCTTCTGCTGCCCGATCAAAAGACTTAGGCAACGAACCTCGGCGGTTGCACGTGCGGCAGCGAGAGCGAGACGGGGAAGGAGTCCTCACCCGCACTGCGGCTCAACCGCTCCTGCTACGTTCATTTCGCTGCTCCGGGCATTGCATTCATTATCGAAAATTCGAAGTTCGCCTTTTCGAACTCGTCGCTGTTCTTTTTAGCCACTGTTGCCATTGTTGTTGCCATTTAGCTTGTAAGCCGCTGTCGCGTGAAAGTGGTAGTGCAATTCAAGCATCAGGTAGAGAAACACACGCACACACTGGCAACGAGAAAGAGAGGGAGAGAGAGAGAGGGATTTGGAAGAGAGATAGAGAGCACCGCATGCCAAGAGAATGCACAGGAAGAAATTTTTTACAGCTCGCTTAAATACCTTTCATTGCAATTAATTTTCTTGATAGCCTGCCTAATTTATCCTAATAATATTATATTGTATACTTTCGAAATCTTAGATTTATTGTTTTCTGATAAAAAGATATTTTAGATAAATCTTATGACTTTTAGAAAGAATTAGTATTTTAATTTTCTAAAATGTATCTGAGTTTTTTAATTTTTAAATCTCTTACTAATTATTAGCTTCTATGGTTTTCATTTTTTTTTCCGGTGTGGCATACGTAAAATAGTTGTGCATGTACCACAAACGAATATAGCGAATACGCCGTGTAGCTGCCGCCACAGCCTCCGATCGTTCTGGCTCTCTTTCTCTACCCCTCTCTCTTGCTCCCCATGCCCGGGCCTGCCTCTTGGTTAGCCTCAGTCTCCGACTCAGATACGATTCTACGAGTACAACCTGGACAGGCGACGGCAATCAGCGGATCGCCGGACGACGGACAGACGGAGCTTGTGTGCTTTCCGCCACGGCAAAGCTGTCCGTCTCTGCTGGTCGTTTGGCGCTGGCGCGCGCGTGAATCTTAAGTTTATTGTGGGGATATTTATCGAGAGCAAAATCCAATTTGATATAACCATATATCGCGCTCGATATCATATCGAAAATAAAGTACGATTTAATATATCGAATTTTTATGTGCAAACAAAATTTGAAACAAAATTATTAAATATATAGAATATATTGTCGTTTTACCGATTATATTTAAACAATTTTTAAAGCAACATTTTTAATATTTTTTTGTTCGATTTGTTAGACATAAATTAAGTCCAACAAAGACGCAAAAGTTATTAATTTTTTGTCATAGCTTAAACAAAATATAAATTTTAAATGTAGTTTTATATATCGACTTTTTCGTAAAATATCGACATACTATCCATATATTGATATTTTCTGGCATTCATATGTGAATCTGAGTTCACTTCCCTGCGAAGGTGTTTTTTTACAAGGTGTAAAATTCTCATGTATAAAATGCAGTGCTTTCTTTACACGTTGGCGGCGCTTTTTGTTAAATAAGTCAAATTATGTTTGAATTAGATTTCGTTTTAAACAATACTTTCCAAACAATTAAATTTGTTACGTTTTGCTTATAAAAAACATTATATAAAACATTTTCAAATTTGAGTAAAAATATGATTATTTTTGGTCTCTTTAAAAAGTTAAATTTGGTGATGTGGCGTAAATAAAGACAGTATTCATAATAAAAGACTTTAAACTGAACAAATTTACCAGACTAGTTAGATAACACAATTCATAATAATTGCACGTTTTATACTGTTATTTTCTTATTTGTATTAAATGTTCTAATAGTTTATAAAACTAAAACAAACATATAAACATATAGTGCACGTTTTCAATTTTTACCATAATAATTCTGTCTGAGTTGTAACATTTTATTGAACACATTTAATTTAAAATCACCAATTTAATATTTTACAATTCATTCCTTAATTTAAATATCTAATATTCTATTAATCCGCTAAAAATGCCCGAACATATTTTATTATTTTAATCTTTAGGCAGGCGCGCTTCCAATACCATTTCTTCTCAGGTTAAAGAGAAGTTTTTTAACACATAAACCAATAAAAAATTCAAAAAATGTAAGTAGAAACCAATTTATTCCCCACAATAATTTTAATATATCCATATTATTAGACCGCCTTTAGGATGAGCCAGAAAAAAAATAAAATGCAGGACTCGATAATGATGGAATTTATGATTGCAAATCCTGACATTGCCAGGGGCGACTCAAAGGACGGCCGTGATGTCATTTTGGAAAAGTGGACCAAATTGCAGAGGCAGCTGAATTTACTTGGTCCTCCGATTAAAAATCTCCCCATATGGAAGAAGGTAAGTGCCTTTGAACGGTTTATATTTAAATTAGAATGTTAATTATTGAAATTCAATCTTCAATCCTTTTAAGACTTGGAAAAATCGGTTAAGGTCTATTCGTACGAGTCTCGCGCGGAATCCTTCGGGCAATGGCCTGTCCACGAGTGAGCAAGAGGTGGCCACCATTTGTGGCCTTTACGATTCGAAGCAGGCCGTAACTAGCAGCCGCAGCCTTAAGAAGGTCTCAAAGTCCTTCGTAAAGAAGGAGCCCCTAGACGAGGCGGAGTTTCTGACAGACGACGAGAAGGAGAACAAGAGGGAGAGCATGGAGAACGGCTTTGCTGGGTTCTCCTCACCCTTGCCCAGCCAGCAAGCCTCCGTGCCCTCTACTTCGGAGTCAATGTCGAAGATGCTAAAAACGCTTCAAGCAATGAATGCTCAGCAGGCCGAGCATTTTCGCAACATGGAGGCAATCGAACAAAAGAAACTAGAAGTTACCAAGGCCTTATCGGAAAATATTCTAAAATTTCTCAAGAAATAATGTTCCAGTTGTTGGTTAAACCTGAGCATTATAAAGAAAGTTAGTTTGAAACTAACAAAGGGATCTAAAAACTACCGAAAATTAACCTGAATATGGTAGAAAAAACTATTTCTGAAACTAACAGAAAATTAAGGAACTACAGAAAGTGATACTCTTAAGTTTATAAAAAGTTTTCGCACAAGAAGTGTTTTTTTTTAATTAGAGTAATCAAACATAGGAAGTTTTGACCAATTTCTCAAGAAATAATGTTCCGGTTGTTCGTTAAGCCTGTAATCATAAGAAATTTTGCCAAATTTCTCAAGAAAGTTCGTTTGAACCAAACAGAATGGTTAACAAAATTACAAAAATTAAATAAACCTGAGTGGTTGGTTGGTTGGTTGGAAAGTTAAATTTAAAACTAACAGAAAGTTCATGAAAATTTATTACAAAACCAGTGCTTTGTATTTATTTGGATTTAGAAAGTTCACGAAGAGTTATTACAAAACAAATGCTTTGTAATTATTTGACTTTTTAAATAAAATGTTTTAAAATGAAAAGTTGTGTGTGTTTTTGCTATTAAATTTGAATTTTTACTATTTAAAAATCGTAGAATAGTTTTCGATATATTTTATAAAGTAGTGCAGTTATTCATATTTAGTATATAGTATAATTATTTTAGACTATTCGATCCCCAAATTACTATATTACGATATATCTTTATTTATATAATTCTAGATTACTTACCTATTAAGCTCTCAAAGAGTCTTCTCGTTTAAGTGGTTCAAAACCGAGTTCAAAGTTCGAATTTGAGTTTTATTTTCATGTTGGTTTATTGTTGCAATATATTAAAGGTTTAAAACTAAATTTAGGCTTAGTTTAATCATTTGTTTTCTTTGTATTTATTGATCTTGCCGTGTTTTGTTCTTTGTTTTTACTTGCATTTACTCGTTAGTTGTTGATTTTTGTAATAAATTTTATTTATGCTTTTTAACTGGTCGAAACTTTTCACTAATGCTTGATTACGCTTGTTTTTGTTTAGTTTTTCTTTTTTTGTACATATACGCTATGTAGTAGTATATATATGCATGTATCGTGTGTAGGTGTAGTGTGTGTGTGCGAGTGTGGCCGTGTGTAAAACTAATAAAAACAAACAACAATCGTATTTTAAACGTACTTATATTCTGTATATATTCTGTGTTCTTTTGTTCTCAAAAAGTCTTATTTATCATCTGTGTCCGTACTGCAAAGCAAGAAACCGAAGAGAAATATTTATGGGCAAACATTCCCTTGCTCCTTCCAGGACATAGCGTGTGTTTTGTGTTTTTAACCTGATTGCCTAAAATTAATTTAACAAACCATGGAAACTGACGGGGATCTCGGTTTCGGTCGGGCCTCCTCTACTGTATATGGAGCAAAAGCGTTTGTCGAATTCTCAATTCCAAGTAGCAGTCTGAGTTTTAAAGGACTAGAAAGGAAGCTGTGAGTCTGAAAGATTTGATCGCAGAAGAGGGCCTAACAAACGGGATTGATGTGAAACTCATATTTGGGGGGAACTGGAAGATGCTTAAATGCTAGTAAAGTCAATGTTCAAGTGTTGTTTCTGGTTATGTTCTCTGTTCTGTTGAGTTATTGGTGTCCCTGTGTCCGTGTCGATAGATGCATTAAAACTAGGCACACCAACTAGCTACGAAAAACATTCCCGGCTCCCCGCAACAAAGGTGCACACAGGAATCGCTTGTACTTATTTGTTTAAAAACTTTTTTGTGCCTTGAAAACACACTGTGACAACCCAAAAGTGTTAACGAAACCAACTTAAGATCGAAGAATACACATTGTTAACTTGTTTCGAGCAGGGATTCGTCGTAATCCTGCCCCTAAATCGTCCTCATCTTTTTATGTGTTTTTAATTCTTTTATCTGGTTTTTTGTATTTGTTTTTAGTTTTCAATTCGACAACTTTGTTTTTTGACTAAAATTGTAACATAACCATACTTATGTGTTGTTTTTATTTTTTTGTTTTGTTTTTGTTATTTATAATACTGTTCTTCCATATATATATTTTTAAGTTTTGTTTTTAATGCAGAAATGGGATAATGTGAGAGGAAACTCTTGGAACTTTCGCCTGGCATTATATTCTCGTATTATAGGAGGATATATCTCTTGCAAAGTTCTGATTTTTTTGTTTTGTTTGTTTTCTTGGCAGTGATATTGCGAAACGTTCTTCTTTCGACTTGGAAATCAGCTCTCGACATCGAAATAATATATAGTACACGTTATAGTTATGCTTTTTGTTCCAGCTTGTGTTCTTTGGGTTTCCTGCGGAAGGCTAAGACGTTACATGGGGTTGTATTATGGTCTGTCTGGTTCCAGAGTACAGCTCAAGGATGGGACTTTGTAGAGAGAGTTGTCGGCCGCAGAAAGGACTCGATCCTCAAGGGGCCTTATAAGAAAGTAGAAAGTGTTGCGTGTTGTTGCCGTCTGCTGTGGTATTTACAAAATGCTTCGATGTCATTACTCGTATGACCTAAAACGATTTCTTCAAAACTAGTCAAGTTAAATGTCTCTATATATCTTCTGTATATATATCTGTATATATATATATATGCTGGTGTGTATATATAAGTTTATAAATTTATGTAATACGTTTAAAAAGATTTTTGGTTTCACTTCTTTGTTTTTCGGTTGTTTGGAAAAAGTATATCTGTTTAAGTTTACTTATCGGTTAGCGGGTTCCGTAATCTTTGTTGCAATTTGATTAATACGTCTCTTAGATCACTAGTATTACAATAGATGCTATTTGTGTCGCTCGTTTCGTGTTCTCTTGTTATGTTTCCGGAACCGCTTTTGTTTTTGGAAAATGCTTTCTGTGGTCGCTCCTCGTAGCTCCTCTTAGCTCCTCTTAGTTTAAACGACTAACTCTTTGGTTTGTTAACGACTAGAACGTTAGTAGAGAGAAGGAATCCGTTTCACATGTAATGCACACCTCGTCTGGGACCTTCGCTCTCATCCAGTTATCCTGGTTATACGGGAAACCGCCGGAGCTGCGCGCAAAACTGTTAAATGGTTCTACTAATGGATACATATTGCTTAGTCGATTGGCGCAGCGCCGGGGCGGATGAGGAGGAGGCGATAACGGAGGCCCAGAGAAATACTAATGTAGAGCAATAACGGAAATCCACACAGCGCCATCTGAATCCGATCCGATTAGATCCTGGCCTCCCACCTAATCCTCTCTAGGTGGGACTATCCGCCTTGGAGCCGGCATTCGAGTTGTCTTGCAGTTGAGCGAGTGTCTTGAACTTTTGTGAGTTTAGGAATCTGTCGAGAAAGGGAGAGTAAATAAGTTAGCATCATAATGTGCAGTGAAAATGAAACAAGTTAAATCCAGGACTCTCACCTCGGATATGAGTCTCTGTGCATCAGTGTGTAGATCTGGATTTGAGCTTCGTCGAAGGTGTGCGTCGTGGGCTCGATCATGTTGCGGTTGACTATCTCGCGAACCCGCGAATCCAGCGACACCTCCCGCGGCGACAGTATCGAGATGTAGTCCTCGTAGATGAGGCGCGCCTTCTCCTCCACAACCTCCGCGCTGCCCTCCTTCTTGAGGTCCTCGCAGGCCAGCCAGAACAGGATGTTCTCCTCGCTGAACTCGCTGCGCAGGAAGTTCTGGAACACCTTCCGACCGGCTGTGAATCATATACAGATATATAACGAATTAATATCATGGAGTTCACTAGGACTCACCGGAGCTTTTCATCAGCTTGTCGAAGCTCTTGCCCCAGCTGCGGATTTCCTCCAGTGTGGGTCTAAAAAATATATACATGCAGCTGATTATATACACCCCCATATAGGGTTATGGGTCTTCCATTAAACTCACTGTTCGCCATCTAGGAATTCGGCATTAACGAGATCCCGCTTCGTGGGCGCATTTTCATCGGCATTCTTGATGGCCAGACTGCAAAAGATAAGAAGGCGAGCTTGTTAAATGTCGTTATATTTTGATTTTACAACCCATCAATCACCCTTTAAAGTAGACTACGATTTTATTCATCGCCGAGTTGCCGCTCGCTCAGCCTGACTCATTTTTAACTGGCACAAAAAGTAGCATAAACGTGTAAATACGGTAGTCACCCGAAAGAGAGGACAGAGACTTGGAGATAATGGCAGATAAGTGTGTGATGTCATTGAGTAATTGAAGCTAAAATATCGATCAATAATCGATATAATTGTCACAAATTTTGGTAGTTAAAGAAGGACTATTATACTGAGAAACTCGAAATAATAGTTTACAAATAGGATAAGGATAAATAGTGAATAAGGAATAAAATAGGGTGAAGCTTGAGGTTCACTTTTTTTTATAAATTAATATATGAAGAAAACTTCACAAGAAATGTTTTTTAAGTCATGAAATTAAAACTTTGAATGTAAATGTTCCAACACAAAAGATAGGTCGTTAAAAGGTCAAGATGTTACCTAAGATATTTTCTTTGATAATAATATATAACTCCCATCATGTAGTATTTCATATCTATGACTGTATCGAAGAACCACTGTACTTGGGCTAATGTCATATCGGTTTTGGGTTTCGAACACCAAAAGATAGACAAGGACAGCGCTAGCTAAGTGGAGCTGGAGCACTCGGCTCCGAACTTGACAAAGCTCCGTTATCTTTTCCGACTGGCAGTTATCAGAGCGCTCCGCGTCCCGCACCTCTCTCTCTCCCATGTTCCCCAATGTCCCGTACCTAATCAAAGTCACACAGCCGTGCTCACTTTATACATTCATACATACATATGGACATACACACGGTACATGTACATGTATATGAATCGAATTAGAAGTGTGCCAGCGGTATGGGGGTATTTTTCGGGGCGCCCAGTTCTGGATGCCAGCACACACAAAGGTGCGGAGTAGGAGGAGGAGGAGGAGCAGGCGGACTGCGACAGGACTTTCGGTTTCATTCACGAAAACATGCAACACTTGGAGGAGTCGGAGTCCTCCGCGGAGGAGCCGCCACATACTTATTTATATTTGATTTGAAAAGTGCCCTCCAGAGAGCTTTTCGCTGCCCGACGACGACGACGGCGACGCGCGTTGCCTTGCTCCCGGAATTGTGAATGAACGCGGGAGAGCGCGCAAGCCAGCTAAGAGAGGCGCCAAAGAGTGGGGCCAAAGAGGCAGCACAGCAAGGAATCAAAGGGGCTCCAACAGAGAGAGTGAGCGTGAGCTTTTGGGCCATATGAGAATCAGCGGCATTGCCAGCTGACACGAAAAAGGGCCATGTCCACCTCCCCGCTTCCAATTTCAACTTCCATATCCATGTCCGCGTCCATGTCCATGTCCATGTCAGTGGCCATAGCCAAAGCCGAAGCAGTAGTTAAAGCCATAGCAATAACCAATAGCTGCGGCCATATCCATGACTGCACTAGGGAAAATGGGGGAACTTCTAAAGAGGAAAATATGGAATTTCCTTTTTCGAGGTGGGTTTAAATAAGGTTGAAAAATAGTTTAAAAACTTGTCGTCTTACATTAGGTAGTTAGTACTTAGTTTGTCAGTAATTAAACCTCCCAATATCAACGGATCTCTTGACATTCTCATATTTTTAACATTATAAAAATATGGTTGAAACAATCTATTGATTCTTTATTGATCTCAAAGCAATAAATAATGCATTCAAAAGTATGCAATAAAATATTTAAGACGCAAAAAGGACATTTTTTCATGCGTAAACCCTTTTAAAGCATACTTTTCAAGACCATTTCAATGAAAAATCCAATCCTAAAAACCTAAGAGAGTTCTGTAGCTCCATCAATTTCTCTACCCTAGAACTTATACCCTCTTTCTCCAAGTGCAACCCACTTTGTATGTTTGGATGGAACTTACCACTTGGCCCTGTTGTCACGGTTTCGGTGGGTATTGGTTTGGTGTTGGCGTTAGCGTTGGCATTGTGGTGGTCGAACGACGTCGAGTCAAGGCATAGCGCGGTAACGAGAAAGAATTGATTTCGTGTCAGGGGATTGGAGCATGAGGAAAAGTGGGTAACGTAACTATCAGCAGGTACTCACCAGGAGCAGGAGCAGCAGCAGCACCAGCAGAAGCAGCACGGCTTCTGCGACTGCGGCCGCTGCAACGTGGCCGCATTGGATTCCTGCAGCACATTGGACGTGGACCCGCCGCCGCCCATAGTGGGCGATACTCCGCCTAGGCTACCTCCTCCTCCTCCGCTGACTATGCCTCCTCCACCGGTGCTGCTTCCTCCGTTGCCATTCCCGTTGCCGTTGCCATTACCATTCCCGTTCCCGTTGCCGTTGTTGCC
Source organism: Drosophila jambulina (assembly GCA_018152175.1). NCBI lineage: Eukaryota > Metazoa > Arthropoda > Insecta > Diptera > Drosophilidae > Drosophila > Drosophila jambulina. The sequence continues at coordinate 21,611,271 of JAECXH010000113.1, read as the reverse complement.
ACTGTTGTTGGCTCCGCTCTGCTGGGAGGATGCAGTCATGCCGCGCAGTCGACAGCCACTGGGCAGCTCCGAAACGGTGCAGGACATGCCGCTACCTGCGAAAAGGCAGACAAATCGAAAAGTTAATAAGGCATGTGAGTGATTCTCAGGTGGGAAGGCAAAGGTTTGGTGGGGATTGTTGGTGGAAACCCAAGTCACACAGCAAAAAATATCACCGGGAATTGACCATCCGTTAGGTAAGGTTCTTATCGGGAAGTACATATTCAATTGTTTAAATGAGTAATATTCTTGTCTTCGTTGACTTTGTATTAATATTTTTGGAGGTTATTGGTTATTGGTTCTGATGAAAATTAAACAAAATAGCAAGGCAATTTTATTATAGAGACCACAAAAAGGATTAAAGCAATAAAAAAGTAGCTCTACATTTATCTTTTACCAGTTTAAGGATAACAACTAAACTGTATTTCTTCTCAGTAACTCTTAAAAAAGATAACAAATATTTTGGCTTGTCTCTTTGACTTTTATAACAACGTTGTTCAAAGTTTAGTCTGTATTTAAACGTATTTCAAAATGTATTGTATTTAGTGCTGATATTTCCATATTTATGATGTTGGTCAGAGAGCGAAAGTTCACAAAACATGATTCTTTACATTCATAGGGTAATCCCTTAGACATTTTCAATTATAATTGCCTAAATGCTAAACAGATGATTTTCTCGCTGTGCACTTGCACTTACCCTAATTTATACAGGTTGTCAATATTAATTAATACTCCTAAAGGTCAAACAACGGCTCTATTTAATTTTATCTGCTTAATAATGATGTGGTTTCGCGTTCATTTTATTCCTCAATCAATAATAAATCGTTCAGGGGCTTCTTGGGAAAAGTCCCGTTTCTTTTCTCGCCGTGCTCCTACACTTACCTGCCCTTTGAAAGTTGAGGTTGACTCTGGCGGTGGCGTTGGTAATGGAGCTGGAGCTGGAGGTGAGGAGGGAGATGGTGATGGGCGCTGGAGATGGGTGGTGATATGGTGGTGCTGCCCCAGCTGGCGGACCGCCCACTGCCACTGACCTGCCCACTCGCCCGTTCGCGCGACCTCTTCTCTCTCTCTTCGGGTGGAGGAGAACGAGGCCGTTACGTATTTATGTTTTTGCTAATAATTTTTTATCGAAAGTTCCCACTCTCCGTGTCGTACTCGCTTTCGCTCTCTCTCGCTCTCTCTGGTGCTCTTGATTTTAGTTTTCGTTTTGTTTTATTTTTTCTCAGCTTTTCCTTGGGGGATTTTACATGCCTTGTGCCTCTTCTTCTTCTCCTACTTGTGCTGTGTGGTTTCTTCTGTATTTCCCAGATTTCTCGATATTCGGGGAGTACGAATTGTGGAATTGCGGAAATATTTCAAATCAGGTAGGTAATCCTTATGCCTGGTAACTTGGTAACTGGTACTGGTAACTGGTCCTGATTGTAATGGTTACTTGGTGCTCGGTCCCTGCTGCTCTCCTTTTGCTGCTTTCGCGTGGGCTGAATTTCGGTTGCTTCTGCTGGCTGGGTGGTGCGGGGGTGGTGGTGGTGGTTTGTTGTTGGTAGTGGTGCTGCCTGCGTTTGGTGGTGCGCGCGGGTGGTGGCGGTGGCGCCTACGGCATTTACATTTACTCCGCTGCGGATTCACGGGCGGAAATCTATGGGGGCAAGAGAGATCCTATGGCCCCGTTAGCACCAAGGGGCACATTTCCACGGTGTTACGAAATTTATGAGCAGCTGGAGCTGCTGCTGCTGCTAGCTGCTGCCTTTTATTTATTTCTTGTGCCCGTGGTCATTACACTGACGTATGTAGGAGGCCGCATTGTTTGGTCTGACAGGGCGTATGCGTGATTTCTGCTGCTGGTGTTGCTGCCACTGCTGCTGCTGATGTTTTGGTTGCTGCTGCAACAGCTGCAACATGTAGGCAGCTAATTGCACTTCTGGTCGTTGCACTTATCACAAATCAGCTGCTGCTTTGCCTGCTCCTTTGTTGACCATCTCTGGCTATCTCTATCTCATCTCATTGTTTTCCTGCTGCTCGCGAGGATTGCGGGGGACGACGACGGCGACGCGCTCGCTAGTATGTATGTATGTATGTTTTTTGGGAGCAACCAACGACGAGTACATACAAATTGTTGCCACTAGAATTGGATTCGAAATCGGAATATGTGTGTGAGTGTGTGTATGTTGGTTGCGTGAGAGTATGCGTGTAGTGTATATTTTTCTTTTTTTTCGCCCCCGAAATTGTTTTGCTCGCGCTTTGATTTTATCTTTTCCCTTTTGGGCTTTTTCGAAATTTCGATTTTGGGTGCGCGGAACTGCAATTATTTCTCCACCTCGCTGGGGCACTTTCACATCCCGATTTTCACTTCTCGCCCTCGGCCATATTTTATTATTTTTCTGCTTTTTTCACGGGGGCTGGCTGCCATTCGATTCGATTTCTGCGTTCTGGTGTTCTGCGCTCTGCGATTTTCCTTGCTCAGAACAGAACGGAGCGGAGCGGAACGGAACCCAATCCTCGACAGGTCGGAGCGACTCGAGATTCTCTCCGCGACTGATTTCCAAGCAGTGCCGTGTCGCCCAGCTCTTGATTTTCCAATGCGCGCGCTCCTCTACCCAAAAGAATGCCATGGATGTGTGTGGGAACCTTGGGGGACGGGCAGGAGGAATCTCGGCGCGGGGAGCGTGCTGCGGGCTCCAAAAAGGTGGACGATGGGCCAGAGAGAAAAGCTCGCCCGCATAGCTATACAGTTAGAATTCCTGGTGGTACACACCAGCAAGGCGCACGCGAGAGAGAAAGCAAAGCATGTGCGACGAAAGAGAAAAAAGCTTCACTGAAATCCCCCAAAAGCTTGCGGCCCCCTTAGCTTGGCAACTTTCGGCAGGGTTGCATTCGCGAAGGGACCTTGATTTCGGGATCCCATTAATATTTTGGAACCCCGCACGTAAACAAAACTTTTGAATTTTGTCTCTCCTTCTAGAGTGATTTGTGTGATTTTTGGTATTTATCCTTATTTTGGATTAATATGAGTGTCTGTAATGTTTCAGATCAAGATGGTGGTAAACATAGGATATATGGTATGGTACCAATTGAATAATATGTGAAAGTAAGATTCTACCTAGAAAATTCCATTTTACTTAAATCAATTCTTAATAGACAGAAGTTGATTTATAATAAACCGTGATTCTTTGCAAATATTCCAAAAAGACTTTAGTCTTATTAGTCCCAGTATAAAACCCATTATTCACTTTCATTAAAAATTAGTATATGTATTTATTTACTAAAGAAACTTCACAAAAACTGTCTGCTGAACCAACTAGCTTATAGAGGTCGCCGCTTCTAATCTATGTGTACAGCCTGATGGTGCAGTCAGCGCCCGTGGAGAAGACCCATGGCTGCACAGGATGCCAGCACACATCTAGCACACCGAACTCGTCGCGCTTCTCGTGCGTCTGCAGCTTTTTAAGCGGCACAATCAATGGATTTTGAAGCAAGTCACTGAAAAACACACAAAAAGGTTAAAGGAAACTCAAAGAATAGGATATCGCAGAGTCACTTACTTGTAGACCATGCCGTGGGAGACAATCACAGCCTGGTCATCGCTGCCAGAGGCAAAGAGCGGATACCGGAGATGGAAGGCCACACTACGAACGGCATTGCGATGGAGGCGCATGGTCTGGTAGGGTTTGGTGGACAGATCCAAGTCGAACCAGAGCATCTTCTTGTCGTAAGTGGACACGAGCAGATTGTCGCCCTTGGGATGGATGGACATGCCCGATATCCACTTTGAGTTGGTCAGCAGCTTCTTAACAAGCTCTTGCTTGACCAAGTCATAAATGCGAATGTTGTGCTGCGTCTACAATGGAAGAAATACCAAAAAATAAGTGAAGAGAGTTTTGAGGAGGAGTTACCAAGACAACTTACAGCCACAAAGAAGCACGGCTTAACCGGATGGAAGAGCACACACTGAATAAGGCCCTTGCTCTTGGAGAATGGAATCTGTGAGCGTCGCTTGGACAGCTGATGAATCAGAGCCGATCGGTTTGCGCCTTCAGGCATCACCGTGGCCAGATAGTCGCCTCGGCCGTGCCAAGTTACCTGGCGAATGGGTTTGAAGTGCGTGATGACCACCCGGACGCCCTTCTCCTGCTCGTCAGCCTCTGCGGTGGACCACTGCACCGCCACCTTGATGCGCTCGCTCTCGATAACATCCTGTTTGGGCGCCTCGGCTAGCAGGTCGTCGGTTTTCTTCACCAGCACCTTGTCACCCACCTTAGGATTGACCAGCAGCAGTCTGCTGCCAGTGGCCACCGCAATAATGGAGAGCTTTGGATTGGGGCACCAAGCCACGCAACGAACCACCTCGTCGGTCTCAATGGTGCGAATGCAACGACCAGTAGCGATTTCCCAAACTGCAAGGAGCAACATATTAACTTCTGAAAACATATAGGGAGAAATTTGACTCACTCTTAACGGTCTTGTCATCTGAGCCCGAGACCAGGTATTCGCCCTTAGGCTCCACGCTGACGGAGCGCACCAGGTCGGTGTGTCCGCGATAGACCAGACTCTCCACCGTGGGGAAGGGCTGCAGGTCACGCGGCGAAGGCAGCTTGGGAATAAGGTATTCGGCGTCAATATTCAGCTTGACGCGCTTGGCGCGCGGACAGAGATACAGATCCAGGCAGCGCAGGAAGCGCTCGCGTAGGTATCTCGAGTAGGCGGGCACCTCGCGCAGGGACTTATATTTCTGGGGCATGAAGTGGAGCTTACGCTTGTGCGGCTCGTCCTTTAGCTTCAGCCACTCCTTGGTCTCCTTGGCATCAAACAAGTACTCAGGCGGCGGGTTGTATGACTCGGCATGGCCGGGCAGGTCGCGCTTCGGCGCCGAGACGGGATCGTGAATACGACGCATGTGCTCGCGACTAGTGTCCGTCTCCCAAAGCATGTAAAACTTGGGGCCGCGCTTAGCCTTTTTCTCACGCTCCACCTCCTCGGTGGTCTTCATCCAGCCCATCTTGAGGGCGTGCACCATGCGCGAGACGCGCTTCTTCTCGGACACGGAGGGCAGGAAGGAGCGCTTGTGGTCCGGCACGTTCTTGATGGGCATCTTCTCCACCTCCGAGGTGAACCATTCTATCCAGGGAGCGTACTCATCGTGCTCCTCGTTGGCAATTCGGCCCTTGGTGATGCGCTTGATCAAGGCAATGTCCTCGTCCGTGAGCCGTACCTCCTGACCGGTCAGCGGATCCTTCACCGTGCGCCAGAAGTCGGGATCCTCGATTTTGCGCAGGAACTCGTCGATGCGATCGCCCTGCTGCGGCTTCACGATCTTCTTGGCGTCCCAATCGTAGCCGATGTGCTTATACTCATCGTACCAATGCATTGGTATGTTGCCCACAGTGTTGCGTATGTCCTCTTCGTCGGAGGTGTCCGAGTCCTGGTATTCCGGCTTGGAGGGATCCCTTCTTGGAAGCTCATTTGTGTTAGATTTTATCGCGGCGTTGCTGCTGCTGCTGGGCTTGTCATCGGCTGGGATTTGCTTGGATGTACTGGCAGCCTCTTCCTTTTCCTCCTCCTCGGACTCATCTTCGTCATCCTCCTCCTCTTCCCCCTCATCTTCAACGTCGCTTTCTTCATCATCCTCAGCTGAACTGCCCCCCGCTTGTTTTCTGCCCAAGTAGTTGCCCTCCTCGTCGCTCTCGAACTCCACATCCTCATTGCTGTCCGATTGGTACTCCTGGTCTATACCCTCGTCATCAGTTGAGTCCTCGCCGGGATCCTTGACGGCTTGCAGCAGGTCCTTCAGAGAGAAAACACATGCAGGTGATTTTGGGAGCAACATTTCTGGTTGTCACCAGGCAAACTCACCTCCTCTTCCTCGTTGTCCGAGGCCTCGGAGCTGGCGGCAACTTCATTTGTGGGCTCCGGCTCCTTTCCTTTGCGCTTAAGTGTTAGTTTTTTAGTCATTTTTATGGGAAAACAAAACTAACGCGGCGCACGTGTTGAAGTCGGCGAAAGTGATGGGCGTTCAGCAACGATAACTAATCGACTTCGTGCCGAAACTGCAGTTGCTATCGATAGCATTGAAAACGAACATTTTAAGTTGCAATTAATTTATTGAGAAACACATAAACCTCCTCTACCTTTTCTTTAAACGTCATGTTTCTATTGAAAAAATAATAACAGTTCTATAACGGAAAGGAACGTTTTGTGGCTCAGTGTAATCGACCTCCAACGCAGATGTGAGCAAGTCCAAAAACACGCTAACGCCAAGTGAACAATTCTTGGTCAATCTATTTTTCAGTGGAATTCGCAGACTTACGTGCTGATTTTTTGCGGCAAGCACGGCGATTATAGGAGCCACACGGGAACCAAGGCCCCTGAGTCCGGCAACAACAAAGCTCCTCCACCAAAACGTGCATTACTCATCGCGGAAGACGGGCACCATCGATTTGTGTTTCGACACACAATCACACAAGGGCAAACAAAAGTGCACACGCACACAGTCAGCGCAGCCCACATACAACACACACGCACTCCAGCACACACACACAGAGACGTCACGATGACTGCGCCGCGACGCCTGAGGAAGGAGCTGAGCGACTTGCAAGAGAACACACTGAAAGGATTTCGGGACATCAAGACGGATGACGACAATCTGCTGCGCTGGACGGGGCTGATCGTGCCCGACAATCCGCCGTACAACAAGGGCGCCTTCCGCATCGAGATCAACTTTCCGGCGGAGTATCCCTTCAAGCCGCCAAAGATCAACTTTAAGACGCGCATCTACCATCCGAACATCGACGAGAAGGGCCAGGTGTGCCTGCCCATTATCAGCACTGAGAACTGGAAACCGGCCACGCGCACAGACCAAGTGGTGCAGGCTCTGGTGGACCTGGTCAACGAACCGGAGCCGGAGCGTCCCCTGCGTGCGGAGCTGGCCGAGGAGTTCCTGCGCGATCGCAAGAAGTTCGTGAAGAACGCCGAGGACTATACCAAGAAGCATAGCGAAAAACGTCCGGCGGATTAGCGGGACGCAAACGGAGGTGGCGACGGCGACGGCTGCGGCAGCGGCACAGCAGAATCCCCATCGCCGCCGCCCTTAGTCTTGTGATTTTCAGTTAGTTACATATTTAATTTTCATTTCGTCAAAACTCGACTCTTCACCCCGACCCGATCCTCAGAGGGTCCTCTCCCTCGTAGAAGCGAACGCAAGAGGATTCCCCTGGCAGAGTACATAGTCTTGTAAAAGTAGCACTGTAATTTTATGCAAAATGAGAAGAAATACATGTTCGTTATGTTAAAAGGCCAGCGCTGGGTTCTGGGATGGTCGCCTCGGGCCTCGACTTTGCCACGGGCAGGGGAAAGGCCTCCTCACCGAGCATGCCGCGGAAGCAGGTCAGCAGGACTCCGTTGTTGTGCTGGACCAGGGCGTTGCTAAATTGGTTCTTTTGAAGCTCCTTGATGTCCAGCAGGCTGTGGATGGCCCCCGCCTGCTCATCCTTGAGTAGGTCCAGCACCTGGCTGAGCGCTTTGCCATCTGTGGCCTTGGGATTACTGAGTGTAAGGGTTTGCGTTGGATTGCCTTCGAAGTTAGACTCCTGGTAAAGGGTTTCCATGAGGAAAAGCAGCAGGGAAGCGGCGTAGTGGGTGAGGAAAAGAAACCTCTGGAAGACAATTCTTTGGGGCTGCCGGTCCCTTATACCCTCAAAGAGTTCCACAAAAAAGCGACGCTGTGCGGAGTGATAGCTTTCGTCCTCTGAAGGGGCCTGGTAGTTGAGTATTTTGTCATCCAGGTGACACTGGGGCGCCGTTTGCCAAACGGGATCGAGATCAAAAGTGTCGCGGATACGCAGACGCAGCAGGAGTATGGGCTCCGAAGCAAACATACTGCTCTGCAGGCTTTGCACCGCCGCTCCTCTGGAGACACGCAGCTTCAAGGGCGACGCTCGATTGCTGGAATATGAGTAAGAGGCCTTGCCGCTGGGACACTTTTCCAGCTGGTTGAACTCGCGACGCAGGCAGTAGATCTGCTTGAGGATATCGCCGTGCTTCAAGTTCTCCCTTTCGGTGTAGGAGCCTCCATAGACGGGCACCGAGAAGCCCAGAGCCTTGCTTGTCGCCTCCTTGTCCACGATGCAGCGGCTGTCCGCCAAGGGCTTGACTTTGTAGCGACTGTAGTAGGTGTTGGAGACGAGGCCGCGAAGGTGATGGAGGTGCCTCAGGTAGTGACGATCCTTGGACTCGAACGCATAGATGCTGCCTTCGATGGCGTCCGACTGGAGCTTCATGTACAGCCGGCAGGCGATCTCGTGCTGCATGAGAAAGTCCGCGGGGATCTGTGACCTGGCAAACAGAGGCATCACCATAGTGTCATTTGGCTGCGCCAACTTGACCTGCAGCTCCTCCAGCAAGCGGGGCAGGCCGGTGGCCGTTTTCTGGTAGTTCAGGCAGATTACATACACCTCCGAGTTGCCACGCTTCGAGGTGGCGGGCTTAAAGATATGCACCTGTTCGAAGACACAGTTCAGCATGTACAGGAGCGACACACTGCAGGCCTCGAAGAGCGTGAACATCTTCACCAGGAAGCTGCCGCCTGCAGCGAGGATCTTCAATGCACTGAGCACCTCGGCGAAGAAAAGGCGAACCACTATCTCCTCCTGGCAGTCCGGTTGGGCAGCACAGTCAATAGACCCGTCGGCGGTGATCAAGTCCACTTGGCCCTGAAAGTCTTGAGCACAGCGCTCAGCCAAATGCTCTATGTTGGACACATCCAAGAGGTTGCCCGTGAGATCCTTGTGGAACAGCCAGTTGTCTATCGTATGGAAGATGAATCTGTCATCGGTGATCATCTCGTTCAAAGCATTGCCCTCGTAGTACGGATTCAAGGTGGTCGAGCGCCAGCGCCATTTAATCTGCAAATAAACATTAATATGTGACACAGAGTGCGTTGGGCCAATACTGACCTCCTCCTCGGCGTAAGTACTGTGCAGGTAGTGATTCAAGGACGCTATAAACGCTCCTGGCGCCTCGCAGAGATGGAGGGTATTTACCACGGGCCCCTTGACCAGGGGATAGCGGTGCAGGCACTCAAAGAATTTGCACCACGCCACGGTGACAAACTCCGCCTTCGTCTCGTTCTTTAGGCGCCACGAGACCTCGCCGGAGGGGTCTCTGCGGTTGGTATGGTTGCTCCACACCTGCACTCCATAATCATTAAGGAGGCTTTTCACTGCATTTAGTTGCTCTCGGAGTCCTTGGAGCGCCTCGTATTGGTAGAACTCGGCGAAGAGAGCTTGATCCGGAGGAGGCAGCTGCCAGGAGTTTTTTCCCCGCGGCTTCTGGTACTGAAATTTTTTCCCGAAGAGCTGCTCCAACTCCGATTGCCCGATGGCCTGATAGTCCTGGATAGTCTAGAAATGATCAAACTGGAAATATAAAACTAGAAACTAGTTCTGGTACCCACCATTGGATGAGGTTTCCCTTTCCCTTGCGCAGGCATATGGCAGCCATGTTTTAGCGGGGAGTTCATTACCGGCGCTATTTGAGTTTTTGTTTCCTTATTGCAAAAAAATGCACTTTCGCCGGTTCTGATTCGCCAATAGAGATGGACCATGCTCAAACCGAGACATCGCTTAAATATTATCGATTTTAAAGCGGTGGTTATCGAGTAGGAGGTTAAATTTGAATTTGATCGTTATTTTTTGTTAGCTAATTACGATTTGGGTAAGCTCCAAAGAAGATCTGAAATATGTGCCTTCTAAGTAGTTAAAATCAATTTTTTCCTATTTAATTTTTGTGGAGAAACCAAAGATTAAAATTACCATAACTAAGTCAGAAAAACATTATCTTCAATGCGGACAGCCTTTCTATGTTCATTTTTCTAGGTTAAAAAAGGTGCATACTAAATTTAAAATATACAAATTATACAATTTTTATGAATTCTTGACAATTTTAAAGGTATAAAATTTTTTAAAATTTTTCCAAATTTTCTTTCTTAGCAGACATGTCTAGATCAACTCAACTGTTGATGCTGATCAAGAATATATATGAAATATAGGGTCGGAAATGACTTTTCATTGCGTTGCAAGCTTCTGACTAGAATTATAAGTCAGAAAGTCCTACCGAACCGAACCTAAAAGAGATTTCCTTATTATTATCTCTATTGTAGAAAATTTACTTCCTTGCATCTAAAACTTTTGAAACGGATCATTGACAAAGCATTTCCCGTAGAAATCCGACTGGAGAGAGAAAACGTGTGCCTGAAATACCAAATGGCTTATTAAAATTAATTTCTTCGGTTCTACTGATAGTTTTTTTTAGAAAGCGATCGACGACGAATATGGGGCCTTCAAACGGCCGATCGATGTTACGAAACGATGGGTCATCACATCATGCGTTAGTGCCGCCCGATTGTGCATACTAATATTTAATTAAATTCTATTTAGTTGCCAGCGGATGGGCCCAAGAAGGAAGTGGGAGAAATTGCACGGGGTAATATGGGAAAAACTGGATGGTCGGTTTCCTCAGAGGTACTTTCAGTTGGAATTTGCGGGAGTATCTTCGGGGGTTTTGGTATGTCAGTTGGTGGTTCAATGGGCTTTACTTTATACGTGCAGGCCCTGCCGACTTTATGGCATTCGGAACGTGAGTCGTGTTTATATGAATAATAATAACGATATTCAAATTATGAGCTTCCAAAGCGGTCGCCGAGGATCCCAGACCTAAGATCCCAGGAAAGCAGAGGCTTCGTGCGGTCGTGAGTAACGTTCTCTGGCTTTCTATAGCCATATATACCTGGCATATACACATACAGTAGGTGTAAGTACAGACCAGTATTTGTGTATATAGAGGAAAGACCGACCGGCACGTGACTGTTTTGTATAATCGCGCATAAATATCTGTAATGTAGAGCCTATAGATGGTGCTGAGTACAGCGCGAGGTATACACAGTCTCTCTTCTTCGAGGTAATCGTGAAGGGAAGATCTAGGATGTCTCATCCTCCATCTCCAACCTCTGTAACCATTCGAGCTCGAGCGGAAGTGGCTAACGCTGCGCATGCGCCGTGTTTGGCCCTGGCCAATGCATTTTTGGGGCCCGAATTCCAATTCCCAATCCGAATCCAAAGCCACAACGACTCGGACGTGGACGCACGGCTTAAAAATCTTATTTCATTTCATATTTTGCCTCAAAAAGGGAGTTCATTAATATTCCGGGCAGACGGCATTGCGCTAAAAACGCTTAAGCGGCGCACAGTCGCGTCGCCGACGGACTGACTGACTGCTACCTGTCGCCCGTGCAGGTACAGGTAACACACACACTCACCTGAGCAGCACCCCCACTCGGAGGGAATGGTGTGCGTGAGCTGGCAACGGGCCGCAATCCCCGTTTTCAGACGCTCCATGTGTTAGTGTCAAATGCCAACTAATTGAAACTTCTTCAATTGCCGAGGTGTGGTGCTGAGCTCGCCGCGCGGCTTCGGAATCAGTTGCCAATTAGTCTCCACCGCTGACGGATTACACTTGCCACTACTGTCCGGCCAGAAAAGCAGCCAGAAGGCCAGCCAGCAGCAGCAATCCCGTCCAGTTCCAAGTCCCAAAACTTGTTAAGTGCTTTTCAAAACAACAAGCGTTTCATTGATAAAAGCCATTGACAACAACAGCCCGAGTAATAGACGACAATTCTGTGCTTCTGTGGGAATATTTCCGTGGATTTTGTGTGGCAAACTAGCTTTCGGTGTTATGTCTTGGTTCTACAGGCCACATTCGATTATAGAACATGGATTCCGTTGGCAAATTGGCAAGATGTCGGCATAGCTGACGTTGGAAAGCGAATTTTGCAGAGCGCTATGCTGCATCTAGTCAGTTATTCAACAGGAACAGTCAACGAGATCGAAATGCGGCAGAAAATAACGTTTATAAAGCAGGTATTATAGATCACAATTGTTTCTTCAGAAAATGTAATTTATTTCAGCTTAAAAAGAGGTTTAAAAATCGGATTAAGGTGGCAGAACCCCAAGGAACTTGTGGTAGACCGGATGACCCATTAAAAAATTCAGTTTTATTTCAGAAAGAAGGAATACAAATCTACGGAATTATATAAAATGAAAAGAACAGTTTACAGTTTTAAACAGCTTCAAAATTGGATCTGCTAAAAAATCAAGTAAATCAAATGGATTAATTCATAAATCTACAGGAAATACCCTTAAACTCAACCCCGTAGGACAGTATGTTATATTTCCAGAGCACGTAAAAATGTACTTCGCTATTGGACTACCAAATTATGACAGTAACATTTCTTTATTTTTAGAAAACCATTTCATTTGGCTCCTTTTAAATGCCAATTTCCACCATTAACATACCTAATGGCCAATAAATAAAGTACCTACTAATAGTTACACAAACAAAAATTAGTTGTTTTGTTATTTTGTTGACTTTTCAGCTATTTATTTGTTCAATTCCTCTTTTTATTTGTTTAACAAGGCCAAACAAATTCAAACGGCGCCAAGTCGATGACAAATCGATAGAATATAAGTAATCGATTAGTCCCACAGTAACTATCGATAGTGCTCTAATCGCGTGAGCTAGTGCCATCTCTAAGCAGCTGTTTTGGTTGAAGAAAACACAATTGTTTGCCAATTGTTTACAAAAGCAGTGGAAAAAGCGACTAAACAAACAATTGGCGGGCAATTGAGGCTGGCGAATCTCCGATAAGACTATTCCATAAGTGATGGATAGCCAGGTAAGTGGGCAATTGCTGGTGTTTGATCAGGAAAAGGGCCTGTTCAATGATACGTCGTCTGCCTGATAGGCATTCGCACTTGGCCTGCGTTGCCGTGGCCAATTATCGCTTCACAGTAATTAGTCGCAGCTCGGCCGCACTTATCAAGGCGCCCATTGTGATAGATCTAAATACGCGCAATACCGTGTCTCCAGTATTTGGCCCATACTAGCGTAGAGTGACGTAATTCAGCTGCGGGGGCGTTGTCACTGCTTTCACGACATTAATCTCTTGGTGCGTTGCAGGCACCGATTGACGACCTGCTGCTGGACATTGTGGACAATGCTTGGCGCATGGAAGTTCTGCCTTTCGATCAGATTCTAGTGCCACGCGAAAAGCTACCCGATCCGGAGGCCGACGGCGGTGATTCACACTTGACGGTGAGCGAGCAGGTGAGTTTACACTTCCGGGGCCTCTTTTTAAGACAAATTTATGATTTGGTTTTCCGCCTTGGCAGGAGCAAAAGTGGACTGATCTTGCGCTGGGCTCCTTAGCACCGGATGCGGCCCTGATCGATCAGCTCAACATCACTTCTATCTAACCAAGGACCGTGAGTCCTCGGGCGAGTGCCACCGCCTCGCCCACCAGCCTCTGGGCACCGCAACAACAACATCCACAGCAGGTCCTGCAGCATGACTAGCAGCAACAGTAGCCACACCACAGCCGGCCTTAGCCACCAGCACCTGCACTCACCCACCAAACTCACCGAATTTGCTCGAAACTTTGAGGACAAGCCGGAGTCGCTCTTCGGGCGCGTCGTCAACAAGATCCAGAATGTATACAACCAGAGCTACAACACCGTCAATGACATATCCAGCGGCACAAGTAGCAGCAGCAGTGCCGCCTCCTCGCAGGCCGTTCAAGTGGGCAAGTCGCAGTTCTTTAGCGAGAACAAGTCGCTTACCTCTGATATGGCTGAGGGGGAAACCTCTGTCAGTCGCCCAACCACGCTGAACTTGCGGACACCCAGCGAGTCAAGGAGTACGAGCACAGTTGCCTCTAGTTCCGTCACTGCTGCTGAGGATTCCGAGGCCAATGAGCGCTTGGAGGCGTTGCCCAGCGAAGCGAATCAGGGGCGCACCGTTTCCAACGTGCTCAAGCACATCAGCAACATAGTGGCAACAAAAAACAACAATGTGAGTGAAGGTTGCATTCCCCTTGACGCTTAGACATGATTGTGGCAATAGTAACGAGTTTAGAAGTTTTAAAAGCAAGGGAATCCCTTAAAAATATACCTAATTACCATCCTAAGAAACTCTTCTTGTAGTCAAACCATGTAAACGGTCCCCCTGCATTCTGTCTTTCAGGATCTTCGCAACTACAAAGACACCGAGCTGCAGCGCTTTTGGATGCCCGACTCGAAGGCCAAGGAGTGCTACGACTGCTCACAAAAGTTCTCCACGTTCCGGCGCAAGCACCACTGCCGGCTGTGCGGCCAGATCTTCTGCTCCAAGTGCTGCAACCAGGTGGTGCCGGGCATGATCATTCGTTGCGATGGCGACCTCAAAGTCTGCAACTACTGCTCCAAGATAGTGCTGACCTTCCTGAAGTCCTCCAGCTCGGAGATGGGCCAGGATCTGCAGGCGCTACAGCAGCATTTGAGCAACAAGCTCGAGGTGCAGGACAGCGGCACGATGCACGCTAAGAATCCACAGCAGCAGAGGGCGCCGCTCTCCAGGAAGACTTCCGTGGGCTACCAGGAGGAGCGGTTCAGTTCGCAGACCAATTATAACACCCTGTCCATAGATGACCGCAAGAACATTCTGCAGCAATCGAACTCGCTGATCACCCTGCACGAGGAGATGCAGCGCGATTTGCCCGCCCAGAACTGTGGCCAGCGGCTGATCGAGTTCCTCAATAGCAACAACAAGTCGGCAAATGAAGTCCAGGCGGTGGCCATTCTGAATGCCATGCTGGCAGCCGGGTTTCTCGAGCCCATTGTTCCCGATCCCGAGCAGATGGACTTCGATCCGGCGCTGCACTACAAGTTTGCCAAGAGCAGCAGCGGCGGGGACACTTCGCGCACCATGAGTCCACAGTTCGAGGTGGCCTCGCATGCGGAGCCGCAGCCACCCAAGTCCATGGATCAGTCCACGGCTGAGGAGAAGGAAAGGGAGCTGGAGAACGAACTAGAGAACGATCTCTGCTTCACCACGGCCACTTCAAAGCTGCTGGAGTCCTACTGCGAACACGAGGAGCAGCTGCTGGCCCAGCTTTTGCGGGCGAATCACCTCGACCAGGAGTGGGATAAAGTGCTGCAAATGCTCTGCTCCACCGCCGCCAATCACTTCAAGCCGGAGCACTGCACCAACGATTTGATGGACATTCGGAACTATGTGAACTTCAAGAAGGTGCCGGGTGGCAGGCGCAAGGATTCCACCATTGTCCACGGGGTGGCCTTTTCCAAGAACGTGGCCCACAAGGACATGGCCACGCATGTGCCTTTCCCGCGCATCCTCCTGCTGCAGTGTCCCATTGTCTACGAGCGGATCGAGGGAAAGTTTGTGACCATTGAGACGGTTCTGCTGCAGGAGAAGGAGTACCTGCGCAATGTCTGTGCCCGGATAATGAGCTTTACCCCGAATGTGGTGCTGGTACACAAAAATGTGGCTGGCATTGCACAGGATCTGCTGAGATCGTACGGCGTGACCCTTGTTTTGGACGTGAAGCTGTCGGTGATGGAGCGGTTGTCGCGCACGCTGCAGTGCGACATTGTCAGCTCCATCGAGTCGAATATAACCATGCCCAAGCTGGGCTACTGCAATGACTTCTACATACGCAACTACAATGGAAAGACTCTGATGTTCTTCGAGAAGCTCACGAATCCGAGAGGATACACCTGCCTCCTGCGGGGCGGTAGCAATGCGGAGCTCACAAGGGTCAAGCGAGTGGCTTCGGCGCTGCTCTTTGCCCGCTACAACTGGCGCTTGGAGATGTCTTTTCTACTGAACGAGTTCGCCCAACCCCTGAGTCCCAAGCCCTCGATATTTGACTCCAAGGAGACGAGTCCCAAGACTCCAGAGATGGAGGCGGAATTGCGAGCTAAGCGTCCGACCATCGGCGAGCGCAAGTCGGAGGATAAGATAGTCGTGAGCATTGTCAGTGAGAATGTGGCTGACTTTACGGATCCGCTGCGTTCATCGCAGGCGGAGACTCTGTCCAGTTCACCCTGTGCTCCGCCTGTGGTGCAAGCGCTAGCTGTGGAGCCACGCTACGACAACCGTTTCCGCACGGCCCTGAGCTCTACGCTCCTGTCGGTCAGTCCCTTCCTGACCTTCCCGCTGCCCTACCTGGAAACGGAACAGGGACGCAAGTGCAAGCTGCGCAAGCTCTTTCCCGCCGAGCTGTACTTCTCCAAGCAGTGGTCCCGGACGACGGACAGGCCGGAGAGCGAGGCCAGAGACAGCGAGACAGGCGGCCGATCGGGAGAGCCCGGAAACAAGGAGAACCAGAATCAGCAAACGCAACTCCTGCCGGCCCACGACTTTGTGAAGATGAAGATTACGGCGCCGGCGAGCAGTCGCGATATTCAGACCAAACTGGCCGAGTTCCGATCCTTTGGCGGTCGATTTCCCAAGGGAAAGGCTCCAAGTAAGTAAGCTAGCCAAAAATCTTTCCCAATCTCACTTCATTATTCCCCAGTGCTCCGACCGAAGAAGAAGAACGCCGAGCTTATCCAGCGGCCGCAGAAGGTGAGCGAGGAGCAGCTCTACAAGGACGCGCTGGATCCGCAGAACCACCAGCGCCTGCCGGTGCTCTTCTGCAGCTTCCACTACAATCCCAAGGGCGTGTCCTCCTTCTGCAAGCTCCCCATGCTTCTGGATATGAAATTTTACGGGCAGTACGACATCATGCTCGAGCAGTTCCTGCAGCGCTACTGCTGCCTGTTCAACTCGATGTGCCCCTCGTGCAACCTGCCGATGCTGGGTCACGTACGTCGCTATGTTCACTCGCTGGGCTGTGTGCATGTCTACCTTACGGAGGACTCTACGCGTTCCGACCCTAAGCGGATATACTTCACCTCCTGGTGTAGTATCTGCAATGCCACAACTCCGACGATACCGCTCTCCGACTCCGCCAAGTGTCTGTCGCTGGCCAAGTACCTGGAGATGCGTTTCCACGGCCATGCCTACAAGCGACGCCCTCCGCCAGACGCCGAGCAGGGCGGCACTCCCTGCGAGCACTCTCTGCACCGCGACTACGTCCATCACTTCAGCTTCCGGGGCGTGGGCGCCAAGTTCCAGTACACGCCTCTTGAGGTCTGGGAAACGGATCTACCGTCGCTGACTTTGCAGTTGGACCTGCCGAAACCTCTGCCCGGCATCCAGGTACAGGAGGAGATAAAGAACTTCTCGGTGCGGGGGCACGAGGTGTACACGAGAATCCACGAGAGAATAGCCGACCTGGCCACCGAGGAGGAGAACACGCCGCTGGTACAGAACCTGAAGACGATGCTCACCCACGACCAGTTCATCTTTAAGCAGAAGATCGAGATTGTGCACACGTTGCTCACGGATAGCCGGGCCACCGCTTACGACACCAGCGATGCCTTGGCCATGGCCAGGCGGGCTCTCGCGGAGAGCATTGAGCTGTGGGGACCGAGGCTACAGGAGATCGAGAAGCTGTCCGCAAAGCAGGCGCATCACATCGACTCGGGGACCATATGCACGGAAGAACTCAGGCCGGATTCGGGTGTTAACAGTGCGCCCGATGCCTCCAAATCCGTCAGCTCTAGTCTGGCAAGGGAGAATGATCCCCTGGAGTGTCCAAGCGAGGAGGAGACCAACCTGGCCAGCGCTCAATCTGTTTCGGAGAAGAAGTTTTCCATTGACCAGCTGCTTGCATCCACGGTGAACGTGTACTCGGATAAGAAGTCCATCCGGAAGATTCTCACCCAGCTGCTGCCGTCGACGAATCAGGTCAATCCCTTGCAGTCTCCCTTTTCCGTTCAGGAGCATCTAACCCTGCCCCCGGGCAGCATTCCCATCCATGTCCGCGAGAGCGATCTGAGCTCGGTGATTGCCTACAGCTTGACCTCAGCGGAGTACCAAAAGGCCAAGGAGGAGGTGGAGCTCAACTGCAATGCGGCTGCTGTTGCATCCTCCTCCACCGCCGCCACTTCCGCTGCCCACTCAAGTCCCCAACTGAAGCGCAAGATCGTTCTGACGGAGAACCAAAGCGATGCCGAGGACAGTCCCAGTATTTCACGCACCTCCAGCAACACGAGCGCGGCTCCTGGTGTCACAGCCACGCCGCAAGCTGGTGCTGCTGCCGCCGAGTCCGAGGAGAAGAGCAAGGAGCGCACCAGACAGCCACCGAGTCCGCATGTCACTTTGACCTTCCAGGACAATGGCTGTCAGTTTCAATGCAAGATCTTTTTTGCCCGCGAGTTCGATGCGATGCGCGCGAAGAGTTTGAAGCCGCCCAAGCTGGACAGATCGCTTTATCGCCGGCTGGAGAAGAGCAAGATGCGCGAAGAGCTGAGAATCTCACAGAGTCGCACGGGCTCCGAAATGGAGCTGGTGCGCAAGCCTAGCGATGTTGGCGGTCCACGCCCCACGGAGGAGGCAACGGATCTGGAGGAGGAGTCCAGGATCGCACTGGCCCGCAGTCTGTGTAACAGTGTCCAGTGGGAGGCGAGGGGCGGTAAATCAGGATCACGCTTTTCCAAGACACTGGGTGAGTTGCTTTAGCTTCATGAACTATAGCATTTTATTTATGAATTTTTTCAAAGATGACCGCTTCGTGCTCAAGGAAATGAACTCCAAGGACATGAGCATCTTTGAGCCTTTTGCCCCGAAGTATTTCGAGTACATAGACCGTTGCCAGCAGCAGCAACTGCCCACCCTGCTGGCCAAAATCTTTGGAGTCTTCAAAGTCAGCGTGAAGACAAAGGAGTAGGTTTTTCTTAATTATCATAAATTATTATGTATTCGAAATAAGTAAAATCTTATCCTTACCAGCTCTACGGTGGAACGTTCGGTGATGGTCATGGAGAATCTGTTCTACGGCTGCGAAATCGAAAAGAAATTCGATCTGAAGGGCTCCGAGCGGAATCGCTTAGTAGATCCCACCACCCAGCAGGGCGAAATCGTACTCCTAGATGAGAATCTGGTGCAAAGTGAGTAGTTTTTTGTGCGAATGAGTTAAACCCATGGTGATTTGTAAACCCGCCTTCGCAGTGTCCTGGTCAAAGCCTCTGTATGTGCTGTCGCATAGCAAAACCGTGCTAAGGGATGCCATTCAGCGGGACTCGTCTTTCCTGGAGCGAAATGAGGTCATGGACTACTCGATGCTGGTGGGTCTGGACAAGAAGAACAATTTCCTGGTTCTGGGCATTATAGGTAAGGCCTTTAAGATTCATAAAGCCTGTAAGCCTCATAAACCCTATATTTCTATATCAGATTACATACGGACCTTCACTTTGGATAAACGCATGGAGTCCATCATCAAGGGCTCGGGCATCCTGGGCGGCAAGGGGAAAGATCCCACGGTGGTCAATCCCGAACGCTACAAGCTGCGCTTCATCGATGCAATGGATCGCTACTTCCTCACTGTTCCCGATCGTTGGGAGGGTCTCTCCAAGGTGTGAGATCTCCCCGCACAACACTCACACACGTTAGCATAGCTGTAGACGCAATAAACTAAAAAAGTAGACTTCCACCCAATCTAAACCAATTCAAACCAATTCCCAACAACACTCTGTCAGCCAGCATTTCCGACGCTGCTGGGGAATTGATTTGGCCTTGACCGGCATCCACAGTCCGCAGTCCGCAGCCCCGGAAGCCACCCGCTGCTCATGACAATTGAAAGCCATGTACTTGAGCTCCGGCCGGAGGAGTTGCGTGCCAGGAAAGGAAATTATTATCATGATGGAGACCGCGCGCGTCGCGAAATGAAATCGTTAAGAGGCGAGTAAATCAGGCGAAATGGGCTCTTTGGCTGGGTGGAAGCCCCCAATAAGCACGGTTTCATTAGCGAGGCGTCAAAACGCCGCGAACTGGGTTAAGGAACTCAACTCAACTCTGACAGCTGCAGCGGGTGGCCGAAATCCAGATCAAAACACCATTTCATATTCAAAACTGCAGGTGTTGCCCGATTGCATGTAACAGCTTTTAGGGACCAAAATGGAATCCTTTCATTACCGCCCAAGCTTTTGCTGTTATCCCCCCGCAATGACACCTCAAGTCAGTCGTCGTGTCGTGGGAAAATGTCGGCGGAGCAGAAGCGCAATGGAGTTGGAGGCATGGCAAGGGGAAGGTGTGTGTGTGTCGGAAAGTTGGCGTGCGAAAAACTGGCTAACTTCTTGGAGCACACACTGCGCTGTAGTGCCACCTTTTCAGTTGGGATTTACGATCTGAGCGGTCAAGTTGTGGTTCGGCGAGCTGCGCTTGAATGGCGCCTTTCGGGCCAGGAACTGGCCACAGGCCAAGGAAGTGTGTGGCGCCGACCAAGTGTGTGCCTCGAGTGTGTGTGTGTGTGTGCCCGTCCCCCCCAGAACTGCAGACTCATTTAATGTTTAATTAAAGTGTGCAGAGCCCCGAACACAGGAAACCCAATAATGGCGATTGCCTACGACTGGAAAAGTAGCGATGGGTAAGAGGTTTATAATGAATAATACAAAAGGTCTTATAGGGAAGGTACAGGTTGTTTAACAAATCTAAACTTATTATATATAATATATATATATCAATTGTGAAAAACCGCAAATAGTTACTCTTTGAAAATTTTTACTAATTCAAACTAAATTATCAGTTTTCCTAAAATCTAGTTGAGGGTCTTGAGGACGATTTGTTGACGAGTGATTGAATAGAGAATATATATTCTCTAAAAAATAAGCAATCAAGTGTACAAAAATGACCTAATTTTGTTTTTCTTAAGTATTTCCTTAAGCCAGGGAAACCTATCCTTAAGTGGTATGCAGGAAGGCGATGTTCTAAATAGGACATAACGTGGCCTCTTTCGGACAGTTTTAAAGTCTTAATATATGCAGTAAAGTCGGGATTAAATCTTAACATCAATGATAGGAAAGAGGGAACTTCAACATTTTTAAACATGATTTCAGCTGAAGTTGCAGCTTGTTAATATTACTGTAAAATCAAATTATACTTAAAAAAAATTGTAAATTTAAGTGAAAACATTAGGTTAACACGGTTTTTCAACTATTAAGGGGTCTAAGGTCAAACAATACATAAGTAAGTAAAAGTGAATACAATATCTTAGGCCCTATTTCAATCAGAAATCCATGATATTCTTCTGCACCTGAGTCAGCATTGCCTACTAATATAAACTTTAGAGCTAGTGCAGTTGAAGCTAATCGAATTCCCGGTTTGCGGTTGACCTTGTCCGCTTGGTGGTTAACATAATGGTGCATTCTTGTTTATTGCATTACGTATACGCCCCGTGGCGTGACTGGGCCGTGTAACAGCAATTAAAACGTCATAAATCTGCAACTGTAATTATGTGAGTGTCCTGGCATCGTCGCTGGCCCACTGGCCCACTGATTAGCATATTTAAATGGGGCTTGGACGTTCCGCTGGCGGCGCTGCTTTAAAAATAGCCAAAGGTCATTTGGCACTGTCAGGATTAGTCCGAGCGAGCCCCTGGCTCCTTTTACTTTCTCAGAGTTCCTTTGGCAGAAATTGGGTCAGACTTGGTCAGGTCCTCCCCCACCTCTTTCCGTCTGTTTCCGTTTCTGATTCTCTGATTCAGCCAGCGAATCACGCACACTCCCTGGCCAGGGATTGCGTAGTATAAACCTTTCGGCAGCAATCAATTATAAGCATTGGGTGGACTCTGGCACAATTTTTCGCACACGTGAGAACTCGAAATTCTGATGTACTAGTCCGATGGTGCAGGTGTGCCGTTCAACAGGTGCTTGTGGTCACATTTGGCTTAGCCAGTACATGGGCCATAAAAGCTTAAGGAAGACTTGCAATTTGCATGCTCGCAGGTTCAGCTTTGACGACGGGCAATCCTTGTGCATTTTTAATGGCTCGCTGGAAGTCCTACACGAGTCCTTGGCAATGCCTCAACAAAAAACTCATTTCCGGATATGGATATTGCCAAGGGCCCTGAGTCGTTGTCAGGACTAACAACGGTGGAAAAGGGGACGGAGACGAAGCCGGAGACAATGTGAGCTATTGATTGGCATCGATTTGTAGGGCGGGTGAGTACTCATACGAACAGAAGCAGCTTGGAGAAGATTCGGGCTTAAACAAGTATGAAAATATTAAAAAATAAATGTATTTAATATTTGATAATTATTCTGAAAGGCAAATGATTATTTTTTTGAAGAGTAGAAAGTTTGTTAAGGAATTAGTCCTGATTTTAAGAACATGAAGATCAGGGGTGGCTTTTTATTTTAAAATGACTTTTAAAAGTTGTCCGAAAATATGTAATAAAGTTGTATTCTTAGCAACTGTTTGTTTAACTATTTTAAGCCCCATTTATAAATTAAATCTCCGTACACCCTCGGAACAGCCCTGCCTCTACCCACCGACTGCTCCCTTCGAAACCGAAAGACAATTTTCTAATTTGCAGCAATTTCATCCTTTTGCCATATTCATTAGTTTGTTTACAATGTCTGTGAGCGTGCCTAGCAACATCGCCATGGCACGCCATGGCTGGCAAATGGAGGTGGCTACATGGGAGTGGGAAGCGGGCAAAATGCCTTTAGTGGCTTCCCTCCCAAGTCCAAGGCAGCCTGGAAGGCTCCCAACTGCAACTGCTGGGGAGAAGGGCTTTTGGTGTCCCCATTATTAAGGAACCTACCTGTTATTTGGTCGTGGTGGCGACGGCGACCGGCGATACCCGTAGCTTTTCCACTCAGTTTGCAGCCAAAGACGAGACGAATCGGTTGCTCTCCTAACCCAGCTATTCCTCCTCCTTTCCCAACCGCAGTTTTGATGCCGACTTCGGCTGGAATCGCTCCTGCTCCTTCTCCGAGCCGGATCTCACAGCCAACCAGAAGAACCAGGGCGACCTCAGCCGGTTCGCCATCAAGCATCCGCACGAGTACATAGCCGTTGATGACCTCAAGTACTTCCGTCGCCGCCAGCCCGTCCAACTGCACACGCGGAGCAACGTATGTCTGTACAATAGCGACGAGCCGGTGGTCAGTTTTGGATCCTTAAAGAGCGAGTATCGAAAGCACTTCCGTGGCCAAGGCCAACAAACCTGTCCTAGATCCCTGCTGAGGCGAGCGACGTCATTGCGTCTGGAGGGATTAATGCAGCTGCTGTCGGAGCACCAGGAGAAATACCACTGGTACACGCCCGAGGATCTGCAATTGTGAGTGTATATCTAAAATGATAATTTGCTAATTGTATGTATAATTTTTTAATTTAATTTTTATTTAATATGTTCCAGTTCAATTTAAATTTAACGTCACATGTACATTGCTATACACTTATTTCTTAACTAAGGTGTGGAGGGAAGCAAAACTTTACCAATTATTTAGTTAGCTAGCTAAGTCTCAAGGATGCCTTTTAGATCGATTTGTGCGTGTCCGAGTGTGCGGGGAAGACTGAAATCGGTTGAGTTTTGGCCAAGTTATGATCATAAAACCGCTGTCCAGGGCAAAGAAAAAATTGACCCAGTTTTTGAAAAAAATGTAAGGGGTTACATAGTTAAAATTGTCAAAAATTGGTAAAAAATTAGATTTCGAGTTTTAAATGCAGAAATGTTTGCATTTAAAAACCAAGAAGAAAACAGCAAACCAGACTGAAATCGGTTGAGTTTTAGCCAAGTTATGATCAAAAAACGAATGAGGGTTTTAGTATTTTTCAGCCCAAAAATTTGACCCAATTTTTGAAAAAAATGTAAGGGGTTACATCGTTAAAATTGTGAAAAATTGGCAAAAAATTAGAAGTCGAGTTTTAAATGCAGAAATGTTTGCATTTAAAGACCAAGAAGAAAACAGCAAACCAGACTGAAATCGGTTGAGTTTTAGCCAAGTTATGATCATAAAACGAATGAGGGTTTTAGTATTTTTCAGCCCAAAAATTTTACCCAATTTTTGAAAAAAATGTAAGGGGTTACATCGTTAAAATTGTCAAAAATTGGTCAAAAATTAGAAATCGAGTTTTAAATGCAGAAATGTTTGCATTTAAAAACCAAGAAGAAAACAGCAAACCAGACTGAAATCGGTTGAGTTTTAGCCAAGTTATGATCATAAAACGAATGAGGGTTTTAGTATTTTTCAGCCCAAAAATTTGACCCAATTTTTGAAAAAAATGTAAGGGGTTACATCGTTAAAATTGTCAAAAATTGGTCAAAAATTAGAAATCGAGTTTTAAATGCAGAAATGTTTGCATTTAAAAACCAAGAAGAAAACAGCAAACCAGACTGAAATCGGTTGAGTTTTAGCCAAGTTATGATCATAAAACGAATGAGGGTTTTAGTATTTTTCAGCCCAAAAATTTGACCCAATTTTTGAAAAAAATGTAAAGGGTTACATCGTTAAAATTGTCAAAAATTGGTCAAAAATTAGAAATCGAGTTTTAAATGCAGAAATGTTTGCATTTAAAAACCAAGAAGAAAACAGCAAACCAGACTGAAATCGGTTGAGTTTTAGCCCAGCTATGATCATAAAACGAATGAGGGTTTTAAATGCAGAAATGTTTACATTTAAAAACCAAAAAGAAAACAGCAAACCAGACTGAAATCGGTTGAGTTTTAGCCAAGTTATGATCATAAAACGAATGAGGGTTTTAGTATTTTTCAGCCCAAAAATTTGACCCAATTTTTGAAAAAAATGTAAGGGGTTACATCGTTAAAATTGTGAAAAATTTGCCAAAAATTAGAAATCGAGTTTTAAATGCAGAAATGTTAACATTTAAAAACCAAAAAGAAAACAGCAAACCAGACTGAAATCGGTTGAGTTTTAGCCAAGTTATGATCATACAACGAATGAGGCTTTTAGTATTTTTCAGCCCAAAAATTTGACCAAATTTTTGAAAAAAATGTAAGGGGTTACATCGTTAAAATTGTCAAAAATTGGCCAAAAATTAGAAATCGAGTTTTAAATGCAGAAATGTTTGCATTTAAAAACCAAGAAGAAAACAGCAAACAAGACTGAAATCGGTTGAGTTTTAGCCAAGTTATGATCATAAAACGAATGAGGGTTTTAGTATTTTTCAGCCCAAAAATTTGACCAAATTTTTGAAAAAAATGTAAGGGGTTACATCGTTAAAATTGTCAAAAATTGGCCAAAAATTAGAAATCGAGTTTTAAATGCAGAAATGTTTGCATTTAAAAACCAAGAAGAAAACAGCAAACCAGACTGAAATCGGTTGAGTTTTAGCCAAGTTATGATCATAAAACGAATGAGGGTTTTAGTATTTTTCAGCCCAAAAATGGCCAAAAATTAGAAATCGAGTTTTAAATGCAGAAATGTTTACATTTAAAAACCAAAAAGAAAACAGCAAACCAGACTGAAATCGGTTGAGTTTTAGCCAAGTTATGATCATAAAACGAATGAGGGTTTTAGTATTTTTCAGCCCAAAAATTTGACCCAATTTTTGAAAAAAATTGTCAAAAATTGGCCAAAAATTAGAAATCGAGTTTTAAATGCAGAAATGTTTGCATTTAAAAACCAAGAAGAAAACAGCAAACAAGACTGAAATCGGTTGAGTTTTAGCCAAGTTATGATCATAAAACGAATAAGGGTTTTAGTATTTTTCAGCCCAAAAATTTGACCAAATTTTTGAAAAAAATGTAAGGGGTTACATCGTTAAAATTGTCAAAAATTGGCCAAAAATTAGAAATCGAGTTTTAAATGCAGAAATTTTTGCATTTAAAAACCAAGAAGAAAACAGCAAACCAGACTGAAATCGGTTGAGTTTTAGCCAAGTTATGATCATAAAACGAATGAGGGTTTTAGTATTTTTCAGCCCAAAAATTGGACCCAATTTTTGAAAAAAATGTAAGGGGTTACATCGTTAAAATTGTCAAAAATTGGTCAAAAATTAGAAATCGAGTTTTAAATGCAGAAATGTTTGCATTTAAAAACCAAGAAGAAAACAGCAAACCAGACTGAAATCGGTTGAGTTTTAGCCAAGTTATGATCATAAAACGAATGAGGGTTTTAGTATTTTTCAGCCCAAAAATTGGACCCAATTTTTGAAAAAAATGTAAGGGGTTACATCGTTAAAATTGTCAAAAATTGGCCAAAAATTAGAAATCGAGTTTTAAATGCAGAAATGTTTGCATTTAAAAACCAAGAAGAAAACAGCAAACCAGACTGAAATCGGTTGAGTTTTAGCCAAGTTATGATCATAAAACGAATGAGGGTTTTAGTATTTTTCAGCCCAAAAATGGCAAAAAATTAGAAATCGAGTTTTAAATGCAGAAATGTTTGCATTTAAAAACCAAGAAGAAAACAGCAAACCAGACTGAAATCGGTTGAGTTTTAGCCAAGTTATGATCATAAAACGAATGAGGGTTTTAGTATTTTTCAGCCCAAAAACTTGACCCAATTTTTGAAAAAAATGTAAGGGGTTACATCGTTAAAATTGTCAAATATTGGCCAAAAATTAGAAATCGAGTTTTAAATGCAGAAATGTTTGCATTTAAAAACCAAGAAGAAAACAGCAAACCAGACTGAAATCGGTTGAGTTTTAGCCAAGTTATGATCATAAAACGAATGAGGGTTTTAGTATTTTTCAGCCCAAAAATGGCCAAAAATTAGAAATCGAGTTTTAAATGCAGAAATGTTTGCATTTAAAACCCAAGAAGAAAACAGCAAACCAGACTGAAATCGGTTGAGTTTTAGCCAAGTTATGATCATAAAACGAATGAGGGTTTTAGTATTTTTCAGCCCAAAAATTTGACCCAATTTTTGAAAAAAATGTAAGGGGTTACATCGTTAAAATTGTCAAAAATTGGCCAAAAATTAGAAATCGAGTTTTAAATGCAGAAATGTTTGCATTTAAAAACCAAGAAGAAAACAGCAAACCAGACTGAAATCGGTTGAGTTTTAGCCAAGTTATGATCATAAAACGAATGAGGGTTTTAGTATTTTTCAGCCCAAAAATGGCCAAAAATTAGAAATCGAGTTTTAAATGCAGAAATGTTTGCATTTAAAAACCAAGAAGAAAACAGCAAACCAGACTGAAATCGGTTGAGTTTTAGCCAAGTTATGATCATAAAACGAATGAGGGTTTTAGTATTTTTCAGCCCAAAAATGGCCAAAAATTAGAAATCGAGTTTTAAATGCAGAAATGTTTGCATTCAAAACCCAAGAAGAAAACAGCAAACCAGACTGAAATCGGTTGAGTTTTAGCCAAGTTATGATCATAAAACGAATGAGGGTTTTAGTATTTTTCAGCCCAAAAATTTGACCCAATTTTTGAAAAAAATGTAAGGGGTTACATCGTTAAAATTGTCAAAAATTGGCCAAAAATTAGAAATCGAGTTTTAAATGCAGAAATGTTTGCATTTAAAAACCAAGAAGAAAACAGCAAACCAGACTGAAATCGGTTGAGTTTTAGCCAAGTTATGATCATAAAACGAATGAGGGTTTTAGTATTTTTCAGCCCAAAAATTTTACCCAATTTTTGAAAAAAATGTTAAAATTGTCAAAAATTGGCCAAAATTTAGAAATCGAGTTTTAAATGCAGAAATGTTTGCATTTAAAAACCAAGAAGAAAACAGCAAACCAGACTGAAATCGGTTGAGTTTTAGCCAAGTTATGATCATAAAACGAATGAGGGTTTTAGTATTTTTCAGCCCAAAAATTTTACCCAATTTTTGAAAAAAATGTAAGGGGTTACATCGTTAAAATTGTGAAAAATTGGCCAAAAATTAGAAATCGAGTTTTAAATGCAGAAATGTTTACATTTAAAAACCAAAAAGAAAACAGCAAACCAGACTGAAATCGGTTGAGTTTTAGCCAAGTTATGATCATAAAACGAATGAGGGTTTTAGTATTTTTCAGCCCAAAAATTTGACCCAATTTTTGAAAAAAATGTAAGGGGTTACATCGTTAAAATGGTCAAAAATTGGCCAAAAATTAGAAATCGAGTTTTAAATGCAGAAATGTTTGCATTTAAAAACCAAGAAGAAAACAGCAAACAAGACTGAAATCGGTTGAGTTTTAGCCAAGTTATGATCATAAAACGTATGAGGGTTTTAGTATTTTTCAGCCCAAAAATTTGACCAAATTTTTGAAAAAAATGTAAGGGGTTACATCGTTAAAATTGTCAAAAATTGGCCAAAAATTAGAAATCGAGTTTTAAATGCAGAAATGTTTGCATTTAAAAACCAAGAAGAAAACAGCAAACCAGACTGAAATCGGTTGAGTTTTAGCCAAGTTATGATCATAAAACGAATGAGGGTTTTAGTATTTTTCAGCCCAAAAATGGCCAAAAATTAGAAATCGAGTTTTAAATGCAGAAATGTTTACATTTAAAAACCAAAAAGAAAACAGCAAACCAGACTGAAATCGGTTGAGTTTTAGCCAAGTTATGATCATAAAACGAATGAGGGTTTTAGTATTTTTCAGCCCAAAAATTTTACCCAATTTTTGAAAAAAATGTAAGGGGTTACATCGTTAAAATTGTCAAAAATTGGCCAAAAATTAGAAATCGAGTTTTAAATGCAGAAATGTTTGCATTTAAAAACCAAGAAGAAAACAGCAAACCAGACTGAAATCGGTTGAGTTTTAGCCAAGTTATGATCATAAAACGAATGAGGGTTTTAGTATTTTTCAGCCCAAAAATTTTACCCAATTTTTGAAAAAAATGTTAAAATTGTCAAAAATTGGCCAAAATTTAGAAATCGAGTTTTAAATGCAGAAATGTTTGCATTTAAAAACCAAGAAGAAAACAGCAAACCAGACTGAAATCGGTTGAGTTTTAGCCAAGTTATGATCATAAAACGAATGAGGGTTTTAGTATTTTTCAGCCCAAAAATTTTACCCAATTTTTGAAAAAAATGTAAGGGGTTACATCGTTAAAATTGTGAAAAATTGGCCAAAAATTAGAAATCGAGTTTTAAATGCAGAAATGTTTGCATTTAAAAACCAAGAAGAAAACAGCAAACCAGACTGAAATCGGTTGAGTTTTAGCCAAGTTATGATCATAAAACGAATGAGGGTTTTAGTATTTTTCAGCCCAAAAATGGCCAAAAATTAGAAATCGAGTTTTAAATGCAGAAATGTTTGCATTCAAAACCCAAGAAGAAAACAGCAAACCAGACTGAAATCGGTTGAGTTTTAGCCAAGTTATGATCATAAAACGAATGAGGGTTTTAGTATTTTTCAGCCCAAAAATTTGACCCAATTTTTGAAAAAAATGTAAGGGGTTACATCGTTAAAATTGTCAAAAATTGGCCAAAAATTAGAAATCGAGTTTTAAATGCAGAAATGTTTGCATTTAAAAACCAAGAAGAAAACAGCAAACCAGACT
Source organism: Drosophila jambulina (assembly GCA_018152175.1). Classification (NCBI taxonomy): domain Eukaryota; kingdom Metazoa; phylum Arthropoda; class Insecta; order Diptera; family Drosophilidae; genus Drosophila; species Drosophila jambulina. The sequence goes on along the minus strand of JAECXH010000113.1, from coordinate 21,582,060 downwards.
GAAATCGGTTGAGTTTTAGCCAAGTTATGATCATAAAACGAATGAGGGTTTTAGTATTTTTCAGCCCAAAAATTTTACCCAATTTTTGAAAAAAATGTTAAAATTGTCAAAAATTGGCCAAAATTTAGAAATCGAGTTTTAAATGCAGAAATGTTTGCATTTAAAAACCAAGAAGAAAACAGCAAACCAGACTGAAATCGGTTGAGTTTTAGCCAAGTTATGATCATAAAACGAATGAGGGTTTTAGTATTTTTCAGCCCAAAAATTTTACCCAATTTTTGAAAAAAATGTAAGGGGTTACATCGTTAAAATTGTGAAAAATTGGCCAAAAATTAGAAATCGAGTTTTAAATGCAGAAATGTTTACATTTAAAAACCAAAAAGAAAACAGCAAACCAGACTGAAATCGGTTGAGTTTTAGCCAAGTTATGATCATAAAACGAATGAGGGTTTTAGTATTTTTCAGCCCAAAAATTTGACCCAATTTTTGAAAAAAATGTAAGGGGTTACATCGTTAAAATGGTCAAAAATTGGCCAAAAATTAGAAATCGAGTTTTAAATGCAGAAATGTTTGCATTTAAAAACCAAGAAGAAAACAGCAAACAAGACTGAAATCGGTTGAGTTTTAGCCAAGTTATGATCATAAAACGTATGAGGGTTTTAGTATTTTTCAGCCCAAAAATTTGACCAAATTTTTGAAAAAAATGTAAGGGGTTACATCGTTAAAATTGTCAAAAATTGGCCAAAAATTAGAAATCGAGTTTTAAATGCAGAAATGTTTGCATTTAAAAACCAAGAAGAAAACAGCAAACCAGACTGAAATCGGTTGAGTTTTAGCCAAGTTATGATCATAAAACGAATGAGGGTTTTAGTATTTTTCAGCCCAAAAATGGCCAAAAATTAGAAATCGAGTTTTAAATGCAGAAATGTTTACATTTAAAAACCAAAAAGAAAACAGCAAACCAGACTGAAATCGGTTGAGTTTTAGCCAAGTTATGATCATAAAACGAATGAGGGTTTTAGTATTTTTCAGCCCAAAAATTTGACCCAATTTTTGAAAAAAATGTAAGGGGTTACATCGTTAAAATGGTCAAAAATTGGCCAAAAATTAGAAATCGAGTTTTAAATGCAGAAATGTTTGCATTTAAAAACCAAAAAGAAAACAGCAAACCAGACTGAAATCGGTTGAGTTTTAGCCAAGTTATGATCATAAAACGAATGAGGGTTTTAGTATTTTTCAGCCCAAAAATTTTACCCAATTTTTGAAAAAAATGTAAGGGGTTACATCGTTAAAATTGTCAAAAATTGGCCAAAAATTAGAAATCGAGTTTTAAATGCAGAAATGTTTGCATTTAAAAACCAAGAAGAAAACAGCAAACCAGACTGAAATCGGTTGAGTTTTAGCCAAGTTATGATCATAAAACGAATGAGGGTTTTAGTATTTTTCAGCCCAAAAATTTTACCCAATTTTTGAAAAAAATGTAAGGGGTTACATCGTTAAAATGGTCAAAAATTGGCCAAAAATTAGAAATCGAGTTTTAAATGCAGAAATGTTTGCATTTAAAAACCAAGAAGAAAACAGCAAACAAGACTGAAATCGGTTGAGTTTTAGCCAAGTTATGATCATAAAACGAATAAGGGTTTTAGTATTTTTCAGCCCAAAAATTTGACCAAATTTTTGAAAAAAATGTAAGGGGTTACATCGTTAAAATTGTCAAAAATTGGCCAAAAATTAGAAATCGAGTTTTAAATGCAGAAATTTTTGCATTTAAAAACCAAGAAGAAAACAGCAAACCAGACTGAAATCGGTTGAGTTTTAGCCAAGTTATGATCATAAAACGAATGAGGGTTTTAGTATTTTTCAGCCCAAAAATTGGACCCAATTTTTGAAAAAATGTAAGGGGTTACATCGTTAAAATTGTCAAAAATTGGTCAAAAATTAGAAATCGAGTTTTAAATGCAGAAATGTTTGCATTTAAAAACCAAGAAGAAAACAGCAAACAAGACTGAAATCGGTTGAGTTTTAGCCAAGTTATGATCATAAAACGAATAAGGGTTTTAGTATTTTTCAGCCCAAAAATTTGACCAAATTTTTGAAAAAAATGTAAGGGGTTACATCGTTAAAATTGTCAAAAATTGGCCAAAAATTAGAAATCGAGTTTTAAATGCAGAAATTTTTGCATTTAAAAACCAAGAAGAAAACAGCAAACCAGACTGAAATCGGTTGAGTTTTAGCCAAGTTATGATCATAAAACGAATGAGGGTTTTAGTATTTTTCAGCCCAAAAATTGGACCCAATTTTTGAAAAAAATGTAAGGGGTTTTAAACGCAGAAATGTTCGCATTTAAAAACCAAGAAGAAAACAGCAAACCAGACTGAAATCGGTTGAGTTTTAGCCAAATTATGATCATAAAACGAATGAGGGTTTTAGTATTTTTCAGCCCAAAAATTTTACCCAATTTTTGAAAAAAATGTAAGGGGTTACATCGTTAAAATGGTCAAAAATTGGCCAAAAATTAGAAATCGAGTTTTAAATGCAGAAATGTTTGCATTTAAAAACCAAGAAGAAAACAGCAAACAAGACTGAAATCGGTTGAGTTTTAGCCAAGTTATGATCATAAAACGAATAAGGGTTTTAGTATTTTTCAGCCCAAAAATTTGACCAAATTTTTGAAAAAAATGTAAGGGGTTACATCGTTAAAATTGTCAAAAATTGGCCAAAAATTAGAAATCGAGTTTTAAATGCAGAAATTTTTGCATTTAAAAACCAAGAAGAAAACAGCAAACCAGACTGAAATCGGTTGAGTTTTAGCCAAGTTACAATCATAAAACCAATGAGGGTTTTAGTATTTTTCAGCCAAAAAATTTGACCCAATTTTTGAAAAAAATGTAAGGGGTTACATCGTTAAAATTGTCAAAAATTGGCCAAAAATTAGAAATCGAGTTTTAAACGCAGAAATGTTCGCATTTAAAAACCAAGAAGAAAACAGCAAACCAGACTGAAATCGGTTGAGTTTTAGCCAAATTATGATCATAAAACGAATGAGGGTTTTAGTATTTTTCAGCCCAAAAATTTTACCCAATTTTTGAAAAAAATGTAAGGGGTTACATCGTTAAAAATGTCAAAAATTGGCCAAAAATTAGAAATCGAGTTTTAAACGCAGAAATGTTCGCATTTAAAAACCAAGAAGAAATCAGCAAACCAGACTGAAATCGGTTGAGTTTTAGCCAAGTTACAATCATAAAACCAATGAGGGTTTTAGTATTTTTCAGCCCAAAAATTTTACCCAATTTTTGAAAAAAATGTAAGGGGTTACATCGTTAAAAATGTCAAAAATTGGCCAAAAATTAGAAGTCGAGTTTTAAACGCAGAAATGTTCGCATTTAAAAACCAAGAAGAAATCAGCAAACCAGACTGAAATCGGTTGAGTTTTAGCCAAGTTACAATCATAAAACCAATGAGGGTTTTAGTATTTTTCAGCCAAAAAATTTGACCCAATTTTTGAAAAAAATGTAAGGGGTTACATCGTTAAAATTGTCAAAAATTGGCCAAAAATTAGAAGTCGAGTTTTAAATGCAGAAATGTTTGCATTTAAAAACCAAGAAGAAAACAGCAAACCAGACTGAAATCGGTTGAGTTTTAGCCAAGTTATGATCATAAAACGAATGAGGGTTTTAGTATTTTTCAGCCCAAAAATTTTACCCAATTTTTGAAAAAAATGTAAGGGGTTACATCGTTAAAATTGTCAAAAATTGGCCAAAAATTAGAAATCGAGTTTTAAATGCAGAAATGTTTGCATTTAAAAACCAAGAAGAAAACAGCAAACCAGACTGAAATCGGTTGAGTTTTAGCCAAGTTATGATCATAAAACGAATGAGGGTTTTAGTATTTTTCAGCCCAAAAATTTGACCCAATTTTTGAAAAAAATGTAAAGGGTTACATCGTTAAAATTGTCAAAAATTGGTCAAAAATTAGAAATCGAGTTTTAAATGCAGAAATGTTTGCATTTAAAAACCAAGAAGAAAACAGCAAACCAGACTAAAATCTGTTGAGTTTTAGCCAAGTTATGATCATAAAACGAATGAGGGTTTTAAATGCAGAAATGTTTGCATTTAAAAACCAAGAAGAAAACAGCAAACAAGACTGAAATCGGTTGAGTTTTAGCCAAGTTATGATCATAAAACGAATGAGGGTTTTAGTATTTTTCAGCCCAAAAATTTGACCCAATTTTTGAAAAAAATGTAAAGGGTTACATCGTTAAAATTGTCAAAAATTGGTCAAAAATTAGAAATCGAGTTTTAAATGCAGAAATGTTTGCATTTAAAAACCAAGAAGAAAACAGCAAACCAGACTGAAATCGGTTGAGTTTTAGCCCAGCTATGATCATAAAACGAATGAGGGTTTTAAATGCAGAAATGTTTACATTTAAAAACCAAAAAGAAAACAGCAAACCAGACTGAAATCGGTTGAGTTTTAGCCAAGTTATGATCATAAAACGAATGAGGGTTTTAGTATTTTTCAGCCCAAAAATTTTACCCAATTTTTGAAAAAAATGTAAGGGGTTACATCGTTAAAATTGTCAAAAATTGGCCAAAAATAAGAAATCGAGTTTTAAATGCAGAAATGTTTGCATTTAAAAACCAAGAAGAAAACAGCAAACCAGACTGAAATCGGTTGAGTTTTAGCCAAGTTATGATCATAAAACGAATGAGGGTTTTAGTATTTTTCAACCCAAAAATTTTACCCAATTTTTGAAAAAAATGTAAGGGGTTACATCGTTAAAATGGTCAAAAATTGGCCAAAAATTAGAAATCGAGTTTTAAATGCAGAAATGTTTGCATTTAAAAACCAAGAAGAAAACAGCAAACAAGACTGAAATCGGTTGAGTTTTAGCCAAGTTATGATCATAAAACGTATGAGGGTTTTAGTATTTTTCAGCCCAAAAATTTGACCAAATTTTTAAAAAAATGTAAGGGGTTACATCGTTAAAATTGTCAAAAATTGGCCAAAAATTAGAAGTCGAGTTTTAAACGCAGAAATGTTCGCATTTAAAAACCAAGAAGAAATCAGCAAACCAGACTGAAATCGGTTGAGTTTTAGCCAAGTTACAATCATAAAACCAATGAGGGTTTTAGTATTTTTCAGCCAAAAAATTTGACCCAATTTTTGAAAAAAATGTAAGGGGTTACATCGTTAAAATTGTCAAAAATTGGCCAAAAATTAGAAATCGAGTTTTAAATGCAGAAATGTTTGCATTTAAAAACCAAGAAGAAAACAGCAAACCAGACTGAAATCGGTTGAGTTTTAGCCAAGTTATGATCATAAAACGAATGAGGGTTTTAGTATTTTTCAGCCCAAAAATTGGACCCAATTTTTGAAAAAAATGTAAGGGGTTACATCGTTAAAATTGTCAAAAATTGGTCAAAAATTAGAAATCGAGTTTTAAATGCAGAAATGTTTGCATTTAAAAACCAAGAAGAAAACAGCAAACAAGACTGAAATCGGTTGAGTTTTAGCCAAGTTATGATCATAAAACGAATAAGGGTTTTAGTATTTTTCAGCCCAAAAATTTGACCAAATTTTTGAAAAAATGTAAGGGGTTACATCGTTAAAATTGTCAAAAATTGGCCAAAAATTAGAAATCGAGTTTTAAATGCAGAAATTTTTGCATTTAAAAACCAAGAAGAAAACAGCAAACCAGACTGAAATCGGTTGAGTTTTAGCCAAGTTATGATCATAAAACGAATGAGGGTTTTAGTATTTTTCAGCCCAAAAATTGGACCCAATTTTTGAAAAAAATGTAAGGGGTTTTAAACGCAGAAATGTTCGCATTTAAAAACCAAGAAGAAAACAGCAAACCAGACTTAAATCGGTTGAGTTTTAGCCAAGTTACGATCATAAAACCAATGGGGGTTTTAGTATTTTTCAGCCAAAAAATTTGACCCAATTTTTGAAAAAAATGTAAGGGGTTACATCGTTAAAAATGTCAAAAATTGGCCAAAAATTAGAAATCGAGTTTTAAACGCAGAAATGTTCGCATTTAAAAACCAAGAAGAAATCAGCAAACCAGACTGAAATCGGTTGAGTTTTAGCCAAATTATGATCATAAAACGAATGAGGGTTTTAGTATTTTTCAGCCCAAAAATTTTACCCAATTTTTGAAAAAAATGTAAGGGGTTACATCGTTAAAAATGTCAAAAATTGGCCAAAAATTAGAAATCGAGTTTTAAACGCAGAAATGTTCGCATTTAAAAACCAAGAAGAAATCAGCAAACCAGACTGAAATCGGTTGAGTTTTAGCCAAGTTACAATCATAAAACCAATGAGGGTTTTAGTATTTTTCAGCCCAAAAATTTTACCCAATTTTTGAAAAAAATGTAAGGGGTTACATCGTTAAAAATGTCAAAAATTGGCCAAAAATTAGAAGTCGAGTTTTAAACGCAGAAATGTTCGCATTTAAAAACCAAGAAGAAATCAGCAAACCAGACTGAAATCGGTTGAGTTTTAGCCAAGTTACAATCATAAAACCAATGAGGGTTTTAGTATTTTTCAGCCAAAAAATTTGACCCAATTTTTGAAAAAAATGTAAGGGGTTACATCGTTAAAATTGTCAAAAATTGGCCAAAAATTAGAAGTCGAGTTTTAAATGCAGAAATGTTTGCATTTAAAAACCAAGAAGAAAACAGCAAACCAGACTGAAATCGGTTGAGTTTTAGCCAAGTTATGATCATAAAACGAATGAGGGTTTTAGTATTTTTCAGCCCAAAAATTTTACCCAATTTTTGAAAAAAATGTAAGGGGTTACATCGTTAAAATTGTCAAAAATTGGCCAAAAATTAGAAATCGAGTTTTAAATGCAGAAATGTTTGCATTTAAAAACCAAGAAGAAAACAGCAAACCAGACTGAAATCGGTTGAGTTTTAGCCAAGTTATGATCATAAAACGAATGAGGGTTTTAGTATTTTTCAGCCCAAAAATTTGACCCAATTTTTGAAAAAAATGTAAAGGGTTACATCGTTAAAATTGTCAAAAATTGGTCAAAAATTAGAAATCGAGTTTTAAATGCAGAAATGTTTGCATTTAAAAACCAAGAAGAAAACAGCAAACCAGACTAAAATCTGTTGAGTTTTAGCCAAGTTATGATCATAAAACGAATGAGGGTTTTAAATGCAGAAATGTTTGCATTTAAAAACCAAGAAGAAAACAGCAAACAAGACTGAAATCGGTTGAGTTTTAGCCAAGTTATGATCATAAAACGAATGAGGGTTTTAGTATTTTTCAGCCCAAAAATTTGACCCAATTTTTGAAAAAAATGTAAAGGGTTACATCGTTAAAATTGTCAAAAATTGGTCAAAAATTAGAAATCGAGTTTTAAATGCAGAAATGTTTGCATTTAAAAACCAAGAAGAAAACAGCAAACCAGACTGAAATCGGTTGAGTTTTAGCCCAGCTATGATCATAAAACGAATGAGGGTTTTAAATGCAGAAATGTTTACATTTAAAAACCAAAAAGAAAACAGCAAACCAGACTGAAATCGGTTGAGTTTTAGCCAAGTTATGATCATAAAACGAATGAGGGTTTTAGTATTTTTCAGCCCAAAAATTTTACCCAATTTTTGAAAAAAATGTAAGGGGTTACATCGTTAAAATTGTCAAAAATTGGCCAAAAATAAGAAATCGAGTTTTAAATGCAGAAATGTTTGCATTTAAAAACCAAGAAGAAAACAGCAAACCAGACTGAAATCGGTTGAGTTTTAGCCAAGTTATGATCATAAAACGAATGAGGGTTTTAGTATTTTTCAACCCAAAAATTTTACCCAATTTTTGAAAAAAATGTAAGGGGTTACATCGTTAAAATGGTCAAAAATTGGCCAAAAATTAGAAATCGAGTTTTAAATGCAGAAATGTTTGCATTTAAAAACCAAGAAGAAAACAGCAAACAAGACTGAAATCGGTTGAGTTTTAGCCAAGTTATGATCATAAAACGTATGAGGGTTTTAGTATTTTTCAGCCCAAAAATTTGACCAAATTTTTTAAAAAAATGTAAGGGGTTACATCGTTAAAATTGTCAAAAATTGGCCAAAAATTAGAAGTCGAGTTTTAAACGCAGAAATGTTCGCATTTAAAAACCAAGAAGAAATCAGCAAACCAGACTGAAATCGGTTGAGTTTTAGCCAAGTTACAATCATAAAACCAATGAGGGTTTTAGTATTTTTCAGCCAAAAAATTTGACCCAATTTTTGAAAAAAATGTAAGGGGTTACATCGTTAAAATTGTCAAAAATTGGCCAAAAATTAGAAGTCGAGTTTTAAATGCAGAAATGTTTGCATTTAAAAACCAAGAAGAAAACAGCAAACCAGACTGAAATCGGTTGAGTTTTAGCCAAGTTATGATCATAAAACGAATGAGGGTTTTAGTATTTTTCAGCCCAAAAATTTTACCCAATTTTTGAAAAAAATGTAAGGGGTTACATCGTTAAAATTGTCAAAAATTGGCCAAAAATTAGAAATCGAGTTTTAAATGCAGAAATGTTTGCATTTAAAAACCAAGAAGAAAACAGCAAACCAGACTGAAATCGGTTGAGTTTTAGCCAAGTTATGATCATAAAACGAATGAGGGTTTTAGTATTTTTCAGCCCAAAAATTTGACCCAATTTTTGAAAAAAATGTAAAGGGTTACATCGTTAAAATTGTCAAAAATTGGTCAAAAATTAGAAATCGAGTTTTAAATGCAGAAATGTTTGCATTTAAAAACCAAGAAGAAAACAGCAAACCAGACTAAAATCTGTTGAGTTTTAGCCAAGTTATGATCATAAAACGAATGAGGGTTTTAAATGCAGAAATGTTTGCATTTAAAAACCAAGAAGAAAACAGCAAACAAGACTGAAATCGGTTGAGTTTTAGCCAAGTTATGATCATAAAACGAATGAGGGTTTTAGTATTTTTCAGCCCAAAAATTTGACCCAATTTTTGAAAAAAATGTAAAGGGTTACATCGTTAAAATTGTCAAAAATTGGTCAAAAATTAGAAATCGAGTTTTAAATGCAGAAATGTTTGCATTTAAAAACCAAGAAGAAAACAGCAAACCAGACTGAAATCGGTTGAGTTTTAGCCCAGCTATGATCATAAAACGAATGAGGGTTTTAAATGCAGAAATGTTTACATTTAAAAACCAAAAAGAAAACAGCAAACCAGACTGAAATCGGTTGAGTTTTAGCCAAGTTATGATCATAAAACGAATGAGGGTTTTAGTATTTTTCAGCCCAAAAATTTTACCCAATTTTTGAAAAAAATGTAAGGGGTTACATCGTTAAAATTGTCAAAAATTGGCCAAAAATAAGAAATCGAGTTTTAAATGCAGAAATGTTTGCATTTAAAAACCAAGAAGAAAACAGCAAACCAGACTGAAATCGGTTGAGTTTTAGCCAAGTTATGATCATAAAACGAATGAGGGTTTTAGTATTTTTCAACCCAAAAATTTTACCCAATTTTTGAAAAAAATGTAAGGGGTTACATCGTTAAAATGGTCAAAAATTGGCCAAAAATTAGAAATCGAGTTTTAAATGCAGAAATGTTTGCATTTAAAAACCAAGAAGAAAACAGCAAACAAGACTGAAATCGGTTGAGTTTTAGCCAAGTTATGATCATAAAACGTATGAGGGTTTTAGTATTTTTCAGCCCAAAAATTTGACCAAATTTTTTAAAAAAATGTAAGGGGTTACATCGTTAAAATTGTCAAAAATTGGCCAAAAATTAGAAGTCGAGTTTTAAACGCAGAAATGTTCGCATTTAAAAACCAAGAAGAAATCAGCAAACCAGACTGAAATCGGTTGAGTTTTAGCCAAGTTACAATCATAAAACCAATGAGGGTTTTAGTATTTTTCAGCCAAAAATTTGACCCAATTTTTGAAAAAAATGTAAGGGGTTACATCGTTAAAATTGTCAAAAATTGGCCAAAAATTAGAAGTCGAGTTTTAAATGCAGAAATGTTTGCATTTAAAAACCAAGAAGAAAACAGCAAACCAGACTGAAATCGGTTGAGTTTTAGCCAAGTTATGATCATAAAACGAATGAGGGTTTTAGTATTTTTCAGCCCAAAAATTTTACCCAATTTTTGAAAAAAATGTAAGGGGTTACATCGTTAAAATTGTCAAAAATTGGCCAAAAATTAGAAATCGAGTTTTAAATGCAGAAATGTTTGCATTTAAAAACCAAGAAGAAAACAGCAAACCAGACTGAAATCGGTTGAGTTTTAGCCAAGTTATGATCATAAAACGAATGAGGGTTTTAGTATTTTTCAGCCCAAAAATTTGACCCAATTTTTGAAAAAAATGTAAAGGGTTACATCGTTAAAATTGTCAAAAATTGGTCAAAAATTAGAAATCGAGTTTTAAATGCAGAAATGTTTGCATTTAAAAACCAAGAAGAAAACAGCAAACCAGACTAAAATCTGTTGAGTTTTAGCCAAGTTATGATCATAAAACGAATGAGGGTTTTAAATGCAGAAATGTTTGCATTTAAAAACCAAGAAGAAAACAGCAAACAAGACTGAAATCGGTTGAGTTTTAGCCAAGTTATGATCATAAAACGAATGAGGGTTTTAGTATTTTTCAGCCCAAAAATTTGACCCAATTTTTGAAAAAAATGTAAAGGGTTACATCGTTAAAATTGTCAAAAATTGGTCAAAAATTAGAAATCGAGTTTTAAATGCAGAAATGTTTGCATTTAAAAACCAAGAAGAAAACAGCAAACCAGACTGAAATCGGTTGAGTTTTAGCCCAGCTATGATCATAAAACGAATGAGGGTTTTAAATGCAGAAATGTTTACATTTAAAAACCAAAAAGAAAACAGCAAACCAGACTGAAATCGGTTGAGTTTTAGCCAAGTTATGATCATAAAACGAATGAGGGTTTTAGTATTTTTCAGCCCAAAAATTTTACCCAATTTTTGAAAAAAATGTAAGGGGTTACATCGTTAAAATTGTCAAAAATTGGCCAAAAATAAGAAATCGAGTTTTAAATGCAGAAATGTTTGCATTTAAAAACCAAGAAGAAAACAGCAAACCAGACTGAAATCGGTTGAGTTTTAGCCAAGTTATGATCATAAAACGAATGAGGGTTTTAGTATTTTTCAACCCAAAAATTTTACCCAATTTTTGAAAAAAATGTAAGGGGTTACATCGTTAAAATGGTCAAAAATTGGCCAAAAATTAGAAATCGAGTTTTAAATGCAGAAATGTTTGCATTTAAAAACCAAGAAGAAAACAGCAAACAAGACTGAAATCGGTTGAGTTTTAGCCAAGTTATGATCATAAAACGTATGAGGGTTTTAGTATTTTTCAGCCCAAAAATTTGACCAAATTTTTTAAAAAAATGTAAGGGGTTACATCGTTAAAATTGTCAAAAATTGGCCAAAAATTAGAAATCGAGTTTTAAATGCAGAAATGTTTGCATTTAAAAACCAAGAAGAAAACAGCAAACAAGACTGAAATCGGTTGAGTTTTAGCCAAGTTATGATCATAAAACGTATGAGGGTTTTAGTATTTTTAAGCCCAAAAATTTGACCAAATTTTTGAAAAAAATGTAAGGGGTTACATCGTTAAAATGGTCAAAAATTGGCCAAAAATTAGAAATCGAGTTTTAAATGCAGAAATGTTTGCATTTAAAAACCAAGAAGAAAACAGCAAACCAGACTGAAATCGGTTGAGTTTTAGCCAAGTTATGATCATAAAACGAATGAGGGTTTTAGTATTTTTCAGCCCAAAAATTTGACCCAATTTTGAAAAAATGTAAGGGGTTACATCGTTAAAATGGTCAAAAATTGGCCAAAAATTAGAAATGTTTGCATTTAAAAACCAAGAAGAAAACAGCAAACAAGACTGAAATCGGTTGAGTTTTAGCCAAGTTATGATCATAAAACGAATAAGGGTTTTAGTATTTTTCAGCCCAAAAATTTGACCAAATTTTTGAAAAAAATGTAAGGGGTTACATCGTTAAAATTGTCAAAAATTGGCCAAAAATTAGAAATCGAGTTTTAAATGCAGAAATTTTTGCATTTAAAAACCAAGAAGAAAACAGCAAACCAGACTGAAATCGGTTGAGTTTTAGCCAAGTTATGATCATAAAACGAATTTTAAACGCAGAAATGTTCGCATTTAAAAACCAAGAAGAAAACAGCAAACCAGACTTAAATCGGTTGAGTTTTAGCCAAGTTACGATCATAAAACCAATGGGGGTTTTAGTATTTTTCAGCCAAAAAATTTGACCCAATTTTTGAAAAAAATGTAAGGGGTTACATCGTTAAAAATGTCAAAAATTGGCCAAAAATTAGAAATCGAGTTTTAAACGCAGAAATGTTCGCATTTAAAAACCAAGAAGAAATCAGCAAACCAGACTGATATCGGTTGAGTTTTAGCCAAGTTACAATCATAAAACGAATGAGGGTTTTAGTATTTTTCAGCCCAAAAATTTGACCCAATTTTTGAAAAAAATGTAAGGGGTTACATCGTTAAAATGGTCAAAAATTGGCCAAAAATTAGAAATCGAGTTTTAAATGCAGAAATGTTTGCATTTAAAAACCAAGAAGAAAACAGCAAACAAGACTGAAATCGGTTGAGTTTTAGCCAAGTTATGATCATAAAACGAATGAGGGTTTTAGTATTTTTCAGCCCAAAAATTTGACCAAATTTTTGAAAAAAATGTAAGGGGTTACATCGTTAAAATTGTCAAAAATTGGCCAAAAATTAGAAATCGAGTTTTAAACGCAGAAATGTTCGCATTTAAAAACCAAGAAGAAAACAGCAAACCAGACTGAAATCGGTTGAGTTTTAGCCAAATTATGATCATAAAACGAATGAGGGTTTTAGTATTTTTCAGCCCAAAAATTTTACCCAATTTTTGAAAAAAATGTAAGGGGTTACATCGTTAAAAATGTCAAAAATTGGCCAAAAATTAGAAATCGAGTTTTAAACGCAGAAATGTTCGCATTTAAAAACCAAGAAGAAATCAGCAAACCAGACTGAAATCGGTTGAGTTTTAGCCAAGTTACAATCATAAAACCAATGAGGGTTTTAGTATTTTTCAGCCAAAAAATTTGACCCAATTTTTGAAAAAAATGTAAGGGGTTACATCGTTAAAATTGTCAAAAATTTGCCAAAAATTAGAAGTCGAGTTTTAAATGCAGAAATGTTTGCATTTAAAAACCAAGAAGAAAACAGCAAACCAGACTGAAATCGGTTGAGTTTTAGCCAAGTTATGATCATAAAACGAATGAGGGTTTTAGTATTTTTCAGCCCAAAAATTTTACCCAATTTTTGAAAAAAATGTAAGGGGTTACATCGTTAAAATTGTCAAAAATTGGCCAAAAATTAGAAATCGAGTTTTAAATGCAGAAATGTTTGCATTTAAAAACCAAGAAGAAAACAGCAAACCAGACTGAAATCGGTTGAGTTTTAGCCAAGTTATGATCATAAAACGAATGAGGGTTTTAGTATTTTTCAGCCCAAAAATTTGACCCAATTTTTGAAAAAAATGTAAGGGGTTACATCGTTAAAATTGTCAAAAATTGGTCAAAAATTAGAAATCGAGTTTTAAATGCAGAAATGTTTGCATTTAAAAACCAAGAAGAAAACAGCAAACCAGACTGAAATCGGTTGAGTTTTAGCCAAGTTATGATCATAAAACGAATGAGGGTTTTAGTATTTTTCAGCCCAAAAATTTGACCCAATTTTTGAAAAAAATGTAAGGGGTTACATCGTTAAAATTGTCAAAAATTGGTCAAAAATTAGAAATCGAGTTTTAAATGCAGAAATGTTTGCATTTAAAAACCAAGAAGAAAACAGCAAACCAGACTAAAATCTGTTGAGTTTTAGCCAAGTTATGATCATAAAACGAATGAGGGTTTTAAATGCAGAAATGTTTGCATTTAAAAACCAAGAAGAAAACAGCAAACAAGACTGAAATCGGTTGAGTTTTAGCCAAGTTATGATCATAAAACGAATGAGGGTTTTAGTATTTTTCAGCCCAAAAATTTGACCCAATTTTTGAAAAAAATGTAAAGGGTTACATCGTTAAAATTGTCAAAAATTGGTCAAAAATTAGAAATCGAGTTTTAAATGCAGAAATGTTTGCATTTAAAAACCAAGAAGAAAACAGCAAACCAGACTGAAATCGGTTGAGTTTTAGCCCAGCTATGATCATAAAACGAATGAGGGTTTTAAATGCAGAAATGTTTACATTTAAAAACCAAAAAGAAAACAGCAAACCAGACTGAAATCGGTTGAGTTTTAGCCAAGTTATGATCATAAAACGAATGAGGGTTTTAGTATTTTTCAGCCCAAAAATTTGACCCAATTTTTGAAAAAAATGTAAGGGGTTACATCGTTAAAATTGTCAAAAATTGGCCAAAAATAAGAAATCGAGTTTTAAATGCAGAAATGTTTGCATTTAAAAACCAAGAAGAAAACAGCAAACCAGACTGAAATCGGTTGAGTTTTAGCCAAGTTATGATCATAAAACGAATGAGGGTTTTAGTATTTTTCAACCCAAAAATTTTACCCAATTTTTGAAAAAAATGTGTAAGGGGTTACATCGTTAAAATGGTCAAAAATTGGCCAAAAATTAGAAATCGAGTTTTAAATGCAGAAATGTTTGCATTTAAAAACCAAGAAGAAAACAGCAAACAAGACTGAAATCGGTTGAGTTTTAGCCAAGTTATGATCATAAAACGTATGAGGGTTTTAGTATTTTTCAGCCCAAAAATTTGACCAAATTTTTTAAAAAAAATGTAAGGGGTTACATCGTTAAAATTGTCAAAAATTGGCCAAAAATTAGAAATCGAGTTTTAAATGCAGAAATGTTTGCATTTAAAAACCAAGAAGAAAACAGCAAACAAGACTGAAATCGGTTGAGTTTTAGCCAAGTTATGATCATAAAACGTATGAGGGTTTTAGTATTTTTCAGCCCAAAAATTTGACCAAATTTTTGAAAAAAATGTAAGGGGTTACATCGTTAAAATGGTCAAAAATTGGCCAAAAATGAGAAATCGAGTTTTAAATGCAGAAATGTTTGCATTTAAAAACCAAGAAGAAAACAGCAAACCAGACTGAAATCGGTTGAGTTTTAGCCAAGTTATGATCATAAAACGAATGAGGGTTTTAGTATTTTTCAGCCCAAAAATTTTACCCAATTTTTGAAAAAAATGTAAGGGGTTACATCGTTAAAATTGTCAAAAATTGGCCAAAAATTAGAAATCGAGTTTTAAATGCAGAAATGTTTGCATTTAAAAACCAAGAAGAAAACAGCAAACCAGACTGAAATCGGTTGAGTTTTAGCCAAGTTATGATCATAAAACGAATGAGGGTTTTAGTATTTTTCAGCCCAAAAATTTGACCAAATTTTTGAAAAAAATGTAAGGGGTTACATCGTTAAAATTGTCAAAAATTGGCCAAAAATTAGAAATCGAGTTTTAAACGCAGAAATGTTCGCATTTAAAAACCAAGAAGAAAACAGCAAACAAGACTGAAATCGGTTGAGTTTTAGCCAAGTTATGATCATAAAACGTATGAGGGTTTTAGTATTTTTCAGCCCAAAAATTTGACCAAATTTTTAAAAAAATGTAAGGGGTTACATCGTTAAAATTGTCAAAAATTGGCCAAAAATTAGAAATCGAGTTTTAAATGCAGAAATGTTTGCATTTAAAAACCAAGAAGAAAACAGCAAACAAGACTGAAATCGGTTGAGTTTTAGCCAAGTTATGATCATAAAACGTATGAGGGTTTTAGTATTTTTCAGCCCAAAAATTTGACCAAATTTTTGAAAAAAATGTAAGGGGTTACATCGTTAAAATGGTCAAAAATTGGCCAAAAATGAGAAATCGAGTTTTAAATGCAGAAATGTTTGCATTTAAAAACCAAGAAGAAAACAGCAAACCAGACTGAAATCGGTTGAGTTTTAGCCAAGTTATGATCATAAAACGAATGAGGGTTTTAGTATTTTTCAGCCCAAAAATTTTACCCAATTTTTGAAAAAAATGTAAGGGGTTACATCGTTAAAATTGTCAAAAATTGGCCAAAAATTAGAAATCGAGTTTTAAATGCAGAAATGTTTGCATTTAAAAACCAAGAAGAAAACAGCAAACCAGACTGAAATCGGTTGAGTTTTAGCCAAGTTACAATCATAAAACGAATGAGGGTTTTAGTATTTTTCAGCCCAAAAATTTGACCCAATTTTTGAAAAAAATGTAAGGGGTTACATCGTTAAAATTGTCAAAAATTTGCCAAAAATTAGAAGTCGAGTTTTAAATGCAGAAATGTTTGCATTTAAAAACCAAGAAGAAAACAGCAAACCAGACTGAAATCGGTTGAGTTTTAGCCAAGTTATGATCATAAAACGAATGAGGGTTTTAGTATTTTTCAGCCCAAAAATTTTACCCAATTTTTGAAAAAAATGTAAGGGGTTACATCGTTAAAATTGTCAAAAATTGGCCAAAAATTAGAAATCGAGTTTTAAATGCAGAAATGTTTGCATTTAAAAACCAAGAAGAAAACAGCAAACCAGACTGAAATCGGTTGAGTTTTAGCCAAGTTATGATCATAAAACGAATGAGGGTTTTAGTATTTTTCAGCCCAAAAATTTGACCCAATTTTTGAAAAAAATGTAAGGGGTTACATCGTTAAAATTGTCAAAAATTGGTCAAAAATTAGAAATCGAGTTTTAAATGCAGAAATGTTTGCATTTAAAAACCAAGAAGAAAACAGCAAACCAGACTGAAATCGGTTGAGTTTTAGCCAAGTTATGATCATAAAACGAATGAGGGTTTTAGTATTTTTCAGCCCAAAAATTTGACCCAATTTTTGAAAAAAATGTAAAGGGTTACATCGTTAAAATTGTCAAAAATTGGTCAAAAATTAGAAATCGAGTTTTAAATGCAGAAATGTTTGCATTTAAAAACCAAGAAGAAAACAGCAAACCAGACTAAAATCTGTTGAGTTTTAGCCAAGTTATGATCATAAAACGAATGAGGGTTTTAAATGCAGAAATGTTTGCATTTAAAAACCAAGAAGAAAACAGCAAACAAGACTGAAATCGGTTGAGTTTTAGCCAAGTTATGATCATAAAACGAATGAGGGTTTTAGTATTTTTCAGCCCAAAAATTTGACCCAATTTTTGAAAAAAATGTAAAGGGTTACATCGTTAAAATTGTCAAAAATTGGTCAAAAATTAGAAATCGAGTTTTAAATGCAGAAATGTTTGCATTTAAAAACCAAGAAGAAAACAGCAAACCAGACTGAAATCGGTTGAGTTTTAGCCCAGCTATGATCATAAAACGAATGAGGGTTTTAAATGCAGAAATGTTTACATTTAAAAACCAAAAAGAAAACAGCAAACCAGACTGAAATCGGTTGAGTTTTAGCCAAGTTATGATCATAAAACGAATGAGGGTTTTAGTATTTTTCAGCCCAAAAATTGGACCCAATTTTTGAAAAAAATGTAAGGGGTTACATCGTTAAAATTGTCAAAAATTGGCCAAAAATTAGAAATCGAGTTTTAAATGCAGAAATGTTTGCATTTAAAAACCAAGAAGAAAACAGCAAACCAGACTGAAATCGGTTGAGTTTTAGCCAAGTTATGATCATAAAACGAATGAGGGTTTTAGTATTTTTCAACCCAAAAATTTTACCCAATTTTTGAAAAAAATGTAAGGGGTTACATCGTTAAAATGGTCAAAAATTGGCCAAAAATTAGAAATCGAGTTTTAAATGCAGAAATGTTTGCATTTAAAAACCAAGAAGAAAACAGCAAACAAGACTGAAATCGGTTGAGTTTTAGCCAAGTTATGATCATAAAACGTATGAGGGTTTTAGTATTTTTCAGCCCAAAAATTTGACCAAATTTTTTAAAAAAATGTAAGGGTTACATCGTTAAAATTGTCAAAAATTGGCCAAAAATTAGAAATCGAGTTTTAAATGCAGAAATGTTTGCATTTAAAAACCAAGAAGAAAACAGCAAACAAGACTGAAATCGGTTGAGTTTTAGCCAAGTTATGATCATAAAACGTATGAGGGTTTTAGTATTTTTCAGCCCAAAAATTTGACCAAATTTTTGAAAAAAATGTAAGGGGTTACATCGTTAAAATGGTCAAAAATTGGCCAAAAATGAGAAATCGAGTTTTAAATGCAGAAATGTTTGCATTTAAAAACCAAGAAGAAAACAGCAAACCAGACTGAAATCGGTTGAGTTTTAGCCAAGTTATGATCATAAAACGAATGAGGGTTTTAGTATTTTTCAGCCCAAAAATTTGACCCAATTTTTGAAAAAAATGTAAGGGGTTACATCGTTAAAATGGTCAAAAATTGGCCAAAAATTAGAAATCGAGTTTTAAATGCAGAAATGTTTGCATTTAAAAACCAAGAAGAAAACAGCAAACCAGACTGAAATCGGTTGAGTTTTAGCCAAGTTATGATCATAAAACGAATAAGGGTTTTAGTATTTTTCAGCCCAAAAATTTGACCCAATTTTTGAAAAAAATGTAAGGGGTTACATCGTTAAAATTGTCAAAAATTGGCCAAAAATTAGAAATCGAGTTTTAAATGCAGAAATGTTTGCATTTAAAAACCAAGAAGAAAACAGCAAACCAGACTGAAATCGGTTGAGTTTTAGCCAAGTTATGATCATAAAACGAATGAGGGTTTTAGTATTTTTCAGCCCAAAAATTTGACCCAATTTTTGAAAAAAATGTAAGGGGTTACATCGTTAAAATTGTCAAAAATTGGTCAAAAATTAGAAATCGAGTTTTAAATGCAGAAATGTTTGCATTTAAAAACCAAAAAGAAAACAGCAAACCAGACTGAAATCGGTTGAGTTTTAGCCAAGTTATGATCATAAAACGAATGAGGGTTTTAGTATTTTTCAGCCCAAAAATTTGACCAAATTTTTGAAAAAAATGTAAGGGGTTACATCGTTAAAATTGTCAAAAATTGGCCAAAAATTAGAAATCGAGTTTTAAATGCAGAAATGTTTGCATTTAAAAACCAAGAAGAAAACAGCAAACCAGACTGAAATCGGTTGAGTTTTAGCCAAGTTATGATCATAAAACGAATGAGGGTTTTAGTATTTTTCAGCCCAAAAATTGGCCAAAAATTTTAGAAATCGAGTTTTAAATGCAGAAATGTTTACATTTAAAAACCAAAAAGAAAACAGCAAACCAGACTGAAATCGGTTGAGTTTTAGCCAAGTTATGATCATAAAACGAATGAGGGTTTTAGTATTTTTCAGCCCAAAAATTTGACCCAATTTTTGAAAAAAATGTAAGGGGTTACATCGTTAAAATTGTCAAAAATTGGCCAAAAATTAGAAATCGAGTTTTAAATGCAGAAATGTTTGCATTTAAAAACCAAGAAGAAAACAGCAAACCAGACTGAAATCGGTTGAGTTTTAGCCAAGTTATGATCATAAAACGAATGAGGGTTTTAGTATTTTTCAACCCAAAAATTTGACCCAATTTTTGAAAAAAATGTAAGGGGTTACATCGTTAAAATTGTCAAAAATTGGCCAAAAATTAGAAATCGAGTTTTAAATGCAGAAATGTTTGCATTTAAAAACCAAGAAGAAAACAGCAAACCAGACTGAAATCGGTTGAGTTTTAGCCAAGTTATGATCATAAAACGAATGAGGGTTTTAGTATTTTTCAGCCCAAAAATTTGACCAAATTTTTGAAAAAAATGTAAGGGGTTACATCGTTAAAATTGTCAAAAATTGGCCAAAAATTAGAAATCGAGTTTTAAATGCAGAAATGTTTGCATTTAAAAACCAAGAAGAAAACAGCAAACCAGACTGAAATCGGTTGAGTTTTAGCCAAGTTATGATCATAAAACGAATGAGGGTTTTAGTATTTTTCAGCCCAAAAATTTGACCAAATTTTTGAAAAAAATGTAAGGGGTTACATCGTTAAAATTGTCAAAAATTGGCCAAAAATTAGAAATCGAGTTTTAAATGCAGAAATGTTTGCATTTAAAAACCAAGAAGAAAACAGCAAACCAGACTGAAATCGGTTGAGTTTTAGCCAAGTTATGATCATAAAACGAATGAGGGTTTTAGTATTTTTCAGCCCAAAAATTTGACCCAATTTTTTAAAAAAATGTAAGGGGTTACATCGTTAAAATTGTCAAAAATTGGCCAAAAATTAGAAATCGAGTTTTAAATGCAGAAATGTTTGCATTTAAAAACCAAGAAGAAAACAGCAAACCAGACTGAAATCGGTTGAGTTTTAGCCAAGTTATGATCATAAAACGAATGAGGGTTTTAGTATTTTTCAGCCCAAAAATTTGACCCAATTTTTGAAAAAAAGTAAAGGGGTTACATCGTTAAAATTGTCAAAAATTGGCCAAAAATTAGAAATCGAGTTTTAAATGCAGAAATGTTTGCATTTAAAAACCAAGAAGAAAACAGCAAACCAGACTGAAATCGGTTGAGTTTTAGCCAAGTTATGATCATAAAACGAATGAGGGTTTTAGTATTTTTCAGCCCAAAAATTTGACCCAATTTTTGAAAAAAATGTAAGGGGTTACATCGTTAAAATTGTCAAAAATTGGCCAAAAATTAGAAATCGAGTTTTAAATGCAGAAATGTTTGCATTTAAAAACCAAGAAGAAAACAGCAAACCAGACTGAAATCGGTTGAGTTTTAGCCAAGTTATGATCATAAAACGAATGAGGGTTTTAGTATTTTTCAGCCCAAAAATTTGACCCAATTTTGAAAAAATGTAAGGGTTACATCGTTAAAATTGTCAAAAATTGGCCAAAAATTAGAAATCGAGTTTTAAATGCAGAAATGTTTGCATTTAAAAACCAAGAAGAAAACAGCAAACCAGACTGAAATCGGTTGAGTTTTAGCCAAGTTATGATCATAAAACGAATGAGGGTTTTAGTATTTTTCAGCCCAAAAATTTGACCCAATTTTTGAAAAAAATGTAAGGGGTTACATCGTTAAAATTGTCAAAAATTGGCCAAAAATTAGAAATCGAGTTTTAAATGCAGAAATGTTTGCATTTAAAAACCAAGAAGAAAACAGCAAACCAGACTGAAATCGGTTGAGTTTTAGCCAAGTTATGATCATAAAACGAATGAGGGTTTTAGTATTTTTCAGCCCAAAAATTGACCCAATTTTTGAAAAAAATGTAAGGGGTTACATCGTAAAAATTGTCAAAAATTGGCCAAAAATTAGAAATCGAGTTTTAAATGCAGAAATGTTTGCATTTAAAAACCAAGAAGAAAACAGCAAACCAGACTGAAATCGGTTGAGTTTTAGCCAAGTTATGATCATAAAACGAATGAGGGTTTTAGTATTTTTCAGCCCAAAAATTTGACCCAATTTTTGAAAAAAATGTAAGGGGTTACATCGTTAAAATTGTCAAAAATTGGCCAAAAATTAGAAATCGAGTTTTAAATGCAGAAATGTTTGCATTTAAAAACCAAGAAGAAAACAGCAAACCAGACTGAAATCGGTTGAGTTTTAGCCAAGTTATGATCATAAAACGAATGAGGGTTTTAGTATTTTTCAGCCCAAAAATTTGACCCAATTTTGAAAAAAATGTAAGGGGTTACATCGTTAAAATTGTCAAAAAATTTTGCATTTAAAAACCAAGAAGAAAACAGCAAACCAGACTGAAATCGGTTGAGTTTTAGCCAAGTTATGATCATAAAACGAATGAGGGTTTTAGTATTTTTCAGCCCAAAAATTTGACCCAATTTTTGAAAAAAATGTAAGGGGTTACATCGTTAAAATTGTCAAAAATTGGCCAAAAATTAGAAATCGAGTTTTAAATGCAGAAATGTTTGCATTTAAAAACCAAGAAGAAAACAGCAAACCAGACTGAAATCGGTTGAGTTTTAGCCAAGTTATGATCATAAAACGAATGAGGGTTTTAGTATTTTTCAGCCCAAAAATTTGACCCAATTTTTGAAAAAAATGTAAGGGGTTACATCGTTAAAATTGTCAAAAATTGGCCAAAAATTAGAAATCGAGTTTTAAATGCAGAAATGTTTGCATTTAAAAACCAAGAAGAAAACAGCAAACCAGACTGAAATCGGTTGAGTTTTAGCCAAGTTATGATCATAAAACGAATGAGGGTTTTAGTATTTTTCAGCCCAAAAATTTGACCCAATTTTTGAAAAAAATGTAAGGGGTTACATCGTTAAAATTGTCAAAAATTGGCCAAAAATTAGAAATCGAGTTTTAAATGCAGAAATGTTTGCATTTAAAAACCAAGAAGAAAACAGCAAACCAGACTGAAATCGGTTGAGTTTTAGCCAAGTTATGATCATAAAACGAATGAGGGTTTTAGTATTTTTCAGCCCAAAAATTTGACCAAATTTTTGAAAAAAATGTAAGGGGTTACATCGTTAAAATTGTAAAAAAATTGGCCAAAAATTAGAAATCGAGTTTTAAATGCAGAAATGTTTGCATTTAAAAACCAAGAAGAAAACAGCAAACCAGACTGAAATCGGTTGAGTTTTAGCCAAGTTATGATCATAAAACGAATGAGGGTTTTAGTATTTTTCAGCCCAAAAATTTGACCCAATTTTTGAAAAAAATGTAAGGGGTTACATCGTTAAAATTGTCAAAAATTGGCCAAAAATTAGAAATCGAGTTTTAAATGCAGAAATGTTTGCATTTAAAAACCAAGAAGAAAACAGCAAACCAGACTGAAATCGGTTGAGTTTTAGCCAAGTTATGATCATAAAACGAATGAGGGTTTTAGTATTTTTCAGCCCAAAAATTTGACCCAATTTTTGAAAAAAATGTAAGGGGTTACATCGTTAAAATTGTCAAAAATTGGCCAAAAATTAGAAATCGAGTTTTAAATGCAGAAATGTTTGCATTTAAAAACCAAGAAGAAAACAGCAAACCAGACTGAAATCGGTTGAGTTTTAGCCAAGTTATGATCATAAAACGAATGAGGGTTTTAGTATTTTTCAGCCCAAAAATTTGACCCAATTTTTGAAAAAAATGTAAGGGGTTACATCGTTAAAATTGTCAAAAATTGGCCAAAAATTAGAAATCGAGTTTTAAATGCAGAAATGTTTGCATTTAAAAACCAAGAAGAAAACAGCAAACCAGACTGAAATCGGTTGAGTTTTAGCCAAGTTATGATCATAAAACGAATGAGGGTTTTAGTATTTTTCAGCCCAAAAATTTGACCCAATTTTGAAAAAAATGTAAGGGTTACATCGCAAAAATTGTCAAAAATTGGCCAAAAATTAGAAATCGAGTTTTAAATGCAGAAATGTTTGCATTTAAAAACCAAGAAGAAAACAGCAAACCAGACTGAAATCGGTTGAGTTTTAGCCAAGTTATGATCATAAAACGAATGAGGGTTTTAGTATTTTTCAGCCCAAAAATTTGACCCAATTTTTGAAAAAAATGTAAGGGTTACATCGTTAAAATTGTCAAAAATTGGCCAAAAATTAGAAATCGAGTTTTAAATGCAGAAATGTTTGCATTTAAAAACCAAGAAGAAAACAGCAAACCAGACTGAAATCGGTTGAGTTTTAGCCAAGTTATGATCATAAAACGAATGAGGGTTTTAGTATTTTTCAGCCCAAAAATTTGACCCAATTTTTGAAAAAAATGTAAGGGGTTACATCGTTAAAATTGTCAAAAATTGGCCAAAAATTAGAAATCGAGTTTTAAATGCAGAAATGTTTGCATTTAAAAACCAAGAAGAAAACAGCAAACCAGACTGAAATCGGTTGAGTTTTAGCCAAGTTATGATCATAAAACGAATGAGGGTTTTAGTATTTTTCAGCCCAAAAATTTGACCCAATTTTTGAAAAAAATGTAAGGGGTTACATCGCTAAAATTGTCAAAAATTGGCCAAAAATTAGAAATCGAGTTTTAAATGCAGAAATGTTTGCATTTAAAAACCAAGAAGAAAACAGCAAACCAGACTGAAATCGGTTGAGTTTTAGCCAAGTTATGATCATAAAACCAATGAGGGTTTTAGTATTTTTCAGCCCAAAAATTTGACCCAATTTTTGAAAAAAATGTAAGGGGATCGTTAATCTTAAAATTGTCAAAAATTGGCCAAAAATTAGAAATCGAGTTTTAAATGCAGAAATGTTTGCATTTAAAAAAAAAAAACACAAACCAGACTGAAATCGGTTGAGTTTTAGCCAAGTTATGATCATAAAACGAATTTTTTTATTATTTTTTTTACCCAAAATTTACCCAATTTTGAAAAAAATGTAAGGGTTACATCGTTAAAATTGCCAAAATTTGCATTTAAAAACCAAGAAGAAAACAGCAAACCAGACTGAAATCGGTTGAGTTTTAGCCAAGTTATGATCATAAAACGAATGAGGGTTTTAGTATTTTTCAGCCCAAAAATTTGACCAAATTTTTGAAAAAAATGTAAGGGGTTACATCGTTAAAATTTAAAAAAATTGGCCAAAAATTAGAAATCGAGTTTTAAATGCAGAAATGTTTGCATTTAAAAACCAAGAAGAAAACAGCAAACCAGACTGAAATCGGTTGAGTTTTAGCCAAGTTATGATCATAAAACGAATGAGGGTTTTAGTATTTTTCAGCCCAAAAATTTGACCCAATTTTTGAAAAAAATGTAAGGGGTTACATCGTTAAAATTGTCAAAAATTGGCCAAAAATTAGAAATCGAGTTTTAAATGCAGAAATGTTTGCATTTAAAAACCAAGAAGAAAACAGCAAACCAGACTGAAATCGGTTGAGTTTTAGCCAAGTTATGATCATAAAACGAATGGGGGTTTTAGTATTTTTCAGCCCAAAAATTTGACCCAATTTTTGAAAAAAATGTAAGGGGTTACATCGTTAAAATTGTCAAAAATTGGCCAAAAATTAGAAATCGAGTTTTAAATGCAGAAATGTTTGCATTTAAAAACCAAGAAGAAAACAGCAAACCAGACTGAAATCGGTTGAGTTTTAGCCAAGTTATGATCATAAAACGAATGAGGGTTTTAGTATTTTTCAGCCCAAAAATTTGACCCAATTTTTGAAAAAAATGTAAGGGGTTACATCGTTAAAATTGTCAAAAATTGGCCAAAAATTAGAAATCGAGTTTTAAATGCAGAAATGTTTGCATTTAAAAACCAAGAAGAAAACAGCAAACCAGACTGAAATCGGTTGAGTTTTAGCCAAGTTATGATCATAAAACGAATGAGGGTTTTAGTATTTTTCAGCCCAAAAATTTGACCCAATTTTTGAAAAAAATGTAAGGGTTACATCGCAAAAATTGTCAAAAATTGGCCAAAAATTAGAAATCGAGTTTTAAATGCAGAAATGTTTGCATTTAAAAACCAAGAAGAAAACAGCAAACCAGACTGAAATCGGTTGAGTTTTAGCCAAGTTATGATCATAAAACGAATGAGGGTTTTAGTATTTTTCAGCCCAAAAATTTGACCCAATTTTTGAAAAAAATGTAAGGGGTTACATCGTTAAAATTGTCAAAAATTGGCCAAAAATTAGAAATCGAGTTTTAAATGCAGAAATGTTTGCATTTAAAAACCAAGAAGAAAACAGCAAACCAGACTGAAATCGGTTGAGTTTTAGCCAAGTTATGATCATAAAACGAATGAGGGTTTTAGTATTTTTCAGCCCAAAAATTTGACCCAATTTTTGAAAAAAATGTAAGGGGTTACATCGTTAAAATTGTCAAAAATTGGCCAAAAATTAGAAATCGAGTTTTAAATGCAGAAATGTTTGCATTTAAAAACCAAGAAGAAAACAGCAAACCAGACTGAAATCGGTTGAGTTTTAGCCAAGTTATGATCATAAAACGAATGAGGGTTTTAGTATTTTTCAGCCCAAAAATTTGACCCAATTTTTGAAAAAAATGTAAGGGTTACATCGCAAAAATTGTCAAAAATTGGCCAAAAATTAGAAATCGAGTTTTAAATGCAGAAATGTTTGCATTTAAAAACCAAGAAGAAAACAGCAAACCAGACTGAAATCGGTTGAGTTTTAGCCAAGTTATGATCATAAAACGAATGAGGGTTTTAGTATTTTTCAGCCCAAAAATTTTACCCAATTTTTGAAAAAAATGTAAGGGGTTACATCGTTAAAATTGTCAAAAATTGGCCAAAAATTATAAATCGAGTTTTAAATGCAGAAATGTTTGCATTTAAAAACCAAGAAGAAAACAGCAAACCAGACTGAAATCGGTTGAGTTTTAGCCAAGTTATGATCATAAAACGAATGAGGGTTTTAGTATTTTTCAGCCCAAAAATTTGACCCAATTTTTGAAAAAAATGTAAGGGTTACATCGCAAAAATTGTCAAAAATTGGCCAAAAATTAGAAATCGAGTTTTAAATGCAGAAATGTTTGCATTTAAAAACCAAGAAGAAAACAGCAAACCAGACTGAAATCGGTTGAGTTTTAGCCAAGTTATGATCATAAAACGAATGAGGGTTTTAGTATTTTTCAGCCCAAAAATTTGACCCAATTTTTGAAAAAAATGTAAGGGGTTACATCGTTAAAATTGTCAAAAATTGGCCAAAAATTAGAAATCGAGTTTTAAATGCAAAAATGTTTGCATTTAAAAACCAAGAAGAAAACAGCAAACCAGACTGAAATCGGTTGAGTTTTAGCCAAGTTATGATCATAAAACGAATGAGGGTTTTAGTATTTTTCAGCCCAAAAATTTGACCCAATTTTTGAAAAAAATGTAAGGGGTTACATCGTTAAAATTGACAAAAATTGGCCAAAAATTAGAAATCGAGTTTTAAATGCAGAAATGTTTACATTTAAAAACCAAGAAGAAAACAGCAAACCAGACTGAAATCGGTTGAGTTTTAGCCAAGTTATGATCATAAAACGAATGAGGGTTTTAGTATTTTTCAGCCCAAAAATTTGACCCAATTTTTGAAAAAAATGTAAGGGGTTACATCGTTAAAATTGTCAAAAATTGGCAAAAAATTAGAAATCGAGTTTTAAATGCAGAAATGTTTGCATTTAAAAACCAAGAAGAAAACAGCAAACCAGACTGAAATCGGTTGAGTTTTAGCCAAGTTATGATCATAAAACGAATGAGGGTTTTAGTATTTTTCAGCCCAAAAATTTTACCCAATTTTTGAAAAAAATGTAAGGGGTTACATCGTTAAAATTGTCAAAAATTGGCCAAAAATTAGAAATCGAGTTTTAAATGCAGAAATGTTTGCATTTAAAAACCAAGAAGAAAACAGCAAACCAGACTGAAATCGGTTGAGTTTTAGCCAAATTATGATCATAAAACGAATGAGGGTTTTAGTATTTTTCAGCCCAAAAATTTGACCAAATTTTTGAAAAAAATGTAAGGGGTTACATCGTTAAAATTGTCAAAAATTGGCCAAAAATTAGAAATCGAGTTTTAAATGCAGAAATGTTTGCATTTAAAAACCAAGAAGAAAACAGCAAACCAGACTGAAATCGGTTGAGTTTTAGCCAAGTTATGATCATAAAACGAATGAGGGTTTTAGTATTTTTCAGCCCAAAAATTTGACCCAATTTTTGAAAAAAATGTAAGGGGTTACATCGTTAAAATTTAAAAAAATTGGCCAAAAATTAGAAATCGAGTTTTAAATGCAGAAATGTTTGCATTTAAAAACCAAGAAGAAAACAGCAAACCAGACTGAAATCGGTTGAGTCGAATGAGGGTTTTAAATGCAGAAATGTTTGCATTTAAAAACCAAGAAGAAAACAGCAAACCAGACTGAAATCGGTTGAGTTTTAGCCAAGTTATGATCATAAAACGAATGAGGGTTTTAGTATTTTTCAGCCCAAAATTTGACCCAATTTTTGAAAAAAATGTAAGGGGTTACATCGTTAAAATTGTCAAAAATTGGCCAAAAATTAGAAATCGAGTTTTAAATGCAGAAATGTTTACATTTAAAAACCAAGAAGAAAACAGCAAACCAGACTGAAATCGGTTGAGTCGAATGAGGGTTTTAAATGCAGAAATGTTTGCATTTAAAAACCAAGAAGAAAACAGCAAACCAGACTGAAATCGGTTGAGTTTTAGCCAAGTTATGATCATAAAACGAATGAGGGTTTTAGTATTTTTCAGCCCAAAAATTTGACCCAATTTTTGAAAAAAATGTAAGGGGTTACATCGTTAAAATTGTCAAAAATTGGCCAAAAATTAGAAATCGAGTTTTAAATGCAGAAATGTTTGCATTTAAAAACCAAGAAGAAAACAACAAACCAGACTGAAATCGGTTGAGTTTTAGCCAAGTTATGATCATAAAACGAATGAGGGTTTTAGTATTTTTCAGCCCAAAAATTTGACCCAATTTTTGAAAAAAATGTAAGGGGTTACATCGTTAAAATTGTCAAAAATTGGCCAAAAATTAGAAATCGAGTTTTAAATGCAGAAATGTTTGCATTTAAAAACCAAGAAGAAAACAGCAAACCAGACTGAAATCGGTTGAGTCGAATGAGGGTTTTAAATGCAGAAATGTTTGCATTTAAAAACCAAGAAGAAAACAGCAAACCAGACTGAAATCGGTTGAGTTTTAGCCAAGTTATGATCATAAAACGAATGAGGGTTTTAGTATTTTTCAGCCCAAAAATTTGACCCAATTTTTGAAAAAAATGTAAGGGGTTACATCGTTAAAATTGTCAAAAATTGGCCAAAAATTAGAAATCGAGTTTTAAATGCAGAAATGTTTGCATTTAAAAACCAAGAAGAAAACAGCAAACCAGACTGAAATCGGTTGAGTTTTAGCCAAGTTATGATCATAAAACGAATGAGGGTTTTAGTATTTTTCAGCCCAAAAATTTGACCCAATTTTTGAAAAAAATGTAAGGGGTTACATCGTTAAAATTTAAAAAAATTGGCCAAAAATTAGAAATCGAGTTTTAAATGCAGAAATGTTTGCATTTAAAAACCAAGAAGAAAACAGCAAACCAGACTGAAATCGGTTGAGTTTTAGCCAAGTTATGATCATAAAACGAATGAGGGTTTTAGTATTTTTCAGCCCAAAAATTTGACCCAATTTTTGAAAAAAATGTAAGGGGTTACATCGTTAAAATTGTCAAAAATTTGCCAAAAATTAGAAATCGAGTTTTAAATGCAGAAATGTTTGCATTTAAAAACCAAGAAGAAAACAGCAAACCAGACTGAAATCGGTTGAGTTTTAGCCAAGTTATGATCATAAAACGAATGAGGGTTTTAGTATTTTTCAGCCCAAAAATTTGACCCAATTTTTGAAAAAAAATGTAAGGGGTTACATCGTTAAAATTGTCAAAAATTGGCCAAAAATTAGAAATCGAGTTTTAAATGCAGAAATGTTTGCATTTAAAAACCAAGAAGAAAACAGCAAACCAGACTGAAATCGGTTGAGTTTTAGCCAAGTTATGATCATAAAACGAATGAGGGTTTTAGTATTTTTCAGCCCAAAAATTTGACCCAATTTTTGAAAAAAATGTAAGGGGTTACATCGTTAAAATTGTCAAAAATTGGCCAAAAATTAGAAATCGAGTTTTAAATGCAGAAATGTTTGCATTTAAAAACCAAGAAGAAAACAGCAAACCAGACTGAAATCGGTTGAGTTTTAGCCAAGTTATGATCATAAAACGAATGAGGGTTTTATTATTTTTCAGCCCAAAAATTTGACCCAATTTTTGAAAAAAATGTAAGGGGTTACATCGTTAAAATTGTCAAAAATTGGCCAAAAATTAGAAATCGAGTTTTAAATGCAGAAATGTTTGCATTTAAAAACCAAGAAGAAAACAGCAAACCAGACTGAAATCGGTTGAGTTTTAGCCAAGTTATGATCATAAAACGAATGAGGGTTTTAGTATTTTTCAGCCCAAAAATTTGACCCAATTTTTGAAAAAAATGTAAGGGGTTACATCGTTAAAATTTAAAAAAATTGGCCAAAAATTAGAAATCGAGTTTTAAATGCAGAAATGTTTGCATTTAAAAACCAAGAAGAAAACAGCAAACCAGACTGAAATCGGTTGAGTTTTAGCCAAGTTATGATCATAAAACGAATGAGGGTTTTAGTATTTTTCAGCCCAAAAATTTGACCCAATTTTTGAAAAAAATGTAAGGGGTTACATCGTTAAAATTGTCAAAAATTTGCCAAAAATTAGAAATCGAGTTTTAAATGCAGAAATGTTTGCATTTAAAAACCAAGAAGAAAACAGCAAACCAGACTGAAATCGGTTGAGTTTTAGCCAAGTTATGATCATAAAACGAATGAGGGTTTTAGTATTTTTCAGCCCAAAAATTTGACCCAATTTTTGAAAAAAAATGTAAGGGGTTACATCGTTAAAATTGTCAAAAATTGGCCAAAAATTAGAAATCGAGTTTTAAATGCAGAAATGTTTGCATTTAAAAACCAAGAAGAAAACAGCAAACCAGACTGAAATCGGTTGAGTTTTAGCCAAGTTATGATCATAAAACGAATGAGGGTTTTAGTATTTTTCAGCCCAAAAATTTGACCCAATTTTTGAAAAAAATGTAAGGGTTACATCGCAAAAATTGTCAAAAATTGGCCAAAAATTAGAAATCGAGTTTTAAATGCAGAAATGTTTGCATTTAAAAACCAAGAAGAAAACAGCAAACCAGACTGAAATCGGTTGAGTTTTAGCCAAGTTATGATCATAAAACGAATGAGGGTTTTAGTATTTTTCAGCCCAAAAATTTGACCCAATTTTTGAAAAAAATGTAAGGGGTTACATCGTTAAAATTGTCAAAAATTTGCCAAAAATTAGAAATCGAGTTTTAAATGCAAAAATGTTTGCATTTAAAAACCAAGAAGAAAACAGCAAACCAGACTGAAATCGGTTGAGTTTTAGCCAAGTTATGATCATAAAACGAATGAGGGTTTTAGTATTTTTCAGCCCAAAAATTTGACCCAATTTTTGAAAAAAATGTAAGGGGTTACATCGTTAAAATATACAAAAATTGGCCAAAAATTAGAAATCGAGTTTTAAATGCAGAAATGTTTACATTTAAAAACCAAGAAGAAAACAGCAAACCAGACTGAAATCGGTTGAGTTTTAGCCAAGTTATGATCATAAAACGAATGAGGGTTTTAGTATTTTTCAGCCCAAAAATTTGACCCAATTTTTGAAAAAAATGTAAGGGGTTACATCGTTAAAATTGTCAAAAATTGGCAAAAATTAGAAATCGAGTTTTAAATGCAGAAATGTTTGCATTTAAAAACCAAGAAGAAAACAGCAAACCAGACTGAAATCGGTTGAGTTTTAGCCAAGTTATGATCATAAAACGAATGAGGGTTTTAGTATTTTTCAGCCCAAAAATTTGACCAAATTTTTGAAAAAAATGTAAGGGGTTACATCGTTAAAATTGTCAAAAATTTGCCAAAAATTAGAAATCGAGTTTTAAATGCAGAAATGTTTGCATTTAAAAACCAAGAAGAAAACAGCAAACCAGACTGAAATCGGTTGAGTTTTAGCCAAGTTATGATCATAAAACGAATGAGGGTTTTAGTATTTTTCAGCCCAAAAATTTGACCCAATTTTTGAAAAAAATGTAAGGGGTTACATCGTTAAAATTGTCAAAAATTGGCCAAAAATTAGAAATCGAGTTTTAAATGCAGAAATGTTTGCATTTAAAAACCAAGAAGAAAACAGCAAACCAGACTGAAATCGGTTGAGTTTTAGCCAAGTTATGATCATAAAACGAATGAGGGTTTTAGTATTTTTCAGCCCAAAAATTTGACCCAATTTTTGAAAAAAATGTAAGGGGTTACATCGTTAAAATTGTCAAAAATTGGCCAAAAATTAGAAATCGAGTTTTAAATGCAGAAATGTTTGCATTTAAAAACCAAGAAGAAAACAGCAAACCAGACTGAAATCGGTTGAGTTTTAGCCAAGTTATGATCATAAAACGAATGAGGGTTTTAGTATTTTTCAGCCCAAAAATTTGACCAAATTTTTGAAAAAAATGTAAGGGGTTACATCGTTAAAATTGTCAAAAATTTGCCAAAAATTAGAAATCGAGTTTTAAATGCAGAAATGTTTGCATTTAAAAACCAAGAAGAAAACAGCAAACCAGACTGAAATCGGTTGAGTTTTAGCCAAGTTATGATCATAAAACGAATGAGGGTTTTAGTATTTTTCAGCCCAAAAATTTGACCCAATTTTTGAAAAAAAATGTAAGGGGTTACATCGTTAAAATTGTCAAAAATTGGCCAAAAATTAGAAATCGAGTTTTAAATGCAGAAATGTTTGCATTTAAAAACCAAGAAGAAAACAGCAAACCAGACTGAAATCGGTTGAGTTTTAGCCAAGTTATGATCATAAAACGAATGAGGGTTTTAGTATTTTTCAGCCCAAAAATTTGACCCAATTTTTGAAAAAAATGTAAGGGGTTACATCGTTAAAATTGTCAAAAATTGGCCAAAAATTAGAAATCGAGTTTTAAATGCAGAAATGTTTGCATTTAAAAACCAAGAAGAAAACAGCAAACCAGACTGAAATCGGTTGAGTTTTAGCCAAGTTATGATCATAAAACGAATGAGGGTTTTATTATTTTTCAGCCCAAAAATTTGACCCAATTTTTGAAAAAAATGTAAGGGGTTACATCGTTAAAATTGTCAAAAATTGGCCAAAAATTAGAAATCGAGTTTTAAATGCAGAAATGTTTGCATTTAAAAACCAAGAAGAAAACAGCAAACCAGACTGAAATCGGTTGAGTTTTAGCCAAGTTATGATCATAAAACGAATGAGGGTTTTAGTATTTTTCAGCCCAAAAATTTGACCCAATTTTTGAAAAAAATGTAAGGGGTTACATCGTTAAAATTTAAAAAAATTGGCCAAAAATTAGAAATCGAGTTTTAAATGCAGAAATGTTTGCATTTAAAAACCAAGAAGAAAACAGCAAACCAGACTGAAATCGGTTGAGTTTTAGCCAAGTTATGATCATAAAACGAATGAGGGTTTTAGTATTTTTCAGCCCAAAAATTTGACCCAATTTTTGAAAAAAATGTAAGGGGTTACATCGTTAAAATTGTCAAAAATTTGCCAAAAATTAGAAATCGAGTTTTAAATGCAGAAATGTTTGCATTTAAAAACCAAGAAGAAAACAGCAAACCAGACTGAAATCGGTTGAGTTTTAGCCAAGTTATGATCATAAAACGAATGAGGGTTTTAGTATTTTTCAGCCCAAAAATTTGACCCAATTTTTGAAAAAAAATGTAAGGGGTTACATCGTTAAAATTGTCAAAAATTGGCCAAAAATTAGAAATCGAGTTTTAAATGCAGAAATGTTTGCATTTAAAAACCAAGAAGAAAACAGCAAACCAGACTGAAATCGGTTGAGTTTTAGCCAAGTTATGATCATAAAACGAATGAGGGTTTTAGTATTTTTCAGCCCAAAAATTTGACCCAATTTTTGAAAAAAATGTAAGGGTTACATCGCAAAAATTGTCAAAAATTGGCCAAAAATTAGAAATCGAGTTTTAAATGCAGAAATGTTTGCATTTAAAAACCAAGAAGAAAACAGCAAACCAGACTGAAATCGGTTGAGTTTTAGCCAAGTTATGATCATAAAACGAATGAGGGTTTTAGTATTTTTCAGCCCAAAAATTTGACCCAATTTTTGAAAAAAATGTAAGGGGTTACATCGTTAAAATTGTCAAAAATTTGCCAAAAATTAGAAATCGAGTTTTAAATGCAAAAATGTTTGCATTTAAAAACCAAGAAGAAAACAGCAAACCAGACTGAAATCGGTTGAGTTTTAGCCAAGTTATGATCATAAAACGAATGAGGGTTTTAGTATTTTTCAGCCCAAAAATTTGACCCAATTTTTGAAAAAAATGTAAGGGGTTACATCGTTAAAATATACAAAAATTGGCCAAAAATTAGAAATCGAGTTTTAAATGCAGAAATGTTTACATTTAAAAACCAAGAAGAAAACAGCAAACCAGACTGAAATCGGTTGAGTTTTAGCCAAGTTATGATCATAAAACGAATGAGGGTTTTAGTATTTTTCAGCCCAAAAATTTGACCCAATTTTTGAAAAAAATGTAAGGGGTTACATCGTTAAAATTGTCAAAAATTGGCAAAAAATTAGAAATCGAGTTTTAAATGCAGAAATGTTTGCATTTAAAAACCAAGAAGAAAACAGCAAACCAGACTGAAATCGGTTGAGTTTTAGCCAAGTTATGATCATAAAACGAATGAGGGTTTTAGTATTTTTCAGCCCAAAAATTTGACCAAATTTTTGAAAAAAATGTAAGGGGTTACATCGTTAAAATTGTCAAAAATTTGCCAAAAATTAGAAATCGAGTTTTAAATGCAGAAATGTTTGCATTTAAAAACCAAGAAGAAAACAGCAAACCAGACTGAAATCGGTTGAGTTTTAGCCAAGTTATGATCATAAAACGAATGAGGGTTTTAGTATTTTTCAGCCCAAAAATTTGACCCAATTTTTGAAAAAAAATGTAAGGGGTTACATCGTTAAAATTGTCAAAAATTGGCCAAAAATTAGAAATCGAGTTTTAAATGCAGAAATGTTTGCATTTAAAAACCAAGAAGAAAACAGCAAACCAGACTGAAATCGGTTGAGTTTTAGCCAAGTTATGATCATAAAACGAATGAGGGTTTTAGTATTTTTCAGCCCAAAAATTTGACCCAATTTTTGAAAAAAATGTAAGGGTTACATCGCAAAAATTGTCAAAAATTGGCCAAAAATTAGAAATCGAGTTTTAAATGCAGAAATGTTTGCATTTAAAAACCAAGAAGAAAACAGCAAACCAGACTGAAATCGGTTGAGTTTTAGCCAAGTTATGATCATAAAACGAATGAGGGTTTTAGTATTTTTCAGCCCAAAAATTTGACCCAATTTTTGAAAAAAATGTAAGGGGTTACATCGTTAAAATTGTCAAAAATTGGCCAAAAATTAGAAATCGAGTTTTAAATGCAAAAATGTTTGCATTTAAAAACCAAGAAGAAAACAGCAAACCAGACTGAAATCGGTTGAGTTTTAGCCAAGTTATGATCATAAAACGAATGAGGGTTTTAGTATTTTTCAGCCCAAAAATTTGACCCAATTTTTGAAAAAAATGTAAGGGGTTACATCGTTAAAATTGACAAAAATTGGCCAAAAATTAGAAATCGAGTTTTAAATGCAGAAATGTTTACATTTAAAAACCAAGAAGAAAACAGCAAACCAGACTGAAATCGGTTGAGTTTTAGCCAAGTTATGATCATAAAACGAATGAGGGTTTTAGTATTTTTCAGCCCAAAAATTTGACCCAATTTTTGAAAAAAATGTAAGGGGTTACATCGTTAAAATTGTCAAAAATTGGCAAAAAATTAGAAATCGAGTTTTAAATGCAGAAATGTTTGCATTTAAAAACCAAGAAGAAAACAGCAAACCAGACTGAAATCGGTTGAGTTTTAGCCAAGTTATGATCATAAAACCGTTGAAGGTGTTACCAATTTTCAGCCAAAAAATTTGACCCAATTTTATTTTATTTTATATATTTATTTCCGACCTAATAAATAATAATTTGATAATATTATCAACATTTTACATTAATTAGAATTGTCTTTTATTTGTTTGTTTTTAATAAAGTGTAGGAAAATTTATAAGTTATTATATTATTTAAAAATTAATAAGTCAATATACTTTTATTTTATATTATTATATTTTTCTATATGTAAAATAACATAAAAGGTCTTTTTATTTGATAAAAACACAATTTTTAATCAAATATAGTAAAATGCATTAAATTAACCGCCAAGTTTCAATTTGAATTTAAAAAGACGATGAGTGCCCGCCATTTAAATTAACTGCCAAGTTTAAATTCGAATGTAATATGAATATAAAAAGAATTAACTGCGAAATTTGAATTTAAATTTTAAATAATGACAGGTAACCGCCAAATAAGTTAACTGCCAAATTTGAATTCAAATTTAAAATGACGATAGGTCCCGCCGATTAATATTGTTAGAGTCTGCGATAACTTCCATACCAAGATCAGTCGGAGGTTCGAAACTCGGGAATTTTATAACAGCTTATAACAGATCTCCGTCGCTCTTTTCTGCTTTCTGTTCGCCTGGTGCATGAAATCCAGAAAATGGTGAATTTGTACTGAAAATGTAGAGATTGAAGCCGGGTTTTGCCTACAACAACTACAACAACTATTTTACACCAACAATAAGTTGTAGAACAACAAAAAAAAAATTAAATATGTTAACTAAACCGCAAAATTTGGATTTAAAATAATGATAGTTACCCGCCATATAGGTTAGTCGCTAAGTTTGAAATCGAATTTAAAAAGGCTGTGGGTGGCCGCTATACAAATTAACTGGCAAATTTAATTTCAACTTTTAAATGATGATAGGTAACCGCCGAATCAGTCAACTGCCAAATTTGAATTTAATTTTAAAATAATGACAGGTAACCGCCAACTAAGTTAACTGCCAAATTTGAATTCAAATTCAAAATGACGATAGGTTCCGCCGATTAACAAGGCTACAGTCTGCGATAACTTCCATACCAAGATCTGTCGGTGGTTCGAAACTCAGGAATTTTATAACAGCTTATAACAGATCTCCGTCGCTCTTTTCTGCTTTCTGTTCGCCTGGTGCATGAAATCCAGAAAATGGTGAATTTGTACTGAAAATGTAGAGATTGAAGCCGGGTTTTGCCTACAACAACTACAACAACTATTTTACACCAACAATAAGTTGTAGAACAACAAAAAAAAAATTAAATATGTTAACTAAACCGCAAAATTTGGATTTAAAATAATGATAGTTACCCGCCATATAGGTTAGTCGCTAAGTTTGAAATCGAATTTAAAAAGGCTGTGGGTGGCCGCTATACAAATTAACTGGCAAATTTAATTTCAACTTTTAAATGATGATAGGTAATTGCCAAATCAGCCAAACAAAACCAGACTAAAATCGGTTGAGTTTTGGCCAAGTTATGATCATAAAACCGTTGAAGGCGTTAGGAATTTTCAGTCAAAAACTATGTGAGTGGCTCTATTGGCAATAGCTAGATTGGCATCTCTGCCACTTGGCCTCAAGCTTGCAAAACAATGAAGAACCCATTTCCGACCCTATAAACCATATATATTCTTGATCAGCATTATCAGCTGCATCGCTCTAGCCATGTCCAAGGCAAAGAAAAAATTGACCCAATTTTTGAAAAAAAAT
Source organism: Drosophila jambulina (assembly GCA_018152175.1). Taxonomy (NCBI): domain Eukaryota; kingdom Metazoa; phylum Arthropoda; class Insecta; order Diptera; family Drosophilidae; genus Drosophila; species Drosophila jambulina. Next base: position 21,544,905 of record JAECXH010000113.1, on the reverse strand, counting down.
GTAAGGGGTTACATCGTTAAAATTGTCAAAAATTGGCCAAAAATTAGAAATCGAGTTTTAAATGCAGAAATGTTGGCATTTAAAAACCAAGAAGAAAAAACCAAACCGGACAGAAATCGGTTAGTTTTATGTGGCGGACACTCATCGTCTTTTTAAATTCAAATTCAAATTGTGCCGTTAATTTATATCTAAATAACTAAGTTATCAATGTTCTTCCCAGTTCCCGCACCTTTCCCGTTCGCAATCCGGAGAACCTGCAGTTGGGCAACGGCGGCGGAGCAAGCGGAGAGGCCACCAGTGGCGGCGGTGGCATGAAGAACTCCTCGTACCTTATGGCCCCCATGGTGGATCCCAGCGCCAAGATCCTGCCACGTGAGGTATTCCTCGACGAGTCAGAGCTGGCGGCCAGAAACCACCAACCCACCAGCAAGCTGGCGGAGGACAAGTTCCGCCGCGATGTGGCCGCCCAGGAGCAGCAGCGGTGCCACCTGCAGATGCGGGCCCAGGCCGTGGACCGTGAGCAGCAGTGCCAGCAGCCAGAGCCATCCGAGTACCGCCGTCAGTTCATCCAGCAGTTCCCCGAGAAGGCACACTCCATACCCCAGATGAGCAGTATCAAGATTCAGGGAGAGTTTGTGGCCGTGCCGGAGTATAGGGACAGCTTCCGGATGTATGCCAACTACTCGAAGAGTGCTCCCATTAAGAAGGACGACAACCTACGCGTCTCCGGCTCCGAGGGCGCCTATGAAGCCAGTCCTGAGGTGCCGGAGTATCGCGACAAATTCAACGACCCACCCAAGCACGTGGCCAAAGAGAAGTCCCTCAAGACGGACGACCACCTGCGTCCACGCGGGGAGTTCACCAAAGAGATTCCCGAGTACCACGAGAGCTTCCGAGACCCGCACATCAAAGAGATGCCGGAGCGCGGAAAGCCTCGAGAGCCCTTCCTGCGGCTGCGCGGCAAGATCGAATTTAATCCGGAGTATCGCAACAACTACCAAGATTTTCCGCGCTCCCGCCCTGTCGTCCATAAGCCCACCTCCTGCTTCCGGTTGCCCACCTCGGGCGTGAATCACGCCCCCTCCGTCCAGCATCATCAGGCGGACCAGGATCTGGAGACGCCCGTCTTGGTTACTGTTCCTCCCTCGGAGGTCACAGCCACGCCGGAGTACCGACGGGCCCAGTACAACTATCAGCTCAGAGAGCGTCCACGGGAAATTGACACTGGTCCGTCTGGGATGCCTGATAGCCTGCGCAAGAGCTCTGATTCCTCATTGGAGGCCCGACAGCCTCAGGTTCCGCATAAGCGAAGAACCTCGCGTCAGCGTGGGCAGATCAAGGAGCCAGTGCAGCCGACGGCTCCTGCGCACTTTGAGGATGTGGGCGGCAACACCGCCAAGAAGCCAGCTAGATATGGCCGGCGAGCCTCCGTCTTGCAGAACGCCTCCAACTGTCGCGATAACTCGTCGATCGTCGAGGGGAATCCCAAGTACGCTGTGGGCTGTCGCCGGTCGAAGCAGCCGCAGCAGCAGCAGCCAGCAGGAGCCTTTGTGGTCCTTGACGAGCCGTGCAAGCCTTCCAACTGGATGAAGAAGACCTGGTATGACTCCTAGGTCCAGCGCATCTACACCTCTAAGCCGTAGTATTCTGTTTTAAATGTGTCTAAATAAAGTTAATAAATGCAAAACTAATAAGAGGAATTGTATTTGTTTTTGAAGTTTATTCGTTTTCATTTTAATTAAATCGCTGGTATTGAAAGAACATTTCTTCTGCTCTCATAAACCTCTTCAGACAACGCCCATTTGTTGACTCTTAAGATTCTCAATGAATTTTTGCTAAATGAATGCTGAACAGAGTCAAGTGCATTCGAAATTAATTTTAGCTCCATAAAACAATAAATTTATTTTAAAGTATTATGCTAGCATACTACACTATAATTTAATCTCTGACTCTCTCATTCATACCGCAAAAACGTAAACAAACCGCGGTTTTCTCACCTCGAAAATGTGTTTGGCTCACTTTTTATCTAATCTCTCGCACTGATAATGGTTCCCAAGAGAGACGGTTACTCATAGTGGTTCAGTTTTACGCAGGATTTCGCAAGCTACAGATGTGAAATCGGAATTTATTTCTCTATTAAAAACCAAGGGAGTACCCAATAAGAGGTGGCGTCATCATAGACATGGAGGCACAAGTGGCCCATGCCGCCAGTCCACCGCCTCACATACTCGGCTACGCCATTCGGAGTAGAACGCGCATATGGGTCTCGTACATAGTGCCCGCCTGCCTGGGGCTCCTCGTTTATATAGTTCAGACAGCTTCGGACTTGGCCCTGAGCTACCAGCACTTCAGTCAGAAGGAACCTGGTTTCGGAGCGGGCACCTTGGTCCTGGTGATCCTTCCCCCGCTAATTACCTTCCTTCTGGTGGTGGCCTCTAGGGAGCAGCGTGACTGCGCCTGCTCGGATAGGAATAGGTGCGCTGCCCTTGCCCTTGGACTGGTAAAGCTCCTGCTGTTCCCATTCTTCGTGGTGTTCAGGTGAGTCGAAGCGATGCGGGTCAGTGTCAGGTCTGATAACTATCACCGATAAGGTTTTGTACGCGCCTGTTCTGGGCCATCGAGGGACTCTTTCACGACGATGACGATGTGGAGCGCATGAAGTGCTTGGCCAAGGCGGAACAAACCTCCAACATCGAGTTGTACCTGTTTATTCAGGCCTACGCCCAGGCAGCCCCGCAGATCATCCTGCAGCTTTATCACATGCTGGCCGCCCAGGATATGTTCCGTAACTATGAGACCTGTAAGTCGTTAACTTTTTCATTTGCTCACTGTTCCTCCTTTGAAAGTCTTTAATTCCACTTATATTTTTCAGCTGCTGTCCAGGCATTATCTCTGGTATTCTCCGCCATTGATTTGGCAGCTATAACCACCAGCTATCATCGCATTGAGAGCCAGCGGCGAGTGGGACGCCATTACCCTTGGGCCACGCCCCAGCAAGTAGAGACCCATCGCTGTCAGCTGCAGCAAAATGAACGCCTGTGCTGCGAAGCTGCGCGGAGGAAACGCGAGTCCGAGCGCACCATAACGAGCTTTCCGGAATCAGATAAAATCATGGAGAACTTCCGTTCGCGAACGTCACTCTTTAACCCCAATGAAGCCTCACACGAGCTGCACTTCCAAGGAGAGGACGAGGTGGATAACGATGCTTTGGAGCAGATGGAAACGCGGGCCCTATTGCATTCCGGACCCCAAGACAATGCCACAGATGAGGAAAAGATTCAGGGGGCGAGACCCAAGCTAAAGGTGCGATACGAGGACCTGGGGGATGTGAATACCATCGAGGTACTGGACAGCATTCCCGAAACACCGGCACCACCGCCTCCGCCAAAAACAGCGCCGCCTCAGTTGCCTGCACTGCAGCCCACCGAAGATGATCCCCCAACTCCCGACCTGCGAAGAACCATGTCAGATAAGGATACCACGAAGAGTCGCAGGGTCACCAGACCCCTTTCCCAGTTGGAAACCTTAAAGGACATGCTTCTAGTCAACGCTCAGCTCTATATCAAACAAAATGTCCCCCATCCGCCAAAGCTTCTCCTGGGAAAAGTAAGCGAGGATGCGGCGGATGATCAGAGCATCCTTATTCCACAGACCCCCAAGGCACCGTCACCCCTGACGCCAAAGGATGTGGTCGACTTTTACTTTCCGCGGCCCACAAAGATAGTGAATGGCATCCAGCAGGATGACTTCGCGGGCAAAACTGTGTCTTTCTTCGGGTGGGTCGCCTTCATCATCATGCGGATGCTAGCGCTGTCCACATTTTGTGTCTTCTATCCGCGGGCCTTTTTCATCCTGGTCGGCGTTCACTACGCCCTAATGCTGGCTTGCCTGGCCCTGGAAACGCGCTGTCGGGGCAGTTGGAGCCGCACCCTCTTCCTCCTGCTCCTGGCCTACATATACATATTTGTGCTGATGGAGTTCCGGGTGAGCTTCAAGAGTATTCGCCTCTGGTACGGCGGCTACTTGGTGCTAACCATGGCGGAGAACATCACCGTGTCGAGCATTTGGTTCGTGAACGAGGAGTGGGAATCCTGGTGGATAGGCTTCATCTGGGAGTGGATCGTTTACAGCGGTGTCCTCTTCCTGGCCACCCTCATAGTGTATTACTGGATTTTAAAGCCGAAGGAGGTAGCCCTCATAGTAGAAGACGAGGGACCAACAGTTTCCGATCCCCAGGCAAATCCAGAGGAGCGAGCCGTTGCCTAGCAATGAATGACTTGTTTGTTGTGTTGGATCGAAGGAGTCGCCAGGTTGTAACTTGTAAGCTGTCAGTGTTGTTGCTGGCAAACGAATAAATTATTTATCCTAGTTTTAACATAGAAACAATACTATTAATAATGGTGGATCGTGGCAACAACTTTGTCCTCCCAGTGGGGCCGTGCTCCACGGAGCTCACCGAATCGCAGACCAGCTTTGGTCCGCCCAAAATCAAGAAAATCCTGTGTAAGTTCCTACTCCAACTTTATCAGAATAATATTGACAGCTGTATGTATATTCCAGCCACCAGGGCCAACCGGATGGAGCAGTTCTTGTGGCAAGAGCTCTTCGCCGAGTACAATCGCCAGGCATCGGCTCCACAGGAAGTGACCGAGGACCGCACGGAGTACTACGACCAGTTCTGCAAGGATGTGGCGCCAAAGAACGAGGAGGCCGAAGAGGTTCTGATCCAAAAGTACCCGCTCTACTGCACTACGGCAGTTACCCTGTGGAATGAGGACGGGGATCCCACCAAGACGTTCAAAAGAAACTATTCGATAACCCGGCCAATTAATGAGTGCACTGAGAAATTCGCCCCTTAAAAACGTTAAGATTTAACCAAGTCTTGAAAAAAAAGTGCAGTTCATGAAATTAAATTTTAAATATTAATGTGCATCCTTTCCTCTCCTTCATTAAACCTATTTAAATTGACAATCCAAAATTCAAAATTTTCGAAGTACTACTAGTATATATAAAATTAATTTGAAATATATAATACATACAGACCGAATGATAAACATTGATGTTCGCACACAAATAAAAGTTAAAAAAGCCATAACTAAGTTCAACAAACAATAATAATACTTCGCATAGATTTTCTGGGTGCGTTTTTGTTAGATTAACAAAAATTAGTTTTAATAATTTTTTTTAATTGTTGACAGTTTGAAATCTAGAATATCGATAGTCACCAAAATGTGCATCCTTTCATCGAACATCGAACTTTTCCACTGGTCTGGCAGCACTGATTTTACCGGCTTCAACTTACTCAAAGATACTTTTCTCAGATTCTGAAGAGTTTTGCGCAAGTAGCACAACAGAACAATCTGCCGCGAACTATCGGGCGCTAGAATTTTAATTACATATCTGTGTACAGAGCCTGAACAAGAAGGCAGTTGCTGAAATCGAAAAGGCACCAAGCGGGTGTGACAGAAGGCGCTTTGGCTTCATCAGCAAAAAAAAGAGGCGGGCACACTACACTCTCCGGCCCTATAGTTGACGTGTCTGAAAAATTTCCTAATAGAAAATAAGCGGCGTGTGGAAGCGCGATCCCCAGAATAGGAAAATGTTAAAGCTCGGTTAGTTAGTTCGGGCAGCCTTTCGGCTGGGAAGCGGAGCTCCAAAGCCGCCTGCAGGGAAACACCGGCTGCACGGAGGTCGGCGGTCTCCCGGCGTCGCTGTCAAATTTTTGTGGTTAGCAGCAGTTGCCGGCTACTTAGAAGCTCACTTTTTTCTGTTTCCCCCTCCCAGGTCTGACGCTCCTTTGCGTGCTGGTCGCCTGCGGGCCGACGTGGAGCGCTCGCACCGTGGACAGTCACCTGGGGCCCAAGGATCTCACCCGCCTGCAAAAGGTTTTCGTTGATGGCTTCGGCTCAAGCGACCTTCAGTCCATATTCTTCTCCAGCCTCAACATCCAGCTGACCGATGCGACTCAGAAGGAGCCGCTGTGCAAGAAGATTGCCGCGCTGCATGAGGAGTCCAAGCTGAATGTGGGTCCTTCGCAGGCACGCCCATTTTTACCCGTATTTATTATCTTTTAACTCTGCAGAGCTTCGAGAAGGACTACTACTACATTGGTGCTAGCAAGAACCTGGGTTGCTCAGCAAAGATCGACGAGGCTCTGCTCTCCAAGGTGTACGCATCTCTGAACTCGGATCTAGGCAGCAGCCAGGAAATCTTCTACCGTGTGGTCACCCACAAGATCCTCGGTGTGGAGATCAACGAGGCCACGCAGGCAAAGGTAGTTAAACGCCTGCAGGAGCTTCTCAAGAAAGACGATACGCTCACTGGACTGGGCTACGCCTTCAACGTGGCCACCCAGCTGGGCAGCAGTGCCTCCTTCATCGCCAATAGGGTTGAGGATGCTATCGTACAGGCTGATGAGGTCGACGGCAAGCTGCTACAGTTCGAAGGCGGCCTCAGCATCACTTCCCTGATCATCAACGGTGCCTTCGGCGTGACCAAGAGCTTCAACAAGCCTTCGCCAGTGACTGCCGAGCAGGCTGTAAAGTTTGCCAACTACTTCCTAAGCCGGCGATCCGTCCAAACCGCCAAGGGAGCTCATGTACTAATCGAGGCGCTGAAGACCATCAGTGGAGCCGAAAAGATTGCGCCCGTGTGCGTGCAGCTAATCGGCAACGGACAGCTGGAGGCACAGTCTCCCACACTGAACGTGGCTGTGGTCGATCTGTTGGGCAAACCCTTGTCACCGGCTCCTAAAACCATCACCGCCAAAGTGATCCGCAAGGACAAATCCGTGCTGGCTGAGAAAGTGACTGTGACTTCAAAATCCTCAGACAAGACGACCTACGTGGCCGATCTGGCCAGCTTGAAGCCGGCTCGCGGAAGCTACCAAGCGGAACTTAGCGCCGACGGTGTGTACACGCAGACCCTTCAGTTTAAGGTGCTAGGACGCGTTAAGGTTCAGTCCCTGGAGCTGGGCATTGCCGAGTCTGATGCAAGCGCCGCCACCCGCAAGCAGAGCGTCAACTATCCCGGCAAGCTGAAGGAGGTCCTCTCCGCCGACAGCACCCAGAAGCTGCTCCTGAAGGCTGTGCTCGTCGAGGAGTCCACCAGCAAGTCGCTGGCTGTTCACCAGGCCTTCGTTCGTCTACACAACAAGAAGACAGACAAGGAGATCATCTTTGTGGCCGAGCAAGACAGCAGCAAGGCGTACAAGTTTGACATGGATGTAGGCAACAACGGCAAGAACTTCAACTACCAAAGCGGCACCTATAGCATCTACCTGACCGTGGGCGATGCCTCACTGTCCAACTCCTTCGAGTGGCTGGTGGCCGAAGTCCAACTAAAATTCAACGAGGACAAGGGTGAGTTGGATATTTGAAATCCTATAACCAGACAGTAATCTTGTAACGCCTTGCAGAAGTTAAGCCTAAGAACACTTCGGGTCCCCTTCCCGAGATTGTGCATCAGTTCCGTGTGCCCGACAAGCGCCCGCCTCGCATTGTGTCTGACATCTTCACCGGACTGTGCATCACCCCGCTGGTACTGCTCTTTGTTTTCTGGGGCAAGCTGGGCATCAATGTCTCCAACCTGACGCTGGCGCCAAGTACGCTCGGCTTCCATGCGGGCTTTGGTGGTATTCTGGTGCTGTTCTTCGTCTTCTGGCTGCAACTCGACATGTTCCAGACACTGCGCTTGCTCATCCCCATTGCAGTATTCACATTCCTGGCTGGCAACCGGTTGCTGAGGCGTCTCTACGCTCAGCGCACCTCAAAGGGCAGTTCGTCGTCGTAGGTCAGTGCTTGCAGTCAACGGAGTTACTCTCCATCTTGCAACTCCTTCATCTAAAAGAAACCACTTTAATAAAGCGATTTAGTTAAGTTCAATAACACACACACTAAAGCTTGACTTTTGATTGAAATTCAGTTTTTAAAGCCTAGTTTTAACTGCACAAGCCATCATTTCGTTTGTCTTTTAGACCTATTGCTAAGCAAAACTGTTGCGGAAATACGAAAACAATACAAACATATAGATTATATTTACAATAGTAACAGTAGTGAGGAGAATTCCCGAGTAATAACCAGCTGGAATTGTCTACAGGTGAGCCTTCATGAAGGGCTTCAAGTACTTGTGGAATGATCCGTTTACTGGCTCCTTGTTCAGTGGATTCTTCTTGGTCGATTCGAAGATATGCTCGTAAACATTTCCATCGTAGGCACCCAAGGCGGAGTCCAGTACGCGATCGTGCAGGTCGAAGCTGTCCACCAGGGTGACGGCATTCGGACGCAATCGTTTGAGGCAGCTCTCCAAACGAACTTCCAGTTTGGTGACATCTTGATCCGTGAGTTCGATGAACTATAAATACGAAAGAACTTACAATGGGAAGGCTTATCAATAGTAAAGGTGGGAAATCATACCCTGAGGAAGTCCCCAATGCGGTTGAGACAGGCATCCACCAGGTACAGCTCTAGCACCACCTTCAACACATCGGCCAGGGCGGGCGAAACCTGCCGCGACACCTCCAGCAGTTCTGTATAGGCAGTCTGGGCCAGAAATGCGCGTCCATGAAGCTGTAATTGTATGACAAATATAAATATCCCATTGAACAGTAATAAAAGGATGTACAATTGACAAGATCGCATGGTTTTATACACTCACATCTGCCGCTGCTGTAAGGAAGGTTCCACATAGATTGGCTGCCACTTCAGTGCCGTGTCCCTGCTTGCGACGCAGCTCAAGCTGCTCATAGGCAATACGGGTTTTGCTAAAAATACAAATTTAATGTGAAACTCATTCAAATTATAATCCAGAATTCACTCACTTGGCAGCCACGAACTGGAATGCCTTCACAATCGACTCTAAGGAGCCGTCAAAGTTAACGAACTTCTGTTGGACCAGAGCATCATTGATGTAGGCCACTGTTGGCACTAGCTTCTCTCCATTCAGTGCCTGTCCATAAACCTTGACTAAATAACGCGCCGTCTGCAGAAGCATCACAGTGTTCTCGCCCTCATAGGTGCACACGGCGGTGGTCATGCCGTAAATTGTGGGGAAGTTGGAGCAATCCATATATCCATGACCACCACACGAAAGGCGGCAAGTTTCCACTCCAGCGGCAGCGTCTGCACTGCAGATGGCCTTCAGGCAGCAGGAGAGGGCGTGCATCTCAGGCAGGCGGTCCAGATTACCCTGCTCGATCTCACCGGAAATTACATTGTACATGTTCCAGATTCCATCGCCTGTTGTCTTAAAGACAATGGCCTTGGCTATCTGGGGGAACAGCTTGAGCTGCTGTGTAGTGTGCTCCATAATCTGAGGCTCAGCTTGATTGGGATCAATGGGACTCTGTCTGCGCACAGCTGAGTACCTGGTAGCAATTGTGGATGCCTTAGCCAGGCTCTGGGCGGTGTCTCGAATCAGGGCACAACGCACAAACATCTAAAAAGAAGAATCGTGAAATTGATTAAGTAATTTCTTATGGTAGCAAACGATAAAGTCCCTAACCATGGTTCCATAAGTGAGGACGCTATTCTTGGGTGCCACATAGGTGCCATCGGGTAGGACCTGCTGGTTCTTCATGAGCATGTTGTTCAGCGGAACCCGCACATTCTTTAGGCCCAAGTAGCCATTGTTCACGCCCTTCATGCCAAGCTTGGTGCCAATATCTCCAATATCAATTCCAGGCATGGGCTTGTGGGTGTCCGAATCCCTCAGCTGAACAATAAAGGGGGCAAGGCCACGGTGCTCGCCCTTGGTGTACAGCTGAGCCACCACCACGGCGTGGTTCGCCGTGTGACCCACTGGAAATCAAAAAAAGTTTACAAATTTTAGAGTGTATAGATTTAAACGTAAATAATACGGATAACTCACATCCTCCTGGCCACCACTTGTAGGCACTGAGTGAAGGTGTGTTGATCACAAACTCCTGGGTCTTGGGGTCGTAGTCAGCCCGGGTTTCCAGGCCGCGCAGGAAGGTTCCGTGACCTAGCTCTGTCTGGGCATAGGTGCCAATAATCTCACAGTCCCAGGCCTTGCTCAGCCACTCAACTTGCTGGTCCATCGTTCCCTGGCCCATAATAGTGGGCACAAACATCACGTAGTGCAGAGTCAGGGGATTGCCCTCCTTCAAAATGGCTGCTCCCAGGGATCCGCCAAGGAGTGCACTATCAAAAGAGTTCAAATTAGTATGTAGGTATCTACCAACATAATCTGAGTTTCCTTACTTGTAGGTATCCACACCATCCTCGCCATCAGCCCTCAGCTTGCGGATCTTGTCGCCAATGATGCAGGCCTTTCGCAGGCTGTTCTCGTAGAGCTCCTTGTGTGACAAGTAGGAGACGGGGAGGTCATCTTCGAGGGCAGGATCCTCCAGAAACATTTTCTCTGTTCAATAGTGAAAAAAGGAGTTCAAGTTTTCATATCAAAGGGATTAAGAAAGGATTTATTGAACGGAATGTTTAATCATGCTCAAATTCCGCTGCGTAATCATGAGTTTACACTATAGTCTTCGCTAATTCCCCTGGCGTTACCGGGCATTGTCCATTTATGATGCCCTGTTCCACCGGTCAAATCGGCCAGATAAACCTATCAGCTAAACCAATTTCAAGTGGAGTGCCACTGGAAATAGATTGAGGCGGACCTGCGGCAAACATAGCAAAGTGCACGTCAACCCGAATCGGTTAAGATTCGTGCGAAGTTCAAAGATTAATAACTCATAGCTGGGTGGCTAATAGGTGCAGATTAACTTGTCGCAGTTTGTTTATGCAGAATACATAATTAATGAACCCTACAGGGGACTAGAGTGCGGCTGGGACTAATGAATGAATGGACAAAGAAGAGCCGTATCAAAACAAAGAAGTCGATATGACAAGCGTATAAGGGGCGTTTCGGAAGCAAGAGTTGTAAGTTTATATCGGAAACGACACCAAAAGAGAGGCTCCCGTGTTTATGAACTATAAAACATCAGAAAACTTATTAATGATAAGTTTCAAAATATTGCTTCAGATGAATAGACATTCTATTATATTCCTACTTTTGAAAAACAATATGTTTTGTGCTTAATGAGCTGGTATAATGAATATTAATGATGTTCATTATGCAAATATTATTAAATACTGTAATCCAACGTTGTAAGCGAAAAAATAAATACTTGAGAAATCCTGATCTCAATTATAATGCATACAATTTAACGGGGAGATCTTAAAGTTGGCAGGGAAATGTAAGACTTTAATCTGAGCGGAATTTGGACCAGAACATACAGATAACAAATTTCGGTCTGACGCCTCTCTCATCTTCAAGAAACGCTCTCTGTTTTCTTGTAATTTTGACCTGATAGATCTCTACGTAAGGCCCAGCATGAGTGCCAAGTCATGCTTCTGACACAATTTTTAATTTCTTGCACTGGCGGTTGTGAAACGCCAAGCCAAGCTCTACAGATAAAGCTTTAAGCGACCGGTTAATGTACATGCCTTTCCTGCAGAGCTTGGCTTGCAGCCAAGTGGCTTCGTTGGCTTACCCAGAGTCTTCTTCTCCTTGAATCTGTCTTCGCCACCCGCCCATAACACGGAGAACTCGCGCGGATTGAAGGTGGCCGTGTTGCGCTCCTTTTGCAGGTCGGGATTAACTTCTTTGGCTGGCATTTTGTACGTTGCACGTAGTAAACTGGTTTTCTCCGAGTGGGATTGGGATTAACAACAATCCAAGCGTCCGTCTTGGGTGAGTATCTCGCACTGACTGATTGCTACGGAGAAGCAATTTCACACTCACAGTGGCACAGTGGCGATCATCAAGTGCTCGACACAGTGGGGACAGTAGCGGCCAATCTAGTCCAGATTATGTGTAGAGTAGGTGCTGCTGATCTGATCCGTGCCAAATCGGAATCTAATCGCGGTTTCCAGCCCTCGTGTACGTGAACTTTAACCGCCTGCATATACAAGTAATGAGTTGACTTTGTGTGTATTTAATCGCTTGCTGAAACAATTATTATTCACTTGCGCTTTGTTGCTGGACTACATACTTAATACACAAAATAAATGCACTACCAGTGGGGAGAGTACATCGGTTCTGCAGGGATCTTTAGGGCGTATGCATCTTAATTTCTCTTTTAGTTGTGTTTTTGTGTCAAATACTTTTTTAAAATATATTGCTTTAAGTACGACTAATTATTTGTTAAATTTAAGTATTTTGAACCAGTTTCATTTCGAAATGATACTTTTTTTCGTATAAGAAGGACAATTTAAGGTCGCCTTGGTACGAAATTTATTTTTGTTGTCAGCAGGTCTTTGTTTGCGTGGTTGGGCAATCAGCTGTTCGCCAGGGTTGTCGCGTATACCAAAGGCAACCAGGGCAGAAAGCTTAATATTTTGCCGCCAGTTCAAGAGAATATCAAACTTATTTGAATTACAAAACATACACATATATATTTGCTAATAAACTGATAGATCATGAGGTAACACCAATCTTTGGCCTTATTACGATAAGTACAAGTTACACATACGTACAAATAGATCACCTTTTAATACAATTATTAGGAGGTAACACAACATTTACGATTAATAAATGCGGTGTCATTATAGACCGTGAGCGTGGCTGGTGGCTATTGCTATCCCGCGTTGATGCTGCCCCACGCCCGTCTCGTAGGAACAGCTGGGCGAAGGCTCCATTTGATGCATCTCCGCCGGATACCAATGACCATGGGACTGTGACAGCTGGTGGTAACTGAGATCCGCTTGGACGTGTGCCTCGCTCCGTGGGGTTTTCGGATAGGATTGGATGGGATGATGCAGAGACTGCCAGTCCATGCGGCCGGAGGAGGAGCTGGAAGATGTCGCCGCACCAAAGGCAGCCAGGCTACGACTGCTCTGATGGAACTCGAAAGGCCAGCTCTGCAAAATCAAAAGAAAGTGAGGATGAGCTGTTTGGATGATGCTTTCATAAATCATGCCAGTGGAGGAAACCGCACGGAGCTATAAATGGAACAATATGACGACAACCCGTCCGTCCGACAGCGCCATTGTTTGTTTACGCAACTTTGATTGTTTTTAGTACCCCCTCTCGTCTCTTGTTCCCTGGATCTACAATAACAGCCTCATTAACGGATCTATAAAAACATAAACAGCCAAACACTTGCGGACAAGAGACACTCATGAGGGCTCGGGATATCTCGGAATGAGGAGGAATGGGAACTTAGGCCGCTAGGGATAGCGAACAAATAGCAAACAAATGGGTCGTTCCCACCAGAACGGATCATGTCAGGGCGCGTGCTAAGATGGGATAAGATGCAGATAGGGTCGGGAGTGGGACTCTCCCACCCAATGCCATCCAATCCGATCCGATTTGCCGCCATATGGGCACAAGACGGAACCGTATTTGCTGAAATTTTCCGCATTCGGCGGCGGGTAAACAATAGTTTCTATTTGGATAAGTTTTACGCCAAGAATCTTGTGTAAACTCTTCGGATTGGAATAAATAAACACGGTTGGACGAAGAACAAATTTAATTACAATTATCAGAAGTGGAAAAAACTACCCAGGGCGAGGCGACACTTTCCCCGGCATGTCATTCACGTTGTCGCATCAAAGTCGAGCCAGTGAGCATCTTTAAAAATAAAAGCGAAGACTAACCAATGCCCCTCCTCCATCCCCATCCCGATCTGCAGGTCGGCTGTCCTAGCTCCATGGGCCTGTCACTCATATTTAATATTTTTGAAATTCACAAAAGTATCCGATTACAGGAAAGCCAAGGCAGTCTGAAATCACAAAATGTGATTTCAAACGACCGTTCGCTAGTGGGGGGCCCGATCTTGGTCTAGGTATGGGAATGGAGTCCACCTCCGTCTCAGGAAGGTGGAAATACTTGTCGTCGCAGCGAAATCGGCCGAGCAGATGTTGCACCATAAATATTGTGGTTATTGGATATTCGGTAACTAATTTTTAGATTTCAAGGCACATTGAGAGAAGTTGAGCAAGATTAATTAAAATGTAATTTATGATTTAAGAGACTAATTTTAAGACTGGAGAGAATACTGAAGAACTGACTGAATGATATAAACAACGAATTTAACGAATGTAAATCTGATAATTATTTCCTCAAATTCAATATGAATTTATTTCAATATGAATTTATTTCAATATTTATTTCTGAAAGGAATATGAAAAAATCCAAAACAGAATTCTTTAAAATTTAAATATTAATTGAATTTTAGGTATATCTTTCAGATAGTTTTTATTAGTTTTCAGTGTATTGTTGTTTGTAAAAAAAGTTAAAAATTTAGTGACCAAATAGTTTTTAGCAATAACCTTCGGAATAGCATATTATAATTAATCGACCTTAAACCAGATCATTTTTTAAGAGGTACATACTCTAGATTCAGAGTGTTAAGGACAGTGAAAACTCTTTATTTTTTTATCTTCCATAAGTTGCCAAGTCCGATCTAAAATTTAAATCCTCTGCAAGTGTATAACAATTAGTACAATTAACTATTTAAATGCATTTTCTGGAAATGAAAATATAAACCCATGCGTCCTAATTTACAACCTTTCAAACTCTCAAATAATAAATATTCAATTAGGTATCTTGACCTGTTTTGATTTGACTGAAAACCACAGATTGTTATTAACTTGGGCATATCACCGTGGGTATCCCCGACGACGACGACACCCGTCAGCCGTCTGACGCAACCCACCTGGAGTGGTCGGCCGGCCGGCAGGCTTATTAATGCGCCTCCCATGCCTAACCTAACCCGCGGATGCAATGCCTCGTTAAGTGGTGCCAGTGACATCACTTATTGGGGACGGGATCGCAATTGCAATGACACTTACCATGCCGTGCCCGCTGCCATGGAAATGGAAATTGCCTGCTCCAGAGGCAGCCTCTCCTGCCATGTGACTCGTGTCCAGGCCATCGGAGCTGCCGGTGCTCGAGTGGCTGTGGTTTAGGCTGTGACTGTGCCCGTGACTCTGGCTATGGTTCTGTGAGTGGCTGTGGTGGGAGTGGTGGCTACCAGAGGTGCCAGTTTCCACAGCCGTGATAAGCTGTTTGATGTACAGAGTGGCCAGACGCAGAGTGTCCAACTTTGATAGCTTCGTATCCGGCGGAATGTTGGGCAGCTTGGTCTTCAGACGTCCATAGGCGCTGGACAGGACCCGCATCCGCATTCGTTCCCGGGCATTAGCCGCATTCCGTTGCACCGGCGGCTGGGAGCCTGTGAATTGGGAAGGATTGATTTAATTTCAAGAAGAAAATGTGCCATGATTTAAGTTTTAAAAAGAGATATCAATAGAATTCGAAATTAATGGATTGTAATCGAATTATCATTGACTTTTGCTTACCAAAATACTAAGAACTTATTATTATTTTAAGTTTTTTAAGGAATTAATTAAAGTAGAAAATCTACTCAAAAATATCTAATACATACGTTATATTCTTTTCTTACATTATTTTTTATATAAAATTATTAATCACAAAAAATCCTATTTAAATCAGAAAACTTACTGTGTGAACTAGCATCCTCATCGAAGTCATCATCGTAGAGATCCAAGGGGCTGGAGGCGCGCTTCTTGCGGGGCATTTTTACACAATTTTTTAAAAATCTATCACAAGTATCACTCTATATTTTCCGTATAGAAAAGTTAGATATTCAAATCCAATCACAGAATTTTCAAAAACGAAAACCACCCAAACTCTTGAGTAACCAAACTAAGACGTCCGAGCCGCGGCGCACATAGAGCACATCTGTCAAGGGTTGCCGGGAGAGGCCTCCTTTTTGAACACTCAGCTCCTCGACGCTTCGCTCTCCAGATTCCGGCTATTTCTGGCACCTCCGGTAGGCGTGCCCTGCTCCGCCGTCCATCGCAATTGGCGGAGGAAGCTAACACATGGTGCGATCTGCGGTCTCTTTCTTGGATGCCTGGCTGCCTCTTCGGGCTTCTGACTGCCACCACATTGGCCCAGTTTGCTTTACAAAATGAAACGCTGCTCGGTGCGTTGTTTATCCGGTGCTACGGACTATTTCCAAGTTGTGTCACAAGGATGTGCGATGTGAGGCGAGTGCGAAGCGTGCCAAGACTCCGGATCCAGATGGCACCACCTGGTTTGTGGTTCGTCTCGCAGTGCATTTAGGGATAAGAGATCAGCATTTAATGGCAGAAAACGGGAGTGATCCTAATCCTAGGGTGCAACGGAATATCCTGTTCTTGGGGTCAGAGAGTGGATGTCAAACGAATTGGGGCC
The DNA here is from genome assembly GCA_018152175.1 of Drosophila jambulina. Lineage (NCBI taxonomy): Eukaryota > Metazoa > Arthropoda > Insecta > Diptera > Drosophilidae > Drosophila > Drosophila jambulina. Next base: position 21,528,678 of record JAECXH010000113.1, on the reverse strand, counting down.
TGAAGTTCAGTTAGGGAGAGATTTTTGAGTCTTAAGGGGGTTCTGATTATTATTATTTAAAATCCAAAACTTTAATTCAAAACGAATTGAAAAACAATTCTATATATAAACCCAAATTGCTCCGATTAAATTGTTTTTTGACCTAGGAGGACGATCCGAACTAATTTTACTGCTTCGCAGGCACACCCTCCAGATAAGCAAGACGCCAAGACGTCATGAGGTTTATCAGGATGATGACCCGCGGGTTCATCAGACCCATTTGGCGAGAGATTACCGCAGGCGGTTTGTGTTCTGATTCTACAAAATTCAGTTTCAAATCTTGAATCGTGGCGCGCGGCAGCATCTCGAAATGTGGCGCCAACGCATCCTGCAGCAGGCATCCCGCCGGGGGATGAGTAAGAAAACCAGGGGAGTAGGAGAAGGAGGAGCACCGAGGAAGGATCCCAGTGGATCGCTGCCTTCATCGGCGGATGTGGTGGTGATTGGCGGCGGGTCCGCCGGCTGCCACACCTTGTACCACCTGGCCCGACGCGGTGTCAAGGCTGTGCTCCTGGAGCGTGCCCAACTTACGGCTGGCACCACCTGGCACACCGCCGGCCTGTTGTGGCGCCTGCGTCCCAACGATGTGGACATCCAACTGCTGGCTAATTCGCGGGGGATGCTGCAGCAACTGGAGGAAGAAACCGGCCTAGATCCGGGTTGGATACAAAACGGAGGCATCTTCATCGCGCACAACGAAACGCGACTGGACGAGTACCGAAGACTGGCCACAGTGGGTTCTGCTCTGGGCATTGAAAACCAGGTCCTGAGTCCCGAGGAGACACAGAAGCTGTTTCCCCTCCTCGATCCCTCGGCCTTTGTGGGAGCTCTCTACTCACCCGGCGACGGTGTCATGGATCCTGCCATGCTCTGTGCGGCTCTCAAGAAGGCAGCCACAAATCTGGGCGCTCAGGTGATAGAGAACTGCGGCGTGGATGACCTCCTGCTAGAACAGACCTCCAGGGGTAAGAAGGTAGTGGGTGTGTCCACTTCCTTTGGCGATATCAGGTCAGAGAAGGTGGTGAATGCCACAGGCGTGTGGGGACGCGATCTGGTGGCTAAGCACGGCTCCCACCTGCCGCTGGTGCCCATGAAGCATGCCTACATTGTGTCCGAATCGATTCCCGGCGTGCGCGGACTGCCCAACATTAGGGATCACGACTACTCCACCTACTTCCGGATTCAGGGCGACGCCATTTGCATGGGTGGCTACGAGCCGAACCCCATACTTCTGGAGCCAGTGCCCAAGGATTTCCACTTTGGCCTCTACGAGCTGGACTGGTCCGTGTTCGAGGCTCATGTTGAGGGCGCCCAGAAATTGTGTCCCAGTTACGCCAAGTACGGAGTCAAGAGCACAGTGTGCGGTCCTGAGTCCTTCACGCCCGACCACAAGCCCCTTATGGGTCCCGATCCCGTCTTGACCGGGCTCTACCACAACTGCGGCTTCAACTCGGCCGGCATGATGTTCGGCGGCGGTTGCGGTGAGCAAACGGCCCTGTGGGTCACCAAGGGACAGCCGGACCTGCCTATGTTCGGCTTCGATCTGAGACGCTTCACCCAGGAACAGGGCAAGGCCAGACAGTGGATCAGGGAGAAGTCGCACGAGAGCTACGTAAAGAACTACAGCATGGTGTTTAAATATGATCAGCCCTTGGCGGGACGTGACTTCCAGAAGGATCCGCTGCACGACGAGATGATGCAGGCGGGTGCCGTAATGGAGGAGAAACAGGGCTGGGAGAGGCCGGGCTTCTTCCTGCCTCCGAACTCGAAGAAGGCGGTGGTTCTGCCCTACGACTGGTATGGCAGCTATGGCCATCAAAGGATCCAGGACAGCGAGTACGAGCGGGTGCTGGAGGGAGATCTGCACTACAGCAGGTTCTCGGAGCACCATGAACTGGTAAGGGGGATTTCTTATGGTTATACAGTTTATATAAAGACATTCTTTTTGCTCAGATCGGATCGGAGGCCTTGGCCTGCCGCAACAATGCCGTCGTCTTTAACATGAGCTACTTTGCCAAGCTGCTGCTGGAAGGTCCCCAGGCCCAGGAGGCCGCCGACTGGCTCTTCTCCGCCAACACCAATCGTGAGCCCAGCAAGTGAGTACCAAGAAATATATTCCCAAAAGCTATATTCATTTCTCTCGTTCCTAGAACCGTTTACACCTGCGCCCTAAACGATGCTGGTGGCGTAGAGGCGGACGTGACCATTTCCCGCCTAGAGTCAGGCTCAGGACAAGTTCACGATCCCAAAGTCAATGGTCAGGGCTACTACATTGTGGCTGGCGGCGCCTCTGCCTTTTACACGTACAGCGCTCTCCAGGCCGAGATCCGGCGGAAGGGATTCAATGCCAACCTCAAGGACTTGACGGCCGAACTGGGTGTCATTTCCATCCAGGGACCCAACAGCCGAAAGATCCTCCAGCCCCTGCTCGACTGCGATCTGTCCGACGAGCAGGTGCCTCCGAACAGCACCCGACTGGCCAGCTTTGGGGATGTGGCCGTGCGTCTGCTCCGAGTGAGCTTTGTGGGCGAGCTGGGATACGAGCTCCATGTGCCCAAGAAGGACTGTGTCACTGTGTATAGAAACCTAATGAAGGCGGGAGCTGGGCAGGATTTGCGCAATGCTGGCTACCGCTCGCTGTACTCGCTCAGCAGCGAAAAGGGTTACCACCTGTGGAGCTTTGATCTCCGGCCTGATGACACTCCCCTGGAGGCTGGTTTGGGATTCACCTGTCGCCGCAACGGAGCTGACTACCGGGGCAAGGCAGCCATTGAACAACAGCGATCGGAGGGCTTGAAGAAGCGCCTTGTCTACCTGACCCTCCGGGATCAGTTGCCCATTTGGGGTCTGGAGGGTGTCTACCGCAACGGAGAACCCGTGGGCATTCTGCGGCGAGCGGAGTATGCCTATACCCTAGGCAAGTCCCTGGGTCAGGCCTACATCTCTCGACCCGATGGCCAGCTCATCGATGCCGAGTATATTAAGGGCGGGAAGTACGAGGTGGATATCTTGGGCAAGAGGTACCGCGCTGACTGCCACTTGCGCAGCCCATTCGATCCCACCGGCCAACGGGTTCTCGGTAACTATGCATCGGGGTCCAAGGCCAATAAATAAAGATGAGACTGTGTGTCTGGCTTCCAAGAACTCGTTTTCTTTTGGATTGCAGGGAACCTCCTCCTTCCACCAGGCAGGCCACTCGATGTGAAGTGGCAGCCATAAAGGGCCATAAATTACTTTCGCCGCTGACAGAGGTTCGGAGAAAGGTCCGGGGAAAGGCAGACAGACAGTCTGTGCATTCTGCGGTTTACGGCTCAATTAATTTCCCTGTCCAACTATTGTGACATAATACCTCTCGGTTTCTCCCAGGAATTCCTCATCCTATTTCCAGACGTAATCCTAGAGCCCTCTCTCTTCTCCTGGCCAGACAAACTGTCGCCTCTTGAGTTGTTATTATGTTCTTAAATGCGACTCTATTTAGTTGTGATCTTGAGGTAATACTTTCAGCTTAGATCTTAGTAAAACTTTCTATGCCTCCATCGTCACCGTGGACGCTGTGTGAGAGGGACTATCGAAGTGCCCGGCCACCACCTCCTCTAGCGTCACATCGAACTTGAAGATGGGTCTCAGGTCACTCTTCAGGCGGCAGACCACACCGGCGGAGGCAACGTTCCAGTTCCAACAGATCATGGCGCAGTTTAGGGCCTCCAAATCGCCCTTCATGGAGACAATGTTCTGGAAGGGAATCAATTACCTTTAGGATTTATCACTCGAATTAGAGCTAGTTACCATGGCGACTGTGTAGTCAATTGAGTTGATCTCCTCGCCCCGAATTACCACCAATTGGGTCTCTCCGTTCTGCTGGTTAAGAAAGCGAACTACCTTCTCCTTGAGGTACTCTGCAGAGGCATAGTCCAGCTTCTGTTTTACATCAACGAGACACACTTCATGGCCATTGACCTTCTCCAACTTGATGTCCACCTGGGGAAGGGCACTGCTGTAGAGGATATACACCATATTGGCAGCTATGCCACACAGAATGCCGTACTCCAAGCTCCAGAACATGCAGGTGATCAAGGTGACAGTGAAGGGAAACAGGTCCTTCTCTGGAATATGTTATTACGGAGTTTTAAAACATATCACAAGTGCTGCAGGAATCTTATGTAAACTCACTCTTCGACATCCACATGTCCTTGATCTTGTGAAGCTCCACCAGGGATATCATGGCCGCTATAATGATGGCAGCCAGGGTGCACTTCGGTATAAAGTAAAAGGTTTGGGTGAGGAAGGCTAATGCCATGAGTACCAAAGTGCCGGTCACTGCACCTCCCAGAGGTGTCTTCACTCCGCTGGCATTATTCACCGCCGTACGGGTAAAGGATCCGGTCACGGGCATGGACAGCACAAAGCTGCCCATGATATTGCACATACCCAGAGCCACCATCTCCTGCGAGGCATCCACAATCTTTCCCTTGGCTGTAAATAGAGAATTCTTTTTTATTAAGAGAGGAAAGGGATAAAGCCCACAGGAACCTACAAAAAGCCTTCGATATAGCCACGATTTCCAGGATCGAGATCAGCGGAATAGAGCCCAACGAAGCGCCCAGTGTACTGATCATATCGCCAAAGGACACGTACTCCCCATCCACAGTGGTGCTAAATGGCGGCAGTCGGAAGGGCGGTACTCCGGCCGTAATGTTGCCGGTGACCCGGAAGGGTTGATTTCCGTCTCTGCTTAGGATGTAGGCCAGGAAAGTACCAAAGATCACAGCCAGGGCGTTGCGAGAGAGGCCCAGGTATTTCCAGAAGATGCGATTACCCCACTTGATGTCCTTGACAAGCTGAAGGGAATACATTAAGGTTACTACTTGGAGTTACATCTAAATAGTTTAAATGAAAAGTGTGAAATCTCTTCCGTATAAGAATGTGAACTGCAGAGGCACTTCCCCGAGAATCACTCGAAAGTGGAACTGAGAACAAGGTTAATTGGCTTCAATTGGAAAGGGAACAACCGATTATCGGCGTCAATTTATATATTTACCGTCATGAGGAGCAGGAAAACAAGAGAAGAGACGCCCAGCAGGGCGTCCCAGATCCTTATAGAGTCCAAGTGCGTGAAAAAGTTCTTCCAGGCGGGCAGCAAGTCATTCGAAGGACCTGTACATGGATTCCTTAAGTTTGAGTGAACTTGCAGTGTCTAATCTTCAACTTACTGGCCAGTCCCACAATATTGTTGATCTGAGCACTTCCTATCGTGGTGGCCGCCGCCATGGTGAAGCCGGTGATGACGGGAATCGAGATGAAGCGCACCAGCACACCCATGTTGAGCAGCCCGAGCAGCAGAACAATGCAGCCAGCCAGGAAGCACACGAGAACAGCATAGTCCGGACTGATCGTGGCATACTGGTTGACCATCAAGGCCATTATGGCAGTGGTGGCTACACCAGTAGAGGATCAGCACCCTTTCTCAAACTAAAAAAAATATATTTACTTACCAATGGTGACATCCTTGCAGGAGCCGAAAACAATGTAGGTGAAGCAGCCCATAAAGGCGGAGTACAAGCCATACTGCGGCTCCAGGCCAGCCACCACACCGTAGGCGATCGCCTGCGGGATGGTGGTCAGGCCCACGGTGAAGCCAGCGATGAAGTCCTGCATGATGTACTCAAGCCGATAACGAGGCAGCCAGCTGAGAATCGGAAACTTGCTAGTCACGGTCGTCGGCCGACACAGCTGACGACCTCCATTCCTGATAAGCGAGCCCAGGCTGGGCAATTGCTCCCGGTACAGATTATCTGTGGAGTCATAGAAGCATTTGATCAGTGTCCACCAACGCGATAACCCCTCCTCTTCCTCTCAAGCTAATCTTCCCTGGCAGCAACAAGGCTCGGCCATCTGGTGGTCTTGTTTGTATTGACATTGGCCTGGTCATCTTATCGGTTGGGAGCCGGTAGACTGGACTACCCCACGGAGATAAGACCCCTCCTTGAGATACTCTTTTATGAATTGGCACGTATTTGAAACGAGGCAGTCACTCCGATTACAGGCCCACTTTCTCGTCATAAATCCGTCATCCACACTGGCCCTGAGAATGCGCAGCCGGAAAAACCCCGGGGGGGACCAGTTACTCACCCTCGTCGGCTCTCATCGCGTATGATGCGCGTGTTCCGCGTTCAGAAAACTAACTGAGCGCGATCGGAGATCGGGCGATCAATATAAAGATACCGCAAGCTTAGGCGACCGCTCAGTGTGCCGCTCCAGACGCGACTGCCGCCGAGAAGGGCGTCGGCAACGCTCGTGAGCGTTATAGCACTGCCGGTCGTGGGTTGGCCATATATGATTTACAAGAGCAGGTACTCCCAGTGCCAGTTCCAGTAACTGAGGCGGCTTATCTTGTTAGCCAAGCAATATACCTGCGATCAACAATTACAGAGATAACTTGGACGACTGCTCCGCGGCTCAGACGCCCTTTAATGGAGCCACAACAAAGGCAATTTTATCCTAACTGAATATTACTCCTAATTCTTAAGAATATTTCTTATGACTGAACGGAGGGAGACTCCTCCTCGCTGCTCTTCCAGAGCTTGACATTGAAGTTGTTCACCAGGGACCCGGTGGCAACCACATTCTCCTTGGGATGACAGTCGGTGCAGATCACCAGGTCTCCCTCGGTGTCCGCCTTCTGGACCAGCTCCTTGGTCTGTAGCTTCCATATGCATAGCGACTTGTCTTCGCTGCCCGACACGATCCAGATGCCGCCCGTGATTGAGAAGTTCGAGTTGATGCAGTAGGCCTCGTTCATATGGCCCCGGTAGGAGCGCAGGCACTTGGCCTTGAAGAAGTTCCACAGCTTCAGGGTGCAGTTCAGGGTGGAGGCCAATACATACCGGCCGTTGGGCGAGAACTTCACATAGCCCACCGGCGAGTTGTCGGCGTCGATAAGCGTCTTTAGCAGCTGACAGGTAGCCGTGTCCCACACGCGGATCAGGCCGTCAAAGCTGCCGGTGGCAAAGAGAGTGCCATCGCGGTTAAAGTCCAGTGAGGTAATGGGATCCTGATGGGCCGGCACCACCTTGAGGGTCCGGGTTGATCGCACGTCCCATAGACGTACGGTCTCATCGTAGCTGCAGGACGCCAGCAAGTTGCCCGTCGGGTTGAAGCGGCACGCGAAGACGTGTCCGTTATGCCCTCGCAAAACCTTTTGACACTGCCCGATACGAGGATCCCATAGACGCAGGGTCTTGTCGTCACTGCAGCTGGCCAAGAGCTGCCCCTCCGACCAGGCCAAGTCATTGATTCCCACCGTGTGCCCGACCATAGATTGCTGGAACTTGGCCGTGTGAACGTCCCACAGCATAACGAGCATGTCCGCCGAGCTGCTGGCCAGCTGCTCGCCATCCGGACGGAACTTTACGGACGTGATGCATGACTTGTGTCCGGAAAGGGTGTCCTTCACGGCGTAGCCCGGGCCTGTGGTCTTCGGCAAAGGCACCCTAAAGGTGTCCTCATCTGCTTCCAGACTCCCTGAGGTTCCAGGTTCCTCAGCGGAAACTATTGTCTCCGTGCAGTCCATTTCCTCTGATTCCAATTGATTGGACATCTTCAAAAGGTTGGAGAGTAATATAAACCCGGAACGTGACCTTTACTGAAGAAAATAACTTACTTTATCTGTTGCTCTTAAAATTATTTAAATATTGCAAGGCAAATTAATTATACGAGGACCATTTCTTAATGGCGTTAATATTGTCAAAAAACTGTCAAGCTTTTTTTTAAGCTTTCCAACACTACTGGAATAAATGACAGCTACTTTATTATGTATAGGGAGCTATAACCCTAAAATACGGATTCCTTATTTTAGCTTATGTATATTATCAGTTGATCTAGCCGTGACTGGTAATAAAAAAATCTTACATTGTTCAAAGTTTTGGAATTTAATAAAAACTAACACCGAAAAACTTTCCGATTTGAAATTAATGCAGTTTTGGCTTAGTCATGATTGATTTTTATTTATATCTTTAAGATAACAAATCCAGTGGATGACGAACAATTGTTTAGTTAAATTAAGGTTTTTACTTCAAGCAAATAAATAAAACCAAAAACTTAACGCGCACTTTCCAATCATTAAGAACTATTATTAGAACAATACATATTTGCGAGTAAAACAAATGGTAATTATTTTGCTTACTATTGCTATTTCGCCAAATTGTTTGCCCAGACAGCCCAGGGCATGATACGATTGTATAAGGTGGTCTCATAAAAGAAAATGCTCGCCTTTGGGAACTGTATTGCCATTGCTCTATCTCTCTTCCTAGCACTGATTTTATCGTCTTTAAGACCACCTTATTTAGCTGCTCAAGGAATTAAAAATCAGACTGAGGGGCGTGCAAACAAGAGCAATTAATTTGCTGGTAAATATTTGGCGACAAGGCGGCCTATTTACACAGCCTTCTGTGTGGCCCAGACTTGTTAACCAAACATTAAACATTGTCGCCGATATTTGTCACTTAATTATTTGCCGATTCTGCAAAAACTTACACATGTACATGTGGTCAGAACCGGAGAAGGAGCGATAAGAAAGTCAGTGAACTGGCTATTTGCATAATCATTTTCCAGACCAGACAATATTCAGGAATGCTACAAATATTGTTCATAATATTTACTTGCTCGAACACACACTTAACTAGCTATTAAACAACTTTAACTGACAATGTATAAAGCGATATAGCGTTATCATTTTGGGGCGTAAAAGAGCCCTTTTCTATTCGAAATAACGCCTTTCTTTTCGGCAGCATGACTTGGAGAAATTCTTTAACAATATAAGTAATTGTGGCTATCAAGGTACAACCATAAGTGGAAAGGCCTACCATGTGGACAGCTCTGAAGTTAGTCCTCGCTTGGACAACCATTTTAATTAGTGGAGTCTGTGGTTCCCCTCTGGAATTCATTGTTCGAGCAGCTGAGGAATCTTCGCTCTCTGTGCTGGTTATCCACAATGACTACTGTCCTGAATTCTGGTTAAGGGTTGTCTTTGAGAAACCGAGATTTTCAGTGGTAATCCGCTCATCCAAAGATGTTCACCCGATAGACCAGCAGTTCTCACGACCTTTACATGTTCTTTGCCTGCCTGGATGTGAGCTACAATTGGATCGGGAATTACTCCAAAACTTGGCCAATTCACTTAAGGAGTTTCCCCAGCAGAAGGTCGTCTTGTATGTAGGCAACAGCTCATCAGATCGTACGAGAATGGACGCTCTTCTACAAGCCAGCTATTATTTCCGTATTCAAAACGTAGTTGGTCTCTTGGCATCCGATGAGCGGCTCTACTTCTACAGATATCACCGATATCCAAAATTTCGAACAGAGCAAAAGCTTTTACAATCATCCCACATCTTTGACCAGTACTTTCCCAACATGCAGGGTCAACCACTGATTGTGATACCCGACCAATGGCTACCGCGCTCAATCCTCTATGTGGACAAACGGACGGGAAAGAAAATCCTGGCCGGTTCCGTCGGCCGCTTCATTCAGGTCCTAGCCTGGAAACTGAATGCCACATTGCATCTGACTCAGGAAGTCACTCCCGGACGATTTTTCCATGCGAAGGAGCTTCGAGAGGTGGGCAAAGAAATGTACTTCGATGTCCCGGCCATCATGTCGATGCTGGAGAAAGCAAAGCAGTTGCCACGCACAAGTTATCCCCTGGAGCTGACCCACATTTGCCTAATGGTACCCGTGGCTCAAGAGATTCCGCTAAAGGACATCTATTGGCACCTGAGCAGCGTTTCCAATATGCTCTTGGCCGTGATCGTTGTCTATACCTTTGGCTTGGTTCTGTGCCTTCTTCGGCTGTTGAGGAACGGCAATGTTCGCCTCGTGGATTTTCTGCTAAACGACAGGGCGTTGCGTGGGGTTCTGGGCCAGTCCTTCAAACTGCCATCGTCAAGGAGGGGCTGTTCTAACCGATGGATCTACCTGATACTAGGCATCGTGGGCCTCAACGTAAGCAATATTTTTGAGGCTGCTCTGGAGACCATGATGGCGCATCCCCCGCGTGAGTTTCAGGCGCGAAGCTTTGGTGATCTGCGCCGCACGCGAATGCCTCTGGTGACCACGCCCGAGGACTTGCACACAGTGGTGGACATGCACCTGAACCTATTGGTCGTCAATGTGAGTGAGTACCACCATTTGAGGAGTGGAGGCAATGCCAGCAGTGCCTACTTCGCCTCTCGACTGCACTGGACGCTGTTCAGTGAGCAGCAGAAGCGGTTCACCCGACAGCTCTTTATCTACTCCATGGACGCTTGCTTGTGGTCCCTGGCCCTGCTCTCGTTCCAGTGGCCCCAGAGCTCCTGGTTCGCCGAGCCCGTCAGCAAGTTGATACTGGAGGTAAGGGCCAATGGTCTGTACCAGTTCTGGGTGGGAATGCATCACTACGATATGACCGAGGCGGGCTTGGCCGGCCTAGAGGATCCCAGTCTTAGGGAGATTGTGAAGATGTCTGCTGCGCTGCGGCTGGATGATCTGCAATGGGTGTTGATAGCCTACGGAGTGCTCGTGGCTGCTTCCTCGGTAGTCTTCTTGCTGGAAATATTCTGGAGAAGACCTGTATGTAAAATTCACACATTTATTCGAAAATTCCACGAATTTTTTAACAATTATGGAGCGAACTAACAGAACTTTAACGATTAAAATTTAAATTTATGTAAACTACTCATCGTCATCTATGATCTCTATGGGGGACCCTGACTCCTCAAGGTCTTCCTCCCCACTATCCCTGTCATTGGTGGGATTCTTAAGGTCTTCAATTTCATCTTTGAGGTCTTCGATTTGTTCCTCATAGCGACGCTTTTGAGCGGAGAGCTGAAGCAGGTCGGTGAAAATAACATATACGAACATATTTTCTAAAAACTTTACTAACCTTGAACTCGGCTTCCCGTCCAGCAATCAACAGTCTTTTCTCGCACTCATCCTCGTGCTGTTTCTTGTTGTTTCGGATTATCTCCTGGTACGTTTCGGTCAGTTCCTTGCGAAGCTTCTCCTCCAGCAACTGCATTTGCAGGACATGATCGTGCTTGAGGCGCTCAACCTCTAGTTGAAGGTTGACTATCTCATCCTCCAGCTCCTTTGTGTACTCGTTGGCGCCCTCGTCGGCTGCCATTTTCGAAAACTCCATGAAGCCGGCATAGCTGATGCGATGCTGCTTGATGACGGGCTCCTTGAACACTATATTCTTTGCAATCGAGGCGAAGTTTAGTACATTCAGATTTTCCTCATAGTATTTGTCCACCGGGGTGACCGTGACGATCATAGCCAGCTTCTCCTTGCCCACCAGTGCCGCCTGCAGCAGCATCGTGAGCTTGGAGTCCCGATACGGAATGACATCGGCATTTTTCTTCTTCTGAGCCGTGCTGGCCGCATCCAGGCAACGGCCCAGGACCATCAGTGATGTGTTAATGTTCTTGGCCTCCTTGAGCCGCAGGCCAGTGGTGCCAGTGTTGTTGACTCGCTCGGAGCCCGCCAAGTCGCAGAACTTGTACGAGCTTTGTGTTGTAATGCCTGATCGGTTGTATTTTAGTATGTCTACGGTAAAGACGCAATGCGATCGGCTGGAATTGGCGTTCACCGAGGTGGCAGCGTATGTGGAGCGCTGTTGGCCTAAGCGGAGTAATCTCAGCGCTTCCTCGCTGCTCTTCACGAAGACACTGGTCAGCCCTTTGACGAATACATGGCCCTTATTGCACACGACTTTCAGGTTCTTACGTGGTCCCTCAGCCATCTTTGCCTGTTTTGGTGGAATGGCCAACAAGTCGTGCACCAGCTCGTTATAGATTTCAACAAAGGACACCCAAATTAGGACGGACTCGTCGCTGGTCTCCTTTGTCTCGAAAGTGTGATCTTCGTTAATCATCTGCCTCAGTCGCTGGTAAGGGGCGCCCATGTCAGGACACAGATCCAGCAGCTTCTTGCGAATTTGCAGTTCCTTAAGGGAGGCGTCATCCTGCAGAAAAACAATGCAGCCATTGATCAGCTTCAGCTTGGGTGAGTGGTACACCGAGTCCTTGCAGATGGTAAAAATGTTTTCCAGGGCACGAGGAATGATGCCAGCGCTCACATCATCGCCTGAGAAGGGTTCGCTTTAGTAATGAGCCAAAGAAAACTGGATCAGGACACTTACCGAGCAGGGTGTAGGTTTTTCCAGACCCCGACGTGCCGTAGGTCATAATGGTCACGCACTCTTCCTCGCAGATCCTGGGGCCCACGCAAATGTCGTATATGTCGCGCTGGTCCACATAGCTATCGAAGATGGAGGTGAAGCCGAAGTGCTTCTCCATGCGGTTCACATTGTTACTGGTCGAGTCCACCTTGTAGCTGGTGATGAGTACGTTTCCATCTTCTGAGATGGAATACGCCTTTGAGGATTCGCCCACGGGGCGCAGGCGCAGGTAGACCTGCGGCCCCGACTCCAGGCTCGTACTTTCGGCGTTGCTCGTGGCCGTGGACGCAGCGTCAACACCACCCGCCGTATACTCAGATTCAGTTTCCGAGCCTTCGGAAAAGCTCTCCTCCTCAGACTCCTGTATGTGTTCAAACAGACGCATCTTTTTGTTAGGGCGCGGGCGGCAGCGACGGTCGATAGAGGGTTCGCGGGCTACCAGGAATGAGCGCATCTCCCGCTTGTTCACGTCCGAATTTATTTGGTTTTCCATGTTGCGCTGTACACTGTTAATAAAGGATTTAAGGGTTTGTGCTTCCTTTCGCGCTAATTTTTTGCGCCTAGCTGGGCTGGCAACTGTTTTGAGAGGTAACACCAGGGCTGCAGTGTTTTTTATGGCTCTTATCGATTGGTTGAAGTAATCGATATCGAAATTTGAAACGTCAGTTAATCTTTGAAAGACCACCCAAGAACAAAAATGCTTAACACGCGATGTAGGAGAGCATTCTTACCAATCGCTTAACGTGCAGGGCGATGTCTCGCCGATGCTGCTGCAGATTCACACCACCTCGATGGACGACCAGTCCGGCCGCTCGCACTGCGTCTTCACGTTGGCATACCAAATACAATAGCTACAGACATCACTTGAAATTATATAAGTTCTTCGGTTTGGCGGGCTCAGAGCGAATCACTGACACCACCTGCCTCCGTTTCAAGGAGGCAAAAAACTTTGAGAATAATACAGGTTCGTTATCTGCGGCTTTACATACGTAATTTAGCAAACTTGAATTTTTTCACAGTAAAAAATTATAAACAAAACCGATCTGTTTCGAACTATAAAGTGGACTGTATAGTTTGTAGTCCTGTTCGTTGCGACTATGTATTTAACATGACAGTTAAATGCTGTGCACATTTGATTATATTAAACCGAATCCGTTCAGGAACTACCATACCTTCAGTCCAAAAGGGAAGTGTGCAATAAAATCATACGGCGTAATCATCTCGTTATTCGACTTCTCTTTGAACATAAATATATTCGAAAACTTTTCCCAATTATGCCACAAAAAAGGAGGCGCAATTCAAAGAATCACAGGGATCTCCAGCATCCCCAATAATAAAGCACGAGATTTGTTCACCGTTTGTAATATGCATATCTCAAAATATGTAATCTTTGCTGGTGTAGTTACAGTTGTTAAATAGTTAGTTTATGCTTTGTGTGTGTTTGTGTCGCATTCGAGTTGATTTACAATTATTTGTCAATTTTCTCCTGCTGCAAATAAATATTACAAAATAGGTGGTACAAATAAATAGGTTTTCAGGCATGCATCTTAATCATAGTGTTTTGTGTGTATATAATTATTTATATATGTATGTATATGTTTGTCTGCTTTCTCTAGGTACTTAAGTCACGTTGCATCTGAGAGAGCAAAGAAAAAAAGAGCAGATTGCACTTAAGGGGTCGCGATGAGATAAAGGTTACAGGGAGAGATTCGAAGTTCGAAAAGAAGTACATCATGGAGATCGCCCGTAAGACTAAGGTATCATATATCTTTTAGCCTAAAACACAAGGTTAATTTGCACTAAACGGAATGTTAAATACACAGAGAGAATGTCACAAGATTGATCTACTAACAACAGGGTTAGCCGCGGGTTATAACAAAATAAATAATATAAAATAATATTCAAGAAGAGCTCAGATAACGCTGCTTAGATTAGAGCCGGAAACGGATTCCGGGTTGTTCTTCTTTGGCGAAATGGCCAAAGCATTGCCATTGCCATTGCTTATACCGCCGTCGAGAAGTTGCAGCAACCTTTGGCGCGTTCGCTTGTCGCTGACACAGATGCACTGAATCAGACTGGTCAGCTGCTTCGTGGAGTACTCGTCGCACAGGCGCTGCTGTTCGATCCACTGCTCGAACTGCTCGGGCCCAAAGTAGTACGTCTTGATGAACACATCCACATAGGAGCGGTGCTGCGGGTACTTCTGGTTCGAGATGAGCTCGAGGAACGACATAAAATTAGCAAAGTCCAGCTGCATGAGAGCTCGTCCGCCCGCCGAGCATTTCTTCACATTGGAGAACCTTCAAAAATGAAAAATTAGAAATCAGATTGAGGATGTAGATAATATAGACGCACCCCTCCACCAGCAGATGGGTGGCCACATGCGCCATGGAATTCCACACCGGCTTGCTGGGCACGGGCACCTCCTTGGCGATTTCCTCCAGGCACATGGCGAAGCTCTGTATGTTCTGCAAACAAGTATTTGAAATTAGCTCCTTGTATTCTAAGTATATCCTTGCCGTGCGAGGCCCCTCCTTACTCTGTTTAGCACATCGCTGTAGCTGCTGTGCTGGTGTATCACATGATTCACATCCCACTTGACCTTGGCCATCTGGGCCAGAATTGCTGACAGATCGATGACGCGCGACGTTACGCACGTGTAAACGGGTTTGGCCAGATCCGCCATATACTCGCTGTACTCCAGGTAGCTACTCAGTGCGGGACGCTCGGCGAGGGGAAGCAAATGGTTGAGATAATGCTGAAGAATGTGAAACTGCTGAAGCATGCTGCGTCCCGCCTCCACCGCTACGATGCGCTGGGAGAGCCCGTACAGTGTATCAGGGTTTGCCAGCTCGTTGTTGGCCTGCAAATGAGCTCAAATAATAAAATTCGAACTCAATTATCTCTGATCAAAGAGATCCCTACCAGTGAGGAAAAGTTTAGGGGCCACAGCTTGATCTGAGGCAGGACATTGACCTCCACCGCTCGCAGGCGCTGCTCCAGCCGCGCAGTATGCAAATTATCTGTGGCCACCAGCTAAAGAAAAAGGTTTTGAATTAGTAAGATACTGACGCAAGCAAATTACTCACCGCATCCTTCCCAAAAATCTCATGCACGGCGTACGCGTAAAAGTCAATCAGTTCCAGCATGCTGGCCACTATCTTCGGCGAGATACAGTGCAGCAACTTGCACATCTGCAGATATCTTCCGATGCAGCGCAGTACATTCAAGGCAGTATTGTTCACAAGCAGTTGGCTATGGAAAGATAAATACCATATATAATGCTTTAAAGATAGCAAGACTCTTCTCATACTTGCTACTGTCGTCAAACTCCTTGCTCTGCAGGCTCTTTTGCTCGTCATCGCTCTCCTCGCTGAAGTAGCACGAAGCCTCGTCTACAATGCCGGATAGAATGTCCTCCTCCAGCATGGCAGCGTCCAGGCCACCGTCAAAGGGCGAACTCTTTTCGGAGAATCGCAAAAAGTAGCCATAGGAACCATAAATTGAGCTACCACCGCCATCCTGAGAGTGCACGGACACTAGCTCATCGCAGTTATGGTTGCTGATGGGAGAGTTGTTAGAGGAGGAGGCCAGCAAAGCCGTTGTCGGGGATTTGTGGCGTCTCAGAGTGTGCCGAACCGATCGGAAGTCCTGCAAAAATTAAGGGATAGAAATTTGAAATTTAAGTCAGGATAATTCGGATAATTTTCGCTACTCACAGGCAATTGGAGAATGTGCGCAAAGGAGTCGACTGGCGTCCAGGACTCATTGTCCAGGAACAAGCAGATTTCCTCCACGCAGCAGATGTGGTAGCGACGGAAGAACTCCTCGCTCTGCTGCTGCATAGTCTCGATTAACTTTTCAGATTGCTCGCCACAGAACTCCAGGCCGACCTTCTTAAGGCGCTGCACCACTGACAGCACCTGGATGAACTGGTCGTACTTGAGCGTCTTCAGCTTGGCCGCCTGCAGGAACAGGCACACCTTGGTCAGAATATCGTTCCACACGCGCGACTGTCCCTTCTTCAGCTTCTGTTGGATGTACACATCGGGCGAGTCCTCCTCATCCTGTCCATACAGCTTGTAGTTGTTGTGCCACATCACCACCTGGTAGTAGGAGGCCAGAATGGTCCAAAAGGTCTTGCAAAGGCTGATCAAGCAGGGTAGTAGCTTTTCCACGCTCAGCTGCTCGCACAGCTGTTCGTAAAGCGGCTTGGCCTGGTCATCCTGGCCGGGATCGCTGAAGCCGCGCAGAACAGCGTTAACCGAGGAGTGTATAGCCGAGATATAGTTGATGTGCAGCTGGTCCATTGCCATAAGCGACTTGTTAGCCAGTTTGTAGGCCTCCTGCAGCTTGGCATACTTGCGCCCATCGAATCCGAGGACCATCTCGTTGAGAACCGTGTCCAGCTGGAACTCCATGAGCAGCATGGTCTCCTGCAACTTCTTGGAGAGCGACTGCACGCAGTTGAACTGCATGTAGGCCTCTGCCGAGCTCTTGCACTGCAGCAGCAGAGCGATGGCAGCGCTGTAGTTGTGGTCCGCCAGCAGCTTCTGCACCTCCACGTCGGTGGTGCGCTGAAAGGGATTAGGGATTAAACTGAGTTATAGGGGGGTAAGTACCATCTCTTACCAGCTTTTTTATGGCCACCAGGGTGTCCAACACCTCCTTGAGTACCTCTCGCTTGCGATAGCTGGCCAGAATCTCCAGGCTCGTGGTCGTCAGGTTGGTGCGGGCGAAGTTCAGGTAGGATCTCGCCTTCTGGCACGTCCACAGCGACTCCTCCAACTTCTTCTGGGTGTCGTTGATGGCTGCGAACTCGCTGCTGCAAGCATTCCGCTGCTCCAGTATGTTCTGCAGAACCTGTTTGGTCAGAACCTTCTGCTGGGTGCGCAGTTGTGCAATTGTGACCTCGATGAGCTCGTTGTCGATGCCATCGTTGAGAACTTTCTACGAGAGATCGTGTGGAGCAGTTAACGAGTGGGTGATCACAGCTGCCAGCAGCACCTGCTTACCTTGAGCTCGTACAGCTGTGGATTGCTATCGGGGCTGTAGTAGCACTGTTCGATGCCTTCCAGGATTTCCTGGTCCGACTTTTGTGCGTTCGCTTGTCCCGCGGCCGCGGCTGCATCCGTGTCATCCGCTTCATGGCTGGGCGAGGTGTCTGTGGTCACCGTTTGGATGAAGTAATCCGAAAAGCCCATGGCAGGAATTTTCATTTGTCGGTTCGTCTGTGTGCGTGTGTTTGGTGGGCGGAACAAGGCAATTGCAGGAGGGGAAACAGATTACTTCCGGCTATTACACAGCCGTGTGGCTACTAGTTACCTGTTTGTGCAGCAGGTCCATGAATTTGCTCTTGAATTCGTCCATTTTGGCCTTGGAGTTCTGCATGTTTCAGCCATGAAGAAGAAAACGCAACAAAAAACACACAAAACTTTTCCCAGCAGTGCAATCGGTCGTGAGTGGCCCTCTCGTGATTGTGTCGATATTATCGAGAAGGGCTACTCTGGCAGCATATCAGCTGTTTTTGGCAGTTGGTTTTTTAACCATCTGGTCACACCGTCCGCATCGGATTTGTGTTAACTTTGGCAATTTTTAAAGTTTTCTGTCAAGGAATGAAAACTTTTCGTCTGGAGAAAGAACTAAAGACTGAAAGATGCGGATCTGCATGGTGTCGGACTTCTTCTACCCGAGCATTGGCGGGGTGGAGGAGCACGTGTACAATCTGTCGCAAATGCTGCTCCGGCAGGGCCACAAGGCGAGTTGGAAGCGCCCCACAAAGATAATGATTTTTATTGAACCTCTAACCGGCAGGTTGTGGTGCTGACCCACGCCTATGGAGATTGCAGTGGCGTCCGGTACGTTACGGGTGGCATGAAGGTCTACTATCTGCCTATTAAGGTCTGCTACAACCAATGCATCCTGCCCACTGCCGTCTGCAATGTACCCATGCTAAGGGCGGTGCTGCTGCGGGAGCGCGTTGACGTGGTACACGGCCACTCGGCCTTCAGCGCTTTGGCCCACGAGGCGCTGATGGTGAGCTCCCTATTGGGCTTAAAGGTAAGGCTTAACCAGCACAGGGAATCCACGGTTTTAGTATCTTCTCCCCTTTCTTCCAGACCGTCTTCACCGATCACAGCTTGTTTGGCTTCGCGGATCTCTCGGCTGCCCTGACCAACAACCTGCTGGAGGTCAACCTGGGCATGGTCAATCATGCTATATGTGTGTCGCACATCGGTAAGGAGAACACGGTCTTGAGAGCGCGAGTGGCCAAGCACCGAGTCTCGGTCATTCCCAATGCCGTGGACCCCGCCCTTTTTACCCCTGACCCTCAACAGCGACCCAGCAATGGCACAAGTAAGCAAAAGAAGCACCACAGTCGTATTTTCGACTTAATCTTACCTTTTCGCAGTTAACATTGTAGTGGCCTCGCGTCTTGTCTATCGGAAAGGCATCGATCTGTTAGCCGGCATTATTCCGCGCTTCAAGAACATTCCCTACGTGCACTTTATAATTGTGGGCGACGGCCCGAAGCGAGATCTGCTGGAAGAGATTCGCGAGAAGACAAATATGCAAGATCGAGTGGAAATGGTGGGAGCTGTGGATCATTCCCAAGTACGCGACCATCTGGTGCGTGGCCACATCTTCGTGAATACTTCTCTTACGGAGGCCTACTGCATGGCCATCGTTGAGGCAGCCGCCTGCGGCCTGCAGGTGGTCTCCACCAGTGTCGGCGGCATTCCAGAGGTTCTGCCCAAGAGCTTGATACTGCTGGCAGAGCCGGAAATTGACGCCATATACACTGGCATTTTAGTGGCCATCGAGAGACATCTAAGGTGCTCATTTAAAGTCAATCTTCCGGCGACGTCGGCGGCAAATGGGCATCCGCCAATGGAGGCGAATGGACGAGGAAAGCGGCGACGAAACAAGGCTAACAAGGTGAAAGCAGCTACCACTTCCACGCCCCAACTGCCCCAACCTGTCTTGGATCAGAAGAGCCACACGAAGCCTGTGCTTTGTCCCTACAGATGCAATGAGCTGGTGGAGACGCTCTACAACTGGGAGGATGTGGCCCTCCGCACAGTTAAGGTCTACGATCGCGTTATGCAGGAGCGCTCATTTACGACTAGCGAGCTAGTGTACGCAGTGTGGCAGCACGGATCCTGGTTCTTGGTCTTCTTTGTGGTGGCTCATTTCATGATGCGCCTACTAGAGGCCTGGCGGCCCCGAAGACGCGTGGAGCCGGCCCAGGATATGCATCATTCGCCCAGCTAGCGATACCGAAACGGATTCCATTCCACCTCCAGCAACTAGCCAAAGTCGTGAGCGTTTCCTTTTGCTGTCATTTCGGACGAGAGTTTATTTATTGCCAACGTAGACGTAGTCCTAGAATAACACACTCTCATCCTAAATCACTTTCCTAAATCCACCGTAATGGAGAAGAAATCCACAGAGCCCGGGGATCTGGCTCAGAGTTCCTCGCATAATCTCTTTCTCGATGAATCCCCCATGCCGCAGCGAAATGTGGAAACGTGTAAGTTTTCTCCATATGATATCCACCCTGTTTGAGAACTAATAGCTGGGTTCGCCAGCCGAGAATGTTCCGCCAAGTTGCGTAGAGAAGACCTTTTACGTGCTGTCGCTCATTTTAATCGCCCTTCTGTTGCCCTGGTCCCTCTTGTGCTGCATTAGGATCTTGAATGAGTTTCAACGGGGCGTGGTGATGCGCCTGGGCCGTTTGCGTCCGAAGCCGCCCTGCGGACCCGGCGTCATCTTTCTGGTGCCCTGCATCGACGAACTGCGCATAGTGGACATACGCACCAGTTCATTCGGCTTACAACGGCAAGAGATCTTAACGCGGGACATGGTGACTATCAGCATTGACGGAGTGGTTTACTTCAGCATCAAGAGTCCGTACGATGCGATAATGCAGGTGTCGAATGCCCAGGACGCCGTCGAGAAACTGTCCATGACCACACTAAGAAACGTGGCCGGCACGCACAAGCTAATGGATCTGCTGGCTTCCAAGGAGTATCTGTCCAGCCAGATCGAGGCCATTCTGTACACCACCACGGAGGCATGGGGCGTGCGTGTGGAGCGCGTGGAAATGTAATTAGTACTGTTTTTCACCCGATTATTCAATGACCAATAATCTATCGTCTACCAGCAAGGAGATCGTCATGCCTGAACAGCTAAAACGCGCCCTGGCTGTGGAGCAGGAGGCGATGCGAGAGGCCAAGGCCAAAGTAGCCGCCGCCCAGGGCGAGCGGGATGCAGTTACAGCGCTGAAGGAGGCGGCAGACATCATGGAGGCCAATCCGATTGCCCTGCAACTGCGCTACCTGCAAACCCTGAACACCATTTGCAACGAGCAGACCAGATCCTATGTCTTCCCCTTCCCTGTGGACATTGTGAAGAGAATGATGAAGTGACCGTAATTTTTTGTATTAAATAGCTTTATATAATAAGAGCGTGACACAACTAGTCCATCCTTTAAATCCAGTAATGCTTTATGCCAAAAAAGACCTCTTTTAGTCCGTAATTAAGATTGGTAAATTGAATTAACAAAACTAGAGTTAAATATGAGCAACATGCTCAATTTTTTTGGTACTCAAAAGCAAGATAGAAAATTTGCACCAAGCAAAAGAAACAAAGAAGCAATTATAATATTACAAATATATGTATGATTAATGCAATAAATTCACGACGAAACTGAATTGTGGAATGGTTGATTATATTATCAATCGACTTAGATTTTTCTGTACAATTTTATTTTCATTTGTATTTAAACATTGCTTTATTTTATTCACGTAACCGTAATATTGGCGGTAATTTGAAAATTCTAGAGTGTGGCAACACTGAATCGACCAGGGCCTCCAAAGGCTTCCAGCCAACCCTGTATATAATCAATGCGACCCAGCCCTGGTTTATTTGGGGAAAAAAATTAAGAGGGAGCAGCAGCGGAGAGACGGGAGATAAATTAATTAGCCACTGCTACCACATAACCCACGGCGCTCGGGATATAAGAAACTCGTACGCAACTCACAATTACAGACCTACCAGGTATTGCTAGATTTCCAGCTGTCAACCAGGGTCAAGGTGAGCATATGCAGCAATGACTGATGACCACCTGAAAGTCTGACATTGGCAACGGATTTCGTTCACATTTCGATTCCAGATCGCTGCTGCAGCTGCTGTGGGTGAGGACGATGGCCGAACTGGTGCGGGACTGGCTGGCGGACTACCAGCGGACGCGGGGCCAGCCGGCCGAGGCGGAGGCGTTCGTTGTGGAGCACGAAACGGACCCGGAGATCGCCGAGGCCATCTTCACCATTTTCAACGAGCGGCAACGCAATGAGGCTATGATCCATGACATCTGCCAGCAACTACTGGCCTTCTACCGCTCGCCGGAGCTGACGCTGCACAAGTTTCCGCTGCAGTTTATTCCGGTGCTCATATACACGTACCTGCACTCGGTGGCCGGGGGCGACAAGAAGGCGGCCCGCGGCGTCGAGACGCTGCTCATCTGCATTTACAACGGCGAGGTGTCCACCGACGACGGCGGCCAGCGCGTGGTGGCCTTTCGCATGCCCATCCTGGCCCAGACGTCCGTCTACCACGAGCTGAAGAACCTGCCCATGACGGACCTGCGGCGATGGGAGGAGAACTGCAATCGAGAGGTCAAGTGGGGTCCGCACCAGCGCATCGAGTCTATACACGCCCAAAACCGTATGCGCATTCTCACGGCGCTGCTCTTCTGCTACAACCAGCAGGTTAGCCAGACGCAGAAATCCTCTCTACTCCACCTGTGCCGCGTTACATCGCAGCTGGTCAACCAGGGCTTCACCACGAAGTCTGGCCACGGCCACCGCATGAGTTATGGGTAACTATCGGAGAGCCTCAATAAGGTTAAGCTTCTCTAATTACCCTCTTCCATTTGCAGTTCCGATCCGGCGACGGGAACCCCCTTCTCCAAACCGTCCTCGCCACGCATTCCACTGTCCGCCGCCTTCCTGATCGAACTGGTGCACGCCATCTACTTCGCCATGTTCAATGGCTATGGTACGATAGCTATTCAGACGCTAGACGACATCCATAACCGGGCCACCTACGAGATGTACTCGGAGCTGATCCTGGTAACCAGTGCGGTGCGCAACTCGCTGCACGCTAATCCTTCTGGTCAGCCCAACGACGGCCCTATGGGTCTCAGTGTGGCTTTGACGCCGGCCACCACGACAGTGACTACATCTGTGTCCAAGTCCATGATTACGAATGCCTCCTTCCGCACGAAAAAACTGCCCGACGACATACCCATTCAGGTGCAAGACCTAACCATGCAACAGGCGCCACAGCAGCTGGCCAGCGTGACGGAGGAGACGGAACCCGGCTCTAAGGAGTCCCCGTCGACAAAGGAGAAGGAGAGCTCTGGCTCGCGCACCTCCATCATGCGACCCAGCATGGAAGGGATCAAGGCGCAGGCACACAAGGCGCTCATTGCCGGCTTCAAGAAGTCCAAAGATAAGGAGAAGGAGAAGGACAAGGAGCCGCCTAAGCCGCCGCAGCGGAAGTTCGACAAGCACACGCAACGCAACTCGCTGCTGCAGCTGCAGGCGGAGAGTCCCAGTGCGAACACAACAAGTGGGGATGTGGGGATGCAGCCCACAGGCGGCGATGTGCTGCCCCTGCAGACGCTCTCACTGATAAACGAGAACGGAAGCAACAGCTTCAGCGTGGACAGCGACCTCAACGATGGTGTAATGGCCGTGAATGTCACACCCCTGCCCGCGTTGAGCAGCACCACCAACTCGGTGACCAGCAGTGACCTACTCACCAAGAGCTTCGACTCCAGCATCGAATTGGCGCCGCTGGGCCACAGCAGCAGCAACGGCGGCAAGCTGGCCGAGCATGGCCTGACAGCGGCGGCGGCGGAGTAGAGTGCGCAAGCCGATTAGCCAAATCCAAGTATCAAGTATATATATTTACAACAATTGCAAATGCTCCGGCGGTGGTGAAGGTAAGGAGCCAGGTACTCCTTTTTTGCCGCCCCTACTATATATCTATTCACCACCTCAACCGCTGTGTATTAGCCGAATCGGGAGCCGGAGGCAGCGGGAAAGTTTGAATTTATGGATTAAGGATCGTTTGAATTTGTTGAATTTGATGATGGGTTTCCTTAGTTGTTCGTGCGCATGTATGTATTATCTATCGTATATTCCAAAGCCCAATTGTTGGTTAGGCTAAGTGTTGCTAGGATGTCACAAAAGTTATATACACGGAGTGCTCTGCTGCATGCAAATTGCCTCAAATTAAAGAGGAAACGGTGCTCCATTTTCGGGGAGAAGCAGAGACAGATACACACACATCCCGGTGCATTTCACTCGTTTTAAGACAAGGCAGCAGGCACACATTCGGCCAACGTTGGGTTCACCAGGCAACTTCAATTTAATTCTACAGGAAACCGGATTAGTTCTGTCACTTATTAGCATATATATACATATATACAGGCATGTGTAAACTAATATATACATACAAATATTTATTGAACGTTGACTTGAACCATGTTATTGATTTAAAATAAATACAACAACTAAATATGTAACTATTGGGCCTTTTTTCGGAATTTTCCCTGCAGGAAGATGCGGGGCATATCCACGCCCTCTTTGATATTAAGCGTTCGTCGGTGCACGTAGGCATTGCATATTATCTCGAAGCCATTCGCCTGGAACAGCTGGGACACCTCCTGCTCGGAAAAGAAGTAGCTACGGGTTCCGTCCTGACGTACGTACAGATTCTCTGCTATCTTGTTGCCCGGCTTGAAGCGAAGCTGCGCCATGTCGTACAGCCCGTAGTCCCTGAACAGCACCAGTCCGCCTGGCTTGAGTAGCTTACACAGATTCAGCACTACATCCCTGAATTTCTGCGGATGTATGGCCGAGAGTACAAAGATCAGGGTGCAGACATCGAGGCTTCCTTCCGGTATGTGCTCGTGCACCTGTTGCGTCGTGATGTCGCACTGAAAGGCAGTTATCTGGGTGGGATCGTACAGCGGATTGGAGCGTACAAAGTCCACGGCTCGGGGTGAGAAGTCGCAAGCGTAGAAGTAGAATCTGCCGCTGCTGAAGCAACCTTCCTCGCTGAGCTGTTCCTCAAGGAGCGGGAAGACGAGGTTTCCGACACCGCAACCCACTTCGAAGAGCGTTCGCTTGTCGCCGCATGTTTCCTGGTCCAGCAGTTCTTTGAACTCTCTCGTGGTCCAGTGGCGGTCCTTGAAAAAGCGCGTCTCGTTCCGCTTGTAGAATATGTCCCAGTTCCTCTGGGCATCTATTTCCAGCTTGTTGGCCTTGAATTCTGTCACGAAACCACGTTTGTTTTGGTCCTCTAGTTTTTGCCTCTCCTCTGCTGATAGCTCCTTGGTTAGGGTAGTGAACACATCCGACTCTAGTGCATCCTGGAAGTGTGTTAACTATTTATTTAAGTCTAATCGAAGAACTTCAGAAGACTTACTTACCATATTCTATTTTGGGGTTTGTATTAATTTATAAAGCATTAATAATGAGGTATTTAGTGTTATGCGGCAGCCCTCCAGAAAAGGTTTTTTTTTTATAATTAAATCGGTTTTATTTAATAATTACTGCGTTTAAATTTTATTAATCCCAATTAAAAGGCACGTAAACATCTTAACAGCTGATGCGCATGGAAGTAGCAAAATCCAACGGGAATGGGGGTCGACAAAATTGTATATGTATCGATAAAAATTGCTCAAATGCAGCTTTTTCTGATCTTGAGGGCATAAAGTGCCAAAATTCGTATATATATTTCAGTTCGCCATTTAAAAATTTAAATGAATTATTACTAAAATATTTATTTAAAGTTTTAACCCCACATCCGGTTTTCCTCGCCCGATTACCACAATCGATTTTAGTCGAACCAGCGATACCGATACCAATCAATTGTGCCAGCACTCGGAATTTGAAATTTCCTGCAACGGTTCGTCCACTGACTGACTGTAAATAATTCCTTTATTGCTTGTGAGATTCTTATAGTTATAAAGCGAACATTTTAGATACAGCCATTAGGAAAACAAACAAATAACAAAAGTGAAATGAAAAGCAACGTTAATTGCTTTGTCTTTGGTTTCAGGAGGACACATCCACCAATGAGATGTCCTGTCATCGTGGCCCCCAGAGCGTTATCTGCCCATAATGGTGGGCTCATCGGCCATTGCCACTTCGTCGTTCGGAGCTTTAGCTCCCTTCTTCTTGCCCGAGTACCATAGGAACATAACACCGCACAGAATATTGTCCACGAATGTGAACCAGGCCAAGTACACACCGTAACCATAGCTAGAAATAAAGATAATCTTCAGAAAGTCTTATTACTCCATATATTCCACTCACGTCAGTTCGGCGCCATCGGGATACGCGTAGAAGAGATGGTCCTTAGTGTAGTCAATCGAGGAGAAGAGAACCTGGATCACCACCAGCGCCGTGGAGGCGGCCACCAGGTGGATGCCGCCCGCCAGCCGCTTGAACATGTAGCGAGGATTCATGAACGTGTAGAAGGAGAAGACCGCTCCCAGGCTCATCACGAACAGGGTTATGCAGGCAAAGGATGCCTGCGTCCGGATGTAGTCTGAAAGGAAGTACCAAGTGACTGCCAATTATGAGCCGTCGTCCTTGAGTTGGGAGTGTGGAAGAGCGAGTGTATGTGGGAGTACCTACCCATTAGTTCGTCATCGAAGCCCGGCTCGTTGCGCAGGGCATTGGAGTTGGGGAACATGTCGATGTACTTGCAGCGCTCTAGGGCAGGATAGATATATAGATATACATAGAAATAATGGAGCAACACTCACGATTCGGTATATAGCTGTAGAAGGCGGTCTGTCCACCTCTTTTGGGTGGCAGTGGCGGCACCAGGATCAGGATCACCCGCTCGTCATTCAGCACGTAGGCAGGAATGCCGATGTCGCGGATGTAGGTGCCCAATAAACGCACTACCAACGGATAGTCCGTCCAGTTGCCGAAGATGGCCAGCTGGGCCACCTCGGGAATGACGTAGTACGACCAGGTGTTGTTGTACTTAACCCGCTGCAGCGCCGAACCGAAGGTGTTCCTCGAAATAATGCCCTTAACATCCAGCGGATCGATGGGTATGGGTTTGATTGCCGTGGCATTGATCTGCCGCTGATTGTCCTCTGTGTTCATAACAAGGTTGCGGAAGGCATTCCGCATCGTCTGGAAGCCCTCGTCCTCTCCCCGCGCCCAATGGGCAAACATATGACGGCGCGCCGACTCCGTGAAATTATCCGACGCCTCCAGCGGCTCCTGGGCGAACTTCTTAATGAAATCCATGTGCGAGAGATTCCGCTTCGCCTCGTTAATGTTCGTCTGCGAGGTGTAGGACATGGAGCTGAAGTTGCGCACCACCTGGGCGTTGCTCATAGCATTGGGCACTATGGTGTTTCGGCAATGGCGCCACAGTCCCGAGTGCGAGGACATGAAGAAGCGGCGCGATTCCGGGATGAAAATGCCTTTAAGGAAATCGAATTTTAAAAGTTTGTAAGTAGATCAATGGGAGAAGCCATCAACTCACCTTTTCCTCCTGATATAATAATCCAGTGATCGGTCGAGATTGCCACTATCCATATGAGCAAGGACACCACCATCAGCAAACTGCAGCCAAGTAGGACGCGACGCTGGAACATGTATGCCTCCATCAGCGGCCGCCGGGCCTCATCCCGGCCGATGGTCGACGTGGACAGGTCGCGCTTCATTCTGGTTCCGTTGCTGGATCACTCTCTCTCCCCTCCTAGGGCTCTCTGGACGTTGGCAACGGGCAAGCCACACGCACATGGAACAGCGCACGTTCCTGGTGGGAGAGCAGACGAGACAAGACAGTGTCAGAGTGGTGAATGGGAGAGATGGTGGCGGGTTTAATCAGCTTTAATTGCTCTCTGTAGGCAAATGAAGTCATGCGGACACACATCGCACACACATGTGGGACATTCTTGGGCACAACAACCGTTTCCACCGTCCGGCAGGTGTTTCACCGGGCCTATGCGTCGGTCAGGCCATCGGACAACCTCCCCATTCCCAGAATTTAAACAATATATTTTATTTTTATGCTGAACATATAGTGGAGGGTAAAACGAGAGAACGTGAGTTTGAAAAACGTAAGAAACAAAGATATTAATTTAATATCATTTAATTTAGTTGCTTTTACCTAATTAAACTTATGAAACTACTTATTTCTTTTTAAACAATTAAAAATGCTGTTTTTATGAAAAACTTGGAAAAACCCAGTAAATTTCGAAAAACAATTACTATGTTATATATATTATAAACTATACAATTAAGGTTGGAATTGCTGAATTCCAGGATAATATACGAGCTTGCTTTTTGTCTTTAAGTTTTTGACTTTAACAAGAAACTTTTTTTAACTACTAAATTTTGCTTTTAATGAATATTTAAAAAATATGGTCCAAGTCCTAAATTCATTAATTATCACTCCCATAAAATTAATCAATTTCCTGCAACCAAAAACTATTATTTTATCCTTAACTGTAGTCTTTCTCAAAGAGTGCGCGAATCACCGAGAACGTGTCCATTAATTATGTTGTTTTGGATAAATCGTTTTTTATTTTATTTATGTATTTACATGTTGCCACGGTGACCAGAAATTCCCACTCGGAAAAGCGGATTTCTGAGGCTTTTCCCCTAGTTTTATATTTTTGTTTTTTGCGTTTGACAGAAATTAAGCAAATTAGTGGACACGTCCAAAGGCCCGCGGAAAATAAATGACAAAAATGCGAATTCCTTCGTCAAAATGATTTTCGCCTCTCCGCGGAATATTTGCCGAGAATTAGGTGCGCCTATTCCGAGTTCGCGAGTGGGTGGGTGGCGGGTGTGGAGCAGGAGCAGAAGGTGGCATGGCGTGCACAAGTGCCATATACATAGTTAGTGCTGCTTGCTGCCTGTATGCCATGTGGGATGCCTTCCGAATTTATGATATTTTCATTATTCCGTCTTTGTTCCGTGGCCAATACCTGGGTTGCCGAAAGTGTCATCTTCGGGGGAAAACCCATAGCAAAAGATAGAAGAGCAAAGCGGCGCCAGCTTCTGTTCCTCTTCCCACTCGAACTCCTCCGCCACTTCCGCGATCTATTCCCGGAATAGATCTTGGCCGTTGCAGTTGCAGCTGGGAGGAGTTGGGCATACGCTGCAGCCACTTGCGTCATGAAGTGCGTCATTGGATGGAGCGTAGGAGATGGAGGTAGAACTATAATACTCATCGAAAACTTCAGATCTTTCCGAGCTCTGCAAGAAGTTCTATAGCCTGTGCTAGTTTCGTTCCTCTTCTTCTAATATTTTTAAAGCAATTTGCCATTATTTTTAGTTAGCAGATTCCTCTGACTGGCAACCGTCATTAATTCCCACCTATTGTCTCTATTTTTTGGGCGCGATTATTGACACTTTTGACAGGGCGAAATTTTTATATATTTTTTTCAAAACCGAAATAAACGCGAAACGCTCGCCTCTATTTATTTATTTATTTGTTTTGTGTATTTCAGCCTTTGTTTTACTTGCTTTGTAGGTGGCGGCGGCCATTGTATTTTTGGTATGTGCCGAGAAGGAGCACAGCACAACCGTCGTCGCAACACGTCGAATTCCCCATCCTCATCCTCCACCTCCGCCACGGCATAAGAGCGTAAAAGAACGCGAATTTTGAGAAATGTGTATTTAATTAATGCCCCGCATAAATAATGCCAATGCCAGCCACCGCGGACTCTGATTCTGATACTGAAACGGATTTGGATTTGGGATCTGATCTCCTCGGTCATAAAAGCTCACGACTGACAGGCGTCCTGATTTATCGTTATATAAGAGCCAGGCGATCCGTGGACATGTTTACCATTAAAGCTGCAACAATGCAACGGAGATCTCTGGGGCCCAGATTATTTTGTTTACGGGGCGCGGCGACGATGTGTTTAGTTTTTATGAGCTGGCGTTAATCGCTGAGACGGAGCGCCCGATAACAACCGAAATAAATTAAATATACTGAGCGAAGCGCGAAACGGAATGAAAGAGCGCGATCTTGGCGTATGCTGCTGCTCCTGGCGGGCGGCGATCGACACGGTTCCGTCTGCTGCTGGCCAAGGCAGAGCACAGACTGACTGGCTACTAGCCACCAGTGGTTGTCGTTTGCCTTTGCGTTCTTCTGTTTTTTTTTTTCGAGGAAGCAGGCTAAAACAAAGGCAACAGGCCGCGGGTAACAGGCAGTAGGCAGGCAGCAGGCAGCAGGCGTCGCGTAGCGTAGCCGTTGTTAGCCAGCATAAACATAAAAAATCGTTCTACATACGCGCCGCTGGGGAGCGGGCGTGGGCTGGGGCAGAGGAGCTGCCACCTGCAGCATGTAGCCGGAGGCAGGAATCTCTGGGGCTGGCGCTGGGGCTGTTGCTGTTGCTGGCAAAGACCGACGTCATCGTTTGCTTAATTGCGCCATAAACATGAACTCAACTCGACTCGGCCGATGCTGTGTGCACAAATTTAGAATTTAGATGGATTTAGGCATCTCTCTTTAATGGTACACAGAGCATGGTACATGGGCAGCTATTTTTATATCCTCCTCGCTAGCCACGCTAGCCATCGTTCGACATTGCTCCGTCCGCGCGGCGCACTCTCTTCCGCCGGTTGTGCCATTAAACCGTTGACATCGCGTTTATGAATGCCGTTGGATTTGAGTTTTGGCAAACCATTAGCAAGTCGTAAGGGGGCTGCGGAGGATGACGTGGTGCGAAAGACAGCTAGCTACCACTTGTTGTGGGTCAGCCAGCCAGCCAACCAGCCAGTGGTCGTGACTCGTTGAGTGTGCTGCTGTGTGTGTGCTATTGCCGCCTATCCGAGATGCGTAGCGCACCCAGGTCCAGGTTCAGCTCGCTAAGTATGTCATTGGGCGCCGAGCCCTGCATGGTTAGGCCGGCAATCACCTGCTGTGCCTCCGGGCAGTTAATGCAGGCATTTCGGATGGCTAAAATGCTCCACTCGCGCATCACTGTTTGGGGAGGGATAAGAAAAGATAAAAGCGTTTTATTTTATGAAAGTCGTAACTCAACGAAAATTAATCAAAGCACTTTCGCTAAAAATCAAAATAGCTTGGTCGTTTTATGAGCTGTAAAGTGTAAATCGTTTTTCAAAGCCAAGAACGTTTATGCAATTAAGAGGCATGATATTTTAATGAATATTTTCACTGTCTGTCTCTAAAGATTTATTCAACGAAATTTCAAAGAAAATTTTACCCAATCAATCATTTCAAAATTAGTATTAGGCTATTAACTAAGTGAACTAATTTGTCTAACGTTTTAATATAGTTTTAACTCCTTAAAACTCAACCAACTAAAAGGATAAATTCCTTCATAAATATTCCTAACATGACTACTGACAGAAAATTAAGGTAATGTTTTAATAACTAAACCTCAACTTACAGGGATTTCTGGCATCCATCGTAGTGCACTCCAGCAGGGTCGGCAACAGTTGTGTGTCCAAGCAATAGCCCTTGTTTTCCTTATTCTCATACAACAGATTAGCAGAGCATCGCACGAGTAGGGTTTTCAGTTCATACGAGACCTTCTTTTCGTAGCCCGCATCAATGCCCGACGTGAGAGCCACCTCCTCCAGCTTTGTCATGGGTTTGTCCAGCCCCCCGCCATCGGGTTCCTTGCCCGCGGCCACCACGCACCTGAGCAGGCTGCTCACGTTGATGAACAGCGACTGATCGGTGGCATAGACATTGGCGTACTTCTCGGAGCCACTCACGCTGGCAATGATCCGCAGGAGAGTGTGAACCTCGCGGGGATGCAGTTCGTGCTTCAGCTTGAGAGTTTCTCGGAGGATGCAGTCCGATTTGAGACGGAACTCCTTGGCAAAGTGCTGCAGCAGAAAAAGGGTCACCTTACCATTCGGGCTATTCTCGCCCAGGTAATGAGCCACGTAGTCCAAGAAGGCAACTCGATCCTCCGTATCCAGTTTCTGGTAACAGGCCACGCAGGCACGTCCGTTTTGCACGATAAAGTGTTCCAGAAAGAAATGCAAGTACTCGAAATTGTAGGTGCACTGAACTTCATTTAGGGCCCGCCAAAGGCGCATGCAGGTCTGGAGCGCCGTATGGTCGGTGATAAGCCCAGAGCGGTCACTTAGGAATATGTTGTACATGATCATCAGGAGCACGTTGTTGGAGCTGCCCAGCGGAGGAGCATAGGCTTGCGCAGCGATCTTAGGGCCATGTAGATTCCATGTCAATCTTTGGGTAACCTCATTATTAACCACGCTATTGGCTAGCACCTGGAGTGACAGATTATGCACCACCCGATGCTCCGTGCGCATTAGCGGGTTAAAGGCCACGACATCGAGAAAACTGGAGAACTCTGGACATCTGGCCAGAGTTTCTTGACTCTCCTGGCTTTGTGTGAGCAGCAGGCGCAGGCTTTTGAGAATATCAGTAATTTCCTCGGCATTTTCACACACACTTAAACTCACGAGTCTTCGTATCAACTCGCTGGTGTCGCTGTGCTAATAAAAATTCTTAATTTAAGCAATTTTTTTGGGAAATAAACAAAATTATTTACCGCATGCTCCATTTCCGATTGGCCGACAGCTGTTTACCACCAGTTATCGATAGCTCAGAGAATCGGGTCAGGAAATTCTCAAGAGAGAAAGCGAGGATGGTCACACTCCGTGAACTACAAAAGAAAAACAAAAGCAGCAACAACAACGTACGTTTGTGAAGAATTCTGCAAAAATATTAAAAGTCATGTAGCACGCGAAACTGCAGTCGGTATTAAAGCAACCAAACAAAGCGATGTCACTGCGGGCGCTGCGGAAGAGCCACAACAATAGCAACAACAGCACAGGAACTGCCAGAGCACCACAAGCACAAACATCGTCGTCGTCGCTCTTCAAGAAGGCCAGCACAGCAACAACGACTTCAACGAAGAAGAATTCTCTAGCCCAAACTCTAGGCAGCAGCTCCGCCAGTCGCTTAGTGGGAAAGCAGCCGCTGTTCCGGCAGAGGCAATTCCTGGGCC
Organism: Drosophila jambulina; assembly: GCA_018152175.1. Lineage (NCBI taxonomy): Eukaryota > Metazoa > Arthropoda > Insecta > Diptera > Drosophilidae > Drosophila > Drosophila jambulina. Next base: position 21,496,348 of record JAECXH010000113.1, on the reverse strand, counting down.
GCCGCTGCCATTCGAGTCCTGACCTGCGACAAATAGGAAAGTATCGAAACGGCAATAACAGCAGCCTGTTGCGCAGCAAATCGGAGGGGGATGTTGGCATAGCCCTCCTGGAGCGAAACTCTGGTGCTACGTTGACGGCGGCCAACGCCAAGTCGGAGGTGTGTCTGCAGAGGATAAGCTCGCACAGTTACGAGCACACAAGGTCCCCGAACACCAATAGAACCGCCATGCTGGGCGGAGCCCGTTCCCATCGGGATTTAACCCAATCCTCCTATGGCCATCATGCGGGTGGAAACCATGGTGATAGCCTGGAGGTAAGCTCCAGGGCACCGCGTCGGATGAGCGAGTGTAGCCTGGGCTACAGCCAGACCAGCTCGCACCTTACTGGCGGCAACTCTCACTCCATGTTCGCCAGCCAAATGACGCTCTCCTCCGGCTCCCAGGCGCCGCCCGTGGATCCCAATGCGGTGCTGCGAGTCCCCATCATCGGTTACGAGGTGATGGAGGAACGGGCTCGCTTCACCGTTTACAAGTTGCGCGTGGAGAACCCGGAGACAAATGATTGCTGGCTGGTTATGCGGCGCTACACCGACTTTGTCCGGCTAAATGGCAAGCTCAAGCAGTCCTTCCCCAAGCTGTCCCTCATGCTGCCGCGCAAGAAGCTCTTTGGCGACAACTTCAATGCCGTCTTCCTTGACAATCGCGTGCAAGGCCTGCAGATCTTTGTCAACTCGGTGATGGCCAAAGAGGAGCTGCGCAAGTGCAAGCTGGTGCGGGAGTTCTTTTGCCTGGATGAGCCGCCATCGTACTCCGAGTCCATGGAGGAGTGTCGGGTATGAATGCAGATTAATATTTTGAGAATACCTATCTTATTTTTACTCTTATATAAGGCGATTTTTGAGGCCCAGGAGGAGACCATTGCCCATCTAAAGCTGCAGATACAGAACAAAAACGATCTCATACTCAGCTTGCAGCAGAAGCTGCGGGACGAGATGAATGAAAAGGAGCAGCTCAGAGAAGCTATGAAGTGAGTATTAGACGGACAGCGTTTGATAAGCTATAATATTCATTATAACTCTCACAGAAACGTGAACCTCAACTGTTCGCACTGTTCTTCGGCCAATGAAGCAGAACCTCTGGGCGTGAATTAGACCCAGACCCTTCCAAACTCCAATTAGATGTGCGTGTGCGTACTGCATTATGCTGAGCATAACCCTACGCACTCGCACCGATCGTGGAACGCATCCATATCCAATCCAAACCCAAGTGCATATCGAGGAGCATGCTCCGCTCCGTCAGTGCTTTAGTATTCATATCTCTAGACCTAGAAGCTAGCAAGTGCTGCCCAAGCTGGTACTGAATGGAAGACAATCTTAGATATTTTTGATATACTTTTACGGGCAACGTACCAGTTAAGGATAATGAATTACACCTAGATGTAAGCGCAAAGATAACCCCATGTATACAATGTGTTATGCAAGCTCACATACAAAATAAACCTAAGGCACAATTTATTACTCAATGGAAAGGTGGCACGATGTAGAATGGAAAGAAATCTAAACTTAAAGCGATATGTGTTAATTATGGTGATATTGAAGGCGAGGGCATCTCTTACAGACTCGTCATGGCAGGCGGTCGAGCGTAAGCTTTCGGAATAAATCCATATTTGCGGGTCTTGGGGGCATAGGCCCAAAGCCATCCGTCCACCGTTTGATTGTTCAGATCCGCATAAATCCAGTCCCCACGGCGAACCGAAAGGTACAGATCATCCGGAGCTTGTGCCTTGTAGTCATACAGCATCACCAGCTCGGTGCCATGGTAGCGCAAATCATCAGTTCCCAATCCCAGGGGCTGCTGCTGTTGTTGGGACTGTTGGGACTGTTGCTGACCCTGCTGGCCCTGCTGCAAGATGGTCTCCATTGCATTCAGGGTGGCCTTTTGCTGCTGCAGCACTCGCACACTGTCCGCAGGGTAGATGAAGCTGGCCGGAACGAAACCCTCCTGGCCATCGCTGCGCATAATCCAAAACCAATCAGGATCCTCACGGTTTAGGACGGTGACAAACTCTCCTCGCTCCACGGACAAATCATTCTCGTCCCTGGCTATAAAGGTGTACAGAACAATGCAGCGACCGGAGGGTTCTTTAACAAACGGCGTGCACTCCGGCTCCACTAGCAGTATGTTCTCCATGCTGTTAGCGGACCCAGGGTTCAAGGCCTCGTCACAGAGCACATCCAGTTTATTGTCTGCTCCCAGAAGCGGCAAATTCTCATCTATCGGCTGCTCGGGACACTGTTCCCGGGGTAGTTTCTTCTTCACGGCCAAGTCTGCCAGCTGGGTATTGCAGGGAGCACAGTAGGAGAAGGGTATAAAGCCCTCCTGGCGTGAATCCTGGCCAATTACATAGACCCAGTCGTTCTCCCTGTACAGGATATTGACCAACTGGCCACGCTTCACCTCCAGCTCGTCGTCCACGCAGGGTGTAAAGTCGTGCAGCACCACCATCTTGGAATCGGGACTGAATAGGAATGCATAATGGATAATGCGAAATAATCAATCACATATGTATTTAAGTTGGCTTACCTCAAACCGTGCTCCTTTTCGATGCCCACACGGACCAGGGTTTCGATGCTGGAGGATCCAGTTATCCGGCCCATGCCCAAGCCTCCCACAGCGGGCAGATCCCTCTCGATGCTGGCATTAGTGGCTGGAATTTTTGAAGATTTTTATTTGAAACGAAACTTGCATAAGAATTTACTTCATTGATTTCCATGGTGTACCAAAGTATATTTAATTAACACCTGATTTATCTCAAACCATCACAGACTCGTTTCTCTGTGTACCACGAAGCAACAGTGTTCGTGACTGAAGTCTTTCGTTTAGTAAAGCCACTTCTTCCGCCTTCTTGTAGCTTACCTTTCTTCTTATCCCGCCGCATGCGCACAGGGCAAAGGAACGCCATCCCTTATCCAAATCCTCACCGTAAATAACAAAACAAAAATTAGTTCTTTAATTTGTTAATTGTTTTTGTCTGATCTTCGTGATCTCTTCTGCTAGAGATGGTAAACTGACACATTTCCAATTTCGATTGGCTCTCGTTAATCGATTATTATAAACAAGCGCGCGAAAATTAAAAACTGATTGAAACCTCTGTTCTCTGAACCGTGAAATACACCCAAAGGCCTTCGATTTTGGGTGCAGTGCCCTGGGGCAGCGTTCGCCTTGGTAGTACGTGTCTAATTTGTTGGCTTGAAATATCGAACATAATTTTAATGACTGGAGTGCATTGACCGCAGTCGCGTTGATAAACCCTGGTTAACGGCCACGTCTTTGAGAAGCTGTTCTCCCACGATTGGAGACGAAGTCCTCATCTGTAGCCTCACCCTCGTAGTACTGGTAGAGACGGCGGTCGGGCAGGACGTAGTCCATAGCTCTGGTGTACCCTACAGTCTTGATGGTAACCAGCACGGAAAGCACTAGTTGCGCGAAGTAGCAGACATCCTGGCGCATAAACATAAAAAACCTGGGATAGTTCTTCAGAAGCTTCAGTCCAAAGTTAAAGTTGAGCATTGCATCCTGGCTGAAATCTAACAGAGCGTGAAACTGCTCCCAAATTAAGACGACCATCACCTGGGTTGCGATATATAGACCCACCAGCTCCAGGAGCAATCGCCAAAGCTCCTGAACCGGCGGATAGAAGACGACCCGCAGATGGTGCAGTACAATTACCGAGGAAAGGACGAAGAGCGCTGCCGGAAAATCGGGAACATACCGTGTAGGTAGCACATTGCAGCCGCCCATGTAAAGGCCCACGGATCCTATGCAGCCCGCCACCAGCTCCGTTATCTCGTACATTCCGCGCACAATCACCATCTTGTCTTGGCTGTTGTTGTTGTAACGCTATATACAAAAATTAAATTTAGATTTTCCCTCCAGATATTGAAACGTGTTACTTGTAGGATACTAGAAAGGTAACTAAAATTAGGTATGGCTTACGTGACAAACTTATTAGGGGTAACATTTCAGGCTGCTAAGTGCAAAAATATAATTTGTAGTATTGTAAATTATTCTGAATATTTATAGCAACTTTTGAGAATTGGTAATAATCGGGTTATTTTACTGACTGTATTTCCCACTTCTGACCTCATTGATCTAACCCTTTATTCGCTCGCGTCACTTGCATTTTTTTCCTTGACAGCTTCGTGAAAAAGAGTGGGGGCAATGCACTATTTTGGTGCCAAGGATACCCGAGTTCGCATGCAATTTTCGATTATAATTCAGCGAGAGGAGCCAGGCCCCACCATCAAGAGCGTGACTGACGTGACGGCGTCGAAGAGAGAGAGAAAGTGTGCAAACTGACCTACACTTCGGAACATCTAGCTAATGCCCCTCTCTACCAACTTAACTATGGCGAAATTGCGCATTAAGTTTAGTCAGAAGCCACCTTGTGCCCCTCCAAAAAAGGCGGCAGCAGCAGGTGCCACACCTCCAACAAAAAAAGAAAAAAACACCCCGCTGCTTGACTTTTGCCAACTACGCAGTTGATTTCACATCCGCATCCACACCTCATCCCCAGTGGCATCCTCCCCATGCCCTACCCCAAGCCTCAGTTGAGAGAGCTGTCTTTCCAGTTAATCGATAGAGCGGAGTCTGCGCAATGTTTTAATCCTCGGATGCCATTCACAAAACGGGGTGCCCTGGAGTTGGGGGCGCCATGGACGAGATGGCCACTCATCAACGACTCCTCCCACTGCTGTTGTGTCTGCGGGTAATTGTTGCTCGGACCTCTGATGTCCGAAAAAATGTGACTAGACAGGGGAGACAATTAAGAGAAATGGCAGGGAAAATGTTACGGATACGCTCCGGGGTGAAGGGATAGCCGGAAAAAGCAGATCGCTGGCATTTTAGGTCAGCTATTTTGGGTTGTCACGCGTATGTATATTTGCATACAACTCGAATATTAAATGTACGAAAGATTTATCTCCGGCCTTGCATTAAATTAAAACGAGGATGTGTTGATGTACGACCTTGAAAAGGAACACCCCTAAATTTTGGAAAAAGGTGGTGAAATTATTCCTGACCTTGTAAACATTTAATACTTACAGAATGACAGCGGAAGGAGGAAAATTTAAAGGGGGTATACTTTTAACATACTAATCATAAAAGGACCCGAAAAGGGCATATAAGATCCCCTTAAATCAAGATAGAACTTGACTTTATATAATCCAATAATTTCGTGAAAAATTCAAACAATGAGTGGAAAATTGAGAAAAGCTGGCAGGAAAACTGCAATATACAGTATACAATATTTTTGGGCTCGAATATATGCAATGTACTTGTGCATGTATATATTTTGATTTCGCTAAAAATGTTCGGCAATTGGCATGAATCCAAAAATGTATACAGATTTTCAGGAGGGGATTATATGGTATTCAAGAAGCTTAAGCTTCGCATGGAGTAGAGCTAAAATTCCGAAACCGTATGAGTGCAAAAGGGATGCCTATACATCTGCTTTATTTTGGCATCGAAACCCTTTTATAGTAATTAAATTAGCAATCTGTTTTATAAAATATCCGAAAGATATTAAAATAATATAAATATAAATAATTCTAGTATACAAACTTATATATTACTTGGCGGCCTGCTCTTTGGGCCAGGTCAAGCGAGCAGTGGGGAAGGAATTTAACCCCATCAAAATTCACTTGACTTGTTAGCCGTAATATGAGCAATAAGAGGAATAAGAGCCATCGTCCTACAAGACTATAAACGTCCCAAAACCCCGTTTTCCCCGGTCGTGCGAGAGCATCGGTTGTCGATTTCATTTTCCGACGTTGTTCCTTGCCTGCAACGCTGTCAAGAGTCACGTACGATGATACATACACAGGGGGAAAATTGTTTGCTCGTTTTGAATGAATCTCAATAATACTATTTATTTATTTTATAAAATATTTTCATGCTTAAATGGAAAAGAAAGACAAGTCTTAGTTTATTTGTTTCCCACACATATTCGAAGCTATCGCTATTTTCCTAGGGAATAATAATAATTTAAATCGATTTATAGCTTTGGTATTATTTTGGAGTTAATAGTTTTTGTGGTCACTTTCAATGTACATATGTATATGTATGCTTTTGTTTCTCTGGACGACAGACGTAACAAAAGAGCAGCAAAGAACAATCTAGAAAGCTGCCAATGGGCGGCAGGTGGCAGGTGCCCTGGGGCCAGGGACGGGGGCTTGGAAAGTGTGCGTTCAAGGACAAGCATACATTACATTACGGCGGGGCTTCGCGCCCTGAGCCAAAGGCATTAAGCCGTGAAATGCGACCAAAGCGAACGCAAAGCCCAGCGCCGCAGTTAACGCTGCATATGTGTGATATTAATTATGGCGGGGCGTGGAGGCGGATCCGAGCCCGAATGCAGCGTCCTTGCCAACTCTTCGTTTGACTGGGAGAGCCGCCGAGAGCGTTCATTCAGTAAAAATTGCTATCTCTCTCTCAGACTGTCTCCCTCTTTGCTCCCCCGCAGAGGCGTACGCTGCTGGGAGCACTTATTATTTTTCGCTCATTCTATGTTGGTTCTTCGTTCGGTGTGGTTTACCGTTATTTTTCTCTCAGCGTCCGTGCGATTCCCATCCGTTCGTGCGAGTGTGTGTGTGCGTGCGTCTTGAGTGAGTGTGTGGCCCTGGCCCTTGCCAGCAACAACAAGCATTAGAGGGAAGAGATCAGAAACATCAGTCGAAAATTAGGTAAATGGCGGTACGAGTGTTGCAACTAGTAACGGTACTTTAAAGCTGCACTGTGGAAAATAGTGTTGTAACTTTATTATAATTTAAAATAGTCTACATTTGAATTTACGGTGAAGTTGTATGTATTTTAAATTTTGAAAAATTTAATTGAACTAGAAAAAAAGTTTAATAATTTTCATAACCTTGAAGAAAAGGTTTACTTTATTATTATATAAGTGATCAAGGATTTTTTCAGAGATTAAAAACAGAACAACTTTAGTTTTTCTCTTCAATTTTCCATGGTTTCGCGAGTCCCTAGTTCCGTTTTATCCGGAATTCTACACACACAAGCAGACCATGTTTTCATTTTCTGCTAAATGTTTACAATTTGTGGCGTTGCGTTGTCATTTTATTTATTTTCTTTTTTCTGAAATAAAGCAGAGCATTAAAAACTGTTTTTCTGTTTGGCGAATTTTTTTGCGACGTCAAAGACATTTTAATGTGCGCACATATGTATAAATATATGTACATATGTACACATATGTATGCATCAATTGCTTTTGTTTTTAATTTGAGAAAATGTCTCGTTTATTTTGCTTTATTTTAAGACCATCGACACGCAAAATATCCATCTCGGGTTAAGTGCCAGACATCATCAATCAATTAGTCATTTTATGGCACTATTATCGTATATAGCAGCTGAAGGCATCGATATATAATAATAAGGGGATTAGGGGTTAGGTCAAATGAGTTTTCCACCCAAGGCTAATGATTTAGGGTAATTAACGGCGAACAAAAGAAATGAAAATGAAAATCTATTATATTTGACTAACGACAGTATTTTGGTTTGAGAATAATATTGATTTTGTTTACCAAATGTTTGTTGATTTTGGATGCATTAGGTTTTAGGTGTTATTGCAGAGGGTTTTACTTCAAGGTTAAATTATTTTGTATATCTCAGATTTAAAGAGTATCTTACAAAATTTAAAAATGAAATTTGCATATTTTTTTGAAAATATTTGCTAGGTTTCGAACTCATAACAATAATAAAATTTGTGTAAATATTAATTAAGATCAACTCAAATTTATTTTAAAGGACATATTTTGGCGTATTTCTCTCCCAAAGAACAAAAAATGTGCAAAGTAAATGCAAATATTAAAAAAAGTATATATAAAAATTATCTGCAGTATCTGAAGTTTTATCACTTTTCTTTCCTTTGCTTTAGCGTAGTATTTTATGAATTTTCAGCGATTTTCGCGTAAACGACCCCAGCTGCCTTCTCGTTTTGTTAGCTTTTCATTTTCCATTTGCATAATCAAATTTTGTTTATTGGCAGCCACGCCAATTTAAATGCAAATCTGAGAGCTGGCCAATTGCAAAAACTATTTTGTTTCGCCTCCCTTTATCACTCCCCTTCTGAGGAATTTCTCGAAAGTTCGCTGGGGTTCATTAAAAGGAATAAGAACTTGACACCCGTGAATTATTGAGAGCTCTCTTTTCGCTTTCCCCGCCAAACGGCAAATTACATCCAATTGGACTTAATTGCTCAATCTGAATTTGTTGTTGCGGTTTCTGTTTGTGTGAATTTTAATTGTGCAATCGGGATTTGGAAGTCAGCGCCCGCATAATCTATTTAACGAGCCCTAATTAACCCACTCATTTTCTCTCTCCTTTTCCCTCTTTCTAGCTATGGATAAACAGTATGCAAAAATATATGCAGTTGCCGTCATAAATGAAAATGCCCCAGAATTGAGACACCGAAAATGAACCAAAAGAGGATTTAGCCAAGAGAGCCAGCGTGAGAGCGAGAGTGGAGGTGGAGGATAAGAGAGCGCGAGCGCATTACGCCTTTACACCCATTTACACGCCATTTCACAACTCCCCTTGAAAGGAAACATCATCCAGAATTTGCATTAGCCAAACGAATTAGATAATTAAACTGAAGATAAAAACTTGACCGATAAACGAGTCTGCGCAAAGAGAACGGCCGCAAAAGAGCGAGAAAAGAGAGCCGAGCATTGCTTTTTTCGGGCTCCTAGTAACTTGTGTGTTGTTGTAGCTCTCAATTGGATTTTGCTTCTCTTTCGTGACACAACGTTCAAGTAGCGGAAAGTTTTTCATTCGCGGCCCGGTCTGATTGTGTTGGTAAATGCAATTGTAATTGTTATTTTGTGCTTCAAAAACGGAGTTTTCTGTGCTGAATTCGGGAAAATCTGCCATGACAAAGTAGATAAACAAGGGTAAACCTGCAAACCGATTATCCAGTGCCGCGAGAGTGTGTAAATATCGATTTTTCGGCAAACGCGCGTCGATGACCTCGCACATAACAGAAACTACAATTGCCAGATAAAAAAGCTGCAGGGCAAACAAAGTACCAAAAAAGCAAAGCTGTTTTCAAATAGAGTTTTTAACTAAGCCAAACGCTTTACATAATTGCAACAAAAACAACGACGGCGCTGCAAGGGGGAAAACTCTCGGTTGGAAGAAGAAGCAGAGCCCCACTGGAGCGGCAGAGCAGCGACTGCGGCGCCAGCAGCGAAAAGAGTGCCAGCCGTAAACCGCAGAGACACATGCTCAGGTACCGTCTCGTGTCCACTCACTTCCTCAAGCAGCCGTAGTCAGCCAGCGCAAGGGAGACAGCTATATCGCGAGAGAGAGCTTGGGTGTAACACGTTGCACTGCAGCTGCAAGTGCATTTGAGCGAGCGAGAGCGAGAGGCCGATCGAGCAGGATACCTTCGCCTATAAAAACGCGACAGGTGCGCGCCGCTTCATTAGTCAATCTCAGAACCCCCCCCCAACAGAAGGGAGGACAGGCCCGGAGCGCTGCACAGGGCAGAGGGAATTCGCATCCGATCCGGCATCAAAATCCAGTCACAACGTATTCGCTAGGAGTCCTGCGCCTGCTGGGTCTGAGCTCTAGTTTGGATAGTGAAAATGTGCAGAGATCGCGATATGAGTTCGTGGTAGATCAGCGCAACCGTCGTTACAAGGTCAAGAAAAAAATCAAGCTCGAGGGCGAGTGAGGCGCTCCTGGGCCGTAGCCCTCGGGAGAGCAGAGAGCGGAGTGTAGGACCGGAGACATTCGCGAGAGCCTGGACCAGCAAGAACAGCAGCAACATCCAGATCGTCTAGCTACCAAACCAAAGTTAACAATTTTAGCAAAGTTAAATAATAGTTAAGCATCAATATTATTCCCGGCAATGTGACTATCAACCTGCGCATCCGGGCAACATCCAAGCGATTCAGGCAACAGCTACACCGAGTGATTCCTCCTCTCTCGACCTTCTTCCAATTTTTCCATCCCCCAAACCAAAGGATAACGTCGTGCAACTGGCGAACGTACGGGGAAAAACCAGCAAGATTGAAGACTTTGGGAGAAATCTTTGGAAGTCCGTTAAGGCTTGCATTGTGAGTAAAAGAAAAATTATTATTATTAATAGTTACATTATTATTTGTACTAATACATTTAATATGTTTTGTTTCTTAAGAAAGAGATTTTTAGAAAATTATCCTTTTTAAATTACCCAACTCTAAAATTAATAAGTAAAAAAGGCACCGACATCTCAACAAAAACATTCATAGAAATTATCTAATTCCCTATTTGTAAATAAACATGCGCTTAATTGCTTGAAAATAGTATCAGATAATGTAAATAATGTCTTCTTAATTTTCCCCTTATTTTTACACCTGGTCGCCACAATTACCGGACACCTATTTACGTTTGCGTTACGGTTTCAAACTAATTGAGAGGTGTACCATATATATTATGCCATGTTTATTTTCGCCACCGTTGGGGCTTATAAAGAAATTAACACATTTGGCCAGGGCGATGGAAAAAACGTTGGCAGGCGTAATCGGATCGTAGGCATTGCATATTTTCAGACGCCAGTCACAAAGCGAGAAAGTCTGGCAATTTCCAGGGAAAATCCCGGCCATAAACATACTGGTATCCAATTCATATTACAAACATATATGTATATGTTTCAAACTAACATGTAGAAATCGATGGGCGACATACGAAAACCTTATCTTTTTGTCGGCATGGCTACTGATTTTCCATTACATTCCCATTCGATCGATTCATTTGGTGTTCTGTTTTCCTATTTCCAGCCGGTTTCTGTCTGCCTTTGTTTATTGTTACTTATGGTGTTTTTATTGTTTTATCGTTTTGAGTCATGGGGGAACAGTGGGCCCTCTCCGCAACTACTGGCAGGACGGAAAGTTTTAGAAGCCCTGTCTCAGGAAAATTGTTATATATATTTGCCGAAATTATTATTTATTGTGGGGGTAACACATAAAAAAAACTTTTCCCATTTCCCCCCAAAACCCACTCTCGGTTCTAGGATAATTCCCATTGTCATGTCAGTTTTCGTGACGTGCAACAAAAATTGGTTTGTCGAGTATGTTGACCCAAAAAATTACCAACTCTATTGACAGTCTACGTCTGAATATGTTTGTATTCCCATCAGCAGACTGTAATTGAAGGTAAACCAATTAAGTTGTAGTCCACGGCGACATGAACAGCAGCAGTATTTTAGCAGTCACTGTGCTGCTCCGCCCGCCCGGCGAAATTCAATTAACGCATCAACTAAACGGATTAGCAAACAGACTTTTTCCACCTTTTTATATTTTTTTATTTTTACTTTTTGCCAAACTGCGCTGTTTTATCTATTTTTAGAGGGCGCCCACCGCAAAAGTTCAATGTGTAAGCGATCAATTGTGGCCCGGCGTCTATTTTTGGCATTGTTTAAATTTGTATTTGGCAGTCGGCTTGGTCCACAGAACAGCATTTATTATCATCGCAGATCACTGTGTTTGACCAGACAGAATTTCATCATGCGAGGAGGAAATCGTGAGGGAACTCTACAAGTGGAAAAACAAAGAGTAAAATAATAGAGATATTCATAATTTATCCCTTTAATACATTTTCTTTGTATGCTTTCTGTGGGGAAAATTATGAATTATTTATTTTACAAAGTTTTTTATTTGAAAATATTTATTTATAAATAAAAATCAGTATATACTTGGCTTGACATATTTACTTCATCCGCAGACTGTTATATATATATTTTTTTATTGCAATAACTACGAATCCTTTGACTCAGCCAACAATTTTTTCACTGAGATATAAGTTTGATATATTATATTTTTAATTGTATTTTGCCTTCTAAAAACCTATTCTGTTTTATTTATTTTATTTATTCGTTTGGCTACGAAAGATAAGTTCTGTACAAATCGAAATAGTATTTTTATGCTCCAAGAAAAGACTGTAGTGTCACTGACCTGCTTTACTCCATTAATTATTAAGTTTTCCCTTAAGCGTTGAGTATTTTTCGCTGTATGCACTGTAAGCCACATGATCTCGCCAGTCTCCCGTTCTTAAAAGATCTTTCATTAACAAAAATCGCCAGTCATTTGGTGAGGCAGCGAGGCGATTGTATAAGAGAGATCGAGTGTATCCATTAGATGCATCTGCCCAGGGTCGTTCCACGTTCCTCGTGAGCTTCATTGTCGTTGGGTCTCGTGACCGTTGTTGGTCATGTGGCCGAGATGTCTGGCTGGAACCTGGCCGTGATGTGATACCGGCAACTAGCGAACTATATATTCAAAGAATATATTTAATCTTTTCAAAAATTAAGTGGTTTAAATTAAAACGAAACCAGAGAGAATAAATTAAATAACCAAAAACCTGTTCGTCACGTCGAACAGGGCTCGTAAATTATGGCAACGTATTTTGCGAGAGTCGCGAACATCCTCCCCTCCTCAGTCGCGTTCTTTATTATATTTATAAACGAGTTGCCAAAGTTCACGAAACTGGAAAAAGAAATTTCTGATTGCTGGCTGGGCGCTTTTTAACTTAACTCGAGAAGAAAATGCCTTCATCAATTGAAATTGATTGATTCTAACGAAAGCGGGCGAAAAAAATATAAATAAATGTGTGGGGAGGAGCAGCAGAAAACGGAATTGGGAATTTGTCAATTAATTGGACACAAACGGGAGAAAAACAACAACAGAAGCCGATCAAGTGACCACAAATAAAGTAATTACGTCACAAACTCACAGCGAAAAATTAGAGAATTTGTACTTTGACCTGAGAAAAGTCTAAGGTGCATTTCCTGATATTGTTAGGTTTATTAGCTTGGCGCAACTATTTAATTTAATTTAAATAATTGCTTTCCGCCTTATTTAATGTTTAAGTTATTTTATATTTACTAATAATTATTCTCTATCAACTTAAGAAGGCATAAGTTATTAATTAATAACATTAGCAACTTCAGCAATACTACGAACGAGTGCATTTCCAGCTCAGTTTATGTTATTTTCCCACCATTATCCACGATAATCTTATGGAATGCTTTTCACGCATTTTCAAATTCCTCATTAGTTATAATTTACTCCCCTTTTATTCTGTTTACTTTTCCCTTTTCCCTCACATTTTTGATTGCTTTTCCTCGTTTTTGTTTGTTGCTCCAGTCGCGCTTCATTAAAATTTTGTGTGTTTCGCATTTGCATTTTGCCATTTGGGGCTTGGTAATATTCCACTGACATTTCCCCATAAATTGTTGGGGAGGGGGTCGCATGCCATTCATTCTACTCATCCATTTTTTTCGGGCATTGCGCAACCGTTGGAAATGCAAGGAGCACGTGACTGACATTAACTGATTTCAATAACGAAACAAGAGTGAACTTTCCGTCAAGATAGTCACTTTGTTTAGTCGATATAGCTAGCTAGCTAGCAGTGATTGATGCGATTCGCATCGGAAAATTACGATTTCCCAAAATAGAAATGCACAAAAAATAGAATATAGTTCGGCCACAACCCATCATCATGTCTGGGAGGCCACTTGAGATGGCTTCTTGAAATTCCAGCGGCAGTACATAAATTAAACTCGTTATCTGTGTTCCTGTGCGAATCGCGTTTTGGCCTTATCTAATCACTGGGTGTGATTAATTGTCGTTCAATTAGGAGAGCTTCAGCATATCCATTGATAACAAACACTGAACGTGCTGTCACCTGGGTGCAGCGCGAACATCATTCTTGAAAAAATGGAACTCGGAATTCCATTCCATATTTTTAATGGGGTTTTTCGGCCTTGTCTTCGATTGATGGGTTTTCAAAGTGCAATGTTTGAAGCCCATGTCGACTCACTGGCAATTCATTAAAGCAAATCTAAATACCAATTAGCAGCTGGGCATGTTCTGCCCTAACTAAAAGCTATTATAATTATTATTATTAGTTATGTGGCAGCGCATAATTAGCCAGTTATGATGGGAAAAGTACGAGTAAGACCCACCCCTACGAATAAATAAAGCAAAATTTCCATTGAAGGTGAAAACCTTGACATAATATTACAAATATTTCGAAAATCTATATAGTAATAAAGTTAGAAGTACCTGTAAGGCGTTCCTTACATTCTACATTAGTTTCACTTTTTAATAACATTTCTTAGCTTTTCCCACTTATCTTTAAAAGAATACATTTAAACAACTAACTCATAAGTTACTGGTTATATGTATGTTCCAAGTGCTTTTATAAATCAACTCCTTATATTATTTTAAATACAAATACTACCTACCTTCCGTGAAAGCTATTTATTTTGCTTTATTTTACTACCATTTCCTTATCTCTATAGCTTTTAAACAAACATTATAATCTGGTCATCAGTTACTTGTAATGCTTAGATTTTTAGAGTACTGATATAAATCAATTGTTAAAAGCCATCAAGTTAATAGACAACTTCTAGGAATAAGCCACAAGCATGGTAAACAATAACAATCGCATTGTTTACGATTATTCGACCTGCCGAAATTCGGAAGGCACTCAAATTGATGAAATGTCAACACCGAGAAATGGCGAGAGACTCGAAATGCCGATACAATTAGGCTAAAACTGTTTACCTCCGAATGGGAATCGGAGAGCAGTATTAACTTGAGAGGTAGACCTGCAATTAACCAGTTCGCCACCGGTTTCAGCCGGCGTTAGGCAGTCTGCGGCAGTGTTCATGTGTTGATTTCGGCGATACATTTTAGCCCCTGGTTACCAGGTAAATCCGACTTATCAGCCGGTGAAAATTCCTACTCAATATTTGCAGCCCGCCTAAAGTACACCCGGGGATAATCGTTGGCCACATAGAAGTTCACACGGGTCTGTTAAAATGCCCGAAAACCGCACATCATTTCATGGCTGGCATCGCGCATACGCCGCGTGGTCCAATTTTAGCATCACCCTGCGATGCTGGTTACTCGCCTCGGTCTGTTGTTGTTGTCTTTCTGAGACCGCCGAGCAGCAGCAACAAAGACCCATAAATCCAACATGCTATTGTACCCATGACTTTGTTTTCGTGCTTTTTTTCGTCATCGTCATGGGTAAACATATTGATTTCAGCGCGTGGCTCGGCTTTTCAAGAGGTGTGTGTGCGGTGCGACCTTCTTTACTCTTGGCATAAGCTGAAGGATTATGAAATATATGGGTTTCCTGTGGCGGAGCTCTTTGAAAGTTGCCCAAAGAAGCATTGCCGCAAAGTTTTCGCATTAAATGAGGTATTTAAAGTCGCTTTAAAAGCATTTTAACAAAAGTTAAGGTTTTAGAAGTTGACTTTTTATTAAAAGTTTTTGTGTTTAAGGTTTATGAAAGAATAAAAACTATAATTCCTTAATATATAAAAGAGTTATAGTAAGTAGAATGAATAAATAATTATTTAAACTACAATTTGAAAATCTTCCTAGGTCTCGTTAACTTTAATAATTATTGAAGAAACAGGTGCATACACAGACCCCTCCTTTATCAATCAAAGAACTTGTGCTAGACACTCTTATTTTTAATGTTTTGGTTCCGAAACCACTTAAACCTTAATCGCGTCTGCTCTGTCCGTCCACAAATAGTTCATGACGACGGGGAATCTTATCGAGAATTCCTGATAAATAAAGATGGTGGGAAACTGGCACTGCCACCACCTGCTTGGCTTTATCTGAAAAACTACAAAACTGAGAGCGAAATTCAAATAAATGCCAATTCGATTGTGGCGTCGACTGCTACTACCGCTACTAGCGGGGATTGGGATTGGGTTCCATGGATGTTATCCATTCCGCCGACCTTTTGTCGGAGCTTCTTGAGTCATGCACTTGTGTGGTTGCCTGCCGGCCTGCCTGCCTCTGTGTAAACAATTATCGTGGACTTTTATTGCATAAACAATTCTGGGTAAGGTGGTAGGAACCACAATGACGGGTCCAACGAGATATTATTTGCTTCGCTTGCGATGAGTAAATTGTGCTATTTCTTGAGCTCCTTTCGCTTATATATTCAATACACGACAATGTGTTTATAATTAATGTGTCCATATATAGTTTTCGCCCATCGAAGGGTGGTTCGATTTCCACTGATTCGTAGGTAAACACCAGGCCGATTGAAGTCCAATTCATTATCCATCGAGTGTCGCTATCTGTCTGGCAGTGAAAATCCCCAAAATAAATTCCCCTTTCCGTTCGAGTCTAATTAATTTGATAAAGCCTGAGACCTGTCTTAGGGGGAGAAATGCTTTGCACGCGCCTTCTTCTGCTGGAATTTTCTAAATAAATATTTAAGGTGTCTTAGCCATGCCCAATATATTATCAAAAGGGGGAAAATCGTATGTGTAGACAGCCAAAATGCTGAGTTGTTGACAAATATCAAATGTTTTCTTTATTTAATGTAGACATTTCTCAGCTCGAGCATTAAAACTGCGCAAAAATCTCGAGGTAAACTCAAGGACGCTTTGGTGTGTAAAACACTTTCTTTGATTTATTTGTACAAGGGTGCTATAAGATTTAAGGGCTTAAATATATAGATATTCCCTTTTAAAAAACATTGATTTTGTATACCTTTTGTTTTTACTTTTAATTAATATTTAAATTCCTCAAAGTTATTCAATTTTCCCTGTTAGGTTTGCACATTTTCGGACTCTAAAAAGTAATATAATTGATAAATATAATGAAATATAATTTAAACTGAAGGATTTCAGCCAATAAATGTGTGTTAATTCCCATATATGTACTCTTGTCATTTGTCATGCTTGCTGTTCTCGATCACGTCGCCGATTGACGTCACTGTAGGGCGCGTGCGTCTCTTAATTAGTTCGTCTCGTTGGCGATCCCAGATCGGGCCAGGCAGTTGACCGGAGATGCTCCGATATTCGGTTAACCTAGAGAAGGTGACTCATGCCGGGCCGAACGACGCTCTCTCCCCTCCTCTCTCGTAGCTTTAATTGTTATTTTTACACACGTCGTGACATTGCACTTGAAATTTTGCGTATGTTTTGCCGGTGCATATTTTGGTATTCGCTTTCCGTTAACTGTTACCTGTTGCCCGTGATACCCGTCTTTGGCCTCGCTCTCCGAGCTGATTTTCGATGATCCCATTCGCGTGTTGCAGGGGCCAAAAGAAAACAAGTGCATAAATTAATTTGCCTTATTAATATGGCCATAAAGTCTACCGGCTTGTGGCTAATTTGCGGGCCAGATTTATTTTTAAACCCAGCCCCCTCGCCGCACCCTTTCGGCAAATATCACACTCTGTCTGCGGGCCACCGATTGTACAGATCCCACTACCATAGCCCCTCCGTCGATAAGGAAAATAGAGTGCAAGTGTCTCCAGCTCTGGATCCGAACCCTCGTTTACCGAGGCTTTTTCGCACCTTTCCGCGAAGAGCCTCTCGCTCCGATCGGTCGGGGACTCTCCACTGCGCAGGTGCGCTCTCTCTCTCGCCCGCTCTCGTTTTCCCGCATATAATTCCCTATATAATTTGCGAGGTCGGAGCAGAAATGGGTTTAATAGTGATTCCGTGCGCCCGAAGAAAGCAACGCCAGCGTTCTCCGTTCTCCTCCTCCACAAACATTTTGCTCGGCTGTGTCCGAGGAAAAGCCACAAAATCAAGCGGAAGAACCTCGGGAAAAGCAAAAACAATTGAAAATAATAAATATTCGTGCCAAACGGGGCTGAAATCTTGTAAAAATAATCAAGATCCCGAAACATGTGAACTGCTGGAAAAGGAAAACAAGCAAAAAAAGCACTTTAGAAAACGGCAAATGTGAACAAGAAAATTTCAATTAGTGTTTATTGAAATTTATTAAGCGAGATTTAAGGCGTTGACATTTTTATTTGTCCGACAAAAACGCCTCTCTATTCAAATCAAGAGCCCCTGTGATCAAAAACACCCCGAGAGTGAACTGAAGTGAATTCATTGTGATAATAAATCTAGTTAGACTGATTAAATTAGAGATTAACCAAAGCAGAATGACTCCGAGGCTCATAACTTATATTTTGGTAAATATTTAGTTGTCTTTATTAATCTTTGGGAAAGGGATTTTATGGAGAATTTAGTTATTACATAAGAAACTTTGACTCAAGTTTAAATTCTGCAGCCATTCTTCGAAGAGAAGAAACAGGTTTTTACATATTAAATATATTTGTATATAATATATCAGACCTTCTGTTGACCTTATAATTATTTCATTAATTTATTAAATTGATCAATAACCCAGTATTTCATCATACGACACTTTAGCTCATGAAAGTCTTGTAAGAATGTTAATATTAAAAGGTTTTATCCTTAATATTTCTTCACAATTTGAATTTGAATTTATATTTAATTAGTTTATTAAAGTGTATCTATAATTTCATCATATGTAAAAATAACTTCAAAGTGCCTTCAGCTTATCTAAATATTTTTTTTTGCCTTTAAGCCCGACTTGGATTAGTCTTTAAATATTTGTAAAATTAGTAGTTAGACCTTATATAAGGCAGGGACTTCGTTGAACTATGCCTGAAATGCCGCTGGACTTTGATGATGGGTCATGACATGGCACAAAAAAATGTATTGAATGAAATATTACTCATACGACACGTTGAGCACTCGGCACTTATTAACCCACTTAATTGTGGCCGGGGGAAGTGACATTTATCGGCAGCTTTAATTGCTTATAATTTTAGCTACAAGTCCGTCACGGCATCGCCAATAGATTTTTATATATTATCTCAAAGCGATTCTCACGTTTTCCCCACTTTTTCTCCGTCTTTCCAGTGCGGCATGCGCCATCCCACAACTGGGCTGAACGAAGACGACCTGAGTCGTCTCACTGGTTCATCATCGTCGACGGCCTCGTGCGGCAGCGCAGCCTCGTCATCGTCCTCCTCCTCATCCTCAGCCGCAGCCGCTGCAGCCCGCAATGAGGCGGTTCGCAGTCCAGAGAAGCCAATGCCAGCCCTGGCAGGCTCTGGTGAGCCCCTCAAGAGCCACCTGAATAGCGGCTTCAACTCCACCTACCTGCCCGAGATCATACATCCGGCACTGGAATGGCAGAAGTCATCGCGCAAGCGCAAGGAGCGCCTGGACAGCAGTTCGGCCTTTGGCCAAGATCGCAAGCTGCAGCGCAGCAACAGCGAAGAGCTGCTGACAGACGGCGGACCGGCGGCCATTGTGGCAACCACTGCCACTGGCTGCCAGACCGCTGCCGCCGCCCATCTCCTGGAGGCCCAGTGCGATGTCATCCGTCGCGTTTCCTCCGAGGATTTTAAGCGCACAGCCAGCTATGCCAGCTACCGGCAGGAGTTCGAGCGCGAGCAGGAAGAGGCCTCGGAGCTGGGGGAAAATAATGCCTCCCTGGCCAACTTGCCAACGGGGGAGGCGGCCAAGGAGCGTCCTCGCCTGGAGACCAGTCCGGCGCGTCAGTCGCTGGCCAAGGAGACTAGCGATGACTCCGAGTGCGAGCACGAGCGGCGTCGCAGCAGCGAGCGCTTCTGCAAGTCACGCCAGCCGCCGGTTCGCAAGTCCGGAGTGGCCAAGAAGGGCAGCGGGGGCGGAGGCAGTGGCTCGAAGTACCTGCCCTCGCGGCGGGATGAGCAGAGCGCCTACAAGTACGATTTGTCGGCCCTGAAGTACGAACGCAGAGGTTTCATCAGCAGCAGGAAACAGCAGCAGCAGCAACAGCAGCAGCAGCAGGATCACAACGACAACAATTTGATAGACTTCCATCAGCAGCAGAAGGAGCTGCAGACCAAGAGGAGCGCCAGCATCTCACCCACGCCCACCACCAGCTCCTCGGCGGGCAGCGACGACAGCACACCCACTTCCAACGCCGCCCCGGCGCCCATCAAGGCCAAGCCCCAGCGGCAACAGCAGAGCCTGGACCTCACATCCGCCCAGGAATCGCTGCCCTGGGAGCGTGGAGACGAGCCGGTTCCCATCCTGAGCCGTCGCTATGCCCACTCTCGCCCCCACATCGGTGGAAACCTCGATGCAGCTGCTCAGCTTGCCAAGGCCATGCCGTATCCCCAGCAGCTGCCCAAGCAGGCGGCCGCAGTACAGCTTCACGCCGACATTAGTGACATGGACATGGAGCCCATGGATGCAGTGCGTGCCTTCAGCTCGCTGGAGAATATGCGCACCCGGGATGTGATGCAGCAGGTGCTGCCCGCCATGATGGTGGCCTTCCAGACGCCCGACGAACGCCTGAAGACCATCAATCGCCGGGTGACGGTGCTCAAGAAGAAGCTGGTGCAGCTGGAGGAGTCGCTGGAACAGCGACTGGGCTACAGGCCATCGCAGGCGGAGCGACTGAATGACAAGTACATGAAGAACGCTCTGGCCGAGTTGAGCAAGCTGCGCAAGGAACGTCACGAGCTCAAGACTGATCCCATCGCAGCTCTGGGCCTCAAGGTGGGCAGCGGCGGCGTCGGCGGGAGCATCGCTGGCCAGGAAGTGGCCAAGAAGCTGGAGCGTATGAAGGCCACCCTCGCTGAAATCGAGCAGGTAAATAGATGGGGTCTCTTTTTTTTTTTTTTTTTTTTT
The DNA here is from genome assembly GCA_018152175.1 of Drosophila jambulina. Taxonomy (NCBI): domain Eukaryota; kingdom Metazoa; phylum Arthropoda; class Insecta; order Diptera; family Drosophilidae; genus Drosophila; species Drosophila jambulina. Next base: position 21,475,800 of record JAECXH010000113.1, on the reverse strand, counting down.
TTTTCAAAATGCGAGCTGAATCACGAGACACATTTTTATGACAATTAGCAAGTGGAACGCAGACGTCAGAGAAAGATTGCGGGCATAATATGTAGAGGAGGGGTCTGTGGATATAGTATATCGTAGGATAGGATGATGGCCACGACAGCCGCAATTTGGCAATAACTTTGATCTTGTCCCATTGTCAGAAGAGGCGGCTGCACTGGGTAAACATATATTTTGTTTTGGCCAAAAAACATAGATATAAAATATAGAACACTTTTAATGGGGAATATGGAAAAAAGGGTATAGAAAGGGGTCTACAAAATTATTATTTACATAACATGTAGCCTACTTTTATTCCTATTATGTCTTAAAGCCAACTTGAGACATTTGTCTAGCCTCATCAATCATTTACATAATTATTTTCTGGTTACTTCCATGGCTTCCTTAGCTCATGTCCAAAGAAATCAATTTCTACATTCCAAATTGGGTGATTATAATGAGATTTCTATTTATATATCTTCATATACTGCATGTATTTATGGCATCTAGACAGGCCTCCTCTACATATATTGACAAATTAATGATACATTTGTCATAGACAAACGCCGCAGACAAACACTCTGGCGGCCCAAAAGGAATCCACTCGAAATTGAAATTGAATTTCTGCCAAGAAAACAAAGTGTGCGCGAAATGATTTTTCCCTTGCTTGTATATGGCTTGCTGGGTGGAAATGGGAAATGGCCAAAGAGGCGAAGAAGCAGCCTTCCAAGTGCCAAGCCATATATTATTGCTATACTGTAACGTATTATTATTTGTTTACAGTACGGTTATATATTCCGCACTTGTGTTTCTATTTCTGTTCCTGCGGCTCTGGCATCTTCGGAATTGTCTGCTGTTGTCGCCGCCCTGTCATGGTCAGGGCCGAGCAGGATCATAAACAAATCAAAAAACCGAGTAATGCCCTCAAAGCTGATTAATTGTGTTGTTTACCGATGTGGGTGGTCTTTATAAGTTCATTTTTCGTAGGGGCTTCTGTGGCATTTATTGTGGTCTTTATCATAATTTAGCCATAGGGGAAAGTTCATTTAACGAATAATTTTGGGTATAGATAAACACTTAAACAGCAATTAAAAAGGTCCTTTCTTAACTTAAGTTCACTTCAAATCCTCATAAATCCTTCATCGCTAAGTACGTTTAATTCACAAATTACTTACCTCTTTTCTCCTTTTTTACAGAACCTCAACGAGAAGCGCGTGAATGGCCATCGCTCCGAGCAGCTGGAGGATCTGAATGCCGACCAGCTGGTGCAGGAGAAGAGCGCTGTGCAGCATGGACTGCTCTACTTTGAGAGCCTGTACGGTCATCCAATCACCAAAGAGGAACGCGATGCCGCGCGACCGCTGTACGATCGCTATAGGCAGCTGAAGCGTTTGGTTTCCCGCACCGTAATGTTCGGCGCGGGCACAGGAGTGCCAGAGCTACCCACAATTCTGGAGCATGAGGCCATGGTGTTCGAGGCCACTTCCACGCCGCTGCAGTATTCATCGAACAACAGCACCGAGACCACCAACTCGCCCAGCGACTCGAATGCGCCAAATACTCTTACTCAGAATGCTTCCTCCGATGAGTCGACGACCACCACCACCACTTTGACAGGTCCGGCGACTGGAGTGGCTGCCTCGCCTTTGGAGTCGGCGGCGGCCAGTGAGAACATCTCGTCGATGAGTCTGGACCAACTGTGGGAGCAGCTGGATCGCGTTCGCGACGAGAAGGCCCTGCTGAAGACCACCATTAGGGAGTACGAGTCGCTTTTCGAGGAGCAGAACGGTCGCAAAATGCTCAAGCAGGACCGCCGGTCGCTGGAGACGGAGACCTACGCCCAGTACAAGGAGAAGAAGGCCAAGGTCCGGCTGCTGCAGGCGCTGATCAAGAAGCACATTGGCCAGTAAACCTGGATATCCTCCTTCCATTATTCACAACACAACACGCATACGAAACTTATTTATTTCATACCAACCTAGACTTGTACGCAAATTATATGTAGTTTTTAGACTTACATTTACCATATATTCTATAATGATACATTTTATGAATATTGTTGATTCCTTATTGTTTTTTTAAAAAACATCTATTGAGTAATTGTAATAAACGAAACCCCAAATAAGTAGACGAGGAAAGTGATTGGAGAAACGAAAGAAAGTAGCCCAAGCCATTTGATTTAGATTCGACCCTATATATCTACCATTCAGACTCCCGCACGGAATTGATATATAATTGTAATACCCCCACTCCCCCTCTTGCACCAAAAATCATACTTCAGTTCGATGTAAATCGTCATTGATTTTAAAAAATGACTGTATTTGGCCTTAGTTGTCCCACTCCAAAGCGGGGAGCACACACCTCATTTGATTAGAGCTACTCTACAATATGTATAGTTTTTAACGATCTAAAGGAGCAAATCAAATAGTTGGAAGAACCTTTATAAGTGTTGTCTGGTAGCAATGAACCTTTTATATCGACGATATCTGAACTAGAGACTCTAGAGATCTTTAAATAATACTACCCAAGCATTATCTAGTTGTGCTTTCCATTAAATGTTTCAGTGTGCAAAGCCGCACGCAACCCCCATTAACCACTCGAGATCAGAACTAGGGATATGGATCGATATTTTAACGTTGCGATAAATCGAATCTGATATATCGGACCAATATAATCGGAAAAGACAAATAAATTAAATAACATTTTTCTATTTTCAATATATCAAGTTAACGATATTTTCGATATAATGTAAATTATATCGGACTTTTCCTGTCGATATACATCCCTAACCAGAACCTTTGGAGTCAAGACGATCACAAGCTAGCATCGGTTGCAGACCCAGAGACCCTCTCTGGGTATTTGGTAACGACTTGATTTTGTTGTGCAAAAAAGCAATTGGGTTTTTTGAACGTGTATAACCCCCCGCCCCTAAGCCATGCATACGATAACAATATATTATATATATGGAATATTTACAAAGATAAAGCCAAGCAAATACATATGTAACGTATATATATTTACATGTTTACATATATATACACATATAGGACTCAACATTTACAAATTGAATATTCTTATATATGTAGAGCCCACTGAGTTGGGCCGAAAAAGGCAGAAAGCATTAACGTATCTCCCAGCTAACCGAAGCGATTGAATGTCTATGAAATAAAATATATCACGTTATATTAAAATAAAATCTGTGTTTATTTTTATTCAGCGATATGGTTACATCAGTTTTATTTTAGTATCATTCGGTCCTCCTCGTTTAGTGCGTCTGCAATAAAAGATAAGGTAGAAATTAATACCGCAGTTTTTTGGAAAGATTAATCACTTCGTTTGAAGTGGAAATGACGGATCAGTCGCGTGTGTATTATCGACAGGGAAATTCAGCTATATGCTTGTCAATAGGTCTTCATCATATGATATGAAAATGATATAAGAGAAGGTGAAAGCACATGCTTACCTTTATGCCCAGCTCGAAAGATGTCCTTGTACATATACCAGCTGTAAGTAATATTAATAACAGAGAATTACTAATAATGTCCACTTTGGAAAAAGCATAACAAAAAGTTGATTTAGTCAGCTTAGTTTATCATCAATTGTTCTTATGACAGGGATAACTGTTTGGCTTTAATAAAGGTGTTCATCACAGAGATTGTTTTTATGATTGGTACAGTGCAACCTGTAGTCAATACTAACCGTGCATAGTTCAGTAAAATCGGCTTATTTTGCCACTCGAAACCATATGGTGGAACAAAACCTAAAAGATAAGAGATAGGCATTGATTATAATACTTCAAATACTATAAATTTTTTTTGAAAAATTTTGGTTAATTCAGTCATAAAAAGTTAGCAACACATGTAAATTCAGTTATATGCTTGTCTATTGGTTTGTCATCAGATAAAGTAGTCATTGATCTATCTTAGGAATAAATCATATACACACCTTAAACAGATAGATAGTATCCAACATAGTCACCCAGATACCTGAAGATATAAGAGAAATATTGCTTTAAAATATAATTCTTTATAGGAGCAAACGTAAACTATTAAAACATTATTTATCAGTATTTAATAACCAATCGACATCATTTCTCCGACTGGGGCGGTATACATAAGCATCATTTTAGTTTTGAAGTATTTTAAAATCTAGTAAGAAGTCTTACCTTTCTTTTTTTAATTTTGATAGTTTCAAAAGCCATTTACTTCGTCCTTTCGTCTTTTCTGTAAAAAAACAAAAACAAACGTCTTAATAAGTATATGCCTATAGACAATATCTATATGAGTTGTAAATGTAAATTATCAGCAATTAATAACCAATCGACATCATTTCTCCGACTGGGGCGGTATTCAAAAACATCACAATACAAATTAAAAGAAAAATAAAGGCTAGGTAAACCTACCTTTACTCCTGAAGACGTTAGATGTTCCCAACGCATTATATTAGTCGTGTTATCTGCAAGAAATAAATTAACAGATTATAGATATTGCATCCAAATTAGCATGATAATCAATTTAATATTTAATTATTCAGCAATTTAAAACCAATCGACATTATTTCTCCGACTGGGGCGGTATAAGAAAACATCATTAAATAATCTAAAACTATTTAAATCGAAAGTTAACACACCTTTTTGTCGAGCAAGCCATCATTCTCCGAAATTTGTGGCTCCAGCAGACCTGTAAGTAAATAAATAATATATTAGACGAGCTCATAAATAAATATGTTCATAATACAAATGTAATTTGTCAGCTTAATTTATCATCAATTATTCTTATGACAGGGATAACTGTTTGGCTTAAATAAAGGTGTTCATCATGAAACAGAATAGTTGATGATTTGTTACTAGTAACTAGCAACTTACCTTATCAAAGCAAAAGTTCCCATGACGATAGGAATTATCCAACGACCTATTTCCTCCTATAATGAGATTAAAAAGCAATTAGATATGCGAAATATTGACAATATACAGACATTTTCATATATGCATTCAGCTTATTATATCATCAATTATTCTTATGACAGGGATAACTGTTTGGCTTTAAATAAGGTGTTCATCATTGCATATACGAAGAGATCTTGTATTATTTTTATGCTTACCTTTGTAGGAAAGGTTTTCGAACGTTTGTTATGTCCTCAATCAGTCAAATCCTGCAAAAGGGGCACTTTAGAATATGTTTTGAAAATAGTTAATAGTTGTATGAATTTTCTAAAGTCAGTCATGTGAAAATCAACATGATTATTCGGCTATATGCTTGTCTATTGGTTTATCATCATAGAAAATAAATATAATTTATTTTAGAAGTAAAAACTCACTATTTTAAAGGATTATGCTATAAAGTATCAAGCACCCATTAATGTTTCCTGTAAAAATAATAAAAAAAGGTTTCTTTATAGAAAACATTGCAAATATCTTAATTGTTATTTAAAAAGTATAAATCAGCAATTCATGTTTTGCGTTGGATATGGAACAGTTTTCTTCATAAAATATCAAAGCGAGCTGGGTAAGTGTTTCATCAGTTTAATAGTAGTTACTAAATGTATTATAAACACCATAATTACCTTAGCAATACGGAGCAGAGGAAGGAGACTTCTTTTGCATCTGTCTAAAAAATAAAAGAAAAACAATTATTAAAATGTATTCCAGTTTTTTTTAAGATTTCTTAATTTTTATTCTGTACTTCAGTTACAAAGGTGAAAGTTGTCATCAAAACTTTTCAAGAGTAGCAAATAATAATCGTTCATCATATACAAAATAGTATTTCTTTATTTTATAAATATTAAAATGCTTACCTTAGCCCAGCTCCTGTTAGTTGTTACTCTTGGCTGGCACGGCTGACAATTACGCCTAAAATAAAAAGGAAATGCTTTTAAAATATATATTTTAGTGTGCTTAAAATGATGTGCTTAAGTAATTAATCAGGAAGTCATGTTTTGCGTTGGATATGGAACAGTTTTCTTCATAGTATTATCAAAGCGAGCTGGGTAAATGTTTCATCATTTTAGGGTTGTGATTTTTAGTGTATTAATAAATTTATTTATATACCTGATTAAGCCGCTTTTTTTCCCACACTTGTTTTGTTCATCAACCTGCAAAACAAATGAAGATATTATTAAGATATCTTGACTTATTGATTGCACGTTTCATTTCAAGTTTTGCTTCAGTTTAAAGGTGAAGGTTGTCATCAAAACTTTTCAAGAGTAGCAAATAATAATCGTTCATCATATTCAAGTTTTGTTTTAAGTTTTTCTATAAATAAAAATAAAAATACACACCTAAGCCGAGACCCATTTAGGTTAAAACATCCTCTTTGGGTTGTCTCATACGTCTGTAAATAAATAAAATCACTTTAAAATATACATTTAAGTAGACTTAAAACTATGTGCTTAAGAAATTAATCAGCAAGTTATGTTTTGCGTTGGATATGGAACAGTTTTCTTCATAAAATATCAAAGCGAGCTGGGTAAGTGTTTCATCATATTAAAAAAATAATTTTTATAAGTATTTTGAAAATTTTAATTACCTTATGTTTTCCGTGGACAAGTTAAACGTTTATTCTGTAAATAAATTAAAGAAAATATAATTAATAATGAGAAATAAAAAGGAGAACTCTTTAAAATTAATAAATAAGTCAGCAATTCATTTTTTGCGTTGGATATGGAACAGTTTTCTTCATAGTATATCAAAGCGAGCTGGGTAAATGTTTCATCATTCAAGGTATTTAATAAAATAAAGAGTGCTTTTCACAATGCTTACCGTACAGGGAAAATAAATCCTGAGGGACCTCAAAGGTCATCTGGCCGGCTTTTCCCTAGTTTAAACAGTGTGAAGTTTTCCCTTATGGAATCTGCAATTAAGAAAACTGAGGTTAATGTACAAATCGATCTGAGGCACTCAAAATTTATTGCTTAATGGAGGCATCAGTATATAAAACCAATCGACAAAGTTATTCCGACTGGGGCGGTATATGTTTGGCATCACAGAAGCAACAAATATGAAAATAATGCCGACCGAAACTAACCTTACTTTGTCGGGACACGTGTCGTGCACAGAATTCATCCAAAATCGACCCCATCAACCGGGGATTTTATTTTCCAGGTCAACATATTGTCCATGCTCATTGCTACCGCATGGTATTCTGCAATTCAAAAGCACCAAATTAGCTATTTTGCGATTTAATCAGACTACAGCGGAGCCACATGCGGTTTTTGGGTATCAGAATTGAAAACCAATCAACACGTCTCTTCAGACTGGGGCGGTATTAAGTAGACATCATGGAAAGCAAGCGGCTAACTTTAAGAGTCTTGTTAATATAACTTTATTACCTTTTCGAACTGCGAAGACACGGCCAAACGAAACTGTTCATTTTGGAAGAAAATTTTAAATGAAAGAATACACGTGCGACTTGGCTAGAGGTGGAAGACAATCGATGGTGCTATCGATTACTACGATACTTTTTTGACAGCCTAAAGAAACATCGACAGTTTTAAGCGCATCGATTGCTTCACTCTTTTCTTGCAGCACCTCTCGAAAAATTAAATACAGAAAATATGAAAACGTAGTACATACTTCCTTAATTTAAAAAATATAAATATAATATAACAGAGTTTGATAAAAGCTGCTAAGCTTGGCTAATCAAAGAAATATTAACGATGTTTTACAGTGTGACTGCAACGTGGAAAAAATAATCATTAGAAAAATACCACAATTTAATGTGGTATATTTGTAGGGTCCGCCAACGGCCGCCTTTGGTGTACTTGTTGTTGGTTTTCCGTTGCTTCTCGTGCACCCCGCTTTGCGTAACTTCTGAGTTTTGATTTCCTACGCGAACCGCTTCCACCGACGCAATGGTGCTGACCAAGGAGTATCGCGTGTGCATGCCGCTGACCGTGGAGGAGGTGAGTAGCCGCCCCCAATGCTCCACCGGAGAGAACCCAACTGTGAGCTTTTATGTCATCTTTTTGCAGTACAAGATCGGGCAGCTTTACATGATTGCGCGCCACAGTCTTGAGCAGTCGGAGGAGGGAGAGGGCGTCGAGGTGGTGGAGAACCGTCCGTGCGAGGACCCCGTCCACGGCAAGGGCCAGTACACGGAGAAACACATTCACTTGTCCAGGTGGGAAGCCCCTTCTTAGAAGCTGCGCAATTTCCGGATAGCTCATTAAAGACACTATTTTTCATTTCGCTTCCCATTTACGTCAGCCGGCTCCCCTACTGGATACAGGCCATATGTCCGCGCGTCTTCTACGTGATTGAGAAGTCCTGGAACTATTATCCATACACGCTAACAGGTGAGCGAGCCGCAGTGAGCAGGGTCCACTGCGCATCCCGCGCTACTTCATCCCCCAAGGGGAGGCTATTTTTAAACCCACTTAATTATGCATTCCGGAGGTTGAGATTCCTTAACGCCTCCGTCTCCGTCCTTGGCGCTTTTCCGGCCATATGGCAGCGTTGCCCGAGAACACATCATATGTTTTTTTCGGCGGCCAGCAGGAATTCCGCGTTATCGTTTAACCGACCAACCGGCCGGCATAGTGGTGGGGGTACGTCTGCCGATAAAGGCACCATTAACCATCACACCTGTGATACGTCATCCATTTCGGTATCACCACCAGAACAAAGCCAACCCAAGCTCCTAAATCAGCGTTCGGCAATTGGTTAACACAACTGTCGCAACTCCCAGAGCCTTCTCCTGGCCGATAAAATCTGTTTACACGCTGTCAAACTGCACTCTAACGATAAGGTTGCTATATGCACTTCAATGGAATCGCTGTTAGCGTGTTTAGGCTTTGGGTCGTTGACTTTTGGGTTGGGGACCCATTACAACAAGCCAGTTTATTTACCTATCAAAGTATAGGTATATTAGCATTACCAGCAGCTGTTCAGTTTGCGATTTTTGATAAAAACTTACAAAATCATAGGGGTATTTGGTATCTTGTGAAAGCAATTTGAAGATTATTTTGTATTGTTTTATATGGAATTAAGATATGTAAGGGATATATTATATAAGTCACAAACAAAGCCCAAAAAGGCACACGTTTATTTTAGGATTAATTACATAAATAACACAAATTACTATCAGCGATAACTAAAGTATTTTTAAGCTCTTGTAGACCAAAAATAACCCATTAGACACGCTTGAATTATATTTGATAAGTACGGTTAGCTTATTGATTTATTTTTTGTTCTCTCCATTATAATTTCATGCGCCATAATCGGGACTCTAATTGGCTGGAACGGAAAAACCTGAACCAGAATACACGGTAATTGGTATGGCTTCTATTTCGGTTGTCCTTCGCTAACCAATTATCCCCAATTTACAGTGCTCCTTCATACCCAAGCTAAATGTGCTCATCAAAACAAAGTACGAGGACAACAACGGCAGCACGGAGAATGTAAGTACAAAGTTCAAGGTTCCTAAAAGTTATTATGACAGTGATTAATAACGGTCTTGATTGATAGTGTCTGGACTTGACAGAGGAGGAGCTGAAGACACGCACCGTTGATCATTTGGACATTGCATTTGATGACCTTAGTCCCAAGCATTACAAACAGGAGGAAGATCCCAAGTTTTACAAATCCATAAAGACAAGTGAGAGCCTGGGACTTAATTATAATATCGAACCATAATAATTTGAATTCTACCTACAGATCGCGGCCCTCTTATAGAGGGCTGGCGTGACACTGACAAGCCCATTATGTGCTCCTATAAGGTGGTCCATGCCACCTTCGAGGTCTGGGGCCTACAGACCAAGGTAGAAGACTTTATCCAACGCGGCATACGCGAAATCCTGCTGCTGGGCCACCGGCAGGCCTTTGCCTGGCTGGACGAGTGGCATGGCATGACCCTGGAGGATGTACGTGCCTACGAGCGTCAAAAGCAGGCCGAGACCAATGAGAAAATTCACAATACGAGTGGAGCAGCAACCAACGACGAGGCTGCGGCGGGTGATGCTCCCGTTGGCGATGTGGACTAAGTCGTAGAATAGTTAAGGCAACAGGATGCAGGCTGCAAAATGTACCTTCAAGGCCTCGCGGCGAAAGCTTACAAAGTTTCATAGAAAATATCTTATTCTAACATAGCATATATATACATATATGCATATCAGTGTCGATGCATTTTCAACCGGTCCAAAGAAGCTCAGAGCTCAGGAGGCACAAGAGCACCAAATATTCATTGTTATCAAGCATAGAGAGCACGCAATTTTTAGTCAAACATACTATATATACACACGCTCTAGTGAACGGTTTGTGTTAACTATATCCCTTAGTTATTGATGTAAATTCGGTGTACAAAATACAGAATACATAGTAGCCATGTACCTGGCAAGCAAGAGACGTTAATTACTTTTATTCTGCACCTGACCGCGGTCATTAGATGGCTTGAAATGGTGTGACCACTATTAACAGGCAATTTGTATGCCAATGAACCAGGTAGCGGGTGATTCACTAGCAGTTTTTCGAATGTGTAGAGATATATGCAGTAAGCAGATGTTACTCCCACGCGGCTCGACCCCGACACTGGTCGTAAATCATCAGCCTTACACCCCCAACCGAAAACAACAGCTGCTCCGGCAGGAACGAGCCCCCAAAATCAGGCGGAGAGCGAGAGCTATTGATAAACCTATAGAGACTCTCGCGGGGGCCGCCAGCTGATTTCACGCTGGAGATCTCACAAAAATAATGTCAAGAAGAAGCGGCAGCGGCGGCCACCAGCGATTCGCGTTCGCGTTTGCTTTCGCGCCGCATTTGAACTTCAAACGCGAGAAAAGTAGCACAGCGCGGATAGATACGCGGATGCGTGGAGCGATTAAGCGGCGTGGCGCGCAAAAACAATTTTTTCTATTTTTTGATTATGTATTTAGCATAGAGAGCAATGGCAAAGCCAAAACAATTCCATCCGTCTATTTAGACTACCTGTGCGCGATCGATGACAATGGAATATTCTGAATGAAAACAGCTCCTCTCGGATAAACAATTTTCGTCTTGGAAATAAATATTTAAAATATACAGAAGATCGCCATGGCGAGAAGTGATGTGAAATATATTTCCCTATTTATCACGATCTTAATAAGGTATAGCAAAAATAACCAGCGGAGTGTGTGTAATATAGTGTAATACAAGCTCTTATCAGTCGCCTTTACAACTCTCCCAGACTGTGTCTAGTTGATTTATTAATAAACATACTAAATCCTATTCTGGGTTAGGCCATATGTGGGCCATATAGTCAGTCTGTGGTAAGCCTTTTATATGAAACGCAAAGTTACTTATCGCCGCAGCGAAATCATTCCGAACTGATTGGTTTTATGGTTATTATAAATGGCCTAAATGGGAGCAAAGTATGGACACACGGCTTACCTGGCTTCTAGTTGTTTTCCAACTAAACTACACTTTCCTCTCAACTCCTAACTCTGATGAGAATCACACGCACAGTATGTGATAATTAGTGCGGTAACCTGCCAAGGTAGCAAAAGCACTTCCTCAGCATTGTCAACATTCAAAACAGGGCGACGAAAACCCCCCAGATTCCCAGTGCCATACCTTTATCGCTCAACCCCAAGCAGCGAGGAAGGGAATCAGGCAGGTTTTTTGGCCCCCAATTTAAAAATTCTTATCACACCAACGGAGGCGGATGACTATAAAAAGGTTCTGTTTATCAAACGTATATATAACAACCAAAACGCTCTCAGATCTTGTCTATATATATTCCCCCATATTTCCTCTTGTCATCTTTCCTCTAGATCTTATTTAGGTTCTTGGCCAGTAGTTATCATCCGGCAATCTCAATGAGAATCGACAGCCGCTGTCATGACGGGGATTCATAAGTAGATTTATTTAGATTTATTTCCATTGCGGAATTGATAAACGGGTTTCGAGTACTCAAGTGAGAACGGGTTGAACAATAAGCCCAAATTGGCTTAAATTTAATTATTCTCTGGACTTTTTTATGTAAAAATTCAAGTGGAAGTAGAGTACTTAGAGGGTTTTATTCCTCAGAATGTCGCAACGCGACTTGATTGTTTGTCATCAAAATAGCTAGACAATTGCTCAGATGGTCACCAAAGTCAACTGAAAAATGTTTTGAGGCAAACTTTTCAATTAAAATTTCACAAAAACACGCAACTAGGGGTGATAACATATTGAAAATATCGTAGTCTTCAATACCGAAAATATCATATTTAATAGTAAAATTTTGATATTCTTGAAAAAAATTAGTTTAGTTAGTTTAAGCCAAGTTTAAGCTTTTCTTAGGGACAGTTTTGTATATTTGACAGAAAATATATATATCACTTTATATGAATATTTTCAGAGTAAAACTTAATCTGCCAAGCAAAAATATATTGAAGTACATGTCTGAAATTCGGTATATTTTGTTTATTTTATAAATTAAACCCATGCTAATCAGTGATAATTACCTGCGAGTCACTCGCAGAAAGAGTGTCGATTCTGTCAGCTATGATTTTTGGTCTTTATGCGATCGAGTATGAGCCTCAATACCAAACGAATTTAAATATTTGTCGTTTTACCACTTTAAATCAAACAAAGCTGCTACCGAATTCCAAATTTTTTGCCTGTATTTATTAAGTAAATATTTTCGCTGTTATTATAATGTTTCACTTTGTATTGTGTATTGTTGAGTTTAACGCCTTGCTACCAAAACTTGTTAATTTTGTGTTAGTCCCACTTAGACCCAGAAGAATAATGCGCGGGGATATATTAAGAGATGATGTATGTATTTTCGAAGATTATTTTTGGAATCAGAATATTTGAAAATTATGTTGGAAAACAAACTAGAAGATGCTGACCTACCTTTCTCTTTGTATATATAAAGTAAAATAATTTAGTACAAATTCGGAAAGCTTTTTCGGGTCTCTCTCTGTCACCCTGTGATCTGGCACCTCGACATGTGCTAAGTGGGCATCATGTGATGTACTCTCCTCCGTGCGCTAATAGAACCGCCATATAGACGGAGTAAACAAGAGATTTCCATACTGCGCAGGCACACGGCTCGGAGTTGTGCTACCGTTCAGATTAGTGATTCTATATACATATATATGTTTACTCCAAGTCGGCTAGAAGCAGTTTGCAGTGCCTAAAACCCACCTAAGAACCAAAGACCAGGAGCTATTTTTAATTCCGAGTTGCGAAAAATAGAACATGCTTTCTGGAATTTCTTTTAAGACTTATCTGAGTGTCAAATGGCTTGGATCTCTTTTGGGTACCAGAAAAAAGAGCTAATTAAATAGTCAGTATCTTTTTTTTTTAGTATTCCGTCCGTATCAGTGTTTTCCCCAGCAATTAAGTCTTACCTGGCGTCTGCTTATCATGTTTTGGCCCTAAACGCGCATTGCTCTGCGACGGAATTATCACTAGCAATTTGAGGGCTGTTCTGGGTTCCAAAAATAAACGGGAATCGTGAGATAGTCTAGTCTAGTCTAGTCTATTGACTTACCAATTATCTGCTACTTAGACTGAGCCAAGCCGTCGAGGAGACTGATGGCCATGAAGCAACCACCACAACAATGTTGGCCACCACCACCACGGAGATCACTACGATGCCGGACTTCACGCACGGTTGCTATGATTGGACGTCTGCTCCGGAGGCAGCGGGCGGAAACTGTGCCAGATTGACCCGGAACGGAACCCTGAAGTGTTACGGCGGGATGAATAACCTGGCTGCTCTGACGTGAGTAGTGATTTTGTCGTTGTTTGTCCAACTGATATGTGTGTAAACATTCGAATTTACTTAAGAGTATTTTGGGTGATATAATATTTACTAATTACCTTTTCCATCAGAAAACCCAGCCATCATCAACCAGCGCTGGAAATGCTCCTTTGCGGCTGGCCACACGATGGTTTCAATCCCCTCAAGGAGCTCCAAAAGCTGCCCCGTCTCCGATCCCTCACGATCGAGTACAGTGGCTTCACTGAGTTCAAGTTCGACTTTCCGGAAATGCATGACCTGCAGACCATCAACATTTCGTGGACGAATCTCTCGTATATTTCCTCACGTACCTTCAAGCGAGTGCATTTCCTCAAGGTCCTGGACCTGCGCTGGAACCAGCTCATCCAGCTGGACGGACCCCTGATACTGCCCCGCAATTTCGAGCAGTTGTATCTGGCGGGGAATCCCTGGAACTGCACAAGGAACTTCAAGTGGATGCTGCTGCAGCCGGAGAAGGGGCGCCTAGTGGTGGACAGGGATGAGCTCATATGCACGGATCGAAAGTATAAAGAGCGCCAGATGCTGCTCGTCATGCATTACAAATTGGTGAGTTTTTAACAAAATAAATACTGAAGATTTCTTTTTAATAAACTATATTTGTAGGAGTTGAAAACGCAATGCCAGTCTCATGAGGATTTGAGGAACTGCACTTACCTGATGCATCATATCTTGCCCAAGACCCACATTCCTTTATACACGGTGAACTGCTCCCACCTGCAGTTTTACCGATTGCCAGCCTTTTTGCCAGAGAACACAACCACTTTGGCCATTAATGATAATATGGTTAGGATAACGGTTTCCCCCTTATTTAACTTTATAATAACACTTCCCTTATTCCCTCAAGATCAGCGACATCAATCCGTTGCGCGAAAATCCCCACTACCGCCACGTCGTGGATATCCAGTTGGAAAACAATCGGGTGGCCAATGTGGACGACCTCGAGGACACCTACTGGCTGCAGAACTTCCGTCTGCTCAACTTGCGGGGCAATAATCTCCGAAAGCTGCACGTCTACGCCCTGGACAATGCCCTGAATGACAACGAGAATGCCAATCTTCTGCTGCTCAGCCGGAATCCCTGGCATTGCACCTGTAAGTTTGGCAGTAGGTTGCGGGAACTACTCACCAAGTACAAGGACATTGTGAGGGATGCCTGGAATGTGTCCTGCACCTACATGCAGGAGGATGAGCAGCGGCTGGCCAAGGTGTTAACTCTCAGTCGCCAGGATATGTGCAATGTCAGCGTGGATAGTGGACCCATGATCCATCCCATTGACTGGCTAAACGCTGTACTGGCGAGCCTCATCCTGCTTATCCTGGGCAAGCTAGCCTTCGATTACTATCATTACAAGTATTACGGACGAGTTCCTTGGATAGTGATGAAAATCCCTTAGTAGTAATGAGTGTTAAGTTTGGTTGGATATCGAGAGGAAAACAAGGTCCAATACGTTATTGAAAATATCAAAAAGAATTTTCCAACGTTAAAATGTCGTTATTTTACCGACAGTTCCAGCCTTCCCCAGTGTCACGCTGCAAAGAAAGTATTTCTCAAACACAGACGACAACGCGACGGTTTTGTCGGTTTATTTTTCGAAAGTCTACAAAACAATACCGATCTTTGTATCATATATGAATATTTATGTATATATATATTTATATATATATAGGTATTTATGTAATATGTATATTTAAGCTAAGTCAACGCAAAACTCTCAAAATAGTTGTTTGTCTTCTATGTATATAGCATTTTGCACAGAATTTACAGTGCTGCTAAAAACGGTTTTATAGTTTAAAATCATGCCTCCCAAGTTCCTTTACATTCGACGGTCTTTTGCATTTAAATTGGCACAAAGCGCTTAGTTATACCATAATAGAATAATTGATAATTATAATAGAACGGCTAAGTGTAGGTTTGGACAGAACGGAATGCGTGTTTAAGTTAGTTACAAATAATTATTCCACCTAAACGAATCTAATTCTTGCATCGTATTTACAATTAAAAGCCCGACCTCAACTTAATTCCTTTGGTAAAGCAAAGCAAGTGTAAGATAATAACTAAGATAAGTGTACAGATTACAAGCTTATAAATTAAACAACAACAGTGCAGTGCTGGACATTGTAAACGAAGCATAAAAACACTTTTGTACTTTACATCGATCAAGTGAAAGGATAAAACAAGGCAAAATGGAATCCCACGCGAGGGGGATCGGAAAAGTTTAACAACTGCTGCGTTTCTCTTTGTAAATTTCCGTATAAAATTCGTCAAAGCAAGAGTATAAATCCTTTAAAATCGAGTTCCCTTGTATATGTATATGATATGGAAACATTTTCCGAACAGACACACGCGTGGAAGCTGGAGATCGCAAAGTAAACAACAGCAGCGGATGGCATTAAGTTGGCTTTTTTACGGGCGCTCCCAAAACGCACCTGGAGAGACGCCCCGTTAACGTATTTGGTTTTCTGTTTTCTTTTTGGCTAAGCATGCGAGTATTCAATATGTTTATAATTATACGACGACAACGATCTAGGCTACGTCCTAGAACAGCATGTAGGAATGATCGCGTTCCAGCCGCGACTTGGCGCGCATCTGTATGTTCCCAATGGGATCCGAGGGCGGCGGTATGCCGTTGATCTGATGGGTGGGCTCCTTGTAAAAGAACTCGGTCCGGCCGCTTTTGTGGCCATAGTAGACCGAGTCGTGGGACCTGGTAAGAATACCATTCAAAATTAAATCCTAAAGAATTTTAACCAGAGATTAATTAAGCACTCACCTCAGTATCAAATCAGTGAGATGATGGTGACCACTGGAATGTATGGAGTGCATGCTCTCCAATATGTTAAGCTCTAGGGGGTTCCAGGGACCATTCCGTTGCAGCACATCCCACTTGGCATCTACACACATGAAGCTATAGTTGCTGCCATCCCGCTTATCGCCCTCCACATTCACGTTCAATGTCTGGTTGAGTTGAGATTCCATGTGCGGAAACTTGGCCACACAAATGTCAAACTAAATCAAGGGAATGCGAATAATTGCAACCAGAAAAACAGGACCAATATCCTACTCACCATCTTCTGCACCACCTTCTGCTGATGGCAGGTGCCCTCTTCCATTAGCAGCAACAGGGTCATGTTCTGCTGACCACAAATGTAGAGTTCTGTGCGCTGCAAGCCATCGGATTGACCAGATGACGGCGGTAGAGCAGGAGCACTGGACATAACAGCCAAGGCATCCACCGCATCCTCGCACTTCAGTGAACTGCGACGTGGAAAGATCTTGCTGCTGGTCAGGGGCGTTTGTATTTCAATCGGTGTGTTTTCACTGAGAGCCAGAACTGACAGCTTGGCCATTAGGGGCGTCAAGGGTACACCGCCAGCTACACTGCGGCTGGAGGCTCGCTCCCCAAAAGTGGCTTCTCCCGCTGACTTCAGAGGCAACGTCATTGAGCGCTTGTCCAAGGGAGTTTTGGCTGTTGCGGAGTTGTTGAGATTCCTATCGGCCGATGCCGCCTCCGCCTCCGCGGCCTGTTGTCGCATGTGTTCGTCCAGCTTCTGGATTTCGGCATTGAACTCCTTAAACTCGGCTACCAGGGCCGCTAGCTCGGCATCCTCATGCGCTTGCTCGCTGGCCGCGCCCCACAGCCGGCGGTACTGATCGAGGAACTGCTGGAACAGGCTGCGCGAGATCTGCTGGCCATTAGTGTTAAATACCGGATAGGTGGGATCGCTGATGGTTCGCGAGGTGGTCTTCTCGTCGTTCTCTATGAAATCCGGCGACCCTGAAGAGGAGTCATCACTGTTGCCACTTCCATTTCGATTAACGTCCGTCTTAAAGCCCGTGATGTGGTTCAGTTTCTTGGAAATTGCGCGCAGGGCATCCTGCAGATCGGCGGACGACTTGCGGCGGGTCATCTGCTTGCTGGGATTGCTGATGAAGTTCTGGAAGAACTTCTCCACATCAAGCTTGAGGGAATTCCGCCGCGACTGTGCCTTGCCATTGGAGTTGTTTACATCCTCCGCCTTGCCCTCTGGATCATCGGGATTAGCGCAAATGGACATCACACTGCCGACGGGCAAAACTTTGTTCTCGGTCATCGGGGTGTTACATACGCTGGTGCGTCCAATGAACTCCGGATAGGAGTCTGTCTCGTCAAAGTTAATGGATGCGATCCCGGACTCTGGCAAGTCCTTGCTGTGCATGCTCTTGAGGCGCAGCGGCAGGTGTGTGGGTCGCATGGCCTTGGGTCTAGCTGGGGGCATTTCCACGGTAGCCGGTTGCTGCTGCTGCTGCTGCTCCTTCTGCTCCTGCTCCGGTGCCTGCTCCTCTTCGGGTATGTGCGTGAAAATCAGAGATTTATCCCGCTTGATCTTTCGCTTGGCGTACTGAAAGGGCATTCCGCTGTGTGGCAGCTGAGCCGTGCTCATCAGCTGCAAGTTTTGGGCGCGTTGTGCCTCTCCGGCCAACTCGCGGTACTGCTTTTGCTCCATGTACACCACCAGCATCTGGACGCCATTTGGAATGTGAAACTGCTGCTGCTGCTGGATGGACACCTGCTCGGCGGCTGTGCGAATGTGCCGGGGATCGGAAAGGACCAGTTGTTTGGTCACCATGTCGCTCAGCTGGGAGGCCACCACTCTGAAAGAGGAAGGAATTATTCCTGAGCTTGAGCGTTTTGGTTGGGTTTAACTCACTTGTTATGGTAGAGAATGGCTCCGCCTAGGATCCCCTTTGTCTGCTGGCAACTCTGCAACGTCTGTATGGCCTCCAGGAATATATGACTGGCGGTCTGTTAGATGAAACTTCATTAATTAAGAATCAGAAAGCTTAAGGATTTACTCACCTTTGGCATGCGCAACCTGGGAACATTTTGGAATGTGTTACCATTCCTTTGCAGCATCGGCAGATATGTCTCAAAGATGTGGTAGAGCTTCTCGCTGAGATTCCGGCTGTTCAATGCGGGTGGAAGGGCATACTGATCGTATAGAGTTTGCAGATCGCGATGGAAAAACTTGAGCAGGGAACTCAGCAGTTCAGCGCGATGTTCCAGGAGTTCATCGCTTATATTCCTATCAGTGCCAACAGCCTTTAAAATTAAAATGTATAATTAAATAGGGTTTGGAATGACAACTAACTATAAGTTATTACCAAGGTGAAACGTCCAAACTCCTTGAGCACGAACTTGCCGTTCTGCAGGGCCAGGATGCGCGGCTTGAAGAAGCAATCCTTGAGGAAGTACGAAGTGCCCATCAGCTGCCCGCACAGAGCCACCTTCTGGGTATCCGAAACCCAACTGGGATGGAAGTATAGTACCGCTGCTATGGGGTCATCAGCCTCATCCTGCAGACACTCTGTGTCGTAGACAAACACGATCATAGTCTCCCTGTAAGTAGGCCGAGGTAAAGGATTAATTAAGGGAGGTTCAAGCAAGAGTTTAATAAATTACTGAAGTAGATAAGAAGATATTAAAAGATTTTATGAACACATAATATATATTCGCTTATAATTCCATTTCTTTGCTTCTTTTTAGCCACCTTTCGCTGAGGAGTAATGGCTGATGTTGCTTCTGCTGTAGCTTCTGCCATCGCTTGTGCCTGGACTTGCGCCAGTCCCGAAACATTGTTCTACAAGAGATTCCGAAATCCAAAAGCTTCTGAGTTTAGAGCTGCATCGTAGCGGGAGCCGCTTATCACACTCCGACGAGCGAACGCTGATTCTGATAAGTCAACAAGCCAATACCGCCACACAGTGCCAACTGTCTGATGTCTGATGTGGCCCAGCTGCCTGGCTGAAGTATATAGTGGGTTGTACCTAAAAATGTGATATGGGAGAGCGCCCTGAACGACGTGATCAGAATTCCGCTCACGCCAAAGGTGAGCGCGAGCGCAGGTGAGTTTAGGCTAGAAAGCGTCGCAGTTTTCTCAATCGCTGCGGTTGAGCGGGCTTACGAGTCGTATACGTAATATAAGCATGAAACTGGGATCCACTCAATGTCACTTGTATTGATTACAGTTTGAGTGCCAAGCTAAGGTTGAGCTTTTATTTCATTAAGAGCTCTTTTAAGGCAAATGTATGTTTGTTATTTAAAATTTTTATTCAGTTTTCATTAAGCATTTTAAATCAGATGCATTTATGTTTTTGTATGGATTTACCGGACCCAGAAATGTACATTGACGGCCTTGGTTTGACTAGCCACAAAACCGAATCGTTCTCGGAAGTGGTCCCCCAACTTTCACATAATAAAAATATCAGGAAAAACTAAAACCAAAATATTAGCCAAAAACTTGGTAATATTCGCATGTAAAAAAAAAGCAAAAACGAGTCTTTAAATGAATAAACCAATTTTCTGCTTTTTTTTAATTCCATTAAGTCAGGGTTTATTCTTTTCTCTTATGAAATTCAGAAAATTTAATTATAATTAAGAATCCAAAGGTGATCCTTGAATGAAATTACACTTCTTTGAAGTGCATTTAAAGTATTTTAACGTTGCATTCAATCGAAAATTAATATGCTTTTTTTCACCATCATCTTTTAACCTGCTATAGTTTTCAAGGCGGCCGGAGGAAGGTGTTGAACCTGGTTTATTTGTTCGGAGTAGCTATACTTGGCCACATAGCCATTGGGGCCGGCCTCATAGGTGACCAGTAGGTACTTAGAGCCCGGAAAAGGCTGTCCAAAGCTACCTCTGACCAAAAGCTGCTCCGGAGCAATCTCTTCAACGGTCTCCTCGCGTCCCGTTCCATCTACATCAATCCTAGAAAATATTAATTGCTTTTTTTTTCTCCGCTATTTAAATTTAAACTAATTATTTACCTGAAGTAATATTTATTATCGGAAGGCACTAAGAGAACACCATTATCTTTAAGGCTCGGCACATGAAGTCCGGTTGTGGCTGGCGAAACAGCCCCATTTATAAGCAGAATCAAAAACACCTGAAGCTTGTATTGTTTTAAATATATCCAAGAGACTCTGGGCAACTCACATTGCTAAATAATTTCACAGACATCGTGGTGATGATCTTACGAAGGCTGCTCGGCGACTGACATTCTCAGAAGACAATTCAAGTCGGAGCTAAAGCTAGACACCAATCGCTACAAGTTTCAAACTGGAAGTGTTAATAACCAGACGAAAATAAACCAAGCTTTGGGTGGTTTGCCAAACAGATTTTTATAGAAAATCCAGATTATTACTTTGACCGAATATTTTTAAGCCTAGGAGAAAAGTAAATCTTAGTGGGAAAAGAAGACTAAACGTGTAGCTTACAGATAAAATAAATAATTAAATAAATTCCATGTTGTTTTAAATCATGTCTATGCGTCTATTACAGCGTAGAAAAGTATTAATTTATTCCATTATTGATATAATTTAAAATTTTTTTTCTTTGGCAGGCATTTATAATTTTACACAAAGGCTTGCAACGCAGTGAAAGAATCATTTTCGACCTTATAAACCATATATATTCTTAATCAGCATCAACAGCCGAGTCGATCTAGCCCTGTCGGCCAAAAAATAATTTGTAGTATTTTTTTCCTAAATTTCATAAGGGGTTACATCGTCAAAATTTAAAAAAATTAATAAAAAATTTTATTTTAAATAATTTGAACTGTATATGCAGATTTGCTAACCCAATAAAAGCCAGCATAGAAAAGCTTTCCAAAATGAAATTAATGCATTTTTTGCTTATTTATGATCAATTTTAATTGTTAAGGGGTACACAAAGGGTCTACCTTGTCATAAAAGTAGAATAAATTGTTTACCAAAAAAATCACGCCTTAATATGCAAAAAAATAGTTCCGGTCTCAAAATTAAACGGATGAATGAATTTTTTTTGTAGTAGGTTTAGTGGATCTTAATTTTTGTATTTTCTGTCATGAAATTATTGAAGCTATATATAAAGTATTATTAATTAAACATAATGCAATGTTCACTTTTCCACTAGTCTCATGAATTTATTTCTCTAGAAACTACTTATCATCCAGTGGCCGTTTTTAGGGCATTGGGACTCAGGAACAGGGGAAATTGGGGCGGCGGAGTTGGTGGCCCCTTGCCATAGCTGTACTTGGCAACGTTACCATTGGGACCCGCCTCGTAGGTAACCACTAGATGGGCGCCATGATCCTCGTAGGGCTGATTGATCACTCCGTTAACTTGCAAATGACCAGCTTCATTCTGTTTCACCGTCTCTTGGCGAATGCTTCCACCCGGATGCTCGATCCTGTAGCGGAAATATAAATCCTCATAGGTAACATGTCAACAGACCGAAGATTGACCTGAACTACCTTAGAAAATACTCCTGATTAAGGGGTTCCAGCTGGAAGCCATTGGTGCGGATTTGTGGCACTAAAGTGGGCGAGTTCTGTGGAGCCGCCCAGACCAAGTTAACAAGGAGACTAGCGAATAGCTAGGAACATAGTATATAATTGGTCATAATTTATGCACTTTCTTTGCGAAACTCCAGCACTCACCGCGCAAAAACACGAGCCAAGACGAGAACGAGACATGATGACCTGTCTATGGTTGAACGAAAACTATCTAAGCCCTCGACCGGTGCCTCATCGTCGGGCCCAAAACGAAGGCTGGCTTAATTAAGAGGCAAACAAGTTTTGACTCAAGCGATGTTGAGATATAAAAAAAAACACTTCAGTCCACCTACTAAATCGGTGAGCTTTTAACATATGACTGCAAAAATTCCCAAGCATTATTTTATCAGGGATCGAGTAGGGAAGACAATTATATTGACAGATCTTGCGAAAACCAGTTGCCAGCCTTCAAAGTGACAATTAAATAGGTTCAAATTAATTTACACCATGATGCCCGCTACTAACAATTCAATGCATCATGCCAAAAAAATAAGCTTGTCATGATTGGTTGGCTATTAAATTAACCACCTGCGGGGAGTTCCCAAGTTATTAACAGTTGCGACGTGAGACAACTTTATGCGGGGAATCTTTAAAAAATAATTAAATTCAAGGTTCTTGACCTTAGAACCAGGAATATTATATATTTGTTAAGAAAACTGTTAACTTATACAAAGTCTTAATTTTAATTAAATACTTGGGTCAAATATCGCTTCCAGAGCAGTATAAATACAAAACAGATTGATGTGCCCAAAATTGGTTTAAATAAAAAAATTAATTATTCTGAAAAATGTATATAAATTTTAATAATATACTACTACTTTTACAATAATAACATTTATATATATGTTTCTTTAAAAATTAATGAATGAGTTTTTAAGAAATGTATAATAACTTAAGCAATGTATTGTTTTTACTAACCCAGATATTTAGTTATATTCTAATTTGCTTTAAATCATTAGCAATAGAGACTTTCTTTGTAATTACTAAATTATTTATAAATAAATTACCGTTTTAATAAGTTAATCAAGCACTTATAGTAAAAGTTTTGATTCATTAATGTTCTATCTCCATTATAAATCAACTTCAGATAAAGGTTAATAACAACCTAAAGAGTTGCTTTATTTCCCGGTTACCTTTACCGTTTGAACTCTTGACATTTTATCAATTTCACCGCTCTTATCGGGGAATCGATACTTTCTTCGCCTCGTCTTCTTCCTACGCTGATTGTGTATGTGAATGCGAATTAGCTGGTGGGCGAAGGGGGTGGAGTGGGCGGAGGCTGCAGCTCAAAACAAACACAAAAATACCCTCGCATACACAGCGCGCCGCCCACACAAACACACACACTTGCAGAAGACCCAAGAAGAAGTTTTCGCACTGCATTCAAGTCTTATCACTGCTGCACTTACTTTGTGGCCATGGTGTATTGCACTGTGAGCTCTCCCAGTCGAGAATTTATTGCACTTAATTTTTACTGCACTTCAGTCATATTCGTCTTATTTTGTATGTTTTTTCGAAGAGCAGCCACGGGGCTGCCGTACCTGACTGGCACTAAAAAATACCAGAAGGCATTTTAGTATTTTCCATCGAGCAGTCAGGAGTGTGACCAGCTTCTGTGGCGGCAAAATCCCATTTCCCTGCCAAATGGCAGTATTATCTACGCATGGTCTTATTGTTTTTGCATATTATACACATCGACGGCCATTTTTCGTGTTTTCCGTGTTTTCGCTCTTAGTTTGATCGTTTATTTAAATGTTTTAATGAGTTTTGGTGAGTCAAGTAGTTGGTCTAGGACTAGCTGATAAAGTAAAATGCTGAGAAAATGTGAAATGTGAATGAAAATATGGAATAAACTGTGATTTAAAAGTGATCCCCTGCACAGCGCCTCTCGCGTCCAGGCAACAACAACACACACCCAAAGAGAGACGCACAGGGAACTTATAAAAAGCAACAAACAGGTTTTCATTGTGTACAGACGTGTGTTAGTCCCCTCTCGCTCGCTCCTTAATTTATGCGCATGCAGCGGCAACAACAACGCTGGCGTACATATCTATATAAACAAACCAAGCCAACATAAGAAACAAGTAATACAAGAAAATAAATCGTCGACGTGAGTGCGAGTGTGTGTGTGTGAATGCTGTAAACAGCAGCCAGTGGTAAAGTGGTAAAGCCAACTCGGCGGTGGCCAAGCAAGCGAGTCGAAAGAGACGACGGATAATAAGAAGCATAAGGCAAAAGTGCTGTTGGCCAGCTTAGAAGTGACGCGTAGCTAGCTACAGGTGAATATCGGACTTGTTTTTCAAGCGAGCCGAGGCGGTGGTTGGTTTAGACTTTGGAGCAACAGTAAAAAACGGGTTCGATGCCCAAAAGAAAACAGAATCCAATAAATTAGCAGCCTAATCAATTTACCACTGAGTTGTAACGGTAAAGCCAAAATGGAGTTGCATTTAAATATTCCAGCTAGCACTCGGCGCGCGTTCCCGATTTTCCAGTCTTCCCCCAAACAAGCAGCTTCCAAGTGCGTTTTCCCCCAGCTCAAGTGTGGAAAAAGTGGAACGCGTCCCACTTAACCCCTGCACGGCAGTGCAAGCTGTCCGAAATTTGTGTCTGTGCTTCGATTAACACTAAGTAGTGTGTGGAGCCACCGAAATGGAGTTACTCCCACAGTTCTGTGCCTTGTTGAGCAGTGTGTTTTGTGAATGAAAAACCAAAAAACTTGTCGCGCCATATTAACACCTACAGTTTTCACAGTCCAGAAGACACAACACCAAACAGTTGAATCATCTATTTGCTACGCGTCCAGTCAAAAACTACAGCAAACTGGTTGCTCTACATGATTCACCAAAGACATCGGAAGTCCGGTGATTATTTTGTGCCTCACTCGTATTGTTTTTTCGATAAGTGTGGAAAATAATAAGAACAGTGCAATGAACCGCTTCTGCTTCAGTTGTCGCCGTTGGCGATAAGCGAAAGGAAAACAAAGCCAGAACCCAGCCAGAATTGATTATAAATTCATAAACAAAAAAACATGCATATTGCCATTACATCAGTTCGGAGTCCAAGCTGCGCCATTCAATCAGTGGCAGCCAGTGGGGCTCCAAAAGGCAACATCAACTTGAGCACTGCCGTATCCACTCCACGCCACTCGAATCCACCTGTTGCCACTCGTTTCGACTTAATGAAAACGCCCACGGCCCCAAAACGGGTTATACAGTGGCACTTGGCTTAACGTAACCGTTCTGACTTTAAGTTTTAAAATATTACGAAATCTTAACTTGCTTTTATTTTCTAAATTCTCTTTCAATTTCATTTATTGCAAAAGTCCAATAAAACGATGTTCAATAACGATTTCCCTAAAACCAGTTGAAAGCTATAAACGTTCAATATTTAATCTCAATTTATTAATTTTTCATGACATTTCAAGCCATTTAAAAGTCATAAAAACATTGTAAAGTTCAATGTTTCTCCCCTTTTGAGCACGCAATTTCACTGAAAACAAGTTTAAAGTTGTAATTTCACATGCTACCTGTCTGCCAGTCTGGGAAAATTTCGCTAATTTTCTTCACAAGCAAGTAAAAGAGCTGCCATAATGAAAGCTTTACAGAATAAGAGACTTCATTACAATAATAAACGTGGGCTTCGCTCTCAGACTCGTATAGTAAATGGGAAATATGCATGAACCCATAATAAGAGCAAAGATTATTAAGGATCTTAAATAACTAGTTGCATTTAATACTTAGTAGCCATAACTAAGGTACCACTGTACCACGTAGGGCGTCCTGCTGTGGGCGTACGATTGCAAGCGGTGTATATCTAATAACTACACGCTGAAATCAATTTCGGTTTGATCACGTATGTATGCTGTAAGGGAGACTACCAGTTTTTTCTTCCTCTCTTTCACCTAACCAAAAAGAAATGCTATCTCGATTTAACACGTTCTTGGCGGGCTTCCCACACGCAGGCCAAAAACACACAAAAGATTGAGTAGAAGTGTCAAACGTGACATACTTTTCACCCTTATCGCGATGTGAGGCTGTTATCTCTAAGCTCCCCAGACTGTCCCGCTTATCAGGCAGGAGAGGTGGACAGGCGGACGTATGGGTGGTGTAACCTATAGCGGTTAGAGACTTCCAAAAAAATAGTGGCACACACTCGGTAACTTGATCTCAAATTTGAGCTCATTAACGCAACAACGCCAGACGGCCAGTAGTAATAATTGTATCTGTATTTTTATGGGACTGCCAGAAGCGGAACGGACTTCCTGGCATTGAACCCGAGTGTGTGTGGCTTGTGAAATATGAGAACACCACACCACAACAACTAAAAAATGAAAACTTACGAAAAAGCCGGCTTTATTTTCGCCACCACGAAATGCGAATGCCCTTGTTTGAGTTTCTAGACATTGCAACAGAGTTGGGATATAATATTACACAAGTTAACTTTGAGAATCGGCTGTAGTTCGAAATACTCTTTCAGTATTTAAGTTTTGAGATTTGCTTCTAGCTAAAAACAATTGGATTTTTAAGTATGTGTTCTGTTCTTAAATATATTTAGAGTACTCTGACTTTCAACTTATCTTTCCCGGCACTTCACCTTTAATTACATTCAAACTAAGCCAATTCGGTCATAGATCTAGGGCGCCTGAAACAAAAAAATAGGTGTTAATTACGTTTTTCCCATATTCTGAATGACTGACTGTTTTTGGTAAGGGGTTTTCTGGTCTTTTAACACCTCAAAGCAGTTACTCTTGTACCCAATTTAGCGGGCAGTACCATTCGCCGATTTCTCCGCTTTAGTAAGCCGCAAAAACGAATGATAAATTGTGCCGCTCCAAGAGGGTATTCAAATGTAATTTATATTATTTATTAATGCACTTTTATGGCATTTCTCATACGTGTTCTTGAGGCTAGCCATCCATCCATCCATCCATCCAACCCCTATAATTTGAGGGCATTAATGCGACCAGCCAAGAGATGGGCCGCAGGTCACTTGACCTGTGACTCGAGACTCTGGCGGCGACGGCGGCGGCTGAGCCGTGAAAAAACCTTCGCTTAGGAAAACGTACGAGTTCGAGTAAGACGATACCCACCACCACGAATCCCCGGCCTGGCCGACTTCATTGAGCAAAACAACAAGTAGTTGCGTTGCCGTTGCCACCGACCTTCAATTGGCCAATAAAGCAATTTATCGGAGATCCCATCCATCCGATCACTAGGTAAAAGTTGTCCATGTGTAACCCACCGACTTTTTGGGTGCGTGAGAAACTCTACAAGTCTTGAGAAAAAAACAAACCTGAAAACCCGCATGGAAATTACGTGTGTGTGTGAATGAGGAAAACACACACCGATATGCTCCTATGTCCGGTGTTCGCGCCGCGGGGAAATAAAAAGTCAGAGGGAGACGGACGCGGCACGTCCTGAAAATCGGAGTAGCGGAAAGGTAAATGATTTCAGAGGGAAATTGGCGGAAAATACCGCACGTGATTCCCAACAAAGCCAGGAAAACCAGGCTGGCTGGCAGGGCCCATGAGTCATGCTCGGAACAACACGGCATGTTAGAGCCAGGACGCGAAGGAGGATAGGATACAGTCAGGCTTCACTTTCGACCTATTCTCTATCTGTAAAACCAACATCTGGATAACTTGGGATGCAAGCTACAAGAGAAAACTAGGTGGTGTATGTTTTATGGCCCCTAGCCATCCTTATCATTATCACCTCTTTGTGAAAGTTAAATAAGAGGTGTCGTAAAGATAGGTTAGCATGCCAGACAAAGGGTTTTATCTCAGTGTTTTCTCTTGATTTTATATAGAGTTTAGTGTCTGAACTGTATCTATTTATGTTTCTTGAATTTTTTTAGGGTTTAGTTTTTGTCTCTTTAAATCTTAAAGATCCTGAAATTAATACATTTTTCAAGGTGTCTCAGTTCTAGGGTTTGATCTTATAGTTTTAGCAGTATTCTGAAATAGCTTATACAAAATTTACCATTTGTGTTCCAGGAAAAAGACTTGTTTATCTCATCAAAATAAATCCATTAAATGCGAAAAATAGCTCGAAAGCAATACGTCAAGGTTTTGTCTGATCTGTAGAAACAAAAAGCATGAATGTTTGGGCAAATAAAATTGTTAAAATATACTTTAAGTTTCTGTTTCTGCGTTCTATGATATCTTTAGACTCTTTTTGTTATTTTCTAAAAAACTTAGAACCCAAAAATTCGAGTTTGACGGCTTCAAAAGTTCAAAGTTCGAGCTCTGGCAGTCAAGTGTGCGTGAAGATTCGCTGATAAAGACCTTTCCCCTCGATTTAAGTGCTCCTGTTCTCAGATGTGTTCCTACCTAGGGAGGTTTTCCTGTAAGAGCAGCAAGAGAGAGCGCTCGAAACAAGGGATAATGGGCAGAGCTATTGTTCAGCGCTTCTCAAAACACTCGGCGTCGGTCGGCGAGGGTTTGTCAAGCAGTGGCTCTCAAATCGTGGGCGGTTGCTTTGCGCTGTTTGCTATTCGCATTTCGAGCTCATTTCGGCTGTGTAGTTCAGTTGTTTAGTGCTCATCGAGTCTAGCCCACGTTCGGTTCGCGGTCCGCTGCCCAAATTCAACAAAATACAAAACATAAACACTGCTAAGCCGGAAAGAAACTGGACGGAAAGCGGGAAAGAAAGTGTGCAGAATTCACAAGTAGCCGCCACGAAGTCGGTTATATAAGTGGAAATTAATTATCTGATTCGGTAATAAAGGCAGATGCACGGACACAGGGGAAACCCGCAAATAAAACAAACAACTTTATGATGCTGCGAATTATAATAATAAAATTAAACATGATTGCTGTGCGCAAATTACGGCCTCAAATTAATACATATTCAGGGTCTAGCGAACTTTATTAAGTGTCAAAAAAATACTTGATTGCCGAGTGCTGCTACGTGTGATAAATGCCTTTTGCTAAACTTACATTTTGTCGAGTTCGATTGCTACAGACAAACTATAAGTCTCTGAGCGCACCGCTCTGGTTCACTTGAGAATTCAAATAATTTCTAACACACCTTTCCACAACCTGTCTTCTATTGCAGGTTTTGCGTTTTCCTTTTCGCCAGTGCCGCGCCAGCTAATTGCATTAAAATAAAACCAACAAGTTGCTTCTAGTGGCTGTAAATTATTATTGTGTCGTTGTCGCTGACACTCAGATGCTGAAGCAGCAGCAGCAGCAGCGACAATAACACCAGTAATCAGCACAACTATCGGCGGCGACAATGGCAGACATCAGACATGGCAATGCAAGGCGTCAGTGATTAAAACCAGTCGGAGAGGCCAGCCAACCAGCCAGGCCAGGCCAGTTTGGAGTGCCAGTCAGCCAGCAGCCCAGCCGCAGTGGCACCACCAAGAGCCGAAGCAAACCAGCAGCAGAAAACAGGCAGCCCAAGAACACAGAGAGCTGCTGAATCATCAGAACTTGGAGGAGTAATTGTTTTCCATCGGCAAAAAATACAGACAAAATGAGCTCAACGGAGAGCCCAATAAGCCGCTCGATATCGTATATAAACCTGCTGCTTATGATCTGCACCTTGCTGTTCGTGGACGCTTGGATGCCCGATGTGCGACCTGATTTGCAAACAAGTAAGTACCAGGAGCAGGCCCAAGCACAGGCCCCTCCATCTAACAATTATTTATTTATTTGTGTCACTCGTTTTCTTCGCTCTTTTTGTTTGCTGGTTTATCAATGGCAAGCTCTGCTCTACCAAGCTCTGCTTATCATGCGGAATTTTCGCCAAGCCAGCAGCAAATTGGCGTTTCCTCTCTGGAGCGAGTTAAACAGAACTTGAGACTATACGTAAGACTAAGTTATAAGGAATCCCGGGAGCCGGAGATTGTATAACTAACATTTCAACCTCTCTCTTTGTTTTCTTGTTAATTTTCTTGCAGAACCCGACAAAGTCTTGGCCCATTTTACTGGCAACACAACGGACTATTTTAAGATTTTGGACCACAACGATGAAAGTGTGCTAGTTGGTGCCAAGTGAGTGTATTTCTTTGTTACCTTTTACGATTCCCAAGCCAATAAAAGTTTTCTGCTACCTGTGCTGCCTTTGCAAATAAACTTGGCACGATCCCCTTAAATATTTATAAAAACATGTTCGATTCGCGGAATAATTAACGCGCCATTGGCATTACGTTACGTTGTTGCTAGAAGCAAGTGCAAATCCAGCATTTCTCATCCACTTTCCTGGAAGTAGCCGTGATTTGGCATTGACCAGACCCTGGAGATTAAGTTGTTTAGCTTTTCCCCAGTTCTGTTTCTATGTATAATTATATTCCCCATCTGTAATACTGCATTTTATCACGCTGCCCCACAGTCTGGCGGATATTTATGGTCTTAGAATAATATAGATTTCCAATGAGCCTTTTTGAATGCATCATATTGTGCCGGAACGAGCTTATGAATAAACATTTCACTGAGTGAATTATTCACACACTCTTTCTGAGTGCAAACGCCCCTTTCGACTAATGTCCGCTTATCGCAGTTCTGAAATGGACCGACTAATTCGAACCAGCTTTCGATCTATCATATTTTCCCAGCCACCAGACTTGCTGGTGCCATAAACAACATTCAAACATACATGGCAACAAATTAGCAGCCCCAGTAATTAGCCACTTTAAACACAGAATTATACAATTGTATACAAGTTCTAATTATTTGCACAAAAAGCAACCTTGAGATGTATGATAGTATACGGACAGCTGCGGCCAAAATAATAGCACACCTTGAAAAGCGCTGAAACGACGCCGCTGATGGCAAATAAAAAATAATAATAAATATGAAAGCCAAGGCTTGGAATGCACCAATGGAAAACATTTTGTGTTTATAAATCGTAAAACATGTTTATTAAGCGTTATGTTTACTTTTTTTACGTTTTCGAAGACTTCACCTCTTTTTTAAATAATTTATATTCTGAGTCAGTTGAGATTATCGCTGATAGTAAAAGAGAAAATATAGCTTTGAAGGTTCTTTATGTCTTTATTTAAAGGTGCATTTTAAAGTATTATTTATTTATTATATGGGTTGTCAGGTGAAAATCGAAAAAGGATGTGGGCAGGCGATAGACGTGGAAGAGTTCAAGGGGATAGTTAATCTCAAGTTAAATGGTTCCTTAATTTAATTGCTTATTATAATGTCACTATTGCCATGACCGCTGCTGTTTATAATCTTCTGTGTTCCTGGCACGAAGCAGCGACCCCTCCCCCTCATCATACAAATCGCTTTTTGGTCGTTTTGGCTTTATTTCTGGTCAGCCGCACTTGGCTGGCTTCCATTTCAGCATTCTGGGCAGGCACACGCCATCAGCGAATTAATTCCCGACTTGTGCTAATTCAATTGTTCTCCATATCTCGTTTTGCAGGGACGTCATCTACAATGTGAGCCTGCACGGCCTGCGGGAGATTGGGCGCTTGGAGTGGAGCAGCTCGGACGCTGACCAGCAGCTGTGCACGTTGAAGGGGAAGAAGGATCGGGATTGTCACAACTACCTGCGCGTGTTTGCACGTAGGGCCAATGGCGAGGTGCTCATCTGTGGCACCAATTCGTATAAGCCGCGCTGTCGTCATTATACACCGGTGGAAACGTCAGCGGAGGATGGCGGTCACGCCCACGCCCACGCTATGCGCTACGAAGTTAGCCGCGATGTTGAGGCCCAGGGCCTGTGCCCCTACAGTCCCGCCCACAACAGCACCTACGCCTTCGCCGATGGTCAATTGTACAGTGCCACCGTGGCGGACTTCTCTGGCGGAGATCCCCTGATCTATAGGGAGAACCTTCGCACCGAACAGTATGATCTCAAGCAGCTCAACCAGCCGGACTTTGTCGGTGCCATCGAAAAGAATGGTTATGTACTGTTCTTTTTCCGCGAATTGTCCATGGAGTTTATGAACTTTGGCAAGGCCGTCTACTCCCGGGTGGCTAGAGTCTGTAAGAACGACCGGGGCGGACCCTACAACCATGGCAAGAGCTGGACTTCCTTCCTGAAGGCACGCCTCAACTGCTCGGTACCTGGGGAGTTTCCCTTCTACTTTGACGAAATCCGTAAGCTTTATTTTTAAAAACTGAAGAAAGATAACTATATTAAACAACATTCTTTCACATTTGCAGAGGCCATCAGCCCGGTGGTTGAGAGTGGGAGCAAGTCTCTGGTTTATGCCGTCTTTACCACCTCAGTGAACGCTATTCCCGGCTCGGCCGTGTGTGCCTTCAACCTGGATGACATCCTAGCCGCCTTCGATGGTGACTTTAAGTCCCAAAAGGATTCACAGTCCCATTGGCTGCCGGTGGAGCGAGAACAGGTGCCCAAGCCACGACCTGGACAATGTGTAGAGGACTCCCGCACGCAGAGCAGCATCGCTGTGAACTTTATCAAGAACCATCCACTAATGGAGGACTCTGTGGCCGCAGCTCACGGACGTCCGCTGATGACCAAGGTCAACCTGCATCATCGGCTCACTGCTATTGCTGTGGATCCGCAAATCAAGTCGTTGAGCGGCACCTTCTACGATGTGATCTACAGCGGCACCGATGACGGCAAGGTAACCAAGTTTATTAACATTGTGACCACGCACCAGAACTCGACGGTGGATCGCCTGAAGACGGTGGTTATCTCGGAAATGCAAGTGCTGCCGCTGGGAACACCGGTCAGGGAATTGGTGATCTCCTCCAAGAAGAACTCCCTAGTGGTGGTCAGTGATGGCAGCCTGGTCAGTGTGCCCCTCCACCACTGTACCCTGATTGTGGACTGCCTAGGCTGCCTAAGCCTGCAGGATCCGATCTGCGCCTGGGATTTGCAAACGCACGAGTGCAAGAATCTGGCCACCAGCCAGCACAAGTTCGGAACCAAGACCTACCTGCAGAGCCTGAACACCACGAAGAAGGCTGCGGCCTCGCTGTGCCCACACATTCCTCGCGACGGACAGGGAGCCGGCGAAACCGTGAGCTTTGTTACCATGGCCCCGACGCCGACCGAGGAACAGAAGCTCTTATACTCCAACGTCGGAGCCTCGTCGTCCGGCAGTCAGCCCAGCTTGGAACAGCAGCCGACAGGAGGCGATGACTTTGGCCTCAACAAGATCACTCTTACGTCCATGGATCCCGATGATATTACGCCCAATCTTAATGGTTAGTTGTCGGTTATATTTGTGTATATCCCTACAGTGTGAATATATCACTGAATCCCCCTCTAAAATCCATTTCTATTTCCTCCATTAGATCCCCAAAAATCAACGGCCAGCGTGGATGAAATCCGTCAAGCGTCCAGTCCCAGCTTAATGGTCCTCACACTCATCGTTTTCGCCACCTTCGTGGGAGGCGGCGCTGTGGGCGTATTATGTGTCAAGGCCAGGAACTGTCTGATGGAGGCCCAAATGGACGAAAGTCATCGCAATCATTTCGGCAAGCCAATGTGAGTTAATCAACAAAACAGAAAAAAATGTGCTAACTAAATTATTTTCCTTCATAGACAATTTAAGCACCAGAACACTGGCAAGGATATCAATCTGTTGATGGGTTCCAATCCCTACACCACAACACAGAAAACTCCCAATTTGGATCTGGAAAAGGATCGCAGTCACGAGTGCAAGAACTCAACGGAACATTTGGAAAAGGAGCTGCCGTGTAAGACGTCCACGCTGACGAAAGTGAAGCGCACTTACATCTAGTGGGCAGGCGGCAGCTCCACACCCTGCAAAATTAGTCGAATTTCTATATACTCTAAAAACATATTTTCGTTGTTTATGTTGCTGTTAGTTATAGTACAACGCCCCCACCCGATCCCGCGAATGAAGTAGAGACAACAGTGTGTTGCAGATGCGTTTGAAACGCAGCTGAGGAGGAGAAGAACGCCTGTTACATCTTTTTTTTACGTTAGCTTGTATTGTAATTTTAGTTTGATGTAAAATTCGTATAAGTTTCGTATAAATTTAGTTAAATTTATTTGACAACACAGTGCGCGGGCATGAAAGCATTCCGCGTTCCGAATTGGAATCGATTATGTCGCCCTTCCCTTATATTATGTGTACTCTGTAAGTGCAAATATTAGAGCTGTACAAATTTACACATATCACATTTCAAACACACCGAGATACCGACCCGAATACGAACAGCTCTCGAAATTCAATCGAATAATTTAACAAGTATTTTGTTAGACTGAATGACTACTTTTTCTACACGCGAGTTTGTTTTTTGGCTGAGAGAACTAACAATGCGAACGGTCTTTAAAGGCCCCTTGCTAACAAAAGCGTAAAATTGTATCTAACGTAGTAAGCTCAATAAGGAATTGAATGTAGAATGTAATTAATAGTACGAACTAGGCTAAGGAACGAACAAAACTTCTATGAGGCTGTTTCGATATGAACTGACACCGCAGCCCAACAACGCACAGTACGGAAATAAACAAGAATAAGATTTATATAAAAAAATCCACAAAAAACATCAAGCCTTATGAAATAGTAGAAAATCGTGTGTCGAATCTTAGGCCTTAAATCTAAACGTGTAAGCTTTGCGTAAGGAAAAAGAAAGCTTGAGCTTGGCATTTTAATATTTTTATGTTACATTTAAGCTGTTGTCCGTCCCGCTGAAGATAAAGAAGTTGCATAAATTCAATGTACAATGGCAATTTTTAATGTAGAACGTGTAAAATCAAATTTTCATCGTAATTAATATATATATAAATATATTTTTCTAATAACCTAAACTTAAGTACAGAAAAAAAGCTACACATAAAATATTTTTAAAAATCTTACAAAAAAAGAAAAAATAACATAAAAATTTCTCATATTGTGATAGATTTTATTGAAATTTTATAATGATGAAATGATATGCCTTTGGTTGAAAACAATGATATATATGAACAGAGAGAGTCTGAATTGCATGCATGGTAATATTGTGCAGGAAAGGGTCTTCCGTTCTCGGAGGATCAGGAACCGCGGAGAACCATAAACCCCCAAGTGGAGTGTAGTTTTTTAATATTATGTATGTCTTGTACTGTGTATATTGTTGTATACATCCGATAAGCAATTCGATGCAATTCTAATAAAATCGTCATTTTTCATAATTAATTGTGTTTTTGTGGTAAAACATGAAGTTAAAAACAAAACAAAAATAGTAATCACCTTTATTCGATTTGTAACTTAATTATGCCCTTGCAAGGTAAGATAAAATGATCTTATGTCAGAAGCTTGCAAAGTAGCGAGGGAGTCCTTTCCTATAAATCATATATTTTCTTGATCAGTATCAACAGAAGAATTAATTAAGTCCTGTCCGGTCAAAAAAAATTTTACTCATTTTTTTGAAAATTTGGTAAGTTGTAAGTTCCATCGGTTAAATTTCCAAAAATGTATACAATTTTTATTAAAAAAAATGATTTCAGTATGCAGGTTTTTAAAGATTATAAAAATTTTGCAAGGAAAAGCTTTCCGAAATTTAATTAATGCATATTTGTCAGTTATTAACGGTTTTAATAATAAATTTAAAACTTGGAGGGTATTCAAACTTAGGTTTTTCAAAGCTAAATTGTTTTCTTGTTTTCTTCGAGTTAAATTTAAGGCCGTTTTAAAAGGCACAAATAGTTAAAATATTGAATTTTAAATAAATTAATTTAGCGTATCGCCTTAAGTAATCGATAGTTTTAGCCAGATCTTCTGCCCCAATCGGAAGTGGGATTCACCTCATAAATAGTTACAGTCACACTGGACATCTCTAGTCGGCGAATTGCACACTTTTCAATTAAATTAAGAAATCCAGCACCGAGATTATATAATCAAGATGAATAGCCTGAGAACTGCCACTTTACGATTCGCCAGCCTGGCCAGCTCCAGTGCCGGCGCCCTAGGCAAGCGCGACTTCACCCGCAGCTTGTGGCACATGTCCAAGAAGCCGGTGGCGGGCGGATGCTCCTCCGATCATGTAACCGTCCTAAACGTCCACAAGCCCAGCATTAACTGCACGTGCGGCTGCAATGTGCACACCAAATGTGAGTCTTTCTCTCAGTAATAGTGCTTCTGCGGGTTTGGAGCACGCCGCACATTACATAACCTCAAAAGTGGGGTGACGAAATGGAAAACAAAACATTGAAATCAAATCCTTTTCTGTATTTTCAGGCGAACGCGAGCTGGTGGAGTTCCTCACCGAGGAGATCGTGGCCGAGCGCAAGGTGCAGAAGGGCAAGACGGTGCCCAGCACTCTGGATGGATTCACCGTGAAGCTGACCGGCGCCGATGTGGAGCTGACCAAGCAGACGGAAAAGGAGAAGGTGGTGATCAGCCTCAATGTGAACCACTCAGTCGATAGCGAGGACGAGCCGGAGATCAATCCGAATGCCGACAAGCCGGACTTGGGCGAGATGAGGAGCAAGCCCCAGTTTGAGGTGGACATTATCAAGGGCGGCACCACGCTCTCCTTTACCTGCTCCTACCTGCAGGGCGAGGCTCAAGAGGGGGAATACAGTGAGTGGCCATTGGGAGTCTTCTACTATTCCAGAATGATTTACATTTCTCCTTCTTCGCAGACGACGTCTTCTCCATTGACGAAATGGCCATCTTTGAGGGCGAATGGAACGACAAAGTCTATGCCGTTGCTGGCGACGTGCTCGATGGCTACTTGTACGACTTGCTGATCAATCTGCTGGAAGAGAAGGGCGTTAGCCAAGAGTTTGCCGAGAAGCTGTCGGATTTGGCTACCGCCCACGAGCACACTTCGTACATTGGGCTGCTGGAAAAGCTCTCCAAGTTCACCACCGGCGCCAAGTAAATGTCGTGTGTCTGACGGTCCACCACCTAATCTTTAAGCAAAAAGTTGTTTAGGTTTTTAAGTTTCTACTGTCGCCTGCCGCAGTTTCTCCACTAAAAACAGTTTTAATCAGTTTCGTTTTTAGAATCGACTGTGGGCAGCAATCTTAGTTTTTAAGCCAGAAAACATTTATACATGTTTCAAGGAAGAACCTGAGAAGCGAATGCCAATTATTGGCCCACCTGGTGCATTGGCTTCCCTCCCATTTTGATTTTATCATCAAATACAGCGTTCATTACATAGTTAATATGTTTATTTGAGTTGTAAAAGTGCTATAAGCGGTTGCCGATGATCCTGGTCATTTAAAATTGCCTTGAGTATGGCCTGGGCTCGTAATCGCCGGGTCGGTGTCCTCCCCACTCTTCGTGGTTTGTGCAGGCGGCGCAGATGACCAGGGCTAAGAGTATAAGGATGGAGGGCAGCAGTTGCATCTTGATTGTTCAGTTTGAAGCTCTACTTTGGTTTGTGGCGATCAAGCTGAGCGCTCTCCTATTTATAGGTGATATTTCCTTCATTATCAGCGCAAGTGCTTTCCCTATTGGGAAGTACTCGCATCTGTTTGTCTTGGGCTGGGATTCACCTTTAGCCGATAAGGAGAAACCAAAGACCGAACAATAAACATACTTGAAACAGCTTTTAAAGAATCGTCTAGACCACACCAAACCGTACGTATATCAATCTTAAAACGGAACCCATATTTAAATATACAACAAATTTTATTGCAATCTAACAGTTGGTGAGCTCGAACTTAATGGATAACTACCGCACATTCACTACGAAATTTACATAAGGACTATTGATTAGGAATCATAGAACGTAACAAAAGCAACTTCTGGTACGGGTAAAGTGGTCTGTCCTAGGCCGTTCCCCTTCGCTTGTGCCGGCACTCGTCGTGGCCGGTGGTAAGACTGCTGGCAGGGCCCGGTTCCTGGCCATTAGTAGGATCTCCGGCAGGTGTAGGGGGTCAACTCTTGCTGCCCTGCTGCTTGCCACCGGCAGCACTGTTGCCAGAGCCTTCGTACTCGGACCGCGTGCTGTACTCCGCCCCGATCTTGCTAAGGTCTATCTTCTGCTCTAGCATGGCGCGCTGAGGGTCAAAGTTTGGGTTAATTACTGCGCTACCATGTGCTTGTTAAAACTCCCTACGGACTCACCTTGACGCACTCCTGATAAACCCGGAAAATTGGCGCGCATGCAGAGTCATCCGTCCGGCCTTTGAGAAACTGCTCTGAGAACCAGCTGTTGAAGCAGGCGTCGTACTGCTTCTTCAGCTCGTCACATTCCTTGCCAATGCTATTCATTATTCCTGAGAAATTTAACTAAATATTTTTTGATTATTTAAGAGCGCCGAAACAAGATGCCCACTGCCTGTTCCGCTCAGAATGCCATAACGCGTTGTACCTAGTCGACGACTGGTCACACTAGTCGCGTATCAAAAAAAATTCAAACTTGTACGAAGAAATAATCCCCAAGAGAAAAGATGTATATCTATTTTTTTTAGGTTTTTTTTTTCGTGAGTTTTAGACTTGATACAAAATGTAGTTATCATTATTTATCATTTAACGTAAACAAATTTATACTTGGGACGCGGCTACAGCAACGGGCAACGGTCAGCGGGCGATGGTGGAAACCAGACCTCCGATCCAGCCCTGCAACCGAACCGGAGGTCTGACTGCACTTAGCACCACTAGTTGTCCAGGGCCATTCCATTTTTAAGATAGTCCGAAATTTACAAATTTGTTCTGTTTTTACGTGGAGACGAGGAGAAGGAGGCTTTTGCAGGAAGGTGGCAGACTTGAGCACGCTTTGACGTCTACTCCTCGTCGATGGTCTGGACTTGTTGCTGTTGGTGCTGCTGCTGTTGGTTCTTGTGATGGCCACGCTGCTGATTGCGGTTGCGATTGCCCGAGCCCCGCCTCTGGCCGGCCCAGTTGCCGCCCTGGTTGTTCTGGTTGCGGTTGTAGCCACGATCGCCACGGTTGCCCATGTTGCCGCGCTGGAAGAAGTTGCCCTGCTTCATGTCGAACACCTTTTCGTTGACGTCCACGAGATTGGTGACCTTGTCGACGAACTGCATGGCCAGGGCCTGGAGGCGCGATGGTTCGGAGCGATGCATCACCACCGTTTCGCTGGGATCGTCCAGGCTGGCCATCAGCTCCTCGTTGATGATCATCTTGCTGATGATCGAGTGCACCTTCTGCACGGGCAGCTCGTACATCTGGGCCAGCGAGGGAATGCTGATAGAGGTGTAGACGTTCGAGTAGGTGAAGAGGTACGTGCGCAGCGACTCCTCCTTAATGAACTTCGTCAGCATCTCGCGCACTCGGTCCGATTCGTAGAACAGGTCCCAGACCTTGGTGTTCATCTTCTTGTTGACGATGAAGTTGGCACATGCCTGCCAGTTGCCGCAACGCATCGCCTTGGCGGCGGCCACCACATGCTCGCGCATCGACTCCGGGGGACCCACCAGGGACTGGCGCTCCGAGGAGCGAAGCTGCTGGTAGAACGTCTTGCTGATCATGCGGCGGCGGGCGTCGAACTCGTGGGCGGCAATATAGGGAATCTCCAGCAGCATGGCAGACACCAGGTAGACGCACTCGAGCAGCTCTAGGTTAATGTGCATGTGGAATGGCATCTGGCGCTGCTTCTCGATCTTCTCCTGCTCGGCGGAGCGTTCGTGCTGGCGCTGGGGCAGCAATCCCTGGGCGAGCAACTCCTTGGGCTTGCCGGTGACCATTAGGTCGACGAGACAGTGATGCGCGTCCTTCACGTTCTCCTGCCGGAATGCACACAGACCGAGGTTGGCCATCATGCGATTATACAGGATGCGGGTGGCAG
This sequence comes from Drosophila jambulina, assembly GCA_018152175.1. Classification (NCBI taxonomy): domain Eukaryota; kingdom Metazoa; phylum Arthropoda; class Insecta; order Diptera; family Drosophilidae; genus Drosophila; species Drosophila jambulina. The sequence continues at coordinate 21,436,045 of JAECXH010000113.1, read as the reverse complement.
GGTCGGCAGCATCGATGTTGTCCTGCAGGTGGGACATCAGCACGAGGTCACGCGCCTGGAACCAGTTGTCGTGCATGGCGTGGTGGTAAATGTGCGCCAGAATAGCTCGCGTCCTAATACGATCCGTGTCGTCCTTGGCGTAGATGAACTTGCACAGCTTATCCATAACCTCCACAGAGGTGGCAGTCGAGGCCGGCACTTCGCCACGTTTCTTCTTCAGCACCTCCGGATCGAACTTGTAGTACAGATGCTCGATTTTGCGCAGATAGATGCGGCAGCGCTCATTGTTGGTGCCAGAGCGCTCGAAGTACTGCAGCACCAGTTCGATAGTTTTCACTACGTTCACCTCGTCCTTAAGCCGGGACACATAGTCGTTAGAGTGGGGATCGCACTCCTTCAGCAGCTTGGTGAACTCATCGTCCAGACGCTCCACAGCGGCCAGAGGGCAGCCACGGACGAAGAAGGGCGCCGCGGTGTACTCCTCGTGCTCCTCGGCCACGCTCTCGCTCATGTTGATGTCCGAATTGGCCAGGAGCAGCTTCATCATGCTCTGCATTACCTCCAGCAGCAGGGCCCAGTGCTCCAGCTTCATGGGCTCGGAGATCTTCTGGTTGTAGTCAAAGATGGCCGAGATGATGTTGAAGTGGATCTTCACGGAGACAGCGGTGCCCAGGTTATGCTGGTCAGAGATGTCCCTCAGCTCGAACAGCAGGTCGATCTGCAGGCGGCGATCAGTGCGCTTCTTGCCGCGCGCCGACATGATCTCCAGCAGCTTGGCCAACACCAGGGGCACATCGATCTCGGCGTCCTTCTCGAACATCTTGGGTTTCTCCACGACGTGGCCCTTGACTACGGTCTCCCACTCACCATCCTCGTCGTCCTCGGCGCGCTTACGGATCTTCACCTTCTGCTCCTTACGCTTATCCTTTCTCTTGTCGTCATCCTTGTCCTCCTTCTCTGTGGTGCGCTTGAGGAAGCGCTCACGCATGTTCTGGTACTGGTTCTCATCGTCCGACGACTCCGTCTCGCTCTCCGAATCCGAGTCCCAGTCAATGGAATCATCGGAATCGTCATCGTCGGCGGGCGCCGCCTTGACTGGCGCCGATTTGGCCGCCTTGGGAGCGGCCTCAGTAGCCTCGCGCTTGACTCCCACATCGCTGTCGTCACCGGCATCGCCACCGTCGCTGTCCAGCGCGGCCACCTCGTCTTCGGCCTCGCTCTCCTGGTCGGGCGCCTCTCGGAAACGCGACAAATCGTCCTCAAAGTCCTTGATGTACTTGCGCACCTTTTGGCGAAGCGTACCCAGCGACTTGGAGTTGTTCTTGGACAGGTTCTTTCTGCCCTCGCGATCCTCCCACACCTCGTTAATGAAGTCCTCCAACTCGGCGAGGCAGCGGATGTAGAAGCGCGGCGTGATACCATTCTCCTCCTTCGAGATGACGGGCAACGCCTTCTGATACGCGCGCGTCAGATCCTCGAAGCTGGTCAGGGTGTTCGGGATATCCTTGATTTTCTTGTGGTTGCGGATGGTCTTGATGATGCTGGTGAGGTTCTCGTAGCGCTTCTCCTTGGTGGAGCGCACTACGCGCTTTACCTCCTCCTCATCGTCGCTGAATTGCTAATAGGGGAAAGCGGAATTAACACCGGATACTGCACAGCACTGGGTGGTGGTACTCACGAAGGCGCTGGCTTTGTTGAAGTTCGTCGCCTGGACCTCCTCCTCACTGGACTCGGACTCCGAGTCGGATCCGTTGGCAAAGAAGCGCGACATGTTGGTTGACTTTCCACGCGGCCGTTTGTCTGCACCTGGAATTAAAATCTATTAGTTTCGGGCCACATAATGTATCGCCCCTGGTTGAGGTTATGTTTGGCCGCTCGGCCAACATGGCGTTTTGCGAAAATGGATTCGCAAGCTTCTCGTTGGTTCCCCCATGACCTTTGGAAAACTTCGCTCGCCGGTCTTCGCTGGCGACGTTTTCACCTGGGTGGGCTCAGTATTTCACGAAAACTTACTATTTTTACAGCAAAAACTAAACGCTGTCGAATGCACAAGACATCAAAAAGAGTGGCCAGGTGCAAAAACATCGATGAAAACATCGATGCATCGATGTTTTTTGAATTTCCTAAAACATCGATGTTTTTCTTGACGCTTTACGGAACGTTTTGCTCCTTTTGAAACCCGTAGTTAAGGCCAAAAGAATAAATATTTGTTTTTCATTTTTAAGACAACCGTAAGTGTGTATTTCACAAATTTAAAAAATAACTTTTAAATTTTTAAAAACATCGATGTTTCATCGAAATCATGTCTTCATACATCGATGTTTTTGCCCCTCTAGTGAATTTAGCATTATCCCGATAGATTTGGCGGTTTCTAAAGCACAAAGCGGCTAGCGGGAATGATAGCTATTTTCCAAGCTAAATTTAAGTTATTTTAGCTATTTTATTTAATTGTTTACATATGTTTTATTATTGCATTTTATTGTCGTTTTAAATCCTAAAGGGTTCCTTACCAGACGTTTCTATGCCGTTAGAGAGAGCGAGAGGCAAATAGTTTAGAAAGGCTATTCGTGAGCTCCGTTTTAAAAGCTGGATAGCTAAGATTAGAAAATACCAGAAAGTAGCATGGCGTTAGGAGATTATGTGTGCAAGAAATAATACAAAATTTAAATTAAACAAGCTGTTTTCGACTGTTTGCCTCTTGCTCTGCCCTTTACAAATTTTAAAGTATTGATTCCGCAAAAAAACAAAGTAATTATATCGTCTTTGATCCCGCCATGAACAATAATGTGCGGAAAATACGAATCAATTCTCTGTCAATTTCTCTATGGCTTGCCAACTCTAGCTCAATATCTCTTTTTATCTCTTTTCATTTTTAATTCCTCTTAAATCTCCCTACGTTTCTGTCTCTTGATCTGTCTAACTCTCTACCTAACTCTCTCTCTCTCTTACTCTATATTTCTCTCTCTCTCTCTCTTTTTATATGTGTCTCTCTATTTATCTCTTTTTCTCTCTCTCTCTCTCCTCTCTATACCCCTTTCTCTCTAAGTTTTTTTCTCCCTCTCTCGATCTCTTGCTCTATCTCTTTCTCTCGATCTATCTCTCTCTCTATCCAACCTATAAATAGAGGCGCCTCGCCGCAGCAGCATCAGTCTCTCCGCGACCTTCCACCCGTTCACCCATCTGTTAATTTTTTAATATTCCTGTGTTAATAAGTGTGTTAATAACTGCGCTCGTCGAAGGGACTTAATCATCGATGAATCTCGGCCAAGTCTGCGGAAAAGTAACTGAGTGTCCTCTACTGCGGGTAAGTCCGAACCAAGACTATTTCCTATATCCTATAAGCTGATAAGACCGATCGCTAAGTGATAAAAATATTTATGAAAGCTAACTTCTTAATCAAGCTGCAACACTTAGCCCGCAACATGTTGCGGCACATGCGCATTGCTTTGCCGGCATTTTGGCCGTTCAATTCAATTGCGGGCGGGCAAGGGCCTTTTGGCCGAAACAAAAACAAAACGGTAACGGCAAACGATTTCGCGCGGGCCAACTAGTCGGATGCTTTCTCTCTGCGGTCCGACCGACAGTTCAAGTTCAAAACTGAATTTTCGGATGTTCGGTGCGGTGTGCTGATGCCAATATCCGGTTTTCAAGTGCTCTCGCCTGCCTGCTAAAAAGAATTCAATAAATTCATTCAAGTTCTTCCCGCATGTGTGCTGTGTGTGTGTAAACAAAATTAGGGCCAAGTGCTCATGTTCATGTTCTTGTGCTCCTCTCGTTTGACGCTGGCGCTGGCGTATCCTGTTTAAGTTCATCTCGCGTGCGAGGTGCCTGGTATCGCTTACAAGCACGGAAACACATAAAAACACTTAAACGCAAATGTAAGCATAATAAATAATAATTGCAGATTGATGCAAATCTGTTTGTTTGCGGCGTCGGAAATGGCAAATTAAAAATTGATCACTTAATCTCGCGTAATCGCCTTCTGGCGGCTCTCTGACACCCTGACATTCGAGTATGCTCAATAAATTTCCCGGCCCAACCTATCGACATTTTGAATCTGCACGTGGCCCGTGAAAAATGTAGTTTTCCGGGCCCTAAACGGCAGTGGCAATCGTAAATCGTGCGTGGGACCCAAAGCCTTTATATGCATTTTGCATCCAAAATTGTTCTGGGGGTTCTGTTTCTGTTTCCGCTACGCTCTTGTGCTGTTTATTTTGCTTCCGCTTTCCGCTTTATTTTGCTATTGCTGGCTTTGTTTCTGACCTGACTCCATAAATCCTGGCCATTTTGAAAACGAGGCTACCCTGGGCATCGAAATTTCCATTTTAATGCAGTTTTTGCCTTTGCATGTTGATGGATTTCCTGTTGATTGTATATTGAATTCTAGCGCGGATTACGTAATTTCTATAGACACTTCTAACTATATTCATGGCTAAGTATCGACGGATAATGTCGGAAGCCATTTCTATCAGGTTTTCAGTTTTATGTTCCTGTCATTTACGCGGAATATATTTCATTTCAATTTATCTGCGAGAAGCCATAAAGGTTTCGAGTCGCAACCAGAAGGATCCCGAGCTCATGTTTTATTCGGGGATTTTGGGGTAACACCCTTTTCATGCTGCACACACTTAGCCACAAGCAGGAAAAACTCCCAAGTTAATGAAAACCAGAGAAAAACTATTACCAGCACCGAGGACCGAAACTTGAAAATGCACAGAAATACAGTAAATATGCGGGCGGCACAGGGGAAATGGAAATGGGAATGAAAGTGGAGGAGGAAGGCCCCAAAAGTGCATCGGATGCGCGTGCCATTTATTAGCTTTTGGCAACCGAAGGCGGAGCTATCTGGCCGGGCTTAAATGTGCCATTAACATAAGCTGCACGATCGGGGGGATGGTACCTAAGGGGCTTTTGGAAAATTTACAACCTTATAGCTGCCCCCGCAATCTAAATATAAAACTGGGGCGTGCTGCTGGACACGATCCATCCATATCCATCCAAACATCGAGTCCATCGAGAAGTTTGTTTACAATTAACCGACGCGACAGCATTAAACAAAAACGATGTCGACGGGGCCTGGCTCCCATAAACAAAGACCTGACTGCCCGATCCGCTCTGGATAAATGTGTACCAAAAACTCGTATGGATCGGATTGATTTAAGGTGTCTACAAAATTTTACAATAGCTTTTGGCCTCACCTTGCCAAGTTTTCGTTGGCAGAACTTGCACAAATAAATAGCACAAAAGCCGCGGGAAAACAAATACATTTTAACGTGTGGATTTATTGACTTCTTATCGATGAAAAGTTCAATTAGAGGGCAAGTTTATGTACAATATTTAGGGGCGCCTAAGAATTCGAAAAGTAAATAGATTTAAGGGAGGTAATTTTGAACTTATTATATATATTAGCGAAACTTCGTAGACAAAGAATATAAATATTAAAAAGCAAAAAAGTTCGCATTTTAGCGGCAAGAAGCTAGAGTAAAGAAAAAAAGTTTTACAGATAATTTACAGGCTCAAACAAAGTACTTAAAATACTAAAGGTAAATAGATTTAAAGGTCTAATCAGTATACTTTTTATTATTATATTTAAATGGATAGTGAGTTTTTTCCTTACCCAAAAATGGCTGGGAAACTGATCCGAAAATTCAAAGCAAAAACCCAACGTATACTCCTTAGTTTATTGTCTGCTTATCGGGGAAAACCCCAAGTTTTCTACATTATTAAGAGGCTCGGAAAAAGTACTAAATGCAAACGGATTAAAGAGACATAAACAAGTGAACAAATCGAGGGAATTTCCTCTTTTAGATAAGGCCTTTCATCCCCATTAAAAGTTCACCCCCATAAACATGTTTATTACGCGATATTTATGTATTTGGGTTACCTTTGATTTATGCTGCCGGCGATTTGATATGCATCTCTCTTCCGCATTTATTTTCCGCTTTTTGTTCGGAAACCGCACCCACATCGGGGTGTAGCCCACCCACCCATTGTTTCCCTGCCGGGATCCAGGATCTGCTAAGACAAACTAATTTCGCCGGCTAATACATACGAATGACAGTCGTTTAATTTCTATGAGTCATAAATTTTTATAATGCGCATACGCCGGGTGTGCAGCGGCGGGTGTTTGCGTCACAGTCGGAGCTGGAAAGTTGAGCAGCAAACAATTGCACCTAATTAGGTGGAAATGGAACCCAAACCAAGGCACGCACACAGTCACAGTGTTTCCCGCGGTATCCCTGGGAGGAAAACTTTAACCAAACGGAAACTTAAATTGAAATGTAGGATAGATATTGTAGTAGTTTCCCTTTTTTTGTTTTAGTTGGAAAACTTTCGTTTAACTAAGCAGAGCACGTCGGCAAATGATTCTGTTAGCCCGACACTTCAAGTGTCGAAGGGGGAGGGGTCGAAACTGTCACTCCTCAGCTCGAGTTTTCCTCAGTTTCTGTTTGCCGGGATCATACAAAAGCCAATCACCACAAAACACCCGAGTAATGATGCGGAACTTTTCAAGTGCCTTTGTGCTCACCCACTTTCTCACTTTCCTTGAGTTTGTCCTGAGTTTTGTTGGCAGGACAACCGGACACTGACATTCCTGTTGTTCGCTTTCGATTCAAATCTTTTGCAGGAAAAGTTATTTGCATGATGGCTTCGTATCTGCAAATGGCAAATGATTTAATTGCCTATGTTCCTGGGGAGCGAAAATATGATTTTCTTTCTCAATTTTAAGGATGGAGAGAGGAAATGCAAATTTTAATGGTTTTTTTTTTAGATTAAAAGCAAAGTTAAGACCGCATATTTTAAAAGTATAAACGAGCTTATGGCAAACTCATTTTTAAATAAAGTTGTTAGTGGCTTTTCTAAGCAATTTCCTATAAGCATTTTCCTTTGTTTTTACTGATGACCGAATGCATTTGTCCTTTAGCTTGGCATATTTTCCCTCGACCAATTCGCCGAGTGCAACGCCATTTCAGTCATTTAGCCAAGTTGGAAAGCCAGTCCGATATGCAATTAGTATTATTAGGTTGTGCGTAACACGAAACCGCAAATTCTCGCATTGCACAAATGTTGAATTTTAAATGGTTTTACCTATCCCCCTCTTTATCTCTTTTGCCTTTTTGCCTGCGAAATGCTAAAGTTTATGAATATTTTTGTGTTCGTGAGAGTGCAGCAGTGGCAGTGGCACTAGTACATCTCATTAATTAAGTAACTGAAAGTGAAACAGACAAGTAATACAAGTAAAGTCGGAGGTACATTCGCCGGGAGCTGCTCTGGGGAGGAGCATTTCTGATAGCGCGCACGCTTCGAATTAATTAAGTGCCCGGCGACTTTCCGCTTTTCTAATATGAAAAGTGTGCGATGTCTTAGCCTTTGGCTTGAATTAATTTATTGTTTGGTGTTTTAAGGAAATTGGGTTTCAGGATTCACTGGAAAACAGAGCTGAGGGTTTCAGAGATTAATGTTTTGAGAACTTGGATTACTAACCTAACAATTATAAGCTTTTAAGGCGAAAATAGATGGGGTTTTGGAAGGAAATTTGTAAGGGGCCTTAATTTAAATACTTAATTAAACAAGTCAATCTATGAGTAATATTGTTATGGTAGGGATTTTCTAATGAAATACTATAGGCCCCCAGGGAGTTGAAATCAGGACATTTAGAGAATTCTGTCCTTCGTGGCTTAAATTATTACCAAAGAACATATCCCTATTTATTTATATAAATTTGTTCTCAAATATTTGCACTTATTTTAAAAAAATGTTTTAAAAAATTTCATAATTAAAACAATCAGTCATGTGAAATAATTGCTTTGTTTCGTGGTTTAATCTCTTTCCTCCCTCCGTAAAAATCAACAAGCTGAAAATGAATCGCAGGAAAATGATTAAAATTGCATAAGCGGAACTGAATTTTCCGCATTTTTCACCACACGGGGGGCAGGGAAAGCCTGCCCCATTGCCCATTTATTTTACACATTTAATGAGCTTGACGCAGGGAAGTTAGCACCTCATGTTAGCTGTCATGTAATTTAATATGGGGGCGCCTTCGCCATCGCCGGGCCAGGATCCTAGTCCGGGCGGAGAGGTGGCAACACCCACGGCAACACCCAACCAATTAACTGGGGGCCATTGTGCACAAATGGCCCGTGACTGGGGCCAAATGCCGAAAGCCGGGCCGAAACTGCTCCGAGCTCCAAGGGTGAGAGACAAATTACAAAATGAAAATGATATATGTGCTGATGTCGGCGGAGGGTGGAAGGTTCCGGGATGGATTGAGGCATAAGTGCGGCGTGTCCGTCAGTCAGTCAAATTTATGTGTCGAGGAGTCATGGCCTCCATCCATATCGCTAGCTCTCCCACCTCCTGGTAATCCCTCCTGTCCACCAGCTGTTGCTGAATAATGAAGCTGCTAGAGAGCGCTACGCCCATCAAAGAAATGTCAACAAACTAGGCGGAAAAGCGCTGTGAAAAAGCTGAGAAAAAACAAGGGGAAATTAAGGACTTTGAGGCGAGAATGTTGAATTATGCAAATTGGTGGCATTTAGGTTCTGTTTGTCGCGGGCGCGAAAATAAAATAAAATTTAAATTAATGATAGCAGCTAAGGAAATGTAAGGGAAAACCCAAATGGCACAGACATATGAAAAATGGAAAGCAAATTATTTAAAGAACAGTGCAAATTGAAAGCTGAAGGCGGATACTCTTTTGTATTAAGAATGAAGAGTTTGTAAAGTCAAGGTGCTTAACCCCTGGAGCAATTATGATCACTAAATCAAAAACTTTACTTGTCCTTCTTTCAATTTTAATGGGGGAAATTAAAACGAAAGTTTGTCCCCTTATTAAACAAATAAGCTTACATTTTATAAGCAAGGAAATATGCTTTAAAACTGTAAACTTACTTTTTATAATTCAATTAGAGGTCTGTGGCCTTTGCAAAAGAATACAAATGTGAGAAATTAATAAGGGTAATTAACCAGGAAGGCCACTGTCATTAAATAAAGGTCTTAAGCACATTTTCACTCTCCCACGGTTCCATTTTTAACCTTTTTTTGGAAAAGACAAACCTACAGTATGACCTTTAAGGTTTTCTCAACCAAAACTCACACTCCAAGGATTTTAAAATCGTATTTAAACTAAAGAGTATTTAGTGTTCTTCTCATACCCTGTATAAACCATTTAAAATTCCTTTTCGTTTTTGTTTCTGCTGCTGTTTATTTTAAATTGTCACCCACAGCAACAATGAAAAACAACGAAAGCTTTTGTCCAGCCGATTTTATGTGTGTGCGACAACCATTACTCAAGTATATAAATCAAGTGTCGGACACTCCACTTCATTTGTACGTGCAAAGGACTCTGCTCTGTTCCGCCCCAAAAAAATAATATGTAAGGGAAAGAGCGAAAACGGACGAAAAATTGGCACTTTTTAGCGGGCAATTAGTCCTGGTAAATGGCAGAAATGGCGCAAAATGATTCAGTGTATTAAGTAAGGGCAATAAACAGGAGTCTGACATGCCAAGTGATTTAATTAAACGTTTCCAGCCAAAAATCACATTACAAGCCAGGAGGTTGTGGCATTCACCTCACACGGAATTAAAATTTTAACTCATCGTATCTCCGCAAATATTAAAAATGCCAAGCCCCACAATGTAACCGTTCCAATTAGTTTAAATTCGGAGTAAAGACAGAGAACAGAGGCAGCAAATTTGCTTTATTTGCTGGCAACTGTAGCGAGCTCTCAAATTATATAGCTATATATATTTATATGAAGTGCGTGTAGTATGTCTGCTAATGGCCCGAGTAAGAGCACATGAGGAACACATGCAAATAAATTTGTTGAGTTGGATAGGTGCACTCCTAGAAAAATAGGTTATAAAATTAGTCGATAAGTCAGAATCAGAACAAAAGTTTATACGATTTACTTCTTTAAAATCATGGAAAAAGGGTTAGGCTTATTCTAATATTAGATAGACAAAATTTTATAATTAAAATGCGAAAAAGGTATACCTTACCTGAAAATGATTAAGAAGTTGTATAAAACTTGTACCAAATATACCAAACTTGATTCGAGATTAAGAAAAAAAAAGGTTCACAAATGGAGAAAACATGGAGTAAACTAAGATATTTTCAAGCAAATTTGATTTCAGTGTATTTTTTTGCATGGCAAAAAGTTGTCAGACAATTGCGAATGCTTTGTTTTTGTCGGCAAACTAAAGTTCGCATTCAGACATTGTAATGCACTCTAATTGCGCCCTCTGAACCGAATGGAGACGGCACAAAATCTAATTGCGTTGTCGGCAAGCCAACCTCTTATTAAAGGATATGCGAGAGGATACGTCAGGATATACGCCTAGTACAAAGTTTCTACCGCAATTTGCCTATTTTTCGCCCCCAGATTTTATTACATTTTTCAGCTAAATTGTTAACATTGTCGCCCTGGATTTTCATATCGATTTCCCTTTTTGCTGGTGAAAAAAAATTGTTTCAAAATGCCTTTGGCTCTGCCGCAGGGCCCAGAGAAATTTCACAAAATATAATAATGGTTCCGAGCGATTACATAAATAATTTATCTAGATAATGACAATCGAAATTGCTCAGCTTCCCGCACCGATCCACCATCGTTTATGGCTATATCCACTTTTCCCCCTGCCAACTCTGCATTAAGTGCGAACTGGCAAAACGATTTTCATAAAAAGGAAGAAAATAGGAAATAATATACGCGAACAACTGATGTGAGAGGGGGAGAGTGGGAAAAAATTAAATAAAACTAGTATGACAATGTATTTTAATGGCTTATGGGGAAGCTTAAATTTGATTTTTTATGACCGCTCCTTAGTGGTTGCTTTATGCTCGAACATGCGGGTATTTGGGGACACTTAAATATCTATAATCCCGTCTGGCATTTTAAGCAGGAGAATTTAATACTTGCAGCAAGTACTACATTTTTAATGTTGTGCAAATATTACAGAGCTATTCATGAGGTTTTCTCCTCACCGAATAAATGATTGAACATTTTGTTTTCTTTTTATTATATTTGCATAAATATATAAAATAAATAAACAGCGGCAGGCAGGCACGCAGTCCTGGTATTCAATTACAAACAGCAAAACAAATGGCCAATCGCAAATCTTTTGCCAAAGCCTGTCTCCCGCTTTGTACGCATATTTTTCATGAACAACACACCGAAAATTCCCACGCAAACACGCCGAAGAATCAGAGGAAAATATTGTGGGTTGCCCCTTTGTTATATATATATTTTTCCAGGGGAGTACGAGTGTCCAAAAACCGCGTTATTTATTCAAAACATTCGTGTGTGCCTTGCCCCAGCGCCCTTTTGTGCCCAAAAAACAATCCCAAACATTTACAGGCGACTTAGCTGCATTTATTATGAGACGCACTAAGTCCCCAAAGGCTGACAGATAAGATTCCTGCTCCCACTCCCGGTTCGATTCCCTCTCTCCGCTTGGGCCACGTGAGCAGACTGCTGTTTGCCCTGCGATAAAAATTTGGCCAGTGGGTTAGGTTAGCACCTACCAATGAGACGAGGCTTGGGCCGTCCCCGTTCCCGCTCCCATTCCTGGGGGATCTGCGGAGTGCGAGGCATTTTAAGTGGCGTTGTGTCCGCAGCTAAAATACTGATAAATTGCATTGATTTATCAATCCCGCTCTCATGCGCTTGTAGTCACAAAAAAATAACAAGTAACCATAAGGGTAAAGGTAGGAAGAAATATAGAATATTAGGTATCCTAGAATATAAGATTTAAAATTCATAAATAGAGATCTTATTGAGGGAAAGATTGCTCTATATAGTCTTTAAAGTTCCTCACTTTTTCAGGTTTGAATTTTGTATTAATCTACTTTCTGCAAGGGTTCTAAAAAAACATTTAAAATTTATTTTTAATGGTTGATACTTCGGATAACTCAGCATTTTTGTTAGGTTATTACCATAAGGATCCTTTTTTCATCTTTTTGAAAACCCTTTCATAGGGTACAAACAGGGGGAAGCACTCTCTGAAAGTCCATAAATATTTGACATCCAGATGGTCACCAGATAAGCGGACTTCTGCCGGCCATTCGATGTCATAAATCACGACACTTCTCGCCTCGCGCCTTAGTTATTTTATTTTGGAGTTGGTGGAGCGATGTAAGCCATTTATTGATACAGGCTAACAGGTTTATTTGTCGGCCTAATGGCAGTGCGATCCCGAAATGGATCTATTTATGGCGCAGAACTGAATGTTCGGAGTACATTTGACGCTTGGGCATGTTGGGTACTTTAAAAAGGAATAATTTATCATTGGACTCAGTCAGTGTCAGTGTCGAAATTCAATTAGCTAAGTGTTGGGCAAATAAACCTGACCACCACATCCGAGATCCTCCTCCCCATCCTCCACTGGCTCTGCCTTAATATTCTGCTAACAAATTAATTAAGTTGAGCAGCAAACAATGCGGACAATGTTGACATTTCAACAGGCTCATCAAGCAGCCCAAGCCAGGAGCCATTTTCAGTTGAAAATATTTCAACGATTTTCCGCTTTGGCTTGAAATTACTTAATTAGTCCGTTCTTTGTTCTCGAACTTCATTTACATTTCGAAAATATTCGCAATTGCGCGGGAAGCCATTCCGAAAGGGTCAACAAAAGCGAAATTAATTCAATTTATTTCATGAAGTCTTAGCAAAATGGCCACTGAATAGAAAAGGAAAACAAGAGGTAATTTTTTTGTAAATCAAAGGGGAGCGAAAAGGTGTTCCTTCAATTATAAAATCACAGTATCAAAAGAAAAGTAATTAATAGTTTATCAAATTAACAATTAAGCCCTTCAAGTTCACTAACAATTAATATTAATTGAAAGTAACTGCAATCCAAAACAATTCACAGACAGCTTGAATATATATTTACTAATTTATTACGCATACGCCATGTATACAGCATTTTTTGTCGTGAACTGGATAGTTTGAATTTCACTCTCTATTAATAATGCCTGACTTTTATGGGTTTATATGTCGCAGGCAATTAGCCAGCCAACTTAATTGTGGTCATAAATTCATTCAAAATCAATTTTTATTAACTAGCATCTGGCAAAAACAACAGTTGGTGATGGTTTATTAATTCCCACAAATTGATAAACAAAAACTGCTGTAGAAAACTATTTTCCAGCTAACTGAGAAGTTTTCCCTTCTTGCTTACCTGAAGTTGGCCAAGACAAAGTTTCTGTACTTGTAGTTTTCCACTGATTGGAGCCACAGGGATCTTAATTAGTTTTTCCCTCTTGAACTAGGAGCTCCTCCTTGGAATGAATATTGAATACGCATTGAATTTAATTTAATTTTGGTCCCGAATCACCCCAACAAAACACATTTAAATAATGTTACTCCAAGGGTAAACTTTCTTTAATCATATTTGTGGAAAATGCAAACACTTCACGCATATTTTCACCCCAAGAACTGAGCACTTCATGCAACTTTGTGGCATCAGAGGCGTTGAATTTCCTGGTTTATGTAAATTGTGTTTATGCATTCATACGGATTTGATTTTTAAGGCATCTGTTTTTACACTGTCTTCATAATATTCTCGATGGCATCCGGACTTTATGCACCTCACACCGGCGGAAGGAGGTGAAAGGTCGCCGGCTGACGGGTATTTGTCCGGATGTTTACATTCACCTGGCCGAGGAAACGACAGAAGATGGCGGCGGACCATTCATATTTTTATTACAAAGGAATGACAGCCCGGGCTAAGAAGGCAAAGCCGAACGAACGCACAGATTTCAATTACGCAGAGTTTTCCCTGCTAACCCGATTCATGCTGCACTCGAGGAAAAATTGAAATAAAATTGTCATTAAAGTTGGAAATTCCTTAGAAAAGAAATGAAATATGGTTAGAAAAGGGGTTTTTGTTATGAGGATAAATTTCCTTTTATAACAGAAAATATTTGTTTTTTAATAGTGAAAAGAAAAGCGACTTCTTTGACATCTTAAATGGAATATACTTTTTTCATTCCATTTTTCAAATAAATTTATAAAAAATAAATCAAAATGTTGAGTGTGTCTTTCCTGTGGCTGTCCAAGTCCATTGAAGTTTCTTGTGGGCGTCAGTTACATTTTATGAGTCACTGTATCAGAGTATGTGTGTGAGTATGTGGTTAATGGCTGGAAATGTAATGACAGGATATGCATTCCTTGAAGTGTTGGCGCTGGGAGGACTGCCAAGGAACCAGAGCGGCAAAGGCAAGCATCAAGTTGATAAGAAATTCCACGCTAATGCCATAAATCTGTAACATAAAGCCCTCTTTCTCCTTGTCGTCGTCGCAGTCATCGTCTGGGGGTCCTTTCACATTGGTGGCTTTAATGGAAAGTTAGCACGTGTCTTTTAAGAGAAAATCTGGAAAACAGAATGCCAAATTAGCGGAAAGCAAAGGTTGAATTAGAGGAGGAATAGGGCTTCGCTTAAATTCATTGTCAAGGAATAGGAATTAAGCATTCGCACGAGAAAGGGAATTGCATTTGCATTTCAAATTCAATAAATTTTGGGGAAAGTCCTAAATCCCTCAAAAGAATAGTTGGTAAATTTATTCAATGATTTAAAAAGTTGTAAGTTGGATTGAATGCAAAATGCTAGTCACATTTCGATTTATTTTCTATGTTATTTGACTTTTCAAAACACCAGTCACCTCAATTTCTCACCCATAAACTAACCTTAAGTAAACTCTGGCTTCAATATTCCCCAGCAATTAAACTTTAATTTACTTTTACCAGTTTCCTGTGCTTCAGAAACTTTCAAGCTTAGAACAATACGCACTTGTGTTTGCTGTTCAAATTAAAACCAATAAATATATATGCACGGTGCCACCCCGAAAACAGAAAAGTAAACATATGGGGTTGTATCAACCATTTAATGGCATCAGAAATATATATTTGCTATTTGGGCAGACGGATTTTAATACTAAATAATTGAATTTCCTGCTCATGAATCCATTAAAGCGAAACCGAAAGCAAATTGAACTGCATTGTTTCCTTCTATTTGCAGCTTCGTAATAGAGAATCGGGTGCAGATATGCAGCAGCAGCCGCATCCAACGAGCCGTGAAGGAGATGAATTAATCATGTTGGCTTAAACAATTTCCATTTTGTTGGCAAGAAATAAAATTAAACGAGAGAGAAACGACAGGAATCAGCAGCAGGAGCATCTACAGAATAACCCTGCCCAATGATAGCCAACAAATTGGTGAGCATGGAATCGGAACTGGACATGAACGCGGAGGGGAGTGTGGACCGAGACCTAGACCTGGATAAGTCTCTACTCTCGAATCCCCTCAACATCACCCAGGCTATTTGGGACATGGCCATGCTGGCCACATCCACCCAGTGGACCCTGCTGGACTCTGACTTCAGCTCGGGATACGACAACCTCAGCGGTGTGGCCCCAACGGAGACTCCTTACGTGCCCTATGGCCGAAGGCCGGAAACCTACATCGTGCCCATCCTGTTTGCCCTGATCTTCGTCGTCGGCGTCCTGGGCAATGGGACACTGATTGTGGTCTTCCTCAGTGTGCGCCAGATGCGGAATGTACCAAACACGTGAGTGTCCAAGAGAAAAGTTTTTACAGTCCAGAGAAGAGTAGGGTAGATGGGACTAAAAAGGATAGTAGCTTAGCTAGACTCCTTGTAAAATTTCCAGGACATCAGGTAGTCGATTCCCTGTTCCCCCTGCTCGTTAGGAAATGTATTTTTGATTTATGGCAAACTTAAATTGAATTTAATTATATGCCTGACGGTATCTTCCCCGCCTGCCTGGTGGCGATGAGTGTGCGCCAAATTATGCATGCAAACGGCAAATGTCACGACTTGGCCAACACGGCAACGATGGCTGAAACATGTTCCTTCTCCCCCTTTTTTGGCCCCCGAAAGCCATCAGTTAATTAAGTGACATCCAGGCCAGGACGGGAGGCAACCAGCCGGCGATGATAATGGTAATGCTGTTACCGCCTCCGCCTGGAAATTGCTTAAAATTTCCCTTTCACTGGGAACCCACGCAGATCGATTGGCAGCTGTTGAGTTCCTTGGTTCCTGGATAGCTAATTAGTCGTGTCTGTTGAAGATTTTTGTGCTGCATACATTATTGTGTGTGTTTGTGCCATAAATCAAGTTATTACACACATGCCGGCATAAATATGATTTTCCGGAGACAATGTCCTTATGTGGCTGCGGAGTGGAGAGGAAATTCCATGAACTTGTCGGGAAGCCAAGGCAATACGTTAAGGGCGCCTCTGAAGTCTACGATGATTTCCAAGTTAGACGAAGCCATTTGAGGGCAATGAAGCGTTCTATTAAAGGAAATTCCTTTAACTGTCTTTTATTTGAAAAGGTTCTAGATAAGAAACTTGTAAAGAGTGGAATAAATTTATTGAATTCAAAACGTTTTCTTGTTTTAACAAATTCATAAGAAAACGGATTGGAAGTGCTTAAAGGATAATGATGCGGAATGAAAAGGAAATTTTCTTTAACTAGTATCAAATTTTAAAGAGCTTCGTAATTTAAGAAATCTTTAAACCATAACTGCCTGAGACTATAAGATTTTAAAGTCTTAGAAAAAGCTCTTTAGATTTTACAAAAAACAGCTCAAATTAAAATTACAATTCTTATAAAGGGCTTCTCAGGAATATACTCTTTAAGTAACCAAATTAAGAGCTGTATTACCAGTCATTTTTCTTGTCCTTGCATCAGAAGATTAAAGGAAACAACTAAAGCACTCTATTTAGAGGCAACAGCTTGGCTCTCCACCAGGAAGTTTATTAGTGACACGAGTTCATCATTAAAGCGATGACCTTCGTCCTGAGAGCCTGAGAGCAGCGAGATGCGATGCTGTGCCTTGTGGCGGCTTGTTGGGGCTTCTGGCCAATTAAAACATTCCACATTGTTGGCAGCACTACTGGTATATGGAGGCACTTAAAGCGGGATGCATTAGCTACTTTAAGCTGACCACGTCCCCGCATGAATCCGATTCAGCGATGAGCTTAACTCACATAAAACCCGCCTGGCGCATTTCACCAAAGGCTAACCTCGTGAATGTCAACTGATCAAATTACGCTGAAATTGCATTTCGTTACTCCGGTAACTTGGCTTTAAAAGTGCCAAGTGCTTGAGAGGATTGGAGGACGGGCGAGACCGGAGTCCGGAGAGCGAGACCCTTATCGGCTTTGCCCGGGGGCCACCAAAACGTAATTTGGTGTTGCATTTCCTCTGAAAGCCAGAACGTGGCAAACAAAGTGCCACATGCAGCTTATTTATGGTAAGCGAGGGGGTGTGGTACGAGGTTGGGATAAAGGCGAAATTACTATATGAGATCACGACCAGAATTGCCACTGTTGGCAATTTATTCGCTGCCACTGTGGTCTTAAGTGTGCCACGGGCAGGCAGGAGTTCAAAAACGAAAATAGTTAAATTTGCTTTCTTTGTCTTTGTGAAGATGCAAGAGTGGTTTAATAGGTTAGGGTTAAGTGAAGAAATTAAATAACATTTTTCCTAGATTTTTTTATTAATAATTTAACAAAAAACCATAAGTGATGGATAATTTGGTGTTCAGCAAAGGCGTTGTTATATATAAACAAACTGAATAAGGCTTTCTAAGAGTTTGGTTTTAATACATTTAAAAAATGTATAAAAAATACCTAAAATATTTTATCCATTATAACTATGTATTAGTTTATTTTTTCGTTCTTTCAATCATCCATGACTTACAAAGCTCCCCTCTTACACCCCACTTAACATAGCTTCTGCTAGATAAATCAATTTTAATGGTCATTGTGTTACCCCTCCGCAGTCGGCAGTTGTTGCAAGTGTCGCTGTATCCTCTTATATATTTTTAAATTTGCCTAAAACTTTTGAAACATAAATCAAACAAAGGCGCCACATTTTTATCACACTTCAAGGGCACGTGCTGGCCACAGAGAATGAAAAAAAATTGGAGATGAGCAGGCAGCCTCTTATCTTAAAAAATGAAGCATAAATCCATGGGATTCCTTTCGCACTTCTGTCTCCCAAGAGAAGGGTGTGCTAGCCTGACTTTAAATTCCCTCTTTCAGCTATATTTTATCACTGGCACTGGCGGATCTGCTGGTTATCATCACCACAGTGCCCCTGGCCTCCACTGTCTACACCGTGGAGTACTGGCCCTTTGGCAGCTTCCTCTGCAGTCTGTCGGAGTTCATGAAAGATGTGTCCATTGGAGTATCGGTTTTCACGCTGACAGCTCTATCGGGGGATCGTTACTTTGCCATTGTGGATCCCCTGAGGAAGTTTCATGCTCACGGTGGGTAAAATATCAGAGTTATTAGTTACCCGAGCTCTACATAGTTTCAACAAATATTTTGACTATTTCAGGAGGCGGTCGCCGTGCCACCAGGATGACCCTGGCCACAGCAGTGTCCATCTGGCTGCTGGCCATACTCTGTGGCATGCCGGCCCTGCTGGGCAGTAACCTCAAGGTAGCTAATCCCCTTATACTATTTACCCTTTTCTGATTCATATATCTCTTCATTTTCCCTGACAGAACTTTGGTATTAACAAGCAGTCCATTGTCATCTGCTATCCATATCCGGAGGAGTGGGGCCCCAACTACCCCAAGACCATGGTGATGCTGCACTTCCTGGTCTACTATGCCATACCCCTGGTGGTAATTGCTGCTTTCTACGTGCTCATTGCCCTCCATCTCATGTACTCGGCCAGTGTCCCGGGCGAGATCCAGGGAGCCGTCCGCCAGGTGAGGAGAGCACGTAACTCAATTTATGCCCCCTAAAAAGTGTTCATAATTGAAATCAATCATTGAGCCCTAAACTGTAAAAAAAGGATCTTCATGAAAGTGAATTATAAAGTTTCTCCGCAACTATTTCGCTGCTGCAGCAAAAAAATTGCGCAAAAACTTTGCCCTTTCTGTGGGGCGGCATAAAATATTCATATTAACTTGACCAACGCTCTGGAATTCCAACTCAATTGGTTGGAAAATAAATTGAGTAACTTTTTGGGGGGAAATGTGTACATAAAAAACATGTGTTCCCTCATCAATAGAAATTCCTTGTGAATAAATACAGCGCAATTGTATAATATATCAGGAGTCAATTATAAGGGATTATATTTCCAGCTTGTTAGAAGTTTTTCTGTCTTTGTGGTTTCTTTTTGTATTTAATTCGTTGTATTTATACAAGTTTTGTTTACCACAAAAGTTTAGTAAGAGGTGTTATTTATGAGAGTCTAATAAGCTTGGCAATGACACGAAATTAAGTTTGGTTTAATAAATATATGAGAATACTCTTTAGACCTAAAAAGAATGAAATTTAAAGGGACTGTGGTGCCTCTGAGTTATTTAATAGGTTTAAAAATATTTTTAAAGCTTTATTGTGCTACGAAATAGTGAATTAAATAATTCTATTATGTCAAAGATACCAAAGAAAGAAGTAGAAGCTAAGGAGCTTTATTTATCAAATCGAAACAAGTTGACAACTTTAAAAAGTTATTGTGGCATACTCACTTAATATATATATATTCTTCAGAATACTGTTTTAAAGAGCATCAAATCTCCGGTGTCCTGTGATAACCGGATATCCTTTTCTCACATCACTTAACATAACTTTCTGTTTCTGTTTTCGTTTCAGGTTCGTGCCCGCCGCAAGGTGGCCGTCACAGTGCTGGCCTTCGTTGTCATCTTCGGCATTTGCTTTCTCCCCTACCACGTCTTCTTCCTCTGGTTCTACTTCTGGTGAGTGTTCGTCCTTTCTGCTTTCTAAACAGGAAGAGAGGGGTCCCTACTGGTGCTGCTGCTCATGAATGAATGGATGGAAAGTCAATTTGTCAAGCGGATAAAAGGGAACCTGCCAGCAGCAAAGGATATGGCACACTCACATGGCTCACGGCTCATGCATGTTCACAAAGGAGTCGATGAGGGTGGCGAGGGTGCTGCGTATGAGTAATGTTGTTGCCATTTGTCCGACACTTGTTCGCCTGCCGGACCATCGATTTACCCGCTGATATCTCCATTATGGGAGACTCCAGCATAACTCCGGATTGCCTCCCTGCCCCCCGTGTTATGTCTCTGTTTGTGACTTATATTCCGTTTTTTCTGCGCTCTCGTTACAGGCCCACCGCCCAGGACGACTACAATGCGTTCTGGCACGTCCTGCGCATCGTCGCCTACTGCATGTCCTTCGCCAATAGCTGCGCCAATCCCGTGGCCCTGTACTTTGTGAGCGGCGCCTTTCGCAAGCATTTCAATAGGTATTTGTTCGTTCACATCAATCCACCAGCCGCATAAGCGACCCAGCGATACCCGGTACTGGGTACTCGCTGGTCGGTAAATCAATAAACAATCTGTAGCCCCGTAACTGTAAGCGTAAGCCAACTGCCATTCCGTTTATCTCTCTCTATGTGTCTCTCTAAACAAAACCCATAACTTCCGACTAACAATGAAAAAGAACCGAGAAAACACAAACATTTGAGCCAACATGCGTGACTTGAAAGTTCACTATACACCCCACAGAGTTTTTCAACAAAATCATTCCATAGTTTGGTTGTCAATTTTCCATTTTGGACGTGATCTGAAATTGTCTTTGATATGTTTTGGTTTTTGGTCTATTTTTGTATCAGAAAAATCATATTTTTTCTCCCTTTAAACTTTTCTCTATGCTTCGGATACATATTTATTTAAATATTTCAATGGTTGTCACTTAAAAAAATATGATTTATGACCGCCTGACAGTTCCGCTGGTGAAGCCATTGCATAATTAATTAGTGAGGAAATTAATGCAGTTTTTCAGCCTTAATTCAATTACTCTTTGAGTTACATTTTTCAAACTTTGAATTTTACGGTGCATCCCCTACTTCTCTATTTGTTTGTTTGATTTTCCGTAATATATTTCTCAACTCTCATTGAACCGCACACAATGACCAAGTGCACAACTTCCCTTTCGATATGAGTATCTCTGCTCTCAAATTGCAATCTGGAATTGTTTGTTGCTCCCGCATGAGCTCACAAAAGGGCACACAACCACGACTGCACAGAGAAAAAATATGGCAAAGGTTATTAAATGTATTATAAATAGTAGAGACAATTAGCACTTTTAACCTTCAGAATTTGTTAAGGGGATAATGAAGTATATCTAAAGAAATCTCTCAGAAGTTATTTATAGATTTGAAATCAATTAATTCTATTAACGCTTTAATATAAAATTAGGCAAATTATAATATATATAATAATAAATATCAATTTTCCGCTCCTTATAAATACATAATACTTAAACAACAACAAAATATAAATAACTAATAATTTTGGATACTTAAAAAATTCTTTATAAAATATTACAACTAAGAGTTCATTTACAAGGGATATTTAGTTTCTTGGCTGCTATTTTTCCTCTGTGTATATACGTAAACACCACGCAGACACACTTCTATACACATAGAAAAGTGCATTTTATGAAATATTCTTTATGAAACGCGAAATGCTTCCCCTACCGCTCTCCCCAACTGTCCCTCCACTTTTCCAAACTCATCCTTCCTCCGGCAGATATCTGTTCTGCCGTGGAGCCAGTGGAAGGCGCAAGAAGCGCGGCCAGCACGACACCTTCTGCATGCACCGGGACACCTCGCTGACCAGCACCGCCTCGAAGCGCTTCCAGTCGCGTCACTCCTGCTACCAGAGCACCATTCGCAGGTGAGTGCCATGTGCCATGTTCTCCCCAATAGCAGATCCTGAAAAATCCAGGAATTTCCATCATTTTACTGCCCGCACACACAATGGACAGCTGTCGCCTGCAGGAGACAACGATAACCACGCTGCCGAACGGCGGAAATCAGAATGGTGCCTCCATCTCGGCCGTGGACCTGGCTCCATTGGCCATGCCCATGGTCTCGTCCTCGGGTCACAATGAGGCACCACCTCCGGGATATGAGTTTGCGGCGCTCAACGAGTTTGGTCAGCAGCAGCACCATCGTTCGCACCCACCAAAGTTCCAGGAGTCCTTGTTGAATTGAAATTACAGGACCAAAGCGAAGCTTAAACGGAGTTTACAGGAAGTCAGGCAGGAAGACAGACTCTTTATCAAGATCAAAAAGTAGTTAAAGCTTCTGAGATTTTTAAATAGATAAATTCATTAACTCTGAGAATTTACTTAGAATTTGAAGCTTTAAATTCTAGAAAATCAATAAAGGTAAATGCATCCTGGCTTTTACCTTTTCTTTAAAAAATATTTATAATAAGAAATATTTATTGGATAAAACTGTGAAATATTGTGAAATTATGACACTGAACAAAAATAACTAACTGGTTATTATTTTTTGCTAAAAATCTAACGAGCAGATGTTAGTAAACCTTAGTGGAATGTAAATACAAATTGAATGTTTCCGATGTCATCGATTTTAAGCCTAAATGTAAACTGTGTCTGTTCCAAACTAAAGTATTGCAGCCGTGGCACGGCTTTAAGCTAAACACCTTGCGTATAAAATAAAATATAAAGAATAGAAAACGGATATGGAAACATTTCCACTTTTATAGCTAATCACCAAATGAACTTTGTAAATACATTTTTATGTGCCATGAACTAGTTGAAAATAAATGTAAATTGTGCGTTAGAAAACTTTGTTTCCATCTGTCGCTGCCTCCCTGTCGTTCCCCGGAAAAGTCACTCGAAGCCACCACATGAGCTGTGACACCCGAAAACCCGCAGCGTGAACAAGTCATGGAAATTTATGGGAAATTAAATTACTTAGAGACCATCCATCTGTGGCAGCTTGTGGACAACTTTAAGGAGTCCTTTGCATGGCACTAAGGGAAAAACTTTGTCTCTTTGCTGGGATATCAACAACAAAGCTGGCCGGTCGTGACCTGGGCAAAAAAAAGAAGGGGAAAAGCCGGGAAAATGGAAAAGCGACTCCCTGCGGTTCGACGTGGGCTCTGTCTGGGACATTCGGGGAGATTAATTGGTTTGGCCGTAGGCACAAAAAGGTGAAATCGGAGTCACAACTTAATCTCGTTCACTTCAAACAAATTGCTGCGGCATTTTCGAGCCGGATTTTGGGCTCGAATCTTGCGCTTTTTGGGCAGGAAAACAAGAGTGGGAGTTGCCTGCAGTATTAAAAAGCCATTTTGGGTGCTTGGTGAGGAAACCAACCCTTTGAAATATTTCAGGCTTAGATTGATCTTTAATCGAGATATGGAACGTGTTTTGGGGACTACTTTTAGTGGGCAAGTTAGGTCGTCTGTTTGCAGTTAATTTTTTTTTCATTTTCGTAGTTTGCTTATTTTCAGAGATATGTGTAAGGGTTTATTTATGTTCTTATCTTAAGTTATGTAGATTAAGTATGGGTACAACTTATATTTATTGTCCTTTTATTAATTAAGGTAATTTAAAAGTAGATTGAGGGACATACACAAAAAAAGGAGCTGGGGATATGAAATCAAATCAAATTTCAAATTTACTCTCATACTTTTTGACACTTTTTAAAGAGCTTTTAAAACATTATATAGAATTGTTTCTCATCTTGCTAGGATCAAGCGTTGACAGTTCCCTTGTCATGGAAACTGGCTATCAGATATCAACCTGAGGAATCCTTAGTAAAGGTCTTGATTTTATAAAGACATTATGCAAGTCCTTTAGTATAATGACTGCCCTCAAAGTTCAAGCCACCCATTTATGCCAGCTCATAATGCCACATGGACTCCATCTTCATCTCTTTATTTCCTGAATCAATTTCCGGCCATTCCGATGATGATTTTGCGGCCGTAAGTGCCGATGAAATGTGCCATCAAGTCAATCAGCTTAAATCGGACGCACATTGGCGTCATTATTTACCGAAGAAGCCTTTTTGCGTGGGACGTTCGGCATTCGACAGATTCGACAGATACAGAAATTAAATTAACTCATGAAAATGTCGGCCGCGTCGGCGGGCTTGGAGCTACGTGCCGAGGATTTCCCTGCGACTCCTTTTGCATGTCGGGAGTCCTGGTGACAGGCGTTATCTTTCGCCTGGCAGCTCTACTTATTCTTGCTGTATAAATATATATATATACGTTTCTCTATTTCTGTTTATTCGCGGTGGCTCATTTTTAATAAACCGGCTTGGGGTACTCATGCGGCATTTCAGCGACCACGTCAAGTTGTCATCAAGCCAAGTCGAGTGCTTATCCCGGCTTTATTAACTGTCCAAAGTGTTTGTAGCAGCTCCTTCTGCTACTGTGCGGCTCGTCGTTGTCCTTTCCGCGGCATCTTGACTTTATTTTTGTATTTTTTCCCTCTTGGTTCCTGCGCTTTTTGAGGTTTCGAATTTCAAGCTCATGTTTTGTTTTTCGTTATTTTTACAAATTTCGTCTGGCGGAAATTTAATTTTGGTTACGTTTGCAATTGGAATTATTTGGTTTATTTGTGGCCTGACCAGATTCTGGTCTAATTAGCAGGTTGGCTAATGAAATTCTCTGGCAATTAATGCATTCGGCCATAATTAACTTATGCCTCAGCTACTGCTGTGGTTTAATTTGTCGAGTCTGTATTAATTTGCAATTTGTTGAAGCTAAATATTGATTAGTCTGGGCTTTAATAAGTTATGTGATTTAATAATAATAATTATCAGTAAGTGGCAAGCATTTTGTGTTATGATTTTAGCTGTTAAAGTCAAGTTAAAGCTTAATAAGTACGTACTTCCTTCTCCCTTATTTTTCTTTAATGTCCTGCAGTCTCCTTTGTTTTTTTGGCCAATTAAACAGCCATAAGATGTATGTTTAATTCAGCACTTCTTGGCTAAACGCCCATTAATATTAATTTAAGTTAGAGACTAGCGCCAAGTGTCTTGACACTTGAAAACCACACAAAAACAAATGCCGAGTCGTAATGAGGAGTACAATAACGCCGTAACACGCAAATAAAAACAAACAGGCAAACGCAAACATGGCAATGGCAATAACAATAATAACGGCCTTATAAAACATATGAGGGGAGGTCTTAGTGGGGGATTTTGGGGGTTTTTGGTGTGAGAAACGAAGAAGCATTGGCGTGGTAAATAAATAAAACGATTTCACCGGGAGTGAGAGCAGGAGAGACGCAAATGTAAACACACAGAAGTCCTCAAGGTGCAAAGCACGGCGGCTTAACGGCATTCCATGTGTGAAAAGCCGGGAAAATGCGAGGGGGAAATCGGCGTGACGAAGAGCCCCTGTCCCTGTCCTTGTCCCTACTAATCGTAAATTGCCAGACATACATATAGTGCTAATCTACACTCGCACACATATTAGGGGCATAAAAATTGGCACTCAATAAGCAAGAGGGCACTTTTGGGTCGTTTTTTTTCATCCTGTACGTTTCCTTTACGGTTCCACCTCCCTGTAAGGACACGTATGTACATATGTTTATGCGTGTGGGCGTTTCCCCGGCGCCGGGAGGAGGTCTCCTCGGCGACGCTGAGACGGCATCGTCTAGCTCCCGAGGCCTCCTGCATTTTAAATGGCTAAATGCGATACAAATAATAATCATAAAAAACCGATCGAATGGGTAAACACACTCGCACACGTATGTTAAAGACACACAGGATCTGCTGTTGTCATCTGCTCCTGAACACTGCTTGCTTAATTAAACTGAGTTACGGGCTACTGGGTATTTTGAGCTGTTCAATATAGATTTAATCGGAGTTAATAAGTAGGTAATTGCACATTTATCAAGCCAGAGAAAATTGTGGGTGCTAGAAAACTTTAGTAATGGGAGCTTAAAGCGAGTGACTTGTCTCAAGTTTTAGGGAATTCATTTAGCAATATAGAGATATTAAATTAAAAATGTAAAGAGGTTTTGATTAACATTTAACGGTCTCTGAATAGTAACAGTAGAACAGTACATAAAATACCTATATTAAGTTAAGTGCAACCAAGAAATATAAAGTGCCAAGAAATAAATCTTATTTTCAGTCCCCCGAGAGCAACAATCAATCACGAATCAATAGCAGCAATCAATAATCCAAATTCACAGCTAAATGTGTCCAATGATTTATGTTGATTGATATAAGATATAAATTAAACCACACTCAAATATGTATATATATGCGAGGGATATTTCTTAAAGCAGCTGCCAAATATTCCTTACAAATATTTTACTATTCACAGTTTATGGCCCGGGCAACCCAAAAGCTAAAGGCCAGGCCGAAAAGTACCACCTGCTGATTTATATTAAGTTGGAATTATACAAGCGTGCCAGGACCTACAGCCTCCTGCCTGCGGGTCCCCAAAACCCCAATCTCTCAACCCACTTTCTAGCTGGGCCACTCCCTAGCCCTGCCTGGCATATTATCGGTCATTCCTTCCCCGCACTTAACCTCGGATGTGAGTCTATTTTAAGCATTTACAGCTTTATGGCCAAACGGTCAAGTGGCCGGACACTGAGGAGAGCTCGAGCTGGACCCCAGGAGAGCCTGACTTTAAGCTCCTTTCGAGGGCAATCACAGTTGGCGGTTGACAAATGCCACAAGAGCCATCCGCCCACGCCACCACCCCGGCGAGGCAACCGAGTGTAATCCTAGAGCTTCGGGATTCGGCACTGGCTGTGATTTTCTCCAGCTAATTGCCGAGGAAGCAGGAGGCAAACTTCAAAAATTCGACACCATCACCATGCTCCGGCTCGGGCTCTGGCTCCATCATTAGGCAAACAGAAGAGGAGGCGCTCCTCACCACCTGGCATTTTGGGGTGACATTAAGCATACGCCTCGTGTGGCTGGGCTGGAATTTAATTAACTTGGTAACCCGAGATCTCGACAATTGGTGCAGCCAGAGACCGCCAAGCTGCCAAAGTTAGGTATTCAAATTAAGTGTCCTCTTACACATATGTACATATGCATGCATGGGGGCTCCGATCGAAGGATTGCCATTATCCCCACTTCAAATGGCTGACGTTGATGGCTGGCGGAAGAATAAACCAAGTTTAGAGGGCATAAAATAAACGGATACCCAAAGGGGGACGAGTGGCATGTGCTGTTGGGCCACTCAACTCGGCCAGAGTCACGAATCTGCGAGTCCCATCCCCCTCCTCTCCTCGGGCCTGTGCAAATAGTAAAAAGGACATTCGCCCGAATTGTCACATTCGTTCGCTTAACTGAATGGGGGACAGCCGCAAAAGATTAAACAGTCCTCGATTTATGCCGACACACAGAACAAAGACGCAGGTCTCAGGAATTTATTCAAAGATGCCCCTAAAAATCCTTTGTTTAGAAAGTCAAAGGTCAAGAGGTTTTAAATATCACAATCGCGAATGTGTTTATAGTGGGTATAATGGTTTGCAGGATTTTTTTTGGGAATGTCTTCGTCAATTAATAACGAAAATATTAAGTAGAGTTCGGGAAACGGGCATTTAAAAATATTAAACGAAATTTTTCTTAAGATATTTTTCAATAACCTTGACAGCATGCCTCTAGCCTTTTATAATCATTAGTATTATGGTACTCATATGGTTCTCTTAAAATATCTTCATCAATTCTTTATATTTAAATTTTAAGCAAACCCTCATAAGCTGGTCAATATTATTCTTTAAGAATTTGTTCTTTAATCTACGCAAATTTTGAGACGAACATAAATCTCTTGTAAAGTTTTCCCAAGTCCCCTGGCATAAATAATGGCTAAAATTCCCAATTATTTTATACATAAATCCCAAAGGTCATTGAGGCATTCTTTTGTTTAGACAAAATTCTTGTACTTCCAGTTGAAAACATCCAAAAAGTGACCAAAATCTGGCACTTGTCTAATTAATTTCCATTTCAATTTTGAGTTGTGATATCGGGACCCAGAATCGCTGGTCAGACTGGCCAACTTTCTCCACAGACGAGGACGAGGCGTCCAAATGGCTAAACTTTGAGTCCTGATAAAAATAAATCTCTCTTTTTTCGTTTCGTTGATTTTATTTGTTTGTTGCTGGAAAGCTGGTGAGCATGAACCCTTTTCAATCAAATTAGCCATAGTCAGTGGAGCAATTCCATCACTGGCGGCGAGCAGCAGATGATGAAAATTCTCGATGGGATTAGGAAGCGGGCAAGGGCTGAGGATTGGACTTCGGGGTTTTATGGAGCTGCCAGTAAAGGAAATATTTGATTATCAGCTGAAATGTAAAAGAAGATTGAAACCAGATTGAAGGCAACACTTACATACCTTGTGAAAAGCGATTTAGTAATTAATTTAATTGTTTACACAGTTATTTGTGTTCTAAAAAGCTTTGTTTTGGTGTGGTTTTTAAAAATAATTAAAATTTATTTATACAAATATTTTCATAGACATCTCTTCTTTACTAGCTTTAACATTTAAGGTTAATTATCACCAGGAATCTGACTCATCCTGACCCCCCAACTGAAAGTCAAATATGGGTCATCTACTGACCAAGTTTACCCTTTAACCCCAATTCTCGTTCTCTTTTTTCAAGACCTTTGAATGTCAATGTAGTTGTGTAGCAACAATTGCCCTCATCTCCTGCTTATTTTCCTTGGAATTTGGCAGTTGTCCTGACATTGTTGCCATTGCGCTGACAACAACTTTCGGCCAAATCATGGGCTGCTCATTTGTCAGCAGAGCAAGGAGTAACAGGATGCTGGGAGAGGATGAGAGGCGCCGTCATTATGGTTCCTAAAACTCCTCGAGAGCCCGCAGAAACTTCTCTGAAACCTCGGGCAAAGTTTTTAAGCCCACAAACCCAGTCCGGTTAAGAACAAAGTTTTAAATTGAGAGTTGATTTTGTTTTCGCTTCCGTTTCCGGTCGCGCGCCTGCAAAATAATGACAAATCGCCGACTGAATTGTGCCCCTAGTACGTGTCTGTGGCCAGGCAATCCCTCTCCAA
Source organism: Drosophila jambulina (assembly GCA_018152175.1). Taxonomy (NCBI): domain Eukaryota; kingdom Metazoa; phylum Arthropoda; class Insecta; order Diptera; family Drosophilidae; genus Drosophila; species Drosophila jambulina. Next base: position 21,407,217 of record JAECXH010000113.1, on the reverse strand, counting down.
GTCCCCGTGCTCCCCACTCCTTGGCAGAAATCCAAGTTATGACATTTAAAGGGTTCACATGTGCTTCGAACGCATCACGTATTATCGACATGTTAACAAGGCACACTGAAATATGCATAACCCCAGGGCCCCACACAATAGATACATAGTTTGTGGTTTAAGCTCTTGAATAAGAGAGGAAAAATCAAAGAAAATTATACTAGGTTTAGAATAGGAACCATTTCTAAAGCTTAAGAAGCCACAGCCCCTAAATAAATACAAAATGAAACTAGAACTATGTAGGTCCCCTAACCACAAGAATATGTAATGCCCAGCAATAAAAAATCATTTTTCCGCTCGACTGCACCGCCGCGGTTTTCATATTTCCCGAGGTAAATGCCAAAGTTCACAAGTAATAAATATATAAAACAAGAAGGGGAAATCCCAAGGAGTTGCCAAAAAGGACATCGCGAAATACTGAAATTATTAATTCAGTGGAAATATAAAATAAATACCTGTCACGGCTACAAAACAAAGGGGAGATAAGATTTGATAAGAGCCCTCGCATAGCTGACATAATAATGTCAGAACAAAAGTATTTTCTCGCATTTTTGCTGGAAAATTGTGAAATTGCGTGAAAATTGTCTTGTCAGTGGCAGCTGCCGGCATCTGCGAATAGATTAAAAAATATCAAAAGCAGCAGCAACACAGACGGAGGGAGCGAGCAAACAGACTAGGCACTTGGCACTTTGGCACATTGCTTACTCTACTTTCGGGCGGCTACAGGTGGACAGCTGGGGATCCCAGCTATCCGGAAGAATCCCCGCCAGCGGGCGATTACATATCCCAGCGGGAGGGGGTAGGGAGAGACAGAGAAGGAGTTGTCGCTGTCACATCATATCATTTGCATATTTGCAGGCGCTCGGTGTTGCGCTTATATCACGCATACGCAGCGTTGGCTTCGATGCCCGATGCAATCGATGCCCTGCAGGCCGTCCTGCTCCTCGATTTCCATTCTTAGTCCTTCCGCACGCCGCATAGCGTGGCGACAATAAAGCTCCATGTGAGACGGGGGCAGCTGTCGTCAATCAAAGGATACTTCTCCGTTCTGCGCTCTCCTCCGCCGGCTTGTTTGGCTTTGTAATTTATTTGCCATGCTCGAGATTTGACTTAAAGTGGGTAAAAACCGCACGATTTGGGGCCATGACATATGACAAGGGGAAATCGACCTAATTTTCTCGTCCTCGGTTGGCATCAGTGAAGTTTGAAGAGGAAAATGAGCGCAAGACCTAAAAGTTAATTTACATGTGATGGAAGGCAGCTCAAGTTTAAATTGTATAGATTTTCTTTACTTAATTTTATGGAAATCTTATGTTTTTTTATATATACAAGGCATCCCTAGTTTATTGTGTATTTAAAAAGTAACGATTTAAGCTTTGAACAGATTTTTATTTGGTGTCTGAAATAAATAAAGTAATATTTTTACTGGATTTTTAAGCACAAAAGGTCACGTAAAATGATGTCAAATTTTACATGTAAGACTAAAAGTAATATGTAAAAAGTTTTGCGTAGATTTCGTCGTCTACAGTCGCCACTGTATAAGTATGTAAGGTAGTATGTCAAATTAATGACTACATTTATTTTTAGACGTTAAACTGCTCATTTTTATATTTAATAATGAAGACTAATAATTGGAAAAGTAATTTCCCTACTACCTAATAAATAGTATTAATTATTTTTTTTTATATCCCTATAATTATGTTCAGATGTTTGCAAGTCAGTTAAGAAGGAGTCATTTCCGACCTTATAAAGCATATATGTATATTCTGGACCAGCATCAACAGACTTATCGATCGAGCATGTCCGCTAAGAAATAACAAGTAACCATTTTTTTTTTAAATTTTATATTTAATATGCTGAGTTGTTAAGCTATTACCTAATTTCAGTTTGCAATCAGACAAAATTAATTTATTTATTCTGTATTTATAATTTCAGAATTATTTTTATTTGGAAATTTGCCAAGACTGAACCACTGATTCCGCCAGTTTGGAGCCCAGCTCTATTACTCACTTCTTGGCCATGTTGTAGACGACAACAGCTGCCACGCGCTCGCGCTTAGCTGGTCTCTTAGCCGTCTCTCGCTCTCTTCCAGAGCGGCTCTCGTCGGCACTTGTCTTGGCCAAAACGTGTTTTGGCCACCAGCTCGCTTGGGGCTTGGAGGTTCAGCTCAGTGCCATTCTTCAGTTCGATTCGAATCGCGTTCAAGCTCGGTTGCTGCCGCCGGTCGCCGGATCTGTGTTTCTGCTTCTGTTGTCTCCGCTGGCCAAGTGAATGTCACTCGATTGCAGGCAAAACAATCAATATCGTCCATTTCCAGTGGGTGATGTGTAAGTGCGATCGTGGCTCTCTCTACCGCTGATCGAGCGGAGCAAGTGCGTCCGCAGATTGAAGATTTGCTGCCTAGCGGGTTTGGATTTCGATTTCGGTCTTCGGGATTTGAGTTTGTCTTTCTTTTCGTATGCAAAGCGCGTACTTTTGCATTACCGTTGTCGCGTCGCGTCATAAAAAAGTGGCCACGCCCCCTCTAAAAAAAGAAACAGTCAACCGCCTCCCGCGATCTCCTAATCAATCGGTGATTACCTGTGGAAAATTTCACTTTGCGTTGAAAGCTAGTTTTTGCATACACACGGGAAAAAAGATTATATTTCATGTGCAAAAAAACACATAAAAATCTGAAATGAAAACATTTATTTAGAGAAATCTCAATGACTTACAAACAGTGTAAAATTATATTGGATATTTGACTGCAAATGAGAAATCAATAATTTCATCCAAAACCTCAAACTTTGTGCAATCGAATAATACTATAATTTGTGTTTAATTTAACTTACCAGACTGGCACTCGTTTTCCTAAAAACCCTGACTATATAGCCATTTATCTACAACTATATATATATATATGTATATATGTAGCATTGAGATTCTCGAGTGTGAAATTAACATAAAGTTTTACCCCCCGGCTGGCCTCCAATTAGAAACTGCCATAAATGCATAAGAATTTTGCAGTTGAAGTCCATTCAAAAGACTTAATTAAGAATTATTAATTTTTTTAATTGCCAGCACGCAAGCCAAGGTCATTGGCTGCTAGATAAAATGCGATATTTTTCCAGAAGTTTTCCCTCTCTACCAAACAAATAGAAATGACAGTCACAGACTAATCAAAGGCGTAAAAAAATCACATAAATGATTGCAAGAAACGAAAAAGAGATATAAAATAAATATAAAAACCAAAGACAAACAGAAAAAGCAAACCTCCAGCCAAGATATATTATATATGCTTTCGTGTTTATATAGCAAAGACAGAGATTCAAGGTGAATGTTGCCATTATTTTTTTGACAGCGAGCTCGAGAGCAACAAGTGAAAATTTATTGAGAGGTAGTTCGCGTGCGGGACAAGTGAAATAAGAGAGGGAGATGCCAGAAATCAACGCCAAATAAATACCATTAAATAAAACATTAATTTAAAAAGCAAAATAAATAATCAGGGGCTAATTTGGTTAATGAGAAATGATATCAATAAATAACAGAGTCTAGACTACTCAAGAGGGGAATCCCCGACTACTTTCGGATTTATTCAGATATTTATTTAAGGAATCTTTAAATTACATTTGGAAATTTGTATGCAACCTCCAATGAGAGAGATACTTCAGAGAAGTGAGATAATCTTTTCAGTTCTTAGCTCTTTCAAATCCAGAGAACTTAGCCTACTCACACACAATTCTAGTTAGCCATCATACGCACCGTTGGCGTTTTAGCCTTGAACTTTTCCATTAAGGCACACATCGTCTCGAAAAAGGCAACAAAGAGAAAGAAATCCACATTATTATTAATTGTATTTTAACGGTAACGTAAAACGAGCTGTTTGGCCAAAATGTTTTGAATAACTTCCAGAAAGAAACCCGTCCGACAGCAATTTCTTGCTCTTGACTTGAAATTCGCCATCAATAAAAAATAAAAAAATAAAAAACCACAACAAAATGCAAATACTGGACAACAAATAATTTAACGATAATTTACAAAACGCTCCAGGCAAAAACACAAAAAAAAGAAAAAACAAAAATTAATAAGAAACCAGTCGTCAAAAAAAGTTGCAAATTACAAAATAAGACTTTTCGGTTAGTTAACGAAAATGTCTGGCAGAGTGAAGCTGCTGCCTTTTGGCAGCCGCAGCTTCTTTTTCTTCGTCACCAGCTGCTGCCTCATCTTCTTCGCCAGCGCACAAGGTGAGTGAGTTTTACATATGGTCTTTATTTCGTATCTCTCTTTTATTTTACGATGTTTATGCACCACAAGACAAAAAGCTTAATTTAAGTCATATTCTGCGGGCACAGATTGTCGGATTTCGAACGTCAGAAAACCCCCAAAAGATCTCTGTCTGAATCACTTCGCGCTAATTTATCTCTCTTTAAGCCGTGAGATCGGTGTCGGCGTCTCTTACAAGCCGGAACTCTCCGAAGGTCTGGGAGCCTCCGAGACTCGGTAGCCTCTGAATCAAAAGAACGACGACAGTAAATGCGTGTTCGAAATTATAATCTCCAAATTAAAATTTGTCACAATAAAAGAAACGGATGCCCAGTAATAATAAAGCCCGAAGAAAAACAAAAACACGTTGAAAACTTCCGGACAGCAAGAGCCAACTAACTGTCAACCAATTTGCAGTTCAACCAATACAGATAACTCTTTCGACTTGATCCAAGTGTAAGTCACAAATTTGGTTGCACCTGCAGTTGATTTTAATGCCCTCGGGGGCATTCGGCTTTTTGACTGGCAAATGTTGACGGGTTTGGCCTTTTTTGGTAACCTTTTAATGGTTGCACGGGGAGAAAATAAACTATATTTAAGAAACCTGTTTTTTGAGGCTCGAATTCCTTACCAATTAGTTTTTTCCTCTGATTTATCACAAGAATAAACATTTTAGTAGCTTTTGTCATATCGGAATCATGTTTTTATCATAAGAATATTATCTTTGAAACTTGATTTTATTATTTCCTTTGGTTGTATCCGGTTACGAATCAATACAATTTTGTTTTGTGTGCTCTTTTGCCTTGAAGTGTGTTAAAATGTCAGTAAGTGTCAATAAAGAACTTTTTAGCTGGAATCCCCGGTTAAATATTGGGTTAACTGTTGGAAAGTTTGAAGAGAATCGATTGTAAAAGGGTTCCTGGCACAGATTTGTGTGGGGAACCCGGTTTACAAGAGTTCTTAACACAGATTTTTTAAGGAGCTCGTGTGGTTTCCTTTTCAGAAGGCAAGTGCTTTTAAGTTTAAAGCCAGTGTCATTGAACCGACGATGAGTGTCACGTAAACTTGACATAATATTTACACAATTACATCGTATCTCCGAATTAATCAACACAGAGCGAATTTGCCCAACAAAAGGCTGGTATAAAAACAAAGTAAACAAAACAAATTAAAACTAAATCTGTTGCATAAGCCATCAATAGACAGACACACAACCTTTCTACTGACCAGTGGATGCGCAGCCCGAGACCAAATATTTGTGGGGGCCTTATGAAAAGCGCGAGCGAGGAGAGACAAAGGAGCGCTAATAAAATTAACTTGCTAATGAAGCGATGATCACACCGCAGCATTTCTATGGGCCCATGATATAAACACATATATACATATTGACTTAAATCATTTCGGAGCAGCCGAAGAAACAGAAATCAAGAAATACAACTTATAAAAATACAAGCTGGGCAGCATTTTTTGTATGCAGAAACATTTTTGTCGCGCGTGTTTCGGCCAAAAGGCAGCAAAAGCAGGCAAGCAGAATGGGAAAACAAGTTTCCAGAGTCTCTTGGCGGTCCACTATGCAAATGAAACACTAAATACTGAAGCTATACACATGTCTCTCTGATATTTTGTAATATCCCGCGATGAAAACGAAAGTGGAATGACTTTGAAAAGCGCTCGTCGAACGAAAGCCCCAAAGCCCCTAAGACCCTTCCAGCAGCTGCCTGCCCTTGTCGTCAGTTTTCACTTTTTTATTTTTTATTCCGTCATGTAGCGAGCTGTTAACTCTATCGAATTAAAATAAATTCGCCGCCACAGCCTTCTCCTCGTTGTGCCGAAAGAAAGTGAAAGAAATGTAAGAGTGCGAGTACGCGCATGTGCACATGGCAGCAGAGTTGCGGCACAAGTTTTGCCGTCGAAATCATAACACGGTAATGGCAACAGGTTGGCTGACTTTTACAGTCCCGCTTCTATAACTTGAACTTGCTTGCCTATATTGTTAGGAACCTGAAAGAGTTCATTCTAATTTTAAGCAATAAGTCGAACACGAATGTCTTCTATGTACTTTAAAGTAATTTTAGAAAATAAATCTTCCTTAATTCTGAACAGTAAACATTTGTTACATTTTAAATATAAATTTAAAGTTGGATTATGAAATGAATAACATCATGGTAACTTCATCGTCACTTCATTGTCGGAGCTTTACAATTAATACTGTAGTAATTGGGCAAGCAAAGGATGTGTAGAAAGACATTTAGTGTGGACTTTCAGTTATTCCGTCTTATAAAGGTACACCTGTAACTCAAATCAGATTTTGAGTCTCTGGTCCGAAACTCCTTACTTTTCTTCGAATTGTCACACAGCCTTAACTCTTGCCGATTGGCCAAACGTGACGCATTTCTTTGGTTTTATTTCAATGAATAAATCCAAATCTTTCGGCCAGAGATCTGTGGAAATAATTGCCAGCTGGCTTACTCATGCAAATTGGCATTTCTGTGGCGCCGTAATGATGGGAAAGATGCCAATGACATTGTTGTTTGTCCATCCGACGCGCTACTCAGGAGGCATTGCTGCAGTGAAAAGCGCATTTACATGCGACTTTTGTGTGATTTTTGTGGCCTGAAAAGAAAAGCGCAGATTTTGCCAATGGCCAATTAAAATACATATTCGCATTTCCACAGCGCCGAGACCCGAAAGCATTATTTCCGCTCAGGTTAAGTGCACTCGACTCGAAAACCAGTTTTTTGTCCAAAACAAAAACAGGTGCAACAGCCCCTCGTGGCCAGCAGCGGCTTTTTATATAATGGTCAGCTTTAAAAAGGAGCAATTTCTCAAATAGTTAATAGGCATTGCTAACATACTTTGGCCAGTACAGGTCCACAACATTTTTGGTTTTGTGACAATTCAGCTGAGATCAAGTTCCTTGAAAGCGAACAATTTAAGCCTCCAATACGGTTTCCTTTAAATGGGGGTTATCAAAACGTGTGTATACTTTATTAGATTTTCAATATCGAATAAAGACTTAAATTTTCTCCATTGCTCCTATGGCTTAAAGCAAACAAAAGACCTGGACTAATATATAATTGGTTAGTTTATATTATCACTATCACTATTAAAATAAACATTTTTTTTATACATCTATTAGCCCATATATAGATATTCCCGCTTTGGCGGCAGTAGTAACTGCCGCAACACTTTTGGGGCCAGCTTAACACGGCTCCAACTTATTTGATTTTCTTTCTTAATAATAAGAAAGTCCATGGTTCTTCCGGTTATTTGATTATGGCTATTTTCGGAAAGCCAGTCAACGTCGCCTCAGCTGCCCCGGGGTTACCCCCAAATAGGGACAGAAGCTGCACATGTGCTCTCCGGAGCAGTACGCCTCGTGCGCTTCGGAGGAGCCAATTCTAAAACAGCGAGGACACTGTGCCCTTTTTAATAGGTGCCGGTAGTAGACGGCAGTGCCCCGCCTGAGCATCTTCTCCAGCTGGTCTTGGGACTGTTCCTGGCGCTCCTCCTCCTCAAGCCACTGTTCCTGGGGCTCCTCCTCCTCAAGCCACTGTTCCTGGGGCTCCTCCTCCTCAAGCCACTGTTCCTGGGGCTCCTCCTCCTCAAGCCACTGTTCCTGGGGCTTCTCCTCCTCAAGCCACTGTTCCTGGGGCTTCTCCTCCTCAAGCCACTGTTCCTGGGGCTTCTCTTCCTCAAGCCACTGCGCCTGAGGCTCCTCCACCCTCTCTTCCTCCAGCCACAGGTCCTCCTTTGGCTGCTGCTCCTTCTCCAGCCACTCTTCTTCTAAAAACTCCTCTGGCAGAGGGAGGGGAGGCATCTGAGGCAGTGGGTCCAATTTTGGAAAAGGAGGCACTTAGGGCGGTTGCGTCGGGACCAGCTCTTTATCCATATTTTACCTTTAACGAGTCCAATAAGGTCCTTTAAGTTTCCTTTGAAGTTCTTGCAGTATAATTTGCCTGGAACTAGCAGTTTTTAAAAAAAGACATTTAGGGCGCTTCTTTTGGAGAGATTCAAACAAAAACGGTACTTTTCAATTTGGCCTTAGATGTGGGCAAAATTTCGATATTTTAGAATTCGCGCTAGGAAATTAGAGATGTGTCACGCACTCAACTATCGTCATCTGATCTAGATGCATTTCTAACGGATCCTTATTTTTACGAAGGTTGGCAGCGCTGACCAAGCTGGCCGCCATTACAGCTTTATATTTTGTGACAAAATTCAGTGAAAATTTACTTTAAGGCAGAAAAAATGTCCAGCGGCGGTAATCCAAAGAAAGCCGCTGGCTCTGGAGGCCCCGGAGGCCAATCCAAGTCGAAGAAGTTGGCCACAGCAAGTGGCGTAAGCAAACCGACGTCTGCTATGAATCCAGCAACGCAGCCGGAGTTTCTTGTGGAAAAGATCACAGGAAAGCGTTACTGGAACGGGCGCCCCCAGGTGCTGATCAAATGGCAAGGCTATCCACGAGAAGAGAGTACCTGGGAGCCTATGGAGAACATAGGCAACTGCATGGTGCTACTAGCTGATTTCGAGGCTGAGCTTTATAGGAGCCGGGAACGTAAAAAGAGGCTCCATAAAGCGTTCGGCAAGAACAAGACGAGCAGCAGCGGCAGCTGGAGGAGTGACCATAAGCTGCCCGGTGCAACGAAGTCCACTTCGCATGCCTCTGCTCACGTGGAACGCCGAGTGGAATTCGGCAAAATGACAGGGCCCAAGGCAAATTTAACAAATGGTGCTGTAGGAAGCACACCAAAACCCAATGCAAACCATAATGTGGATAATCATAAAGCGGAATTGAGCCATATTTCCCTGGTTAAAAGCTCTAAGAAGCAGGAGCCTGGGCCATCTTCTTCATTTTATAAGTTACCGTTGGCCCATTGTCCCAGTACCGAAGATGAAATTATTGATGTGGAAAACTTGACAAGCGAGTCCTCATCAGAGTCCTCTGAATCACCTTTCAGCAAGGTGAAGAGATCAAAGGCTGCCAATGAGATGAATTCACTGAATCTACAAAAGAAAACTAAGATGGATGATGCTTCAATAAAGACCACAGAGATGCCAGTAATGCAAAACCAGACGGCGTCCAAGAAAATGCGTAGACATACCAATTCGGCAACTATTGAAGATTCCATCGAAAAGTCCCTGAAGAGCGTAAGAAAAAAATTCTTTTCCATTAAATAAATACAATTAAAACTAAGATAATTATAATAGATTTACAGAAAACCAATGGTTACGCCCATTAGCCCTCTGGCGAGCAGTCCTGAAATTTCCAAGCAGCTCGTAGAGAAGTGCAAAATTAATCAGAAACCATCAAGCTCAAATAAGAACAGAAAGAAGAGCCCAAAGAATAGCGATGATGACTCGGATACCCCATTGATGCCATATACGCGTCACAACAAACTTTCGGAAGGATCCGGTTGGAAAGTGCCACTGCGGAAGGCCCCTTTCGGCTTGGCTCGCGGCCTGGAGCTGGACAAAATAGTGCACAACTTCAAAGTGGTCGATAAACTTTATCTGTTTGTCAATTGGAAAGGTTACTCTGCAACCGATGTGGTGCCTTTGGACGAACTAAAGTTGGCGTATCCTGCCCAAGTTATACAGTACTTTGAAAACATGAAGCGGATCACCAAACGTTCCTCGCCCTAAAGATGTCTCCAGTACACACACATGGTGAGTTGGCTGTCGGCCCTGTGCCCATAACCTTAAACGCAAGCTTCCGCTCCGGGCCAGATTCAGCTTCAGCTAGGTTTCTTCTTCATAACTTTACAGTTCGACGCTCGCAATATTTGAGCCATGAGCCATGAAAACTTCGCGTTGCCTTCGGGTCAAGATAAATGCCATCGAAAAGCGAAAAACAGAAACGAAAACGAAGCATCATCCGGTGGTCGGGCGAAGCAACAAGCTTTGGTTTGGTTTCCCTGTACGTGCACCTGCCAGTAGTATCTGCACTTTTCCGCCATCTCTTCTCGGTGGTAAATCATTGGATAATTCCGATGTTAGGCATATGACAAATAGCTTGCCTCTACTTATCTTGGCTGCACTTGGAGCACGGTTCTTAGCTAGATTTATGACTGTACCATGAAAGATTTATGAGAGGTTCTTATAGTGGGAATATGGGAAGGGTAATGGGATGACTTTATAGACTCAAATTGGCCCTCGCCTATTTCGAACTCACTTATTCCCCAATTCCCTTCTTCTGTAGATTTTTCGCCCGCGATCTCAGCCAGCTCAGAAATTATGTGGCTCCAGACTCTCGGTGTCTTGCGGTTTCCATTTGGCTTATCTGTCGCATCTGTTGACAGCCACAGCTCTGCTTTGAACTCGGCGACAGACCAAGATATAGAACAGGCCAAAAACTCCCTCGCAAAAATTGTGGGCGGTTGTTAAGAGGCTCCATGGTTCATTCAACCGGGGCGAAGACTGGCGCAGAATGAAGTCAGCCAGTGTTGTTCCCAAATTGTGATTCTCTACAGATGCAAGGCGTTGTCATTATGGCTCAACCTTCAGTTCGAGAAGCAAGTATTTGAGGTGACACGCACACCCCGCAGAGCCGAACCACGAACACACCTTTATTGTGGGGCACATGCTGGACTAGCCAGCTAATGTGACCATTTAGCAGGGGGCTTGCGCAACTCCAATGTCATTTGTAAGCTCTTTTAATGCCTGATGATTGCACTTTTCAGTAATTTGCACAGCAGATCATAAGAGTGTTCCATGGATTAATGGCCCACTGCTCGGTTCGCACTCAAATCTGTGTGCATATAAAAAAATCTTGTTTTACGGCTACTTAAATTAGTAGTTTAGGTGCCTGTAAATTGTTTTATTGTCGCTTACACAGCTAATTTAATTTTTTGTATTTAAATAAATTTAAAGCGCTTTAAAGCAGCCATTGTGAAGGTCGGACTGTGACTTGGAGCAGCCATTAAATGGCCGTAAATCTTTCTCTATCTTTTGGGGGAAAATTTAAACGAAATGACCTACTTTAGTTTAAGTAGTGATCACTATACAGAGGCTTTTAACATATTTAGTTAATAGTAAAAAGCTCTAGCTAGTTGAGGCAATGAATAGAGATTTTCCTTAGATTTTAATTCCAGCACATTATTAAATATGTATCTTTTGGCACCCAAGGCGTGTTTGCAAACTGCTGTTTGCCGTCTGCTGTTTGCTCCGTTGCTCTATTATTATTTCTCATTATTGCTGTGCAATTTACTCATGTTTTTACCTTCCTGATATTTCTGGGCTGCCTTCGACGTTCGACGTTCATTGATTTATGTGTGTGGCGGCCGTCTGTCCATGGCATTTGCTATGATTTCTTGAACATGTTTTCCCTGGCTTTCGAGGAGTGCCAGCTAGCTGAAAGAAAAGGGAAATTCCAGCCACCACAACGTTAATAATCGTTTAATTAGTTGGCTTCATTAATTGCCTTACCCCAAAAGTATTCAAATTGCCTAACATATGTCAAATCCATCCGCTGCTATTTAAATTTCCATCACTCTCGCTTCAGACACCGAATTTCCATACATGTTTCCTGATTATGCAATTTGATTGTAAACCGAATTTGCATTTAATTTTCGGCTGCAGCAACAACACCAAAATATGTGATAATTTTCTCGCTCGTTTGACCATTTTTGGCCCGAGATGTAATTACGCCCAAGGCAGCAGCAGCAGCAACCAAGTAACAACATCCACACTGGCGGCAACCTCATTTATGACGCTTTGCATATGGAAAACAACAAATCAAAAAGAAACTGTAATGAGTGTGTGTGCTGCTTTTTGTTGTTGTAGTGCAATTTGTTTAACGCTTCGTTTATTACCAAAAACAGCCAACAAGAAAACGCATTTCTTGGTGTTTCTGTGGCCAGCAGCAGCAGCAACTTTTTCGGCTCGCGTAGGCTGTGAGGGGCAGCGTAGCAACGGATACAGATACAAGCCACTAGATACAATATTTTAATATGCAGTGTAGCTTTTGCTTTCTTTGCTTTTGCATTTTTCCTGCAATTTTCCTTGGTTCTTCTCGCTTGGTTATTTTTCCTTTTAGCAGCCCAAAGTGTGGGTGTGTTTTTCCAGCATTTATGCTGGCTTATTTATGATTTTGTTTGACAGTTTAATATAGTATCTGTTGGTTCGCTGGCACGAGTCACAGTTTGTTGGCATCTCTCTTGTGTGCTGCTGGGTGCCTCTGGGTTAGGGGTTATTGGAACAGCAATTATATGTAGTTAAGGTGGCCCCTTGTGGCTGCAATTGCTGTAACAACAGCTGCCGGAGATGCGGTTAGATTGCCCAACGTTGGCTGAGCCCAGTGTGGCGCTATATTGGCTTACAAATGGCTGATAGGCTTCTCCATTACAAGATTCCAATTGATTGTTGATGATTATTTATCATGTGGTTCAGACAAATCGTAATGGAGTGATATAAAACTTATTAGCTAGCTTTTAAATTACCTAATTCTTTGATAATCAGCCGGCGGATTGATATAACAAGCGTAAATATTAGGTATTATTAATTTAAAGAAGGTTTTGGCTAGGTGCTGCATTCCGTGCAATTCAGTTGAGCACTTTTTGTTCTCTTTTTAAGCTCAAACTGTATATAATGTACTTCCTTATTGGATAAACTCGAATAATACTCTTTTTTTCGTGCTCTCTTCTCACTTTCTAAAAGCTAACACGTTCCAAAGGTACCTTAAGGCCACCTGTGACCTCAAAACTCGTTCAGCTTTTTCACACAAAAGTGCATCCATACCCAAGCTACAACGACCTTGCTTTGTTTTCTCTAAAGCTTTTATCTGCGGTTCGCTTTTATTTCGACCACGCCCCAAAGAACCTGCCCCAGCGAGCGGTCAGTCTTCCCTTGATGTTAATGTTAATTTCACGCCCGTTAAGATAATTAAATTTGCCTTTGTTTTGTTTATATTTTCTTATGTGTGCCTCTGTCTGCTCTTATTTTGCGTTTGTAGTGCAACAACATTTAAATTAGTTTATGTATCCACATAAAAGAGTCTGTTGTTCATGTCTTTTTTCCTTTTGTTTGCTTCTTTCAGGTATGTACAAATATGTTTGGCCAAAAACCGAAATTCTCATCATTTATCATAAAAAAGACGACTAATGAAAACAAAAACAAGACAAACTGCGGGCAACGGGAACAACTCACAAAGCGAAGTTCAGGGTCAACGCATTTTTATTGAGATCTTAACGGCGGTAAACACCAAATGAAAATAATCCCAACTTTTGGTTTGCTTATACTTTATACTTGTCTCAAAATTTTTAATTTTTTGAACAATTTCATTGTTTTTGGAAAAATAATTCACATGTGAATTTGCATTTAAAGCCAATCTGTATGTTTTGTCTACGGGCAGTGGCCTGTACGTGTTTATTTTCCTTAAGAAGAGTCAAATGAAACTCGATATTAGTTTGAACATAAAATGTCAATCAAAACATTAAGAATTTCTAAGCATTAAAACATTTGATACTTTGGACCAAGGGAACTCAAGCCCGAAGGTCGAACCAATTTCTTGTTAAAAGCAAAAAACTATAAATATAAAATCAATACATCATTCTAGACCCCGCCAAAGTGAACTTTTATTGAATTTGTTGAATTACTTGCTTAAATGTCACTGGGTTGTAAACCAAAATCGAACCTGGTCGCTCGCTCGGTCGGTAGCCTCAAATCGCAAAGTTGTTGACATTTTTGTTTGACTTTTTGGAATTATTTTCAGCATCGCCGCCCCACAAAATTCACTGCAATTACCTTGCATTGGTATTTCCTTTGTTGCTCTTTCGGGGTGTGTTCTGAAGCAGGGAGAGACTCGTACTCCATTGATAAAAATGAGTTTTATATGTTAATTTGGCAAAGTTTCAACTGCATTCTTTAAATTGAGGTTGTCTTGCTTGAAAAGTGGGTGGAATTGTGGGTATTTCAAAGGTTTGAGTCATTTGTAATGTATGGAATTTATTAGGGAGGTGGGTTCTTAAGGAGTTTGTAATGAAATTGACATTTTTGGAAGGTATTTTCATTAAAAAGGAGTAAAGATTCAAAGATGTAGCTTGTTAAATGATTAGAATTGTGCAATTTTATGACAAATGTTGGCCTAGATAGTAATCTCGATTGATCTTATATTAATTTTGCTATTTCTGAATAACCAAAGAACTAAACAGCATTTCCTATATTTATTTCCCCATTTCCCCCATTACTTTGTTAACTATTTCTAGTTTCTTTCTGCCCGAGTATGTAACACTCTCCCATTTCTCATTAATCAACGACTCGTCTTACTCTTCTTTTGGCGTTTTCATATTGGCTAGCTACACCTACGACTTCCGCAAGTTAAACAAAATGCGTTTACCTCTTTGTAACATACACAAATATATACAAGTATTAGCTTTGCCTGGCGATGCTTGAGCCATGAGTCAGGCCGAGTCAAAGCAAAGTAAGGCAAGACTGCCAGTCCCGCCCATCGAAGTGCATTGAACGCATTTACTACTTCTCGCTGGCTGCCTCGCACTCGATTTTCCATGCACATTTTCGCTTTTCTTTTTAATTGGGATTTCTGGTGTCTGTTTTCAGCTCGCTCTCTGGCTCAAGCTCTGGCTCTGGCTGTTCCTCGACGCGGCACTCCGTTTTCCCTGCTTTTGCATTTGCTCCGTTTCGTTTCACTTTCGCGTCACCGACAAAACTAACTTAACTTAACTTGTTGCAACTGTGCCAGTCGAGTCTCGCTCGGTTTTTATGGCTTCCAGCCTGGCCGGAGCAGACCAAGTGGTGGTCACTTTGGTGGCGAACAGGCAGTCGAGCAGAACTGGCCAGGCGGAGGGCTTTTTGACAATTCGACGGCAGCCAGCCGGTGTTGGCATAAATCACAAACAAAAGGCAGCCGAGACTCAAATTAATATTTCTCTTCGTTTTTTGGCGAAAAGAAAGCGTTGACACTAAACGGAAGTGTTCGCCAAAGGGGCGAAAGTCTTGGCAAATTGAGTGATTAACACAAAGCACAAAGCTTAGAGCCAAAGGGGGAAGCCAGAGTTCAAAGAGTGGGTCTAGGTGTTATGCAACCGAAGAGGGTGATCGAACAGGGCGATCAATAACACAGTCAGTCAGTCAGACAACTGTATGTATATCGGGTTTCCCACCAACTGCATCGCACACATATCGCTCAATTAACCGCAGACTAATAACCAATCAATGGCGCTTCTGACCCCGCATAATAACCCAGTGATTCACGCCGCCCAGTGACCCACAGAGCCCGACCCAATTGACTCAGCAGACAGGCCAGACACCCGCGTACCAGGCTTTGGCTAAGGACACCCCGCTGAGAAGCTGGTTATGCTGATATTTATGTATCGTACATTTGTGCCGCATGTTTGGCTAATGGTCCCAGAGTCAGTGACATAACAACAGCCAATATTTGGAGTCGCAGGCCAGGTGTCTTGTCCATTCTTTGAATTGAACTTTGAACGAGTGAGCCTGCCCTGCCCTGCTCTGGTCTGAGCGAAGCCAATGGAGTGTGGCTGAATGGCTTAAATCCTTGACCCATTTGGTGCGTTCTCTCTTAGCCATCAAGCCAGTCTTTTGGCATTTCCGCTCTGTGTGTTGCAAAGTGCAAAATGAAACTTAACTCTGAGCAACAACTGAGCTCGACTCGGGCTCAATTTGCAGTCATTAAAACCTTTTTGAGTCGAAAATTACATACCTTAAATGTCGGTGGAGAAAGAGAAATAATATTTTGTAGGCGCGATTTTCAAGGTGTATTTGTTGCGGTTTTTGTTTTTTATTTTTTGCCATGATTACGTTTCTTAGCTATTTTTGTCATTTTTCCACTGTTAAACGAGCTCCGGCAAGGGGGTTTTTAATGGGGTTAAGCTGCCCATTAACCCATTTTGGTTAGAGGGGAAATATTAGTTGTTGAAGGAAGGAAATCAAAATAAAGAGATTATGTATATGGAGGTTTAAGGCATTCATGAGGGGGATTTAAGGCGTTTATTAATTTGATTTTATTGAGTAAACTAATTAAATATATATTCCAGATAGGAGAAACAAAAGATTTTGCAAGCAAAAGCCTTATTAATAAAGTTTGCTGGGAAAATCAAGGATTATTATATCCATAACTTAAATTCATCAGATAAATAAAAAAACAATAACATGTAACATCTGTCCGGTTACCTTATCTCTCTGCCTCTCTGCCTGTTTTCGCGGATGTGCGGCAAGGAAAACAAGTTTGTGTCTTAAGTCTTTCGTTTCCTTTGTGGCCTTTTGTAACAGAAAATTATGGTCCAGCTACTGGCAGCCTCCTCACGGAGAGCGGGAAAGGAAGAAACCTGTAAAGGTATGCAGTTATCCTTGAGATTACGGTTCATCAGGCAGGGCTCCATCCCCCACCACTCCACTCCCTCAGATATATGTGTCGGAGGAGCTGCAGTCCCCACTGAGTGCTCAATGAAGGCGGCCTTTTAAGCAGGAAATGATGCCCAAAAGCAGCACCAACAAAGCTGGCAATTTGGCTGCAACAACAAACAAACTAAACGAAACGAAGCCACATGAGAAGAAGCGGCCGCTTAACGAGCGGCAGGCATAAAATATGCCCTTTGTGCCGCAGACATTGGCTGATCGCCTGATTGCAGATTTGCAGGCCGCCTGTCCGGCCTGCATTTTTAATAAAAATGTCAAGCCATTGGGGCCCCGAGTGGAAGGCAAGCAACAATGAATTGGCAATTTGCAAGAAGCGGCTCCTTGGCTAAGTAATCCCAAGCGTCAGTATTTCGGATATCGGCGCGTTGGCGTTGGCTGGCACTCTTGAAGTGCCATTCAACCCGGGATATAACTGGATAACCCTTGATTGACGGTGGCTGGCAACCTGACGGACCCATCTCAAGTGTTATTTGCTTTAATAACACTTGAGAACTGCAGGGCCCGATGATGGTTCATTGAACTCCGGCCAATTTCCTAACCACTTACCCAGCTCCCAGCACTTGGGCACCCACTGAGCTTTGACTGGGATTTACTTCTGTGGCTTCCCTGATAGCTGGACACGCCCAATTTGAAGTGGCACCCGCACCTAGCGCCGCCAGACCCTTAAAAAAGTGGAAGAGAATATGCAAATGCGGAGGCAGAACAAAAGCTAAGCCAAGAGCTAGGGAGGAATCGCAGAAACCTTGTTGTTCACACAATAAATCACGACAACCAGAACAGCTATGGCCATAGCTGTAGCTCTGGCTATATCCACACAACAATAGACAGCCTGGCCGACAAAACTAAGCCAAGATTGTTTTGCTGTTGACCATTTTGTCGTTGAAGCGTGCGGCAAAAAGCTGTGTTGTGTCTGTCTTTTGTTTGGCCATTCTTTATATTATTCGCCACAGACCAAAGAAAAACAAAACAAACTCAGAAAGGCAGCAAAGAGCTGAGCAAAATTATTCGGAAAATTACAATGCATAGAAATTTGTGCCGTTTGAGAGACAGATCTAATCGTGAATTATGTAATTCTGGGTGTAGGCTAAGGTTACACAATCCTTATTGATATGAGACATTGAGATGGTGAGGGAGAGAGATCACATTAATTGCGTAAGAGGAAAGGTATTAATATTAAATTGATTTTTTATTTGGAGCTTATGGCTTGTAGATTAAAGAATTTTAGACATCAAGGAAATAAATCATTAGGCAGGCTGAGATTTACATCTAATTCTTTCCAGATTTGACAGCTTTTACATGATTTAATTTCCTGATTTGTTTACTCAGCACCTTGAGTTTGTACTCCACTTTTGACCACTCCTACTTCTTCTTAAGAATAAAACGCAACCAATCCCTTTTTACACACAACTGCAATAAATTCCTTCTACCTTTCGCATTTTAATAGCAACAACTCAGTTAGTATTTCGATGTCAGAAACCCATTGCGCCACTTGCTGGCAGACACATAGATGCGGATGGAGGGAGACCAGACCCAGACCCCAGATTCAGATAGGGAGCTAGGAAAAACAGTTCTATTACTTAATATGCAACACTAATGCGAACAATGGCAGCACGACATCGTGGCAAAGGAAAAACCGAAGCCCCGAAAACCACCAGAAACCCACAAAAACCAGGGGCCCAGCAGACACACGATCCTCCGGTTACCCAGTCTCGACGGTCTCCAGACATTCAATCAACACCAGCACCACGACTTGACTTAAAAAAGAGCTCAGACCTCAAAGCCAACTTAGAAAGGCAGCCCGCAATGGGATCTGTACAGAAAAAACTGGGAAAATATATATGGAAGGAGGCGTATCCAAGGCGGTCAACAGTTTTTCACACCTAAGTTCAAATATGCCATACATTCTACGTGATACAGTTTTTGGAGCTTGCTCCATTGATATAGAACCACTTACTGGCTGGCACTGGCACTTTTTTTTCGGCGGCGGAGGAGATCTGGCTACGTGCCTGGGTTTTGGTATTTGGGATCTGTCTCGAGAACTGCCTTAAAATCTATGGTAGATCGGAGATCGAGATTGAGCGCTGACAATGGCAAGGAATTTAGCTTCGCTGCTGGAATGATAATTCGAGTGTCTTTCTGGAATTGGAGCAGACCTGAAGCTAATACCAGAGATTTTGAACCGAGTCAGTCGGTGGAGTCTTTGTAGAATTTTTAAAACACACAAGAATGGAGATACAAGTTAGATTAAAGGCTTCTGTGAAGTAGAGTTATTCGTGGCCCAGAGCAATCAAGTTATTAAACAATGCTTTATGTTCCTTCTACTACTAAAGTAAACAACTTTTGCAATGTATTTAAAAAAAAAGGGGAAACTTCAATTAAACATGGCAGAAAACAGAAGAAAATGTTACTAGACAAAAGTTGCAGGTTGCCTTGCAACAAAACTTTTCCAATTTTGATCAAATTTTTGGGAAAAACATTTACAAAAGACTACAATTTATTCCTATATAAACGCCTGCTCGAAAAATTATATTTTCCAAAAGTTAAAAAGCATTTTATATTTTTTCCCAAACAAAAACTAACATTCAATTAAATCTAATTCTTTCCTTAACTATTTCTCCTTCTGAACTGATTTCTCTGGGGCAGTTCTAGTTTCTGGTCACTTTTCTGTTTGATTTGTTCTCTTATTAAATGCGATTTATGGCTCTGAGCCAAGTCAAGTCAGGCAAACGGAGTCTCGAAGCCAAGCCCAGTTCAAACGCGGGCCGAGGAAGTCGGACCACATCGGCACCCAGCATACAATCTTTATTTTTCGAATCCACGACCACTGCCACGAGTATTTGCAATAGCAAAAAAACTCGTTTGCATTTGCGCTCGTAATTTAGTTTTAATATTTGCAATATAATTTTTGTTGCTGCTTTCTGGGGCTTTTATTAGAGCACGCTTTGCAAATTACATAAAGCCACCAAAGAGCAGCTCGCAAAGAGAGGCACAGAAATAAAAATGTTAACTGCAAAAACAACATGGGAAAAATGAACGTAAACAAAGTGCAGTCGCACCTCTAAAAAAAGAGAAACAAACGTAAGGTAAGAAAACATGGCACGAGCAAAGGCCTGACGAAGCCGAAAAATTCAGAGGGAAAACAGAGGAGCTACGAAAAATCAACATTCGAGTGTGAAGCACAAATCAAACATCAAATAATTGATAGAATATCGACGACGGCAGCGGCGGGCGGCCTTTCACCCAGAAACTTGGACCCCACACTCCAACTTTGAACCCAGCACGAGCTCCGAAAAGAAACCCAAAACGAACCGAAGGGCCCAACTCTGGATTGGAGCTCGAATTGGTAGTCTGAAGTTTTGCCTTAAAGCCAAGTCGTGCTTGTTGTGAGCGGAATTCACAAAAAGGGGGCCTAAAGGGGAAAGGGAACAGCCAGAGTGCCTGCCACCCGCACTCGGGCTGCCTTTTGCTTAGAGCTTAGAGCTGGAATTGAACCAGTTTTAGGCGGGAGTGGTGACCGGGCCAAAACCGGCTAAAGAATTTTCCATCCTAAGAAGTTTTTCATGTTCGTTTGCCATTTCCAACGGGCCGCGAACTCGGCCATTTACATTGCCATTGTCCTTTTATGTGAAAAGTCTGTGGAAATCGGGCTGGCGTTCAAGTTGTTGGGGTAAATCACTACAGTTTCGGCCTAAAAAGTAGGTAAAATGTATACAGTTTTGGATGGAAATTAAATTTTAGGGACACTTTTTATTTATTTTTTTCTTTTATTATTATTTAAATACAACTAATGAAGCAAAGCCTAAGGCAATTAATGAAGACTTAGTTTTCAAATTTCAATAAAGAAAATTGGGCCAGAGTATATCCTTTCTTCTACTAAAAGAGCCTTAATTATTCACCTAAAATTATAATAAAATTTAATTCATATTCTAAATTAATATCATATTTTAAGCTCCAAATTGGAAAGAGTCACGCTTTCCTAAAAAATCTCCCAAAAATCTCCGATTTTACCAAATGGCTGCATTCAATCATCTTTCCCGTCCCCGAAATCAATTTATTAAAAATATCAGCGACATACCCTTTGGGCCTGAATACAAAAGCAAAAAAGAAAAGATGTAAATTGACGATGATTATTTAATTTAAGAAATAAAGACAGGGGCCAAAATCAAGCGGAGCCAATGAGAAATTGCCTCCAATCGGTGTTCGAAGGGAGATGGAAATTTCACTTTCGTTTCGCGGGGCCCGGCCTCGACGGCCTTTCATTCATTTCACCGCCCCGAAAACTGACCTCAGCCGAGGCATTACGTAAAGGTTTTGGCCCGAATCTGCTTTTGCTTTTGTTTTTGTTTTGCTTTTGGGCAGACACGCCCAGTAGTTGGCGCTGCCGGCGCATCTTAGGGTTTTTAAACTTAAATGCTTTACAAATTTATGCGGTTTCCACCGAAAAATGCTTTCAATTTCGGGTATTTTGATGAGGCGCCCATTTCCCACGGGGAAGGTGACTCTTAATTTATATAACCCGAATATGATCCCAGGCAAGAAAGCCCACAGACAGACACCTGCTAGCTAGTATGTGTTACAGTCACCCAGTTTAGCCAAGTTTAGTTTGTTTTTAGAGACTCTCTCGGCGGCAACCTGTTCGCCCATTGACCAAAATCTGCGTAAATTGCTCTACAAAGTTGCAATGTTTATGCAAATGCCACAAGCAAGCTGCAAAACAAATGTGAAAAACAGGCAAACTGTGATTTGTTATTTTTAAACCAGTTTAAATCGCCTTTCCGTTCGTTTTCTGGTTTTCATAATTGATTTATGTATGTTTCCGACTCCACATAATAACAATATCCGCGTGTTGTTTATGCGAGAGAGCGAAAATTCCGATCAATCATTTGTGCACACACAGCCCCCGGCCAAGGACATGGGCATTATTAGAATGCGACTGTCCCTCGGCCAACACCCGCACCGAGAGCCAAAGAACAGAACGGGCCACATTCTAATCCCGGCCAGAAACCTGTTTATGAATCGCCACAGCCACTTGGCAATTATTTCTGCCTTAATTGTATTTAATTTGCCTGTGGACTGTGGCGGCGGGGGTGTGCAGTGGGCGAAGGCAATTACCAACCGACACTCTTTGAGGGTGTGGAGCTGTCCCCCGATATCTATAGACCACATTCCCGCGGTTGACATATCTTGGAGCCACTTCCTCCATTAGGAATTAGATTTTCTTCAATTAAAGGGTTTTGTCATGTTAGTCGCCATGATTAACGACAACTGGAAAGGTGGGCTCGGGGAATGTACTTTGGTTTCTTTGAACAGCCAAAGGTCACGATCCAGAGAGAAAAAATTTTAAAAATATTCCTAGGAAAATAAATATTATTTATACTTAATTGAATCATTCAGTTTTAGCTAGTTAGTAATTATAATAGAATTTTAGATTCTGATCAGGAAATAGAGACTCTTTTTCTTAAAGCCTGATCATTGTTTTTGTTTAATTTGTGAATTTTTAACACAAAGTCACCTGCTTCCTATAAATATTAAGAAAATATGAGCAGACTCAAACCAAAAAGCAACTTCCTCTCTTGGCCATTGTTTATTATTACTTACTCGTTATAGATCTTGGCAACAACTCCCTATTTACTTAGCCACTTTTGTTTGTAAGCCACTTATCGGACTACAAACATCTGTGTGGAGCTGCCTCCGCAAATATTTCCCCCTATTTCCGACAATGAGTAGATGTGAAATTTGTTTATTTGCTGACAATCTGTTTGGAGCTGCGCATTCTGCCATTTGCTATTGCTACTTGCTGCCTGCTACTTGCCACACATTTTGGCCAGCTAGCCTGCCCAGTGGGTGCTCCAGTGCTCAGTGTGCTTGGCCAACAATAAAAGCCAACCAGCTGGAGAGCTGGAGCTGTTGGCCGAGCTGAGCCATGCCTTGCAACAGTTTTCTTTGTTTTGATTTTGGTTTTGCAGTGGTTATTTTGCTTTCGGTTTCGCTGCTCGGCGGTGCTCGCTTTCGGTTTGCTTTGTGTAACAAGTTTGCATATGTAATTAACCGACTGCCTCCGCGAGTGGGGAGTGGAGTATTAGTAAATATAATTAAAAACTAAATCGGAATGCGGTGTTAAGCAAACCTGCTGATGTAAGCCCAAATAGCTGGTCAAATTCTATGATATTAGGAAAGCCAAACAAAAGACTCAGGCGACAAACCCTCAATGGAGTCACTTTCATCAAACCGATGGCAAACCTGACCTTGGACCTTGCTGCCGCCTTCGGGCATTATTTTCTAATTAGCGAGAACGCCACTGTCCCCTCTTCTGGACAGATTTCTCAAGTTTATTTGTCTTTGATATTATCGCCACCGGCGTCGGAAGCTTATTGTTCTCTTTTGCCACAGTCTCCATTTTCAGTTGTGTTGGTTTCTTTTTACGATTATTATTTTGTTATCTTTTGCAACGCCGGTTCTGATCAGCTCGCCGAAGTCCATTAAAAGTGAGTAAATTAAATGAAATTTTGTCAAAAGAATACAAAAAAAGACTCATAATGGAAGTCATAATATCGGGTTTACTGAACTGGGTGTGGGGCTTATGATGTCAGAGATCTAGGAAGCGAGTTGTGCTTGGCTAAACACCCCACAATTTATGGGTCTATACCTTTAGGCCCAGATCTGGCAATTGTTCGATGGGAGTGTCTTTATTTCTAACTTTGATTACCCCTTGATGGCGGAGATATAACAAAAATGCGGGGTTTTATTGAGTTATTTTTTGAGATATTCCCACAATATAGTGGCGGTTCTAATGGACTTCACTTTGGACTGAAGTATTTAAAAGTAAATTAGAAGAACTCTGGTTCAGAAAGAGATGATAATATGATAAATAATGCTTAAAGAGTTTCTCTATTGGTAGAGTATTTTCAAAAATTACTGCGAGTGCTCTTGTTCGAAAACTCCCAAGAAAACAGTGCCTTCAAAAACTCTGTTGCAAGCAGGTTAACTTTCAAAATATTGCGCTGCATTCAAAACTGCAGGCAAAAGCGACGACCTTCAATCAAAAAAACAAAAAACGAAGAAGCAGCAACAATAGCGAATGCCTCGCATCGCAGAGAGCGGCGGCCAGCCAAGAAACTTGATTAAAGTTAAGAAAAACGTAAAGTTCAACTTGTTTCTGCTGCTGTCATTTGTTGCTGTTTTTCCCCCTTCGCCTTTGTTGCACTTCTGGTGAAGTATTTGCGCCATGGCTTGACATTTCGCACAAACAAAAACTGCAACAAGCTGAAAAAATCCCAAACAAATGAAGAAGATTTCATGCTTTTATTTTCGCAATTGGTTGCACCAACCCAGCCCAGTGCCAGTGAAGAGGAGAGACTCTATTGTCACTGGCATAATTAGCCCCCGAAACACCCCTATATGCGCAGCTATATAGCCGAGAGATGTGCGAAACCAGCAGCTATATATGTATAATGCCGTGCAAATTTTAAATTCTTTAATGCAAAACTGTAAATGTCAGGCAGAGAAGCTGCATGATCAGGCACAGTGGTCATGGGATTTGATTTAATTCTTCTATTAAGGGATTAGTAAGTTATTTAAATCAGGCGTAAGCTGAGTAAACCCTCGCAGTCATAAACAGACAGACAGACTGTGCGTGCGAACGACCTTCATGTGCGTCGTAAAACGCGTGTGATTTGTGGTTGCAAGCTCGAGAACGCGGTGTTGAAACATTGTTTTTGTTAAGTTCCAAGGATCGCCAGCTAGAGAAGACAAGAGAATTGTTTAGCAAAATATTTCTTAAAAAATATGTAATGTCTAACAAACAAACTTACCAAACTGTATACATACATTATTTTCAAAATCAACTTCAGCTAGAACCCTAGCCTTTACCACTGTGCTGTGGGGATAGCACTTGACGTGACCAGTCCCTCGTACCGGTGGTCGGGGATGCCGATTAGCGATCACCGATCGCCGCTTTGGCTGAAAATGGTATTGCATTGAACCGCTTAACCCACACAACGCCCCTCGTTCGTAGCGGCCCCATTGTTTTCGGCCATTTTCCTGTTTTTGTTCGTCTTAGCCAAATGCCAAATGCAGACGACAGTTTGAGAGCCACCTTTGGGCCGAGTTAGAACGACCGGACACTGGCGGCGGCTTAGTTGAAACGGACTTTGATCGTGGCAGGCCATTGCCGGAGCAGGCTTTGCACAATGGGCTGTCAAATGGGTTTGTCTGGTGCGATTAAAATGTATTCGGAATTTAATAATCTCAATTCAAAAGTCTGTGCGGCTGTTTCGGGCAGTGTAGAGAAACCTACGATAATCAGGGCCGAGCAATGCCTACCCTTCGATATATTCCTGAAGGAGTACTCCGAGGAGTACTTCGCGAATCGGGAGGGGCAGGAACAGCTGAACAGTGACGCTCTCCACGAGAAGGCTCTCAAGATGTGGATGACCTTCCCTTCAAGAAACCGTGACCGGTACATTGAGCTGGCGAAGGTACAGCTGGGATGGATTCCGCAGCCATCACAAAAAGTAGCTGCTCCGAAACGCTCTCATCCAGCCAAACGCAAACTCAATGTAGGGAAGGCGCCCAAGGGTATGGCTGGACGTCCCCGCGCGGTTTCCGGACGTCCGAAAAAGCTCCCTAAACCCGGGAAGAAAAAAGTCAAAAAAATGCCCGTCCTTAAATACGTGCCATACCGACTTAAGATGAAGCAGACACGCACTAAAGACCCTGAAAGAGAGTCTAAATTGTAAGGGTACATTAACGTCAAATTTAATCCCATAATATCGACTCTACTGGATGACATCCTAAGATCTAAATTAAAACAGTGATTTAAGTAGGTAGTATTTATTAATTACTGCCATTTTGTTCGCAACATTAAGGAGATAATCCCATGCAGCTTTATGATCTGGATTCTCATTTCGATTTATTATTGGCAGAGAAGTGTGGGTACGTTTCTGTAAGTATAAATATGCTCCATACTTCCCTGCCAATAATAAATTCTGACCGCATCTCTCAGATCCCCTCAATACAATCCCCTGTACAATAAATTCCAACTTGCGATCGATAGGCATATTTATGCGACAAGAGCCCGAAGGTTGCCGGCGTCTGGCAAGCTTCTGGCCACAAATAGGCAAATGTGTCACGACATCAATGAATCGGCAGCGAACTTTAATTTATTTGGATGGCTTTTCGATTTTGGGTCAAGTGCACGCGGCATGCTAATGAGAGAAGTTGGGGAAAAAGTGTCGTAAAAATTAAGTGTATTCACCCCTATTAGAACTGCAATGCCCACTTGGATATATGGAGCTATAGTGCAGCGTCAACGGCAATGGAGAGCGAACGATTTAATCTACCTTTTGCGGATTAGAGTAAGTACGCTTGGAATAGCATAAGCACCCTTGCCCAAGCGCAGAAGGAAAACGGAACTGTCGGTCAAAATGTCTCACCTCGAGTGGGAATCGAACTCGCGCGCGATTATTTTACGTTAAGAACGGAGGGTTCGGCGCGGCTCATTAGAGGGGAGAACCACGAACGACCTCAGCTGTTCGGCGCGAGCAAAGAATTTACCGTACAAAGACGGACACTGCTTGCCCTGGTCAGCGGATATGAAAGCAGTGAGCAAGCAGTGTCGGGTAGATGTAGAAAATATGTAAAAAAGCTTCTCTGAGAACAAGTATTTTAATTTATTTTGTTTTCTAGTTTGAGTTAATAGTATTTAATATTCTTTTGATTGATATAGTAAAAAAGACTTGGGATAATTAATTAAAGATAATTTTTCATTTATCAAATCATAGAAATTCGCACGTTAAAAAGACGTTTAAAAACCTCTGAGAAAATATTTCGAATTATTTAATTTTATATTCTTATATTTAAAATTTAAATCGCTTGAGTGTACTGACTATAGTGCAACAACGTCCAAGAGTGAATGAAATTCATTATATTTTAAGCAATGTTTTTAGTTAATAAGATAATTTGAGATTTATTTTTAAATATCCTTTGAAAGCATTAAATGAAAATCGATTAAATTAGCCCTAATGTAGATATTTATTTTCAAATTAGCTGAGTTCATTAATTTTCTTTGAATTGATAGTACATAAAACTTGACAAAAGTCGATTTTCTAATTAATTAAAAATAATATTTAAAAAATCAGCTAACAAAAACCATTGGCTAAAATATTGTAAATGCAGTCATACTGCCAAACAACGGAAGTGGGCGTTCACAAGAAGCCTTAAATAAACACTCGACACTGCCTGCCACTGCCTTGGCATACAAAATATTTTGGGTTTATTCGATCTGACAGAAAGATCCCTCTCGGCCCATTAATCAAAACCCTAAACTAATCTCCAGTCAGTTTCGACAACTCGCGGCAAATGTGCGAGACGTACGACGCCTCGTCGCGTTCTTGGATGCGATAATAAACGGCAATTATTTGCAGTTAAAAGCGATTCAGGTAAAAACAAGGTGTGAAGGCATAGAGTGCCGCACTCGGAGACCCCATGTAGGCGTAGTCCCCACTCCAAAGCTCGAGGCTCTTGCATAAATTCGTCTGATAAAATGTTCAATGAAACGCTGCCGCGGCTGCAATTTCGTTTAAAGAAAAAATAAAAAACGGCTGCCATATGATATTTCAATTTTCAATTAGCGACTCCCAAAATCTGTCGACACACGAGAAAAACGAAAAAGTATTAAGAGTTTGCGTGGTTCAACTGCATTTTCTTGTTATTTCGCTTGTTTGCTCATTTTTTGAGGCAAGACATTGTGGGTCAAAGAGTCAGGATTGTGACGCATGCAACCATTGTGAATTTGGGTTCCCCACGAATTATAATAATAATAATAATAGCATAATAAGATATCCTCTTGCAGTTTGCTACACTTTTTCTTTTTTCAATCAAAATAAAAAGACTGAAAATTGGGCAAAAATAAGCCCCCGTAAAGATGTTTCCAAGTAAACATGGAAAATGGGGACAAGCGAGACATAAAAATTTAACAATTTAATGGGTTATTATTGGCTTAACCACTTGGGATCCCATCTCCCCGGCATCTTCAATATATATATTGAAATAAGCCATTATTATGGGTTATTTATTGGGAATAGCTTAGAGGTTTCTGATCGATTTTGAGCGGGGAAACCCCACGACTTTTTGGGTAATTAATTAAAGGAAAACTTCAAGCAAACGAACCTCGCATCATTCACTTTTCTGGCTTGACAAATGCGTGCCAAATATTTTTTTCGCCATGCTGTGACAAATTTGTGACCCAAAAAGAAAAAAATGATATAATTTATGGGGTGCCAGACGTTGCCGCCGGAGGCTTTATTTATTTATGTTTATTTATTACACTTTTCGCGCAATTAAGAGCAATGATTTTTGGGTTTTGCTGCCGCGCTGCCATGTGTTTCATGGTTAAACGATGCCGGGGGCACCGAAAGGTGTACAAATTAATTGATTGTTGACACATTTTCGAAATTTTACTAATTATTTTTATTTTATTTTGCGACCTTCAGATACTTCAAGCTACTACTTCCCCTCTCAAAACCGATTTGTGCCATCATCTGGAACCTTTCCGCGCCAACAGCAGCCGCAGTCCCTCAACGGCTTCCGCGGCAGCTCCGGCGGGTTCTCGCCAGCTGCTCCGGGCTCCTACCAGGAACAGCTCCTTTTCATAGCCAATGAGAATGCCAAGCAGTCGTCGGTGCCAGCGGCCAGTTCCCCCTTCGGTGGCGGTGCTTCATATGGCGGTGGCAATTCCCAGTTTGCGGTAAGTACCGAAATTCAAATTGAAATTCAATTATTTTCCAAAACACTACATTTCCTTATGCGGAGAGCTTTGATTTGGGCAATTAAGTGGGGTTTTTCTCTGGGCCTGGTCTGTTTTTGTGGGCTCTAGGCTTGCCAGTCAATCAACGCCAAAAACGAAATCAAATCAAATGCAAAAAGCAGACCAAAATAAAGGATTTCCACATGCCACAAGCACACGAGAAAATTTGAAAAATTGCAGGGGGCGGGAATTTGTAAATTGCTTTTGGCTTTGGTTGGTAACTACATATGGCGTGCCACAAAAAAAACGGACAGGATGTAAATAGTTTCATTTAAAAATCAATATTTTAGAAAGGTGCAAACGAGTATTCAAACTAAGTAGGATTCAATATTGAATGTTAGGACGGTAGACCAGATAGAAAATAGAGTTCAATTCCTCTTATTTCTTACTAAGAATAATCTACTCTAGGAAATGACTACTGAAAATGATTAAATCTCTAGGAATCACTTCACTTTCAGCCTTTCTCTTTCATCTCTCACCTGGCTTACCTGGCTCAGACATCTCTGTTACCTTTTACTGCTTCATTTTTATTTCCATGGCACGCGACTGCCAAAAACTGTTAGTTTTGCTTTTTGAGATGTCCGTAGGCTGCACGCTAACCAGTCACCAGAAAAATAATAAAAACCCACAACATGTATGAGAGCTTTAATCAAATTATAGATATAATATATATTCCCCGATATGCGTGTAAGAAATGGCGGGAACTGCAAGTCTCTCTCTTACTTTCACTTGACCAAAAGCCAGACAAAGCGAATCGTCGGGGGCTTCTGCATATCAACGAATATATGCGTGAGTACTCGTGACTGTGGATTCAAATTCAAAAGAGCCAGGAAAGGAAGGGGTGCCATGCCTGCCAGCCTGTGTTTCTTAATTGAAAAAAGTGTAAATTCATATTGTTTATTGCCGGCCTGAAAGCCGATGAGCACGCACTTTGCAGGCAGCTCTGCGGCCCTAATTGATATGCGCTTTGTGGTTCAGAGGAGGAGGCTCCAAGATCTGGAGGAGGAGGTTAGGGCAGAGCTGCACAGTCAGAGGTCTTGCTGCACTATAGAGAGCTTCGTGGCTTCAAGAAAAACTCAATTAACTTGGTCCAACTCCCGAAGTGATTTCTGCAATTGTGCAGCCACTCTAACCTCGAGAACCCCTTTCAAAATTGCTCTTCTAGGCTGATGATGAATGAAGACAGCTCCAGGCAGGATCAGCTCGGGATCAGAGCTACTGAAAAGATCCTCCTCCAAGAAACCTGCCCACTCGTTACGAGCCAGCTTATCGTAAACCATAATGGAAAATTATGATTTGTTTGAATGACGACTGATTGGCCAGGCCAAGAGTGAGTTAGTATGTGTACCGTGTGTTGGTCTAAGGGGAAAGTGCGTCGTAATGACGTCGCATAAGTGGCACTGCAATAACTCCCCAGCTCAGCGGCTTTCCACAAAACGTGAGCGCGGCTTTCATAGTTTCATTATGCTAGCCATATTGACAAATGTCTTAGAAACGTTTGTTTTTAATTTCCCCACCCGGCTGGCGTTCGCTTTCTTCGCTGACTAACACACAAAGAGACAACTTACAATGGGGCAGTGAAATTTTCGATCTCCGAGGAGCATATCAGAGCAAACAAAACACACAGAAAAAATAGTAAATCGAGTAAAATACTTAGTTATTGCAAATGTTTTTAAATATGCTACCTATAGGGTTATCAAAACAGGACATAAGAGCAACTTCAACTGATGTTTGTCAACATGTTTAATACTAAATTTGTCTAACAACATTTTCATGTGACATCCGCCAAGGTAGATTACATTATTAAGCTCTATAAATATCCGAGATTAGAATTACAAAAAATTAGTAAATATATTACCCCTTACACCATAAATAATATGAGATTAACATACAATTAACTTGGGACATTTAATTTAGTAAATCTATCAGCTCATTAAATAAAACAAGAATTAATTAAAATTGATTGAAAGTTATAAATATATCATCGACATTTTTTTCCGTGTACCAATGAGAAGGTGTTGATTGCACTGTTGCCGCCCCGCCCATTAAATGTCGGTTAATCAGAGTAAGTCCGATGGGCAACAAACCGCATTTCTCTCCGGACTCCAGAGAGAAAATCTCGAAGCCCAGAAAACTTCAGCTAAGAGTTCGTTGCTTTGGCGAATGGAAACGTGAATTTTCTGATGCGTAAACAGCTCCGCCAAGAAGCGGAAAAATAAATGCATTGAAATGCGCCTTTTAGCAACAAAACTTGCGTTTTGTATGCAATTTGCTTAACAGAGCAAAACTTTG
Source organism: Drosophila jambulina (assembly GCA_018152175.1). Classification (NCBI taxonomy): domain Eukaryota; kingdom Metazoa; phylum Arthropoda; class Insecta; order Diptera; family Drosophilidae; genus Drosophila; species Drosophila jambulina. The sequence goes on along the minus strand of JAECXH010000113.1, from coordinate 21,376,442 downwards.
GCAGCCAATGCAGCACAGCTAGGCTTTCAGAAAACAAAAAACACAGCCAACACACAATCAACAACAAACAATGCAAGTAATAACAAGTACTTGGATTGGATCGGATTGAGGCGAAACTGGCGGCAATTTGGATTTCGGCCTGCGACTGGATAATTAGTGAGCCAGCTGAATATATCGCCTCCAAACGACCTTGATACACTTCAATCAAATATTTTCAATCGATTTCCATTGTCTGCTCGCTGCAGCTTTCGATATCTAGAGCTCCGCGGCTTTGTCTGCAGCACGTCGAAGGCGGTTGAGAAGGGTTTCTTCGATTACTTTGGTCGTTTCTGGGCTCTTTGAGTGTTTTTCCCACCTGAAGTTTGGCCTAGATTACGGGCTTTGTCAACTTAAGACCCTGCTTAGGTCGGACTTATGATAGTTCTGTCACATTTGAGAGCACTTTTGGGGTATCGTCTTAAGACCCCGCTCAAAGTCAGCTTTCAGCAGCTTATAGAACTCTTACGTTAGCGGGGCTAATGGTTGTCAATTTAATTGGAAAATTACTCTCCATAGGTTCATCTTATGAAGTTACACAATTTCTTATGGGGTTTTATTTAAAAAAAGAAGAAGATAATTTGCATTTAAAGATGATTAAAAAGTGTGGGTTTATACTTGAACCATTAAAAAAACCTACTCAGTCAATGATTCATTGGGGCGTTTGGAGTATGATTCACTTTTTATTCTTTGTAATTTAATACCCTTCTCTAGATCATCAACTAAGAAAGTTCAATAACCAGGAGCTGCGCCACATTCCAGTTAATAGCTTCGACAAAGCGATTTTTAATTATATGCTGACTTCTGCCTAAAAACTTGATCCATTATTTATCAATGTTTATTTTTGGCAGCCTTGGGAATAGAACAAAAATTCCAGAAATATATTTAAACTAAAGTTTAACACTGTCATACAGTTTTATATTTAGAAAGGTTAAAGCGTAGAATCATATTTTTTTATAATAAGGAAGGTCATTGAACAGGAGCTTTAAATCCTTTACAAAGTTATATATTTAATTTTAACAGTAAAATATGTAATGAAGCCAAAACTATCAATTAAAATCTGTCATAACTAAGCCAAAAACGTATTAATTTCAGTTTAGAATCCTTTTCTATGCTGGTTTTTATTGGGCTAACAAGCCAGCATACACAGTTAACAGTTTTTAAAAATTAAATATTTTGTCAATTTTTGACAATTTTAACGATGTAACCCCTTATAAAATTTTGAAAAAATTTTGTAAATTTTTTTTTCTTCCAAACAGGGCTAGTTAGACTCGCCTTTTAATTCTGATCAGGAATATATATGGTTTATAGGGTCGGAAATGACTTCTTCTCCCTTCTGACTAAAATTTTAATACCCTGCCAGGGTAAAAATATAGTAATATTACCCAAGTGCAAACCCCGTCTTCTTGGTAAAACCCCAAGTTGGTTGCTTATTAATATCTATTCCCCGCACTCTGTTAATTATAAGCCCATTCTGCTGGAATCCCTAATTCATTATATATCAAACGCTTTTTATCATTTGACAAACCCCTCTAAAAAGAAACCTAAACTAAAACTAATTAACCTGCTTTTGCCATAACACCATTAAAAGCCTATCACGATTTTTTTCTCTTCCCCACCTTTTTTTTGGCCGCAGAAACCGAACCGCCAGACGGACTATTACGATATCTCGCCACGCCCCTTCGGAGTGCCGGCCGCATCGGCGGTATCTGGGGTCGGAGGAGGAGCCGGAGCGGGAGCGGGAACTGGTGCATCGCTGACCAGCGGCTTCACACGCTCGAAGGCAATACGGAATGGAGCGGGCAACAGCTTGAACGGAGGAGGATTCCAGCCGCAGACGCAGCGCATCAATGTGCCTCACCAGCAGACGCAATTTCTGGCCCACTTCAGCGAGTCCGGGGTAAGGAAACCGAGTTTGAAAACGAGATCGCGGCCGAGATCTGGAGTGGCGATCCCAGAAAGTAAAAGCGGCAGAAAAGCAATTTCAATTGGCATAACAAGAAGCACTCGAACTCAAGAGCTCGAAACACGGCAAAAACAATTTCGCAGCGGCAATTGCATAACAAGTTAACAAAACAATTCGCTCTGCTCTGATTTTGGCCAATATCTGTTGTAGTTTTTTATACCCTTGCAGGGTATTATACCTTTAGTCTGGCATTTCCGAACCTATAAACTATATATGTATATTCTTGACCAGCAGACCGTCTGTTTTTCTGGATATCCTTTCGTCTATCTGTCCGTTTTTACGCAAACTGATCTCTCAGATTTGAAGCTATCTAAATAAAACTTTGCTGATAGTCTTATATACATTCTCACAAGTAACAAAATCGAAATTTGCTGAATCGGACGACTATAACGAAACGTTTTTGGAAAAACAAATAGAACTTTTGCCAGTTTGCTAACATATAATATATATTATTTTATATATATTTTTAATTAAGATTATAGTTGTTTATATGACTTAAAATAGTATTTTTGAAGCTTTATCAAAACCATTTTTTCTTTTATCAATTCTTAATGATCCAATTGAAAGCTGCAAGGGTATAAAAACTTCGGCTTTCTTGTTTTTGTTTTGATCTTTTTGTTTTATATATCTTTGCGTCTTACGTGACTTCCAAACAGTAATTGCTTTGAGGCGCCTTTTTTTTCTCCCCTCATTTCAAGTAGCCAAACTTCAGAACCAGTTCCAAAAGTTTACTTTTTGAAAACAACCGCAGAAAAGGCCAAATCGAATTATAGTTTACCTTTCACCCGATTGCATTTCATGCTCCACATTTTTTATTGTTATTTGCCTAACGTTTTGGCAAAGCCAACCACCAACAAGCTGCGTTCATAAATCATGTTCGCCTTACCAATTTCTGTTTGTTTATAAAAAATCCACGAAGTAAAGAAACAACTCCAGAGAGCAAGTGTTTGTGCACATAACTTTTGGCTATCTTGAAGCGGTTTCTCTCGGCTCCACAAATATTTGCTCATATATTTTAAACATTTCGAACTCTCATAATTGAAATGTCAGAGCGGAAGAGTAGTAGTTCCCTTTCCGTTTTCTCCGTTTCTCATTTACCATTTCTCGTTTTGCCCACATAAATTTCTCAAGTTAATTGCTGCAATTTGTTGGCCCATTCAGGCGAAAGTGCTGCCTTGATGGATGCCGGGCTTAAATATCAAATCGGTTCACGATTAATCGGCCATAATAATAACAATTGCTAGTGGGCGCTCGAAAACTCATTAGTTGGCATTACTTTTTGAGATCATGCCTTTTAGTGGTTAACAAATTCATCCTCTCGTCCCATTCTCCATCCAGTCAGGCAGCCATCCGAAGCTTTGCCAATCTCCAATCATCTTCATGCTGCTAACACTAAGGCACACAGAAAGAAATAAGAGTAGTTATATTTCTTATAATCCAAAATTTTTTATTCTATCTTACCAGATTTCAATAATTTATTCAGTCACAAATAACCCATACTGGAAAAGCACTGATGGTGTAGTGCTTCAATTAATTTAAATAGTTGTTTTCAATTCTTGAAGGTTTTTAAATAGAACCCAGAAAGACCATCTACCTTATATGCCATTTGTTATTTCTTTTATACCTGAAACGTTCACCGTCACACTTGCAGCAATACTGTGCCATAGCCCATTTGCTCTTAAATCAATTACCAAGTATTCATATTTCTCTCTGTGCCTGGGATTTGGCAACCTGCTGTGGAGATTCTCCCAACTTTGACAGTTGCGAGGTTGCCTTCACATAAAAATTAAATAAATACGATCGCATAAATTAAAGATGAACGGATGGATGTATGGGGTTTGGAGGAGGTACAAGGGAATGGGTATTACTAGTTGAGGAAATTTGCACAAAACGCTTTAGACAAATTTGAGAATCACTTGAATGGCACGGCGGTTGAGAAGAGTTCGCACGCCACACAATTGACAGCAGAAGACGACGACGAGCGAACCGCAGAGATTGCGGTTCCATGTCGAAACTGTAACAGTTTCCCATGACGACGTCTGTCGAGGCTGTGAACGGAGCCATGGTGCAGCTGCTCCCGTGATCCGAGACAATGCACTGACTGAGCTCTCATTAATCCCCGCATCTCTTCTTGCAGAACGACAAGCGTCCGGTGACTCCGTCCAACACTCGGCCGTTCGGCAATGGCGGTGGCTTCTCACCCAGTCGGACACGTACTCAGGCCCCGGTTTCGGCGCTGCCCGAAAACCCAGCCACGCCCGCCTCCACGCCCTTTAGGCCTAGGAATCGGTATCAGCCGGGAAGCAGTGCCACTCCTTCCAGCACCACTACCACTACGGACAGTGTCGAGGTCAGCAGCAAGCGGTACAACCGCTTTGGCAGCAACCGGGTCAAGTCCACCAGCACCACCTCCACGACTCAGAACACGCCTTCAGAACGTCCTAGCTTTGGCAGGAAGTCCCCGAATCCCCGGCGACCTGTGTTCATCAGTCGCGAAGTAAACGAGCCTGTGAGTTTGGTCAGCAAGAGGCCCTTCAACTACAGCGGAGCCAGGTTGAAGTTACCCGCCAGACCCACCGCTCGCACCACTAGCACCACCGAGAGCGCCGAGGTGGAGGAGGAAGAGGAAGCTCTGGAAGAGGACCAGGACGATGAGGATCAGGAGAATAGCGAGGAGCAGTATGAACAGGAATCCGATGAGGGACCGGAGGATCATTCGCAGTCCTCCAGTTTGGAGAAACTGCCGCTTCAGGAGGACAATGTGACGCCACTGACAGTGGCCAAGAATGAGGCATCTCTACCTGCGGAGCCTTCCGAGGTCACCACCATTTCAGAAGTAGATAATGAGAGCAGCACCGCTAGCACCGAGGAAAGCCAAACGGATGTCTCAGAAATCACCAATGCCGAAGTGGAGGCTACCACTTTGGTTTCTGCTCAGGAAGAGGAGATTGCCGAGGAAGCCACAACAATTATTCCGCAGGAGAACCAGTCCACAGAGGAACTCCAAGTGGAAGAACAGGCCGTGACCACTGAGACATCCGTTGAGAGCACCCCCGAGCAGGAAGCTGTTGTGAGCCCAAAGGCGGAGCAGAAACCGGAGGAAGAACCCAAATCCAGCAAGCAAGAGGAGCACAGTTCTTCCAAGCAGGAAAGCCACAGCTCATCCAAGCAGGAAGAACAATCCGAGTCCCAGTACGATGATGAAGGCGAAGGGGAGGAGTATGAATACGACGATGAGGAAGGCGGCGAAGACTCAACCAAAGAGGTGGATGCGCAGGACTCCAAGCCATCGTCCACTCCCAGTGCCGAGAACGTGGATGACCGTGAAATCATATCGGTGGTAACCACGAAGAGTGTGGTAAATGGATCCACCGTTCTGCCTGCGCCAGTCACGCCTAGTTCCAACACCATTACAGAGGAGGAGGGAGAAGAGTCCCTGTCCGAAGTAAAGGTTGACACCACCACTCCTATTACCCTTGAAACCGAAGGGAAGGGATCCAATGCTACGGAGAACTATGTCGTGGTGGCTTCCATCCAGCCCAGTCGCAGCATAAATGGCGCCAGGTTCCTGCCCTTCCCCGCCATCGAGCAGGAGGAGACCAAGCAGACCCTATCCGAGCTGGAGCGGAAGGTTCACTCCAAGCAGCAGAAGCAGCCGGAGGGCAGTGAAGAGGTCCCCGTCGTCAGCTCATCCGTTCAGCCTCCGGTCGCCGCCTCCACCGAGAGCATCATCGATAAGCTGGATCGCGTGCAGTCAGAGCTCTCCAGCGGCCTGCTTTCTGGCAAGTATCCCATCATCAGCCAGATGGACTCATCCACGCCAGCTACGAGCACCACAGCTGGTTCGGGCTCTGGGAAGTTCGTGCCCCACATTAGGAAGTTCCAGCCGAGGACAACCTCTGCTCCCAGCACCACCAGCAGTGGCAGCAAGCTCAAGGTACAACACTTCGATGAGGGCGAAATGGATGAGCTGGCGGGACTCCTGCCAGTGGGCTTCAAGCCCAAGTCTAGCTACAAGAATCGAAAAATCACAACAACCACGTCCACGACGGAAGCTCCCCCGGCAGAGCTGGCGAAGCCCAAACCAGGACGCAACTCCACCATCAGCCGGTCCTTTAAGAGCGGCCAGGTGACAGTGCAGGACGTGGCTCTGGCTGGTCTCCTGCCCAAGGGCTATAAACCGCCCAGGACAACTACTTCTACGACTACGACAACTAAAAAACCGGATGAGAGCAGTGCCAAGCCCTCTTCCGGCCTGGAGAGTCTCTTCAGCGAGGTGAAGTTCGACGACAGTCTGGCCGCCCTTCTGCCCAAGGACTACAAGCTGAGCAGCACTCCCAAGCCTGAGGTTTTGGTAGTAGATGACATCTCCAAGCTCCTGCCGCCGGGCTATAAGGCGAATGCCAGCACTCCCAGCTCTTCGACCACTCCCCGAAACCTGCCGGTGGCTGTGCCCTTCGATGACTTGAGCAAGTTCCTGCCGCCCGGCTACAAGGCTCCCAAAGAGAAGGAGCAACCCAAGCTGCCGGTGGGTGTGACGCCCATTAAAATTGATGATTTGAGCAGTCTGTTGCCGCCAGGATTTAAGCTGAATGATACTGCCAAGACGGAGAGCGAGAGTAGCGATGAGATTCCGGCCTCCCTGCTGCCACCTGGCTACAAGTCAAAGAAGGTTCATCCCGCCTCTACGACAACGACAGGTAAACCCAAGGCCGTGGCTTCCAGCACCACTGAAGCAGCCGTTGTGACCGAGGGTAGCGGGGGAAGTGGCCTGAAGGTTGTGTTCCCAAAGGGTTTCCACAAGCGAGTGGGTTCCCATCGCCTGACAACTCCGCATCCCTCTCAAGACGGCGGAGCACCAGAGCCCAAGAAGGATGAAGGATCACCGCAAGTGGTGATCAAAAAGGGTCCTCCCACTAGAGCCACCACTGAGTTCACAGGCTGGCCAACACCGCCCACTACTCCGCTGTCCATCGACAAGCTGAACGCCCAGACCATTAACTTTGAGGATCTGCTGACGGCCAGTGGAACCAGCAGCACCAGTAGCAGCACCACCACGACAACAAGTACAACAACGACGACGACACCGCGACCCACGAAACCGGGTCACTGCACCGCCGACTGCGATCTGGCGGCCACCATCAAGATCATCGATGGAGTGGCCTGGAAACCAGAGCTGCTAGACCACAACACGCTGGAATGGAAAAATCTGGCCCACGAGCTGGAGGCTCAGCTGAATGAAGTATACTCCGGAGCCTCCCAGCTAAACAAATGGTACAAGAAGGTGCGCATCGATAGCTTCAGCAAGGGAAGCGTCCTGGTAGACTACTATGTGGAGCTGGCCAACATAACCGAGGATGTGGATACCTTGGAAATCCGACAGCTATTCCATGATGCCCTAACCAAGCCAGCAACTCTTCCCGTGCCGGATAAGGATGCCCAGGAGAATGAGACCGACAGTGTGTCGGGACCGCAGGAGGAGCATTTAGTCACCGCCAGCTATCAGATGGGCAAATACATCATTGATCCGGTGGCCACAGACTTTAGCGGTGAGTCGAAGGAAGATATATAACTAAACTCTGGTAATAAGCGTATAATTTTCCTCCACAGTCATAGCAAAGAATGTCCACACCAATGTGGAGTATGCCGAGGAGGATCTGCTCATACCCCAATGGGCTATTGTGGTGATCGTTATTGGGGTGGGTTCCCTGGTCTTTGTCATAATCTTTGGCGTCACAGTGGTGAGTGATTCACAATTCTTGGATTTCTTGGAGAGCTTTATGTAATCTTTGCTCTCCTTGCAGCTGCTGAACCGCCAAAAGAGGGCCAAGAAGGCTCCGATTCCTTTGACCAATGACATGCTGAATGAGCTCAAGGTGAACCATATGGGCGGTGTGGATAACTATGGCGTGGATGATTTCTACAACATAGACGATCCCTGGAATGATACCAAACAGCCCATCAAGCCAAAAGTAACACCACTATCTTAGTTATTGAAGCCTTTTATTCATTATTTAATTCATTTCCTGTAGCGCTTCACCAACTCCATGCACGGCAGCAACAGTTCCAACATCTATGACAGCTGGCGCTCCACTCGCCATCCGCACACCAGCGGCGACTACTTCTATGACCAACAGCCGACGTACTCCCAGAAGGGCGACTCCCTGAAGAGGCCGCAGCATCACCACCATCACGGAAGTCACAGCAACCATGGAGAGTACAGTGGGCGGGATCATCACCGGCCGCAGCAGCATCAGCAGGCGTACGGACACCAGTACCCTGATGCCTTTGCCGATGCCCACCAGATGTACAGCTACAACAACCATGCGAGTCGGACGCGCTACTCTCGTGACTACGATCCCGACTTCTGAGCTCCTTCTGAGACCTCCTCCAGCCGGGGCACCAACTAGCTTTAGTAACCTGCGAACGATTCGAGTTGTAACTTAATAGCGTAAAGAGCGAGGAGCAAAGAGAGTATCGTATTTGTAAGGCTGCTATAATTTATCGTATATACTGCCTGCTGACCACAGCCAGGGCCCGGGCCAGGCGTTGTGGTCAAGCTAAGCTATCTACTTAGTACACCCAATATATGGAGCTGCTATATCCGGATGCCTTACACTTCCTTACACACTTAATATGTATGCGTTTGAAGGAAATGTTACTTAATAGAACTTTGGGGCATGCCCCGAAACTAAATAGTCATGCACTCTTAGTTAATCATAGTCAGTAAGTAACAAATAGATACACTACATACATATATACTTTGTATTATTTAAAGTACTGGCGGCTTGCTATAATACTAATAATGTCGAAAACTAGACTAATAAATGGAAAAATATACTTCATACGTAGCAAAAGAGACTTTTCTTATTTTAGGGGATACTAAATATCCTCTAGAACTTGAAGAACTTCAACAGTTTTATGATCATAGCTTGGCTAAAACTCAACCAAAAATTGGGTCAAATTTGTTGGCTGAAAAATACTAAAACCCTCATTGGTTTTATGATCATAACTTGGCTAAAACTCAACCGATTTCAGTCTGGTTTGCTGTTTTCTTCTTGGTTTTTAAATGCAGACATTTCTGCATTTAAAACTCGATTTCTAATTTTTGGCCAATTTTTGACAATTTTAACGATGTAACCCCTTACATTTTTTTCAAAAATTGGGTCAATTTTTTCTTTTGCCCGGACATGGCCAGATCGATGCGGCTGTTCATGCTGATCAAGAATATATATGGTTTATAGGGTCGGAAATGGGTGCTTCACTTTTTTGCAAGCTTGAGGCCAAGTGGCAGAGATGCCAATCTAGCTATTGCCAATAGAGCCATTCACATAGTTTTTGGCTGAAAATTGCTAACCCCTTCAACAGTTTTATGATCATAGCTTGGCTAAAACTCAACCGATTTCAGTCTGGTTTGCTGTTTTCTTCTTGGTTTTTCAATGCAAACATTTCTGCATTTAAAACTCGATTTCTAATTTTTGGCCAATTTTTGACAATTTTAACGATGTAACCCCTTACATTTTTTTCAAAAATTGGGTCAAATTTGTTGGCTGAAAAATACTAAAACCCTCATTGGTTTTATGATCATAACTTGGCTAAAACTCAACCGATTTCAGTCTGGTTTGCTGTTTTCTTCTTGGTTTTTCAATGCAAACATTTCTGCATTTAAAACTCGATTTCTAATTTTTGGCCAATTTTTGACAATTTTAACGATGTAACCCCTTACATTTTTTTCAAAAATTGGGTCAACCGATTTCAGTCTGGTTTGCTGTTTTCTTCTTGGTTTTTAAATGCAGACATTTCTGCATTTAAAACTCGATTTCTAATTTTTGGCCAATTTTTGACAATTTTAACGATGTAACCCCTTACATTTTTTTCAAAAATTGGGTCAAATTTGTTGGCTGAAAAATACTAAAACCCTCATTGGTTTTATGATCATAACTTGGCTAAAACTCAACCGATTTCAGTCTGGTTTGCTGTTTTCTTCTTGGTTTTTCAATGCAAACATTTCTGCATTTAAAACTCGATTTCTAATTTTTGGCCAATTTTTGACAATTTTAACGATGTAACCCCTTACATTTTTTTCAAAAATTGGGTCAAATTTGTTGGCTGAAAAATACTAAAACCCTCATTGGTTTTATGATCATAACTTGGCTAAAACTCAACCGATTTCAGTCTGGTTTGCTGTTTTCTTCTTGGTTTTTCAATGCAAACATTTCTGCATTTAAAACTCGATTTTTAATTTTTGGCCAATTTTTGACAATTTTACATTTTTTTCAAAAATTGGGTCAAATTTGTTGGCTGAAAAATACTAAAACCCTCATTGGTTTTATGATCATAACTTGGCTAGAACTCAACCGATTTCAGTCTGGTTTGCTGTTTTCTTCTTGGTTTTTCAATGCAAACATTTCTGCATTTAAAACTCGATTTCTAATTTTTGGCCAATTTTTGACAATTTTAACGATGTAACCCCTTACATTTTTTTCAAAAATTGGGTCAAATTTGTTGGCTGAAAAATACTAAAACCCCCATTGGTTTTATGATCATAACTTGGCTAAAACTCAACCGATTTCAGTCTGGTTTGCTGTTTTCTTCTTGGTTTTTCAATGCAAACATTTCTGCATTTAAAACTCGATTTCTAAATTTTGGCCAATTTTTGACAATTTTAACGATGTAACCCCTTACATTTTTTTCAAAAATTGGGTCAATTTTTTCTTTTGCCCGGACATGGCCAGATCGATGCGGCTGTTCATGCTGATCAAGAATATATATGGTTTATAGGGTCGGAAATGGGTGCTTCACTTTTTTGCAAGCTTGAGGCCAAGTGGCAGAGATGCCAATCTAGCTATTGCCAATAGAGCCATTCACATAGTTTTTGGCTGAAAATTGCTAACCCCTTCAACAGTTTTATGATCATAGCTTGGCTAAAACTCAACCGATTTCAGTCTGGTTTGCTGTTTTCTTCTTGGTTTTTCAATGCAAACATTTCTGCATTTAAAACTCGATTTCTAATTTTTGGCCAATTTTTGACAATTTTAACGATGTAACCCCTTACATTTTTTTCAAAAATTGGGTCAAATTTGTTGGCTGAAAAATACTAAAACCCTCATTGGTTTTATGATCATAACTTGGCTAAAACTCAACCGATTTCAGTCTGGTTTGCTGGTTTCTTCTTGGTTTTTCAATGCAAACATTTCTGCATTTAAAACTCGATTTCTAATTTTTGGCCAATTTTTGACAATTTTAACGATGTAACCCCTTACATTTTTTTCAAAAATTGGGTCAAATTTGTTGGCTGAAAAATACTAAAACCCTCATTGGTTTTATGATCATAACTTGGCTAAAACTCAACCGATTTCAGTCTGGTTTGCTGTTTTCTTCTTGGTTTTTCTAATTTTTGGCCAATTTTTGACAATTTTAACGATGTAACCCCTTACATTTTTTTCAAAAATTGGGTCAACCTTTTTGGCTGAAAAATACTAAAACCCTCATTGGTTTTATGATCATAACTTGGCTAAAACTCAACCGATTTCAGTCGGGTTTGCTGTTTTCTTCTTGGTTTTTCAATGCAAACATTTCTGCATTTAAAACTCGATTTTTAATTTTTGGCCAATTTTTGACAATTTTAACGATGTAACCCCTTACATTTTTTTCAAAAATTGGGTCAAATTTGTTGGCTGAAAAATACTAAAACCCTCATTGGTTTTATGGTCATAACTTGGCTAAAACTCAACCGATTTCAGTCTGGTTTGCTGTTTTCTTCTTGGTTTTTCAATGCAAACATTTCTGCATTTAAAACTCGATTTCTAATTTTTGGCCAATTTTTGACAATTTTAACGATGTAACCCCTTACATTTTTTTCAAAAATTGGGTCAAATTTGTTGGCTGAAAAATACTAAAACCCCCATTGGTTTTATGATCATAACTTGGCTAAAACTCAACCGATTTCAGTCTGGTTTGCTGTTTTCTTCTTGGTTTTTCAATGCAAACATTTCTGCATTTAAAACTCGATTTCTAAATTTTGGCCAATTTTTGACAATTTTAACGATGTAACCCCTTACATTTTTTTCAAAAATTGGGTCAAATTTGTTGGCTGAAAAATACTAAAACCCTCATTGGTTTTATGATCATAACTTGGCTAAAACTCAACCGATTTCAGTCTGGTTTGCTGTTTTCTTCTTGGTTTTTCAATGCAAATATTTCTGCATTTAAATCTCGATTTCTAATTTTTGGCCAATTTTTGACAATTTTAACGATGTAACCCCTTACATTTTTTTCAAAAATTGGGTCAAATTTGTTGGCTGAAAAATACTAAAACCCTCATTGGTTTTATGATCATAACTTGGCTAAAACTCAACCGATTTCAGTCTGGTTTGCTGTTTTCTTCTTGGTTTTTCAATGCAAACATTTCTGCATTTAAAACTCGATTTCTAATTTTTGGCCAATTTTTGAAAATTTTAACGATGTAACCCCTTACATTTTTTTCAAAAATTGGGTCAATTTTTCTTTTTGCCCGGACATGGCCAGATCGATGCGGCTGTTCATGCTGATCAAGAATATATATGGTTTATAGGGTCGGAAATGGGTGCTTCACTTTTTTGCAAGCTTGAGGCCAAGTGGCAGAGATGCCAATCTAGCTATTGCCAATAGAGCCATTCACATAGTTTTTGGCTGAAAATTGCTAACCCCTTCAACAGTTTTATGATCATAGCTTGGCTAAAACTCAACCGATTTCAGTCTGGATTGCTGTTTTCTTCTTGGTTTTTCAATGCAAACATTTCTGCATTTAAAACTCGATTTCTAATTTTTGGCCAATTTTTGACAATTTTAACGATGTAACCCCTTACATTTTTTTCAAAAATTGGGTCAAATTTGTTGGCTGAAAAATACTAAAACCCTCATTGGTTTTATGATCATAACTTGGCTAAAACTCAACCGATTTCAGTCTGGTTTGCTGTTTTCTTCTTGGTTTTTCAATGCAAACATTTCTGCATTTAAAACTCGATTTCTAATTTTTGGCCAATTTTTGACAATTTTAACGATGTAACCCCTTACATTTTTTTCAAAAATTGGGTCAAATTTGTTGGCTGAAAAATACTAAAACCCCCATTGGTTTTATGATCATAACTTGGCTAAAACTCAACCGATTTCAGTCTGGTTTGCTGTTTTCTTCTTGGTTTTTCAATGCAAACATTTCTGCATTTAAAACTCGATTTCTAATTTTTGGCCAATTTTTGACAATTTTAACGATGTAACCCCTTACATTTTTTTCAAAAATTGGGTCAAATTTGTTGGCTGAAAAATACTAAAACCCTCATTGGTTTTATGATCATAACTTGGCTAAAACTCAACCGATTTCAGTCTGGTTTGCTGTTTTCTTCTTGGTTTTTCAATGCAAACATTTCTGCATTTAAAACTCGATTTCTAATTTTTGGCCAATTTTTGACAATTTTAACGATGTAACCCCTTACATTTTTTTCAAAAATTGGGTCAAATTTGTTGGCTGAAAAATACTAAAACCCTCATTGGTTTTATGATCATAACTTGGCTAAAACTCAACCGATTTCAGTCTGGTTTGCTGTTTTCTTCTTGGTTTTTCAATGCAAACATTTCTGCATTTAAAACTCGATTTCTAATTTTTGGCCAATTTTTGAAAATTTTAACGATGTAACCCCTTACATTTTTTTCAAAAATTGGGTCAATTTTTTCTTTTGCCCGGACATGGCCAGATCGATGCGGCTGTTCATGCTGATCAAGAATATATATGGTTTATAGGGTCGGAAATGGGTGCTTCACTTTTTTGCAAGCTTGAGGCCAAGTGGCAGAGATGCCAATCTAGCTATTGCCAATAGAGCCATTCACATAGTTTTTGGCTGAAAATTGCTAACCCCTTCAACAGTTTTATGATCATAGCTTGGCTAAAACTCAACCGATTTCAGTCTGGATTGCTGTTTTCTTCTTGGTTTTTCAATGCAAACATTTCTGCATTTAAAACTCGATTTCTAATTTTTGGCCAATTTTTGACAATTTTAACGATGTAACCCCTTACATTTTTTTCAAAAATTGGGTCAAATTTGTTGGCTGAAAAATACTAAAACCCTCATTGGTTTTATGATCATAACTTGGCTAAAACTCAACCGATTTCAGTCTGGTTTGCTGTTTTCTTCTTGGTTTTTCAATGCAAACATTTCTGCATTTAAAACTCGATTTCTAATTTTTGGCCAATTTTTGACAATTTTAACGATGTAACCCCTTACATTTTTTTCAAAAATTGGGTCAAATTTGTTGGCTGAAAAATACTAAAACCCCCATTGGTTTTATGATCATAACTTGGCTAAAACTCAACCGATTTCAGTCTGGTTTGCTGTTTTCTTCTTGGTTTTTCAATGCAAACATTTCTGCATTTAAAACTCGATTTCTAATTTTTGGCCAATTTTTGACAATTTTAACGATGTAACCCCTTACATTTTTTTCAAAAATTGGGTCAAATTTGTTGGCTGAAAAATACTAAAACCCTCATTGGTTTTATGATCATAACTTGGCTAAAACTCAACCGATTTCAGTCTGGTTTGCTGTTTTCTTCTTGGTTTTTCAATGCAAACATTTCTGCATTTAAAACTCGATTTCTAATTTTTTGCCAATTTTTGACAATTTTAACGATGTAACCCCTTACATTTTTTTCAAAAATTGGGTCAAATTTGTTGGCTGAAAAATACTAAAACCCCCATTGGTTTTATGATCATAACTTGGCTAAAACTCAACCGATTTCAGTCTGGTTTGCTGTTTTCTTCTTGGTTTTTCAATGCAAACATTTCTGCATTTAAAACTCGATTTCTAAATTTTGGCCAATTTTTGACAATTTTAACGATGTAACCCCTTACATTTTTTTCAAAAATTGGGTCAAATTTGTTGGCTGAAAAATACTAAAACCCTCATTGGTTTTATGATCATAACTTGGCTAAAACTCAACCGATTTCAGTCTGGTTTGCTGTTTTCTTCTTGGTTTTTCAATGCAAACATTTCTGCATTTAAAACTCGATTTCTAATTTTTGGCCAATTTTTGACAATTTTAACGATGTAACCCCTTACATTTTTTTCAAAAATTGGGTCAAATTTGTTGGCTGAAAAATACTAAAACCCTCATTGGTTTTATGATCATAACTTGGCTAAAACTCAACCGATTTCAGTCTGGTTTGCTGTTTTCTTCTTGGTTTTTCAATGCAAACATTTCTGCATTTAAAACTCGATTTCTAATTTTTGGCCAATTTTTGACAATTTTAACGATGTAACCCCTTACATTTTTTTCAAAAATTGGGTCAAATTTGTTGGCTGAAAAATACTAAAACCCTCATTGGTTTTATGATCATAACTTGGCTAAAACTCAACCGATTTCAGTCTGGTTTGCTGTTTTCTTCTTGGTTTTTAAATGCAGACATTTCTGCATTTAAAACTCGATTTCTAATTTTTGGCCAATTTTTGACAATTTTAACGATGTAACCCCTTACATTTTTTTCAAAAATTGGGTCAAATTTGTTGGCTGAAAAATACTAAAACCCCCATTGGTTTTATGATCATAACTTGGCTAAAACTCAACCGATTTCAGTCTGGTTTGCTGTTTTCTTCTTGGTTTTTCAATGCAAACATTTCTGCATTTAAAACTCGATTTCTAAATTTTGGCCAATTTTTGACAATTTTAACGATGTAACCCCTTACATTTTTTTCAAAAATTGGGTCAAATTTGTTGGCTGAAAAATACTAAAACCCTCATTGGTTTTATGATCATAACTTGGCTAAAACTCAACCGATTTCAGTCTGGCTTGCTGTTTTCTTCTTGGTTTTTCAATGCAAATATTTCTGCATTTAAATCTCGATTTCTAATTTTTGGCCAATTTTTGACAATTTTAACGATGTAACACCTTACATTTTTTTCAAAAATTGGGTCAACCTTTTTGGCTGAAAAATACTAAAACCCTCATTGGTTTTATGATCATAACTTGGCTAAAACTCAACCGATTTCAGTCGGGTTTGCTGTTTTCTTCTTGGTTTTTCAATGCAAACATTTCTGCATTTAAAACTCGATTTTTAATTTTTGGCCAATTTTTGACAATTTTAACGATGTAACCCCTTACATTTTTTTCAAAAATTGGGTCAAATTTGTTGGCTGAAAAATACTAAAACCCTCATTGGTTTTATGATCATAACTTGGCTAAAACTCAACCGATTTCAGTCTGGTTTGCTGTTTTCTTCTTGGTTTTTCAATGCAAACATTTCTGCATTTAAAACTCGATTTCTAATTTTTGGCCAATTTTTGACAATTTTAACGATGTAACCCCTTACATTTTTTTCAAAAATTGGGTCAAATTTGTTGGCTGAAAAATACTAAAACCCTCATTGGTTTTATGATCATAACTTGGCTAAAACTCAACCGATTTCAGTCTGGTTTGCTGTTTTCTTCTTGGTTTTTCAATGCAAACATTTCTGCATTTAAAACTCGATTTCTAATTTTTGGCCAATTTTTGACAATTTTAACGATGTAACCCCTTACATTTTTTTCAAAAATTGGGTCAAATTTGTTGGCTGAAAAATACTAAAACCCCCATTGGTTTTATGATCATAACTTGGCTAAAACTCAACCGATTTCAGTCTGGTTTGCTGTTTTCTTCTTGGTTTTTCAATGCAAACATTTCTGCATTTAAAACTCGATTTCTAAATTTTGGCCAATTTTTGACAATTTTAACGATGTAACCCCTTACATTTTTTTCAAAAATTGGGTCAAATTTGTTGGCTGAAAAATACTAAAACCCTCATTGGTTTTATGATCATAACTTGGCTAGAACTCAACCGATTTCAGTCTGGTTTGCTGTTTTCTTCTTGGTTTTTCAATGCAAACATTTCTGCATTTAAAACTCGATTTCTAATTTTTGGCCAATTTTTGACAATTTTAACGATGTAACCCCTTACATTTTTTTCAAAAATTGGGTCAAATTTGTTGGCTGAAAAATACTAAAACCCCCATTGGTTTTATGATCATAACTTGGCTAAAACTCAACCGATTTCAGTCTGGTTTGCTGTTTTCTTCTTGGTTTTTCAATGCAAACATTTCTGCATTTAAAACTCGATTTCTAAATTTTGGCCAATTTTTGACAATTTTAACGATGTAACCCCTTACATTTTTTTCAAAAATTGGGTCAATTTTTTCTTTTGCCCGGACATGGCCAGATCGATGCGGCTGTTCATGCTGATCAAGAATATATATGGTTTATAGGGTCGGAAATGGGTGCTTCACTTTTTTGCAAGCTTGAGGCCAAGTGGCAGAGATGCCAATCTAGCTATTGCCAATAGAGCCATTCACATAGTTTTTGGCTGAAAATTGCTAACCCCTTCAACAGTTTTATGATCATAGCTTGGCTAAAACTCAACCGATTTCAGTCTGGATTGCTGTTTTCTTCTTGGTTTTTCAATGCAAACATTTCTGCATTTAAAACTCGATTTCTAATTTTTGGCCAATTTTTGACAATTTTAACGATGTAACCCCTTACATTTTTTTCAAAAATTGGGTCAAATTTGTTGGCTGAAAAATACTAAAACCCTCATTGGTTTTATGATCATAACTTGGCTAAAACTCAACCGATTTCAGTCTGGTTTGCTGTTTTCTTCTTGGTTTTTCAATGCAAACATTTCTGCATTTAAAACTCGATTTCTAATTTTTGGCCAATTTTTGACAATTTTAACGATGTAACCCCTTACATTTTTTTCAAAAATTGGGTCAAATTTGTTGGCTGAAAAATACTAAAACCCCCATTGGTTTTATGATCATAACTTGGCTAAAACTCAACCGATTTCAGTCTGGTTTGCTGTTTTCTTCTTGGTTTTTCAATGCAAACATTTCTGCATTTAAAACTCGATTTCTAAATTTTGGCCAATTTTTGACAATTTTAACGATGTAACCCCTTACATTTTTTTCAAAAATTGGGTCAAATTTGTTGGCTGAAAAATACTAAAACCCTCATTGGTTTTATGATCATAACTTGGCTAGAACTCAACCGATTTCAGTCTGGTTTGCTGTTTTCTTCTTGGTTTTTCAATGCAAACATTTCTGCATTTAAAACTCGATTTCTAAATTTTGGCCAATTTTTGACAATTTTAACGATGTAACCCCTTACATTTTTTTCAAAAATTGGGTCAATTTTTTCTTTTGCCCGGACATGGCCAGATCGATGCGGCTGTTCATGCTGATCAAGAATATATATGGTTTATAGGGTCGGAAATGGGTGCTTCACTTTTTTGCAAGCTTGAGGCCAAGTGGCAGAGATGCCAATCTAGCTATTGCCAATAGAGCCATTCACATAGTTTTTGGCTGAAAATTGCTAACCCCTTCAACAGTTTTATGATCATAGCTTGGCTAAAACTCAACCGATTTCAGTCTGGTTTGCTGTTTTCTTCTTGGTTTTTCAATGCAAACATTTCTGCATTTAAAACTCAATTTCTAATTTTTGGCCAATTTTTGACAATTTTAACGATGTAACCCCTTACATTTTTTTCAAAAATTGGGTCAAATTTGTTGGCTGAAAAATACTAAAACCCTCATTGGTTTTATGATCATAACTTGGCTAAAACTCAACCGATTTCAGTCTGGTTTGCTGTTTTCTTCTTGGTTTTTCAATGCAAACATTTCTGCATTTAAAACTCGATTTCTAATTTTTGGCCAATTTTTGACAATTTTAACGATGTAACCCCTTACATTTTTTTCAAAAATTGGGTCAAATTTGTTGGCTGAAAAATACTAAAACCCTCATTGGTTTTTTGATCATAACTTGGCTAAAACTCAACCGATTTCAGTCTGGTTTGCTGTTTTCTTCTTGGTTTTTCAATGCAAACATTTCTGCATTTAAAACTCGATTTCTAATTTTTGGCCAATTTTTGACAATTTTAACGATGTAACCCCTTACATTTTTTTCAAAAATTGGGTCAAATTTGTTGGCTGAAAAATACTAAAACCTTCATTGGTTTTATGATCATAACTTGGCTAAAACTCAACCGATTTCAGTCTGGTTTGCTGTTTTCTTCTTGGTTTTTCAATGCAAACATTTCTGCATTTAAAACTCGATTTCTAATTTTTGGCCAATTTTTGACAATTTTAACGATGTAACCCCTTACATTTTTTTCAAAAATTGGGTCAAATTTGTTGGCTGAAAAATACTAAAACCCCCATTGGTTTTATGATCATAACTTGGCTAAAACTCAACCGATTTCAGTCTGGTTTGCTGTTTTCTTCTTGGTTTTTCAATGCAAACATTTCTGCATTTAAAACTCGATTTCTAAATTTTGGCCAATTTTTGACAATTTTAACGATGTAACCCCTTACATTTTTTTCAAAAATTGGGTCAAATTTGTTGGCTGAAAAATACTAAAACCCTCATTGGTTTTATGATCATAACTTGGCTAAAACTCAACCGATTTCAGTCTGGTTTGCTGTTTTCTTCTTGGTTTTTCAATGCAAATATTTCTGCATTTAAATCTCGATTTCTAATTTTTGGCCAATTTTTGACAATTTTAACGATGTAACCCCTTACATTTTTTTCAAAAATTGGGTCAATTTTTTTTTTGCCCGGACATGGCCAGATCGATGCGGCTGTTCATGCTGATCAAGAATATATATGGTTTATAGGGTCGGAAATGGGTGCTTCACTTTTTGCAAGCTTGAGGCCAAGTGGCAGAGATGCCAATCTAGCTATTGCCAATAGAGCCATTCACATAGTTTTTGGCTGAAAATTGCTAACCCCTTCAACAGTTTTATGATCATAGCTTGGCTAAAACTCAACCGATTTCAGTCTGGTTTGCTGTTTTCTTCTTGGTTTTTCAATGCAAACATTTCTGCATTTAAAACTCGATTTCTAATTTTTGGCCAATTTTTGACAATTTTAACGATGTAACCCCTTACATTTTTTTCAAAAATTGGGTCAAATTTGTTGGCTGAAAAATACTAAAACCCTCATTGGTTTTATGATCATAACTTGGCTAAAACTCAACCGATTTCAGTCTGGTTTGCTGTTTTCTTCTTGGTTTTTCAATGCAAACATTTCTGCATTTAAAACTCGATTTCTAATTTTTGGCCAATTTTTGACAATTTTAACGATGTAACCCCTTACATTTTTTTCAAAAATTGGGTCAAATTTGTTGGCTGAAAAATACTAAAACCCTCATTGGTTTTATGATCATAACTTGGCTAAAACTCAACCGATTTCAGTCTGGTTTGCTGTTTTCTTCTTGGTTTTTCAATGCAAACATTTCTGCATTTAAAACTCGATTTCTAATTTTTGGCCAATTTTTGACAATTTTAACGATGTAACCCCTTACATTTTTTTCAAAAATTGGGTCAAATTTGTTGGCTGAAAAATACTAAAACCCCCATTGGTTTTATGATCATAACTTGGCTAAAACTCAACCGATTTCAGTCTGGTTTGCTGTTTTCTTCTTGGTTTTTCAATGCAAACATTTCTGCATTTAAAACTCGATTTCTAAATTTTGGCCAATTTTTGACAATTTTAACGATGTAACCCCTTACATTTTTTTCAAAAATTGGGTCAAATTTGTTGGCTGAAAAATACTAAAACCCTCATTGGTTTTATGATCATAACTTGGCTAAAACTCAACCGATTTCAGTCTGGTTTGCTGTTTTCTTCTTGGTTTTTCAATGCAAATATTTCTGCATTTAAATCTCGATTTCTAATTTTTGGCCAATTTTTGACAATTTTAACGATGTAACCCCTTACATTTTTTTCAAAAATTGGGTCAATTTTTTCTTTTGCCCGGACATGGCCAGATCGATGCGGCTGTTCATGCTGATCAAGAATATATATGGTTTATAGGGTCGGAAATGGGTGCTTCACTTTTTTGCAAGCTTGAGGCCAAGTGGCAGAGATGCCAATCTAGCTATTGCCAATAGAGCCATTCACATAGTTTTTGGCTGAAAATTGCTAACCCCTTCAACAGTTTTATGATCATAGCTTGGCTAAAACTCAACCGATTTCAGTCTGGATTGCTGTTTTCTTCTTGGTTTTTCAATGCAAACATTTCTGCATTTAAAACTCGATTTCTAATTTTTGGCCAATTTTTGACAATTTTAACGATGTAACCCCTTACATTTTTTTCAAAAATTGGGTCAAATTTGTTGGCTGAAAAATACTAAAACCCTCATTGGTTTTATGATCATAACTTGGCTAAAACTCAACCGATTTCAGTCTGGTTTGCTGTTTTCTTCTTGGTTTTTCAATGCAAACATTTCTGCATTTAAAACTCGATTTCTAATTTTTGGCCAATTTTTGACAATTTTAACGATGTAACCCCTTACATTTTTTTCAAAAATTGGGTCAAATTTGTTGGCTGAAAAATACTAAAACCCTCATTGGTTTTATGATCATAACTTGGCTAAAACTCAACCGATTTCAGTCTGGTTTGCTGTTTTCTTCTTGGTTTTTCAATGCAAACATTTCTGCATTTAAAACTCGATTTCTAATTTTTGGCCAATTTTTGACAATTTTAACGATGTAACCCCTTACATTTTTTTCAAAAATTGGGTCAAATTTGTTGGCTGAAAAATACTAAAACCTTCATTGGTTTTATGATCATAACTTGGCTAAAACTCAACCGATTTCAGTCTGGTTTGCTGTTTTCTTCTTGGTTTTTCAATGCAAACATTTCTGCATTTAAAACTCGATTTCTAATTTTTGGCCAATTTTTGACAATTTTAACGATGTAACCCCTTACATTTTTTTCAAAAATTGGGTCAAATTTGTTGGCTGAAAAATACTAAAACCCTCATTGGTTTTATGATCATAACTTGGCTAAAACTCAACCGATTTCAGTCTGGTTTGCTGTTTTCTTCTTGGTTTTTCAATGCAAATATTTCTGCATTTAAATCTCGATTTCTAATTTTTGGCCAATTTTTGACAATTTTAACGATGTAACCCCTTACATTTTTTTCAAAAATTGGGTCAATTTTTTTTTTTGCCCGGACATGGCCAGATCGATGCGGCTGTTCATGCTGATCAAGAATATATATGGTTTATAGGGTCGGAAATGGGTGCTTCACTTTTTTGCAAGCTTGAGGCCAAGTGGCAGAGATGCCAATCTAGCTATTGCCAATACAATAGCCATTCACATAGTTTTTGGCTGAAAATTGCTAACCCCTTCAACAGTTTTATGATCATAGCTTGGCTAAAACTCAACCGATTTCAGTCTGGATTGCTGTTTTCTTCTTGGTTTTTCAATGCAAACATTTCTGCATTTAAAACTCGATTTCTAATTTTTGGCCAATTTTTGACAATTTTAACGATGTAACCCCTTACATTTTTTTCAAAAATTGGGTCAAATTTGTTGGCTGAAAAATACTAAAACCCTCATTGGTTTTATGATCATAACTTGGCTAAAACTCAACCGATTTCAGTCTGGTTTGCTGTTTTCTTCTTGGTTTTTCAATGCAAACATTTCTGCATTTAAAACTCGATTTCTAATTTTTGGCCAATTTTTGACAATTTTAACGATGTAACCCCTTACATTTTTTTCAAAAATTGGGTCAAATTTGTTGGCTGAAAAATACTAAAACCCTCATTGGTTTTATGATCATAACTTGGCTAAAACTCAACCGATTTCAGTCTGGTTTGCTGTTTTCTTCTTGGTTTTTCAATGCAAACATTTCTGCATTTAAAACTCGATTTCTAATTTTTGGCCAATTTTTGACAATTTTAACGATGTAACCCCTTACATTTTTTTCAAAAATTGGGTCAAATTTGTTGGCTGAAAAATACTAAAACCCCCATTGGTTTTATGATCATAACTTGGCTAAAACTCAACCGATTTCAGTCTGGTTTGCTGTTTTCTTCTTGGTTTTTCAATGCAAACATTTCTGCATTTAAAACTCGATTTCTAAATTTTGGCCAATTTTTGACAATTTTAACGATGTAACCCCTTACATTTTTTTCAAAAATTGGGTCAATTTTTTCTTTTGCCCGGACATGGCCAGATCGATGCGGCTGTTCATGCTGATCAAGAATATATATGGTTTATAGGGTCGGAAATGGGTGCTTCACTTTTTTGCAAGCTTGAGGCCAAGTGGCAGAGATGCCAATCTAGCTATTGCCAATAGAGCCATTCACATAGTTTTTGGCTGAAAATTGCTAACCCCTTCAACAGTTTTATGATCATAGCTTGGCTAAAACTCAACCGATTTCAGTCTGGTTTGCTGTTTTCTTCTTGGTTTTTCAATGCAAACATTTCTGCATTTAAAACTCGATTTCTAATTTTTGGCCAATTTTTGACAATTTTAACGATGTAACCCCTTACATTTTTTTCAAAAATTGGGTCAAATTTGTTGGCTGAAAAATACTAAAACCCTCATTGGTTTTATGATCATAACTTGGCTAAAACTCAACCGATTTCAGTCTGGTTTGCTGTTTTCTTCTTGGTTTTTCAATGCAAACATTTCTGCATTTAAAACTCGATTTCTAATTTTTGGCCAATTTTTGACAATTTTAACGATGTAACCCCTTACATTTTTTTCAAAAATTGGGTCAAATTTGTTGGCTGAAAAATACTAAAACCCTCATTGGTTTTATGATCATAACTTGGCTAAAACTCAACCGATTTCAGTCTGGTTTGCTGTTTTCTTCTTGGTTTTTCAATGCAAACATTTCTGCATTTAAAACTCGATTTCTAATTTTTGGCCAATTTTTGACAATTTTAACGATGTAACCCCTTACATTTTTTTCAAAAATTGGGTCAAATTTGTTGGCTGAAAAATACTAAAACCCCCATTGGTTTTATGATCATAACTTGGCTAAAACTCAACCGATTTCAGTCTGGTTTGCTGTTTTCTTCTTGGTTTTTCAATGCAAACATTTCTGCATTTAAAACTCGATTTCTAAATTTTGGCCAATTTTTGACAATTTTAACGATGTAACCCCTTACATTTTTTTCAAAAATTGGGTCAAATTTGTTGGCTGAAAAATACTAAAACCCTCATTGGTTTTATGATCATAACTTGGCTAAAACTCAACCGATTTCAGTCTGGTTTGCTGTTTTCTTCTTGGTTTTTCAATGCAAATATTTCTGCATTTAAAACTCGATTTCTAATTTTTGGCCAATTTTTGACAATTTTAACGATGTAACCCCTTACATTTTTTTCAAAAATTGGGTCAAATTTGTTGGCTGAAAAATACTAAAACCCTCATTGGTTTTATGATCATAACTTGGCTAAAACTCAACCGATTTCAGTCTGGTTTGCTGTTTTCTTCTTGGTTTTTCAATGCAAACATTTCTGCATTTAAAACTCGATTTCTAATTTTTGGCCAATTTTTGACAATTTTAACGATGTAACCCCTTACATTTTTTTCAAAAATTGGGTCAAATTTGTTGGCTGAAAAATACTAAAACCCTCCATTGGTTTTATGATCATAACTTGGCTAAAACTCAACCGATTTCAGTCTGGTTTGCTGTTTTCTTCTTGGTTTTTCAATGCAAACATTTCTGCATTTAAAACTCGATTTCTAAATTTTGGCCAATTTTTGACAATTTTAACGATGTAACCCCTTACATTTTTTTCAAAAATTGGGTCAAATTTGTTGGCTGAAAAATACTAAAACCCTCATTGGTTTTATGATCATAACTTGGCTAAAACTCAACCGATTTCAGTCTGGTTTGCTGTTTTCTTCTTGGTTTTTCAATGCAAATATTTCTGCATTTAAAACTCGATTTCTAATTTTTGGCCAATTTTTGACAATTTTAACGATGTAACCCCTTACATTTTTTTCAAAAATTGGGTCAAATTTGTTGGCTGAAAAATACTAAAACCCTCATTGGTTTTATGATCATAACTTGGCTAAAACTCAACCGATTTCAGTCTGGTTTGCTGTTTTCTTCTTGGTTTTTCAATGCAAACATTTCTGCATTTAAAACTCGATTTCTAATTTTTGGCCAATTTTTGACAATTTTAACGATGTAACCCCTTACATTTTTTTCAAAAATTGGGTCAAATTTGTTGGCTGAAAAATACTAAAACCCTCATTGGTTTTATGATCATAACTTGGCTAAAACTCAACCGATTTCAGTCTGGTTTGCTGTTTTCTTCTTGGTTTTTCAATGCAAACATTTCTGCATTTAAAACTCGATTTCTAATTTTTGGCCAATTTTTGACAATTTTAACGATGTAACCCCTTACATTTTTTTCAAAAATTGGGTCAAATTTGTTGGCTGAAAAATACTAAAACCCTCATTGGTTTTATGATCATAACTTGGCTAAAACTCAACCGATTTCAGTCTGGTTTGCTGTTTTCTTCTTGGTTTTTCAATGCAAACATTTCTGCATTTAAAACTCGATTTCTAATTTTTGGCCAATTTTTGACAATTTTAACGATGTAACCCCTTACATTTTTTTCAAAAATTGGGTCAAATTTGTTGGCTGAAAAATACTAAAACCCTCATTGGTTTTATGATCATAACTTGGCTAAAACTCAACCGATTTCAGTCTGGTTTGCTGTTTTCTTCTTGGTTTTTCAATGCAAACATTTCTGCATTTAAAACTCGATTTCTAATTTTTGGCCAATTTTTGACAATTTTAACGATGTAACCCCTTACATTTTTTTCAAAAATTGGGTCAAATTTGTTGGCTGAAAAATACTAAAACCCTCATTGGTTTTATGATCATAACTTGGCTAAAACTCAACCGATTTCAGTCTGGTTTGCTGTTTTCTTCTTGGTTTTTCAATGCAAACATTTCTGCATTTAAAACTCGATTTCTAATTTTTGGCCAATTTTTGACAATTTTAACGATGTAACCCCTTACATTTTTTTCAAAAATTGGGTCAAATTTGTTGGCTGAAAAATACTAAAACCCTCATTGGTTTTATGATCATAACTTGGCTAAAACTCAACCGATTTCAGTCTGGTTTGCTGTTTTCTTCTTGGTTTTTCAATGCAAACATTTCTGCATTTAAAACTCGATTTCTAATTTTTGGCCAATTTTTGACAATTTTAACGATGTAACCCCTTACATTTTTTTCAAAAATTGGGTCAAATTTGTTGGCTGAAAAATACTAAAACCCTCATTGGTTTTATGATCATAACTTGGCTAAAACTCAACCGATTTCAGTCTGGTTTGCTGTTTTCTTCTTGGTTTTTCAATGCAAACATTTCTGCATTTAAAACTCGATTTCTAATTTTTGGCCAATTTTTGACAATTTTAACGATGTAACCCCTTACATTTTTTTCAAAAATTGGGTCAAATTTGTTGGCTGAAAAATACTAAAACCCTCATTGGTTTTATGATCATAACTTGGCTAAAACTCAACCGATTTCAGTCTGGTTTGCTGTTTTCTTCTTGGTTTTTCAATGCAAACATTTCTGCATTTAAAACTCGATTTCTAATTTTTGGCCAATTTTTGACAATTTTAACGATGTAACCCCTTACATTTTTTTCAAAAATTGGGTCAAATTTGTTGGCTGAAAAATACTAAAACCCTCATTGGTTTTATGATCATAACTTGGCTAAAACTCAACCGATTCAAGTCTGGTTTGCTGTTTTCTTCTTGGTTTTTCAATGCAAACATTTCTGCATTTAAAACTCGATTTCTAATTTTTGGCCAATTTTTGACAATTTTAACGATGTAACCCCTTACATTTTTTTCAAAAATTGGGTCAACCTTTTTGGCTGAAAAATACTAAAACCCTCATTGGTTTTATGATCATAACTTGGCTAAAACTCAACCGATTTCAGTCTGGTTTGCTGTTTTCTTCTTGGTTTTTCAATGCAAACATTTCTGCATTTAAAACTCGATTTCTAATTTTTGGCCAATTTTTGACAATTTTAACGATGTAACCCCTTACATTTTTTTCAAAAATTGGGTCAAATTTGTTGGCTGAAAAATACTAAAACCCTCATTGGTTTTATGATCATAACTTGGCTAAAACTCAACCGATTCAAGTCTGGTTTGCTGTTTTCTTCTTGGTTTTTCAATGCAAACATTTCTGCATTTAAAACTCGATTTCTAATTTTTGGCCAATTTTTGACAATTTTAACGATGTAACCCCTTACATTTTTTTCAAAAATTGGGTCAACCTTTTTGGCTGAAAAATACTAAAACCCTCATTGGTTTTATGATCATAACTTGGCTAAAACTCAACCGATTTCAGTCTGGTTTGCTGTTTTCTTCTTGGTTTTTCAATGCAAACATTTCTGCATTTAAAACTCGATTTCAAATTTTTGGCCAATTTTTGACAATTTTAACGATGTAACCCCTTACATTTTTTTCAAAAATTGGGTCAAATTTGTTGGCTGAAAAATACTAAAACCCTCATTGGTTTTATGATCATAACTTGGCTAAAACTCAACCGATTTCAGTCTGGTTTGCTGTTTTCTTCTTGGTTTTTCAATGCAAACATTTCTGCATTTAAAACTCGATTTCTAATTTTTGGCCAATTTTTGACAATTTTAACGATGTAACCCCTTACATTTTTTTCAAAAATTGGGTCAATTTTTTCTTTTGCCCGGACATGGCCAGATCGATGCGGCTGTTCATGCTGATCAAGAATATATATGGTTTATAGGGTCGGAAATGGGTGCTTCACTTTTTTGCAAGCTTGAGGCCAAGTGGCAGAGATGCCAATCTAGCTATTGCCAATAGAGCCATTCACATAGTTTTTGGCTGAAAATTGCTAACCCCCTTCAACAGTTTTATGATCATAACTTGGCTAAAACTCAACCGATTTCAGTCTGGTTTGCTGTTTTCTTCTTGGTTTTTCAATGCAAACATTTCTGCATTTAAAACTCGATTTCTAATTTTTGGCCAATTTTTGACAATTTTAACGATGTAACCCCTTACATTTTTTTCAAAAATTGGGTCAAATTTGTTGGCTGAAAAATACTAAAACCCTCATTGGTTTTATGATCATAACTTGGCTAAAACTCAACCGATTTCAGTCTGGTTTGCTGTTTTCTTCTTGGTTTTTCAATGCAAACATTTCTGCATTTAAAACTCGATTTCTAATTTTTGGCCAATTTTTGACAATTTTAACGATGTAACCCCTTACATTTTTTTCAAAAATTGGGTCAACCTTTTTGACTGAAAAATACTAAAACCCTCATTGGTTTTATGATCATAACTTGGCTAAAACTCAACCGATTTCAGTCTGGTTTGCTGTTTTCTTCTTGGTTTTTCAATGCAAACATTTCTGCATTTAAAACTCGATTTCTAATTTTTGGCCAATTTTTGACAATTTTAACGATGTAACCCCTTACATTTTTTTCAAAAATTGGGTCAAATTTGTTGGCTGAAAAATACTAAAACCCTCATTGGTTTTATGATCATAACTTGGCTAAAACTCAACCGATTTCAGTCTGGTTTGCTGTTTTCTTCTTGGTTTTTCAATGCAAACATTTCTGCATTTAAAACTCGATTTCTAATTTTTGGCCAATTTTTGACAATTTTAACGATGTAACCCCTTACATTTTTTTCAAAAATTGGGTCAATTTTTTCTTTTGCCCGGACATGGCCAGATCGATGCGGCTGTTCATGCTGATCAAGAATATATATGGTTTATAGGGTCGGAAATGGGTGCTTCACTTTTTTGCAAGCTTGAGGCCAAGTGGCAGAGATGCCAACCGATTTCAGTCTGGTTTGCTGTTTTCTTCTTGGTTTTTCAATGCAAACATTTCTGCATTTAAAACTCGATTTCTAATTTTTGGCCAATTTTTGACAATTTTAACGATGTAACCCCTTACATTTTTTTCAAAAATTGGGTCAAATTTGTTGGCTGAAAAATACTAAAACCCTCATTGGTTTTATGATCATAACTTGGCTAAAACTCAACCGATTTCAGTCTGGTTTGCTGTTTTCTTCTTGGTTTTTAAATGCAAACATTTCTGCATTTAAAACTCGATTTCTAATTTTTGGCCAATTTTTGACAATTTTAACGATGTAAGGGCTTAAATTTTTTTCAAAAATTGGGTCAAATCTTGTTGGCTGAAAAATACTAAAACCCTCATTGGTTTTATGATCATAACTTGGCTAAAACTCAACCGATTTCAGTCTGGTTTGCTGTTTTCTTCTTGGTTTTTCAATGCAAACATTTCTGCATTTAAAACTCGATTTCTAATTTTTGGCCAATTTTTGACAATTTTAACGATGTAACCCCTTACATTTTTTTCAAAAATTGGGTCAAATTTGTTGGCTGAAAAATACTAAAACCCTCATTGGTTTTATGATCATAACTTGGCTAAAACTCAACCGATTTCAGTCTGGTTTGCTGTTTTCTTCTTGGTTTTTCAATGCAAACATTTCTGCATTTAAAACTCGATTTCTAATTTTTGGCCAATTTTTGACAATTTTAACGATGTAACCCCTTACATTTTTTTCAAAAATTGGGTCAAATTTGTTGGCTGAAAAATACTAAAACCCTCATTGGTTTTATGATCATAACTTGGCTAAAACTCAACCGATTCAAGTCTGGTTTGCTGTTTTCTTCTTGGTTTTTAAATGCAAACATTTCTGCTGTTAAAACTCGATTTCTAATTTTTGGCCAATTTTTGACAATTTTAACGATGTAGGGGGGGTTAAATTTTTTTCAAAAATTGGGTCAACCCTTTGTTGGCTGAAAAATACTAAAACCCTCATTGGTTTTATGATCATAACTTGGCTAAAACTCAACCGATTTCAGTCTGGTTTGCTGTTTTCTTCTTGGTTTTTCAATGCAAACATTTCTGCATTTAAAACTCGATTTCTAATTTTTGGCCAATTTTTGACAATTTTAACGATGTAACCCCTTACATTTTTTTCAAAAATTGGGTCAAATTTGTTGGCTGAAAAATACTAAAACCCTCATTGGTTTTATGATCATAACTTGGCTAAAACTCAACCGATTTCAGTCTGGTTTGCTGTTTTCTTCTTGGTTTTTCAATGCAAACATTTCTGCATTTAAAACTCGATTTCTAATTTTTGGCCAATTTTTGACAATTTTAACGATGTAACCCCTTACATTTTTTTCAAAAATTGGGTCAAATTTGTTGGCTGAAAAATACTAAAACCCTCATTGGTTTTATGATCATAACTTGGCTAAAACTCAACCGATTTCAGTCTGGTTTGCTGTTTTCTTCTTGGTTTTTCAATGCAAACATTTCTGCATTTAAAACTCGATTTCTAATTTTTGGCCAATTTTTGACAATTTTAACGATGTAACCCCTTACATTTTTTTCAAAAATTGGGTCAAATTTGTTGGCTGAAAAATACTAAAACCCTCATTGGTTTTATGATCATAACTTGGCTAAAACTCAACCGATTCAAGTCTGGTTTGCTGTTTTCTTCTTGGTTTTTAAATGCAAACATTTCTGCATTTAAAACTCGATTTCTAATTTTTGGCCAATTTTTGACAATTTTAACGATGTAACCCCTTACATTTTTTTCAAAAATTGGGTCAAATTTTTTGGCTGAAAAATACTAAAACCCTCATTGGTTTTATGATCATAACTTGGCTAAAACTCAACCGATTTCAGTCTGGTTTGCTGTTTTCTTCTTGGTTTTTCAATGCAAACATTTCTGCATTTAAAACTCGATTTCAAATTTTTGGCCAATTTTTGACAATTTTAACGATGTAACCCCTTACATTTTTTTCAAAAATTGGGTCAAATTTGTTGGCTGAAAAATACTAAAACCCTCATTGGTTTTATGATCATAACTTGGCTAAAACTCAACCGATTTCAGTCTGGTTTGCTGTTTTCTTCTTGGTTTTTCAATGCAAACATTTCTGCATTTAAAACTCGATTTCTAATTTTTGGCCAATTTTTGACAATTTTAACGATGTAACCCCTTACATTTTTTCAAAAATTGGGTCAAATTTTTTGGCTGAAAAATACTAAAACCCTCATTGGTTTTATGATCATAACTTGGCTAAAACTCAACCGATTCAAGATCTGGTTTGCTGTTTTCTTCTTGGTTTTTCGAAATGCAAACATTTCTGCATTTAAAACTCGATTTCCAATTTTGAGCCAATTTTGACAATTTTAACGATGTAACAACTAGACCATTTTTTCAAAAATAGGGAAATTTTTTGGCTGAAAATTGCTAAAACCCTTCATCAGTTTTATGATCATAACTTGGCTAAAACTCAACCGATTTCAGTCTGGTTTGCTGTTTTCTTCTTGGTTTTTAAATGCAAACATTTCTGCATTTAAAACTCGATTTCTAATTTTTGGCCAATTTTAACGATGTAACCCCTTACTTTTTTTTCAAAAATTGGGTCAAATTTGTTGGCTGAAAAATACTAAAACCCTCATTGGTTTTATGATCATAACTTGGCTAAAACTCAACCGATTTCAGTCTGGTTTGCTGTTTTCTTCTTGGTTTTTCAATGCAAACATTTCTGCATTTAAAACTCGATTTCTAATTTTTGGCCAATTTTTGACAATTTTAACGATGTAACCCCTTACATTTTTTTCAAAAATTGGGTCAAATTTGTTGGCTGAAAAATACTAAAACCCTCATTGGTTTTATGATCATAACTTGGCTAAAACTCAACCGATTTCAGTCTGGTTTGCTGTTTTCTTCTTGGTTTTTCAATGCAAACATTTCTGCATTTAAAACTCGATTTCTAATTTTTGGCCAATTTTTGACAATTTTAACGATGTAACCCCTTACATTTTTTTCAAAAATTGGGTCAAATTTGTTGGCTGAAAAATACTAAAACCCTCATTGGTTTTATGATCATAACTTGGCTAAAACTCAACCGATTCAAGTCTGGTTTGCTGTTTTCTTCTTGGTTTTTAAATGCAAACATTTCTGCATTTAAAACTCGATTTCTAATTTTTGGCCAATTTTTGACAATTTTAACGATGTAACCCCTTACATTTTTTTCAAAAATTGGGTCAACCTTTTTGGCTGAAAAATACTAAAACTCTCATTGGTTTTATGATCATAACTTGGCTAAAACTCAACCGATTTCAGTCTGGTTTGCTGTTTTCTTCTTGGTTTTTCAATGCAAACATTTCTGCATTTAAAACTCGATTTCAAATTTTTGGCCAATTTTTGACAATTTTAACGATGTAACCCCTTACATTTTTTTCAAAAATTGGGTCAAATTTGTTGGCTGAAAAATACTAAAACCCTCATTGGTTTTATGATCATAACTTGGCTAAAACTCAACCGATTTCAGTCTGGTTTGCTGTTTTCTTCTTGGTTTTTCAATGCAAACATTTCTGCATTTAAAACTCGATTTCTAATTTTTGGCCAATTTTTGACAATTTTAACGATGTAACCCCTTACATTTTTTTCAAAAATTGGGTCAATTTTTTCTTTTGCCCGGACATGGCCAGATCGATGCGGCTGTTCATGCTGATCAAGAATATATATGGTTTATAGGGTCGGAAATGGGTGCTTCACTTTTTTGCAAGCTGTAGGCCAAGTGGCAGAGATGCCAATCTAGCTATTGCCAATAGAGCCATTCACATAGTTTTTGGCTGAAAATTGCTAACCCCTTCAACAGTTTTATGATCATAACTAGGCTAAAACTCAACCGATTTCAGTCTGGTTTGCTGTTTTCTTCTTGGTTGTTCAGTGCAAACATTTCTGCATTTAAAACTCGATTTCTAATTTTTGGCCAATTTTTGACAATTTTAACGATGTAACCCCTTACTTTTTTTTCAAAAATTGGGTCAACCTTTTTGGCTGAAAAATACTAAAACCCTCATTGGTTTTATGATCATAACTTGGCTAAAACTCAACCGATTTCAGTCTGGTTTGCTGTTTTCTTCTTGGTTTTTCAATGCAAACATTTCTGCATTTAAAACTCGATTTCTAATTTTTGGCCAATTTTTGACAATTTTAACGATGTAACCCCTTAAATTTTTTTCAAAAATTGGGTCAACCTTTTTGACTGAAAAATACTAAAACCCTCATTGGTTTTATGATCATAACTTGGCTAAAACTCAACCGATTTCAGTCTGGTTTGCTGTTTTCTTCTTGGTTTTTCAATGCAAACATTTCTGCATTTAAAACTCGATTTCTAATTTTTGGCCAATTTTTGACAATTTTAACGATGTAACCCCTTACATTTTTTTCAAAAATTGGGTCAAATTTGTTGGCTGAAAAATACTAAAACCCTCATTGGTTTTATGATCATAACTTGGCTAAAACTCAACCGATTTCAGTCTGGTTTGCTGTTTTCTTCTTGGTTTTTCAATGCAAACATTTCTGCATTTAAAACTCGATTTCTAATTTTTGGCCAATTTTTGACAATTTTAACGATGTAACCCCTTACATTTTTTTCAAAAATTGGGTCAATTTTTTCTTTTGCCCGGACATGGCCAGATCGATGCGGCTGTTCATGCTGATCAAGAATATATATGGTTTATAGGGTCGGAAATGGGTGCTTCACTTTTTTGCAAGCTTGAGGCCAAGTGGCAGAGATGCCAACCGATTTCAGTCTGGTTTGCTGTTTTCTTCTTGGTTTTTCAATGCAAACATTTCTGCATTTAAAACTCGATTTCTAATTTTTGGCCAATTTTTGACAATTTTAACGATGTAACCCCTTACATTTTTTTCAAAAATTGGGTCAAATTTGTTGGCTGAAAAATACTAAAACCCTCATTGGTTTTATGATCATAACTTGGCTAAAACTCAACCGATTCAAGTCTGGTTTGCTGTTTTCTTCTTGGTTTTTAAATGCAAACATTTCTGCTGTTAAAACTCGATTTCTAATTTTTGGCCAATTTTTGACAATTTTAACGATGTAGGGGGGGTTAAATTTTTTTCAAAAATTGGGTCAACCCTTTTGGCTGAAAAATACTAAAACTCTCATTGGTTTTATGATCATAACTTGGCTAAAACTCAACCGATTTCAGTCTGGTTTGCTGTTTTCTTCTTGGTTTTTCAATGCAAACATTTCTGCATTTAAAACTCGATTTCTAATTTTTGGCCAATTTTTGACAATTTTAACGATGTAACCCCTTACATTTTTTTCAAAAATTGGGTCAAATTTGTTGGCTGAAAAATACTAAAACCCTCATTGGTTTTATGATCATAACTTGGCTAAAACTCAACCGATTTCAGTCTGGTTTGCTGTTTTCTTCTTGGTTTTTCAATGCAAACATTTCTGCATTTAAAACTCGATTTCTAATTTTTGGCCAATTTTTGACAATTTTAACGATGTAACCCCTTACATTTTTTTCAAAAATTGGGTCAATTTTTCTTTTGCCCGGACATGGCCAGATCGATGCGGCTGTTCATGCTGATCAAGAATATATATGGTTTATAGGGTCGGAAATGGGTGCTTCACTTTTTGCAAGCTTGAGGCCAAGTGGCAGAGATGCCAATCTAGCTATTGCCAATAGAGCCATTCACATAGTTTTTGGCTGAAAATTGCTAACCCCTTCAACAGTTTTATGATCATAACTAGGCTAAAACTCAACCGATTTCAGTCTGGTTTGCTGTTTTCTTCTTGGTTTTTCAATGCAAACATTTCTGCATTTAAAACTCGATTTCTAATTTTTGGCCAATTTTTGACAATTTTAACGATGTAACCCCTTACATTTTTTTCAAAAATTGGGTCAAATTTGTTGGCTGAAAAATACTAAAACCCTCATTGGTTTTATGATCATAACTTGGCTAAAACTCAACCGATTTCAGTCTGGTTTGCTGTTTTCTTCTTGGTTTTTCAATGCAAACATTTCTGCATTTAAAACTCGACTTCTAATTTTTGGCCAATTTTTGACAATTTTAACGATGTAACCCCTTACATTTTTTTCAAAAATTGGGTCAAATTTGTTGGCTGAAAAATACTAAAACCCTCATTGGTTTTATGATCATAACTTGGCTAAAACTCAACCGATTTCAGTCTGGTTTGCTGTTTTCTTCTTGGTTTTTCAATGCAAACATTTCTGCATTTAAAACTCGATTTCTAATTTTTGGCCAATTTTTGACAATTTTAACGATGTAACCCCTTACATTTTTTTCAAAAATTGGGTCAAATTTGTTGGCTGAAAAATACTAAAACCCTCATTGGTTTTATGATCATAACTTGGCTAAAACTCAACCGATTTCAGTCTGGTTTGCTGTTTTCTTCTTGGTTTTTCAATGCAAACATTTCTGCATTTAAAACTCGATTTCTAATTTTTGGCCAATTTTTGACAATTTTAACGATGTAACCCCTTACATTTTTTTCAAAAATTGGGTCAAATTTGTTGGCTGAAAAATACTAAAACCCTCATTGGTTTTATGATCATAACTTGGCTAAAACTCAACCGATTTCAGTCTGGTTTGCTGTTTTCTTCTTGGTTTTTCAATGCAAACATTTCTGCATTTAAAACTCGATTTCTAATTTTTGGCCAATTTTTGACAATTTTAACGATGTAACCCCTTACATTTTTTTCAAAAATTGGGTCAATTTTTTCTTTTGCCCGGACATGGCCAGATCGATGCGGCTGTTCATGCTGATCAAGAATATATATGGTTTATAGAGTCGGAAATGGGTGCTTCACTTTTTTGCAAGCTTGAGGCCAAGTGGCAGAGATGCCAATCTAGCTATTGCCAATAGAGCCATTCACATAGTTTTTGGCTGAAAATTGCTAACCCCTTCAACAGTTTTATGATCATAACTTGGCTAAAACTCAACCGATTTCAGTCTGGTTTGCTGTTTTCTTCTTGGTTTTTCAATGCAAACATTTCTGCATTTAAAACTCGATTTCTAATTTTTGGCCAATTTTTGACAATTTTAACGATGTAACCCCTTACATTTTTTTCAAAAATTGGGTCAAATTTGTTGGCTTAAAAATACTAAAACCCTCATTGGTTTTATGATCATAACTTGGCTAAAACTCAACCGATTCAAGTCTGGTTTGCTGTTTTCTTCTTGGTTTTTAAATGCAAACATTTCTGCATTTAAAACTCGATTTCTAATTTTTGGCCAATTTTTGACAATTTTAACGATGTAACCCCTTACATTTTTTTCAAAAATTGGGTCAACCTTTTTGGCTGAAAAATACTAAAACCCTCATTGGTTTTATGATCATAACTTGGCTAAAACTCAACCGATTTCAGTCTGGTTTGCTGTTTTCTTCTTGGTTTTTAAATGCAAACATTTCTGCATTTAAAACTCGATTTCTAATTTTTGGCCAATTTTTGACAATTTTAACGATGTAACCCCTTACATTTTTTTCAAAAATTGGGTCAAATTTGTTGGCTGAAAAATACTAAAACCCTCATTGGTTTTATGATCATAACTTGGCTAAAACTCAACCGATTTCAGTCTGGTTTGCTGTTTTCTTCTTGGTTTTTCAATGCAAACATTTCTGCATTTAAAACTCGATTTCTAATTTTTGGCCAATTTTTGACAATTTTAACGATGTAACCCCTTACATTTTTTTCAAAAATTGGGTCAAATTTGTTGGCTGAAAAATACTAAAACCCTCATTGGTTTTATGATCATAACTAGGCTAAAACTCAACCGATTTCAGTCTGGTTTGCTGTTTTCTTCTTGGTTTTTCAATGCAAACATTTCTGCATTTAAAACTCGATTTCTAATTTTTGGCCAATTTTTGACAATTTTAACGATGTAACCCTTTACATTTTTTTCAAAAATTGGGTCAAATTTGTTGGCTGAAAAATACTAAAACCCTCATTGGTTTTATGATCATAACTTGGCTAAAACTCAACCGATTTCAGTCTGGTTTGCTGTTTTCTTCTTGGTTTTTCAATGCAAACATTTCTGCATTTAAGACTCGATTTCTAATTTTTGGCCAATTTTTGACAATTTTAACGATGTAACCCCTTACATTTTTTTCAAAAATTGGGTCAAATTTGTTGGCTGAAAAATACTAAAACCCTCATTGGTTTTATGATCATAACTTGGCTAAAACTCAACCGACTTCAGTCTGGTTTGCTGTTTTCTTCTTGGTTTTTCAATGCAAACATTTCTGCATTTAAAACTCGATTTCTAATTTTTGGCCAATTGCTTTTTTTTAAATAGAAAAATATTACTTTTGTAAATAAAATGCAAGGTGTTTTATTTCACATTCCATTTTAGCAATAATAGAACACGATGTTGTTTTTGTTGTTCTGGGCAACAACGAGGCTTCAATCTTGCCGTTTTCAGTACAAATTTATTAATTTTCGGATTTCATGCACCAGGCGCACAGAAGGCAGCAGATGAAGGATGAATTTGATTTTATGAGTGGCGCCCCCGGTTGGAATTTTGCGGAAACTATGAGTTTTTTGGCTCCTCCTGTCGGAAGTTTTTTGAACCTTAGCCATTTTTAAACAGGTTTCAAACCATTTCGAACAGCTGATGTGTAATGGTTTGAAACTCGACTGAAATCTAGTGAAGTTTCGGAAAATTTCCCACAGTGGGCGCTAAACAAAAATGCTGCTTCAGCAAAATTCCGACAGGGGCGCCAAAAAAACAAATCGAATTCATCCTCCATCTGCTGCCTTCTGTTCGCCTGGTATTTGAAATCGGACGAAGCAAGGAATATGAACTGCAAACGGCAAGATTGGTTCCGTTGTATTTGCCAACAACAATAGTGTGTTCCACAGCATTTTTAACAAAAAAAAAACCCTTGTACAACAATATACATTTTTTTGAGCTTTTGGCTTAAAAATTGATAATAACTTCATTGGTTTTAAGCCAAGTTTGAGTTAATAAATTTCATAAAATTTTTTTAAGTTTCCCTTTGTATTTGCGTATTAGTTCACAAATAACTCAATTCTACGCAATTCAATAGTTCCGATATTTCCTTAATAAATATTTCAATTCTTTATTTTTGTATATTTTGTTGTAGAAAATATCAAAAAAAGTTAATAAAAATAAAAAAGCATTTGCCGAAACCCGGGATTGAACCGGGGACCTTTAGATCTTCAGTCTAACGCTCTCCCAACTGAGCTATTTCGGCTGTTGTTCTTTTGCCGTCAAATATTCTATACCCGGCCAGTAGGAACTAAAATGGTTCCTTCTCGTGCTAAGTTCTATCGCCATTCTCACTATTTGTTTTTTTCTGTACGGATTTTCCGATGTGGGCATCGCGTTTGGTGGTAGCCCCAGGAGAGAGGTCCTAAGCTGCTTGTGCATACTCTTTCTTATATAATCTTCGAACAGTTAGGGCCATCTAAATAGGGATTCTCAGGTCTTAAAATGTATTTTAAAGAGACTTAAATAATGATAATAAAATAGTTAGTTTTCTATAGTTAGAAACTATTTAGGGCGTTTATTATATAATAGTTAATAGGGTAAAATTCTTAGGGTGGGTTGAATTATTGCGAAACTTTGGCTCGAATCTTAAATTGGGTATTTGGGACACCGTGCGATACTCGGCTGCGGTGTCCGAGTGGTTAAGGAGATGGACTTGAAATCCATTGGGTTCTACCCGCACAGGTTCGAATCCTGTCCGCAGCGAATTTGTATTTTATTGCTTTTAATTCTTCATGTTATGTTTTTTTTTTGTTTCTTTTTATTTATACTATTTATAACATATGGTAAAAAAATTCTGTTCTGTGATGAATAATCAAATAGTTTAGAATGTACAGGGAAAGGTTAAGCTCTACGGCAGGAACTTAATAGTAATTTCCCTTTTTCTAAAACCCTCTTTTGGCAACAGTTTAGTCCTGTGAAAACTCCCCACTTCAATTCCTTTTGGTTTCTGTGTATTTTTTGTACGTCTTTGCTACAAAAATAGTTTGCATTTGATTTATCTTTACAACTATGGTTTTATATTTAAAAAGAAACTTAATACAACACGTCTGTATTAGTACAATAGGCTTAAAACTAAAACCCGTCAGCAGGCAGCTGCTTACTGTTTGGGTGGTGGTCGGTAGACGCCGACAACGACGGCGTGGTCTCTCTCATACGGCTCCAGCGTGAGCTGCTCCTGTGGCTTCAGCTTGTCCGCCTGCATCTTCTTCACCTCGGCGGCAAAGACAGCTTCGGGCTGCGCCGTAGAGTCAATGCAGGAAGCCTTGATCGAAATGACAAAGTGTCCACCGTTCTTCAGGAAGTGCTGGGCATTCAACGCCACAATACGACCCTGATCCGGCTGGGCAACGTCAGCGAAAATCGTGTCCACCATGCCGACCAGCATGCGGTACTTGTGGGGATGGCGAGCATCCTCGATGATGGGTATAATGTTGGTGCGCTTCTTGGCCACGTTGATTAGATCGCGACCGGAACGGTGAGAGAACTCCACGGCATAGACAAGACCCTCGGGTCCCACAACGTCAGACACATGGGAGACTGTCGTTCCGGAAGCACCGCCCAGATACAGGACCTTGGAGCCCGGTGGCATATGAATCTGCTCAACGCCGCCCAGAATGGCAGCGGCCAGCTTGGATCGGAAAGGATTCCACACACGGTACTCAATCTTCTCGCCGTTGGTCTGCAAAGGAAATATAGGCATGATTAGGAGATGTAAGTGGGGTATTTTGTTAAATATAGTCTCTGGGATAGTGCCTCAGTTGTGCATTAATTCTAAGCACGCCTTGGAGCCCCAGCAACTGCTTCACGTGCACCTGAAGTGCACACAGCTACAGGTGGCCGCCGAGGATGCTCACGGCCACATAATGCCATGTTCTGTACCCCTGCACAACCTCATCATCAGCGGGGTAACAATGGGGAAATAAGGGGAAAAGATGTTATAAACATAAACAAAAGGAATAAAAACAAACCTCGACAGAGATGCGCTTTTCGCCGTAGACTTCAGAGCCGGGTACAAAGTTCCTGGTGACTAGGGCATCCTCCTTTCCGCGGGCAATAAACACGCCCTCGTGACGATGCGCTTCAATGGTGACTGTTTTGCCACCCTTGAAGCCTCCGGCGCCGCCTCCGCGTCCGCCACCTCCTCGTCCTCCGCCGCCACCACGACCTCGTCCGCCACCACCGCCTCGTCCACCAAATCCACCACCTCCGCGTCCGCCACCACCTCCACGGCCTCCGCCACCGCCGCCGCGTCCTCCAAATCCTCCGCGGCCGCCGCGGTCTCCACCCCGATCACCACCTCCACGGCCACGGAATCCGCCGCCACCTCCGCGATCGCCGCCGCCACCACGGCCGCGGAAGCCACCGCCTCCTCCTCCGCCGCCGCCGCCGCGTGGACTAAAACCTGCAAAAGGAAGAGATCACGTTTAAATATTCACCTTACAATAGGTTAAGTTCAGCGCGCAAATCAGCGTTTGAACAGCGCGCTTCAATGGGACCTAATAGATGGTTGTTTTCCGCACCTGGCTTGCCCATATTTAGTTGCTGTACTTGCACTTTTTAATACAACTTTCGCTGAAATGTGATCGTTGCTGTTAAACACGCGGCCAAAATCTCGAAAAGAAAAACACGTGCAGAACCACGAGTGACCAGAAGCGGGGACTACAGTTACACCCTAAAATTAGACTGGTCTATTTGTGGATTTCCTTCTTCGCAGTAGCTGGTCACACTGCCGATTACTTGTGGTAATCGATACTTCATATCGATGTTTTTGCAACCCTTAACGATTTTCCGTTACGTTACATTACGTTTTTGTTTACTTACGTTTTAATTACGTTCATGCCAAACGCAGCAAATTCAATTAAATATATATACACAAACTTGTGCTCATATAGGTGCGACTACGATTTGCTCGCTACGTTTTCTGTGACCAAATTCAATCGACAGTTACGTAGTTTGATTACGTTTCCTTCGGCCAGTACGACCAGCTCCTGTGAAGGGAAAAATCAA
This sequence comes from Drosophila jambulina, assembly GCA_018152175.1. Classification (NCBI taxonomy): domain Eukaryota; kingdom Metazoa; phylum Arthropoda; class Insecta; order Diptera; family Drosophilidae; genus Drosophila; species Drosophila jambulina. Next base: position 21,335,710 of record JAECXH010000113.1, on the reverse strand, counting down.
GAATTGAACTGGCCAATTTTAGGGTCAAACAACAGATCTCTCAGCTGGTCACCCGTTGCTACGACCGTCTCGCTCTTTCTTTTATTTCCGCCTTTTGCCGAGAAAGTTGAAAAATCATGGGTGAGTGTGAAAAGATTGGTTTTTGCGTGAAATAAACAAACTCACTTGCTAAGCAGTGAACAAATGGAGCTAGCAGTGCAGTTCGGCTGAAGACGTAAGTGAATTAAAGACGAAACTGGCTCAAAGTGGCGAAAATGCAAACAAGCCGAAGACTTCGAAATTCTTGTGACCAGAAATCGGAAAAAATAGAATGAATCTCAAGGTGTATCAACAAAATATTCTGTTTTATACAGTTAAAACCGTAATGTGCAACAGCTGCAAGTGTTATTTGCTGAGAATTCGCATTCGGCGATATTTACAAAAGTTGGCTCGATCTAACCTCAACTGAAGCCGCATAAGCAAGCTGCCATTTGTTTACATTGTGATGCGCCGTTTAAACAGTATTCATGAAACTAATTTGTTCTCTTGATTTATTACAGGCAAGCCAAGAGGTCTGCGCACTGCCAGGAAGCATGTGAACCATCGCCGCGACCAGCGCTGGGCCGACAAGGACTACAAGAAGGCTCATCTGGGAACCAGATGGAAGGCCAATCCCTTCGGAGGTGCTTCCCACGCCAAGGGAATCGTACTCGAGAAGGTGTAAGTATAGATGTCCCCTGTCCCGGGTGTGCCTTGCCCCGGAAAATGCTTCCCCTCCACAGATCCCACGTCTCGACGCCTCGCAGTATATTTTTGTGTTTTGTTGTGTTTGAAAACGCAAATCACAGGATTATACTGTGAGTTGACAAGCGTGCCAGCAACAACAGCAGTGCAGTAAATATGAATTGATTTTAATACCTGTTGTAACTAGTTTCTAATCTGTATTTTCTCTGCTTCCACAGCGGCGTTGAGGCCAAACAGCCTAACTCTGCCATCCGCAAGTGCGTGAGGGTGCAGCTGATCAAGAACGGCAAGAAGATCACCGCCTTCGTGCCCCGTGACGGTAGCTTGAACTACATTGAGGAGAACGACGAGGTTCTGGTCGCCGGTTTCGGTCGTAAGGGTCACGCCGTCGGTGATATTCCCGGTGTCCGTTTCAAGGTTGTCAAGGTGGCCAACGTCTCTCTGTTGGCTCTCTACAAGGAGAAGAAGGAACGCCCAAGATCTTAAATGTCCGTTCATCTAATCTTTTTCCAGACAAGCAGAGTTAGGGTTTTACAAAACTAAATAAAAAATAAAAGAAACAAACGATGTGAATGTTTCAATTAAATGTGATTTTTGTTTAAAACCCGATTTGGTTATTAGTGGTTTTTCAAATTGGGCGGCTGGGTTTCGACACCCAAACGAGGGGAACTGTTTTATATATTGGTATATATATGAGCAAAGGGATATTCAGATTTAATTGTAATATTTTATACAAATATATAAATTAAATTATACATTCATATATATAAATGAAACAAATAATTTTTTAAACAGTCTGGCAACAGTGATAGTGTTACAAAACGTTGAGCTCCACATGATTTGCAACACTGTTTGGCGCTCTTTTTCCATTTCAAAATCAGCTGCAACTTAATTTAATAAGAGTTAAACCAAAACTATAAAAACAGACTATTAAAAATAAATTCTATGTTGCTAATAACTTAATTGTCAACTATTCCTTGGCCTCATTGTGCAAATGCTGGAACACACCCTCGTTGGGATTGCAGCGCAGCAGTGCCTCCATGGCAGTCGTACCTACCGCAGTGGCGGCTGCTTACATAACTAAACGGCAAGAGAGCCTCAGAAAACTGAGACAGCCATCATCAATGCATGAGCCCGGGACCTGGACCAACGTGTGCCGAGCTTCAATCAGCGATAAGGACTCGCAAACTGCACCTCCTACTTGGCGGGGCACTGGCAGAAATCAATGCGACCAAGAGTCGCAGTGGAAACTGGTTCGATTCGAGGGCAGTGGCTGATTTCTTGCAGTGCTGCTGGGAGACCCCCGATCTGCTTATCAATAATTTGTTTTTTTATTCCTTTTGCTGCGTTTAGGCCGAGATGCGCTGGCGATAGCCGCTCAAGTGTCACACGCCCACATTTTTGGAGCAGTCGATGGAGCCGAGCGAGCGGCTATTTGCACATACGCCACGCCAATAAACTTGTACCCACCACCGAGGCACGCTTTGATCCGATCCCCATACCCAGTTCTCATTCTCATTCCCATTCCCATTCCCATTCGCAATCCTTATCCCATCCCCATTCTCGGTCTTTAGTCTTTGGTCTTTGAGTCTTTCGTTCCTCTTCAGTGTTCAGTCTTCACTCTTCGGTCTGCGGTCGGCACACGCTTGCACAGTATCTTTTGGGCTTTTCATTCTTTTGGTCTGACCGATGCTGGAACCTTTTGCCTGACTTTGGCCCCTCCGCACATAAATCCAAGTCCGTATCCACGACTTCGACTGCGGCTTCAGTTCGCCGGCGGCAATTATCGCGATGTGATAAACAAATATTTTGCATCTAAGGTAAGAAGCGAAGGCTTTCCCGGCATTCTGGCGCTTAATTATGAACTCCGTTTGGTCGGCGGCCTCCTCCTCCGCCTCCGATCTCCGTCCCTGCGTTCTCTGAAGCTCACAAGTACGAGTTTATTAAATGCCCTGCACTGTTACCTGCCAACGTACTTGACTCGTCTTCTGGGAGGTTCGCCGATCTTTTGGGCTTGGCTTGGCTCTTGGCTGCTCGCCGCTGCCAGCAGTTGTTGCAATATGCAATTTGGTTGCTTATCTCCCGCTGGATACCAATCACAGCTTGGCCCTCTCTCACTGGTGGGTGGAGAGTGAAATAAAAATTAAATATGGCTCTATTTGAATATTCCCAGCTTTTTACAGCCTCACGGGGCGTATGCGTAATGGGGCCAAAGTGTAGGGGAGGAAAATGATTTTCTGAAAGGCAATTGAATTGGCACGGGAAAACCGATTTGATTTATTGATTTATCCTGACGGTATATATTATATTGTACTGCTAGGTTTACGATATAGTAAGTTTGCAATTGAATTTCAGTTTAGATACGATAAATTTGTATGAGTTCATGTTATTGGCATGTGTAAATGTTTATTTTATAAGCTATGGATGTATTTTATAAGTAGGTGAAGGTGATTTTTGAGGGAGGAAAGTATAAATATGTAATAATAATCCGTTCTTAGCTTATTTAGATCTTAAGTATTTAAGGTCATTTAGAATAAATACTTAATGGAGATATTAATAAATATAATTATAATTTTGTTTTGAAAACAATTTATATATTTTCCATATATATAGATTATGGATTGCTTATACTTCTAAGGCTGTGCTTAATCCATAAACCCTAATTATAGAATAGTTTCTCATACCATTTTGCTATGATCATCTTAGCAGATTGTTATGTTTAAAGAACCCTTGATTAAACGCCATTAAACCCATTAATTAAAACCTTTCTGTTTATGTTTAAATATATTTTCCCTTCGAATATCTCTGCTGCAACTCTTTGTGCCCCATTTGATCCACATAACACCCTTTCCCAGATGGTTGCGCCGCACACATTACCATACCTCTTGGCGTATATTTGCATACGATCTGCTGGTATGGGTGGAGACCCCCTGCTCGGAGCTAGCTCGTGTGTATTTGTGGCCCCGGCACTCACACAGTGGAAAGTGGCGTAGAGTAGACCCCAGCGACATTGGGGCCTCCAACCAATTGAAACAAACCAAATGCAAAGTCGTCTCTCCCACAACAAATGAGTCGGGGAACAGGTTTTCCCTGTCCGAAAGTGAGACTGCGGCCCGAGAGATCGGGAGAGTGAGAGAGAACGAATATTAAATAAGGCTTGTTTCATTAGATTCAAAGAACCCGCCGCGCTTGCTGCTCGGGGTCTCGGCTTGGTTGGCCTGGCCTGGGAGCCAAGTCACCTGGGCCACTTGCTCGTTCCGCTTTGGTGAGCAGCTGCCGCTCTCTGGTCGCTCTGGCCCAAGACTGCGAGTTGCGCGAAAGGTTTCGCTGGTGCTTTTCGCTTTTTGGCCTTATGGATCGCAGATCGGGTCTCGGTCTCCGAGGCTGAGGCACTGGCCGAGGCAGAGGCACAGGCAGAGACACCTCTCAGGTTCAGTTCACAATCTCCGAGCCCCGAGAGAGCGTCGATCAGTTGGCTTGCGGTTCGTCATCAGCGTGGTTCATGTGGCTCCGACTCGGTCTTGGACTCTCGATATCGGGCTTTAGCTTTAGCTTTGGCTTTGCCTCTCCATTGACATCGCCATATGCGTCTCCCCGGTTGTAATCATAAATATATCTACATACAGCGACTGACTACTGACTGGCCGCCGTGCCCAGGCCCAGTTACTTACTTAGTTAGTCTCTTGGCTGCTGGCTGTGCATTTTCAATTTCCCAAGAGTGTTGTTGCTGCTGTCACAGCGTCCGCTCCCTCGAGCGGTTTGTGCTTAGAGTATCTTGTGAAATGTCGTCGAAGCCCTTGATTTTAGGCAGTCGATACGCTCATTAGTAGTGGTCCCCGTCCAGACTCTCGCGGATCGGAAAAGCGTGTTCACTGAGAGCTGAAAAGTGTTTGCCAAGAGCTCGGGTCTCTAATTGGGAAATCTAAATAGAAAGAGAGTGGAAAACTAAGCTGGCAAACGTTCTAAAAAGTTTTGTCTTATAGCTTAAATCGAACTACACGGCTATACAAGAAGATAGATAGAAACTAGAACAAGATCATTACTAAAATCGATCTTGCATTTAGAAATGTGTATCCCAGAGCCAATATCCTTCTAAAATAAAACCATTTAAAAGTGTTATTCAAGAGCCTGGAATATATTTTAATAAAAAGCTTTAAGAAGTGCCTAAATTCATTTCAAAACCCTTAAAACAATCGTTTTCCCAGAACCAAAAATTATCTAAAACCCCGAATTCAGTGAATTTTAAAATCAACCTAGCATAAAACGAACGCAAACCATAATACTAGTATCAACATATACTAGAAACCTAAGCTGAGAACTGAAAATGTAATTAGTTTCCATCAAATCGAACTGTTTTAAAATGCTTTGGACTCTACGATCGAATCTTAATCAAGAGTATCCCTCAAACCAAGTGCCAACTAACTTTAACCCGTAAAGCAACAATCGAATCCAAGTGCCAAGTGAGTGTTTCAAGAGGTATCAGTAAATCGGTAGGAAAACCAAGTGGAAAACCATCTGAAAGAGTGCAAAATAAATGTATCCACATCATTAGCCGATTGCAAAATCGTAACCGAAAAATGTGGGTTAGGGTCTAGCAGTAGCAGCAGTGGCAGCGAAAAAACAACTCTAAAATCTGACAACAAATGGACGCAAATTCACACATGCCGAGTGCATAGATTTATGGTTGGAACTGTAACGGGGCGAAAATGTTGGGACCGGCAAGGCAGTAGCAGCAGCAGTCCACCTGCCCCCACCGACGAAGGGAAAAAAGCTAACGGAATAATGCAACATTAAGCAAAATGCTGCTGGCCCTGCTAAAGCAAAGCCCCAAACAACAACAAAAATCTCAACCTGCCACCGACAACTGCAACATCAACAACAACTGCAACAGCAATAGCAACAGCAACAACATCAACATCAGCGTCACCGTTACCACGAACACCGCCGTTGCCGTATAAAATGGAACCCTCATATGATCACGAACATCCACATCATCTGCTAACAAATTACAAGTAATATTTACATTTTTCCCATGCTAAAAATTTTTTTCCTCGTTGTTTAATTATATCCAAGCGAAGCGAAGATACATATCTTCAAGATAATAACCATAATGAAAAATGGAAAAGCCGTCCGTGTAGTGGTGAAGAAATTCTCTAGATCGTGTGTATGTATATACACCGAAGTAAGCCGCGTTAGAGGGTGTATATATAGCCCCTGATGACTGGGGACTTTTCAAGACTTAGTCACAGAGAGAGAGAGACCTGAGACACAAACACTGAGATACTCGCACTGAGATACTAAAGATACTGGCACGACAGCGAGAAACACCGTCGGGGATGCCATAAACACGGCTGTATATATGGGGGTATATACGGGACATATACTAGTACCTGGTACCTGGGAATTTTGCTTAGATTTTCCTTAGTGTGGCCCCAGTTTCGGTTTTATTTTTATTTTTTGTTCCAGACCCACAACACACTTGCACTTGTGTTCGTATCCGCTTCTCGCTTCGCAGTGCTCTCCCCTCCATCTCTCCCCTCGGAATATGTAAATGGTCGGCCGCGAATAACTTAAGAACGTCTTTCGTCTTCGGACTGCGGCTCGAAATTGGTCAAGTGGAAAGTAAACCAAGACTCCGGGCCCGGGTCTCGGGGGTGGAGAGCCTGGGAACGAGCACAGGGCACAGGCGAGCGGGCGAGGAGAAAAGCCCCGAAAAGAGGTTTTAATTTCCGTATATATTTCGGCCAGAGGTCAAGCTGTTTTGACCATTAAAAAGATTTAGCCGAACAGATCTAAGCAGCTTGATAGCTACGCATGAGGTTTTGATATCCGTCTATATAGTATACCTATATATACACCCCCATAGTTTATGCCTCTGACTTTCGTAGTTTCCGACGGGAAATTCCCGTCTACAAATTGGCTTGGAAATTATGAATGGAAATGTAGCCATGAAATTGAATTAAGTACAGATGGAAAAGCTTTGATAAATCAGCAAAAAAGGCCAAGGGATTTCGGGGAATCTCTAAAGATATTTCAGGCGAAAGCTTGTCGCATTTTTCGTCACATTTTTCGAAATCTTCCTGCTGGGCTTGGCTCACAAATCAACTCCATTCGGTTCGATCTTTTACGGTTTCCCCCATAAATCAAGCCAAGGCTTCAATCTAAATAGTTTTCCACATAAAAATAAAATTCAATGACCAATAAACAAGCGATCTGTATATGTGGATTTCCAATCAAGTTTGGCAATTAATTAAGATTTCATGGTGACTAAGCTGGACGGAGGAAATCGTTAATGGCTTAAATAAATTCTATGATATCCATAGTTCCTGTTTGTTAGATATAGTATGCATAGTGATGAAGATAAACACAAGTTCCCCTTTTGCTCCAAGCAGGAACTAAGACTTGGCATTGACGTAGAAGGAGATTCCAAGCTGCTGTAACTTCTTGGAAGAGCCAGAGATAAATCTTTCGTAAATCTTTGTATAAATCGCGTGTCGACAGGTTAATTGGTTAATTGTATTGATGAATCTGCGCAGGGTACGTCAGGAAAGGTGCAAAAAAGGTTAGGTTTGGAAAGTTTTTCAGGAGACTTGAAAACGCAGAGAATTTGAGCACTCAGAGTTTAAGGTTTCTTAAGAAGAACTGTAGTAATTCGTAGAAATAGAAAATTCAAACTATTGTTGTTAAAACTCAATAGAGATTAAACTTAGCACACATTTGGCATTATTAATTTCATTCCTTTTATAAGTAGAAAATATTTCCAATGATCTCTTTGAGAACTTCCCATTAGTTCTCTCTTACCAACTCTAAGCTTTACTTTCAGAACATTCTCATTTAAGTATCTCTCCGAACTTGGTATACGTTATGACCAATTAACGATCACAAATTCAAGCATTTAAACGTTACGAGTTAATTAATTTTAATAACCCCAATTAGTGGTTTTCCAGACATTCAAATCTGTCGGCACCCTATAACCCCCATTGTAACCCCTGCAAATCAGGACTGCCTGACGACTGCTGAAAATGTGGCGAAACTCCCCCAGGGCCCATTATCGAAACCCCGGGTCCGGCTGCCTGCCATTTAAATTCGTACTCGTATTTCTATTCGAAATCAACCAACTAGCTAAGTACAGAGATCCTCCACATGCAATTACTCTAGTTACTGGTGGTACGCGCATGTACGAGGCAGTACTGCCTCCATTTCCATGCAATCCATATAATTTAGGGCCCGGACCCCGGTCCGCGGTCTCCGGTCTCCGGTCTCGATCCCTCTCCACCTGCGAGGGAGTCGTCGTATGGTGTATGTGTATGTGCGTGCTAAAATCCATTAAGTTTTTGTATCTTTTTTATGCTCTTAAAATCGCTTGTGTGAGAACTGGGTCTTCGCCGTTTCTTCTCGGCGGAAAATGGAGGCGGATGGTGGTGGCAGAGGTGCCCGGGTGGAGATCGGGCGACGACAGGCCGCAATAAACCTCATTAGCCGAACGAATCCGAAGTCAGCTTCGCTCGCTCGGCCCTCGAAGAGTGATGGTGATGATGGCGACGACGATGATGAGGATGATCATGATGCTTTGCTTGCTTCATTAGTTTAATTATGTACCCCCGGTATATATAGCCGGCATATACATGCCATACATATACTGGTGCTACATTGCCAACACGAGGAGGAGACAAATACACAGAAAAAAATTAGCATGGAGCTTAGGAACTGATTTGGAACTAAGACACTTGTCATTAGGTTTCTGCTGATGGTCACTTGGGTTCGTATAAAGTGAATATCGAGATAGAAGGATACTATATATAGAAAAAGTATAATACTATAATATAGAAATTTTAACTTTTGTTTTTTTGGTTAGAGGAAATTAAGTGCCAAAGGATTAAGATGTATTTTGCGTCGATCTAGGATTCGACTCTTGGCCATCGAGTCCAATGAGCTTAAATTGTTCAGGAAAATGTGATTGCACTTTTCTTATTAACAATATATATCTAAAGCCTATACTAAATAATTTTCTTAATATTTGACTTTATTTTCTTTAAATCACGAGATATTAATGTGGTTTAGCTTTAATTTAAGCGGTCTCTTTATAATATTAAAAGAAGCTCCTTGGATTCAATAAATTAAAATACAAAATCGCAAGGAGTTTGGCATAAAAGGATTCCTCCTAATTAAATTGATACAATTGTTTCGAAAAATATTTAAAGTTCAACCTATGTAGCCATGGTTTATCTTCCATTAATTGAATGCTAGATAAATCTAAGGTTGGGAATTCCGGCATTATTCCGAAAATGAAATCTAAGTAGACTCCCAATACTCCTCGATCTTTGTTCCATTTCAATCTTTAAGATCCTTTTCCTTTTCTTTTCTATCCCTTTTCCTCAAATACCTAGTTACCTTAATTTTTCCAGTGTACACCTTCTCCATCTCCATTGTGCGTGCCGCGTCGATCTCATTCGCCCAGGTAGCGCGTCCGTCGTCCGCGTCCGCATTCACGTTCATGTTCATTAAAGCTAAGATGGCGGCGGTGCTGGCCCGGATGCTGGGCTGTTTATGCTTATTGGTCAGGCGGCATCTACATACAGGCAGGCAGCCATATGTACAAGCTGCCATGCATATGTATGCGTAAATGGCCGATGCGATGCGATCCGATCGGCCGCCGACAACTGCGGGCCTGCGTCGTTAAGTTATTCAAGTACATCACACCTGGGCCGCCGCCGCAGAGACACAGCTCCGAGAACTGCGGCTGCCGCTGCTGCTGGGACTGGAACTGGCCCAGGTCGTGCCGTCGAGTTGCTTGGGCCAAACTCGTTTTCCGGCCTCTTGTAAGCCTCTGAAATCTTTTTTTCTCGCTCGGGTTGGGGCGCCTGCAGCCACACAGCAGGCAGCCAATAGACTGCAAATGGAGCAAATGGAGAGCCGCCGCCGAAGATGCCTCTTTGCTGGCCACACCCACCTCTGGTCCCCTCGCCTCGTCCTCTTGGCCAGCCGAAAACCAAAATGGCTTTTATTACCTTGCCGCACCACTGGCCCAGGCTGAATCCGAAGATGAAGCTGACTGGGCCCAATGCCATCGCTTCCCGTGGAGGCGCCAAATGATTTGCCATTCTAAACAGGCAGGCGGGCAGGCAGCAGGTTTCGTTCTGGACCAGAACTTCTGGTTGACTCTTTGGAGGCGCTAAGCTGGAGTCCGATCCGCGCACTCTAATTAGTTTTAAGTGCAGCTCTGCGGCAGTTTCCATATGAATTATAAATCAAGGTTGCTAATTAGCATGTCTCACGGGAGAAGCTTTCTAATATATGAGAGTGTAGGCACTTGCTACAGAAGTGTTAACTATAATCGAAGGGGTTTTTAAAACTTCACTTGGAAACATGTACAGATAAGAACTGTATTCAAGTGGGAAACTGTAGCAAATTAGTTAATTAATTAGTAATCTTTAACTATTTGTTTGATTTATTCTTGATTTCCCTACATTACGCCTTTACGAAACTTTGTTAAATGATTTCGAAAATGCTTTTCCTTGACTTTACTTTCGCTACCATTCCAAGCAAGAGACAAAGCTAGATTATTTCAAATATGATTTGTGCTCAACATTTTCGAAAATGTGTTTTCCTTAGCCTTCTGAACGGTTTTAGCAAATTCGATCTTTTACTAATATTAGAACAACTACTTTTTACAAATTTAAGCATATGTATTTATCCTGCTTCCTTAATTGAAATCCTATAAAATGGACATGAAAGATGAGCTGTGACAACTTATCATTAATTAATCAGAAGTTAATATCTCCTCCTAACACATTTTCTTCAAGCCCCTCAAAAAGGCTCCTCTTTGAGTCACGTGTATAGCCTTCTTCACTTGCCAAATCCATTGAAATAATGCCAGAAACACCAGCTACCTATTGTCCCAATGGCATGTTGGGGCCACCGCGATTGTTTGGAAGCCGAGAGACAAATCTGCCCAATCGTTGTCACATACCTGTCCAACTGCAACTCGGAGAATCCCCTAACCGCCAGACCATTCCTCCAAATAGTCAACCGAGGCTAGACAATGGTATTGACAGCTCACCGCAGCAGTTGGATCCGTCTTAATTACTGTCCTATTTGCTGGAATGTCAGCTTGTCAGGCCGGAGCTATGCGGCCCCCGAAACGCTTTCTAAAATTAGCCAGGAATATGGAAAATATAGTATAGATTCGGGGGAGGGGGTTCTTTTTATTACCTGTCTTCTACTTCTGACAATTGTCTCCGAAAAGGGGAATGGGGATCAGATCGGGTTCGGCTTCGGTTTCGAGAACCAACTTAAAAGGCTGTCTTCAGCAGCGCGGCAGAGCGTCACATGAATCACAATATGCTAAAGCGCCTGACACTCTCCAGATCAATGCGGCGGCTCCTGAATGAAGCCGAGGCCGATGCTGCTGCTGCTGGCTAAGAGCTCCGGGGCTTGTTTAAAGGGAGGAGTTGCCTACTTTTGTGGCAGCCACAGGAGGGAGAACCCTGGGCTTCTTACCCTTTCCACCTTCTCTCGCTGGACTCTCTGTGGCAGCCACCACCAGAGAAGTCGCTGTGCTCGTAAACAAAACGTTCCACGGTCCCCAAGTCCAAGTCGGCGGCGGACATCGAGTACTCTTGGACAGGGGGACACTGAGCGGAGGAAGGAAGATGGAGAGGACGAGGACTGGGGACTGGGGACAGGCAGCAACAGCGGCCGGCTGGCCGCAATGTGGAATATGTGGCATTTTGCAAAGATGTTGACATTTTGCGCGCATAAAAATGCCAACTTACCGGCCACTGTATGTGTCCTATTTTAAAATCAGGGCCATGGCTAAGCAGTCCGCGCGGCCACAGAACTGAAGCTGATACTCTGAATCCACAGCCACAGCCACAGCCGCAGCCAAAGCCAATACCAAAGCCAGAGCTAAAGCCTCATCCGAAACTGAAGCTCAGACTGAAGCTGGCTAAGCCGCATCTGCAGGAGCAGCGCGGAGCTTGGATCGTGAGCGCGCTTAGGATAAAGCCAGACCGACTGCGACCAGACAGCCGACAGTTGGGACAGGTTGGACAGCGGCGGACACAGCGCACAGACGGACGGACGGACAGACCGACTCGGGACGGTATAATTTTGTGTACCCCTTTTTGGCCAGGCGAAGTATTTAGCAGCGGCAGCCGCAACCGAATATCAAAAACGTAACGACGTCACCGAAAACCCTCAATAAATTATCAAGACTTCAGCCGGGGCTGCCGGGCTCCTCGGTTGTAGGGGAAGAGAGTGAAGGAGGAGCAGGAGCTGGTACCGAAGTTCGCTAAGGGTACCGGGTACTGGGCCAACTAAAATTTGCAACTTTGGCGGCATTGTCAAGGAAGAAAGTCGCCGGAACTAGAGCGCCTAGCTCGAGACAGAGTTGTGACTGGAAGGGGAGAAAAACAGGAAGGCAAAGAGACTAGGAGCTGGGTTTTGTTAAAAGAAAAATATTCCAAGCCTTGGATTCAGGAGCCTATAGAATTAGAGGAGAATAGGAGTCGGGAGCATGAGTAAGCTTGGGACTAGAGGCTGTGGTATTGAAAGCCAGAAGACCAAGAGTTCGGATATTTAGCTAACAGAGTTTTTGGGGATTGATATCATCGTGTTCCAAAGTCTTGGATTTTTTTGAGCCTTTGAATGAATACTAGAGTCTCAGAGACCTAAAGTCTTTGGGACCTAAAGTCATAATCTTAGGGCATTTGAGCCGTCGCATCCTGGGTTCTTATAGTCTTTAAGTCATTAAGACTTCAGGTCCTAGCTTCTACGTTCAAGTCGATGTACCCCAGACTCTTAGAAGTCGGGAGTAGCCTAGAGAGTTAGAACTTGGCTCAGACCAGTGGAGAGTCCAGTTCCAAGCTCGACAAACAATTAGGCCCAGGTTGCCAGGGTAGACTTAGGGTAGGCAAAACGAGGAACACAATAGACCAAAAGTGTAGTGGGCAGCAATAAATTCAAACGGTATCAAGAGCGAGAAGAGACGGCGGTCCAGAGTAGCAGCAGCAGCAGGAGCAGCGGCGGCAGCCGAATCCCCAAAGGATCGCAGTCGGGATCTCGGCTATCCACTAGCGGGAGCTTTGGCAATATTTAAACTTGTCCATGCTCCATGCTCCGTGCTCCCAATGCTGCCTGAATTCTTGGAAGGCGAATTACTTTGAAATGTGTCGATATGTCGCAAGTTTTAAAAGTTATGCATAAAGGTCCGGCAAAGGCAAGGCAAGCCAGACTGCTCGTTCTCATTCTCAGTCTCGAGTCTCCTTCGCGAAACGCGGCCTGGGTCTGATCTGGGTCTGGCTCTGCCTCTGGCTCTGGCTCTGCCCCTGGCTGGGAGGGAATGGGTTGGGGGATCGGGCTCCATTCCAGCTTCTGCTCCAGCTTCTTTGCTTACTCCGCCGACTCCGACTGCGACTGGGACGACTCCGCGACGGTGGCTTGTCGGAGTTGGGGCGGCCTCCTTTGATAATACAATAGCTGCACGCGCCCAATTTACATTTATGTCCGCTGACATTAAGGAGCGCACCGATGCAGGCAGCCGGCCAGCCAGCCAGGGAGCTATCCGTTCCGATCGGTTCCGATCCAGGCCGAGAGATCCAGTTTGCGTCTCTCTGGTGTCTGATAAATGCAAAGCTCGGCTCCTCCTCCTCCCTTCACCCGGACCCCGACCCATGTGCGTGCCGGCAACGCGAAAATTGTCAACGTATTTAGCAGCCCTTTTAAATATCATTATAAAGAAACATTGCGACGGCGGCGGTGCATTTTTGCCGGCGGTACGTAATTCCCAGCAGTAGCCCCTTGGGAGAGCGATTAACAACGATCATGAATGTGATACGAGCGGGGACTGGGATTGGGGTTTGGAATTGGAACTGGAACTGGGGTATAATTCCATCTTAGTTGGGTGCCGTAGATGCCATCTTGAGTTGAGCCACTTAACTTAATAAGTAATTCGTAATTAGTAATAGGTAATTAATTGTGAGATTCTCATCTTTTGAGTAAGGCTTTCCGCTTAATATTTTTAAGAATTGTAGAGCAACTTTATCTATAAAAATAAAAAAATTAAATGTAAAGAAAAATCAATACTTTAAGTTCTGTTTATAATAAATGTTTAAGGTTATTTTTTTATTATTTAATAGTGCTTGGAAATATTTAAGGAAAGTAACTTCGGAAGGTAGAAGTTTATATACAATTTATAAGTTGAAAATGGATCTTAACTCAGCCAAAATGGCTTCAATTCCACTTTGGTAAACTTTTCTGAATTGATTTGAAATAATAAGTCTGCAATTATATTTACAATTTTAATGATTTAACCCCTAAAAATTGGGTACTCATTAAATAATTATCTATTATCCTGTAACCTTTATTGATACAAAAACTAAGTATAATGTTGTAAAGACATGTTTTCTTTACGACGCTGTAAAGTTTTATATTCCCAAGATATCGAGTTGAAGACAAATGTAGATGTTCGAATACAGTATAAATTACATTATTAACTATAAGACAAAGATAAGATATTAGTATCACTTTTACAAATTACATCACCATCTCCCCTGCTCCTCCTCCTTAATTACAGCTCAAAGAAGTACCCGCACGTCTCGAGGACTCCGGAATACAGCCACTCGACGGGCAGCGATTATCCGGATCATGGCGGCTACCTCACGTCGGATGGCCGGCTGATGCACGAGACGACAAGCGATGCCGGGATCTACCATGTGCGCCAAGGCAGCGAGCACTCCTCGCCCAGCCTCCACTCCCCAGCCATACAGAGCGCCGGCTACGAGAACGAGCATTCCCTCAACGAGGCGGTGCTGGCGGCTCACAGCCACAGCCACTCGCCCATGCCGATGGTGTCCAGTGGCTATGTGACAGGAGGCAGTGCCTCGGGTTCCCTGATCAACAGCAACATTCCCCTGTTGAGCGGCGGCGGTGGCAGTAGTAATTCGGTTTTGAATAAATTTCTGTCCCATCCGCACGCTGGAATGGTGGGCCAAGGAGCAGGAGGAGGCGGAGCATCTGGGCCCATGGAGGACTGTGCCTCACACTCGCCCATCGAGCCATCGTCCATGTGGAGCTACGACTACAAGGGCGACCTGTGCGCCCCCAATTGTGGCTACCTGGAGCGGCACAAGCCGCTGCCCGCGGACCTAAAGTACCGACCCGGCGGAACCCAGTCAAAAAGTGCCAAAGAATCGCGTATCCGGCGGCCGATGAACGCATTCATGGTCTGGGCCAAGATCGAGCGGAAGAAGCTGGCCGATGAGAATCCCGACCTGCATAATGCCGATCTCAGCAAGATGTTGGGTGAGTTGGGGTGGAACTTTTGGGAATAAAATATGGGACTTAACCTCGAGGGGAACCCTCCCTTAGAACCTACAATAAGGCTTCTGTTCATGTGTCTCTCTCTTCCTTCTCTTCTCTCCTTTCCTATTCTAAGGCAAGAAATGGCGCTCCCTGACCCCTCAAGATCGAAGACCGTATGTGGAGGAGGCCGAGCGCCTGCGGGTGATTCACATGACGGAGCATCCCAACTACAAGTATCGACCCCGGCGACGCAAGCAGTCCAAGCTGCGGGCCATGCAGCCGGGCGGCAAGGATCAGGGTGAAAGTTCACCCAATCCCACTGGCAGTGCTGGCTCTAAGGCAAATCCGAAGCTGGCCACGCCTCCCCTGGCCACTGGATCCTCTAGCTACACGACGCCCACCACCGACGAAAGCACCTGCAATTCCACGAACCAGAATCTTAATCAGAGCCAGGTCACACCCGGAGGCGGCGGCCTCTATGAGCAGCCACTGAAGCCCACGTACTCGCCCAGCTCCGTGGACTGTTACAGCAATGCGGACAGCTCGGAGCAGATCGAGTCGCTGGCTGCCAATTGTGCGCCTTCGCCGACGGGTGGCGGCGGTAGCTACGACAGCTCCTTGTTGCTCAAGAAGCTATCCAAGACGCCGAGTGGCCGGGCGGCCAAGGCCCGCCAGGATAATAAGCTCAGCAAGGCCGAGGACAAGGGCAAGGTGCAGGCTCAGCAAGCCCATCAGCAGGGAATCTATGCCGCCACTTCGTATCCGCTGGCGCCCACATCCGTGGCCGTGGTGGCTGCCCGGGGCATGTACGTGACCTGCAATAATCGGGGTCTCCTCGACCATGGCCACTCCGTCAAGGGCACCTTCTACCCGCCTGTCTCCGTGTCCGAGGACGAGGGCAGCTCATCGATGAGGAGCAGTGTGAGTGTCCTGCAGCAGCACTGCAATCTGGCTGCGGTAACGTCCTCCAGCTCCTCGGTACCCGTACCAGCCAGCGAGATGGGCAGCTACACGGTTTCCATGGCGGATAATTGCGGGAATCTCCGGCTAAGCATGAACGAGCTGTCCGCCCAGGAGTATCTGCCCAGCGCCAATGCCTACGGGATGCAGTATGAGGACTTCCTGCGCTATCAATCCAACGACTTGGATTACTCCACCTCCTCGTCGGCGGCCTTGGAACACAAGGATCCCTCGCCAGAGGGAGTAACTGGAGTCCAGAAGTGCCTCAAGTACCCGGATACGAATCAGAACTACGACGACTACGAGGCGGAGGCCTACAGCAACGCCATGCTGCCGGCCACAGCGGCCAGCTACTACACCCAGCTGCCCTATGCGCCCACCTCGCTGGCCGCCTTCCCTCTGCAGCTGGCGGTGCCGTTCCAGCAGGCCACCGCAGGCGGCTATGGTGGGCAGCCCATGCAGAGTGGTTACCTGCATTACGGCAACTATGGTGGCTACGAGAGCATGCCGCAGCAACAACAGCAGCAGCAACCACATCAGCAGCAGCAGCAGTCTTCGCACTCGGCTCCTCCGGCTTTGACGGCGCCTCCTGCCCAGACTGTGACCTCCAATCCTGCCGGTGCATCAGCAGCTTCAGCATCCGCGGCCATGCAGCAACACCATCACCACCACTTTGGGCCAGGACCCAGCATGGTGGGCGTGGGCGTCGGAGTGGGTGTAGGGGAGATGCTCTTCGAGCAGCAGCAGCGCAAGGACGATGAGATTAGCAACATTCTGGCCGGAGTGCGGAAGACCTGCTACAGCAACTGACTCGGAGGCGAAGACATTTGTAATTTTGGTAACTAGTTTAGAAAGAGAACTTAGAGAGCGTGGTTGTAGGTAGCCTTAAGCCTTCTTCCAGTCCCCCCAAGACCCTTTGTACTGTAAAGTGTTTTAGCAATTATTAAAAAAAGAAAGCGATATAAACAAACGAAATAAAGTAAAGCCTAAGAAAGTAATCGAATCGAATCGAAAGTGTCTCTGGTGTGGAACGCATCTCCCAGTGACAGCCACTGCTACTCCCGGGGTGGAACGCGGGCCCAGGCCGTGACCATATGATACAGCCACCCGATATAGACACGACGACGGGAGTCTGCGCAGAGCCCAGGTTCCATCAGGTTGTGTGTGGAGTGCAAAGATTTTTCTTTTCTTATTCGAACACACGGCCAAAAGATTTTTCCCAAGTTACATAAATTTTCGCATAGACTTTTCCCCCAAAAGAAACAATTTGCTGGCCACTGGCTCTGGCACTGGCTGCGGCAGCTGCTCAACTGTGGTTTGTGACTGGATTTCGAGGATGTGCAAGTATCCGAGAAACGCATGAAACGCAAACACGCTGGGCGCCAAGACGAAGAGTCATCATCCATTCCACAAAACGCAATCTGAGTCAAAATTCCAGTTCTATTTTCTAGATCTCTAGATCTTCGTCAATAATTTGAGCAAACCGGAAACGGAAGCTGCGGCGCGTCCCAAAATTATCACTGCAACAAAATTCTGGCCATAGGCAAAATCGATAAGCCTCAGCCTCAGCACATTCGAGCCAAGCGTAGCACGCCTTCTTGACACCACCACCGCTTGCGGCCGCCGCCATCCGAACCCTCCACCTTGAACACCACCTAACCATACCACCGTCATCGCCATCGCCATCGACATCGACATACCACCGTCATCAGCAGTGCCGTTCGTAGCCAGCATCCAAAATGTCATTCATAGCCAAATTGAAGGCCACGCCATTGCCGCCCCTGAGAAACATACTGAATGTGGCCGTGCAAACGGCCCGACAGACAATTCCAGAGCGCAAGGACTACGAGCAACCGCCGGGCAGCACGCAGCAGCATCAGCAGCACCAGCAGCAGCATCCCCACCAGCCACAGCCCTCTGGCATGGAGGAGAACACAGAGATGAGCTCGAATCCCTTTCGGAATGCTGGCAACTGGACAGAGAACGATGGCGAGGGCGATGGCGAGTACAAGGGCGAGTACCAGAGCACATCCTTCAATGAGTACGACGGCAGGTACCAGCAAACGGACGGCTTCAGGTGGGAGTAACCCCAGGGAACCTTGACCATCTCCGAACTAACCCAAAATCCTCTTTCCCCAGGCAAGGCAGCATTGCCTCGGAGGGCAGTTCCTTCGTCTGCGAGGGAGAAGGTGGCGGCGGCTGCAAGATTGACGAGTTCCAGGCGGCCTGGAATGTGACCAATGCGATCCAGGGCATGTTCATTGTGTCGCTGCCCTTCGCCGTGCTCCATGGTGGCTACTGGGCCATCGTGGCGATGGTGGGCATTGCGCACATCTGCTGCTACACGGGAAAGGTGCTGGTGCAGTGCCTGTACGAGCCGGATCCCACCACAGGGCAGATGGTGAGAGTGCGGGACAGCTACGTGGCCATTGCCAAGGTATGTTTTGGACCCAAGTTGGGCGCTCGGGCCGTGAGCATTGCCCAGTTGATCGAGCTTCTGATGACGTGCATCCTGTACGTGGTCGTGTGCGGCGACCTGCTGGCCGGAACCTATCCGCAGGGCTCGTTCGATTCGCGCTCCTGGATGCTCTTCATCGGCATCTTCCTGCTGCCCATGGGCTTCCTGAAGTCCCTGAAAATGGTCTCGACCCTGTCCTTCTGGTGCACCATGTCCCACATCGTGATAAACGCCGTGATCCTGGGCTACTGCCTGCTGCAGATCGGAGACTGGGGCTGGTCCAAGGTGCGCTTTAGCATCGACATGGAGAACTTTCCCATCTCCCTCGGCGTGATTGTGTTCTCGTACACCTCCCAGATCTTCCTGCCCACGCTGGAGGGCAACATGACCGACCGCTCCAAGTTCAACTGGATGCTGGACTGGTCCCACATCGCCGCCGCCGTGTTCAAGGCCGGCTTCGGCTACATATGTTTCCTGACCTTCCAGAACGACACCCAGCAGGTGATCACCAACAACCTGCACTCGCAGGGCTTCAAGGGCATGGTGAACTTCTTCCTGGTGATCAAGGCCATCCTCAGCTATCCCTTGCCCTACTATGCCGCCTGCGAGCTGCTCGAGCGCAACTTCTTCCGGGGTCCGCCAAAGACCCGGTTTCCCACCATCTGGAATCTGGACGGGGAGCTGAAGGTCTGGGGCCTCGGCTTCCGCGTGGGCGTCATTGTGTCCACCATCCTAATGGCCATCTTCATACCCCACTTCTCCATCCTGATGGGCTTCATCGGGAGCTTCACGGGCACCATGCTCAGCTTTATCTGGCCGTGCTATTTCCACATCAAGATCAAGGGCCACCTGCTCGACCAGAAGGAAATAGCCAAAGACTACCTCATCATTGGGCTCGGCGTGCTCTTCGGCGTCATTGGAATCTATGATTCGGGTAACGCCCTGATAAACGCATTCGAAATCGGTCTTCCCTTCTAAGTCTTAGATTTTCTTTGTGGATTTGGCTCTCTTCGGGCCTGGCAAGTCTTCCAGGTGCTTTGGCATCATTTGGCCAAGTCCGAGAGGCCAAGGATCCAGCTATATATATATACCAAACACGCGAAAGAATATCGAAACTAAAACAATAATGTGTAGTCTGTAAGAAAAACGCAACGCAAGTCTTCCAAACAAGCGAAAAAATGTCTTCCAAACATGAATAACAACAATAATAACTATTTATGACGATATATAAAAAAGTAAGTTAAGTGTATACAGAAGAGCATATTTATGGTATTAACATGCATTATATAAGATATAGAGAAATTGAACAGAGAGGAAAACAATAAACTGCATATGTACACCATTTTACAAACTACGAAATACAAATCGAAATGTACTCGTGCTCGTATGTTATAGATAGAACCCATTGTTTATATATACATATTATAGTCGAATGGATTTTTTTAACGTTTAAATATACAGTTACCTATACATACTAGCCTTTAAAACGACACTAGCATCTTTTAAACTCTCAATAAAGACGTCATCTCCAGTTGATCCCTATAACACAGAGTCGAAATTCGAAAAATATTATTAAATCTTTATTGTTAATCTTGGTTCTCGGATTGGTTTGTATAGTAATTGCGTAGAAAACATATGTAAAGTATATTGTCATGGAAGCTTAGGCATCTAGTGTTATTGTGGGATATGTATGTCTTGTGGGTTAGTGGGGCAAAGGGATAAGCTCGGCTCTTGGGTTAGTTTGAGGTCTTGAAGAACTTGTGTTCTTGAGTACTCCTGGTATGCTGGAATGCACCTTTGTTTATCTTATGCACCGCACAGGTGGTGCTCGGGGCAGTTATGTATTCGCTCTTGTAGAGGCTGGAGCCGGTGAACTTGTCGTTGCCCAGGCTAATCGAGGACTGATTGCCGCGACGGGTGGTGGTGACCACTCGCTCGGTGTGGCCGTGGTGGCTGTAGGAGGGGAAATCGATGCCTCCGCTGGAGCTGGACACATGCTGGCTTCCCCGATGACGCGTCGTATGGGAGTGTGTAGATTGAGATGGAAAATCGATGCCACCCCCGCCCGTAACATGGGTGCGTGTCACAGTTGTACCGGTGACTCCTCCTCCGACACCGCCACCGCCACCACCAGAAATTATTCGGGACATCGAGGACGACGATGACGAGTTCTTGACGTTCTCCTTGTGCACGTTACAGGTCCGGCGCTCGCTCGAAAAGCTGGTACTCAGCTCGGAGTCCCGATTCTGCCGGTGAATGCTGCTGTAGCTCTGACGCTGCTCCCCGCCATGGGGGGCACTGCTGGAGGGTTGCTCGTGCAGATTCAGAATGCTCTTACGCATCATCTTGCCGTTGGAGGTGAGGCTTCCGTTGGCCGTGTTCGAGTCGCTGGTGACATTCTTGCGGTGAAATATCGTATTCGAGACGTCGGCCTCCGAAGAGAACTCGCTCTTGCGGTGATGGAAGTGCTTGGAACTGGTCATGTTGGAGGTGGAGCTACCGGTCACAACGTTGTGGCTGGAATTCCTGTTGCCGCCAGAAACCACTCGGGATGTTGAGTCGTCGGTGACTCGGCTTGTCGCATCGCCACCGATGATATTGCTGGAGACATTTCTTCCGGTAACCACACGGTATGTGGATGTGCTTTCCCCAGTTATATTGCTGGAGACATTTCTGCCGGTTACTACGCGTGTGCTTGAGTCCTCCGTCACGTTGCTGGCCACATTTCTTCCCGAAACGACGCGACTGGTTGAAGAGTCGCCAGCTACGGTGCCTCCTGACACCGCTCGTGAGGTAGTATCGCCGCCTGCGATATTCCTGGTGGCATTTTCCTGATTCGTTTCGATGGCTCTGGTGGATTGATCAGTTTGGACTAGGTTGTGGTTTCTTTGCATCGAAGTGGTTTCCTTGTGAATGTTTTTGGTGTTCTCAATGTTTGTCGTCGTCGTTTTCTTGGCCACATTCTCGATCACATTGATCTTCGCTGGCCTCTTGACGTACTCGGTTTCGGGTTCCTTCTTGTGGCGACCTCCGATCACAGTGGTCACCTTCTTCGTGGACACTACAATGAGACCATCCACGGGGTTTTGACTGTTGGAATCCACTTGCTTAACTGCGTCCTTGCCGGACACGAAGTTCATCTGATTGGTGGTCTTCAGGATGGCCGTATCACTACCCAAAGTGATGGAAGAACTGTTGTGCTTGTATTTCTGAGTGCGTTGAACCTTATCCACGGTTGTCTTGTTGGTCGTCGTCTTGTAGTCATCCTTTCTGGTAACTGTCATTGAACCTTCCAACTTTAAGTTGTCCACAGGTCGCTTGGGCGTTTCACGCTTAATTGTCTCAGTAAGTGTGGTGCTATCGGTCTCGCTTCGGTCGGTTCTCCTATAGAATTCTCCCTCTGGTTTCAGGTTGTCCTTGGGTTTCTTTTGAACTGGTCGCTCCGCAGGTCTAAAGGCCGTCTTATCGGGCGTGTAGAATTCGCCTTCCACCTTTAGGTTATCGCTTGGCTTCACCTGTTCGGGCCGCTTGACATGATGGTATTCTTCCTTCTGGGTGAATGTCATTTCGCCCTCACTTCTCAGATTGTCCTTGCGAATTACCGTCTTTACCCTGTCTGCCGGCCTGAAGCCTTCCTTGTCGGGGATGTGCATCTTACCCTCAGGTTTCAAATTGTCGACGTACCTCTTTGGCTCGGGGCGAGATCCAGGCTCATATTTTGGCTTTTCAGGAGTGTACATAACGCCTTCAGGTTTCAGATTGTCTTCTGGCTTTACTGGAGTGGGTCTCAGAACATGCTGGTATTCAGTTTTTTCCGTGAAAGTCATTTCTCCTTCAGTGCGAAGATTGTCCTTGTGAACAACACGGGTCACCTTGTCAGCCGGCCTATACTTGGCCTTATCTGGAATATCCATCTCGCCCTCTGGTTTCAAGTTGTCTTGAGGTTTCCTCTGCTTGGGTCTCTCGCCAGGCTGGAAGCCCTCTTTCTCTTCAACATAGAATTCTCCCTCCACCTTTAGGTTGTCCTTATGCCTTACAACGGTTACCCTCTCTCCAGCTCGATACTTAGGCTTCTCGGGACTAAAGAATTCACCCTCGGGCCTTAAGTTATCAGTTGGCTTCACTTGCTCTGGTCTAACAACATATTGATACTCTTTCTTTTCCACAAAGGTCATCTCGCCTTCAGTGCGTAAATTGTCCTTTTGAATGATCTTCTTCGTTTTGTCCGCGGGCTTAAAGACTTGTTTCTCAGGTTTAACAAACTCTCCCTCAGGCTTTAGATTATCCACGGGTTTCTTCACTACCGGGCGCTCACCTGCCTTGTAGCCTGGCTTCTCTGGCTTATAGAAATCGCCTTCCGGTTTTAGATTATCCTCATGACGAACTTGGGATGGGCGCTCGCCAGGCCTGTAAGGTTGTTTTTCTGGACTGTAAAACTCTCCTTCCGGTTTTAAGTTGTCATGTGGCTTCTTTTGCACAGGTCTCTCGGCAGGACGGAATCCAGGCTTCTCCGGCGCGTAGAACTCTCCCTCTGAGCGAAGATTATCCTCTGGCCGGACTTGAGAAGGTCTTTCTCCTGGCTTGTACTTCGGCTTCTCGGGGCTATAAAATTCTCCTTCGGGCTTCAAATTATCCTCTGGCTTCTTCTGTACTGGCCTCTCAGCAGGACGGAAGCCCGGCTTCTCTGGAGTGTAGAATTCTCCCTCAGGTCTGAGATTATCCTCTGGCCGGACTTGAGAAGGTCTTTCTCCTGGCTTGTACTTTGGCTTCTCCGGACTGTAGAATTCTCCTTCGGGCTTCAGATTATCGGTTGGTTTAACCTGATCAGGACGTACCACATATTGATATTCTTTCCTTTCGACGAATGTCATTTCACCTTCAGAACGAAGGTTATCCCTTTGAACAATCTTCTCAGTCTTCTCAGCTGGCTGGTAAACTTGTTTCTCGGGTTTGGCAAAATCTCCTTCTGGCTTCAAATTATCCTCTGGCTTCTTCTGTACTGGCCTCTCAGCAGGACGGAAGCCCGGCTTCTCTGGAGTGTAGAATTCTCCCTCTGGTCTTAGATTATCCTCTGGCCGGACTTGAGAAGGCCTTTCTCCTGGCTTGTACTTCGGCTTCTCGGGGCTATAAAATTCTCCTTCGGGCTTCAAATTATCCTCTGGCTTCTTCTGTACTGGCCTCTCAGCAGGACGGAAGCCCGGCTTCTCTGGAGTGTAGAATTCTCCCTCAGGTCTGAGATTATCCTCTGGCCGGACTTGAGAAGGTCTTTCTCCTGGCTTGTACTTTGGCTTCTCCGGACTGTAGAATTCTCCTTCGGGCTTCAGATTATCGGTTGGTTTAACCTGATCAGGACGTACCACATATTGATATTCTTTCTTTTCGACGAATGTCATTTCACCTTCAGAACGAAGGTTATCCCTTTGAACAATCTTCTCAGTCTTCTCAGCTGGCTTGTAAACTTGTTTCTCGGGTTTGGCAAAATCTCCTTCTGGCTTCAAATTATCCTCTGGCTTCTTCTGTACTGGCCTCTCCGCAGGACGGAAGCCCGGCTTCTCTGGAGTGTAGAATTCTCCCTCAGGTCTGAGATTATCCTCTGGCCGGACTTGAGAAGGCCTTTCTCCTGGCCTATATTTCGGCTTCTCCGGACTGTAAAATTCTCCTTCGGGCTTCAAATTGTCGGTTGGCCTTACCTGATCAGGACGATCAGCAGGACGGAAGCCTGGCTTCTCTGGTGTGTAGAATTCTCCCTCAGGTCTGAGATTATCCTCTGGTCGGACTTGAGAAGGCCTTTCTCCTGGCTTGTACTTCGGCTTCTCGGGGCTATAGAATTCTCCTTCGGGCTTCAAATTGTCATTTGGCTTTTTCTGGACTGGCCTCTCAGCAGGACGGAAGCCTGGCTTCTCTGGCGTATAGAATTCTCCCTCAGGTCTGAGATTATCCTCTGGCCGAACTTGAGAAGGCCTTTCTCCTGGCTTATACTTCGGCTTCTCGGGGTTATAGAATTCTCCTTCGGGCTTCAAATTGTCATTTGGCTTTTTCTGGACTGGCCTCTCAGCAGGACGGAAGCCTGGCTTCTCTGGCGTATAGAATTCTCCCTCAGGTCTGAGATTATCCTCTGGCCGAACTTGAGAAGGCCTTTCTCCTGGCTTATACTTCGGCTTCTCGGGGCTATAGAATTCTCCTTCGGGCTTTAAATTGTCTGTCGGCTTTACTTGATCAGGACGTACCACATATTGATACTCTTCCCTTTCCACAAATGTCATTTCGCCTTCAGTGCGGAGGTTATCCTTTCTGATGATCTTCTCAGTCTTCTCAGCAGGCCTGTAGACTTGCTTCTCAGGCTTCACAAACTCTCCTTCCGGCTTCAAATTATCCTCTGGCTTCTTCTGGACTGGCCTCTCAGCAGGACGGAAGCCTGGCTTCTCTGGAGTGTAGAATTCTCCTTCTGGTCTGAGATTATCCTCTGGTCGGACTTGAGAAGGCCTTTCTCCTGGCTTGTACTTCGGCTTCTCGGGGCTATAGAATTCTCCTTCCGGCTTCAAATTGTCCTCTGGCTTCTTCTGGACTGGCCTCTCAGCAGGACGGAAGCCTGGCTTCTCTGGAGTGTAGAATTCTCCTTCTGGTCTGAGATTATCCTCTGGCCGGACTTGAGAAGGCCTTTCTCCTGGCTTGTACTTCGGCTTCTCCGGACTGTAGAATTCTCCTTCGGGCTTCAAATTGTCGGTCGGCTTTACTTGATCAGGACGTACCACATATTGATACTCTTCCCTTTCCACAAATGTCATTTCGCCTTCAGTGCGGAGGTTATCCTTTCTGATGATCTTCTCAGTTTTCTCAGCAGGCCTGTAGACCTGCTTCTCAGGCTTCACAAACTCTCCTTCCGGCTTCAAATTGTCCTCTGGCTTCTTCTGGACGGGCCTCTCAGCAGGACGGAAGCCTGGCTTCTCTGGAGTGTAGAATTCTCCTTCTGGTCTGAGATTATCCTCTGGCCGGACTTGAGAAGGCCTTTCTCCTGGCCTATATTTCGGCTTCTCCGGACTATAGAATTCTCCTTCGGGCTTCAGATTATCGGTTGGCCTTACCTGATCAGGACGATCAGCAGGACGGAAGCCCGGTTTCTCTGGTGTGTAGAATTCTCCTTCTGGTCTGAGATTATCCTCTGGCCGGACTTGAGAAGGTCTTTCTCCTGGCTTGTACTTCGGCTTCTCCGGACTGTAGAATTCTCCTTCGGGCTTCAAATTGTCGGTCGGCTTTACTTGATCAGGACGTACCACATATTGATACTCTTCCCTTTCCACAAATGTCATTTCGCCTTCAGTTCGAAGGTTATCCTTTCTGATGATCTTCTCAGTTTTCTCAGCAGGCCTGTAGACCTGCTTCTCAGGCTTCACAAACTCTCCTTCCGGCTTCAAATTGTCCTCTGGCTTCTTCTGGACGGGCCTCTCAGCAGGACGGAAGCCTGGCTTCTCTGGAGTGTAGAATTCTCCTTCTGGTCTGAGATTATCCTCTGGCCGGACTTGAGAAGGCCTTTCTCCTGGCCTATATTTCGGCTTCTCCGGACTATAGAATTCTCCTTCGGGCTTCAGATTATCGGTTGGCCTTACCTGATCAGGGCGATCAGCAGGACGGAAGCCCGGTTTCTCTGGTGTGTAGAATTCTCCTTCTGGTCTGAGATTATCCTCTGGCCGGACTTGAGAAGGTCTTTCTCCTGGCTTGTACTTCGGCTTCTCCGGACTGTAGAATTCTCCTTCGGGCTTCAAATTGTCGGTCGGCTTTACTTGATCAGGACGTACCACATATTGATACTCTTCCCTTTCCACAAATGTCATTTCGCCTTCAGTGCGGAGGTTATCCTTTCTGATGATCTTCTCAGTCTTCTCAGCAGGCCTGTAGACTTGCTTCTCAGGCTTCACAAACTCTCCTTCCGGCTTCAAATTGTCCTCTGGCTTCTTCTGGACTGGCCTCTCAGCAGGACGGAAGCCTGGCTTCTCTGGTGTGTAGAATTCTCCCTCAGGTCTGAGATTATCCTCTGGTCGGACTTGAGAAGGCCTTTCTCCTGGCTTGTACTTCGGCTTCTCGGGGCTATAGAATTCTCCTTCGGGCTTCAGATTGTCGGTTGGCCTTACCTGATCAGGACGATCAGCAGGACGGAAGCCTGGCTTCTCTGGTGTGTAGAATTCTCCTTCTGGTCTGAGATTATCCTCTGGCCGGACTTGCGAAGGCCTTTCTCCTGGCCTATATTTCGGCTTCTCCGGACTATAGAATTCTCCTTCGGGCTTCAGATTGTCGGTTGGCCTTACCTGATCAGGACGATCAGCAGGACGGAAGCCTGGCTTCTCTGGAGTGTAGAATTCTCCTTCTGGTCTGAGATTATCCTCTGGCCGGACTTGCGAAGGCCTTTCTCCTGGCCTATATTTCGGCTTCTCCGGACTATAGAATTCTCCTTCGGGCTTTAAATTGTCTGTCGGCTTTACTTGATCAGGACGTACCACGTATTGATACTCTTCCCTTTCCACAAATGTCATTTCGCCTTCAGTGCGGAGGTTATCCTTTCTGATGATCTTCTCAATCTTCTCAGCAGGCCTGTAGACTTGCTTCTCAGGCTTCACAAACTCTCCTTCCGGCTTCAAATTGTCCTCTGGCTTCTTCTGGACGGGCCTCTCAGCAGGACGGAAGCCTGGCTTCTCTGGCTTGTAGAATTCTCCCTCAGGTCTGAGATTATCCTCTGGTCGGACTTGAGAAGGCCTTTCTCCTGGCTTGTACTTCGGCTTCTCGGGGCTATAGAATTCTCCTTCGGGCTTCAGATTATCGTCTGGCTTCTTCTGGACTGGCCTCTCAGCAGGACGAAAGCCTGGCTTCTCTGGCGTGTAGAATTCTCCTTCTGGTCTGAGATTATCCTCTGGCCGGACTTGAGAAGGTCTTTCTCCAGGCCTGTACTTTGGCTTCTCCGGACTGTAAAATTCGCCTTCGGGCTTCAGATTATCGGTCGGCTTTACTTGATCAGGACGCACCACATATTGATACTCTTCCCTCTCCACGAATGTCATTTCTCCTTCCGTGTGTAGATTATCTTTCCGAATAATTCTTTCAGTTTTATCGGCAGGTTTGTACACTTGTTTTTCGGGCTTTGCGAATTCACCCTCCGGCTTTAGGTTATCCTGAGGTTTCTTCTGCACCGGGCGTTCAGCAGGTCGGAATCCGGGCTTCTCTGGTGTGTAGAACTCACCCTCAGATTTGAGGTTATCTTCTGGCCTGACTTGGGATGGTCTTTCGCCTGGCTTGTATTTCGGCTTCTCTGGGCTGTAAAATTCTCCTTCCGGTTTCAGATTATCCTCTGGCTTTTTCTGAACTGGTCTCTCTGCAGGTCGGAATCCTGGCTTGTCAGGAGCGTAGAATTCTCCCTCAGGTCTGAGATTATCCTCTGGTCGGACTTGAGAAGGCCTTTCTCCTGGCTTGTACTTCGGCTTCTCGGGGCTATAGAATTCTCCTTCCGGCTTCAAATTGTCCTCTGGCTTCTTCTGAACTGGCCTCTCAGCAGGACGGAAGCCTGGCTTCTCTGGCGTGTAGAATTCTCCTTCTGGTCTGAGATTATCCTCTGGCCGGACTTGAGAAGGCCTTTCTCCTGGCCTATATTTCGGCTTCTCCGGACTATAGAATTCTCCTTCGGGCTTCAGATTATCGTCTGGCTTCTTCTGGACTGGCCTCTCAGCAGGACGAAAGCCTGGCTTCTCTGGAGTATAGAACTCCCCTTCTGGTTTGAGATTATCCTCTGGCCGAACTTGAGAAGGCCTTTCGCCAGGCTTGTACCTTGGTTTCTCAGGGCTGTAGAAGTCTCCTTCGGGTTTCAGATTGTCTTCTGGCTTCTTTTGAACTGGTCTCTCAGCAGGTCTGAAGCCGGGCTTTTCTGGAGTGTAAAACTCTCCCTCCGGCTTGAGGTTGTCTTCTGGTCTAACCTGAGAAGGTCTTTCTCCAGGACGGTACCCAGGCTTTTCAGGACTGTAGAACTCTCCCTCTGGTTTCAGGTTATCAGTTGGCTTTACTTGATCAGGACGCACCACATATTGATACTCTTCCCTCTCCACGAATGTCATTTCTCCTTCCGTGTGAAGATTGTCTTTCCGAATAATTCTTTCGGTTTTATCGGCAGGTTTGTACACTTGTTTTTCGGGCTTTGTGAATTCACCCTCCGGCTTTAGGTTATCCTGAGGTTTCTTCTGCACTGGGCGTTCAGCAGGTCGGAATCCGGGCTTTTCGGGAGTATAGAAGTCACCTTCGGGCTTAAGATTATCTTCAGGCCTGACTTGAGAGGGACGTTCGCCCGGGCGATATTTCGGTTTCTCAGGACTATAAAAGTCACCCTCAGGCTTGAGGTTATCAGTGGGCTTGACTTGTCCAGGACGCACCACATACTGGTACTCCTCTCGCTCCACAAAGGTCATTTCGCCCTCAGTTCGCAAATTGTCGGTGCGGATGATTTTCTCGGGTTTCTCCGCTGGGGTGTAGCCAGGCTTCTCGGGTGTGTAAAACTCGCCTTCGGGCCTCAAGTTATCCTGATGTCGCACCTGAGTGGGCCTATCTCCTGGCTGGTACTTTGGCTTTTCCGGACTGTAAAATTCGCCCTCAGGCTTGAGGTTATCCGTGGGCTTCACATATCCAGGTCGGACAGTGTACTGATATTCCTCCCTCTCCACAAAAGTCATTTCACCCTCTGTGCGTAGGTTGTCGGTGTGCACAATTTTCTCACGTTTCTCTCCGGGCTTGTAGGGCTCTTTTGGCGGAACAACGAAGTCACCTTCGGGTTTTAAATTGTCTTCTGGCTTCTTAATGACTACGTAGTCCACTAAAATGTCTTCGTTTTGCTTGGGAATGTTTCCATTTTCTTTTTTCGACCAGGTATTCGTACGTATCCTCGTGTATGCTTCGTCTAAGGTGTCTGTGGTAATTGAGATCTCATTAGGACATGTTGAGTTTATTAGGACACTCACACTCACCATCGGTTTCAATAATGGTTTTTTCTGTCGATTTCGTTGTGCTGTTTGAGCAATGATGTCGTCTGAAATATCAGATATTTAAGTTAGCTTTTATTGGATTAAAAGATTTAATGAAAGTTAACCTTACCCGCAAGTACAGATTTCACAGATGCACCTTTCACTGTGTGTCGTTGTCTTGTTCTTTGCGACTCCCCGCTGTTGAATTGTTAAACAAAACATACATTTTTTCCCCTTAAGTTTTCTGTGCTAACTAATCTACTCACGGTTCTTGAGTCGTCTAGGCGTTGCTTATCAGTGCGCACATAATCGATTTCATCATAAATATTTTCGGTAATATTTTTGTGTTTCGATGTCTCTTTGAGGTTCAGGGTTATGTTCTCATTGTTCTCCGATATCGAGGTGTTCTTCTCAATCTCCACAAACTCGTCCACGTAAATGGTCTTCTTGGGAGCCTCTACAATCTTCTCAATGACATCCGTGTGCACCTTCTCGTCCAGAACGCGCCAGTCGTTGATGCTCGCATCGAAAATCTGTCAGGGAAAAGTTCCTTAATTACCGAAATTGGTAAACACACCCAATGGGACTTGCCCCTGGACTGGATTCTTTCGGGGTACGGTCCGTTGGGGAGCGCACGCACTAAGGCACTATCATCGGTGGGGACTTACCTTCGTTACCTCCGTGGTAGTCGTTATGTTTGCAACATCGGTATTATCTTTCTCTATTTCACGAGCAATGTCATTGGGCACGAAAGCTTTCGTATCAGTGAACGACTTCTCGTCGACGACCGTCCACCTGCCGAGCTTCGTGTCGTACACCTTGGTGGTGTACGTTGTCCGTGTTGTGTTAATGACATCATCCACTATTTCGGGATAGCCCGTGTCGGCGCTGCTGTCCACCGTCCGTTCGTCCACGACGCGCCACCGATTGTTGCGTCTGTCGTATATCTTCTTCTTGTACGTCACCTTGGAGCTGCCATCGGTGTCCTTGCTCACATACCGCTCGAAAGCGGGCCGGCTCTTGTTCGCATCGCTGCCATCGCTGTACTCCGTCCAGGTCTTGGTCTTCACATCGTAGACCTCCTTCTTGGACGACGACTTGGCCTGCTTGCTGCTGCTGGAGCTTTTGAGGACGGTGCTCTCGCTGACCTCTTTGCTGGACTTAAGCGTCGACTGGTCGACCAGCGAAGAAGTCGTTGATGACGTAGCTCCACGAACAGCTGTGGTGGCGGTGCGTGTGTCTGTGCCCGCCGCTTCCACTTCCAGTTTATCGTTGCGGCGCGTGGATGACGTCGTCGCCGTTGCCTTTGTTGTGGTCGCGCCAGACGGCGCGGAAACCGGTTGCGACGTCACGGATGCGGGCCCATCAGCTGTTCCGCGGACTGGCGGCAGCTTTGGCACGCTCTGAGATTCGCTCAAATTAATAACCCCGCCGTTGCTGCTGCTGCTGCTGCTGCTGGTGATGTTTGTGTTTGTGATGTTGCTGCTGCTGGTGTTGGTCTCCGTCTTGGTGTCGAAGCCAACCTGTTTCCTCGGCCCGGATGATGTCATACCGGTAGCCGTGTCGGCTCTCTCGCTCGCAATGAGCGTTTCGTTGGCGCTCCGACTGGAACTGGTTGTGGTCTCGAAGTACGAGCTGCTGGCCTGCTGGTGCTGCTGCTGGCTGGTGGAGATCGACGACGAGGAGGCGGCGAACATTTTCGAGACACTGCCCCCGCTGGCGGAGACGGATAGCGTGGGCGTTGTGATCTCCACCACCTCGATGGGCACCGAGAATACTGGCTCTTTCTTTTCACTCTCCAGCAGATCAATCGAGGAGATGATCTTGGCGTTGTTGGCATAATCCCGGGAGGAGATCTGGCTGGTCTGTCCGTGGGTTAGCTGAGATTGCTCTGTGTAGGTTGAGGAGGAGTGCGACTGGGAAGCCTTGCTCTTGGAGCTGCGGCTGCTATAGCTCCGGACACCAGCTGCCGGCAGGGAGGCGATACCTTCCACACCCGAAGAGGTGCTGGGCACAGGATCCCCGTCGCCTCCGCCATAGGACACGGATTCGTGCTCCATGGAGGAGGAGCTCTGCTTGGTGGTCAGAGTGGCAAACGCATCGGGACCCAGTTTTTTCGTGAGCTTCGTGGCCGACGCCGACGACGATGTGGTGGTGCTCGAAGTTGCTGGTGGCTGCGACGACGGCGACGCCGCCTGCTGCTGCTGAGACACTTGTTTCTTTTTATTGCTTTTTGATACCATTTTGCTTTTTGAGCGAGCGGCGCTGACACAGATGAGGTAATCACCGAATATTGCACCTGGCTGGACTATGGCTCTTTTCGGGCTAATTAATAATCGCTGCTGGCTCCCTTCGCTGTTGTTTGTTAGTAATCACAATTATTGACTCGCTTCGTTGCTTTTTGGCACTCAGTGAAAATATTTGCGGTATGAATGGGACGTGGTTGTTGGGATCTGGACTGGCGTATATATTGGGCTGTGGTGTGTCACATAATTTCCACCGCCGGAATGTCGAAATACTTATTTTTAAATATATTTATAATACGCACACGAGCACGCGAGCCATAGTTCAAGTTGAGGCCCCAAAACACACACCGACGACAGTTAGTCGTGTGAGCAGAAAAAAAGCTTAGCACTCGCTCACTTTACACACACGCTCACACACCTTGGAGAGAGACACGAGAGACGGGGGATCGCGCGGATGCAGTGAGTTAGAGATACAGATACTCAGATACAGATACAGCTAGAGGCGGCGGCGACTGCTTAGATGCCAAAAACCGAGAGACAGCCTTAATTCGGGTTCGTTTTTTCGTTCGGAGCACTGTTAAGATCACCAACCGTCGCGAAGCACAACTCAAAACGTACTGATCGCCTCTGGAACCGCTTTCGACCGACCGACCGACTATCTGTGCGCTGCCAGCGGAGCAGCAGAAGCAGCACCAGCAGCAGCGTTTTGTGGGTTTGTCGGCGCAAGTGGAAGCGAGACACACAACGCCTGCGACTTCGTCTTTGCCAGCGCCTTCGCAAAAACGGCAAAAAGCCAGGCCAGGCCAGGCCAGGCAGCAGCGTAGGTTTCAGCTCTCGCCTGTGTGCGTGCCAGAGTATCTGACGGATGCGTAGGCCGAACTACGGACGTCTCCCTGTGTGTGCCCAGTTTTGGCTGCCACGAAGCACCGACCGAGGAGTTCAATAAGCCAATAAAAGCTGCACGCACACCTCACCGCATCGCACCGCAGCGATCTTTTGTGAAAGTGCCAATAAAAACATAAAAACAAACAGATGTCTGATGCTCGATGTCCAAAGCCGGGCGGTCTTTTCTGTTTGAGCTCCAGGTACACACAACCGAGCAGCACGAACTTCCAGGGCGTGCGCCGGCGTAGCTTCCTCTAAAGCAAACAGCTCTTAAAAATAATATTAACTCGAAGCCCATAAACCGAAATTGGCAAAAACCAAAATTGGCCAGGCTAACGGCTGTATCTGCTGGATGCACAATTAAATTTGAATAGCATCTGACACTGATTAGTCAGCACATGTCTAGCCGGGGCTCTACGTGGGCGTCCGTCTCCGTCTCCGACGGAGCTGTGAGTAAGCCCCATTGGGATCAAGATTTATTCGCCAAAATGCTGCCAGTTGGAGCTCAATGGCCGCCCAATTGATTTATAACGGCCTTTGGGTGGGTGCAATATATAACCCATAGCCAAGTGGTTATGCCCAAATCTGGGATAGATTGCAATAGATCAACTGCATAGTGCAAGAGAGAGACCGACCCCGAGACCTACTTGACCTCCAAAACGTTCGCTCGTCAAGCTGCAAAGAAAAGCAATACCAATTCTTGCTTAATTCGGACCTGACGTCATACGCGGCGTATGAGCAACGAGCGGCGGTGGCAGCGGCGACTGAGACTCATTTTCATGCGAAGCCAAAAGCAATCAAAACTTGTTTGCTGGCCCGGGTACACATACAAAAAATAAAATCACGCAAATAGAGAAGTAAGCCACAAATGCAAAATTAAAGTGGAAAATAAAAGCGCCACAGTGGAGCCTGCTTAGCAATTCACCGAGCATACTAATGGACATAAAAAACAAACTGCAAACTGGAACTGGGACACGCTGCAATTCAGAGCAATTGGGAACTGGAACGCACTGGGTGCAAGGGAGACTATAGCTAATTAGAGGCTATAGTAGAAGCACAGCTCTCTGTATAGCCCGAGCGATGATCACATCTCCCGCTCATCATCTCAGTGTTTCCTTGGAAACTGAAATTGAATCGAAGCGAAGCGACGGCGACAGAGGCGTTCTCGAAAATTTATGCCCAAGTTTCGGCTGTCGCCTCAAGTTCAATTAATTTTAATTCAACAAAATAAAGCGAAATGCACATCAAGGTAACGTGTCAGCCCTTATTTGGCAGTTGGCCGAAATGCCAAGATATCCGAAAATGTGTGTTTTTTACTGCCAGTACAAGCATTGCGCTTTTAGGGCAGGCCCGCTGCAGCAAGCGACATTATTATTCAACTGACTCAGGCCTATGCCCATATGGGCATGGAAGTCCCAGTCACGTAGCTTGGCGCATTATATATTCGCTCGCATCTCTACAAAAAATTAAAAACAATTAAAAGTTACGGCGCCGTATGTATATTGTAATGACTACCGCGCTCATGTTGAACACTTGCGATGTGCTCCCGGGCCTATCAATTGAGGCAGGAACTTGGAAAAACAGCCCAAGGTCCAACAGTCTGTAATATTTTATGATTTTACTTTGAGGCACACCTGAAAACCCGAAGAGCTTTGCCTAATATCTCTCAAGTAACAATTAGACAAAAATTTGTGTTTTAACTCTTATCTTATCTGGCTTGGCATTCTACGAATTTGCATACATTGTCTCTAGTTTGGATATTTCCCCTCTCTCAAAATATTACCATAAGTGTCTAAGCGATTTTCTTGCCAGCCAATTGCAGTTGAGTTGACTCACAGTTGGAATGGCAAAAATATTTGCTTTTGTTTGTTTAATCAGCAAATCTATAAATAAGTTATTCATTCACTTTTTTTTGACAAAAGAAAGTTCCTGGGGCGGTACGCTGCGGGACACAAATTTAGTTTGGGCTAAAATACTATGATTTTTAAAGGGATTAAACAGCTAAGTTCAAGGTCGGAACTTGGTGGGAAAAATCTATCTTAAAGACCATGGGCCATGTTAAGTATACACATAAACAAAACAAACTGGAAGTCTCGCTTGTGAACATTTTGTTTTTATCTAATATTTAATGATGTGTAGTTTTTGTTTTTTTCCCCCTAAGCACAGTATTTCTCATCGCTCATCGCATCTCTCAGCAAACTTCAATGAAATATTTTCCTATTCGTACTAAACTCCCAAACTGATTAAAGCCAATTAGTTACCAGGAAACTCACTGTATGTGGCGCTTTTCTTATCAAAAGATTGAATAATCGGTGCGTTTTTGCAAAAAGTTTAGATAAGACATCGAACCCCATAGTTATACTTAACATTTTTTTGCAAAAGATATCACAAGGTGAGCATTCTTTACCAGCCTTAATGACATTAAATACTTGCTTTTTGTTTATTATAATTCATGCTTTTCCGCTTTTGTATTTATTCTTTTTCTTTTTAAGGCTTACATATTAAAATATATGCTTAGTGTGTAGGTTCATTATTTATTGTTTCATTTTTATCCGATTACGATACATTATTACCAATTATGTTCTTCTGCACTCCTAAGACTTAAGGTAGAATTTTTTACAGTGTGATATTCGTCGCCAAGCGTGCATTGGGTGATTGGGTGATTTTTCTCGGGGTATATATATATATAAGTATGTCTGTTATTGTTTAAACTGCTGCTTCTTCTGCTTCGCCTTGTGTGTCACTAATTTCATTGAATAATTTTTAAGGTTGCAGTCACCTCAGGCTAGAGAGATATATCTTTGCTGATCGTGTTTGGATACTCCACATGCTCCCACAGGTCCGCCCCCAAACTCACAGCTCGGCGGCAGGCTCCTGTTTCTGTATGTACAATCGAAATGTGCGGGAGCCCACGCAGCTCGGGGCAGGATTGCCCACGCCAAGTCCGGTTGGGGGAGCCGCTTCTTACGCTGTTTGGTTACGTATTCAAGTGCAACGCTTGCTAGTGTCTAGTTTCTAGAACCTAACCGAAAGTCGTCTAGTATATATTATTTTTTTCGTGTTATTTTTTGTATACATTTTACACTTAAGCATTTATATTTGTCATCTAGTTTTGAATATATAAGTTTCTGTGTGTGTTTATAAGTTGTTGTGTTGTTGTTGTTATATTAAAATATCCGTAGAACCAATAGAACGTAACGCTTTAAAACTTGCAACTCATATACCGGCGGTTGTTCTTTTAGATGCGACCAACGCATCGCAAAATTAATTAACAGATACTTTCTACGTAATCCTATATATATGTCTGTGTAAACATATTATATATAAATATATATAAGTTGTTTTCCATGTGTCTGTAAACGCTAGTTAACTATCAATATGTGTACAACGCGATTACTTAGCCGCTAGCCTAGGTTCTAACTAAAAAATATTACACTTAAGGGAATCGCTTACACGAGACGCTGACGCCCCGCTGCTTCTCATCTCTTCTCCGGGAGGGATCTATCTGGATAATGCCTGTGTGCTGGTGCTGCGCTGCTGTTGCTTCTATTGTTTCGGCTACTAATGTTGCTGCTCCTGCTGTTCCTGCTGTCACTGTTGCACTTGCCACGTATTTACAGTCGCTCTCGGTTATTCCCCGTCCATATCCGCTTGCTGCTGCTGCTGCTGATCCTCGGGCAGGACACTGCGACAGATCTCGTACTTGATCACCTTGCCATGAATCTGACCATCGGGCATGATCTGCACTTGAACCTGCGCCGGCTGCTGCCCACCGCTGGCCGACCCAGCCGCCTGTTGCTGCTGCTGCTGCTGGGCCGAGGACGCCTCCTGCAAGAGTGGGGGGAACAAGGTTTAGCTCAAGCCAGGAGAAAGAGACTTTATTGCCTCTCGAAATAGACGACTAAACTAGAGATATGCGAAAATAATACAAACTAAACTAAAGATTACGCTTGCAAGAAAGAAAAATTAAGATACGGGGAGGTACATTTAGAGAGACAGAGGAGACGGGAGACACAGGCAGGATCAAATTAGGCACATTTGGATCTCTAAGCATACGACAAACAACAATATCAACAAAAGACATACATAATACATCGTGATATACATATATATTAGCGATAATTTTGGGATATATTTCATACACACCTAAAACCGCGCGCAAACTGAAGCCTTTTCAACACGATATTTTTGGGTTTATATTCACTGCAGAGTTTATGGTTTTTATATCGATTTGTGTTTTTTTTTTCTCTTTTTGTTTTTTTTTGTGGCAACACACAGGAGACACACATCCACGGGGGCAGCAGTAAACACACCCCACACCTCAGATCGGTAGGGATCAAAGATGCCCAAGACACTGCATGTGTGTCTCAATCTGCTTGTTGTGTTTTTTTTTTGTAGGCTCTTAATGTTCATTTGTGGTTTATCTTTATCTTGTTTCTGTTTTTCTCTGTTCTGATTCGTTTTAAACTCTTAGTAAGAAGTAGTTGGTACAACAAGCTGCAAAGTATTGAAGAAGGTAATGCGATTATGTTTTCAGATTCGAATTCATTGGGGAATCAGTGAAATGTGTACATATATTAGGGATGCTAGAATACATGATATAGCGATAGGGTATCGAGCATTGGGACTTAAATCTGCTTGATATCAATACAAAGAGACGAAAAAACTGTTTTAGGTTCGATTAATTTGACTAATTACAATATGCAATATTTTATTCCAATATTTTTTGAATTAAATTACATTTTCTATTATTTTATCGGTATTACCAATATTGCAACGCAATAAAATAATCCAAATATTTTTACGATAAATTATATTTTTTTACAATTTAAATATTGTTAAATATTTCAAATTTTATATATTAAACTACGCGGTAAGTCTGATTGTTATCAAGCGCGATATCTGAGAGTTTTTTACCTTGAAAAACATCCGTAATATATATAGGTAGAGATGGGACAGAGATGGAAGGGTAAGCAAAACAAGGGTGAAACACATTTAACTTATAAGTAAGCTAAGAACGCCGCTGACCGACTAACAGACTGACAAAGCCTCTATTGCGGATGCCAATAAGAATCGTTTATTGTTGAATTGGATTAACATTGCTTAGGTGCTTAGGGTTTGTTTTTTTACAATTAAAGTTAGGGGCCGTCGCCTAACTTACTCCCAAATAGAATTAGACTTAACACTAACTAATTAGTTGTAAATCAAAACCATAAAGAACGGAACAGAGCGGATCGGGATATCAGGTGTATATGTCTGATTTATCTGATTTTCGGGCTATATCGGAGAGGCACTGGTCACACTGGGGACTGGAGTCTCTAGCATACCTGTTGCTGCGATATGGCTGGCTTCGTCTCCAGATGCTGGCGCTGGTGCAGCATGAGGTGGTTCTTCTGGAAGAAGGCCTTGCCGCATTCACACACATGGGTGCGCACCGTACAGCCGCCGTTCGGATGCCGCCGATTGTGCTGCATCAGTCCGTGCTTGGCGGCGAATCCTTTGCCGCAGCTGGCGCAGAAATGCGACTTTGGCTTGTTGGCCGGCGCAACAGAGACGACGTGTTGCTGCTGCTGCTGTTGCTGTTGTTGCTGCTGTTGCTGCTGCTGCTGCTGTACGTGCTGAAGGTGCTGCTGCTGCCCATGCACAGGCATTGTCGGCACTGCGGTGACCACGGCTTGCGGATGGGTCGAGTTGGCGGCCTGCACCAGCGTGGTCTGCGACATCACCTGCCCGGTCGACGATATTATCTGCACGGGCACTGGACTCTGGCCGACCAGATTCGGGTTGGCCGTGACCACGGTACCCGGATTCAAGCTGGCCGTGCTCAAGAAGTGACCCGGCAGGGCTGCTGTCAAAGCGCACAGATCGGTCATGAGGCTCTTGTCGCCAGTATGGAGACGCAAGTGAAGAGCTAAGGCCTCTCGGCTATTGAAGGCGCTGCCGCACTCGCTGTGGGATTGGAACGAAAATAAGTATATTTTCCTGCAAGTGTTTGTGAGGTGATTACTTACCGGCACACAAACTGTGGCCGGGCCACGCCATTAGCATCCGTAGTAGAGACAGTCAGCAGCGTGGAGTTGGCCGGATTGCTAACCACAGTAATGGTCTGTGGATGCGCCTGCCCGGGATGATGATGGGCCTGTTGCAGCTGCTTGATTTTGCAAATGGAAAAGCACGTCAGTTTATAATCATGGCTTGAATATTAGGCAGCTTACCTGCTGATTGGCTATGATGGTGGCACTGCTAGTATTGGGATTAACGCCATTATGCGCCGTCCTCACATGCTGGTGCAGTTCGGCCTTGGTGAGGAAGCCTTCGCCACAGCTCACGCAGGGATGCGCCTGCTCGCCAGTGTGCACGCGTCTGAGGGATACAAAGTGTAAAGATTAATGAACACTACATCAAAGAGCAAAGGAAGCTTACCTCATGTGGGAAACTAGCGTTCGCTTTTGTAGAAACTCTTTTCCGCACACCGTACACGAATGGGGGATCTTGCCGTGAATACGTCCGTGGTTAACCAACTGGAACTTGCGTGGAAACGAGGCTCCGCACTCGGCGCAAACAAATGGATTCAATGAACCATGGAAGCTGTGTGCGACAAAAGGTCAGGTTATTACTAGGACCTACGGTACATAGTAAAACGACTTACCGCGAGTGCATAATCAGGTGATTCTCCTGGGCAAAGCTCTCACCGCATTCCTCGCAAACATACGGTCGTTCGCCGGCGTGAAACTTGCTATGCGTGACCAGATGACGCTTGAGCGGAAAGGCGCGCCCGCACTCCTGGCAGACAAAGGGTCGCTCCCGGCTATGGACACGCGAATGGGTCAGCAGATGGTGCTTAAGGGTGAAGCTCTTCTTGCACTCCTGGCACTGATACGGTCGCTCCGTCGAGTGCAGCAGCAAATGCGTGTTGAGACAGTGCTTGTGTGCGAAGCTCTTCCCGCAATGGGTGCAGATGTGGGGACGTTCACCTGCGGATTAGACGAGACGATTAGGCCTGCTCCTTGGTCAATGGTAGTCTGCCAGGAACAAGAACAACCACCTGTGTGCACGCGTGCGTGGGTTGTCAGATGATGCTTGAGCAGAAAGGACTTGCCGCACTCGTCGCAACTGTACGGGCGTTCCTTCTTAATGGTGGCGTCCGTCTGTGAATAGACCCGTAATAGCCATAATTATTGAAGTGAAGGAACTTTGAATGCACAGATAAGCTCTACTCACTTCGCTGAAATGCATTGATTCCTGTAGTTCGGTCTTCGGGGACAGCTCCAATGTGCCTGGCTCCAACTTTAAATTGGGTGCTTCGCCCTGCGAGTCCTCGTTATCCTCGAGTCCCTGGATTACTTTCTGTACTTGAACTGAAATACCAGGAAGTATGTCACCTAAGAGTGTTGTTGCACCGCCAACGGAACAAAAACCAAATGGAATTCAAAAAAAGATACGAAAAAACGGGGGCGAGAAGAAACAAAAGGAAGAAAATCAAAGATACGAACGCAATATACGCTAAAATATGCAAAATCATCATCTGTGGTGGGTTAATCAAAACTTAAATCAAGGTTAGAGGCAAAACGAAACCAAGAACTACGGATTACAAACTAAAGAACGTAACTTAAGCAACCGGAACCGAGATTATGTGCCAATTATACGAGTATATGCCAAGAGGGACTACACATCGATTCGGCGTGGGCTGTGTGTGAGTTGTGGAGGAGCAGGAGCAGGAAAAGGAGGACTTGGGGTAAACAAACACAGATTTGAGATGCTTACTTGGTGTCCCGCCAGACGCATGATGGTGCGTGCCATCGGCAGTGGTGATCGTGTGCGTCTGATGATGGCCGGCAGCGATGGCGCGCTTGATCAGGATCTCGTTGCACTCCTCTTGCGTTAGATGCAGCGCTCCGATGGAGCTGAAGTGTGACTTGGCTGCCGCCGCCGAGCCAGCGGTTAGCACCGTCTGTCCGGTCTTGGCATCGACAATGCTGCCATTCGCCAGTGTGTGGTGATGATGGGCCACTGACGGATCGCCGCCCGCTGCCGCTGCAGCTGCTGCTGCCGTGGCCGGATCCACAAGCAGATCTGAAGGTTTTTGTCATTTTGATTTTGGTAGTTGGTATCGATCAGCCCGCGCCCGCCGCCCGCCAAGTGATGAGGTTTTGGTGTGGTAGTGACGATGAGTTTGTGTATGGTGTTGGTTGTGTCGGTGGTGGAGTGATGAGAATGGTGCAGTTATAGATGATCGATGGTGGGATCGGGTGCAATAGCAGTATTACGGGCAAAACACACACAAGCAAAATGAGGAGTTTTGGAGGGTTTTTGGGGTTCGGTATTCGGGGTTTCGGGTTGGATTCAAGGGCAGCGAGTCGAGCGAGAATTAAACAAAAAAAAGAGACAACAAAATAAGTCAAATATATTTTTATATAAATAAACGGGAGTAGAGAGAGAAAAAACAATCGATTAACAGAAAACCGAAAATATATAGAGATAATCACACAGTAAACACAGTAACACAGTAACGCGTGCAACACTGATTCGATTTGATTTTATCTTGATTCGATTTCCACTTACAGTTCTTATCCAGGCTCAACACCTGCTGATTGGCGTCTTGTTTCTTCACCACCGTCGACGATCCTCCGGCGGTTATTACCCTGCAAGTGAATTTAGGTATAAAGTCGAGTCACTAAGTTAGAACAGGAGTTACTCACCTCTGTGTCCCTGGTGGAAACGAGGGATCATTTACCACAAACATGCGACGCACGACATTCTTATTGCCGCCACCGGTGAGGCCCTTGACATCCTTTTGCACGGCCAACGATCCATCCGTGGATAACAAATAGGGCATCTATAATAGAGGGGATTTAGGGGCTCATTGAGGGGTAGTTCTCATAGGGGTTAAGTTAACATAGTAAAGCTTATATCCTAAAACAAACGAGTAATATGCATATGTAAGTAGAGTGCAGCTTAGCATATTTAAAGTTTTAAATATATAAAAATTATAGAACTGATTTCTTCGATTTTTGAAATGTTCTTGGTAATATTTATAAGATTGATTTTGTTTAAATTTGAGATATCTCTCTAACTCGCATATCAAAAAAGTCCTTTTTAAACCATTCTAACACATATTTAAAATAAAAAGCCTTTAAAATGTAACCAAGAATTAACCCAAACCGCTTTAAAATATTTTTTATGTTTTGCTTTTAAATAATATTTATTTATTATTAAATTCTCGTTATCGTCGTGTATTTATTTATTAATTTAATATACGATATTGAATGTTATTTTTGTTTATAAGATTAAATTAAGTTAAATTCGTCAGATTTTACGCTAATTATGGTATAATATATCCAATTATCTTCTTATCTTTTAGTATAGTTTATTCTTTGTCCCTAAACCAAAGCAATGTATGTTATTCATTAATTGTTCCTGTTTATAATTAATATATTATGTTATATATTAATTTTTTTATTTATTTATTTTTTTTTTTTTTTGAGTGAAGAGTCAAAAAAGTTTGTATTAGTTAATAAAACCATTTTTTGGTATCCAAATTCGGCCCCTTCTTTAGTACAGTTGCCACTGGCTATGCTAAGCTCCTCTGCAGGAGGCCCCGCTTAAAGTTGCGGTTTATGCTTCTTCTAACCGCAATACGCTTTTGTTTTGGCTCTTGTTGTTATTGCTGCAATTGCTGCTGCAGGCTCTTGTTCGCTCTGATTGATAACCACGCTACACCTGCGCAGCGCAAGCAGCAGTGCGGCAACAGATGATAAACGCAGACGAAAGGGGTGTTGGGTGAACTAGGGAGGGGGGAGGATGGTCGTTACAAAAAAAACGCGCGCCTTTTTTACTCTTTGTTGTGTGTGTGCAAGTGGACATCGGAGAATGTGTTTGTGTGTGATGTGATGGGCGCCAAAACGGAACGCAAAAGTAATCAAAACACACGCACGCAAAACGCAACTCACACCAGAAGAGCACACGTCATTTCTGGGCGTGTATGCGTGCGTATACACACACCAAAGTAAATGAGGCGAATTCGCCACTGACGCACACAAATGCGAACGAATCGGGCGCGCAAGTGCGGCGAATTCGCCGCGTCTGCATCTGTGTGAGTGCGCGCAAAATAAAAGAAAAAAAAAAACAACATAAATAGGGTTGCCTGCCTTTCAATTGCACAACAAGAATTGTTGCTTTCCCCATTCCCACGGGGGAAAATATACAAAATAAACTTGCATCGTCACAACAATAACAAAACCAGAGAGCAAAGGCCAAAAAAAATTTTTAACAGAACGCTGCTAATTAATTGGGCGGTAATGCGAGTGGGCAGCAGCACGCCTGCATTGGCTACATATTTATTTATTCAGAGTTGCCACCGATACCACCTTTCCATCCTCAGGTGCGTGTGTTTTTATTTGGGAATTTCTCCGCACACACTGAGATGGCTGAATGGATGTGTACGCATTTGGGCTTACGAATACCAAATTATGATGTTTACGAATGAAATGGAAACGAAAAAAATCCGTATGGATGTATGGTAAAAGAATTCTAACACACTCGCTCCATTCCGTATTCGCATGACAACGCAGTTACATAAAGTGTGGCGTATGTATATGCATGTACATACATCTCGTACATGTACGTATGTTTGTGTGTATGACAACGACCCGCTCGTTCTCCACGTATACCGTACGTGAATGCCTCTCGGGCCGTATACATACACAGTTCGTTGCCGCGAAACCAGCGAGTGTTGGTGAGGCCCAGCAGCGAGCGAGTGTATTTCTGTATGTATGTCGCAGGGTGCGTGTATGCTACGCGTTTGTGTGTGTATGCGGTGGCCACAACACGATTCGGTGTGGGAAAGCAACAGCAACACACACACGCACGTAAGCGTAAGGAGGTTTAGTGGGGGGTGGGGCGGGAATCCTAGCAGCTTGCACTTGCTAAGGCTAATAGGCAGGCAGCTCCTGCTCTAGAAAAAAGAACAACCGTATAAAATGTAGACGTGGACTACTCACCGACTCCCCGCTGACCGTGTAGTTGATGTTCGGCGATATCTCCAGGACAGATTCGGCGTTGCGGCTGCCGTTGTCTGCAAAGCCCCAGGTATAGCCGAAGGGCGGCGGATTCTGGGCGGCGCACATTATTTAGCACAGTGCGGTGCAGAGGCAAACGGGGGAACAGAGAGAGAGAGAGATTGGGGGTGGAGGGTTGGAAGGAGGCGGAAGAGAAAAAAGCGCAAAATTTCCAAACGCAAATGTAATTGCACACTTCTCGCTTGCTTGTGGTATATGTAGGTATGTATGTATGTATTCTAAAGCACGTACAAAATACTAGCCTCCTCTCTAGTAGTAGTAAGTGGAAATTGGTAATGGTAATTTGCGGCTGTGTGTTCGAGCCGAACAATATACAACACAACAATAATATTTCGATTTGTTTCGTTTCGTTTTGGTCTCTCGTTTGGTTATTGGCACTTTTCAATGTATGTTTCGAGGGATCGCACTGCGACGAAAACGCCAACGAAAATCACCGCATTCGTCCGCCGACGACGAGACTGGGGCGAACTGAACGACTATATAGATTCCGAACGAAAAGAAAGTCAGCCAGAGTCTGCTGCTGCGGGCGCCATTTTTTTCTTTGGCGTTTGGAGCGCCGTGCTCGCTCCACTGATAACACTTTCGGGTGGTGGCCTCGGGGGGCGTGCGGGTGCGGTGCGTCGGTGTGTGCACGCGCCGTGTGCCTATGTGCAGTTTTTGCAATTAAAATTATAAACAAAACACTCTTTTTCCAATATATTTCACACAGACACTGTAGCACTAAAATTCCTTAGTGTTCGTTTCTCTGACACACAAGATGGCGTGCGCGAGCCGGGGTTGCCAGGTCGTTGGACTATCGGGAGCAGGGCTGCCAGATCGTTGGACTATCGGTGGCTCGATGTTTTCTCACGGTCGACAACCTGGCAGCCCATTAATTCATTTTTTAGTTTTTAGGCGAGCAAGATTTATAAAAACAGAAGATACGGTCACTCTAGATTGTTAAATAAAGAAAACCTGTGAACATTTTTAATCTTTTATTTCTAAATATTTGT
Source organism: Drosophila jambulina (assembly GCA_018152175.1). NCBI lineage: Eukaryota > Metazoa > Arthropoda > Insecta > Diptera > Drosophilidae > Drosophila > Drosophila jambulina. Next base: position 21,291,076 of record JAECXH010000113.1, on the reverse strand, counting down.
ATAAAAACCTATAAATCTTAGAATGCCTCTGTCTCCGGCTAGTGGCATTGGCCGCTTCTACGCCAAGTCGGCCAAAATCATTCGCTTCGTGCGCCTCGGATGCACCAACCGCCCGTTTTACCACATTGTCGTCATGGAGGTAATTTTTGTCCAAAAATAAATAAGAATAAACTATATATTTTACATAATTAGAGGAGAAAGAATCAGCACCAGCCTGTGATTGAGCAGGTGGGCTCCTACGATCCACTGCCCAACGACTCGAACGAGCGCCTGGTGGCTCTGAACACCGAGAGGATTCGCCACTGGCTGGGCAAAGGTGCCCATCTGTCCACACCTGCAGCGGAACTCCTAGGAATCGCCGGACTGCTGCCCATCCACCCACGCACCTATATGTCCGCCTGGCGCAACCGGAGAGCAGCCGCCGAAGCCAGCGCGGAAAAGGCGGAATCCAACGCTTGATAATAGGATTTTTCGGTTGTTAATAAAAAGCATCGTTTTTGTCTTACGTTTAACAAGCGGAGACTTCATTCTTACCACTGGCGTGCTCTTATTAACAACAAAATGAGTACAGATTTAAAATTTATTGCAAAACGTAACCGATACGAGGTGAGAAGTGGTGACCTAATCCAAATGCATGGGGAAGCAGGTGTTAGCAACGGACGAAATCTCTAGTCCTAGTCGTGCTTCAGCACTCCAGCGGCCTTCTTCATGCCATCATCGATGATCCTGTCAACAGCTGCAAGAAAAACCAAAAAGTATTAGGGATCCTGAAGTACTAAATGAATAGTGGGACTCACATTCGTGGTGTTTCAGGAAATAGGGGCGCATCAGCTTGTGGTAGATTATGGTGGAGCCATTCTGCTCCGTGGGCAGCATGCACCAGATGAGGAAAGCACACTGCACGGCAAAAACAAAGTGTTTTAGTCAATAAAGCATTAGAGACAGACGTAATCCAGAACCCACCTTGAGGAGCCAGTAGAAGGGAATCACCGAGGTCAGCAGTCCCGAGAAGAACTCAATCACGGTGAAGATGCCAAAGGTGACCCAGTAGATGAGCCACTTGGTGTCGTCCTGCTTTGTGCTGGACTCTATCGCATGGATCGAGACGTAGGCGGGATACAGCACTCCGATGATGTTGCAAAGCAGCTGGGCGCCATAGCCAAAGATCAGATAGAGGGCGCAGAAGCCGGCGGCACCTGAAATTATCAATAGTTAAGTTTACTATTAATTAAAACTTGATGTTAGGCCATCTCCTGAAACTGTACCAAAGCGTAGAAGGGCATTCTCAACGAAAAGCTCGATTATTTTGCTCTCCAAACCCTCGACTGCCATGCTTGCCGTCTAGTTGGTCAACTGCTGTGGCTGTGGCGGATTTTCCCTTGGGGCCAATGGCTAAATCTGAGGGCAGGAGCGGTTCTATTAGGCGCTGGGGTACCCAAGCATGTCTGAAGCCAGCTATTTTTCTTTTTCGATTTCAATTCATGTAATCCTGGGCCAGAGAACCCTATACCTGTGCCCCTCTCAAGGGCGCCCCTTCTGGGATCCCTGGGGTTCCTATTCCGCCCCATGGTTCGGCTAATTATAAACCCTTAGCTGTTGTCACTGGGATGTTGTCTCGACCTGCTTCTGATCCCGGCCAGTTGCAGTTTGCCCGCCCAGATGATCGGACTCGTTGCCCCGAACGTATGCGTGATGTCATTCACGCTAGACCCGAGGCTAATTATACTTATGAACGTATTGTACTTTGTCTAAGAAAGAGGAGGAGCTGCTGCAGCAGCAGGAGCACTCACCTGTGCCCAGGTAAACGAGGGGAACCCTGACATTGCGTCGCGCCGCCTGTCGCTGTCTGATTTGCATAATACACTCCCAGAGCCACATCGGTGACTCCGTCGGGGAGCTGGATCCAAAAGCTCTCTATGGGTTTGATCTATGCAGCCAGCGCACACGACCACACACTCATACAGGCGCGCTCACACCTGCCCAGCTTATTTCTATCCACGTGTGTGTCAAAGCGCCACGTCTCAATGGCAACCTTTTGACCCTGTTCACCGCTGGACTTTCGAAGAGATCGCGGAATGGAATGCTGAGGCAGGCGAACGATGGAATTCTCACCGCGCGCACCGAGAAAATGTACTTTCGATAAAGTAAACAAAGAAAAGCACAAAAACACGAAAACTTTTGTGGATAACGCTCACGCACACACACGCACTCACACCGGCGGCTGCCTACGTAGGCTGCCACTTACATGCACACATCACATGCTCATGCTTAGCTCTCCCGGGAATGCATTAATGTGTGTGCAAGAGCGCGCTTGGCGATAAAACACAAGCCGAATTTAATTCCAACTTAAACGGAGTGATTACCGCCTAATTGGTCACCGGACAGCAGCTGCGGAAGACCCCAACACCCCCTTGCCAACATCAGCCAGCGCATGACTATATATAACAGGTTGCTATTTATAAGTGTCGTGAAAAATTCCACTGCATCTCGATGAGTTACGCAGCCACTTTGCCAGGGTAAAGGTGGGAAATGGGTGCGCGCTTCGGGGTCAGGGGTCAGCAGGAACAAGACCGATGACGTCTTCACTAGGACAGACGGGCAACTTACCGAAGAATATATTGACGCGGTCTACGCCGGTCTTCTCTTCCACGGTGTCAAAGGCCTTAGACCATGGCTTGTTGGCATCGCGCAGCGACCTGGCCACATTCTGCTTGTAGCCGTTGAAAATCTGTTGCACCTGTGCGATTTGGGTGGCCATAATGGGTGATTTTGTAGTTGTCAACCGAAAAAATGCGACGCCGACTTCAAGAATTTCCAATTCCAACGACAGTGTGACCGTCGTTGTTTTCAATACCGATACCAAGACGCATTGGGAGGGTGGCTGGGGAAAAGCTCACATTTTTGACTGGCCAGCGAAGGGTATTACTAATGCGGTTTCCGGCGAAAAATTAGCTTTCCGCATTTTTCCAGCTGAGTAAATAATTTCGGTGTATGAGAAGTATGCAGACGATCGGACATCCAGTCCCCCCGATTAGCAGATAGTAATTTAGTCAAAATAACTAAAATTCTGTAAGGGTGACCAGGTCCTTGGTCTACTCACAAAAGCGGCCTTTTTGAAAATAAGTATTTATTTATTTGAAACCCATAACAAAAGGTGTTTGGGAGGAAACTCAATTTTTTAAGACGTCTCCTTAAAACCAGCGTAACGGTTGCGTAATTGCACCAATTTGTCGAAAAAAATAAACATTAAGGTGGTGTGGGGCACACTACGAAAATATATGGGCCAGAAGCCCTTGTACATGCCGTGGACACCCTCCCTGCTCAGGATCTTCATAAAGCAGTCAAACAATCCTTTATAGACAAGGCCACGTCCATTGGCACCCACCGGTTGGTTATACATCCGTGTTGTAACCACGTCAAAGGGTGCATTACCAAGGGACACCATGGATCCCGACATCATGCCTGAGCAAAAAGAGAGGAGCACTGGGTGCGTAATCCAACCGTTATCCTGAAGGAAAGCCTTTGCCTTGGGGAAAGTGCCGATCTGTAAACTGGAAGCCATTATACCCTGGCAAACGATTGAATGTGCTCCGCGCCAGAATCCCTTGAAGCCGTGCGTCTTGAAGATTTGCCGCATGGCGTCTAACATCGAAGTGTGCTTGTGCTGGTAACCCACCGCAATCGCCTGGGCAGCCTGTGCTTGCTGTTGCGCTTTTATCTACAAGGAAATACTATTAGTAGTAGAAGTAATTATGGGCCTTAAAACCTCTCACTCACCATATAAAATGGACTGCCCAAAAACGTACCAGTAGCTCCGGCCAGGGCACCAAAGAACATGCCCCGGTGGAAGACAATTTTTCCGTGCTTGTCTTGCAAGTAACCATATTCCAAAGCATTCGAGTAAACTCCTAGCCTGCCAAGGAGATATTACATCAATAAGGATTACTTGGTTGTTATTTCAGCAACTGTTGTAGGTAGGCTTTGATTTATAGATGTCATTTCTGGCAACACATTCTCCCCCGTGTAACATCAGGTGCTCTGAGTGTCGTACTTACCGGATGGAGTTCAGAATAAACTGGTAGTGTAGCGCGGGCAACAGACCTTTCTCCAAGGCCAGGAGACCGTCGTTCCGGACGATCTGCAGCATGGCCTGTGGCAGATGCTTGTAGGGCTTTACGTAAGTTCCTCGGGTGGCCAGTTCGCCCTGCAGCTGCATCCGGGTCTTCACTACGTCAATGGGATTGGTGAACACCACCGCACCTACAGCAGCCAATCCGCCCAGTCCCATATCCGACTTTACCATTTTCAGCGAAAACTACTATTTTTAATTTTGAATTTTGATGTTGTTACATTATAATTGTGCTTGCTGTCTTGTTTAAGTTTTTAAATAGAGCTACGTCATCGGCGATTATATCGAATGGTAGCAAAACTAAAACACAGAACAATATATAAAATATATTTTTTGGTCTTCCCAAATGTGGCTACCTGGGCACCCGATTCTAGGGCAGCCCTGGAAGCCAACAGCGATTTGTTTGGCAGCCTGCGACTGCAGTTTGATGTTTGATCTGAAAGTAAGAAATAAATAATTTATATAAACATACTTAACTAGCTCTTGAGCACTTTTTTTTAAGTATAAAATAATGTATACTACTTTTTATAGTAACTCATAATTCACTTACCAAATAATTTATAATTTAATATATTTTTTAATATCTTGGTCTAGCCATTGGGTAAAGCAGCATTGCAGGGTCTTGATCACCTCGATAGGGTAGATGAAGAGGGTGGCGCCTTCGGAGGCTTGGTCCCGGAGGTGGCCATATGTAGGTGCAAAGCATTCAGTAAATTAGGCAAAGACAAATTCGTTTTAAGAGTGATCAGAAATACCGTATCTTGGTTCGCTTTTAAAAGCAGGCTTTTTGAACGTAAAGCTTTTTATTTAAGGAAAACCTATTAGAAACACGCTTGGGAGAATCTGCACAATTTTAAGCCGACTCTTTGGATTCAGCATAACGGTTGCGCAATTGCAACAACTTGTCGAAAAAAACAAAAGTTAGGGTGGTTTGAGGCACACTACGAAAATATATGGGCCAGAAGCCCTTGTACATGCCGTGTAGACCCTCCTTTCGTAGGATCTTCATAAAGCAGTCCACCAATCCCCGGTAGACGAGGCCACGTCCATTGGCATCCACCGGTTGGTTATACATCCGTGTTGTGACCACGTCGAATGGTGCGTTGGCAAGGGACACCATGGACCCCGACATCAAGCCGGAGCAAAAGGAGAGGAGCACTGGGTGCGTAATCCAACCGTTATCCTGAAGGAAAGCCTTTGCTTTGGGGAAAGTACCGATTTGTACACTGGAAGCCATCACAGCCCGGCTAACGCAAGTCGGTGCTCCGCGCCAGAATCCCTTGACGCCGTGCGACTTGTAGATTTGCTGCATGGCGTCAATCATCGAGGTGTGCTTGTGCTGGTAACCCACCGCAATCGCCTCGACAGCCTGTGCTTGCTGTTGCGCTTTTATCTACAAGGAAATACTATTAGTAGTAGAAGTAATTATGGGCCTTAAACCCTCTCACTCACCATATAAAACGGACTGCCCAAAAACGTACCGGTACCTCCGGCCAGAGCACCAAAGATCATACCCCGGTAAAAGGCAATGTTTCCGTCTTTGTCATGCAAGTAACCATGTTCTAAAGCATTCGAGTAAACGCCTAGTCTGTCAAGAATTTAGTTAATAATTATAACTTATTCTACAAGTAACAAGTGCCATAACTGTGCAATTTCTTGGATGAAGATCTCTTAAGATAGGAGCCACATGACTTCGCCACATTACTTGGTTGTTATCTAAGCAACTGCCTGTTACAAGGTTTTGTTTTTAACGTGGGATAGTCATTTATATATTTAAAACCAACTTTAATATCTATTTTAAAAATATTAAAATATAGCTCTGGTTTAACGGACCCGCGGAAATAGTAGGCTTTGAGTTACAGATGTAATTTCTAGGACTGGCAACACATTCTCCCGTGTAATATCAAGTGTGTCGTACCTACCGGATGGAGTTCAGAATAAATTGGTAGTGTAGCGCCGGCACCAGACCCTTCTCCAAGGCCAGGAAGCCGTCATTCCGGATGATCTGCAGCATGGCCTGCGGCAGGTGTCTGTAGGGCTTGACGTAAGTCCCTCGGGCGGCCAGTTCGCCCTGCAGCTGCATTCGGGTCTTAACCACGTCAATGGGATTAGTGAACACCACCGCTGCTGTGGCAGCCATGCCGCCGAGAATGACGTCCGACTTGACCATGCTGAGCGTCAGCTTTGAAATTTGAATTTTGTTTATGTGTCGTTATCATCGTGCTTGCTGTCATATTTTAGGTAGCAAACAGAGCTGTAGTAATGTGAGTATATCGAATGGTTGCATAACTGAAAAATTACATACATTATAAAATTATAAAGCTTATTTGGGAATAAGGATATTTTAAATGTACTTTTTATTAACTAAGTTTTAATTTTTGGCTAAAATTATAAACTAAAAAAATGAGGAGAAGTTTAATAATATCGATAGGTGCGGACTGCTGGGAAATTTAAACTGGAAAAAAATTGTTATTTCTTATTCTTTATTCTTATTCATATTTAATGAATATTTGCTATTTAAATTAAAATATTTTAAAAGAAAATGTCAGTTTTTATAAAAATTTTATGAGTGAAGGATATGCCAAGATTCTTTTCGTTAATATATCCCTCCTCGATAGCTTTGAATTTTAGCTGATTGCCAGTAATCTTAAAAAAAGCTACTATAATATCTTGCCTTTTTATTTTTTTCAGTGTCGAAAGGCGACGCTATCGTTATCAATTAATTCAACGGTCGCAACTTGAACAGAGCGGCAAGTTCAAATTAAATATTGAATAATATTCAGAAGCTTTCTTAACCTATTTTATTTTTAACGAAATTACCTCAATGAAAAAGAGCACATCCCTAATATAACTTTTTAATTGATGCATAATTATTTAAGATTATACCTCTCGCGCAGAGCGATCAGTTCATCGAAGAACAACAGCACCAGGGTGGAGTATGGAGCACTTCGTAGATAAATGGGCCAGAAGCCCTTGTACAAGCCATGCACTCCCTCCGATCTCAGGATCTTCAGTACGCAGTCCAGCCAACCATTGTAGTAAAGCCCCCGACCATGGGCATCCACACCCTGGTTGTACAACCTCGTGGTAATCACATCCAAAGGAGTGATGGCCACCGACACAAATGACCCAGCCGCTAGGCCAGAGCAAAAGGACAGGCAAGTGGGATTAGTGATTACTCCACTCTCCTTTAAAAAAGACTTGGCCTGACCGAAGGTGGCGATTTGAACGGCCGAGGCTGTTGTGGCTCTGCCCACATTAGCCATGGATCCCCGCCACAGCCCAAAGACGCCGTTCTTCCGGTATATCTGCCTAATCGCATCACTCATCGAGGTGTGCGGATGCTGATAACCGACGGCGATCTGCTTGGCCGCCTGCGCCTGGAGTTGCGTTTTGATCTGGAACGGAAAATTTTACTATCAGCGATTTGGCAAACTTGAGCTTATCTTATCTCCGCTAGACATTGTCAAGCGGCGGCAGACACCTCTGGAGTTTGATTTACATAATCGCTTACCAAGAAAAAGGGGCTGGCACAATAGGAGCCGACAACGCCGCCCAAGGCGCCCCAAAACATGCCACGAGAAAAGGAGATTTCGCCCCTGCTGTTATGCACCCAACCCTTTTCCACGGCATGGGTGTAAATACTCAACCTGTATATAAAATGGTTTACAATTTAGTAGTCTTTTGGACTTTATATCCGTCAACTCACCTGAAAGAGTTAATGACAAACTGGAAGCATAAAGCTGGTGCCAACCCCTTCTGCAAGCCCAAGATGCCATCATTTTTTGCCACTGTAACGAACGCCTGGAAGACGCTCTTGTAGGGCTGGGCATGCGATCCTCGGGCGGCCAGCTCTCCCTGTAGTTGGATGCGAGTTTTGATTACCTCCACCGGGTTGGTAAACACTCCAGCTCCCATGGCAGCCACACCGCCTAGCACGAAATCAGACGTAGCCATCGTGCGTTCTCGCTCACAATCTGGCGATCACTAACCGTAGCCCAACAACCTCCTTATGATAAGGGAGAGACTGAGACAAGGTGTGCGTAAAAAGTAACAAATGAACAGGGTTTTATTGCACAATTACTAGCTAGGAGGAACAGCTCCGATTAAAGTTAATTTTAGGTTACTGAAGGCACAATTCGGTTCTTGGGGCTATAGTTATCTATATGCTTAGCATACGAGATTGGATCTAGGAATTCTAAGCTACTCACTACACTGTCTAACAAAACAAACAGGTGAAACAACTTTTGTACTTAAAGTAAAGCTAGGCACGACTCGGGCCAGCTCTAATGGCGGCCATACTTGTTGCGCAGGGCGATCAGCTCGTCAAAGAAGAGCAACACCAACGTTGAGTGGGGGGCAATGCGTAGGTAATTGGCCCAGAAGCCCTTGTACATACCGTAGACACCCTCAGAGCGCAGGATCTTCACGAAGCAATCGACCCATCCTCGGTAGAGCAGGCCACGACCCTCGGCATCGACGCCCTGATTGTACAACCTCGTGGTGATCACATCTGGCGGCGTTATGGCCACCGACATAATGGAGCCAGCGATTAATCCCGCTGAAAAGGAGTTCAACGTAGGTTGCGTCACCAGATCGTAGTGCACCAGCATGGCTTTGGTTTTCCCAAATGTTGCTATCTGGGCACCCGATCCAAGGGCAGCCCTGGGTAAAGCAGCCACCGATCCGCGCCAGAGGCCAGCAATGCCATTTTTATTGTAAATCTGCCTGAGGGCGTCGCTCATGGAAGTGTGTGAGTGCTGGAAGCCAACAGCGATTTGTTTGGCGGCCTGCGACTGCAATTGAGTTTTGATCTGAAACGGTTAAGGAGAAATAAATAAATATTTATTCTAAACTAGCTCTTAGACTCTTTGCTCCCTTATTATCTCTAACTCCTGATTTGTTTACCAATTAATAAACAAATTAAAATACTCTATTCATATCTTAGGCTAGCCATTGTCAATTGAGGCCTCTTATCTTTGGCAAAGTCCGAAAAATGTGATGAGCATGCGGCTCCTCCAACCGGATAGATAAGCTTGTTTGTTTATGTAACCCCTCCTGATCAGGCAGCAGCAGTGAGACATACCAGAAAAAAGGGACTGGAGCAATAGGAGCCCACAACGCCGCCAATGGCGCCCCACATCAGGCCCAAGCCATAGGATACCTCGCCCTGCTGGTTGTGCATCCAACCCCGCTCCATGGCCTCTGAATAAATGCTGAGACTGCAAAGTATACAAAATAGTTTAAGGATTCACTAAGGATTGCAGTACAAAAGTCAATACCTACCGGAAGGAATTGATGATGAACTGGAAGTACAACGCGGGCGAAAGACCCTTCTGCAGGCCCAGCAGTCCGTCGTTTTTGGCCACCGTGTAGAAGGCATTGGCTATGCCCTTGTACGGCTCGACATACGTTCCCCTGGCCGCCAACTCGCCCTGCAGCTGGATCCTGGTCTTGATCACCTCGATGGGGTTGGTGAAGAAGGTAGCGCCGACGGAGGCCAGGCCTCCCAGCACGAAATCCGAGGTCGCCATATGTAGGTGCGATGTAATCACGAGTTGCTTCTCTGAGGAGCGGACTGGCATTGACTAGAAACTGTTGTGCCGCCTGCCGCGGGACTCTGTGGCCTCTAAGAAGCCGCGCGCTGAGCTGCTCTCGAGTATTTCATAATTTGCTGCTTAAATTAGCAAGCACGGCGTGCTCCCCCTACCCGTTAAATAAATACAATAAAACGTTATTATGAGGAATAATTCAGCTTTTAGTATGACCAGAACTGGGAATGTGGGGTTAAATAATACTTGGGATCTGGTCTCTCTAAAAATAGATACACCTTAGATTATTTTTTTGACTATAAATCAGCCAAAACAATAAATGAATTTGAATATACATAGGAGGCCAACAACCATTTTAAACTGTTCATAATAATATTAGTAATCCCATTTAATTTTCCATTATTAAGTTTTTGCATTCAAAATAAATAATATTAATTAGTTAATTAAAATCCACTTCTAGCCAGAAGAAAAGCCAGACCGCCAGCTCTGCCGCTCTCTTTCCTTTCGAGCTGTCATAGCGCCGAAGACGTGTGCGTGTTATTTTCAACTGAATTTGTTTAAATAATTGAAATAACATTTATTAAACCATGGCTTCGCATCCGGTATTTATAGACCTGTCCCTGGACGAGCAGGTAAAGTGGCGCCACAGGGAGAAAACCGTGTTTTCAGAGGGCTGTTAAAGCAAAATTGAGGTTATGTCTTCCTCTTCCTGCAAAACAATACTAATATTCTGTGAAATTTCTAAATTCTCCGAATAGGTGCAGGAGCTGCGCAAGTATTTCAAGAAGCTGGGCGCCGAAATATCATCGGAGAAGTCAAACAAGGGCGTGGAGGATGATTTGCACAAAATCATTGGTGTCTGCGACGTCTGCTTCAAAGACGGCGAGCCCCCGCAGATTGACGGCATCCTCAACAGCATTGTGTCCATCATGATCACGGTGAGTAGTCCCTTAATGGAGCAATGGGTCTTAACTAAAGTTCCACTCTTTAGATTCCCCTGGATCGGGGCGAGAACATTGTGCTGGCCTATTGCGAGAAGATGACCAAGGCACCGAACCAGCCGCTGGCCAAGGTGTGCCTCCAGTCTCTGTGGCGTCTGTTCAACAACCTGGACACCGCCTCACCCTTGCGCTATCATGTCTACTACCACCTTGTGCAGGTGGCCAAGCAGTGCGACCAGGTACTGGAGGTCTTCACCGGTGTGGATCAACTCAAGACTCAGTTTGCCAACTGCCCGCCCTCGTCGGAACAGATGCAAAAGCTCTACCGCCTGCTGCATGACGTGACCAAGGACACGAACCTCGAACTGTCTTCCAAGGTGATGATCGAGCTGCTGGGCACCTATACCGCTGATAATGCCTGTGTCGCCCGCGAGGATGCCATGAAGTGCATTGTGACCGCTTTGGCCGACCCCAATACATTCCTGCTGGATCCCCTGCTGTCACTGAAGCCGGTCCGTTTCTTGGAAGGCGACCTCATCCACGACCTCCTTTCCATCTTCGTCTCAGAGAAACTGCCGGCCTATGTGCAGTTCTACGAGGACCACAGGGAGTTCGTCACCTCTCAGGGCTTGAACCATGAGCAGAACATGAAGAAGATGCGTCTGCTGACTTTCATGCAGCTGGCGGAGAGCAGTCCCGAGATGACTTTCGAAACGCTGACCAAGGAGCTGCAGATCAACGAAGACGAGGTAGAGCCCTTCGTTATCGAAGTGCTGAAGACAAAGCTGGTCCGCGCGCGTCTGGATCAGGCCAATCGCAAGGTTCACATCTCTTCCACCATGCACCGCACCTTTGGAGCCCCGCAGTGGGAACAGCTGCGGGATCTGCTGCAGGCCTGGAAGGAGAACCTCAGCTCAGTGCGCGAGGGCCTCACAAGCGTCTCCTCGGCGCAACTAGATCTGGCCCGCACCCAGAAGCTGATACACTAGAAACACACAACCCAATCAACCTGTTGAAGGATAAGGAACAACAAATGCAAGCTACGGGCAATTGAATTACGATCTAAATTATTTTCAAGAGAGAGTGTGTGGATAGCTTGAATAAATTTATAAGTAAAATCGAATGTGTAGAGCATAGTCTCGTTGATTGCGAGGAATACTTTTCTAGCTTAGGACTAAAAAGTGTCTTCAAAGGCATTTCGGTTTTCATGAATTCTTTTCAAAACAAGTTTAACAAATGCATTCAAGTTAAGATTTGGCAATATTCTAAAAGTTTCTAAATAATTTAAAATTTAAACATAACATTATCAAGATAAAATTGTATAAAATCATTTTGTGAATGTGAAAACCGAACAAATTGAGTATTTAAGTAGATAATTACTGATAAACGTTTACAACTCCTCATGCGCCTTTGACGGTTGGCGGTCTTTCTCCTTGGGGAATCCCCAGAAATATGAGGGAAAACCATGCGAGTCTCGCTCCCGTTTAACAAAGGCCGAGTAAGATGAAATGCAGTTGCCGATAAAGTGGTTCGACTGTCCTAGAATAGCCAAATCCAGGTAGGGGTCATCCTCTGGCAGTTTGTGTACACTAATTCCCATCCGCATGAGTGCCGTGCTGAGCTCCCCTATCATGTGGTTCGAGTCCGAGGCCACGAAAACAGACTTGATCTCATTATTGGGCTGGGTTTGACGCACATTCTTGATGGTCCTCTTCAGTTGTCGTACAATGGCTTCCTTGGAGGGCATGCAGAGCTCTGGATAGAGGGGACCGCGCTCGTTTTTATATCCCAAGCATTGTGGCGAAGCAAACAGGTGTTGGCTATCCTTCACATGCTCGCAGGCTCGCACCCAATCGATGCCGTTGCGCAGGTGAATGCCCACAAAGGCGCCTCGCGGCAGCTGTTCCCGGATGAACTCCCGCGCCGCATCCCTGTACCTCTGGCTCCAGTGCATGTACTGCTGCAATTGGCAATTCTCCAACTGAACTGGAAAACTGGCCGGAGCTCCGGTGAATGCGAGAACGGGCCACAATTCCGGTGGATACTTCGCCTGCCACTTGGCGGCGACGGCACTGTGGTGGACATCAAAGTGAAGGGGTCCATAGAACTCGGATCGCACGAAATCAATGTGAAAAGTGTCCCAAAAGGGGCCGAACGGATTACCATCCTTGGCGTGACAATTGGGTTTTTCCGGATCGTTCTTCTCAAGCTGCAGACTCTTGCGTTCCATATAGCAGAAGGAAACGCGCTCCGATTCCGGCCACACGTCGTCGGCCAAGTGCCACATGAAGTCCGCCATTGTGATGACGCGATGGTACTCCTTCAACGGTTCCACCTCAAAGTAGGTGTTGAAGGGCACTTGACGGGAGCGCAGCTCTCCCTTGCGATACTCCACCCATGGCGGCAGGATCAGGGTGCGATTCAAAGCCTTTGCAAAAGCTAATGAGCCCAAAAAGTGGTCGGCCTGGTTACCAAAGCGTCCTGTCAAAATGTCGGGTTTAAATGTGTGCCAAAATGTTGTAAAGCCTGACTTACCCATGCAGGGACAGTAGGTAAGGTAGCCATTGGGATCGCGTCCTAATTGGCCGCATGCTGATCTTATTAAAATAAAAATTAAGCAAATAAATTGGAGCTTCGATTCAAGCCACTGCATTCTGCCGGCTTCGCTTTCCTTTAAAGTTTGGCAGCCCTGGGTATCAGGGTGCTTCACTATTTTTTTTTTTTTTTATTGTACATCGTAAGCTTTTTAATTAATAAATTTAATTTATATTATTTAATTTATATTATTTGTTGTTTTCCGGTTTTTTTTCTAATTATTAATTAATTATTTCCGCATAAAATCAAAACACCCTACTAAATAGTGACGTTTGAACAAATGTCTGGCAACCTTAGCCGTCTCCATCATATGTGTTTGTTTATTTAAAAGATAATGCAATATTATCTTCAAAATTTTTAGAATTTGGACAATGCTAATTCTGTGAGTATAGCGCTGCCTCAGAAGGTGAGAGTTTCAATGAATCCTATTTCACTTACAGCAAAGAGACGCTCCGGCTCTTTGGGAGCTCACGGCTCGGCTCCTTTCAGATTTACCGGCGGAGCTTATCGGACGACGGACCTCAGACGAAGGACCTCCAGCAGGTGTACAAGTGGCGAAAACCGCTTGGTCAATACACCGGCATCAATATCTACAATCATGGAATGCGGCAGAAGGTGCCGCTGGTACTACGCAACCCGCAGATGGTCACTTGGTACACCTGCGGTCCAACAGTGTACGATTCCGCTCACCTGGGCCATGCCAGCACCTATGTCAAGGTGGACATCCTGCAGAGGATTCTTCGGGATCACTTCAAGATTAACCTAGTGACGGCCATGAATATCACGGACGTGGATGACAAGATCATCAACCGAGCGCGTCTTTCGGGCATCGACTGGCTTAAAATGGCACGAGCGTATGAATCCGAGTTCAGGCAGGACATGCTCCGCCTCAACGTCCGGCCGCCGGATGTGCGCTGTCATGTGACCACTATAATGCCGAGCATTATCCAGTTTATCCAGGAACTAATAAAAGATGAGCAGGCCTACGTTACGCCGGACAAGTCCGTCTACTTTGATGTGTCCCAGAGCCAGCACTATGGCAAACTTCAGAGGCTGGGACAGAGCGAGGAGGAGAAGCCGAGTCCTGAGAAGAAAAATAGCGCAGACTTTGCCCTGTGGAAGTCGCGCCAGGCATCAAGTAACGAGCCGACGTGGAAGGCTCCATGGGGTGGGGAAGGGCGTCCAGGCTGGCACATTGAGTGCAGTGCCATTGCTGGACTCTTCTTTGGTAGCCAGTTGGATTTCCATGCCGGCGGCTTGGACCTGCGCTTTCCCCATCACGAGAACGAGGAGGCTCAGTGCTGTGCCCGTTACAAAACAGACCAGTGGGTCAACTATTGGCTTCACACTGGTCAGCTGAGCATGGTCGGAGACCAGAACAAGATGTCAAAATCGCTGGGCAACACCATTTCGGTGAGTGAGATGCTGAAGGAGTATTCAGCAGACGAGTTCCGCATGGCCTGCCTGCTGTCGAACTACCGAAATGCCATGCCATATAGCGACCAGCTAATGATGACGGCCCGCAATACGCTGCAGCGCTTTAAGAACTTCCAGGCGGATCTCAGCGCCTACACGCAATTCCTCAAGCCGATCTACTTGTTGGACGAGGGTGCACTAAAGGCCCAACTGGCCCACACGATCAACGAGTTCGATAGCAGCCTGCGGGATGACTTCGATACTGCGCGAGCGATTAGCGTTCTGATGGATCAGATGAGCAGCATCAGCCGCTGCATCAACGAGCAGCAGGTGAACTCCGAGAATGAGCCGGCCTTTTGCATGAGTCTCCTTATGGCAGCCGGGAACTTCATTAACCGAGCCATGGTCACGTTCGGAGTCTCGGAGTTGACTCAAAGCGAATTGCTTCAGGAAAAAATCTCATCCCAGGCGCATGGTATCGATCCCTCTCTGTTGGTGGATGATGTCTTATCTGTTCGAGGAAAAATGCGGCAGGAGGCCACCTCCGGGAAAGTGAAGAACTCCCAGTTGCTGGCGGCTTGTGATGAGCTAAGAAATCTGCTGCAACAGCACGGCATCCAGGTGCGGGACCACAAGCAGGGCAGTTCGTGGGTGTTTGCCGTGTCCTGTCCTACGACCGAAGACAAGACCACAAGCTCTGCATAATAAAAACCAACCTGTTATTTTTTGTCACTTTATTACATAAATGCATCTCTCATGCGTAGTCGGAGGGGTTGGTCGGACGCCACGGCGTGCTCTGTCTTGTAGAGATCTTTGGTGATGAGATAGTCCCGCACCAGCTTAAAAAAAGCGCCCATGCTAGTGAAGGCCACAAAGCTGATGGAGAGGACAAAATGCCACTCTACGGTCTCCGCGCTTAGCGAACCGATCTCCACCAGGAGCACAGCCGCCTGGAGAGTGGCCAGCGTGGAGTAAATGATGGTGGGATTGTGGAAGAGTTTCTGGAAAAGGCAATAGTACATAAGAACGTTGAAAAGTAAGGCAAGACATAAAGCTCACATAGAATCGTGCATGGCTGGCATTTCCCGGCGTGGCCACTGTGACTACTCCTTGGCTTCGGTACAGACCACCGTTGTGCTTCACCACAGTCCCATGGGCATAAGATGAATACTTTGACCAAGACAAAGCGCTGGCGGCCACAATAAGTTGCGAAGGCGCCGGCTCTCGATCAATTCGCTGCCAGCAGCCCAAATGCAGAGTGGCCCGATGCAACGTATCGCTGTACTTGGCCGGATAGAGGAACACCGCACAGAGGCTGAAGGCTCCCAGACAAACAATAATGCAGTGCTGTGCGGCCCGGAGTACATTATACTGGACACTGACGGCCAGGCAGCAGGGCACCAGGCCACTGTAATATGCATTTAGCATCGAGGTAAAGATGAGCTGCTTAAATCGTTTGTTAAAGTCATGCCGCAGCGTCTCCACTTCGTCCCGGATGTTCACGGCGTTGGTGGTGCAACTGTGGACGGGCATGTCGTTTATGTATACGCCGGGTAGCTCGAATCTGGTGCGCAGGAAGGGTTCCAGCTGGAAGCCAAAGATCAGCAAGTATATGACGACCCTAAGCAAGGTAATTAGTGATATATACATAGCCTGATGCCGGATACATAGTAACTAAATGTCTTACGGATAGGATAGGAAGAGCAGTAGTATGTAGGAATGCTGCTGATATAGCTTCATGGCACAAAAACCCAAGGCCAGCAAAACCAGGCCTCCAAATCCGTACTTGACTCCCAGCCGGATCCACCGCTGGCTCTTCTCGTTGCCTCGTCTTATCTTGACCAGCAGCAAGCAATAAATCAGTCTCCGCGTGTTGAGTATAAGCAGCAGGTAGCGCAGATACGGATCAATCAGCTCTATGTTCTGTAAATCAATAGTTTTCATCAGTTTTAAATCAGTGAAAAACGTTACCAAACCCACCACCATGTGCCTTGTGTGCGCCTGTGGTAGCCACCAGTTGGTTCTGTAGATGTTTATAAACTGGACAATGGCCGAGCCCATGGTAAAGGCGCACATAATCAGTTCGCTGAGCCACTCGGATGTTGTGGCGTGCTCTGGAAAGGGAATGTGCTTGGGCATTGCCGTTGCCGGCGTCTGGGATGATTTTGTGGACATGAGGTAGGTATCCGGCGTCTCGCTGGAGCTGCTGCCATCACTACTGCGATCATCGTAGGCCATTTTGGGGTGTTAAGTTGAATTTTTAAGAGCTACATTTAAAGAAATTCGAACAACAATGTTTTTGTGCTTGGTAATCAACAAATGTACCGACAGAGTGTTGGAAAGTGGCAGAATGCCGTATGCAAGTTTCACAGCATGGCAAAAACAACCGTTTGAAAATTAAATACAACTGACGTAAGAAAACAAATAATAATTAATTATTATGTCTGGTGTAAGATAATTTTTTCCACATCTATTATTAAGAAATCCATGAATTAGTATCCAGAGGATGTGGATAATTGAGCCCCTCTTTTAGGGTCCGCCTCTGCTTTCAGCTGTCAGCTGGTTCACTTAGCAAATATCCAAACGTTTTCCAGCACTGGCCCGGCAGACGGGTCACAACTTTATTTGATTTTGTAACTGATTCTCAGTTATCGTAAATAACATTTAAATAGATCAAGAAACCTAAACATGATGCGCTACGAGGGAAACGAAAGACTCGCGGACGAGACGGCCTGTGCGGGTGTGAGGGCTGATCTAAAGATGTGCCTCTTGGAGAGCGAGTGTTGTCGCATGGGGAAAACACCGCGTCAGTGCCTCCAGGACAACAACGTTCCTCCGGAATGTCAGGTGCTGCGCAACACCTTCTACGAGTGCAAGCGCTCCTTGGTACGTACATCTGGAATATCTAATTCCGTTCAATTATCAAACAAGCTACACCATTTCAGCTAGACAACAGGCAGCGTTTCCGCGGTCGCAAAGGCTACTGAAGTTTAAACTATAAATATATTTCTAAGCGTTTAAAATACAAAAAATTACAATCATAAAGGAGTTTAGTTCGTCCATTAATTGCGACGCCGTCGAACGCGTGAAATACGCCATGCATTGGGCTCTTCGTACTTGTTGTACAGCGGCTCCAGGCGCTGGTTCTTCTTGAATTTGCTGAGCTTCGTGGGATCCGAGAAGCGGAAGAACGAGGGGGCAAACTCCACCAGCCATTTGGGATCGATGGTGGTCACCTCGCGCATATACTCCTTGGTGGTTTGCACCAGTTCATGGTAGATGACCCACTCCGGCTGACGATTGAAGAGAGCACTAGACGGATGGATGTAGACCACTTGGGAATCTACTAGGGTGCGGTAACCCTCCTGAGGATCCTTCTTCGCCGCATTCCTAAAAAAGCCCGAGCAGATGGCCTTCTGAATGCGCACCGAGTTCTTTCCAGCTGAAACCACGTCCAGTTTGTGCCTGTCCATGATGCCCAGCAGCTGCTTTCTCACATCCTGGCTCCGCTTGAGGGTCCGAATCTGTACAAAATTCTCATAGCACCAGGCATTCGAGAATTTGTTGTTCTTCCAGCTATTGTACACCGCCAGCAGGGTTAGATGATCGCCTGTAAGGAGATGAGATTAGTAAGGGGCCAAAGATTAGAGGATGCAAGCATACCTTCCGCTTGGTTAAACTTGGCTTTCTTCTGATCCGCCAGCGCCTGCTTATCCTTAGGCCTGTAGAACACATTCTGCACACTGAGCATCGACACGATGGTGAGGATCTCATCGGAGCACTGCAACGCCACCGACATAATCAGCATCTTGGAGAGATTCGGCTCCAGGGGGAACTCTGCCATCCGTCTGCCCAGACGCGTAAGCAGACCCTCATCGTCAAGGGCCGACAGTGAGTGCAGTTGCTCCAGAGCCATTACCAGTGATTCTACCGGAGGCGCGTCCATGAAGTCAAAGTGCAGCAGATCGTTTATTCCCATGGTCTTTAGTTGTAGCACTGTCGTGGCCAAGTTGGTACGTTGAATCTCCGGCACTGGCGTGGGTAACATCTCGTCTCGATAAGCACGCTCTGTGTAGAGACGATAGCACTTTCCTGGACCCGTACGCCCGGCTCTGCCAGCTCTCTGCTTTGCCGCCGCCTGCGAAATCGGTGTGACCACCAGTGAGTCCATTCCAGTCTTTGAGTTATACACCTTCTGCTTGACGAAACCGGGATCTACCACATAGAATATGCCATCAATGGTGAGGGATGTCTCTGCGATATTGGTGGCTATGACAACCTTGCGGCTTCCCGCTGGCGCTGGGTCAAAGATACGCGTCTGCATCTCGGAGGGCAGGGCAGAGTAGACCGGCAGAATGATTAACTCCGGCACATCGGGTCCCAAGCTCTTCATGCGCTCATAAAGAATCTCGCAGGCAGTATCGATCTCCTCCTGACCGGTTAGGAAGAGCAGAATGTCGCCGGGTGGCTCACGCAGATGAATCTGCATGACGGTGATGAGCGAGGCGTCCAGATAATCAGTCTCCGGCTCCTTTGTGTACAAAACCTCGACGGGGAACGTCCTGCCGGGAATGGTGAAAATAGGCGCCTTAAAGAAGTACTGTGAAAACTTGACCGCATCCAACGTGGCAGATGTGACAATAAGTTTTAGTTCCGGTCGTTTCTGCACTGCTGTCTTCAGCAGACCAAACAGGACATCCGTGTGGATCGTTCGCTCGTGGGCTTCGTCCAACATAATCACCGAATAGCTCTTGAGTTCCGCCTCCATCAGGCATTCACGGAGCAACATGCCGTCCGTCATGTATTTGACAATGGTCTCGGGGCTGGTACAGTCCTCGAAACGGATGGTGTAGCCCACCTCCTGGCCCAGACGGCAACCGTATTCTTCCGCCACGCGTTTGGCCACGGACATGGCCGCCACTCGCCTGGGCTGAGTGCATCCGATCTTTCCTCTGGCCGTGAAACCACACTCGCTTAGGTATTGGGTGATCTGTGTGGTCTTGCCGGAGCCCGTTTCTCCAATAACGATAAGGATTTGGTTGTCGGTAACCGCCTTGATCAGGTCATCGCGCAACTTGTAAATGGGCAGGGACTGGCGCTGTTCCACCAGCGTGAGATCGGTCTTCTTGCCGAACGAGGACTTCTTGCCGCCAATCACATGCTTTTTCCACTCGGGAACCTCAGCCGGAGCCGCTCCCATTCCTCGCATATTGGCCGCCAGACTGCGAGAGCTGTCCTCCTCGGGCAGGGGATCTATCCAGTTCTTGTTCAGGCTTGTTGGCAGGGCCTCCATCTCTTGCTCTCGCTGCAACATCTTCTGCTCTCTACGCTCCTTGGACAGAGCAGACTGCATCATTGCGGCTTGAGCAAGGGAACCGTCGGGGTTCTTCACGATTCTCACCGGCGACAGGTCATGCAGGGCTCTGCCATGGCCGGACAGGAAGGGCGGCTCCTCCTCCACAATCTCAATTTCGATATCAGCCTCATCATCCTCGTCTTTAGGCAGCAAACCAGTTTCCTCGTCGAAATCGGGCATCTCGCTTCTGTCCAGCACACCCGAGCTGATCATCTGTTTGATTTCCCAGCGCTCGGGGCTGGAAATCCTGGTCACGCGCTTCCTGGACTCGTGTTCATCGCCATCCAGGCCGTTGCCTTGCAGATTTAACATGGAAGTGCTGCTGCTGAAGGGTCCATCGGGGTTGCGATCCCGCAGTGAATCATCGTCCTCTTGGGCATGTGACAGCGGATTGAGATCCCTTCCGGTCTCTTGGTCCGCCTCCTTCATGGACAACGATACCTTCTGGCCGGTTACAGACATCACCTTCACTTTGACAGTCTGATTCCGGCTTACCACTTCGGTTACGTCGGTGACTCGACCTTCGGCTCGCAGCTGGGATATGTGCACCAATCCTTCCCAGCGCTTGCGGAGCCCAAAGAGCTGCACAAAGCAACCGAAGGGAACGATGTTGGCCACCTTTCCGGAGTAGATCTTTCCAGCCTCGGGATCATCGGTCATTGCGGCAGCTGCTGCGGGCGGCAGCATCTTTTCGCTGCGTTCCTGGTCCCTGGAGCGATCTTTACGATCCCGGCGCTCGCCTGACCGAGAGCGGCTTCGTCGTCGACGTTCGTGACGGTCACGGGAATTAGAACGGCGGCGACGACGGTCTCTCTCGCGATCTCGGTCCTCCCGGGATCTGCTCCTGCGACGATTCTCACGACGGCGACTGTCCTTGTCGCGCGATCTACTCCGGCGGCGATCCTTGTCCCGATTTTCACGTGATCTGCTCCGGCGGCGATCCCTATCCCTATCTTCTCGTGATCTGCTGCGACGGCGGGTGTCTCTTTCCCTTTCCCGATCCCTGCTCCTGCTGCGTTCCCGGCGTTTGTGACGATCCCTGGAACTGGTTTCCTTTGACTGTTTCACCTCCGTCTTACCTTCTCCAGGACACAGAGCTTCCAGCTCCAGCATAGCAGCGTCCACGTCACTCATGTCGGACTTCTTGTGGGTCCCAGTCTTCTCTTTAACATCTTTCTTCTCCTTTGTCTCCTTCCCTTCATCGTCGCTGCTCTCTTTCATGCTATACTTATCGTTGGGCAAAGCCAGGCCGGGAAACAATTTTATCAGCTGCGACTTCTTGTCGTCCTTCCCGCCGCTGGAGAAACTCTTTTCCTCGCTGGCTCCACCGGGACGACTGGGACGCATCAGGTTGATGATACGCTGAAGATTCTGGACCAGGGAGTCTGGAAACTCGGCGCCATTCTCCAGCAGGGCCTTGCGAAATAACTCGTACGAGCGATTCTTGTTCTCCAAATCGATGATGAACTCGGCGAGGTCTTTGTCGTTGATTCCCAGATGGTTGTCCAGCTCCGTGCAGATCTTTGAGACCAGCGAGAGGTACTCCAATTGCTGCAGCTCCTCCATGCCGCCAAAGAGTCCGCTTTTGGTGCTAACTCAACAGATTTCTTCCAATTTACGCGTTTTTCCGCAACTCCAAACAAAATGCACGCCAAGCAAAATCAGCTGTTTTCGAGGCCAGTGTTGGGCAACATCACACAGTTTCAACACTACCATTGCTCGGATTTTGACGCTCGCCTTTTGATGTTTTTGCCTTTTGTTTTCGAGAGTGTGAATCATTAAGTTCTTGTTTAAATCGGTGCCCACCGTAATATGGCTTCGTTTTTCGACTGCTTCAACAATTTCCTGCAGAGCGGCGGCAGCGTAGTGAATAATGTGGAGCAGGAGGAGGAACAGAGCGCCGCGGCAGCCCAGCCGCTGGTCCCGGACGCAGAACTGGCGAAGCCCACCACCCCCACGCCCAGCGAGAGTGTAAGTAGCATGTCCTGGATGTGGCGGTGCTGCCAGTACAGGCTGCTGTCCTGTCACACGCATATTCTGCCTATTTGTTGTGAAATTCCAAAAATATTTATGTTCTGGGCAGTCGAGCTGTCTCCAGAGCTGCCATATTGTCAAAATTCCAGGCGGCCAACGAGGTGGCAACGCCGCAGGGCACGCCATATTTTACAAAAGCAATTGCGAAAATCGGTTTCTGTTCCGGAGCAGAGCCGAAAAGCAATAGGAACGTCTTGTAAAATCGTTTAAAATCAGAGCGAGGAGTGTTAAATAATAGGGACTACCGGCATTGAAGGGGTTGGGACAATTTCAGATGATTGTCCAGCGCTGCAAGTGCACAACAACGTAGAAGAAGAAGCAGTCAACTGTCGACAGCTAGTGTAAAAAACGAAGTGACAGATACAAAATATAGAATGATGAAACAAATAGCTGGAAAAAGCGGCAGCAAGCCGCAGTCTCCGGAGGTTGCCACCGGGTCATCCTCATCGATAATCACCTATAGCCCGAGCAAATTCCTCACGCGCGTCGGGCCAGGCGACAACACATACACCACACACAGCCACACTCACACTAGTACAGGCGCAGCAGCAGCTACGGCGGTCAAGACGACGGCCGCTAGCGTAACAACAAAAACAAATAAATCCCCTGCTGGCGGAGGTTCCGCGTCGTATTTTGTGGTAAAGGCCGGCTCCCTGGGCAGTGCAGCCTCCATGACGGGCTCGATCAAAGTCAGCAGTCCCCCGAAGGCTGTGACAGCGACAAAGTCGCCATCGCTGGTCATCACATCGCCGTCCCCGCCGACAGAGAGTGTAATGATAAGCCAGAAGCATCATCGTGTTCACCCACTAACCTGCACCGCATGCACCCCAAAGATCTCTATATTAACACAGTCCATCGCACATCTTGTAGAATTTTTTAAGATTGAAATGCCTATATTAACCAGTTTCCGTTTTTATCCCACAGTCCAGCACCATTTCGGCTCCCAGTGAATCGTCGTTTGGGGAGAAAATGGAGCATAGCTACATCCGCGATCCCGTTAGTCGCACCGAAGTTAACAATGGCCTCGCACCCGCCAGGAATATACTCGTCCGCCATCCTCCGCAGTGTCCCAGTTGCCACACATACCCGCAACACGAGGAGCTGACTGATACGCATCAGGTCCATGTGCCACCCTACGACGAGATAGCCGCTAAGGAGGCAATGAACGAATGCGCTCGCATTGCCAAGTACGTGAAGAACAACAATGCTGATGAGCAGGATTGGGTGGCGCGCGTCAATCAGTGAGTATTTCACTTAGTTTTCCTGGAAACCATGACTCAAATCATTGAATCCCACACAGATTTAACTGGACACCCATGCAGCAGCTTCTGTTCGAGAAGGTGTGCTCTATCCTCGATCAGGATCAGTTGGCGCGTTTGGCCAACGACAAGCGCCAGCACGAGGCCATTCACCGCCGAGTAAGCGTTGATAAATCCGCCTCCCGTCTACGCAAAGCTCTGGCTGGCGTATCCTGGGAACCTCGAATCACCCAATGGTTGCACTCTTTGCTCATGGAGCATCTATCGCCCTCGTACATGGCCTCCTATCTGGACATACTGCAGACGCTAAAAACAAAGCTGCCAACACTGGTAGACAAGATGCTATTTAGTCGCCCGCTCAATAATAGTCAAGAACTGCTGGCTCCAGTGATGAAGAAACGCTGGGAACCAAATATATTGCCCAAGGGACGTCAATTATCGCACAACGCCATCATAGTGGTGGTCCCAACGATGCCTACCAGTAGCGTTGTCACAGAGCGCATGCAGAAGTGGTACCAGGCGCTGGCCACCATCACCCAGGTCGTACAGATCACGCTGCCCAACTCTAGTGAGTTTTTCAAGACAAATATTATATTTACTCCTATTTGACACGATTTTCTCCGCCTTTAGACAACAGAATTGGGAATCAAAACCTCGACCAGGTGGCTGAAACCATTGTGTCCCTCACGCGCGTCAGGATTCATGAATTGCGCACTGACAATCCTAACCGAGGTATTATTCTCGTTGGCTTTAATGCAGGAGCTGCTCTGGTCCTACAGGTTGCCCTGTCGGAGAGTGTGGCCTGTGTGGTTTGCATGGGATTCGCCTACAACACTATACGCGGTCCTCGTGGAATGCCCGACGACCGAATGCTGGACATAAAGGCGCCCATACTGTTCGTCATCGGGCAGAACTCGGCCCGCACCAGCCAGGAGGAGATGGAGGGCCTGCGCGAGCGCATGCAGTCCGAGTCCTCGTTGGTGGTTGTGGGCAGTGCTGATGATGCGCTTAGGGTGCCCAAGAGCAAGCGTCGCATCGAGGGCGTTACACAGGCCATGGTTGACTACATGGTGGTGGTAAGTCTGTTTATTTTCACCCATTTAAATATTTATTTCATTTGTTTAATCGCTTTACTAGGAGGAGATCTTCGATTTTGTTAACCGAACCCTGAACAATCCCCCAGGACCTCGGATGCCGACATCCCTGATGCACCAGCCGGGCTACCAGCGTCAGCTGAAGCAATTAACTCACGTCCTGGCCGATGGAAATGCCAACAAAGCAGTGCAGCAGATGCGCAAGCGAAAGCTTAATGACGGTCAGGAGGAACTGGCGGGTTTGCCAGTCAAGACGAAGATTGTGGCGCACAGTACGTATCAGAGTATTGTTTTACTCATCTGAACCACCTCATCCACCTGTTCATCCCGCATGCAATTAAACCACTAACCACCACCATCACCTAACCAATTACCATTCCTGAATGAACTAATCCATGGCCTCAAGGTCGCCCTCACAAGCCGAAGCCGCCACGCCTCATTGATCCGTTTGCTGTCAAGCGAAAGGGTAAAGTCATCCGCCTGAGAGAGGCGTTCTTAGTGCCATCATTTGGCTATCCACTCCACTAACAGTTCTACCCCCATCATACCCCCCTTAGTTGGAAGACCCCGTACACGCCCCCTGGCCAAAGTTGGTGGCTCGGTGGCTGGCCTTAGTGGCCAGAAAGATGCACCTCATCAAGACAAGTCAAATTTGAGCAGCGAAGAACTTAACCAATCCATTGAATTCATATTAGATGAGTCCGAGGGCTACGAGGATGCAGCAGCAGCAGGAGTTGGAACTGGAGCTGGATCTAGCGGAGCCTTTCTACCAAAGGTTATCAAACCGGGTGGTGTGCTGTCAAAGCAGCTGCCGCCGGTTAATCTGGCAGTCGGCACAAAAATCAAGATGATACCCTCCAGCCAATTCCTCCAGATCAAATCCCTGCCGCAGAGCAAGCTTATCAACTACAAGCCATCAAGTGGACCCACCACCACTTCTGCCGGCAACATTGGAAGCATTGTGAAGACGCTGCCGGGCTCTTCCTCATCCGGTGGTCAGCAGATCTTTACCGTGAAAACGCCATCGGGACAAACGACACAATTTACTACAGCGGGACCTTCTAGCTCATCAACATCATCATCCTCACACGCCGGAGGACAGCAGAAGTACACGGTGTTCAAGAACGCCAACGGCATGACTATGCTGCAACTCACAAAGCCCGCTACGGCGACCAGCAGCAGCAACAGCCCCTCGGGAAATGTAGATCTGTCCAATATCATAGACATGCCCATTGTGTTTGCCGATAACGAAGGCAACATCGCTGATCAGCAGCAACAACAGCAGCAGCAGCTGGAAAAGGACATAAAACCAGGTACGTGTCAACTCGTAATTACTTTAGAAGATCTTAATAATGACTATTCCTTGCTTCAGCTCCCATTAGAAGTGCAAACAAGGCACCGCTTATCATCAGTCAGAAGATCATCAAGGAGGCCAACAAGCCACCGGGCAATGTTACCACCAGCGGCACCATCACCACCAAGCCGGGCGGCGGTAACATTGTGCTCAACAAGGGCATGCATCAGTTATTTACCACCACCACCTCATCGCCCTCTGGCGCAACAGTGACTGGCCAGAACAAGGTGCTCTACATTAATCGGAACACCATGAAACCCATGGGCAATATGGTGGCGACTGGCGCACATCGTTTGCCCATACGGATTTTGAGCAACCCGAAGACAGGAGCAGTGACTTCCAGTAGTCCTTTGGTGGTGGATCCCGCCACGGGATCTTTGGTGCCCGGCGTTAAGACCGTCAATGTGCAGACCATTAAACCAACGACATCTGCTGTCCGGCAGGTGGGAACCAAGGCATATTCCCAGTTCCAGGTGATCAACAGTGGCACACCGGTCACATCTACTGCAGTTGTGGCCGATGGCAAGGCTCCGATTAGGAATGTGTACTTTAAATCCGCTGCCGGACTCAAGCAAGTGCCAGTCCAGATGCTTGCAAATCGATTACCGGTATCTTCGGCTTCTACTCAACCTGGAGGAGTTGCTGGTATGCGCCGAGTGGTCAACATTGGCACCGTTTCGAAGCTGGCCACGGGACCAACTGGCCCCGACTCCAAGGTCATCAAACTGCAGCCCACAGGGGCGACAGCAACTGTTACCAAGGTGGAGGCGATAACACCTGCTACTCCAACGCAGAGCAAGAAGTAGGATTAGGATTGTTCGATGTGAGCTAGATCTAGAGCATTATATATAAGGGATATAAATGTAAATATGTTAAGAGAAGCAGAAATAAGTTTTGAATTATCAACTCGTTTATTATTTGAGAGTTTCATTTCAACAAAATAAAAGGAACTCTTTTAAATTAAAGCTTGTTCATTAAGAAAATATGCTAAATTCAAGTTCTGGGAATTTCAGGGTTTCGTGTGCGCACTTGTGCAAATTCCAAGTCTGACCAGGTATGGTTTTTGATTACCCTTATGTATATATTCTATGTATGTACTATGTCTGCATTTATGGCAATCAGAGAACAGGAAGCGCGGCGTGAGAAACCTCTAAGCCAATGCCTGAAATTCCATGAAAGCTTGCTAGATTTTTCCGCCCCAAAGTGCGTTGGTCTCGAGAGGAGGAGCTCGCCCGAGAGCGAAGCGGAGATTATATAAGCACAGCAGACGTTCACACGGCGGTTGCACTTCGAGGACGGACCAGTGCCTGTCAATCTGTGGCGCTGATGGCGCGTCATTTTGCTTAGAATTGCATTTTGGCAGTAGGAGCTGTCAAAAAAAGCTAAGATTTCATTGAAGCTCGCTCCATGGGGACACATGGATAAGCATTATGTAGGTATGTGATTTTCCTGATAAATGCACTGGCTTATTTAATTGTATATAGTCCATTAACCCACTTGGGTGGACAAATATTACGGAGTTTTAAGGAAAGCAAATATAAACGGTATATAATAAATATTACATTAAAATGTATGTTTACAATATATGAAATATATAAATAATACTGATACTTTTCTTGGATATGGCAAGTTATTTAACTTTATAAATCTAATCTAATTTTAAAAATATTTGGAATTTTATATTCCTGTTTTAATTAATTTGTTAATTTTTGTATTTCCTAGTGCTGACTTTGGGCGCTAAGTTAAGTTAATGTTTAATATTGCCTATTTTTCTTTATCTGTTTTAATGATAATAATAATTTAATAATCATATTTACTTATTGTAGTTATTAAATTCTGTTGCCTTTCTTGGGTTAATTACTCTTTATGGCCACTCAGCAAATTGTCAACTGAATTGCAGCTAAACATCCAAAGAACATTTCGTCGAGACTTTGTTTTTTGTTGTATTTCTTATTTAGATATATGCTTTGGTGTGAGTTACATATATTTAGTTGCATTTTACGTACAGTTGGACAGTATGCCAGATATATAGAGATAAATATGTATATCTCTCTTGTTTTCGAGGCGTCAAGGGTAATGCAGGCCTTTTCGACTTCTTGGGACTTCAGTAACGTGACAAACGTGATCAGTGACTGATCGAGCAGAGATATAAACCCAGTGATGTGAAGTGATCAAAAAGGATAAATCGGTTTTTTTATAAAGGATCAAGTTGGGTGATTTAATTAAAGTGATTAAAACAAAACCAAAAATGTTAAATATATTCTAAATATTTTTAATAAACTCCTGAATAATTATTTTAACTTTCAACTTAAAAAAAAAGGTTTTCTTTATTATAAGCCTGAATAATAAAAAAAAATACATTTGAGTGTAGGTAACCCAAAAAAATATATACATTTTTCTAGATTTGTATGTCTTCTTTTTAATTAAGTCCTGAGTACACCCTCATAATTTATCCAGCTTTTTTTATTATTAAAATCTTTACAAGACAAACTTATCTCACCAAATTCTGGATATAATTTTGTACAAATTCCTGTTCAATTCCCAAGAGTCGGCTTACGCAATTGGAAAATAATGTGGAAAGCCTGGGCAATTCCCAGACTCTGTAAATCGCACAAATGCCAAGACCCAAATCGAATTTGATTTAAAAATGTCTTTAGCTTTGCTGCTGCTGCTGGTTGAAAATGGAAATGCAGTTGCAGTTGCAGATGCAGTTTCGCTTCGCTTACCACCTGCCGGGTGCATTTTGTTTATGCCTTTTTTCGCGATCTGGTCTTAATTTGTGGCAATTTGTTGGACCAGAAACCCACTGGGTTGGCTACCAGCAGCATAAGGCCCCATGTGCGTTTTTGTTTATGGCTTATTATTATTATTTTGTGTTTAGTCGAATTTTTGTAATCTTTTTTTGGTCACCTTTTTTGAAAATTGGTTGCTTGTGTTAACCAGGTTTAATTTCTTTGGGTCATGGGAGATCAGTTAAAGATTAAAGCCAGTAAACTTGTTTATTTCAATATTTAAATAATACATATTTAAACAAATATTTTTACTTAAGAGAGTTTTGAAGCTTACTAGGCATTTATTTAAGATAAAAGTTAATAATAAAGTTATCTAATTTTAAAGTATTTTTAAGTATTTAATTTACTTTAAAACACGAACATTTTACATTACATTTAATATAAACAATATCCATAAATATTAGCTCTGCTTGTACTCAAAAACTAAATATTTTGTTACCTGATTAATTTGGCTTAATAAGGTTTGTTGGGAAATAATTTTTAATTTTATAAATTTATTACGAATTTAATGGATACAAAAATAAAATAATTAACCTTTGCTTTAAGTTTACTAAGAATAAATTTTAAAAAGCATTCTTCTGCTCATCTAAAAACATTAAAACGTGTAAAACATTTTAATTATATTTTCTCAGAACATTATAAATATTTTCAGTACCCCTCAAAACCTAATGTTTTCTCGATGTCCTCCAAAACCTTAATCGTTAGTTTAAACTTCTACCTTAAACTCCTGTAAATCCTTTCGTCAAATTCTATCACTTTCTAGGTTTACAGCTA
The DNA here is from genome assembly GCA_018152175.1 of Drosophila jambulina. Classification (NCBI taxonomy): domain Eukaryota; kingdom Metazoa; phylum Arthropoda; class Insecta; order Diptera; family Drosophilidae; genus Drosophila; species Drosophila jambulina. Next base: position 21,261,780 of record JAECXH010000113.1, on the reverse strand, counting down.
TCCCTTCCCTGCTTTTCCCATTCCTCAGCATCCTTTAGAAAATTGTAGTATTCTAGTAAAAAGACCGCAAATCCTTCTTCTGCTACAAAATCCCTTGCACAAATACTAATAAGCGCAAGCATTCTAGCGAAAAGCTGTCCGAAAAAAAAGTAGAGAAGGGAAAAACCTAAACCCACCCGGCACTTTTGATTTTGCAATGCATACCCATTCCTTTGGGAAAACGGAAAATGAGAGTGAGAGCAGGAATCATCGGCCAGGCGCTGATACTCTGATGCTTTACAAATGCCGGGGAGCAAAGCCGCCGCCCACTCGCAGTTTTCCTCGCCGATTTCCCTCCCCCATCAAATGGCGCTTAATAACATGCAAATGATGTGAAAGTGCAGTGGCGAAAGGCGGGGGCAGGAAAGTAGCGAATGCCACTTACATTGCAATACCGCGGGACTCTGCTCCACCTGCTGTCATCTGCCATGAGCCACAACCTACCCATTTTCCTACATTTTTCACCCATTTTATCTCTCTTCCTTTTTATTCACTGTGAGTCTGACACTCTCAATATTTTTCCAGGGCAAGCATTGGTTGGAAAATAAAGGGGAGCAGAGGCACAGGAGCAGCAGCATCCAGGCAACTATCTGATTGTGCCGAAATTGATTGGGCCTGGCTGTGAAAAAATGCAAGGACGAACTGTATTTTGGACTGTTTAAATTCTTAGCATGTCTTAGAGGTCACTAAAATCGGTATTTTTAAATTCATTTACTTATGTGAATATATTTTAGCTCTTTTCTCTCTCTCTTTTTTTCACAAAGTTTCCAATTCAAATCAAACGTTTCGGGAGTTGGCCACTACCTCGCAGTCACGTGATGCATAAAATGCTAATGCCTCTGATCTGGATTTGATATCCATCTATAGATATCCGTAAGCAGGTTCAGTTGGCTGAAGTGTTTTGCCTTTTGAATAGTTCATGTGATGTGACGTAGTGGAACATTCCTGAGGTTGCCCACAACAGAAAGTGAATATCTTTATAAGGTTAATAACAAGTTGATTCAAAAATTGATTATGAAATGAGATATCAACATATTTGCCTGGATTCTATAATATAATCTTAAGAAATTTGTATTTAATTTATACAAATATTATCGTTTCACCTAGTTGTATTAAGAATGTGAACAGATTATGGCTTAAGTCCCTGAAAAAGGATATTTTCTTGTAAATACTTTAATAATAAACGAAACCTTATTTTTCTTAGAATAACCCAAGGAATGCCACCACCAGAGGCACTGGGAAAACTCCAAGCAATCTGATTTCACCTTATTGTTCTTTATTTTTTGCAAACCAGCTCTCACCTGTCTCCGCCGCCCTTGGTCCCTGTTTTCCTTAGTATTCCATCTCCTGGCTGTCGTCTTGGGGGAGCTGCCTTGGCCAAAACTTTTGACACGTAGGAGAACAACAGCAACGACAGGGACAAAGTAAGGCATGAAGCAGGCAGCATCATCCCCCTCAACCAACCTTGAGGCATTCGCCATGTGCTATTTTTAGCAATAACAAAAGCAGATCCCACCGGCATGAGCAAGGATGCCTGCCCGCCTGCCTGGTTGTCGGTCCCCAGGGAATTACTCGCCCCGGAATATTATGAATTACAATTTTCTCAGGTCGCGTAATTCGTGTAAGTGCTGAAATAGCAAAAAAATAATAGAGGAGGAGGAGCAGGAGCGGCAGAGGGGCCAGGAAGGTTACTCCTGGACAGCGGGCGACGACAGTTTACAGCTTTCAGTTGGCTGCTTAACATAAATTTATTGCTTAATCTCCTTTTTGGGGCTGATGCTGCTCTCTGTCTAGGAATATTTTGCATAAATTTCTCATTAACTGATTACAGTTTGAAAGGAATGTAAAAATGAGATGTTCCTTTGAAAAACAAGGCTATTTTTGGAGAAATCACTTTATTATTTATAAAATTTAATAGATGAGCTTCGTTGTCTAATTTAATCCACATAAATCAGGAAGCTATTACAATATGAAGCACCTATTGCTATTAATAATATAATCCAAATGTTTCAGTTTCGGAATTCGTCCTTCGGAATCACAGGTAGAGTGGCAGCAGAAAAAATTCTGAGGCATAACTGGTATTTATAGAATTTCAACTACATATAATAAATATATATAATAAATAATTAATTCAACTATTAATAGTAAGTACTTAAGACCCATTTAAATATATCACAAATCCTTAAAAAAATCCTAAGCCCCCTTTTTTTCTCTTACAAGTATTTATGGCAACCACCTTCCTCCAACAATAACTACCAGTCTTAAATCAAACTCGTTAATCAGCCTAAGCATTAATCACTTAACCACTGTATAATTATAGTGTTAAGCTCCCTGGCAAATACCAACATATTTTCCTGGCAGCACCCCAACTATAATTTACATAATCTTCGCTTTAAGTAGTTCAATCATAAGCCAGTTACATAAATACCTTTAAAAAAGAGAAAAAAAAAACAAATTTGAATATCAAATATCGTTGCAGTTTGGCAAGCATTGCAAATTGAAATGCATTTCCTGTTCATCGCCACCTTTTTTTTGCACTCTTTTCCGCTCCTTTTTGCGATCGCTTTCGCTCATTTTTGGCCTGGAAAAATACAGAAAATTTGATGCAATTTTCACTTTCCTCCGCTTCTTCGCCTAAGTATGCAAATTTATTTCTCAGCTGGCGTGGTGTCCAAACGTTTTCATTATGCAGGCAACGCATGCCACGCCCCTATGTCCAACTGTCAGTTACCTAGGGGGAGGAGGAGGGCTTGGAGCAGTCACAGACAGCCGGCAGCCGGTTTGAGCCAAAAAAAGTAAATATAAATCACGAGGTTAGTGAGATGTGAACGAAGCGTCCGAACATTGGACTGGCGAGTGAAAGTCTTGTTTTAATTTTTTTCTTGGCCATTTTTCTGCTTTGCTGAGCAACTGCAACTGATCCGCAATCCTTCAGCCAAAGTGAGGCTCTGGTGATTGTTTCTGGGAGGCGGAAGGCCATTGTAATTATTCACAGATCATAAGTTTTTCGAATAACATTACCAGATCAGTTGTTGGTTAAGGAAACACTGCAGTTGCAGGCTATGCAAATATTTAATCTGTCTTTTGGTTACTATTTAAGCTATTTGCATCTTGATATTTAGTACGGACCTAAGTTTGTGTAATTGTAAACTTTGGAATACATACAAATTATTTTTTAAAAATTTCCAATTATTAAAGATTCATTAACAAATATAAGGTATTACTAAGCCTCAGGAATGGGAATATATTATAAGAAGTTTTGGCTGAATTTGTCTTATCTAGTATATAGTTTAGAGTTTAATTCAAATGTTTTTTATTCAAATACTTTACAAATGTTTGTGTTTTAGTCTCCGACCTCCAGATATGTAAGAAACCTGGCTTGCTGGAAGGTGATCCTCTGCAGCTGCACTTTACTTAGCACCCTCAAATCACCTTTTTACCATATTTTCCTCTTCAAACCACCCGAGCTGCTGATTGTTATTTATTATTCGTTCGTCTGCTGCTGCCATTGTGTTTTTCCTACAGCCTTGCCACCCAATGTGAACACACTGAAATAAAATTTATAGATTGAAAATCAAAAAAAAAAATTTTATAATCAAATAAGATTAAAAATATATAGATGGACTTAAAATTTTTGTAAAGGTGTGATCAAAAAATATGTATTAAACTATCCCAAGTCCTAAGAAAAATAAATTAACATACTGCTAAAGATATTCGATTTTAAATCAGTAAATAATTGTATCTAAAAATAGTTAACCAAATTTTTTATGGGATTTTAAATAATGTAATAATTGTGACCAATAATATTCCATAAAATATTAATCTTGTAAAACCTGACAGTTGGTGGCTTAAAATACTTTTTAGGAAATATTTTTTATTAATTCTACACTAAATGGTTTAAAATTATTTTTAAATACTCTTCCAAATCGAAAAATATGAAAAGAAAAAATTAGACATTTACTTCAGTTCAGTGCACGTTATGAAAGCGGTGGGCGGCGGGATTTAGGGGGCGTGTTGTACACATTACATGTTGCACCAGCGGCAAACGTTGCCGCCAAGGAGAAGCCGGCTCATAAATCGCTCCGCAACACGAAGCAACTGACTGGCAACATCTTAAGATCTAACATAACATCAGTGGCTCTCAAACTGTAATGCTAGCACGCACCAAAAATAAAGGATGAAAGATAGGGAAACTAGGGAAAATCTGGCTTAACATGAACAAAATTATTAAAAAAAAAATATATATATAGTATAATTAATAATTTCATTGCTATGTATTTCCCTGCCTCCAATTTGCCATTAAAAGAAGACTCTGTGGCCCCCGAGTGCCAGAGAGTGGAAAGGAAAATCTGTCTAATGCAAGAGCACTGGCATTATTAGAGCCGAAAAACGGCAGCATCAGGGAAATTGCATTTTCCCGACCGAAATTTTCCGAAAAACACAAAGCCAGTGCCTGCGCTACCCCCTGTTATAATAGGGGTACTCTCCCGCCGACCTTTGGGGGTCATCATTTTGCGGCTGGCTCACGTTTATTGACTGAACATTTTCATTTTCCACCATCACCACGGAGGAACCGAGTTTTGCATAAATCAAATCAAATGAAGCGCGGGGCAAATGCAAAATGAGTGAGTGATTGCCAGGCTTGTGGTTTCGGTGGATCGCAGGGAAAATTATGTAATTTCAACCCCACATATGTCCAGGGTTCTATGAAAGGCGTTTTTCCTTGCGTTATTATTTGAAATGTGTTTATAAGGAGATTATTGGAATTAATGAGGCATTTAGAGAGAGTCAGTACCTTAAAATAAGAAGTTATTGTTTTTATTTCAAATTTTAATATCAAAGTTCACCGTAAATTATAACTTTAAATTATTTGATGACGATTTCACAATAAATTAAACAAATTAAATAAATTCAGTGTTTAAGATATTTCAACAACATAAAAAACTCTGTAAGCAACCAATTAGCAAAATCAAAACATTTTACGGGCCAATAAAAAATATCAAAAATTCAACTTGGAATTCCAGCTTATTCGCCATAAAAACACAACAAAAACACCTTTCTTTAGACGCCTGAAGAAATAAACCCTTTTTCGCAAAAAACAACAACAAAAACCACAGCAAAACAAACGAGGAAATTGGGAACAAAGGACCGGCAAAAACAACAACAATGGCTCCAGCAATGAATGAGCCGCACGTGGGTCCCCCATTTCCCAGGAAAATGAAAGAAAAACGATTCTAGCGACAAGAAAACGGGGAAAAACCTTTAAGAAAAATGCCAGCAAAAATGTCCAAGTGACCCAGAACTTGGGCAAGAAAATCTACAAGGCAGCCCTGATGGATGGTGGGGGAGGTGGAAGGTTGCCGTTGGGGACGGTTGATTTTCCCCGCTTTTGATGTTTTCCATCTAATGGCGAAAGCAATAAAACTATGCGAAACTATTTCCTGATCTTTATTTTGGCACTTCTCCCAATTGGATAGACTTAATAAAAAATGTGACTTATTATTTTGTTCACATGTGTATAAATGGCACTATAAATTAATAATAATGAAAATCATACAAGTAATTCCTTTTGCTAATTTAATATTTAAATCAAATCTTTATTATTTCATTTATTTTTTTAACACTTAATTATTTTCAAAATTCAAATTTAATATCCGAAAAGTCTGGTAACGCTGGTAGCACGAGACTCAAAAATCGGGCAACGCTGAAAGCCCGAGACTCGAAAGTCTGACAGCACTGGTTTAATGCATGTTTGACGAATAATCGTAATCGTTCTCATCGAACCTGTTTGAACCCCGCTCTTCAGTGATGCCTGGTTATGACCCCCCGTTTCAGCTAGATTTTGATTAGAAAAATTTTGAATTGTTCGTCGGCATAGTCAAATCGGGGAAATTTAATATTTAAAGCATAAGAGTACTATGTTCTAAAAAAGCTTAAATAAGGCCAATTTTTCCTGTCAAATTTACTCCGCCTAGTGCTTTGAAAATCGCCTGATCTAGCGGGGAAATAAAATTTGCAACAATGAGAGTAAAAGAACAAATTGAATTTGCTGAGAGAGCTTTAGAGATGTGCAGTGTTGCTTCGAACGTGTTGAGTTCGAACGAGTTGCGTGTTGTGTGGTGTGTTCAAATTTCAAAACCTGGTTCTCTTTGGTATCGCTCCTCGCCATTCGTTTTTGCCCCTCATTCGTTTCTTCATTTTCGTGGCGTGTGGTACCGTTACTCTGAGACACACCGCGGTTCGTTTGCGAGTTCAGTTCGAAAATCCAGAAAATGTGAAAATCATCGATATCGCCGGGAAATAAAATATTGATAGTATTTAACACCTTTTTTCGCTCTCCGCCTTTGCCCTGTTCAAGACGTGTGCGAGTGCAAGGGCGAGAATACAGTGCGTGCTGAATAGCGGTGCAAGGAATACAGCGACAGCGAAAGTCCTACACAGTAATCAGAAATCAATGCCCGAAGTTGTTTTAATCGCTGTAATTATTAGAATGCAAACTGCTAACTGCAGCTAACGAAAAATAAAAACCGAGCAAAGTGAAGTGCAAAAACAAAAACATAAACCGGTCTCTGCAGCAGCAGCAAGGTAAAGCCAAAAAAGGAAAAAAAAAAACAAAAAATCAAAAGACAGCGAAAGAATTTTTGTTGTTTGCCGAAGCAGCGCTGCCGGTGCGTGTGTGTGTGCGTGCGAGTGAGTGCGGCTGTGTATGTGTGAGCATCTCGAGAAGGAGAAAAACGTAAGGCAGTAAAGTAGGAAAAGGAAAAGAGGGAAACAAAAACCGAAAAAGCAAAAAGTAAACCTGTTCCCTGCAACTGCGGATAAATCAACAAAATAAAAGAGAGGCAGCAAAAAGTGGCACAAGTGAAAATTCCTGCGTTGTTCGTTTATTATTATTTTGTATTGCCTGTTTTTTTTCGACAATCTCCAAAAGTGAAAATCAATTTACAGAGAGCGCGCGCGCAAGGAGCAGAAGGAAGAGAACCAGAACGGGTGAGAGAGAGCGAAGAAGAGAGCGCGAGCCGAATATAGAATTCGTCCTTTTTTGGGTCCAAAATACCCAACCCAAAAAAAGAGCACGAAAACTGGACGAAAAACGGTGAAAAACAACAACAAACGGCAACGACGGCAAACGACGATAGATTGCGAAAGTAAACAAATTGTGCCGAACTGAACGAAATTCGGAAAATTGCAACACGAAAAAGGTCAGTAACGGTAAATTGCTAAGTTGTCAAAGCACACAAACTGATTGATTGCCGGAGGAATTGAATAAATTAAAGTTAAAGACTAGCTGGGGTAAACAAAAAGTGGCGTTAAGGCAAACGCTCTTCTAATAGTCCCCCATTTGACCTTCACCCTTGGACACCCTCGCAAATTGGTAGTGTAATGGCCAATAACTTGGTAGTTGGGTGCAGTAGTTAACCCTAACCCTTGATCAGCGTTAATTGGAAACCCCTCGCATGGTCACGGTCACTCGATCGTGAAAATGGCTGGCTATTTAGTGCAGTGAGCCAGTAACCTTTAACGGGGAATCTTTGAAACACAATGTTTATAATTGTAGATTTTTCTAATTTGAAAATATAATATTTTGTACGAATTCAATGGGATTCTCATGCGAAAAGTTCCAATTAGTCCAGTTAAGTAGGTAGTAGATTTACCACCAAGTGGAAATATTTTTTCTCACTAATAAACTCAAAGAATATTTTGGTTTAACAATATTTTTTCTTTATTTAAAGATTTACCAACATTTTTCTCTACAACAACTTTTCTCTACAAAATAACCTTGTCACTGTAATCTTTGGTAATGATTTAAAAAAATAGTTACAAGAGATGACAATTAATATTTCTTATGCCAATATGAACCAGTTAAAACTTCTTCAGAAAGGGTTCACTAACTGAAAGGAGTTTGTTAACCGCATTTTTATCGTTCAGCTGGAAATACCAATTCGGGAATTTTGACTCAACAAAGCACAGTCATTCGGTATGAATTTGCTATGGCATCAGGTCTGCTTCCCGTACTTTTGAACTACTTTTTTTCCTATATTATCGCACCTTTTTATAAACCCCCATCATATTATATTGACCTTCACTCGAGTGGTTCTCTGGTTATAAAGAGGCATTCATAAATTTCGTTTTCTTTTTGCGAGTGATTGGGAAATTACACACGCTCTTCTGTTTTTGCTGCGGTACGTACCCCTTTCCAGAGTTCACATTTTCCCTACCAATTGCAGTTATCTTGGTTGTTTTTGTTCAACTTGCTCATAACGTGACTGGTTCTTGTTGTGGCTTATTGTTTTTTTTTTTTTTTCGGTGTTGTTGTTACACAAGCGTAACAATAAAATTTCAGAGACTAGTCCGCCACGAAAATAGTTAAAATTTTATATGTGCTGTTATGATCATGTTTTATCTGATAGTTATTCGCTCGTGGCACGTAACACAGTTTGTTTTTTGTATGTTCATTTTGGAGGTTTAGGGGGGAGGCTGTGAGGGGAGCCTATAACACGTAGAGCTGCGAGCAGAGAACAATCCCAGATCCGAGATCTGAGATCCGAGAGCTGCTGGGTCAGCAGCGGTTGCCTTTTTGGTGTTGCAGTTGCTTAATAATGGGGATGCGACTTAATTGTTTCAAAGATCTGATATCAAAAGCTAAGCCTGTATCTGATGAGTACATTTAGCAAAAAAGGGAGTATTGTGGCTATCAAGGGGTCATATATCAAAGGTCTTTTAACCAGTTTGCATCCCATTTTTGTAATCTCTTTTTAAAAATATTTGATCTAGGTATAATTTCAGCATTTCTCATGAGAATTTCCCCGATTCCGCATGTATTCCACACCCCATAAAATGTCGTAATTTCGTACAACTTTAAGACAGGTTTGTCAACTCGAGAATGAGGTCAAAATATCAAAATATTCAAGTTCGTCACGCATTTAAATATTTACCATTTATTGAATACCTTTAGCTCCTAGTGTTTTTAAGTGCGTGATCTTTCTCAATTCCACAACTCTCTGCGTTTTTGGTCATATCCATTAAAACAATTTATAGTGTTTCTTTCTTTTCCCCAAGAAAACTGTTTACGTCTTGGCCCACAAAAAAGTGACATTTTTGCTCAAGTTTTTGGCCAACATTTCGCCCAATTTGCATAAATTACGACGAGTATTCGATTCATACGCTCCAAGTCGAGAAATTCGACTTCTATGGCCCGAACTCTTGGGCCCAGGCAATTTTTTGATTTATTTAATGAGCAAAAATGCTTAGCTCCCTCTCTCTCTCTGGCAATCTCTATCGCCCTCTCTTGCTATCTCTTACTGCGAGGCCCCGTAGGCGTAGATCTCAGATTGGTTCGCTGCCGTTGAAGTTTAACAAATTTAAAGCAATTTCGCTAGCTATTTTTGGGGTCAATTAAGTTGCGCGGCGGCTGAAATGCAGATACGCAAAGCCAGATAGTTGAAGGGGGAGTTCAGTTCGCTCGCTGTGGGCGTACTAGTATTTTTTTCAGATTTTATTTAGCAGAAGGAAAATTTAAGACCTGAATTAGAGCCAATGACGGGGTCAGAATTTCTCATTCTTTCGCATTCCCGAGGGTTTTGAGATACATTTAAAGTTACTGGGATAAAGTCAAACATGGAAATGCACGGAAAGAAATTTATTTTGAATATATGTCGAGTCTTGTTTATTTTTCGAGTTATTAAGACGTACTAAAAGGGCCTTGTTATATGCTTTTATTGACTTTCAAAATAAAGTTTGAAGTTAGAGTATTTAATTATTTAATCAAAGTGAAGTTTCTTTTTTCTCCTGTGTAAGGTAGCAAAAAAAGGCATACTCATAAAAGAGGAAAAGAAAAAAGTATGAGCCCTAGCAAAAGCAGACAACAACAAAAACAGGGAAAATCGATTTAAAACAGATGATTTGGCATCACCCCAGCCAGGCCATTTTTCCTCATTTTCTCCCCTCTTCCACCCGGGAACCTCCACACACCGCCTCTCTGCTTTATGTATCCCCTGAAGTCTGTTTTGTCTCCCCGACAGAGGCACCCCCGTTTGGTGGCCTATCCAGTCCCCAGATCTGAGTTCGAGGCCCAGGCCTAATATTTCACAGGCTGTTAGGATGTGTCTGCGCAAGGGTATGGCGACGGATGCGGACACGGCTACTATGGGGTGTATTTTGTCAGCCAAGGGCAGTACAGTGGGGCTGACGCATCCCACGCAGAACACCAAGTCAGCTGTTTAGCGGAAAGTATAATATTTTTCAAGCTGTTTAATCGAGGTATCGGGTTTATTATTTATTTATCTTGCGCTCAAAATGCAATCAAATGTAATTAATAAACAATTGGGGATGTAGCAGGTGGTTACAAAAGGATTTGTTGGTGATAAGTTATGTGTACCTATATGGTTAGGTTCCACTGTTATGGATATGCCCCTCACTTGCCCTTCGCTCAACTTTTCTCGCTTCTGTTCTGCGCTTCCGTTCTTTATTTTCTCCCTTGTTTTAGCTCCTCTTTGTTTTATCTCCTTGTTTCTTCGTCTTCTTTTGCCTGCTGGCTGCTTTTGTTTTTTATTTATTTGGCTTGCGCCAAATTCTCGTTGAACTTTTGAGGCTCCCGAAACAGCTGTGCTGCTCTGCCCGGGCCCATCTTTCTCTCTCTGTGTATATCTATCTCTTTATTGCTCCCCTTGGCAGCTCCCCCTGTCAGCTCCCCTTTCGCTCGGAGTTTTCCCGGCTGACTGGTGTCCTGTCATTAACACTAGCAGCGACGCCAGCGTCGATGCCGGCAGCGGATGATGCGGATTTAATGAGCAAATGATTAGCATTTTTAAGCGGCCACTCTCGGGTGCTGCGAAATACCCAGAAAAGTCCTCCTTGAATTGAAATGAAAATATTTTTGCCTCTCTGTTTTGCTGCTAAGCTTGGAAAACTTAATAGTTGGCATTTTCTCGACATTTTTCCCCGCGCTGTCCCGCCTTTGTCTGTCACTGCACTGATAAGGGAAGGTGATAAAGGGAATCAGGCTAGGGTGGGGGCAAAGTGGGACACGTGCAACGGATTGTGGCACACAGAAATGAAGTCCCCGGGAAAAAGCCCTTAAGCGGGACCAAATTAATGATCCCCACGTAGATTTATGACCAACCAGATAAAAGGAAATGGAAAGGGTGGAGCAAATCGAAGGAAAACTGCAGAAAAGTGATAAAAGAAACGAGCTGTTCCCTTGCGCTATTATTGCCCCTTAATGGGCAGTATTCCACATGATAGTTCCAAATGTAGGTGTTTTTTAAAGCCTTAAAAAATGGTATTAAAAAACATTATTAAGAAAGTTTTCTAAGGTGCATCGAATGACTCCACACACACATACGCAGAGATTTTCAAAAATCCTTTGTACCTGGCTCACAGTAATTTTCACAGAATTTTCCCTAAGAGATGTTCAAAAATCCTTGAACCAAATTCAAACAATGCAATGAACGGGAAATGTTTTGGAAAAACCCATTACATTTTCCACCTCTCCTTCTCTGAAATCTGTTAAAAGCAAAGTTGGGTCGAACAATGGGATCTCCAGTCCGGATCCGGTGGAGCCAAGCCCTGGACTCATCCTGTCCGCACTCACAAATGAAATTAACTTTGTGGCCTCCGTCTCGCCCCGCCTCCTTTTGTCACTCTGTGATTTCACTGCATAATGCAATTAAAAAAGCAAAACAACAAAAACAACAAAATCGAACGGAAAAACGATTTTCCTTTTTGCTTTTTACCGCACGCAAAAAAAGAGGGGAGAATACAGCAGAAGAAGTCGAGGCAAAGGCAAAAAATCAATAAAAGCAATGGGGAGTATGAAAAAAATAAAAACAGAATCTTGCCACCGCAATGAGCAATAACAAGAACAACAACAACATGCAGGAAAAGTCAGCTAGGAAAATCAATCTGGCACAAGGATAAAACTACACGTACGAGCACTAAGTGCGGTCCACATTTTATAGATAGGATACATGCGGCGCACACACAATGTCCTCAAAATGCAAAAACCCTTTCCTTTTTTTTGGGTCGCATTACGAGGGGCGTGAATCAGGTGTACATATCATCAAAGCATATTTCAAGTGGAAAGTGCGCCTCGTGAATAATTCAGGAGATATGTGTTTGCAATTTCGGGCCTGTGGGAAAATATGCCCTGAAATAGTAACATTTTTCAATGAATTATTCTCTTGGAACCTTACATCATTGCTATGAAACTACTTTTATTTGTATCTTCAAAATTATTATCTACAAGTCAACTTGGGCAATCATAAATAGCAAGCCCAAATCGTGATTAGAAAGCCGACAAAGTTTCGAAAATAAATATCAGATTTTAAAGGGGTTATTAAAGCGAAATAGACACACAAATAAAAATCAAAGCCAATATTTCCTTTTTTTATTAGATTAATGAGTCAATAAATTGAATCAGAAATTTATTTTCACAATGGCTCATTAAATAACTCATAAATTTCACAACTTGCTCATTTAGCTCTTAAAAGCAAATCACTATTATATACATAATTCAGAATGAGGGAGATAAAGCTTTACAGAACCATGCTGGATTTATTATCTCTCGAGAGCTTAAAGAATAATATTTAGCATTGTGATGATGACTCACTTTTGAGTAGAATTTCTGCCGAGTTCAGTGCGAATTTCAATTCTGTGGGTGTTCCACGATAAGCTGCAAGGAACTTCCTATCGCTGTCATATATATTAATTTCACTGCAAACTTGTTATTTCATTTGCGAATTGTATAATTGTTTTTGTTCTATTTGAGGGGGAGTTTCGCAACTGATAAACCAGAGCCAGTTTTGCAATAATCTGCCTCGCGGAGAGGAAACTCGCGGCTTTGAGTCAAGGTTACAAGGGGGTTCAAGTCGATAGCCGATTCGGTTCATTGCCAAGAAAAAGGGGTCCATCGGAAAGGGATACTTGTGCAAACAGGCTTGTGTTTATCAAAGGCTTCTCCCGGAGAATTTTATGCTAATTTCTGCTGCTCCTGCATAAATTTTGTTCTTGATTTTGTGCTGTAACCATTCATTCTCTGGCTTTGATGTAATTTTTAATGGAATTTGAACTCGAGAAAGGTTACAATATGGAATATAAATAATTAATATGTAATTGAAAGTAAATATGGGTTTTATTAATAATGAATGATAGAGAATAGGATCCAGCAGAAGGGGTTTCTAAACTTTCTTTTATTTTTCTCTTCTTCCAAAAAACTCAGTAAAGTCACTAATTATTTACAAATTTATTTGATTGCCAAAAAACCTTGCCTGCTCAGAGATTTGCGATATTATTAACGTAATTATAGTCAAATCAAATCGGCATTACCATAACTGAAGCAGCACCGAAAGAGCCAAAGTTTATGGCTGGCCCATTAAAGGGAAGAAAGCCGAATCGCCGGCCTGCCTGCCTGCAATTGTGGTAAATCAGCATTTTCCTTGCGGAATTTTCTTTTGTCTCTCAGCTGAGCCCTGCACGACATTCAGGGCTTAATGCGGGTGGAAGAGCAAGGGGCGGAGGGGTGTTGGCAGCGCAATAAATAAGTTTGGCCAACAAATAGGAAGAGTGGAAGCCAAGAACGTGCCAAAGTTGAACAAATAAAGAGGTGGATGGAGATGGATCCACGGGAAGGGGGCGGAGGCATTATGAGCACGGGGATTAACGGCGAAGAAAGTTGACTTATGAAGAAAGTTGCGCTAGAACTTTCTCGGCTGTGAATTCAATTAAAGTTTGGCTCTAAGCAAAACCCAGTTAATTTGTAATAATTTCTGCAATCAAATTAAAATAAAATTTCCAGCAGAAAGAACGCGGCGAAAGAGACAGACTCAAGTGGCTGGCAACAGTAAATTATGAATTAAATTCACAATAAAATTTCCCCATGAATAAATCCGACAAAAGCGAGAGAGGAAAAAAATCAGGGAATTAAAAACCGCAAACAATAACAAATTTCTTCAATCGGAACTGCCCTTCCCTCTCGCCTTTCTCCATAAAAAAATCTTTATAGTTTTATTTCCGCTTCTTGAATGCAACTAAATTACGCTAATTGCTGCTGGCCAAGAGCACTGAGTGCGCTTGAAAAGCCGTAAAAACAAAGCAGCTGAATGGCCAAGAAATGTGCAAAAGAAAAACAACAGCAAAACAAAAATATAAATGCAGAAAAGTAAGTAATACTCATCTATTATGCGTTATGTAAGGCCCGGCCGTGACTTTTCCAGCGCGGAAACCTTTTTTGTTTAGAAAGTGTCGCTGCAGAAATAACAAAAAATAACTTAAATGCTGAAAAACGAACCAAAAAGCACTTTAATGGCCAAAACGTAAAAGCCAAAAGAAATTAAATGAAATGGAAATCAAATAGAAATCAATGAGACAAAATGAAAGTGAGGAATTTGTGTGTTGTTTTTACTTTTTGGGTGTGGTGTGTCTGTGTTGACCGGTCTTCAATTTCTAAGATTTTTTTTTTGTTTGTTGCCAGAACACAGAAAAATTCATAATTAATTTTTAATGAGTCCAGGACCGAGGAAATTTGCACAGGCCCACACTAGAGCTGTAGAAGTGAAAAATTGGCTTAAATATTTTATAAGCCGAGCGGCATTTGTCAAAAATATTTGGCACACGAAGCTCTTAAGAAATGAGTACGGCCAAAGTAAGCCCATCAACACTAGACCGCCAGATAGAGGTGGCCTCAAAAAAATCAAGGGAAAACGAATAATTTTAGGGAACTTTTTACAAGATTTTAAAGTTCTAAGTCAGCTTAATATAAATTAGAATAAGTTGTCATAATAAAGCTAGTAATATAGTCCGAAAATAAACTTGATTTCCACTAACAAGTTACTCAGAGACACCATTAACTGCTCCACACTTTCCTTATAATTTTAACAGGAAAATCCATTATGTCCTTGTTGCTCAGCGCTATTTATGCAGGGCTCAGACCCCATTTCCGCACAAACAGTCGCAATCCATCCAGCCACCCATCAATCAATCAATGGATCGATCAAGAGCCTCCACTACCGGGTGATAGATGCAAAGATAATGGGGAAGTTGACTGGGAAAAGCAAACCACTCGGAGAAATTTAATAAAACCTCGGACAGGGCTTCCGTGTTCTTTTTTTCAAGACTGCGGAGGCAGAGTGCCGCTCAAGATTTTATTTTTCTCCTTCTTGGGCTTCTCGCGCGCCGTGATTGGAAACCCGTTTGATGCCATTGGCAAAAGAGTAATCATACAAAAAATACACGTTAATAGAATTTTAACGGGAGAGAAGAGAAGCTTGGTTGGGCCTACACGGGCCCCAGAACGCCCACAAGGGCGGGGCTTAGTGGAAAAAAAGGAAAAACAACCAAGAGCCACGGCAGTTGTTGGGCAACAACTGCTGAGCAACAGTTAGGTAACTGTAATCAATCAGAGTAACTCGGGCTAATTACTGGGGGGCCAAGGGGGGCAGCGGCGTGGAGAGAGACACAAGAACTACGGGGAATGACTGACTTAATTAAACGCAAAAAGCCCGCTAGGCACAGGCATTTACAATTTTCACAAAATTAAACAACAAATTGCGTAATTTGCCTCAGCTGCATGGCTAATAAACTGTAATGAGGAGGCGGTCCGGCGGCAGGGGGCGTGGCCAGGCACATATTTGCTTTTTAGAGGGATTTATGCGCGAATTTTATCAGATTTAAGAAGTAAGAAAAAAATAACCTGGGATCCTTGGAAAAGTAAGGGTTTTTAGGGAATATTCTTAGGGATAAAGACAGTGTCAGATTTTATATTGTAAGATAACTTTGGGAATATAAAAAACATTAAAGAAAAACAAATGGTATTAATCGAACTTCCCAACTCTGACTCTTCAAAAATATATGCGATAAGGAGCCTAGAAATTCTCAAGTATAGATTCTGGGATTTTCCTTTAAATAGAGAGCAAAGTCAATCTAAAAAATAACCTTACTACTTATTTCTCACTGCAAAAGACCGTCTAATAATAAGAATAATAACTCTAATTGGCTGACAATCTGTAACCAACTTAAAATCACAACATTATCTGTTTCAAGCCAATATATTTTCTTTTCTGTGCAGCGGCTGTCAGATTGCAGTCGTCGTTTTGGCAGCTCATTTAACAATTTGCCCATTCTGGACTTGACAATTTGGAGTTGTAATCGATTTCCATAAAATATGAAAACGAATCCTCATGCTCGTGCTCATCTATACCCATAAAGAGGTACATATTTTCGCATTTAAATGCAAATCACGTTGATGGCTCTCCCTCGTTGGTGTGTGTGTGTGTGTGCTGCTCATAGCCTTGGCAATTCGAGCCAGCGTATATGGCCAACAACAAGATGTACACATTAAGATACAAGATACATAAACACATTTGGCCCATTCGCTTGTAGCCAAGTGGGTGTCTTTTGGTCTCGCTGTGTGTGTGTGTTTCTGCTGTGTGTTTTTGTTGTTCTGTCATTTCTTTTTTCCTTTTTTGTGTGTGTGCCGGGAAAAAAGTTGATTATGTGACGGCAAAGATTTCTTTTATGAGGACAAGGCGTGGTTCTGGTGTGTGAACAACATCCTGTTGGTATAGAATATGTTCTGAAAGCGAATCTTATCTTTATAGATCTGGAAAAGATGCACAAATAAAATGCAGAAGTATTTATTGGGAAATAATAAAAGACAAGGTGTTGGGAGTAATTGTTTAGTACAATAAATATAATTATATGATTGTAATTATGAATTAATATTAATTTGTAATTATGTGTAAACAAGAACAGCTGGGAAATTGAGTAGGAAATATATAAAAATATAGAGATAAAAGAGAGTTAAAAGATGCATATTTAATATTTTAATCATTGAAGATTTAAAATAAAAAATACCTAATGTTCTTACCCTAATCTGTTATTATTATTCTTAAAAATTGGCTACCAATCAAATCAATATCAAATATGATTCCTTTTGCTGTAAACTTTAATCAAAATCCATAAAAATTCATATGTGCGATTCAGTTACACGTTTTACGAGCCCATTTATGAACCCAATTTGGCTTCTTTATCGACCGCCAGTCTATCGCAATTATGAACCCTTCCCAAAAATAAAAATTTAGACATTCCCACCACAAAAATTTAAACAAAACGCACAAAAAGAACGCAAAAGAGTCGGGCCAACTTTTTTATAATCGACGCAATAAGGAAGGAAGACAGAACGAGAACCTTTAGACGACGGCGAGTGGCACATCAAACAAAAGCGCCAAAATGAGTGAATAGGATAAGGGAAGTGGCAGCGAGGAGGGGGAGAGGCGGGCAAACAATGAACGGAACGTAGCTCAAATATTTGCCGAGCGGTTTTCTGTAATAAAAGGTACGACAGGTAGAGGTACAGGTGTGTATGTAAATTTTCAACGAACGAACAGAATTAAAAATCATTCATAGTAATTATGCCCTCAAAGGGCCTCAGGTTTCTCTCCGTTTTCAAACGAAACTAGCTTACAAATAAATCATTTTCAAACGAAACTGAAACGTAAACTGAGACATGGGATAAACAAAGTGGTCAAAACAAGCTTCGAGCCATTGAAGGTACAAGCCAGAGTAAAAAAGAGGCTCTAAATCCAGGAAATTGGTTTAGAGAAAATATTGTTTATGCTTAAATGTCATAAACAAATTCAGAAAACGCACAAGGCAGCAGCAGCAGCGGCAGCAATGAAACTTCAATTTACACCAGTATGTGTATATATATTTTGGACAGATTGGACCCACATGGCCATCTAAGCTCCGGCTCTGACCATCCAACTTTTTGGCCATTTATCGATTTCTGGCCATTTTGTAGGCGTCCGCACGCAACGCGTTTTGGGACTTGGCTGGTGAGTTGCCGAATCAAAATAATGTCCGACAATTAATTTTTCACAAATATAATTATGAAATAATAGTAATTTTTGGTAAACATTCATTGACAAACGATGGGACAGTTGATGGATGATGAATGACATGGAGCGAAAAACGATGTTTTTCAAGGAGTGCCAGGGCAAGTTTCGATTGGGAAACCAAACCTTAATCAAAACAATTAACACGAAAAATGTGTTAGCCACGAAACAGGCTGCTGCTGTGGCTGTGGCTGTGGCTGCTGCGATCAACTTTCCTAAAGGTCGGTAACCGGTTTTCGGCCAACGAATTTCAGAGTCTCCAACTCTGGGCCAACATTCTTGGCCGTCTCCTCTGTCCCCTCTAAGCCTTTCTCTCTGTTTGGTTAGGGGAACCGCTTTTCGCTTAGCGCCAACATTACGTGTCCGTTAGCACTCAATAACAATTTTCCTGGGCGGCAAATTCAATTCAATTTTTCAGCAGAGGAAGACAGAAAGAAAGTTGAATGAACCGCAAGAAGGTCGTCGGTAATGCACTCAAATTTTATATTGGAATCCGCCGAAAAGGGCCACACAAAGTTTGCCAAACCAAATTAATTGAATCAATGTCAATCAGTGGAGCTTGGAATGGCGATTGGGTTCAATCAAGATAAATGTTTTGGAATTTTTGGCTTTAATAATTTATGTGGGAATTTTCGTTGCTGCTAGAGGTTAAGCTTCAACGAAATGAATGCTGATAAATCAATGCAAGTGCCTTGACAGAAATGCTATTTTTATAACCAGATTTTTGTAGCTTGAAATAAAGAAATAACTGTTAGATAAATTGAATTTTTACATGGGAAAACAATTTCCTTTTTCCACACATATTTTTATACAAATATTTGTCTCTAAATACAGATGTTTTCTGTTGTGAATTCTTTTAACACATCCTTGATTTTTCATATTTTTGTTCCTCAAATTTTCCAACCATGTTTACTGGGTTTATTCCCACACATTTCTCACACGGCTCAACTAAAGTTTTGATGAATTTTCCTAATCCCTGTCTGCCTTTTCTTTCCACTTTGGTTTTATTGCATTTATTTCTAACCCATCTTCCCCGAGTTTTACTTTTTCTGCTCCTCTTTACCACCTGTCACTCTCGTATTCTGTTTTTTGTGCACTTCTTGTTTATTTCTTGTTGGATTATTTGCATATTGTGCATATTTCGGTGGCTGGGCCAAGTTTTTCCTGCTTTTGCATTCAAATTTCAGTGGCTTAAGAAAAATACGTTTTATGGCGCTAGACTACCCAAAGGGGATTATAAGTTTAAACGAGCGAAATGACACAATAAACTTGGTTTCGTCTTCATTTCGCTCTTTAGGGCATCTCAGATTCGCCGAGCTTTTGGGCGCCTTTTGTTACTCCGCAGCTCTCGATGTCTTTGATGGCTCAGCATTTACATTTCATTTCATTTCGAATTGGAATTTACATTTATTTCTTTCTGTCGTGTGCGTTTTCCTTTGTGTTTTGATTTATTTTCAAACTGCGCTTTTCATAAGCCAACAAACAAGTCACTGATTGGCGGCGGCCCTGAGGAAAGGGGAGGAGGTTTATATTACATACAAAGAAAAAGAAAAACCCTTTGAAGTGGCGCTCTTTCGGTTTTGTGGCTAGTCACTTGCAAGGTTGTCAAGGATTTAAACATGGTTACCTAATAAATAGTGGATGGCATCCTAATTGAATGCACTGCTGGCTGCATTATTTATTGCGTACCAAATTATTCCAATTACAGAAATGTGCAAGTTGGCAAATTAATTGAAAATTGCCGGAGTTGCGGGTAATTATGTTAATTAGGCGAAATATTATTCGCCGTCTGTCTGTCCGTGTCTTTCAGTTAAAATGACAGGCTCATATGTGAGCGAGCAGCAGCTTGAAAAGTTTCAGCTTCAAGTTTGAAAAGTTGCCTCGGCTACAGGGAAAAGCCAGAGCCAGAGCCCAGTTGAAAATAATTATACACATGACCAGGTAGGGAATGTGCCTGGTTGGTTGGTAACTTGGCGGCGATCTCACAGAGGTTCTTCACTGCCGGTGATGGGCGTGAAATGAGAAAAATCCAGGGAAAAAATGTGAAAAATAATAAATGATATTTGGGGCGGGGCAGCTCTCACACAGACATCCGACACATCCGAGGCCCTTAACCTTTCCAAGTGCAAGCGAGGCCAACTAAACGATTCATTATTGCATCGTTTTCTCACCGGGTTCTTGGGAAAGTGTTCCGCCGCCTCAGAAAAAAGCTTTCCAAATTCAATGTAGGTGAAATATATGCCTTCAGGCGTCGATAAGTTAATGAATTTCCTCAAGCAATTAATCAATTTAAGAGTTACGAATATTTTAAGAGACTTTGAAGGCTCTAGAGAGTGTTAGAGGTCTGTGTATGAAGCCAAGTAAGGGTAACTATAAGGAACAGGGTACTCCGTACCTAAAACTATAAAATTTTTTTATTTGTAGGTTCTTTTATTCGAACTTACCTAAAATGAATGCCAACTCTCTAAGCTCAATAAATTTGTATTAGTGTAGACCAATCAGTACTACAAAAGAGGAAAAATATATCACCTTAATAATTGTCTGAGGCAAAAAGCAACATTTTGCAATTAACACGCCGCACGCTTGTTGAAAGCGTTTCAGCTCGCCGGAACGCCTGTGGCGGGATGCAGATACTCGTACCGTAGACCTTCAGATACATTTACATATACATTAACAGATGCATATGCAGATACGGATACAGAAAATCTCTGCATGAATCTCCTCCGAGACATTGACTCCAATTGAGCAATGCAAAAGCCAGGAAAAAATAAGGGGGCAACTCGCTCGAGTTAAGTCATGTGTGGGCTTCATTTACAACTCACTCAACTTTGCCTCGAATGCTGGCGGGGATTCGGAATTGGGACTGGGACTGCGGCTGGGACCAGGCTGGGGATTGGAGTTTCGCCCACGAAGTGCATTGCATTGTGGCCTCTCCGCAGCGCTCTCAAGTGTCGCTGAAGTGTCGACATGGAGTCTGACAATTGCAAAAGTTGTTTATGACTGAAAAGAGTATATATTAAAAACTGTGTAGTACGATTCCTCAAGCATTTGTTTTCGGCTCTGACATAAAGTGAAAGATTGTGCGCTCTTGATTGCACTTTGGGCTTATGAAAACTATAGCCAGCTGTCCTCCGATTTTATTTCAAGTTCGTCACTCCATAAAAAAATATAAACGCCAACATCAAACAGAACTTGCAGCTCAAAGGGCCATGGCTCTCTGAGCAGCTAAACAATATTTTTATTTATATAAATTAGCGCAGCAAGATAGGTGGATGCCACGACGCTGCGATGCTGCATTTTGCCCCTGGCAAAGCCCAAGTAAAATGTGTAAAATAAGGCGAAAAATAAAACAGAGCGGAGCGGAGCGCAGTGCAAACGATGCAATTTTATGCGCAGACGCCTAAATTGAAAGCGACGCGTAGCGGACGCAGCAGCAGCGGCACTCAACGAGGCGTTCTATCCATGCACTGGGAGAAATTGATTTAATTAATAAGAAGAGCAGAAATAGGCTTTTTGTGTATTTATTCAATCAAAATCGGACAATAAACATGGGAGTTATCAAACAATACAGTTTTTGTGTACGATTCACTTTAGCAACATTACTTGGTGTATCTCAACATGTTCCTAGCAACATTTATGTCAATTTGGGTGTTTCTCAACATGTTCCTAGTTCTGCAACATGAGCCATTTATGTTGGCAGCATTCAAGGGTCTTGCTCAACATGTTGCTAGCTCAACAGTGCTAGTGCTCAACATATATGTTGCTCAACATGTTCCTAGGCACACTTGCCTTCCTTTATTAACATTTTCGACTGCTTTTCGTTCGGTTTAATTTAAGTTTTTTCAAAAATTCAGGCAGAATGTCATCCAGAAGTCGAACTCGACTGCAGCTTTCCTTCTTGTCCTTATTTATCTAAGTGTTTCTGGCATTTTTCCCGGTGCAAAATCAGTGAAGGGAGCCCACAGTTTGAGAGCTACTGTGTGGGCCTACTCGGGCTCCCCCTTTCCCCCTTCTTCCTCTTGCGGGGCAGCATCTAGGGTCATTAACATGCCCAACAGAAAAAAGAAGAGAAAAAGCCAAACAGGAGAAGCCAGAATGAAAAGTAAACGAGACAAAGCCAAATGCAGATGGGGCAGAGTGAAGGGGCACACACAGTTGAGGTTCGAGTTGCAGAGGAGCGGAGAGTGCAACCAGAAGAGAAAAAAAAAACAAGCGACGCGACCCTGGAGCAACAAAGCGCGTCTGCATTTGTGGGTGGTGCCTGTGGTGTCAGTGGTTCCGAGCTCTGAAAAGGGGTTCCTACAGTTCTAAAGTTCCGCAGGAGGCGGGGCGAGGTGATGGAGACCGCGTCCCTTTGGGGTCCAAGGTGCCGGCAGTTTGCCTATGCCCCCCTCGCGACTGTTTGTTGTACGTGCCGCGACGGTTATTTCCAGTCAGCAGTTAAAAAAAAAAGGAAAACAAGGGTTAGGGATACGGGGACTCCTGGAAAAGCAGAGAGGGACCAGGGACCCTTTTTGCATACACTCATAAAAATAATTTTCTATATTTAAGAAAAATCGCCCTAAAAAAAATTCGCCCTAAAACTAAGAAAATCTTTCTGGAATTAAGAAAAGGTTTTCATGAATTTAGGGCAAGGCACCGAAAAATCAAGAAAAGCCGCCATAAATACACTTTTTTAGGGTTAATTTACCTATTTTTCTCAAATTTAGGGCAAGGTTTTATGATTTGCTTCGTTTATTTTCTTTCTTAAATTACGGGCGAATCGCCTTTGTTTTGCTTGTCAATTTTTAGTCGACAAATCTCGCACGTGTGTACTTATGATTCCCAACTGATTCTAGCACCTCTTCAATTAAGTGATTGTTGCCGTCGAAGTTTTTGAAGTGAAATGTGCTATATAGAAGCGAGTCAACAATGTTACTTCTTACTTATCCTAAGAGTGACTATATTTTTTCCCAAATAAAAAAAAATTGACCTTGAATATAGAAAAAAATATTTTTTAACGGTCAAATACCCCAAATCCAAGAAAAATGTTCCCTTAATTTAACGTTTAAAATGTAAATGTAAATGTAACGTCTATTTTTCTTAAATTAAAAAAAATTGCCCTTGAATTTAGAAATAAATTTCTTCTTTTAATGGTCAAATAGCCCTTAAACTAAGAAAAATGTTTCTAAATGTAAGGAAAATTCACCCTTATATTAGGAATTTTTTATCACATATTCCGGGCAAATCGCCTTAAAAACAAGAAAAATTTTCTAAATTTAAGAAAAATCGCCCTAGATTTAGGAAAGATTCTTTCCTAATTTTAGGGCAATTTTTCTTAGATCTAGGGCGACTCGCCTTTGGAACCGTTTCTAGGGCGAATTTCTAAATGTACGGGCGAAAAGAGGCTTTTTTAGGGCGATTTTAGGTAAACATTTTTATGAGTGTAGAAAGTGCAGACAAGAGAAGCGGAAAATACAACTAAAATTAGAATTAATAGGCACTTGAAGCCAATACAATGAACTCGAGTTAATAATAATATAATTATTATGCCACTCCAATCAGCAAGCTATCATAATTCAAATAAATAACACGATTTTAAGCCCCACTTCTGAGTCTAAAGCTGTGTGTTTACTTAGCACTGAACCCTAATTATAGATCAAGTGATTTATGTAAGCAAAAACTGTGTACTAATCGTTTTTCTCTACCCCTACCCGCTTCTCTTTGCAGGTAATTAAATGGTAATTTTTCATCGATTTCATGGCATATTTAGCGAAATAATCCCAGCTCACCAACGGGATGTTGATGGAACGTAATCGGAAACGACTCAACTAAGAGTAGATGCGGCTAAGGCTTAGGGTAAGGCTAAAGCTAAGTCAAATAAGGCGCTCATTATTTAAAGCCAAAGGCAGAGACAACAGAATCATCAGCTCCTTTGTTTGCAAATTTCATTTCGGATTCTTTTGCTGGAAACATGAGAACGCACTTTTGTTTGGGATATATTATACATATAGTTTATAAATAGTTATGACTTGGTGTGATGAGGCGAATGAACTCTAGGCCGACCATTGTGTTACTTTTACTCGACACTTTCGCAGGCCAAAGAAAAGCTCAGGCACATTTCCTGTTCCTAATGCCCGGCTGACATGCAACAATTTCGGACCTTTTCACAGAATAAGGGGAGAACTATTAAGTCCGATTGCCAACTTTCACTGATGATGATAATGCCTCGGCAATTATGTATTGCTCTAGTTAATGGTCGCCAACTCTTTTCCCCACATCATCGTCGTTTGCTCGCGTCGCGTTAATGACATAATTAAGTCTGGGGTCAGACACGTGTCCGTCCAGCCGGACTTCTTCTGATTCCTTCCTCAATTCAGTGTGAATGGTGACACGAACGTGCTAAGTTGCCAGGTAAACACGCTGGGAAAAGAACCCAAACATCTGCTTACCAGAAGACCCTCTCTCGTCCGCATTGATTTGAGTCTAGAATTAGCATTTTCCACGGCTTGAGAAACCGAGGAGCCCCCACCGAACAATGAAGACGAATTTGTACAGTTTCTGCTTGGCTGACTCCCCCGGCCAGCAGCCACTCAACAAGGGTCTAATGGCTTTTTAAAGTGACCAAAATTTGGCATGTGCCCCGCGTAAACTGGTTAAATTAAATACCGACGCTGCCGCTTGGCCAACAGAATGGGCTAACTGGAGTTGGGCAAGCGTTATTTAGGGGCCTGTGGGGCATGTCGAAGAATGCATTAACCGGGAATTGGGTAAGCACTTTGTTGAAGGCAGGAAAAAGAAGCTGTAGATAATGGAGATGGAAGTTTTTCTTATAGGAAATGTAGAAGAAGTTGGTAAGGTGATAATTATATTTAAGAGAAAAGTGTGTACTACACAGAGGAGGCACAATAATTCCACAGACTGTATAGTATTCCGAAAATAATGTGAGGTCGAGTGACCTAAATAGATAAATTCCTATATTTACCACTAACATATAATAGCTTATACGGTTGCCTGCTTTACCATATAAAATATTCTTATTTTAATGCGGAATTTAGCTTAATAAATTAATTTTATAGGAATCACATTTATTCAGCTTGAATTCTAATTTCACACTCCTAATTTATGAGCTTCTAAGAGCTGCCTGACTTAACCTGTTTGTGTATCGAAGTCATATCTAAACGTATGTTATTTATAGATTTAATCAAAGACCATTTTCAAGACTGTTTCCATTGATTTTATTAGCCCAAAAGCTAAATGTTATGCCTCGTCGCATAATAATAATAGAACCTGCCCGGTGATTGTGAGAATTATAATAAACTTGATACGCTTTGAGTGCTATTAGCCAGTAAAAGAATTAATGTGAGTTCAAGACATATTTAAAGCAGCTTGCAAAATAAAAGCAAAATTATATACAATTTTCGACAAAAGCTGAAATTGAAACTGCAAAAAGTTAATTCACTTTTGCTGATGTTGTCAATAGCCCCCGGTTTTCGACTTGAGCTACTTTTCGGGCTACCTTTTTGTTATGGCGTTCAACGATCGCTTAGTTAATTCCCAGGCCCTATTCACGGTGCACTGATTTATGAAGCCGCCAGCAAAAGCAAAAAGCCCCCTTAAAAGCGGCGATCTCTTTTGTCGCCGGCATTTTTGGCACTAATTTGACAAGGTCGCCGCTTGACTGGGCTTTTGTCGTCGTCGTCGTCGTCGTCGTCGTCTCCGACTCTCTGGCTGATGGCAATCACGACCCAAAACAAACACGTTCGAAGTGACTCGCAGCCCCTCTTTTTTTCTGTTTATTTTGCATTTCGAGTGGAGATTTCGGAGATATATTTGCATAAACATTTTGACGTTGACCGGGTGCGAAATAGTTGCCGTGAAATGTTGTCATTCATATTAATTTAGTGGGTCACCACAGTGCTCGGTGACCCCGATCGTGCGGATTTCCTGTTAGAAAGGCTTCTGGTTGTTCCCAAGAAATAAATCGCAGCGTCTTTCTCTCCCTCTTTAGGCCAATATAATGGGTAATGAATAGTCCGATTTTAACTTCGTGACTCCGACTGGCAGACAATTAACCCTAGAGCGCCCACACTATCCCCAGCCCCCAGCCATGGCCCACCTGCTGTGACCACTTTTGAACTTTCATTCCTTCCTCGGGTTGTTGTTATGCAAGTGGCCAGGACGACCAGATAAGAGAGCCGGCGAAGGCAAAGCTAATTAAATTATAAGCCCAGTCTCTGACCCAAGATGAGCCAGGGAACGGGGTCAACCGAGAAGAAGCTGAAGAAGAAGGTGGTGGTGGTGGAGGTGGCCCCACCCGCTTTCCCCTGCCTCCCTCGCGGTAGTTAAATAATATCCAAATGGATGTTTTTGCTGGCTGTTTGCCGTTCGTGTTGCGCTGGTGTTGATTTGGCCATAAATTTTGTATGCCTTTGACGCCGAAACAACAACCGAACGAACATTCACGGCGAGATGAGGTAATGCAGCTAATAACTCCCCTCGCGTTACAGTGGGATTAATTGGTGGAGTGCAGTCGTATCGATTTGATTTAATGATCTTTAAAGCCTATTTCACGCTGTAGGAAATGGTAGAGCGATAGTCATTATTTCTATTGTTTAATTAATGTGACTAGGCTTATGCTGGGAATTTCTGGCTAATAAAAATGCTACCTATAATATAAAAGACGCGTGTGAGGTTATATAACTTGAAGGAAGTAGTTTACAGTTGGTATAAGCCATGTGGGATGATTTTAGTGCTCTGTTTTAAAACATATAATCTATAATAATATAGATTAAAATTGCGATAAAATATTGAAAACTTAGATATTTTGTATTTTTTAAGTTCCAAAAATATTGCATTAAAATTTTAAAATATTAAAAAAAAATTCTTTTTAAATGTTAAAAAACGAAATTATGGAACACTATTACTTATGTATTTTATGTGCATATTTTGCGATTATATTGGTACGTTAAAAATATCGATTTATATTAGGTAATATCCATTGACGTTTAATATCGATTCAGAAAAACGATATTGGTGTTTTTGCCATTCCTAGACGTAACTCCACCCGCTGTTTCTTCTGGCTGCTCATTTGTTCAGGACACCCACTGTGCCGGATCATGGAGCACGGAGTTGTGCCTGGACGCGAACATGAATTATGCGTAGACATCGCGCGGGTTGCCTAGTACAACTGCCCCTTTGCCACCCCCTTTTCGGGGGCTGTCATCGGGCGTTGTCAACAAAATGTTTGGCGGCCTGAAGGCAAACTAACTCGAAACCAATCCGACGGCGTCGGCGGCATCATTCCAATTGCGTTTTATGGCCATAAACAGGCCCAATGGCTTGCTGTATGAATGATTTCTGGCCAACAAGGAAAATGGCCTGGAAGAGGCTAGGAGTCGGCAAAGAGTCAGTCCGAAGCCAAAGTCGTGATCACACTTGCCTGCCAATTACCCCATCAAATCGGATAGATGGTTCTCTGCCGGCCAAGTTAATAATCTCATCAGCTGGAGAGTCGGCGGCAGAGACTGTGAGATCGAGAATCGCGACTGGCAACTGGCGACTGGCGAATCTTCCGAACGGACTTTGGCCAATTTGCATAGCCAACAATGCTAAATGGCCTGTAATGACGGGGCCGCCAGGCGGTCTTTCAACCTGTGCAATTCAATTAATTAGCTTGGCTTAGTGTTCCCTTGGACGTATCTTTTCTATATTTTTTCCTTGCCTCCTTGCCACACGCGTGTGATGAACATTTCCGCCGTGGAAAGCCTGCCTGTGTGGTGCAATCAAAATTAATTAAGGCACAAAGAAGAGGGGCAGCAGCAGCAGCCAGATGCTTTGCATGGCTTTCCTCCTTTTTCCGACCTGCCTGCCTTGCCTGCCTGCCACTTTATTGCCTTTTACCGCAACGTTGCACCAATTTCCATTGCCATTGCAACTGCACCTGCAGCGGCAGCAGCAGCAGCAGCAGCTCCAGCGATGTCTTTTCTTTTCTCGTATTTTTCTCTATGGCTCTGACAAGGAACAGTGCCACCAGCGAATGTGCATAATTAGAAGTGGTTACAACATGTGATCCAGCCAGGAATCAGTTAGCAATCGGACGGAAAACCGTCTGGCAACAGTCAATCAGCCGTGGCCCCTCTCTAGGAGACTTCTGCTGCAGCTGCATCATCTCCCCCAGTTGAGGGTGCATAAATTAATTAGCCTTGGGCGGGCAGCTCTCAATTGCCACTAGAAGGTGCAATTGGATGCCACTTGTTGTCTCGGTCCTCGAGGGGAATTTTTGTAAGGTAGTTAACCTTTCCTTTTTGTGCTAGAACTCTGTTTTAATTACATGGAATTATAGATTTATTCATGTCGTACATACAGATTAGTAATTTGAGCTTTCTAAATGTTTATATATTTAAATATTTAAAGCATGTTCTTAATGGGAAGCGTAATCCTTTCACAAAACTGTTCTTCAGAAGGTTTCTTCTTTATTGGCCATATTTTTACGATTTATTTATCCATGAAAATCAGCATAAAATCTTAATTACCTTAATAAGCAAATCACAAGGGGTTGAGAGTTTTTCCTTTTCCCCAAGAGAACTTTCCCAGAGCCGTAACAGCGAGGAAAGGGAAAAACGAAGAAGATGCATCCTCGGCCGAGTGAAATGCATAATGAGCATAATGTTGGCGCTGCACGACGCCAGATTCAGATGCAGATACCCGCACACTCGCACACAGTCCGAACTGCAGATGCAGATGATAATGGTAATGATAATGCCTTCCAGCGGAGACGACACCTGAGAGAGGTGACTGAGCGAGAGATGGAGAGAAATTTGAGAAATGTGAACAGTAATTAAATGCAAAACTCGAAGCGCAAGAAGCAGAACAGCGAACAACGTCAACGATCCAAGATAATGCATAATTGCCGGAGACAAAAGGAAATGCCAGCCCAGTCATGAGCGGTAGGAGCATGCAAAATATGAGAAGAATACCTAATGCCATGCCATCGCATTCTCAGCTGAATACATCCTTAAAACGGCGCTCAAATTAATGGCCAAGTTTCACATGAGGCTGGAAATACTCAAGACTGAAGACTGAAGGCTGTAAACTGAAAGCTGAAAGAGGCGCAGTTGCCAGAACACAATTGCCAATGGAAATTGCCACCATGTGTGTGTGTGTGTATCTATGTTTGCGAAAGTTGTGTACAAGATACAAGTGGTTAGATATAAACTAGAACACCAACTGCTGCGGGTACAAAAGAGAGTTATATACAGCTGTCACGAACCATGGTTACTCTATTCATTATAATCGTGGAAAAGTGTAGGCATTGAAATGTGATTGTAGGATAGTATTGAGCTTCCGTTTGGATATTATTTGTTGTATAAAATATTTAATACTATAGAAAGATTTCAGTTTAGTTCTCCTAGAGTTCACTTCATTCAAATCATAGTAAAACACCTTTAACCAAACCCCATTTAATACCCCATCCCTACTAATATTCACCTAACTCCTCCTGAAAGAGCATCAACTAGTATTTAAGTTCTTGTAACGATGCTGGGGAAGAGTGAGATGACTTGCGGGGCTTTTTCTCCTCTCGTGTTAGAACACGAACTCCCCAACACGGTGGCAATAAACAGAAGTTGCCACTGGGAAGTAGGAATTCCATGTTATTATTTACACAGCCACTCGTCAGTCTTCAGTCGGTGGAATGTTCGAACAACATTCAATCAGAAATCGGCGAGAACAAGGCGGAGCTGATAGTCGGGATCGAGATAATAAATTAACTGTCGGCTGCCGATGTCAGTGTCCGCATTTTCGAAAGGTTCTTTAGTTAGCTGCCCTAAAAAGTGGTTGGTTTTTCCACTTTTCCCACTTTTTACACACACTTCTGTTGTTGCCTCTGGCCAAAGCGCCTAGTTGTGTGCTCTGCTTTTTGCTTGGCTCCTGGGAGAAACCGTAAATATGAAAGCAGAAAGCAAGAAACTTTATTTGGGTTAGCGATTGTTTAAAAATGCACAAGGATGTGAGACTTGGAGTAGCCTGAAAGAACAGGGAACAGAGGGAAGCCCGCAGGAGTTTGGCCAGAGGAGCCAACTCAAAGCGCCCCAGGAGAGGGTCAGAAAGGGGAGCTTAAAAAGCAAATGGAGCTAAAATGGCAGCAGTGAGAGAAAGCATATAATTATAACAAATGGGAAAAGAAAATATATAAAATACCAGGCTGGTTCTTTAATATAGAGTTATTAAGAGGTCATAAAGTATATATTTAAAATATTGCTCTACCTTAGTTAATATAAATAAATATAAAAATGGAATTTCTTTCACTGTATAACAAATCTGAATCACACCAGGTGCTGGGAAAATGCAGGAGCTGGAAAAGCTCCAAGACCTAGACTGGAAAAAGCCCAGGAGAAGCAAATGACACACTTGTATGTTGAATTTATGCAGGTACAAACATTATTTAGGATTTTCCCCCATAGAGTTGCATTGATTTAAATGTAATATCCAAGATAAACGATGTCTTTGGGTTATTTAAATCAAGCCAAGCCGAGACACTCACTCACGACCCACTCACTTGGAAAGAAGGCATTCACTGGCAAGAGTTTTTTAAATTAAAAAATTATGGATGGCCAAGTTAATGGCTTTCTCGGTTGTTGAAAGCCTAAATAAGAGAAAGATGTGGATGGACGACAGCCAGACGGCAGACGGCAGTGGGTGCAGTTTTGCAATCAAGTTGAGTGGGCGAAAGTGGTTCAAGTGGCTGTGCGATTTGCTATTTGCGAATGTAAATGCAATTTCATTAAATTGAATATTTATCGGTTGTCATTGAGCAAATTGCAGGTGAATTAAGGTGTATCCTAATATTTCCACACACACAAGCAGTTGTACAGATAATGCTATGAAATCATCATTAGCGCCGCTCAGGGTTATAAACATTCTAGGCAGCGAGCAGTTTAGGCTAAGAGTTGTCTCGGAAAATTGCCTTTTCCGACAAATTGTCAACGGCGATATTTTTGTGGCTGCATGAAAAGAACCGCTGGCCAGCTGGCTCGAACAGGTTTTCAGGGAATTCTGCGCACAGTAGCCGCTTGATGAGCATAAATCTTGATATCGGAACATTATTAACGTCAATTAATTCTAACTGTTCGAAACGAAGGCCATCCATTAGGCCCGAAGTCAGAAGAGGGAGGAGAATCTTCGGAGAAGAGCTCGCACAGCTCACCTGGGACGGCGACGGACCGTTGGATGGATGGATGGATGAATGGCTGGCATTTCTCCAGAGACGGAGACCCTCAACCTGTTTAGTTTTCTGTGTTTCCTCCTTTCTGTAATCGATACAAGTGGCTGAGCTGAGCTCCTTACCCGCCGCTGTATTTGTTATTTTTAGTGGCCCGAGTATTTTCCTGGTGGCCCGCTGTTTTCCCTCTTTTCGCCTCACGATTTCCCAAATCCGATTATTATCAAGTCTCACGTGAGTGCACGCTTTGTGCCGCTGCTCAGTTTTATTTTTATTCCAACCTCTTGCCTTCGGTACACTCGTATTGCGCTTTACAGTTGCCTCTTCTGCCGCTTTGCTTCCTTGGAAAATTGCTTTGAACTTGAAAATTTCCCACGTGACGCGGCGAGAATCAATCTCTTCTGCTTGCTTTTCTCCTGCTCTTTGTTCGTGTCACACATGTGTGCAGTGTATTTTCCTCCTCCTTAGCCCCTTGCGAATTTCCCCTTGAGTTTTCCTTACACGAAAAGCAGCTGCACTTTGCATGTCATTCCGTTAACGGTGTCGTCTTTTCTTCGCTTTTCCTTCTTTTGTTTCTTGGCTGACTGGGAGTATTATTTTTTTTTTTGTGTCTGTCTCCTGTGGCAAGTGTCGATTTGGCTTAATTGGATGGCTCTTCTTCGTGTAGCCCATATCTTTTTTCGGGGGCTAAAGAGCGAATTCCCATAATCGTGGGTAATTTTTGCTGTTTTCAAATTTCTTTTATTTGTTTGTAATTTCTGTGGGAATTTTAACAGACAGGAGAATGAAGATGATGGATCAAGTATGAATTGTTTTGTTATTATTATTATATTAAATATATCAATTGATATCAATTTTATTTGAATTTCATTTGTCTCATAAACAACATTTTTAAACTGAAACGCATTATAGCGTCTCAAGTGGTTCTGGCATAAACAGTGCCTAAAACTAACCAGACGTTGTGTTTTTCTCTTTTAAAATGATTTATCATACTAAAATTGCATTAATTTATTTATTAAAAATTTTTCCACACTGAACCCCTATAATTCCCAAGTGGTACTAGCCTCTGCATAACCAAGACTCAACCAATGACAACTGTTTTTCATATTATGTTTGCAGTTCCCATAATGTATCATAAAATATATATTTTTCCACACTGCAACCTTATAATTCCCAAGTGGTTCTAGTCTCTAAATAACCAAGATTCAACAAATGGATGGTATTTTTTTAATTAATTATTATACCGTGTTGGTATTAATTACAATGTTTTTTTAGTATGGATTTTTCTACACTGCAACCTTATAATTCCCAAGTTGTTCTAGCCCGTACATACCCAAAACCAACCAATGACGGGTTTTTTTTTCTATTAAGTGTGACTCATCATAAAGTAGTTGCATTCTTTTACTAATCTTTAAATAAAGTGTTTGTCAGATACCGCCTTAAATCAGTTCTCGCTTATTTCAAGCTAATTGCAATTTCAAGCTTTTTGTGACTAAAACTCTTTTGCCAACACTTTGTAAAATTCTCGTGTACAGCAGAGTGTCTCTGGTAAATAAAACCCGAGAATTATGCAGCCGCATTCCGGAATTTCCATTAGCACTCTAGGTTGTAGCTTCTGTCGCCGGGCCCGGGCACTTTCCATAAAGCAAGTTCGTGCCATTTCACAGATCTTGGCCACTCTTTGGGGGCCCCAGTCCATAGCGGAGTTCGGTGCGAGCCGCCCGGTGAGTAAAAAAGCACAAAACAAAGTGATTTTCTTGGAGGGCTTCATGCCGAACACAAAAAAGCAGTCCGAGAAATAAAACAGAGTACAGTGAAGACTGTGTTGAGCTGCAAATGCATTTACCTGGCCAGCACGTTCCAATCGAGAGGGGGAAGTGCAGAGTTCGCGAGTCGTAAAAAGAGCTCTTAACGATTGCATAGCCCAGAACGAGACCTGGCCAAGACCGGTGGCAATTAAAAAGAAGTTAACACATGGCAGCCAAAAGGGTGAAGAGGTACAGAGGTACGAAAAAATGGCAGGGCGACAGTTCATAGATGTCAAGTTCACGGTTACGCCAAGGGCCCGGGAATTACCTGTCAGAGTCCAAAGACAAAGTGAGTAATTAATTTGCAGGCCAAGTCGTCTTAATCTATCAAATCTCTCCTCTTCCTCGGAGCTCTGTGAGAATTTTTGCCTTTGATTTAATGAGTTTTTTATGGGGTGGTGCTCCCGGAGGATTGAATTCTTTATGTAAACGGTTCAATGGGCTCTGGCTCTTCTTGGCTAATTAATGGCTAATTAAACTCGAGATTTGATGGGGGTTCTTGGCTATTTAAATTAATTTAATTTCAGGTTTTCGATTAACCGTTTAATACTGACTTTAATTGGCTGTATAATGTTTACTCTTTTATCTCATTTATTTTATTAAGCTCCCCCTTTAACTTTTAGTAATTTTCCACAACGTTAAAAGTCATTTATAAGGCTACTACCCCTTGATCATCCTCAACATAAGCCTACTGTGTGCTGTCATGATGATGATGATGAAATCTAAGAGGCTTAGATTTTGGTTAAGCACCGCATGCAAAGGCTTCCAACTCTCAACTCCCATGTGGCTGCGTAATCAAATGCATGTAATTTAAGTTTAATGAGTGTCAAAGTTATTAAAAATCATTTGCTCCGACCAGTTATGGTGTCTGGTGGCCAGTCAGTGAGCCAGCCAGCCAGCCAGCCAGCGGGCCAAGTTAAGTCGAGTCGAGTTCGAGCTCTCCATGAAAGGCAAGCGGTTACAAAATCGTTTCGAGACATTTTTGGGCTCGTCAGCGGGCTTAATTACTTGGCAGAAACCTCATTCTGCCGCCACTACAATTCTGGCCAAATGAAATGTGTCAATAAATTCAAATGGCTGAAAAATAAAGTTATTAGAGGGAGGAGGGCGGGTAACCCGCCAAACCAAAGTGAGATATCTTTTAATAAAGCTGTTTTTGGTGTCGGCGACAAACAAACAATGATTACAGCAGGCAACCAGTGCGACCAGTTTGCAGAGACTCTTTCAATAGCCACTTGAATATTCTTGGAAATCAGTTTGTTTACACAACTTAATATAAGCCGAAGTTGGCTTTATACCGCCGTTGTTTATTTATGGCGCTGTGGCCGGCGTGGCATTTCCAATGAAATTAAGGGGAATTTGTTATGGTTATAGCACTCTGAGTATGAAATGGTGCATTTCCATCGTTGATTCATATCGCTTTCCGTGCCTGACAAACTGCCTAATAAATATTCTAAGTCTCCCAGTGTGTGGATATGACTTTTGCTTAATTTTTACCCACTAGCCATGCTTCGATTTGTGGCAAATGCAATTTTTATGCTTTCTGGCCTGGGCGTGGGCGTGGGCGTTGCACACTCACTCAACCACCCACCCGCCACACATTCCCCTCCCTCACTCTCTCGCACTCAGATATTGATTCGATTGTGTGCGTCTGCTGCTTACATGGCGTATGATTGATGGCCCTGCGGGCACGAAGGAGCAGAAAATGGCAAGGCGAAGGCAAAGGCAAAGGAGCTCTCCTCGCCAGACGTGAAATATGAAATAAGCCCTGCCAGCACTGCTGCTGTTGGCTGGAGATATAAATTGCATTTATTGGCGAAATTGACAGAAAAAATATTTGCACGTTAAATAGAAATTAATCAAGAAAAGCGAAGCCAGGGCAGGCAGAAGAAAATGCAAGAGTCTGGACATGAGTTGTTAAAGATGATTAAATTGCTGGGGTTAATTAAAATATAATCTAAATATGAGTATACACAGCAAAAAGGCCTTGGGACTTGGGTTTGGGGAGACTCTTTAAATGGTAATTAATAATCTATAAAATAATAAACATGATATAAACTTAAGGAAGAAGGAGTACCTTAAGGTAGAAGGAGTATTTTTACAAGAGTTTAAATATGTTTCAAGTGGTCTTAGCAATTGTTTTGATCTGTGAATTGAAATAAATTAATAATAATTCGAAGAGAAAAATAAATAAATTGCAAAATAAACCTTATTATAAATGAAACATTTTTAAACTGCCTTAAAACCTTACATTGTTCTTCATACACATTAAAATCATTTTATATATTATTTCCCATATTTAAATGTGACTTGATGACTAATTAAACCATATTTTCCTCCATTTCAGCCACCTCATGTCGGGACCCTACAGTTTGAGCTGCACAGAGTTCTAAGCCACCAAGACAGCGGAAAGTTTAGGGGTAAGTTGTGCCTCATACTGCGGGGCTTGTGTTACTCACGTCTAAATACGAAACCCATAATTTTCTCACATTTAATGCATATATATCTTGTATCTCTCGTGGCTGTTATGGCTGTGTGTTTCCATGTGTTGTCCATCTGTGTACTTGTCGCGGTTGTCGGTTGTCATTTGTTGTTTTGGTTTTGTGAGATTTTTGCACTGCATTCGGAAACTGGTTAGATCGGTTTTGCGGTGAGCGCGAAGCATTTGCATAAAGTTTTGTTCTGTTTTTCTCTTTAATCGGTGTGTGTCTGTCTTGCTGTCCTCTCCCCTCTCCAGACTCTAATTTATTTTCATTGATTGCAAAAATACAACTTTTGACTTAATGGCTCTGTGACGTAATGCGAGCTGCTGAAATTAGCGAAAAGGCAGCGTCTCAGGACTTGTGAAATATGCTACTTGTATAATTAATTGAACTATACGTTTGGTTTATTGGCTGTTGGCTATACAATTTGTTAAAAAGAAACGCTGCTGCTGCTGGGCGTCAAGAGTTATTGAATTAAGTCAGTGGGTAGATGTAACCGAACACCTGCTAAATTGTACGTCAATTTAATTGGTTTTCCGAATTGATTTTCCAAGCTCAACAGAGATCTACTAAAGGGTGAAACCCCCTCAAAATTCGCAAACAATTTTTCATCAAATAAATGCCAAAATGTCAATGCTTCATTTGGACCATTTCGATTTGGTTTTTGTTGGTCTTCCTTTGTGCGAATTCCCAGCAGATTTATGTGATTCGGATCCAGCTTCTGTTTCTCTGTTCGACTTTGAACAGGAAGTCGCCGGCTGGGCTGGTCAATGGCCACCCAGGTAAGTGGGTTCTGTGGTTTTTCGGGTGGCTCGAAGGTAATTTGTTGCCGGCTTGTGGGCCTAGACAAAGGACTGATTGCTGGACTTGACTGACTTGACAGTCAGACAGACAGGCTGAGCGGCAGCAAAGGGTTAAGGGCAACACACACACACTCCACTTGAGTCCAAGCTAATTTAGCCATTGTATTAGCCAATTGTGGTGGCTCTTCCTGGTCTCCTCTTTCGCTCTCTTGGCGATTTTTAGTTCAGCTTCAGCCTCTGCTCAAGCCGGAGTTTGTTTGGCCAGCATAATGATGCCACTTGATTGAAAATGAACGTGACTGGAAAACAAGTTTCGGGGTTAAAGTTTTTCTTGCCTTGTTTCGCTTTTCTCCCGCCCCGTTTCGTTTCGTTTCGGTTGATTCTGCTTCCTCTGCGGTCTCCCACTGCTGATTCTGGTGTTCGAATAAACAGAAAATGGCAAAATAAATTAGCCAGGAGATGCTCTCTCAGCCATAAGCCTGCTTCTGTGACATGTTTTTGTGCTGCCTCAGCAGGAGCCGGAGGAGCCATGCGAAATTGCATTTAGCATTATTTAATTAAAGTTTTCTCCTCAACTGCTCGGTCATCTTCCCGTTTCCATTCCCTGTTCTGTGGTCCGGGCGCCATTTTGTTGCATGTTTTCTAGCAGAATTATGTGCGCATTTCCGTTTCCGGCACACGCAACAATGCACCGAGAGTCGTCAACAAGGAAAATGGCGTCTTCGATTTAGCGGGCTAACAGTGGGATGAAAGGTATAGGAAAACTTAACTACTGAATTACCGAACTGAACGAAAATCCTAAAATATTACAAGTAAATAAGAAAATGTATTCCTTGTTCCCGGTTTTAAGTATACCACTTTTAAACCCTAACTAAATAACAGATTTCAATCTTTGAAGCTAAGCTCCCTTTCTCGTATTTCCACCACTGTGCGACCGTCGCTGGGTGGTGTAAGAATAATAGTTTGCCATTATTAAGTTTTGTGCGGGCGGATTGGGGCTTGCATTTTGCATTTTACATTTTACATTTTACGTTCGTTGTTGCTTCTGATTTTGCTGCAGTGGCTGCTAGGGTTGCCGTTGCCAAGGCAAATTACTTGCAGCATCCACAACAGAGTGTGCCACAATAAGTGGCTATACAAGGACCTTCCTCTGGCACCCTCCCTCCGTCCGTACGTCCTTTAGCCCATCTCTCGAATCCCCACAAGATTGAGCGGCAAGCCATTGCAATGACAAAAGTAATTTGCTTTTAAAGCAGCACCAACTGCAACATCCAGCGAAGGCAATTTAAATATGCATGGGCCATTATGCATAAGCGATGCTGTTTCTCCATCCTCGGATATTTGTGCAGAGAGCAAAACAAGATAGTTAATCGAGTTCTGTGATGTCTTCTTTAGGTTAAATGATAGTTCTAAGTATTAAGTGTGACCATTATACTTAGAGAGAGGTGCAGTGTGGCCTTTGTATACGGATAAAGGCAGTGTGACCAAGCAAAGCTACAAATACTGAGCATAAAATCCAATTGCTTTTAACCTTATAGCTCCCATTTCTTCAAGTGCACGTATTATTATTGGTGTGTGCCACATGCAACTCCACTCGCATTTAGTTGCGCATTCGAGCAAACCCAATGGGACTCTCCACTGACCCAGTAAAGTCGTCCGCTTGGTCCACGGTCTCCAGGGATTCATCCGGTGCCGTAACTAATTCCGACTTAAGCCCATTCGATGTGGCATATTTACATTGCCGTTCCCCCGTCTGCTGCGCCACTGCTTAAACTCTAACCTTTCAGCCCGGCTCTGTCGGCTGTGCCTCCTTCTCTTTCTGGCTTAAAGCCCGGGCCAAAACCAGCTGGTTCGAAGCGGAGCACTTTGTCATTTTCAGTTTGTCACACTTTTGCCCAAATAAAATTTCATCGCCTGTCATAAAGCCTTGGAGAGGCAAGTGTCACAAGCACTTAGCTCAAGGAGGTGCACGGGGTGATTCAAGAGACTAGAGATGGAGGGAGACGGCCATAGAGTGAGCTAACAAGTGAAGGAGACAGCACTCGAACTGGCTCAAGTGGGGCAGGTCCGAAATTAAAAAAACCAACCGAAATATAGCAAGGAAAATTTGTCATGTGCCCAAATTCCAAATAGCAAGAGATAAGACAAAGATAAAGGGAAATATTCATGAAGTCTAAAAATTGAGAGGTTCTGGGAGACATCTAATTTACGTTGAATATAATTAGGATTAGTGTGACCGAGAGCAAGGAAATGAAGAAAAGTGTGACCAAAGGTGAATACTTATTTATTTTTATATTTAAACGGTATAAAGCATAATATTAGTTCAAAATACATTGTTATTCTTAAGATAGAACTTCTCCCTTAATATAAATCTTTCTCCCTTAAAGTTTTTCTATTAAATACAAACTTCAACACCTTGCCTGGAATTTATATTTATCGTCTATCTGTTATGTGAGTCAATGCCGAGCGAATTTATGTTTACCCAGCCCAATAATATGTTCGTCGCTGTCAACAATTGATTCCCTCATAAAAAGGAAACCATAAAAATGTGTTCTACCCCAACATACCCCAGATAACACAGGCAGACTACACCTTATGTAATAAATGTTTCCTCAGCGACTCCAGCAACTAAGTTGGCATTAGACGGGCTACATCCAGAGTGCCCAGGCCAAATAGCTGTCAGGGCTAAGACAATAGAAGCGACAGACAGCAGACAGGCTAGACAGACATCCCCAAAAACACAGCAGGAATGTATATAGAGTATTTCAACGAGGGTGGGTAATGGCGATCGGCAGAGGGGAGCACCGAAAGTTGTAACTTTGACAGCCGCAAGACAGCTGTCTGTCCGGCAAAGAAAGAAAAAAAAAGGTAATCTGCAAAAAAGAACACATGCTCTCACATAAAATAAAAGCGAAAACATAAATTTTGATTCACTTGCCCCGACAGTCAGTTCCACCCAAAAGGTCGAGCATAATTTTCCTATTAGCTCAAGTGAAAAATCGCTGCGAATCGGTGAGGGATGGTTCGGACTTTTACTGACCAACGAGTAATTCAGCGAAATCAGTAAATCAGGCCTTCCATATGCCGCTGAACAGTATTTCAAAGCCCCATTATGCGCCAACTTTTCCAATTAAAAGCAAAATAAAGTTTGTGCCTCCGGAACTCGATCCATGAAAATTTCAATTAAAACCAAATGCGCTGACTCTGGCTAAGTTCAATCCGGCTAATAAAAAGCACTTCGAATGATATCACCTGCCCGCTCGCCCCGTTCTTCTTCTCTGCGAACCAAGTTGAATGACTTTGCTGCGACCACGTGGCGTATACGTAATTATAAGTGAATCGGTTTACCACTTGAGGCGCCAAATCGTAGCCAAACGCCACTCTCGCCTTATCAGAATCAGCCTTTATTTGGGCCTCTATTTCGGCCACTATCACAGTGCCATTAAACCGATGCCTTGGCCCCGGCTCGCTTATCACAAACAGAAGTCTGGCGACGACACTCGACTTGTGCTCTGCCTTTGCCGTTGATAATTTCACTTGAACAGCTCGGAGATTCGTTGGCCTGATTGACAGCCGAGTGCCGGCCAAGGTAAACGGGCCTTTTGTCTACTCACTTGTTTAAACGCAGTCTTCATTTCTCGTATTTACTTTTATTGATATGCGTGTGTATATATTTTGGGCTTAATTTATGTATTCCGGTGAAGTTTTCTGACCGTGACATATTTTTTTGTCGTTGTTTAGTGTGAAAATGGGGGAACTGAACTAAAGGAAAAGTTGTAAGAATTTACTTTTTAAAGGTAATTGTTGAAGAGCCAGTGATAAGTTTATATTTATGACAGATTTTATTATTTAAACCAATTCTTTACAAGTTGTATGTATTGTCTAACCGATATTATTTGGTATTTTGTATTAAAGAAAGAAGTAATACCCTATAAATAAAATACAAATAAATCATATGTTTGTATCAAGAGATTAAATTGTAATTTATGGAAAGCCACTTATCAAAAAGAGAGAATTATCAGAGAGAGAATTATCAATAAGTCAACAATAATTGCAAGTTAATTTCTGGGGTATTTAAGATATTGTTATTGAGATTTAAAAATAAACAAAATGTCCTAAGTATCTGTACGAAATAATAAAAGTGCTGATCATGAGACTAAATCTATACTTAACTGATGATAGATAAGTGACTAAAATTAGTTCTTAAACATGAAACCAACTAAGACAGAGAGAATTATATTATTTAAGCCCTGACTAACATGATTTAATAACTTTCAAGAAACACTTTCAAGATAATTCCAATTTTAGCTACATTTTTAGGTTAACACAGTTTTCCCTTGTCCCTATCTAGCACAAACCCTTGTCTTGTTAATGGCTTTGCATTTGGCGCAACCTTTTCATCTCTCATTGCCGGCACCCGCAACTTTTATCCTCAATTAGGATTTATCTTTCTCCGGCAAGCGTTTCCATTTTACACTGGTTCCCCTCCCCGCACACCACAGGTTTTCCCCGCACCGCAGGTTTCCGCCTACAAAATGCCAGCACTAACTAGTTGAATGCAATCAACACGCTCGCAATTAAATGCGACAAAGTGCAGACTTGCAGTGTTGCCCGTTGGTGTTTAACCCGTTCCGCCCACAGTGGCAGCGCCTCTCCCCCGACCGCCTGTCACGGTCGCCACCTTGTGGAAAAGCGACAACTGTCGGCGGGTCTCTTTGGCACACATTTACGGGCCGCACAACAGCCCCCATTTCCTCCGTGTGAATTTAATTTGTGCATAATTGCAGTTGCAACTGCAATTCAAATGTGGTGCAGCCATAAAATGTCAATATCAAACAGTAATCAACGAGGATGGAATGTTTTCTGCGGCTTTTGTGTGTTTTCTTTTCACTTTGACGAATTTTACGAGGGTCTCTTGGTCTCAGTCCCGAGTCTGCCAGTCTCTAAGTCCCAGTCTTCAGTCTTCAGTTTTCAGTTTTCAGTTTTCAGTTTTCAGACAAGTAGACACGGTGGCCAATTGACTGACTACAGTCGAGGTTTTATTTTTTTTAGAAAAGTAAACCAATTTGCAAATTAAGTTTTCCAACGCTAAGTGCTCTGTGGAAACGAGTTTATTTTGTTCGCAAGCGGGAGGGGGAAACTGTGTCCATTATGCACATGTGTGTGAATAATTTTCCCCATGCAAATGCAAAGGAAGAGTGCAAATTTATGACTTAATTGGCTCTGGAGCATTAACCATTCCGT
This sequence comes from Drosophila jambulina, assembly GCA_018152175.1. Taxonomy (NCBI): domain Eukaryota; kingdom Metazoa; phylum Arthropoda; class Insecta; order Diptera; family Drosophilidae; genus Drosophila; species Drosophila jambulina. The sequence goes on along the minus strand of JAECXH010000113.1, from coordinate 21,220,311 downwards.
TAAACTTATTTTTAATGGCATGCCGGAAGCATCTTTCAGTTGCCATTATCATACTTTATGGCATAAAAATCAGGCCCTGATTAATAAATATGAATTTGAATATGCCATATATTGAATATTTATGTCCCTGCTAATCCTTATAATTTATTTTTTGCAGAACCACCATGCGACTGACTCAACGAAAACCCCTCAGCGAAATGTCCAAGCCAAACGGATTCCATCAGCAGAAGGCTCAAGCCAGCCGACCAATAAATTGCCAATAAAAAATAACAAAGTGAATAAACAAAACAGAAAAGTTCCAGAGGTATATAAACTCTGAGGAGGAACATTGAAAAGGAAGGGAGAGAGACCAACTCCCAAAGGAGCCTCGTTCGTTCCTTTTTTTTATTCACGGAAAGCGTGAAAGAAAGCCGCCAAAATTACGACGTACCACCCACCAACGCCCAAGGTCAAACAGAACCCGGCCAACACGGACGCCATGTCCGGGCCGGGGGCGTTTGACGATGAGCCGCCGCCGGAGCCGCGGGACGGATGGCTGCTGGTGCGGATCCACGTGCCGGAGCTGAACGTCTACAAGTGCCTGCAGTTCCCATCGGAGCGGCTCGTCTGGGACGTCAAGCAGCAGGTGCTCGCCTCGCTGCCTAAGGTAAGTCGGTCACTGTCATTAAGTACATTACACGGCTGCGATTGCCATTGTCTCCTCAGTGCAACATACCATATATAGAGCAGCTCGGAGAGCATGCCCAGCATGTGCCACAAACTTACTAAACGGAAAAGAAGCAATTAGGGACTTTTCAATTAAGAATATTCAACGCAGCTGTAATGCTTATTACCTCTTAAAATCTAAGCGAATAGAATGCTAGTTTTGTACATTTTAATTTTAAAATAAGCTCTGAATGCGAATACAGAATGCACACGTTAAAATTTGTATATATATTTCCAATCGAAAGTCATCAAAGTAAATCCATGCTGCAGATCTGTCATTAAAAGATCACGTCTCTCTAGATGTAGCCAGTTTCAAGCTCCTGTTCGTAGGCATAGAGCAGTTCAACGTAGTAAGACCATACCACTACCCAGGCGTAGATTAGAAGCACTGTAAGGATATCGCGGAAATTAATATTTCAGGCAGTTTATTATGCCGTTTAAACTTACCGAAGGTCAAGACCGTTAGTAAGATTAGGACCACTTTGAGGGAGTAGGCAAGCAAAACCAGAATGTGAACAATTATCCAAATGGGCGCCAGGACCAAAAAGGGCAAGAAAAGCATTTCGTTGTTCTAAAAGGGAGAAAAATCAACATGAAATAGATCTAAATGAAATATCTAATCGAGGATACTCCAGAAATCAGCGATTTCTGTGATATTTCCTCAAACTACAACCTGAAACCCACACAATTAGTTATATTAAACTCACATTATGCACGCCAACGCAGAGCATGGCAGATGCTACGATGCCGAAGAAGGAAAACACCATGGTGGTTTTGAGGGCGGCCGGAGCCGCGGCCTTGGTTTGGTACTCCTCGGGAAAAATGCTCTCCATCATGAAGCCGGTGCCGACAGTCAGGTAGATGAACCAGGTTAGGAAGATGGATCCAATTAGCAAACTCCCCAAGCGCAGCGAGTAGCACAAGCAGCACTTCTTCACGATCTTTCTTAGATACCAACAGTGACACGCCATGGCGATGGACCAATCTTGTTTGCGACACAAGAGCTACACAATTCTTGTATATTCTATTGATACTACAGACACTCAGCGTACGTATGGATGTGTATTCTCATCCAGCTGGATTTTGATATGACAATCCTACCGAGGAGCCTGATTGACTTCGTTAAAACAGAGAACTAGATCAGGGTAAAAGCATATATTTATTTGCAGACATACGAATAGTCACTGGACGTACGTTAATTTAAAACTACGAGATTGTGGATAGAGTCACATGGCATAGTGTGGCAGTCCCCTCAAATGACATCGTCGTGCTCCACCGTTGACAGGTACCTGTAAAACGCATGCACCATCAACAGCGAGTATATCAGCCCAACTGTTGGGCAGAGAATTAGGAGGGTTGGGAATTGGGGAGCGATAACATACTTATGACGACCGACTGGACGGCGATTATGATCGGCGGCGGCGAGGACTTTATGAAGGAGACTATATAGAGGGCTATATACATCAGGAGTGTGATGACGTTAGTTATGACCCAGAGCAGGATAAAGCCCCGCTTGCGCTGCAATGAAAACAGAAAGGAATAAATAAGTAAGCTAGATTGATGAGGACATTCCGGGCATACCTCACCTTGGCCGCGCCATAGATCAGCAGTACGGACGCCAAGGTACCTGCCATCAGGATCGGAGCCATGACCACGGCCCCCCAGTTCTTTTGGGAGACGTTCTTTATGAAGATCGTGTCGGTCGTGTGCGTTATCAGTTCGCCCACGTGGAAGCTCAGGAAGAGGGCGCCGATGATGTAACAGCCGTAGTTTAACGGTAACAAGAAGCAACATTTCTTAAATATCATGGCGTCAACAAAAAGTGTATTAATACATTACATAATTTCTACTTTAATTTGGATTTTGTGACCTCGAAAGCAAAGACCAGTTGATCCTAGTCTGCTTCCCCAGAAGAATATGGATAATTTAATCAATTTATCAAATTCAAATTTGGCCCACAAACCATGGCAACAATTTCAATTAAACTAAACATGTTTTTTATAGTTTTCTTTTTTGGGATTTTCCCCCGACACAAAAAACCAATTACATCGGAATTGCAATGCAATTTTTCACCAGTTTTTTTTTTGTTGATTGAATTTTTATCCAGCTGCCACGTGCCCTTCCAGCATTATTGAACATGGAGCCGAGGCCGACAGGGCCACGCCCCTGCCCTCGAATGGCTGAATGGCCAAAAGCGCCCTCGTGAAGTTTCAATTTTTGAAGTTCAATGCAATTTTCTGCATCTGGGGAGTCGTGCCCCGCCGGTCGGTCGGAAATCGTGACGCTGCAGATCCAAAAGATATTTGACAGTTGAATGGCAGTCGTCTGTCAGGGAAGGAGTGGAGACAAAAGAACGAGGGGGAGAATGAAGGTTCAAATGGATGGTTATCGGATTTGTTTTCCATAATAGAGCCATATAAAAGCATATACTTTTAAGTTTAATATTCAAAGAGGAGCTGTAAATTCGGTTAGAAGCCATAGAGAAAGGAACCTGATGTTAATGATTCGCTTTTACCTCTGTAATACCCTCATAATTTCCTGCACTTTACCTTGCTTACTCGGGTTAATGAACGCCAAACAAATGGCCAATCAATTGTGTACATTTAATAACAATTTGCTTGCCAAACAAATTGCTGTCGAAACACATTGTCAAAGTCCAATGCGGGGGCAGCCGCTTTGCGCCGCGCCCATTTCGATATTGAAACCGCAGAATTGCAAACGGAAACTCAACGGCAACGGCGACGCGATGCCGAAACTGAAACCGAACTGCAATCGATTTGGAGCTGACCTGGCCTGACCCGGGAACACAATGACCTCCAGCTAATTGCTGCATGCCGGCTTGTTCCGTATTCGATTTGGTCAATTCCGATTTCCGATTCGATGTCAGTCAGTCCAGTTCAGTTCAGTGTGGCAAGTGACGGTACTTGGATTGGGACTGTTTTCGGGGGAGGCGTTTGGTTGTTGTTAGTATCTGCTGAGGGGGCGTGGCTGGTTGTGGTTGTTATTTGGAGCTTAGTAAATTATGTTGTAAATTTCGGTTGAGGTGTGTGGGAACTAGTGTCGGTTGCAAATACTCTAGAACTTTGTCGGGGCTTCTGAACTACACATAAAGTATGTTTATTCTGGTTATTTTTAGGCAAGTGTTAAGTTACACTAGTTAGTGACTATAGAAAGGTATTATTTATGTTGTGCATGGTAAGGTTAAAGTCAGATAAAGGTTCTTTTAGCCGGATATGAAAGGCGTGCTCTCTTTGTCTTTAAGTTGCTTTATTTATTTTTGAAAAAGTATGACCTCAAGGAGGGCTAGTACCATAACCATTCCATACTTAATACACCGGTTATTGATCCCTCATAAATTAGCCAGGTTTTCCAGCTCATTCTGGGTACTGGTTCTTCCAAGCGGAAAGCATATCGGTTGTTGGCACATTTCCTGCTTCCACAGTTGTATATCAATCAGCGTTTTGACCGCATATCTTATCGGCGACCGAACATAGAACCCTATATATGGGTCTGTCATAAAGAATACGATGCCTGATATCATGGCGTAAATATTTGCAGGCCTTAATTCTTGTTTCTTTCTTTTTTTTGCGGGCCTTCGATAACTGAAGAACTGTTGAGTAAATCCCAAAGACCAAAGACAAACGTGAGTGGCAATAACTTGACATTTTATCGGTCGTCGGTTGCCGGTCATCTTTATCGGGACACCTGACAGTGGCGTCAGGCCTCATAAATTTATTATTAGACTCTTGCGGAATTCACTTTCTGAGCCTCAATTAAGCCTTATACCAAATATCAATCAGTCAATCTGTCAGTCAGTCAAGCAGTCAATCTGTCGCTGCTCCACTTTGCCTTTGTGTGGTGTGTGTGGGCCCCTGGCATCTCGACTTCCGCCTGCTAATCAAATCGGAATTGAAGCCTTTTCTGATCAGCATTCGCGTCTTTGGATTTCTGGGTGGGCGTTACCTGCCGGTCTCCAAGTTTTCTTGCTTTGTCTCTGGCCTCAAGTTCAGTTAAGTCAACAACTTTGGCTAGTGGAGATAAGAAACCAGAATGGAAAGCTTAGCCGCATTTGGGTTGCTACACTCATAATGGAATTATGATTAAGAAAAGAACCTGTAATGGATATTTGAGGTTTGCTTTAAGAGTTTTTGATTTAAAGGTGATAAAATATGATGTAAAATATTTAAGCTTTATGGCCTGTCCGAAATACCTGTAACATCATTCTTTACTAGATTATTGAGCTATAAATTATGCAAAAAACTTTTGAAAGTTTATTTCCTACTTAAAGCCAACTTGGCTCCCTTTAGTTTCCTTCCCAGAACTTGGCAGTAACTAAAACTGCAGACGCACTTAGATAAAGTGCAAGCGAATTCCCACCATAAATCAGCAGCAGTGACTAAAGAAAAATTCAAAGGGGATTTCTAATCGAATGCTCTTAACTCTTAACTTTCCAGCAAGGGATAGAGAGACAGACAGGCAGACAGTCAGACAGGATAACCCCTTGATGTTGCCAGAGGGCTGAAAGGGAATAGAGGAGTTGCTTTTAGCCAAATGGAAGGGAAATGCGGTCAGCAGCGAGGAGAGCAGACCCTTGAAATCCCTTTATTTATGACCCCCGCAACTAGAATCAATTGCAGACCACTTCTGGCCAAAATAAACAGAATAAATCTCAAACTAAAACCGGAGAACGACAGTTAGACCTAGTTAATGGGCAAATGCCTTAATTAAGCCAAGTTAATGTGTAAGAGTCTCTTGTTTGGTATTGAAACAGCTACAACAGTCAAAACTTTGCTAGGAAATTGTCGAAAATGTAGACATTTTGCATGGCACAAATCCACTTGTATCTAGAGTCGGAGTCACCCCCTCTCAACAGAATCTCCGGGCGCTCGTTAGATTTAATGACGCCGCATAGTTTGCGCACGCACGACATCATTTCAGCGACTTTCCGTCGACTCAAGTGGCCCGGAGACCTAGTTGCAGGACCCATCTGCGCGCGTCTCTATCTCTATCTCGGTCCCTGCGTCGCCCCATCCTCCATTGAGCCGTTAATTCGGGTGAGAACTTAACTGGGTGTCCCTCCGCCAGTGCCCTCCCTCGAATGTCACATACTTTTGTGGATAATTTCGCCCCTTTTGAAGCTAGGGAGAGAGCTTCCTGCTTCATCCTGGGCCCCATTGTTCACAGCCATAAAGATGCTGCCGATAGAACGCGCGCTCCCTACTCTCGATTGGTTGGGCCCCGGCTGAGATTGAATTTTTTACTAGGAGGGAATGGAGCAGGGAGCAGCCCGGGCTCGATGAAGTGGTAAAGTTTTATAACCATTTGATGGCGTAGGGAACAATGTATGAGTTGACTATGGGTTTAAGGCAGGCTTTTGAAGGGTTTTCAGGGGGTTTTCTTAGGTTTTACTAACTGAAAAATGTTTTGTTTGATATTCTGATTATATGTCAAGGAAAGATTGAAAATTCTGCACACTATATGTGATTTTTAAGCTTTCCCTTTGATATTTAAAGCAGTTTTGGAATATTTCAAGCTGTTTTTCAAATATTTCCAGCATGCAAAGTGTATAAAAATATTGTCTTGCTACAAATTGGCTTTCTTTCTCATCTCTTATTAAGCCCAAACACCATACACACACATACTGTATAGAGTAGCATCATTCCATGTACTGCAAATAAATATTCGAGTATCCCCTTTCGTGCTGTATGCAAATTTTTCATGTTTTTATTCAACCACAACATGCAGTCATCATAAAGTGTGCCGAAGAAATAAACTTAAATTAAATGAAATTCATAAAAATAAAAATAAAAGAGTTTTATGTGACATTTGCCTTGCTCGCTGGGGCTTACATGGCGTATGCGTGATGTGTAAAGCATATATAGGCTAAACATGACACACATGAATGTATATATATATATATCAAGTACATTTACATGCATAACCCAAGAACATTGTTATGCGGCATGACAGCAACAACTACTACCAAGGAGAGGCAAAACAACATCATCCTCAACACACACACAACACACCGTCGCCCCGAAAACACGAATTTCTCGTTATTAATTAAATATGTTTTGCTTTCATTAATTCCGGCCATGCCGCTGGCTCACTTTTTTCGTTAATTAAATACCAAACAAATTAAAAATTAAAACAAAAACAAAATAAATACCGACGATGCTGTGACAAACATGTAAATGTAAATTTCTGCGGCCACGAACGCCCACGCTGCGTATACGCAATCGGATACAACTGCAACTGGGATGGTGGAACTTTAACTGGCTGGCGCTGAAATCGATGAACAAATATATAAATAATTGGATTGGATTTACAACGCCGCAATCCGCGATGCTTTACCTTACCTGATTTTTTTGGGCTGTCGACGATGCTCTTATTTCTGCAAATAATCGACTCAGGTGGCCTTTTGGTTTAAGGTTGGTCTTCACGCCTATTAATACATACGCTATCATATCTCTTGTATCTCTCATATTCCATTTAAATGCATATGCAAAAACAAAGCCATGAATTATGTACTTTTTGCGGCACTTAAGGGCAAGTTTAATTGCCTGAAAAAGTCGAAAATAATCATTCAATTGAGGTTTTTTCAAGAAAATATTATTTTCCTGGCTGCCAAATTACTTAACAATTCATTTTAATTGAGCCAAGTTTGAATTTGATATTTATATTATATTTAAATACCTTGAATCATACTTTAAGTATTTAATTTTATATGTTTCCTCAAAAGAATTAAAATAAATTTTAATTAAGTTAAAATTATACAATATGTAACCTATGTTAGCTCTATATTAGCTCCGAATAAGTCCAAAATAACCTCTATGTATTCCTTTTTTTCGGCTTCTAAAACACACTCTCCCTTCGTGCCTTAATAAATATTTATTAATTTCTAAGTTTAAGTTTAATTTTAATTGACACGAAGCCTGCCTGCAGCGACACACTCGTTCGGACACCTACGCAAATATTTGGTTGCAACACTATAGGTCTGTTTTTCCTTTTTCGCGAGGCAACTTCAGTTCCAACTAGAAAATGTGTCAAGTACAGCAAACAGTTACAGATTTATGGCCAGGAGTTGGTGCTGTGCTCGATACACGCGACCAGGAACTGTTTTTCCAGGCACCTCGACGCCCCCTCTGGAGCACTCAGCCACCGCCTCCCTCCTCCCTAGTAATTCAATTAAAATGCAAAAAAAGACACACAAAAAAGTTGCTTCAGGCATTCGCAAATGGAGCAAGAAAAGATATATAATAGAGAGAGAGATGTCAGGCGGGGAGGGGCACAGGATAGATACATATATACATCGTATCCATGACCACCAAGAGAGTGGGTTTTTCTCTCGTGCCTTTTTTTTTGTGGACAGTTCTCGATAACATTATCGCCGACCACAAAATATTTCAACAAAAATAATTTACAAAACTTTTCAGACAACCCAAAAATAAGAAACAATAATAAAAACCCCAAATAATATCATTTCGTTGGAACTTTGTGGCCTGCGGAGTTTTTATTTGTATGCGAATTCCGAAATTTGTTTGATAATAACCATTTATTATGTTGTTTTTCACTGAGTTGTTAATTTTTTTGGGGACATAAAGCGGACAAAACAGCGGCTTTGTTTCGTTGTTAATTGTTTTCTGAGCGGTTCAACCAACTTTGATGAGTGGAATCTACCCAAAAAGCCCATCAAAACTGTCTAAGCCCACCCTATAAATGACCTTGACTGTGAAATTATATATCGAATCGCCGGATAGTTGCATAAAGCGATAGGTAATTGCCCTGAACAATAGTGGCCAAGCCACGGGGGAGTGCTACAGTTAGGGACAAAAGCCAAAGGGAATTGTTGTGACAACGAGCCAGACAAAGAAAATCTATAGTAAACAAAGTGCTAGTCAAACTGGAAGTAATTACAATAAATCAGTCCCTGAAAAACTGTACATGCGTCACAAAAATCAATAAATTCGCTTAAATAAACCTATATAATTGCTAGTTTAGAGCTCTTTAAAATCATTTTAAAAAGTGCACAGGCGTTGGTTTCAGGTTTAGCCTTTACTACCACACATTAATGCTAAAATAATTATAAATAATTGCCTAAAGTAAAAAAACATAAAGTTTAATAGCTGACACACTGGCTGCTATAAAACCAAATCAACAACTCGATGGAGGAGTGTTTAAAAGGGTTAATCTTTACTTGCCACCTTGGCTTATGCGATGTTTTTAAGTAGAATAACATTAAATATAATATAAATAGAATAATTCCCCTCGAAATAAACAACAGAGGTGACAAAAAACTGCTCTCAAGCATCCGGATAGCTTTTTAAGCCTTTTAAAATGGCGAAAAACTCACTCGAGTGTGTTTGCCGTCAAATTGAGCCGCACAAGTTCAATTTTATTTTGAGTAAACAACGAATAAAAAACACCAAAAACCACACTCACTCGCCAGGCATAAGTGTAATTTCCCCTTCATGTGCCAGAATGCGAGTTGAGCTGCCCTGTAACTAAATTTTTAATGGCACTTTTATGTTGTTCTCTCTCTTTTTTTTTTTCGTTATTTGTTGTTTTATTTGCGAATTTAAATTTTGATGTTGATGTTGATGTTGGTTTTGGGTTGCTTTTCAATTTCCGACGCCCCAACGCCGAACAATGAAGCACTTCCGGCGGCCTCTATCTGTGTGTATGAGTGTTGTGTGTTTTTAGATTATGTTCATTAGTTTGCATCAATTTGTTTTAAAACGCATGAGAATATATAAAATAATGTGTGTTAAATTGAGCACTGAAGCGGGTGGCGAACCCTCCGAAAGTTGAAGTCTCTCCAAAACGGATATAATAATTATAATGATGTTGAAGGTCGGGGGGATGGAGAGAGGAATACCAGCATTGCTGGGAACAGAGACCAGACCCCATTACTTACGATTAGCTATATCCAAGTTGAGCAGCGCCTATATAGTGTATAGTAGAGACCGTTTTGCAGGTAAGAAACCCGTATATGCGTCAAAGAAGTGTTCGAGTATCTCAATCTCGCACTTGAGCCATTTATGGCGTACTTAAATCACAGCTCAATTGGTGCGAATCCCGTCGAGTTGATTTTAGTCGAGGAGGTGCCCCAAGTTCCTCATGCCAAGCTCATGTCCAAATGAAGACTTGGTCTTTAGGCAGAACAGCAGGCCAGAACACTGAGAGAAATAAGTTCAAGGCTAAATTGCAATCTATTTACAGGGTGATCTCTAAGAAATTACTCATGATATAGCTTTTAAAAGGGAAATTTTGTATATCACGAGACTTCACTAGCAACTTTGTGTCTTTAAAAATTCCAACTACGAATGTATTTTAGGAGGAAATTTATAATAACGACAAACATAAATCCCAGTTCTTAAGGACCTCTTTTTATTTCTCTCTGTGCTGGCATAACTGTGCCAAAGGCACCGAGTGTCAGTGGAATGTGTGTGTGTGTTGGGTGTGTGTGTACTTGGACCAGGTTGAATGCCCCTCTCCTCCTATCTCTTGACTGCAGCCACTTGAGCTATTTTAACGTGTTGCCAAAGGAAAAGCCTTCTTCTCTGCACAGCCACAGCCCCCCACATCCCAGCCAGCTCTTCAGGCAGCAAATATGCTGGCAATTTAGTGGGCGTGGCTGGGCCCTAGTGGAAACTAACGCCACAGCAACAGCAACAGCAAAAAAAAAGGAACTTTTGACGCCAGAAAAAAAGAAAATGCTCGCAGCAAAAATGTAACAAAACTCAAGAACTGAAGAGCACGAGGCGGCGTCGAACGAGGATCGCAGAGAATATCATTGCTTTGTAAAATTGACTTTGGCAAAAGGAGCGGAAAAGCAGGAAAAACAGCAGGAGAAGAGGCAGCCGCCAGCAGGGAACTCTTAGCCTGCGAGTAAAACTCAAACAAGCCGCAGATAGTTCGATACAATTTTCTGAGCTGCTGCCTGTGCCACAGCCCCGCTGCCAGGGTTTTCAGGGAAAGCATATACGGCAGGGAATTTTCTGTAAATATTATGTATTTTTGGAGAATGTACTGTATCCTTTGGGAAATTCTTAGAAGTCTTGCTTAAGTTTTTGTTATTTCAAATTTACAATAGGGTTTTGATGGTATTTAAAATATTATGAATTCCTTTCTAAATCTGGTCTATATCCGATTATTCATTTATTTATTGATTAACAAGCTTCCTTTTTGTATTTACTATTTGCATTTAAGGTATCAACTAGTTGTAACCTTCAAGAATCTACTCCTCCCTCTATACTCTTTAAATTTCCTTGTGGTATCTGCCTGTATTTTCTTGCTCCTACCTTTCCTTTGGGCCTTTTTTGGGTCTAAAGCAATTTCTGTTTTCTCGCAGTTTTTCCGCCTCATTTGCCATAGACACCGAATGTCCTTCAGCATGGTTTTTCCAGCCTTTCCAGCAGTTATCTTTTTCGTTGCCGCCGCCGCCGCTGCCATGCGGTTGGCCAAATTAAAGTAGCCAAAACTCGTTTCCAGATACGGCGCACGTGCAGCATCGTTGCCAGTTGCCAGTTCCGAGCTCCAAACTCAGCCGAGTTGCAACTGCAATTTGGCAGAAGGCATAGGAGCCCGGAGTGCTGCGGGGAGTGTAGTTTATAGAGGAAAACAACCGAAGTGAGCCGAAAAAAGAAGAAAAGATTTCGCATTCGCTTGCCTGCTCGTTGGTGGCATAATTCGCGCGCCAGGCGACGCCCCAAAAAAAGTGTACAGGGAAAAATAGTGGCCTTAGCTTTAGGATAGAGAAATACCAGAAAGACTTTAAAGGGCTTAAGTTGGTAAAAAATATATAGAAACTGAAAGTGTTTATAAGCTGTTGTATAACTTATATCTTTAATGAGTAATACTCCTTATTAATGTCGTATTATTATTTAATATTATTTCTCATCTCGAACTAAAGTTGTAGCCTATCCTTTCCTTTGTTCAGTGTATATTTTCCCTACCCCTTCTCCCACAGGGAACTGCCATCGATTTACGAGCTGTGAGATTTCTTGCATTGCAATTGACAGCACATATATAAATTTTTTTTTGCCACATTTCCAAGACTTTTGCCTTGTTTGTTGTGGCCGCAACTTGGAGCTTGGAACACTTGGCTGTGCGAGTACCTCCTTCCAATCCTGGCCGCCTCTGATGGCCGTCAGATAGCCAAGTGGCTGCCTCAATGGCTGACTGGCCACATGTTTATGGCCCAAAACCCCTCAACCCGGCAATGTTCCCTAATTACAAGTGGCACTCTGGTGTTGACCCCAAAAAACACAGAAACTGAATGGAGGGAAATGGCATTCCCGAGCATTCTGCTCTGGATTCGAGTGAAGCAAATTCATCATTAGATGCAATTTGTGTCCCGTTCACCTCTATAAAAATGCTGAACCGTAAATAAAGGGCCGCCAACCCAACCGCAGCTCTCCACTCCACTCCACTGTCCACTCCAGAGATTGATTTGGAACCCAGAGCCAAGAGCTCAGAGCCAAAGCTAACCGGAATGGGAGCGAGAATGGGACCAAGAATGGGCCAAGACCAGAGCACGTTCCGTTCCGTTGTCAAATATGGCTGTGGTCAGTTTTTTCCAGCGGCCAAGAAAACTCTGCAAAGTGCACTTGGAACAAAATGTGGCCAAAGGAATTATGGAAACTTTTAAATTAGCTTCATTTTAAAACTAAGAATATGATAAAATATTTAAAACAAGTTGTTAAAGACATACAAAGTTTAAAATCTCTATAAGCAACAATTAAGTACTTGAAGAAAGAAATTACCAATGCATCTTTGCCATTTTCAAATATCTATTTTCTCATTTACATTTTTCTAAACCACTTTAATTTCCATTGCAAAGTCAATACTATATTCTTGGATACATTTTTCCCCAGTGTTTTAGCTGCTGCAACTTTAGCTTCGCTGGCTGCATAAATTTTCTCATTCGCATTCGAGTGGCTTTTACCATTTGTGGGCACCCTTTTTGCCTCCATTTACCGTTAAGTTGCTGCCACTAAGGCCCCGCAAAAATTCGAATTCAAATTCAAGTCGAAAATCCGCCTCACCGGAACACACAGAGGAACACATGGCTCGGTCCCTGCTGTACCATTCGAAGTAAATCTAGATCCTAGAACTTAAAACCCCCTAAAAAAATATACACAAAAAATCTTAATCGTTGACAGTGCGGCCAGCTGTTTTAATGAAGTTTCTCACTTGGCCAGGCGGGCACCTGGCTTTTATCACTCATTGAGCACAACACACACACACACAGCCTGTGCTCCTATAAAATATTTAGTGGTTTTTTTTTTAGTTCACACCTGAAACTGCAGTTGAAATTTCTGTAGTTGCATTTGCAGTCGCGGGGAATTCAAAGCCTCTTTGCAATTTTGTTTATGGAGCGAAGCGATATGAACTGCCGCATGCCACACATGTGCGGTGTTAATTGCCTTGCTAAAAGATTGCACACGCTGCGTATACTTATTAATAGGTGGAGCACTCCTCTGAGACATGAACTGATCAGTTTTGTGGAGGAAAGTGGTGATAACTTCAGAGGAAAGGTGAAAATTTAGGTTTTGTTAATGTAGAAACTTCATAAACCATACCTGTTTTTTTATTTTAAAACTTGAGTATTTTAAATAACTCTTAAATTAATAAAAACTCATTAAGGTAGGGATATAATGAAGAACTTGGCTTAGATCTATGTAGAATCAACAGTAAAACTGATACTTTTATTAAGTTGCTTTATTTTCTCTTTGCAAATTCGACACCATTGGGAAGGTCTCTCATTTGCATTGATCTCTAATCCCCGCTGATCACTTGATGCCGCCCCGAAGGGCTTGGACTTGGACTCGCCCCCGAGCTGTCATTCCGAGCTTGACTTCCAACGAGTGGCAGTTGCAGTCGGACATTGCCCAGGCCACTCAGCTAATGGTCTGTTGCCTGGCCCCTCTCGGGCTCCTCTGTCTATTTGTGCAACCCCTCTCCATCTCTTTCTGGCTCTCTGCGGGTATCTGGGCATCTGTCTCTTTCTCCGGGGGCAGCACCAGAGCTTTCTTTCCTGTGGCGTTTGGCCGCCAGTTGACCGATGGCCGTCTATTTGGGTCACAATAAGCTGCCAGCACAGAGAGCGGCATCAGTCAGTCCCAGTTGGAGTGTTGGAGTGCACTGAGACGGAAGTTTGTTTGCCAACTTGTTTGCAGTTAGCCGCTGTCCGTTGTCCGCTTGTACGTTGTCCGTTGTCCGTTGTCCGCTTGTACGTTGTCCGTTGTCCGTTTGTCCGTTCTGTGTTGCATTGATTGGGCAAATGGCTGGCAGCTTGGCCAGCGGCTCCCAAAGAGCCGTTTTTAGTCCCAGTGCTAAAGCCAGAAAAAGGGGTCAATGTGTGGCTTCGATGGTTGTAAATTTAAAAATAAAATAGGAAGGTTGAAAAATAAAGGGGGAAGAATATAGGAACTGAAATATTGGGGCTAGATAAGTCAGGATTACTGAGTTGAAGTAATACTTAATGTTTTATAGAACTAAAATACTTTAATTCGTGTAATTTTCACATTTAAGCAAGAAAGGAGATACTATAATTTATAATATCCATGCAGTAAAGATTCTGCAAAATATATATTAATTTCGCAATTATCCCTTTACCTTTCTTTGTGTTTTGCTTAAGGTTTATCTCAACCTCAAAGGCATATCCAATTCCAGACTCAAAGAAATCGAAATTTCCTAGAAAACCTTAACTTTAACCACCCCCAAAACCTGAGAGAAACCACATTCCTTCAGGATTACGCCTTACCCATTTACGCAGTGGAAAGTATAATTTTCGTTTACTTTTTCTACAAGGGTTGTTCCTTACCAGGTTTTTCCCATTTCCCCAAAGAACGCGATTTGGTTGGGTGGGTTTTTCCCCCCACTAAATGCTTCTTTCACAGTTTTTGGCCGTAATTAATTTAATGTCCGAAAATTACTTGGCTTATGCATGACCAACAGCTGTAAAGGTTTTAGAAAATTTCAAGCAATGAGCAGAAGGAAAGGGGAACTCCACCATCCAATCGCTGACATAAATAAGCCGCGAAAGAAAGTGGCCAGAACAAATGGTTGAATTGCTTTGGCTCCCAGATGGATCGGATTGGATTGGATTGGAGCCATTGATCCGCCTCGTTCGGTTTGGATCGGTTTGGGCATGGGGCTTGCAGCGCACGGAGCACGTTTGGCATCAAATCGATTAGCGATTCGAGTGTTCAGCAAATGGTCAGCGAAAGAACTCCGCTCCGATCATGCCGTCATTACCATCGTTACCATCATTATGGGCCCCGTTCTCGTCGGTCGTGTGCTGTGTGTCGTGTAGCGTTTAGTGGCGCATTTTATTGTTCCACATTGTCCAGCGGAATGACTTTGACATAGAAATGGAAGTGCTGTGTGCATACGGTCACCTCAGAGCTGGGGTACTACCTTTCACTGCACTGGGGATACATTGGGAAAGGATACGGTCAGGCGGTGCCAGATGCCAATGCTCTTAAAGTCAGCTAGGAAAGCTCCTTGGAGTTTTTCCAACTACCCTTAACGCCGGGTGCTTTTATATTATTTGTTAAGGGTTGCTTAACTATAACGTATATATGAAACATAAGGAATACTTACAAAACCTATAGAGAAGGCAAAGGACGAGTTATATAGCTTAGAATTTAACGACTTTAATAAACTCTTGACCCGGAAATTTAAAGATTCAGGCTTCGGAAATACCTTTAAAAAGGTTCCCATTAGTGAAACACAAAGGAATTTTATTTTTAGCTTTAAGAAGTTATCTTATTTAGTGTCTTTACCTCTTACAAACTATCTCTAAAGTTAATAGAGAACAATAAGTTTTAAATACAATACAAAACCTTTCGTTTTAAGACCCTCTTTTGAGACGAATTTAATTCCAAGTCCCACCAAGTGTATCCTTACTTCGTCTTGGTTTTCTATTTGCATAGCCGTTTCATATTTATATTTTGTTTTGTTTGTTTGCCAAGCAGCCAGCCGGGTGTCTCCCCTTCATATTACCCCTCATCTCAGTGCCTCCTTGTCTAGGGGATAAATATGAAAAATGCTGAAAGCATTTCCACCGTTCTTTAACCCCAAACGAAACGAGGAATACCTTCGAGGAAGGGCAGACCCCTTGGAAATTTGTCGCATGTTTCCGCCCAGAATCTCGGATTCAGCCTAGACAGGGGGGACAGGGATGGTTCTTCTCCAGTCTCCGGACCACGGACTCTTCTTAGGCAGTCATAATCGCCAGACACACGTATATATATATTGCATATACCTAGATACCTAGGGATGCATGTTTTCTGTTTTGTTTTTAATGTCTGACTCGGCTTGTTTTTGTCGTTTTGCTTGTTCGTTGCTGCCGTTGTTGTCTGGGGTCTTGTGTCTATGTAAATATTGATTTTCCCTCTGGTCTGCTGCAGGTCTCCGTTTGGAAATTTGTTTAGGCTAACTGCATTAGTTTTTGGGAAAACGATATTCAAAGGGGAAATTAAGAGAGGGAGAGTGGGAAAATGCTGCCTTAAGCAGAGGCAAAATTATTGGTTTTAAGTTAGGGAAATGGTTACCATCAAAACTGATCAGCTAGCACTCGTTGAGGTTGGTTTTCAAAACTTGATTACATACCTTCAATATCAATTAAAAGACAATAAATGCAGTTGTCCAAGTGTTCTTAAAATATCATAATTCCATTCCAAACTTCCATAAACTTAAGAAAATACAGACATAATGGTAAACTTAAACTTTCAGTGGCGTTGCTTCTATAAATTCCTGATTCCATTCCACTTCCTGTCAAACTGTGGGAAGTTGCATCTTCTTTGAGTTGTTACCAACTTTGTGGACAGTCTCTCTCTCCGCACCCCCGGGAAAAGCGGAAAAGCGTGGTACTTAGCCCCGACAGATGGCGAATATATGTTGCATCAGCATGCCACCGACTTGGCAACATGGTTCTGCCTTGCTGCTCTTAAGCTCGCTTTTCGGACGGACTGCCGCATTCCGTGCAACATTGTCAACGGTTAATCTCTGAAAGGTCTCCTTTCTCTTCTACCTCCAGGTGGATGGATGCAGCAGTCCCTCCCGGCTCCTCCTCCTCTGGCATTTTGTAGATAGCAGCTTTATTGCAAATGCCTGTCACCTGCATTCACAAGTTTTACGTGGTGGTGCTGGCTCCTGTCTCTCCTTTGCCTGGCTTTTTTACCTGTGCTCTAGTCATCATCATCATCATGAGCTCGTCCACATCCTTCAGCCTGCCGCGCCACTACATTTCTGTACAAATTCTTCTAGTATTTTCCATTTTTGCAGTCTGCAGTTTGCATTTGTTGTAGCTCACCTTTCGACGCGCGCCGGCTGTCAATGTCCTTTTGTCGTCCCCAGAGATGGAGATAGAGAGTGGAGAGTCCTCTCCCATTACCCTGGTAGTTTTTTGTCCAAGTGCAGCCAAGTGCAAGAAATATGAATGGCTGATGGGCGTCGCTCTCCTGTCCTGGGCACCGACACGCCTCCATTGGGGCAAATAAATTTCATGTCGGCGAGTGCAAGTTCAATGCACTTGACTCTGATAAATGTCGGTGGTTCGGTGGGTTGGATTTGGATGGGTTGGGTTCCGATGTGGAGCCTCAAAAGAAGTCTTCAACATCAACACTTTCTTCGAGGCCTCAGCAAGAAGTTTCTCAGAGCACACTTTAAGAAAATAGTTGTTCTTTAGGATTTTGAGGGATATGTATCGTTTTAAGAGCCTTTACAGTCTCTTGTGATGTTTCCTTACATTTTGTGCCGTGTTTAAAAAGCTAGCCAAGAGACCCGATTCCGAGGCTGTAGGTGGGCATGACAAGACAAACATCTTGGGACGGACACCTAAAAGGAGGCAACCAGCAGAGCTCCAGAGCAGGAGCAGCTCTGCTGCCCACGAAAATCTAGCCAAACGAAACTAGTTTTCGGAGCGGAGCTTCCTCCTGCTCTGCCCTGCTGCTCTCCGCCCTGCCAGAACTATGTGATAGCCAAACGGGGAAATGGGAAGATACAGAGCAAACCTAAGGGTTCCTGGCAGCGGCCACTGGGATGGGTTCGGTTTGGTTTGCTTACGATGGGATGAGTCGTCGGTGGCTGGGCGGCTTGTAAAGTAAAGTTTGTTGCTGCTGCTGAATGGCTTTGGCTTTGACTTTGACTTTGAGGCGGCTCGAATGGCTGCAGGCGGAAGACACGTCATTGACCTCCCGGCGGAAAAAAGGAGCAGCCAATGCATTCTGTGCACTTTGAAAAAATCAAAGAAAGTTTTAGAAGTTAAATTTAATTTAGAAGAACAGAAAAACTAACTCTGTGAAGAGGAGGAAACTATATGTTATTATAACTTTTGTGCTACCTTTGATACATATATTTAGGTATCTTTTCCCCTGTAAAAAATGACTCAAATATTCACAATCTTCAAAATAAAGCTCTCAAAAGTTGATAAATGGAAATGAGCCCCAGAATGCAATCAACTTGAAATTAATTACCGCAATCCCTTGTCAATGCACGCATAAATTATTAAGCTTTCGAGTTAACCGAATGTCATCTGAGATGAAATCAGGAGAGGCCCAAGCTGGGGGAGAGAGGTTCTGGGGTTGGGCGATCTGTGTAAGGGCAAACCGAGAACCGAGAACCAAAAGCCGAGCCCCAAAACCCAACCAAGTTCAGCGCCGCAAAATTGCCAAACACTTGGACTCGAACTCAAACTCAAACTCAGAGTTGGAGGGGCGATAGGAATGCGAATGTCGAACAGAAGACGCGGCGGAAAACCAGTTTTCAGAACGCATCTCCTACTCAAAGCACTGAGGAAAATTAGGCACTTACTTTGAAGAATGGAATAATACTTTTTTAAATTATTTATTTTGAAAATCAATAGAAAAGAATATAGAATAAGGGTTATAGTAAAAGCAGGCAATAAAAGGTTGCGTGCTTATTATCTGAAAGATAATATTGTCAAGAACAAGTTCTTGCATTTCGAATTTTTCTATAAAATAAAAAGGCTTTTGTGAAGATTAAAAATCTTAAATCTGGTAGAGATACAGATTCTGTTGCCTAAACATACACAGTTATTATATATCTTATAAATTTGAGAGTTCTTCTGACTATTATTCCAATTAACTTTCCACATTTCTCTTAAAACAATGAGCTACACATTTCTCTCCCTGTAAGGTTCAAGTTTGCGATGGCGGCATTGTTCGTGGCTCCAAACTGCGATTCAAAGTGGCTCTGCGGTTAACCACTGGCATCTCATTCCATCTCTGCTCCGCTCTGCTCCCTTTCGGCAAACGAGCTAAATTTATAAGATGATGTGACCAAGTCCAAGTCCAAGACCAAGACCAGGTCCGTGTCCGCGTTCGCGTCCAGAACCGAGGGCTCCGTGTTGCTTGGCAGATTACATAAATTGATGCCGAAGCCTCTCCTCCGAGGCTGATGCTGCTGCAACCCGAGAAGCTCCAGCTCCAGACATCAGCGCAATCGGAGGAGAGTCTTCCAGAACAAAGAGCCCAAAAAGAAGACAGAGCCAAAGATGTGCCGCGATGCTGGGACAATGGCATAGGAAGCGCCGAGATGTCCATTAAAAAAATGGGGTTTTTAGAATTCAGAATTCGGCATTAGAATGAAATTTCCAAGGGGGCTAATGAGCAGGAAGTGGCACAAATGATTCATTCAGGGCTGACGCCATACGCTCCAGTTAAAAAATATTTACTCGGCTAGATATTGGCGCATTTGTGTAAATGTTTACTGAAAAAAGTGAACCAGAGCCAAGGGAGAATTACCGGAAAGTAGAAACTTGGTCTGGCATTCCATAGATAAAAATTGCAAAGCCGATTTTACCGAGTAAATATTTGCCTGGCAATTGAAAGCCTTTAAAGGCAATCGTTTCAAGAACACTTGTGTGTGTGGAAAGTGTCTTATATTTGCCGTATTTATTCCACTGTGCAGCATCTTCTCTTCTGGTTAATCCCTTTTACTGCCATTTCCGTTATCACTCCGCTGCTCTTTGTCAACTCTTCTCCTCTGGCCCTGATCTTTGACTGTTCCTTGGTCATTCGATACCATTTCGAGTGGGAGTCAGCTTCAGTGGCTGTCCAACTGTGGCCACATTTTCTACAGTCTCTTTGCTTGGCCAAAATGCCAAAATGGCTTACGAAAACTGCTGACACTAATGAGACCGCCAAAAAAATGTATATTGAGCTTTGGCACAGCCACCAAGTTCCTCAAAGGCAGGGAGAAAAATGTAAGAAAAAATCAAATAAATAAAAATCAAAGCAAATCCGTGACTCTAGCGGCAAACTAAAAACTGCACAAAATTCAAGCTAGTTGCGACTCTAATTGCAGCAATAGAATGAGATTACGACAGCACTGGGAGAAAAGGGATTTACTTTGGATGATTTATTATTACTGTTTAGGTTTATAACTTTTGACTTAAATTTAAGGAAATTTCTTCAAGTTTGGAGGGATTTCTCGGAATAAAACTGAAAGCTAATGGGTAATATTATTATATCAAGTGAAAAGATATTTATTTCCTTTTTAGAGGAAATTTTTCATAATGAAAATTAATGCCAATTTGAGCCACCTTTCGACCAGCCTTCTAGAATAATTTTATGTTGCAATTCAACAGTTTTTTAAAGAGTGAGCAACCTGACCTTTTAGGAACTCGGATGTTTCGAGCAACCTTTCCTCATTAGTATTCTTTAAATCTAAAAATTGTTAAGAATAAAACACATATTTTTGCAGTGTTAAAATAACAACAGATGGTCGGACTGCGACCCACTTCCAATGGAGGCTTTTGGAGGCTGTCCGGTCTGGTCCATTGGACTCGCTGACTGTCTGTTTACTTTTTGCTGGCACTGTTTATGCTGCACTACCTGTCCGTCGCTCGCTCTAGCCCCCATCGCCTTCTCTCTCAGCTTTCAATCAACAAGAAGACAACAACAAAATACTATACTACTGTTTGACAATTTATCAATGATGTCTTTTGTTGCTGCTGCCTCAGGCTCCAGGCTGAGTCGCCTTGGGGTCTCTTTTTTCTCGGTCTTCTTATTGGAACAGGAAGTCGCTTATTTGCTGGCCGGCAGCAAGTGCACATCGCACATTGCATTGACATTTACTCGGGTTCTCTCGCATCTCTGAGCTTGACACTCACTCGACGCGGCGCGGGGCAAGTGGCTCTCCAACTGTGCCACCACGCGGGGCACTTATACAGATTAGAATTGCAACTGCAGTTGTTGCATGGCCAATTGCTTCCAAATTGAATTGAATTATTCCAGCTGTGACTCTCAAACGGCGTGTGAGATTTGTTGTTTGAATTTAAGCAGCAGTTTTAAGCTGATTGGCACTTGGCCCCCGGAAGGATAAAGTGTTTTATTTTAGTCTTTTAGTACGGTTTGAATTATAAGGATTAAATTTTACCTACTTTTGCTGTGCTTAAGGTATTATTTAAATGATTTTGATGAAATTTGTATAGTAATGCTGGGTACATAAAATGCTTCTTATATTTTTTCCATGGTTTTCTATAGGTTTACTACATTAATTTCTTGTTATTTTAAATATTTATGAACAGATATCTATCGTTATTTAGTTCTGTTAATATATAAATTGAATTAAACAGCTTTCAAATAGTTTTCCTAAGGCTTTTCAAACCTTTAGTTTAACTGATATTAATTCTGAACACGTTCACAATTAGTTTCACAATTTTTTACACTTTATTATTAAGAACTCTTCTGTAAATTCAACTAGCCACAGATTATCTCCGCCTTGTACTAATTTCCAACCATTAGTGACTGGAAAACTAATCGGACTCTAGCCTCAATGTACTGTCTCTCAAACTGTGCAATATTGTAAATTTCATGCAAATTGCAATTTGTTGCTATGTATACCCTTCGGAGAGCCATTGGGTCTGCTGGCTATGTTGCTGTTGCTCGCCTGCAGTTGCAATTCCTCCATGATTTATGGGGCTCCCCCCAAGCTGCCGCAAAAATACAACCGAATATGTCGAATACACATTCCGCTTGCCCCACTTTGTTGCAGCCGAACGGAATTTATGGCTGCCACACAGCAGCAAAAAAAAAAGGGGGAAAAAAAGGCCCCCGAAAACAGTTTGAAAAGTGTTTTAAAGCCAAAAAGTGAGCACAAGTTCTAAATTACTTTTCCAAACAGCACAGCCAGCGCAGCTTCCGTTCCCTGGGAAAACCTTTCTTTATGAGCCAGAGTCGCCGTTGTCGTCTTACGGATTGGAAAATCGGAATCAAAACTCATAAAAATGCAATTTGCGCAAACAACTTGACTTTGAGCCATCTCCCTATTTGGGGGAATTACAACCCCCAAAACCTGAAAAGTTCCAGGGAATCCCTTTTTATGTCGTTTTTGAGCTACTTTTATGCTCTTTCAGGGAGAGAGTATTATGAGTTTGGCCAGGAGTTTGTCATTGCAATTTAAAGGGGAGTATTTAAGGAACTCCAGAGAATTTAAAATTCGATTAAAGGTATAACATTAATATTAAAACACAATCAATGTGCTTTCTTTTAAAGATTAATTTTAACTCTACAGGATAAAAATTTTAATAGAAGTGGTATCTTTAAGGGGACACAGCTTTTTCGATGGCTTTCTATCATAACTGGCTTTGAAGTTCTTTCAAAAATTAACAAAAATATATTCGTTCATACAGAGTATTTCCCACTTCGGTCTCGGAATCTCTTCCTGGTTCCCCTGCTTTGGTTTGGGGTCTAGGGCAGCTACGTGTCTGCAATTTGCATGTGCATGACTGAGACTGTAACCGAGACCCAGGGTGCTGATGAGGAGTTGGGGGATGGCTGGCAGGGGTTGGAGAAGGAGAAGGGGAAGGAAAGTTCCCTGGGAATGGGAGCGGTCCAAAGGCCAGAGGACCGAGGACCGTGGACCGAGGGTGGCGCCATAAAATCCATTTGGCGCACAGACCGTTAACGTGTTTTGTTGTATTTGCCCAAGGAGTTGGGGGAAAGGGAATCGCAGGATTCCCAGGAGGAGGAGGCGGAGGCGGAGGTGGAGAAATGGGTGTAACTGCTACTTGGGGGCGTGTTAGTTTGTGCGGTTGAAATTTATGGTGGCCAAGGGTGGGAAACTTGATGAAGATGGGCTGAGACTGCTCCTCCTACTCCTGCTGCTGCTGCATATGAATCCGGATCCCAACTATATAAACAAAGTCTCGGATACGTGACTGGAAAGAAAAAAGGCAGAATGCAGGCGGAATAGTTTTCAGTTACTGCCCTGCTTTATGTATGCAAATAACTGGTGTGCGTTTAATTTAAAGTTCAAGAAAGCAAAGATCTTTACAGAAGTTTAGGAGTTCGTATAGGAATAAGATACTGAAAGAAGGGACCATTTCAAAAAGAACTTGTTGTCTTTATTTTCTATGCCAAATAAACCCTTCTTCTAAGTCTTTTAGCTTTTTAAGAACCACAATCATTACCCACTTCTCTCTGATCAGTAAGGCACAAAACTTTAAGAGCTGCAAAACTTTCTCCCGATGAAATTATCAACCCAAAGGACAATAGATTTGTTGGTCAATTAGAATACGAAGTAATTTCCCCGCTTTTCCTATAACCACCTGCCCACCTAGCACCATTTTCCACACACACACACGTGTGGAGGATGCGGATGGCAGGAAAAACTGTTCACTTTAATGGCAACATTTGGCACATTATGAGGCAACATGGCAACAGCCTTTCAGTGGCACTTAAGGGCGTGCGGAATGGACCAAACAGAACAGGGAACACACCACACACACACGCACTTTGCATAATTAATGCAGCGCTTGGCAATGTCAAACCCGTTATTCACTCGAGACATTTTCCGGTAGAGTCTCTCTGTGCATCATAGACCAAACTTTTCCGGGATGAAAGGCACGGTGGAGAGAGGGAGCAGTGCTGTAGATTTTTTTTCTGTTTAATTAAAACAAGAAATTGCCACTTAAAGGCGGCGGTAAATTATGAATGCCAGTAGGATGCCAGGCAGGATGTGCCTTGGTCTCTCTCCTAGTTGGGTGTCCTTTCAGCTGCTACATGTATGGGCGCTGCAGTCACGCGCTCATTAGCGAGGACATTGTGAGCCAGACAACACATGTAGCACATATATAATGCACTGAAAGGGATAATAAGTACATATTATAAATATGTATAATTCAAGATTAAGTAACTTTAATAGTTTGTAGATAGGGTCATATAATTAATAACGCCTGTCCTTAATTATTTATATATTTAAGACGTTGCTTTCAAGTCCTTTTTTCTCCCTGTGCTTATACCTAATAGTATTTATATGCATAAGTACAAGTAGGAAGTTCAGCCATTGCTGGGGCCGGAAGTCTTTTGTGCCACTCGCACGACTTGAGCACGACGTCAATGGACGCACCTGATTCACAAAAACACACCCATGCTCAAACCGTTTCTCACCTCCTGGCTTTGCTCTCATTTCCAGGAACTCAAGGAGAGCTTCAACTACGGCCTGTTCGCCCCACCTGCCAATGGCAAGGCTGGCAAGTTCCTGGACGAAGAGCGACGCCTGGGCGACTATCCCTTCAATGGACCCGTTGGCTACTTGGAGGTAAGTCCCTGCAATCAGTGGCGTATTTATCACATTGATTATAATGAGTTTTCCTCGAACTTTCAGCTCAAGTACAAACGGCGTGTCTACAAAATGCTGACCCTAGACGAACGCCAACTGAAGGCTCTTCACACACGAGCCAATCTGCGCCGCTTTCTAGAATGCATCAACGGCGGACATGTGGAGAAGATAGCCAAGATGTGTGCCAAGGGTCTGGATCCCAATTTCCACTGCTCGGAGAGCGGCGAGACTCCGCTGACGGTGGCCACGGGTGCCAAGAAGCCGAACAAGCTGCTCATTGCCTTGGTCAACGGTGGGGCCTTGTTGGATTACAGGACTAAGGATGGGACCACGGCACTGCATAGGGCTGTGGAACAGGACTCCCTAGAGGCAGTGAGGTAGGAGGAAGGATTCCGACATCCACTGCGAAAGTCTTGGTAATGCTCTCTTATGGTTACAGCACTCTCCTGGAGCTGGGAGCCTCGCCCAACTACCGAGACGGGCGTGGCATCACCCCCTTGTACATCTCCATCACCCGGAAGTGTGAGGCCAAGATCACAGAGAGTCTGCTGCACGACCATGCCACACTGGGCATCCAGGACAGTCAGGGCTGGAACGAGGTGCACCAGGTGAGTCGGTGGCGGTCCTTGAAGCCAGTGAAACCCGGTCTGATCCCTAACAGCAACCCCAGCTTTGAACCCGAGCCAAACCCAATTCCCGGTGATTTGTGTTGGTTGAACCGCCAATTAATGATTGATTCTCTCTCTCTCTCTTCTTTCTTAAACCTCTCTTTCTAACTCTTAAAAACGAAAACAAAAAACAAAACAAAAATTCGCTTGCTAATACTTTGTAACCCGCGGTGTGGCTGCTGCATCCTTTGGCTACCTCCGTACCGTATCGTACGTCGTGATTCCCGATTCCGGTCTCAGGCCTGTCGGCATGGCCTGGTCCAGCACCTGGAACACCTGCTGTTCTACGGTGCCGACATGGACGGCCGCAATGCCTCCGGCAATAGTCCGCTGCATGTGTGCGCCGTTAACAACCAAGAGGCCTGTGCCCGTATGCTTCTCTTTCGCGGCGCCCAGCGCGGTGCCCAGAACTTTGCCAATCAAACTCCCTACCAGGTAAAGACCAGTGTCTGTCTGGAGTCTGGAGTCTTGTCCAGGGAAGGGAATATAGAGGAGATTGGGCCTATTACTGGGATATTTTCCATGCTTAAATAAGTAATTTAAACTTAATTAAATAAGCTAAAACAATCTCGGCCCCCATTCCTTCTCTGTGCAAACTCTGGACTCTTGAAAGTAATGAATTTTTCGTTGTTAACTCGTAGTTTTGTAGTCTCTAAGTTGGTACTTTTGTGCTGCTGCCGCTGTAGTTACGCTTTGTAGTTCAGTTACAGTGATTAAGTTTAGCATTTGAGTAATTACTTGATTTAATAACTTCATTTTTGGTTCCGGTTATTTAATACGTTTTGTGATTCCCCCTCTAGGTGGCTGTCATAGCCGGCAACTTGGAACTGGCCGAGATAATTGAGAACTACAAATCGGAGGACATAGGTAAGTGCTGGTTAACTTATTTATACTCTACATAGCTCCATCTCACTCGACAGAACTAACAGCTCATACTCATCTCAAATTCCAAAATCAAACCAAAAACCCCATTTAAAGGGAAGTTGTTCCTACCGAGAGCAGCTTCCTGGTTTATCCTTGTTTCGTATTACGTTCCTCAGTTCGTTTGCTCTGCTCAATCTATTAAAATATGATTATAATTCTGTACTCATCTCAAAAATATGTAGTTTCCTTTACAACTTGGTTCGAATCACAGTTTTTTCCCCCCGAAAACATTTTGTGTGCATCACTCAATATCTTTCTCTCTTTGAACACACCGCATTTCATCAATCAACCAATCAATCATCCAACATGATCATCTAGGTCTCTCTTTACCCAATCATATCAATGTACAATACCCGTTTATAAATATTAATATTCCTCTCAACTTCAGTATAAAGTGCAACCTATATATATATACATTTTACCCAAAACGTACACTTTCTCGTATTTTGCATTTGCTTGTTTTTGAGATATTTGCTCTAAATATATAAATGTATTCGAATTCAAATAGTTAATGTTGATGCCACACTCCAATCTCTTTTTGGCTGTTCTTGTTCCATGTGTTTTGTTCAATGTTTTCTTACATTTACTACCACATTTCACCAATAGCTAAGTACAGGACATTTGTAGAGTGTCCTTCTCGCCTATATAGTTTGCTTCTTTCGTCACAGTCGCTTAGCCTTCGGTAAATGATCAGTGTAAGTAAGTGTAAGTAAGGTGTGTAACCCCGGAATTTAATCGTTTAAGCTGGCTTGGCTTAGGGCCTTAGATTAATCCCGATTTGATTTTAATTTTTGATTTTTAAATGGTTTCAAATAGATTGAGTAGAGAGCGGATATATGGGCTTTGGAAAAAGTTCTACGTAAATTGAACAAACATCTCGTACTGACCGAAAATCGTCTGTCTAAAATCAAGGAATTTGCGTTTTATTTACATTTATATTATTTATATTATTCAACTTCAATAATAATATTCATAAACTGATATAGAGATTCTTGATATATTCTTTCGATTTGTGTGAAAATTGGAATAAACTCTTTGACTTATATTTATTTTACATTAGAGTTAGCTTATTATGAAATATATTGTTAAAATATGAACAAAGAATACTATATTCCAAGTGAGAGTTCCAAACTGATTTTCCAAGGAATTCAATTAATTTCTCGAGTAATTATTTTAATCGGTTTCTCTAACACAAAATCTATTTGTTAGATTAAAAATTTATTTTTAAAACAGTTTGCAATTTTTTTTGCTTAAAACAACATTATTTATACATTTGAAACTTGGATGAAAACTTTCTTTATTTCTTGAACTTAGACAGCAATGTTAGCCAGACTTGATCTCTGACTTAACCCGAGCAACCATTACATACCCTTACCTTTTCCCGACCCTGAACCCTGAACCTTACCCACCCACTCGTAAGTCACACACACACACATTCTAAGCGAATATCCTTGATCCACCACACAGTTCCCTTCCGCGGACCGCCGCGCTACAATCCGAAGCGACGCTCGGGCATCGGGTGGCTGAGCGCCAATGGAGCCGCCGGTGCCGCTCTCCTGGCAGCGGCTGGCGGTGGCTTTGGTGGTGCAATGGTCGCCAATGGGAGTGCGAATGGCCACCTTAATGGGAATGGCATCGGTAACGGCGGGGCTGGCGGTGTCGGTCTGATGCTGAGCCATCAGAACCATCAGCAGCTCCTAGCCGGGCACCACCAGCAGCAGCAGCAGCATCATCTGCACCACCAGCACCACCTCCAGCTTCATGCCCTGCAGCTCCATGGCCCGCCGTCGCCCTGCCCCTCAGAGCACATGCTGGGCGCCTACAGCTCCGCCAGCTCCAGCCTGTCCGAGGGTTCCTCAGGCCACCGATCCCATGAGGACGACATCAGCATTGTGACAGGTGAGGAATATAAAAATATTGCTTTGATTTTGTTCTCCTGATTTTGGCATTTCATTTGCATTTAAGTTTAAGTTTAAGTTTCTTATAAGTTTGTGGGAGGCAAAGATTAGACAATATATATTTATGTATATATTGTAAAAAGGAATGGATAAGTACCCCTTTAACTATATTTAACTCTATATATGTAAGCATGCGTTTTGGTAGACTTTTCAAAGGAACTACATTTTGCATGCTTTCTTCTATCATAAATAATGCACCAAAAGAGAATCATTTAAAAATCATCGATTAATATTTATGTTATAGGAAATCGTGGTGTTAATTTAGAAATGACGATAATGACAGTGAAAAATAATAAATAATTCCTATGATTTACCACTTTAAAAAGGCGATCCTTACACGGCATCAGTTCAAACAGGGTTCTCATAAATAAACCCGACTTAGATTAAAATTACTTCAACTTAAAAGTGTAATTAAAAGTTACTTAAACTCGCAGATAACTCGCAGTTCATATCGTATCTGTGCTGTACTTTTACCATAAGCCCTCACTGTGTCCGTCGGTTCACTGCATCAGCTTTGTCTCCAGTTTTCTGGCGGCTTCTTCTTCCACTTTGTGTGTCCTCCCCAGCATTTGCATGCCTCTCGTCTTGATACACATTTATTCCCGACCATTAAATATCCAAAGAATACCTCGCACTCACTCTTGCAACATCCTGCTCCTCGTCCTTCTTCGAACAGATAAATCCCTGGGCGACACCAGCGACATTATCAGCGACTCCTCGGGCGTGGGAACCAACTCGGATTCGGCGGCCTGCTCCATTGGCCATCCCAGCACCACGGTGGTGTGCATGGAGCCCTATGCCGGCAACACTGTCGGCCACATTCGCCTCCAGCCCGGCGATGTCATCGAGGTGGTGGGCAGCACCGACTGCGGCCTGCTCGAGGGCTATGTGCGTGGCACCAATCAGTCTGGCTTCTTTCCCGCCGACTGCGTCCAGGAGGTGAGTCTGCGCCAGAAGCACATCACCAATGTGATGACCGCCAGCACGGGCATGGCGCCACAGCAGCAGCAGCAGCATCAGCAGAACCAACAGCAGCATCTGCAGCAGCAGGCGCCCGTCTCCTCCGGCGCCTCCTACCAGGGATCTCCGCAGCTGAGCCTTGGGGGACACTCGGGTAGCTCCAGCACCCTCCTGCAGCAGCCCCATCAGTCGCCCTCGCTCTCGGTAGCCAGCAACGGCTCCTGCCAGCAGCCGGGCGAGACCAACGGAGGCGGAGGAGGAGCAGCAGCCGCTGGGCCCGGCAACAACGGCAGCAACCACAACAATAACCACTCGGTGGGACAGTACAGCAGCGCCACAGCGCCGCGCATCAAAAAGAGGCAAGTCAATTAAGATATATACCCAAGCTCCCAACTAATGCCAGCTGGGTTTCTCCTCCACAGCGCCTACAATGCTCCACGTTCGGTGGTGCTGCATCGCGCCAAGCGCGGCTTCGGCTTCATCCTGCGCGGCGCCAAGGCCAGTTCCCAGCTGATGCAGCTGCGTCCCTCGGAGCGCTTTCCGGCGCTTCAATATTTGGACGATGTGGATCCTGGCGGTGTGGCAGATATGGCCGGTCTTAGGCCGGGCGACTTCCTGCTCACGATCAACGGCGAGGACGTGAGCGCCGCCTCCCACGAGCAGGTGGTGGAGATGATACGCTCGGCGGGCGCTCTGGTCAACATGACGGTGGTCTCGCCCCAGTTTCCCCACCAGATGCAGGCCAGTGCCCAGTACCTGCCCAGTGGGGCACGCGCCGGCAGCCAGCACCTGAACAGTGGACCAAGCACACCGCAGTCGTCGCATCGGCAGTGCGCCACGCTGCCCAGGAAGATGGCGGGTCCTGGAGGCAACGGCGGCGGAGGATCCTCGGCTGGAGGAAGCGTGCGCATGGCTCCGATGCCACCGCGACGAGATCCAAAGACCACTCTCAGTGTGGGCCGAGCCAGGGCCAAGTCCATGGTGGCTGGCCTCGAGAATGGAGGCGAAAAGGAGGACGATTTGCCGCACACCAAGTCAAACTCGGTGGAGTCCATTGCCATGCCCGCGCCGGGCGCCGGTGGAGGCGGCAACCAGACGGGACCGGGAACGCCCGTTCAGCTGCGTACGGCCAGCATCAAGGCACGACCCACTTCCAGCAGGATCACCGCTGCGGAACTAGAGGAGCTCTTCCAGCGGCAGCAGGGAGAGGGCAATGCAGCGAATGCCAATCGCTATGCCACCATGATGACCAGCTCGCGCTTCCAGTCGGGCACGGACAGCGGGGCGGCCACACCACCCGCCTCCAACGGCTCACCGATGAGGACTGGACCTCTTGTCTACGGTAGTGTGGCCGAGATGAAGCGCAAGACGGCCAGGAGCAAGCACGGCAGTGGTACGCTTCGAGGGAAGCCAGTGGCCACGCCCACGGTGGGTGCAGGCGGTGGAGCAGGAGGCGGACGCGACCTCAAGCGGTTCCACTCGACGCCAGACCTCCACGGTCCGCAGCTGCACGGCTCCGCCTCATCCATTTGGCAGGCGGCCGGAAAGGGTCACCATTCGCAGGACGATGTGGCCACGCTCCATGCCTCCCTGCAGCGCCTCAACTCCAACCAGGGTGAGCTGAAACTGGGAGGATTGGGACAGGCGGTACTCCCACCACCGAATCATCCACCGCCGCCGCCACCTGTGGGCCAGGTGGTCAAGGTAGAGACGCGCAGCAGTGTCTCGGAGTACGAGAGCACCGTCTCCTTGCAACAAAAGCTGAAGAAGCGCACGGAGAACGATGCGGTGACCAGTGCCGCCATCGATGGCGTTCAGAGCAGCTTCAATCCGTCGGCAAATGCCAAGATCTATGCCTCGCCCCAGGAGCTGCGCAACGTAATGGCCTGGAAGTTGCGCCAGGCGCAGGAGAAGCCCCAGCAGGAGACATCCGCTGGTTCCCAGCAGGCGGTGAGCCAGTATGCGGCTCCCACTCAGATGCGACCGCCACAGCAGCAACAACAGCAGCAGCCCACGGCAGTCGTCTCCCACTATGCTGCTCCTCAAGTGCAGGTGCAGGTGCAGGTCCAGCAGGTGCAGCCGGCGCCTCAATCTCCGCCAGCACCGCCACCGCCACAGACGCAGCCTCAGGCGCCAGTGCCGGCACAGAATGGAAACGGCAATGGAAACGCCGGCACAGCTCCGCCGATTCCAGAGCCCGACTACAGCTGCAGCGAGTCGGATGGCGAGGACGAGAACTCCATTCTGGTGGCTCGCAACACCAAGCTCAACGAGAAGATCGCCCTGTTTGATGTACCCGAGACCAGTGGCAATAGTCAGGCCAGGTATGAGCTCCAGAAAATAATCGTGGCGTCCCTACTAATCCCTTTATTTTTTCCCCACAGTGGCAGCAGCTCCAACTCGGGCAGTGCCTCCATTTCCCACTCGCTCTCTGTGGAGGAGATCCAGCGCATTCGTAGCAATCTCAAGACCTCCAAGTCATCGCCCAATGGCTTTGCCAAGAAGCCAGAAGAGGAGCAACAGCAAGCCCAGCAGCAATCCCACCAGCAACAGCCGCAGCAGCACTTGCAGCCCGGCGAGGATGAGTGCGACAACAGCAGCTCCGGCGTGAGCAGCGAACAAGAGCAGCAAATTCAGGCCCAGGCCCAGACTGGGGCAGTCGGCAAGCCCACCGATACCATCAAGAAGAAGCCAACGGTGACCATTGTGGAGGAACCCAAGACCATACCGGATCAGCCAAGTCAAACGAAGCCCATGGCCAAGACCACGATCAGCATAGGTGGCGGAGGCGGAGGAGGAGCCACGGCCACGCTGACGGTGAAGCAGCTGGTGCAGCAGCAACATGCTCCCGTTATCCAGCAGCAACAGCAGCAGCTGGGCGGCAAGCAGCCCCAAACAGTGGCCAAGATGCTGCCCCAAAGCAACGTCAGCAACGTCAACGTCAATGCCAACAGCAAGGTGATGAGTCCCCAGGTGCTGGGTCGCATTCCCAACCACCATCACCAGCAGCAGCAGCAATCGAATCCGAATCAGAAGTTGATCGCCACCCAGCAGCAGATCCTGCAGCAGCAGCAACAGCAGCTGGCCCACCAGCAGCACCTGCAGCAGATCCTCAAGGCGAAGGCAGCGGCAGCCGGCGGAGCCAGCAACACCGCCGCCTTGGTGGCCAAGCACCAGCAGCAGCTGCACAAAGGCAACAGCAACAGCGGCGGCCACGAATCGGAGATGGAGCAGCGCTCCGATGTGGAGGATGACGATGGCGATCTGAGTCCCTCGCCACCTGCCAAGGCCTTCCAGCGTCACAATTCGCTGACGCGCAAGCAGGCAGCGGCAATTGCCATGCAAAGAGGCGCCACTAGAACCTCGGCCGTGTCCCTGATGCAGCTGCCGCCGCCCCTGGAGGCGGACAGCGATGGCGAGCCGACGTCGCAGCATACGCTCCAGCGTCAGACCCACCCAGCTCATCAGCTCCAGCTCCAGCAACTGCAACTGCAACAGCAACTGCAGCAGCAACATCCACAGCAGCAGCAGCAACCACAGCCGATGGTTGTGGGCATGCTGCCCAGCGGACAGCTGGTGGCTGTTGCCTCTGGCGCTGTTGTTGCTGGCGTTCCGGGCGTTGGATCGGCGGCTGCGGTGCAGCCGGGCAACAACAATCTGCAGCAGCTGTGCACCGACAATCTGGTGTTGGCGCCGCCGCCGCAGTTCTGCGATTGCAACGATGCCAAGCACGCGCCGCAGCCGCATCTGCCAACGAGCCAATACCATCCCCAGCAGCAGCAGCAGCAACAACAGCAGCAGCAGCAACAGCAGCATCAGCAACTGCAGCAGCATCAGCAGCAGCAACAACTGCAGCAACAGCTGCAGCAGCAGCAGCAGATGCAACTGCAGATGCACCAACGTCTGTCGGGTGGCGCCGGTCCCGGCTCAGTGGGCACCTTGGGCAGGGTCCGCATTGTGGGCGCCATGCCCAAGGCGAACCACCACAGGCTGCACTAAGCAGGCGGCTAGGGAGCCGGTAAATCAAATCAATCGTTTGCCAAATCGTGTTACATTGTTAGTTAGTGTTAGTTGTTAGTCCAAACAACAGTCATTGCCAACTCTCACAACGAAAGAAACTGCACCCGATTCAGTGGCTAGTAGGGATCACGTTCGAAATGCAATTCGTTTGATTTCCCAGTCTTTTAATTACTTTTATTATATATTTATTGCGTGTGATATAAATTTATGTAACTAAACGCTATTTTGTAATCGAAACAGCAGCAATATCTAAAGGTTCAAACCCCAAACTCCCCAAAAGAAGCCTCTTGGAAACAAACTGAGAGGCCGTCGAAGGAATAGCATTCGTGGCCTATTCACATTCTCTTTCTTTTCAGTTTGCTTTCGAGCCAAGTCTTAGTTCGTAGACACGTTCATTTATTCAAGTATCCATCCATTGATCATTCGTGTTCGATTTAGTGCACAAAACACACATTTAATCGGATCACTAAACACATTTAATCTAAATACACAAACTAGCGTAGGTTTTTATAGGCCTAAAAGGAAGGGAAAGCACCGAGTAACAATAATATTTGAATTTGAGCATTTAGCCGAATTTCCAAGTCAAGTCAAAGTCAACTAAAACTAAACCTAAACAATACTGAAATGAATAAAACGTATATAATGTTTTTAAACCAAGTATTTATAAAATAAAAGTAAACGAAAATATTTCAATAGGCGGCAAATTTTATAATCCGAAACGAGGACAACCGAAAATTGAAAAAACGTAAATTTTTTGCTAGTAAAATTTACAGATTTTTACTTTTAACCGAAGAAGAGATCTTTTGTATAATTGTTTTTTATAGAGAAAAACTTTAACTTGCCAGAGTATTACAGGAGCAATGGGGAAACATAAAGTAGAGAAGGTTCTCAAGCTTGTATCGTCGACAACTTATATAAATGCGTTTTCACGTTGTAACAATTATTATACAACTAAGGCTGATTTTACTGCATAAAACAAAACAAACACATACAGAACACGGAAACCCAGAAAAAGCATTCGCTCTCACAAACTGAAAATAAATATTAAATGGAAGGAAAGAGTACGAAAACGATAACGAGTACGAGAAGGATAACTCCTAAACTAAACAAGCAAGCGATTAATGCATTTACAATACATTGTTTAAACGGAAAGCACTCTTTGAGGTATATGGCCGGATGGGATCGGATGAAATTATAAAGTAATCGCACCTTTAGCACTAGCATCTAAGTGTTAAAAAGTTAGCAAAAGCCGAAAACTAAACCCCTAATACAAAGTATAACATAAACATTACCGCGTACGAGTATATTGGAATTCTAGCCTCTAATTAGGTTTTAGCATACACACACTTTTTAGTTCTCGCAATAGTTGCTAATTATTTGTAAATTGTTTTTAGTTCCAACACAAATATTATACGGTTAGCCATCGTCAAGCTTGTTAATTTATAAGTTCAACTCTGCCTAGAAACCCGTGTGGAGGAAGGAGTGCTCACGAGTACGTATAGCCTGCAATTGGGAAAGCTGAGTATATAGAAAGATTATTGCTCCACGATAATGTTAAACGATTAAGCAACAAGCACACCCCACACATACACTTTAAATGCATGTATTTAAAAATGGAGTAATATATGGAATATTTAAAATAAGTCGTAAAATATGCAATTATGTATTATGAAAACCATGCGTATGAAGAATCAATAAATATGAATGAAACTTATGATCGAAATGTATTCTTATTTATTTGTATAATAAATATTCCCAATTCAGATTCCGTGCCATGTGTGATACAATTTTATCCCAGTGCATATAGCTAGA
Organism: Drosophila jambulina; assembly: GCA_018152175.1. Lineage (NCBI taxonomy): Eukaryota > Metazoa > Arthropoda > Insecta > Diptera > Drosophilidae > Drosophila > Drosophila jambulina. The sequence continues at coordinate 21,185,663 of JAECXH010000113.1, read as the reverse complement.
TGAGCATTACGGGTTGTAAGTGAGATGCGATTTTCTCCCAACTGTGCAAACTGCTAGAAGAGCATCACTGGTATTGATGTTGTTGTACACACGGTGTTGTTAATATATTGTTTTGTCTTTTGTCGTTGTACAAAAACTATGTGAGTCAGCCAAAAACTATGTGAGTGGTTCTATTGGCAATAGCTGGATTGGCTTCTCTGCCACTTGGCCTTAAGCTAGCAAAACAGTGAAGAACCCATTTCCGACCCTATAAACCATATATATTCTTGATCAGCATTATCAGCGGCATCGCTCTAGCCATGTCCGGGTCAAAGAAAAAATTTACCCAATTTTTGAAAAAAATGTAAGGGGTTACATCGTTAAAATTGTCAAAAATTGACCAAAAATTAGATATCGAGTTTTAAATGCAGAAATGTTGGCATTTAAAAATCAAGAAGAAAACGCCAAACCAGACTGAAATCGGTTGAGTTTTGGCCAAGTTATGATCATAAAACCGTTGAAGGGGTTAGCAATTCTCAGCCAAAAAATTTGGCCCAATTTTATTTTATTTTATATATTTATTTCCGACCTAATAAATAATAATTTTATAATATTATCAACATTTTACATTTATTATAATTGTCTTTTATTTGTTTGTTTTTATTGAAGTGTAGGAAAATGTATAAGTTATTATATTATTTTAAAATTTTTAAGTCCATATACTTTTATTTTTTATTCTTATATTTTTCTATATGTAAAATAACATAAAGGTCTTTTTATTTGATAAAAACACAATTTTTAATCAAATATACTAAAATGCATTAAATTAACCGCCAAGTTTCAATTTGAATTTAAAAAGACGATGAGTGCCCGCCATTTAGATTAACCGCCTAGTTTAAATTCGAATGTAATATGAATATAAAAAGAATTAACTGCCAAATTTGAATTTAAATTTAAAATAATGACAGGTAACCGCCAACTAAGTTAACTGCCAAATTTGAATTCAAATTCAAAATGACGATAGGTCCCGCCGATTAACAAGGCTACAGTCTGCGATAACTTCCATACTAAGATCTGTCGGAGGTTCGAAACTCGGGAATTTTATAACAGCTTATAACAGATCTCCGTCGCTCTTTTCTGCTTTCTGTTCGCCTGGTGCATGAAATCCAGAAAATGGTGAATTTGTACTGAAAATGTAGAGATTGAAGCCGGGTTTTGCCTACAACAACTACAACAACTATTTTACACCAACAATATGTTGTAGAACAACAAAAAAAATTAAATATGTTAACTAAACCGCAAAATTTGAATTTAAAATAATGATAGTTACCCGCCATATAGGTTAGTCGCTAAGTTTGAAATCGAATTTAAAAAAGCTGTCGGTGGCCGCTTTACAAATTAACTGGCAAATTTAAATTCAACTTTTAAATGATGATAGGTAATTGCCAAATCAGCCAAACCAAACCAGACTGAAATCGGTTGAGTTTTGGCCAAGTTATGATCATCAAACTGTTGAAGGGCCAAAGAAAAAATTTACCCAATTTTTTAAAAAAATGTAAGGGGTTACATCGTTAAAATTGTCAAAAATTGGCCAAAAATTAGATACCGAGTTTTAAATGCAGAAATGTTGGCATTTAAAAATCAAGAAGAAAACAGCAAACCAGACTGAAATCGGTTGAGTTTTGGCCAAGTTATGATCATAAAACCGTTGAAGGTGTTAGCAATTTTCAGCCAAAAAATTTGAAAATTGTCAAAAATTGGCCAAAAATTAGATATCGAGTTTTAAATGCAGAAATGTTGGCATTTAAAAATCAAGAAGAAAACAGCAAACCAGACTGAAATCGGTTGAGTTTTGGCCAAGTTATGATAAAAAAACCAATGAGGGTTTTAGTATTTTTCAGGCAACAAATTTGACCCAATTTTTGAAAAAAATGTAAGGGGTTACATCGTTAAAATTGTCAAAAATTGGCCAAAAATTAGAAATCGAGTTTTAAATGCAGAAATGTTGGCATTTAAAAATCAAGAAGAAAACAGCAAACCAGACTGAAATCGGTTGAGTTTTGGCCAAGTTATGATCAAAAAACCAATGAGGGTTTTAGTATTTTTCAGCCAACAAATTTGACCCAATTTTTGAAAAAAATGTAAGGGGTTACATCGTTAAAATTGTCAAAAATTGGCCAAAAATTAGAAATCGATTTTTAAATGCAGAAATGTTGGCATTTAAAAATCAAGAAGAAAACAGCAAACCAGACTGAAATCGGTTGAGTTTTGGCCAAGTTATGATCATAAAACCGTTGAAGGGGTTAGCAATTTTCAGCCAAAAAATTTGGCCCAATTTTATTTTATTTTATATATTTATTTCCGACCTAATAAATAATAATTTTATAATAGTATCAACATTTTACATTTATTATAATTGTCTTTTATTTGTTTGTTTTTATTGAAGTGTAGGAAAATGTATAAGTTATTATATTATTTTAAAATTTTTAAGTCCATATACTTTTATTTTTTATTCTTATATTTTTCTATATGTAAAATAACATAAAAGGTCTTTTTATTTGATAAAAACACAATTTTTAATCAAATATACTAAAATGCATTAAATTAACCGCCAAGTTTCAATTTGAATTTAAAAAGACGATGAGTGCCCGCCATTTAGATTAACCGCCTAGTTTAAATTCGAATGTAATATGAATATAAAAAGAATTAACTGCCAAATTTGAATTTAAATTTAAAATAATGACAGGTAACCGCCAACTAAGTTAACTGCCAAATTTGAATTCAAATTCAAAATGACGATAGGTCCCGCCGATTAACAAGGCTACAGTCTGCGATAACTTCCATACTAAGATCTGTCGGAGGTTCGAAACTCGGGAATTTTATAACAGCTTATAACAGATCTCCGTCGCTCTTTTCTGCTTTCTGTTCGCCTGGTGCATGAAATCCAGAAAATGGTGAATTTGTACTGAAAATGTAGAGATTGAAGCCGGGTTTTGCCTACAACAACTACAACAACTATTTTACACCAACAATATGTTGTAGAACAACAAAAAAAAATTAAATATGTTAACTAAACCGCAAAATTTGAATTTAAAATAATGATAGTTACCCGCCATATAGGTTAGTCGCTAAGTTTGAAATCGAATTTAAAAAAACTGTCGGTGGCCGCTATACAAATTAACTGGCAAATTTATATTCAACTTTTAAATGATGATAGGTAATTGCCAAATCAGCCAAACCAAACCAGACTGAAATCGGTTGAGTTTTGGCCAAGTTATGATCATCAAACTGTTGAAGGGCCAAAGAAAAAATTTACCCAATTTTTTAAAAAAATGTAAGGGGTTACATCGTTAAAATTGTCAAAAATTGGCCAAAAATTAGATACCGAGTTTTAAATGCAGAAATGTTGGCATTTAAAAATCAAGAAGAAAACAGCAAACCAGACTGAAATCGGTTGAGTTTTGGCCAAGTTATGATCATAAAACCGTTGAAGGTGTTAGCAATTTTCAGCCAAAAAATTTGAAAATTGTCAAAAATTGGCCAAAAATTAGAAATCGAGTTTTAAATGCAGAAATGTTTGCATTTAAAAACCAAGAAGAAAACAGCAAACCAGACTGAAATCGGTTGAGTTTTGGCCAAGTTATGATCAAAAAACCAATGAGGGTTTTAGTATTTTTCAGTCAACAAATTTGACCCAATTTTTGAAAAAAATGTAAGGGGTTACATCGTTAAAATTGTCAAAAATTGGCCAAAAATTAGAAATCGAGTTTTAAATGCAGAAATGTTGGCATTTAAAAATCAAGAAGAAAACAGCAAACCAGACTGAAATCGGTTGAGTTTTGGCCAAGTTATGATCAAAAAACCAATGAGGGTTTTAGTATTTTTCAGCCAACAAATTTGACCCAATTTTTGAAAAAAATGTAAGGGGTTACATCGTTAAAATTGTCAAAAATTGGCCAAAAATTAGAAATCGAGTTTTAAATGCAGAAATGTTGGCATTTAAAAATCAAGAAGAAAACAGCAAACCAGACTGAAATCGGTTGAGTTTTGGCCAAGTTATGATCAAAAAACCAATGAGGGTTTTAGTATTTTTCAGCCAACAAATTTGACCCAATTTTTGAAAAAAATGTAAGGGGTTACATCGTTAAAATTGTCAAAAATTGGCCAAAAATTAGAAATCGATTTTTAAATGCAGAAATGTTGGCATTTAAAAATCAAGAAGAAAACAGCAAACCAGACTGAAATCGGTTGAGTTTTGGCCAAGTTATGATCAAAAAACCAATGAGGGTTTTAGTATTTTTCAGCCAACAAATTTGACCCAATTTTTGAAAAAAATGTAAGGGGTTATATCGTTAAAATTGTCAAAAATTGGCCAAAAATTAGAAATCGAGTTTTAAATGCAGAAATGTTGGCATTTAAAAATCAAGAAGAAAACAGCAAACCAGACTGAAATCGGTTGAGTTTTGGCCAAGTTATGATCAAAAAACCAATGAGGGTTTTAGTATTTTTCAGCCAACAAATTTGACCCAATTTTTGAAAAAAATGTAAGGGGTTATATCGTTAAAATTGTCAAAAATTGGCCAAAAATTAGAAATCGAGTTTTAAATGCAGAAATGTTTGCATTTAAAAACCAAGAAGAAAACAGCAAACCAGACTGAAATCGGTTGAGTTTTAGCCAAGTTATGATCAAAAAACCAATGAGGGTTTTAGTATTTTTCAGGCAACAAATTTGACCCAATTTTTGAAAAAAATGTAAGGGGTTACATCGTTAAAATTGTCAAAAATTGGCCAAAAATTAGAAATCGAGTTTTAAATGCAGAAATGTTGGCATTTAAAAATCAAGAAGAAAACAGCAAACCAGACTGAAATCGGTTGAGTTTTGGCCAAGTTATGATCAAAAAACCAATGAGGGTTTTAGTATTTTTCAGCCAACAAATTTGACCCAATTTTTGAAAAAAATGTAAGGGGTTACATCGTTAAAATTGTCAAAAATTGGCCAAAAATTAGAAATCGATTTTTAAATGCAGAAATGTTGGCATTTAAAAATCAAGAAGAAAACAGCAAACCAGACTGAAATCGGTTGAGTTTTGGCCAAGTTATGATCAAAAAACCAATGAGGGTTTTAGTATTTTTCAGCCAAAAAATTTGACCCAATTTTTGAAAAAAATGTAAGGGGTTATATCGTTAAAATTGTCAAAAATTGGCCAAAAATTAGAAATCGAGTTTTAAATGCAGAAATGTTGGCATTTAAAAATCAAGAAGAAAACAGCAAACCAGACTGAAATCGGTTGAGTTTTGGCCAAGTTATGATCAAAAAACCAATGAGGGTTTTAGTATTTTTCAGCCAACAAATTTGACCCAATTTTTGAAAAAAATGTAAGGGGTTATATCGTTAAAATTGTCAAAAATTGGCCAAAAATTAGAAATCGAGTTTTAAATGCAGAAATGTTTGCATTTAAAAACCAAGAAGAAAACAGCAAACCAGACTGAAATCGGTTGAGTTTTAGCCAAGTTATGATCAAAAAACCAATGAGGGTTTTAGTATTTTTCAGCCAACAAATTTGACCCAATTTTTGAAAAAAATTTAAGGGGTTACATCGTTAAAATTGTCAAAAATTGGCCAAAAATTAGAAATCGAGTTTTAAATGCAGAAATGTTTGCATTTAAAAACCAAGAAGAAAACAGCAAACCAGACTGAAATCGGTTGAGTTTTGGCCAAGTTATGATCAAAAAACCAATGAGGGTTTTAGTATTTTTCAGCCAACAAATTTGACCCAATTTTTGAAAAAAATGTAAGGGGTTACATCGTTAAAATTGTCAAAAATTGGCCAAAAATTAGAAATCGAGTTTTAAATGCAGAAATGTTGGCATTTAAAAATCAAGAAGAAAACAGCAAACCAGACTGAAATCGGTTGAGTTTTGGCCAAGTTATGATCAAAAAACCAATGAGGGTTTTAGTATTTTTCAGCCAACAAATTTGACCCAATTTTTGAAAAAAATGTAAGGGGTTACATCGTTAAAATTGTCAAAAATTGGCCAAAAATTAGAAATCGAGTTTTAAATGCAGAAATGTTGGCATTTAAAAATCAAGAAGAAAACAGCAAACCAGACTGAAATCGGTTGAGTTTTGGCCAAGTTATGATCAAAAAACCAATGAGGGTTTTAGTATTTTTCAGCCAACAAATTTGACCCAATTTTTGAAAAAAATGTAAGGGGTTATATCGTTAAAATTGTCAAAAATTGGCCAAAAATTAGAAATCGAGTTTTAAATGCAGAAATGTTTGCATTTAAAAACCAAGAAGAAAACAGCAAACCAGACTGAAATCGGTTGAGTTTTAGCCAAGTTATGATCAAAAAACCAATGAGGGTTTTAGTATTTTTCAGCCAACAAATTTGACCCAATTTTTGAAAAAAATGTAAGGGGTTACATCGTTAAAATTGTCAAAAATTGGCCAAAAATTAGAAATCGAGTTTTAAATGCAGAAATGTTTGCATTTAAAAACCAAGAAGAAAACAGCAAACCAGACTGAAATCGGTTGAGTTTTGGCCAAGTTATGATCAAAAAACCAATGAGGGTTTTAGTATTTTTCAGGCAACAAATTTGACCCAATTTTTGAAAAAAATGTAAGGGGTTACATCGTTAAAATTGTCAAAAATTGGCCAAAAATTAGAAATCGAGTTTTAAATGCAGAAATGTTGGCATTTAAAAATCAAGAAGAAAACAGCAAACCAGACTGAAATCGGTTGAGTTTTGGCCAAGTTATGATCAAAAAACCAATGAGGGTTTTAGTATTTTTCAGCCAACAAATTTGACCCAATTTTTGAAAAAAATGTAAGGGGTTACATCGTTAAAATTGTCAAAAATTGGCCAAAAATTAGAAATCGAGTTTTAAATGCAGAAATGTTGGCATTTAAAAATCAAGAAGAAAACAGCAAACCAGACTGAAATCGGTTGAGTTTTGGCCAAGTTATGATCAAAAAACCAATGAGGGTTTTAGTATTTTTCAGCCAACAAATTTGACCCAATTTTTGAAAAAAATGTAAGGGGTTACATCGTTAAAATTGTCAAAAATTGGCCAAAAATTAGAAATCGAGTTTTAAATGCAGAAATGTTGGCATTTAAAAACCAAGAAGAAAACAGCAAACCAGACTGAAATCGGTTGAGTTTTGGCCAAGTTATGATCAAAAAACCAATGAGGGTTTTAGTATTTTTCAGCCAACAAATTTGACCCAATTTTTGAAAAAAATGTAAGGGGTTACATCGTTAAAATTGTCAAAAATTGGCCAAAAATTAGAAATCGATTTTTAAATGCAGAAATGTTTGCATTTAAAAACCAAGAAAAAAAACAGCAAACCAGACTGAAATCGGTTGAGTTTTAGCCAAGTTATGATCAAAAAACCAATGAGGGTTTTAGTATTTTTCAGCCAACAAATTTGACCCAATTTTTGAAAAAAATGTAAGGGGTTACATCGTTAAAATTGTCAAAAATTGGCCAAAAATTAGAAATCGAGTTTTAAATGCAGAAATGTTGGCATTTAAAAATCAAGAAGAAAACAGCAAACCAGACTGAAATCGGTTGAGTTTTGGCCAAGTTATGATCATAAAACCGTTGAAGGTGTTAGCAATTTTCAGCCAAAAAATTTGAAAATTGTCAAAAATTGGCCAAAAATTAGATATCGAGTTTTAAATGCAGAAATGTTCGCATTTAAAAACCAAGAAGAAAACAGCAAACCAGACTGAAATCGGTTGAGTTTTGGCCAAGTTATGATCAAAAAACCAATGAGGGTTTTAGTATTTTTCAGGCAACAAATTTGACCCAATTTTTGAAAAAAATGTAAGGGGTTACATCGTTAAAATTGTCAAAAATTGGCCAAAAATTAGAAATCGAGTTTTAAATGCAGAAATGTTGGCATTTAAAAATCAAGAAGAAAACAGCAAACCAGACTGAAATCGGTTGAGTTTTGGCCAAGTTATGATCAAAAAACCAATGAGGGTTTTAGTATTTTTCAGCCAACAAATTTGACCCAATTTTTGAAAAAAATGTAAGGGGTTACATCGTTAAAATTGTCAAAAATTGGCCAAAAATTAGAAATCGATTTTTAAATGCAGAAATGTTGGCATTTAAAAATCAAGAAGAAAACAGCAAACCAGACTGAAATCGGTTGAGTTTTGGCCAAGTTATGATCAAAAAACCAATGAGGGTTTTAGTATTTTTCAGCCAACAAATTTGACCCAATTTTTGAAAAAAATGTAAGGGGTTATATCGTTAAAATTGTCAAAAATTGGCCAAAAATTAGAAATCGAGTTTTAAATGCAGAAATGTTTGCATTTAAAAACCAAGAAGAAAACAGCAAACCAGACTGAAATCGGTTGAGTTTTAGCCAAGTTATGATCAAAAAACCAATGAGGGTTTTAGTATTTTTCAGCCAACAAATTTGACCCAATTTTTGAAAAAAATGTAAGGGGTTACATCGTTAAAATTGTCAAAAATTGGCCAAAAATTAGAAATCGAGTTTTAAATGCAGAAATGTTTGCATTTAAAAACCAAGAAGAAAACAGCAAACCAGACTGAAATCGGTTGAGTTTTGGCCAAGTGATGATCAAAAAACCAATGAGGGTTTTAGTATTTTTCAGCCAACAAATTTGACCCAATTTTTGAAAAAAATGTAAGGGGTTAATATCGTTAAAATTGTCAAAAATTGGACAAAAATTAGAAATCGAGTTTTAAATGCAGAAATGTTTGCATTTAAAAACCAAGAAGAAAACAGCAAACCAGACTGAAATCGGTTGAGTTTTGGCCAAGTTATGATCAAAAAACCAATGAGGGTTTTAGTATTTTTCAGGCAACAAATTTGACCCAATTTTTGAAAAAAATGTAAGGGGTTACATCGTTAAAATTGTCAAAAATTGGCCAAAAATTAGAAATCGAGTTTTAAATGCAGAAATGTTGGCATTTAAAAATCAAGAAGAAAACAGCAAACCAGACTGAAATCGGTTGAGTTTTGGCCAAGTTATGATCAAAAAACCAATGAGGGTTTTAGTATTTTTCAGCCAACAAATTTGACCCAATTTTTGAAAAAAATGTAAGGGGTTATATCGTTAAAATTGTCAAAAATTGGCCAAAAATTAGAAATCGAGTTTTAAATGCAGAAATGTTTGCATTTAAAAACCAAGAAGAAAACAGCAAACCAGACTGAAATCGGTTGAGTTTTAGCCAAGTTATGATCAAAAAACCAATGAGGGTTTTAGTATTTTTCAGCCAACAAATTTGACCCAATTTTTGAAAAAAATGTAAGGGGTTACATCGTTAAAATTGTCAAAAATTGGCCAAAAATTAGAAATCGAGTTTTAAATGCAGAAATGTTTGCATTTAAAAACCAAGAAGAAAACAGCAAACCAGACTGAAATCGGTTGAGTTTTGGCCAAGTTATGATCAAAAAACCAATGAGGGTTTTAGTATTTTTCAGGCAACAAATTTGACCCAATTTTTGAAAAAAATGTAAGGGGTTACATCGTTAAAATTGTCAAAAATTGGCCAAAAATTAGAAATCGAGTTTTAAATGCAGAAATGTTGGCATTTAAAAATCAAGAAGAAAACAGCAAACCAGACTGAAATCGGTTGAGTTTTGGCCAAGTTATGATCAAAAAACCAATGAGGGTTTTAGTATTTTTCAGCCAACAAATTTGACCCAATTTTTGAAAAAAATGTAAGGGGTTACATCGTTAAAATTGTCAAAAATTGGCCAAAAATTAGAAATCGAGTTTTAAATGCAGAAATGTTGGCATTTAAAAATCAAGAAGAAAACAGCAAACCAGACTGAAATCGGTTGAGTTTTGGCCAAGTTATGATCAAAAAACCAATGAGGGTTTTAGTATTTTTCAGCCAACAAATTTGACCCAATTTTTGAAAAAAATGTAAGGGGTTACATCGTTAAAATTGTCAAAAATTGGCCAAAAATTAGAAATCGAGTTTTAAATGCAGAAATGTTGGCATTTAAAAATCAAGAAGAAAACAGCAAACCAGACTGAAATCGGTTGAGTTTTGGCCAAGTTATGATCAAAAAACCAATGAGGGTTTTAGTATTTTTCAGCCAACAAATTTGACCCAATTTTTGAAAAAAATGTAAGGGGTTACATCGTTAAAATTGTCAAAAATTGGCCAAAAATTAGAAATCGATTTTTAAATGCAGAAATGTTTGCATTTAAAAACCAAGAAAAAAACAGCAAACCAGACTGAAATCGGTTGAGTTTTAGCCAAGTTATGATCAAAAAACCAATGAGGGTTTTAGTATTTTTCAGCCAACAAATTTGACCCAATTTTTGAAAAAAATGTAAGGGGTTACATCGTTAAAATTGTCAAAAATTGGCCAAAAATTAGAAATCGAGTTTTAAATGCAGAAATGTTGGCATTTAAAAATCAAGAAGAAAACAGCAAACCAGACTGAAATCGGTTGAGTTTTGGCCAAGTTATGATCATAAAACCGTTGAAGGTGTTAGCAATTTTCAGCCAAAAAATTTGAAAATTGTCAAAAATTGGCCAAAAATTAGAAATCGAGTTTTAAATGCAGAAATGTTTGCATTTAAAAACCAAGAAGAAAACAGCAAACCAGACTGAAATCGGTTGAGTTTTAGCCAAGTTATGATCAAAAAACCAATGAGGGTTTTAGTATTTTTCAGCCAACAAATTTGACCCAATTTTTGAAAAAAATGTAAGGGGTTACATCGTTAAAATTGTCAAAAATTGGCCAAAAATTAGAAATCGAGTTTTAAATGCAGAAATGTTTGCATTTAAAAACCAAGAAGAAAACAGCAAACCAGACTGAAATCGGTTGAGTTTTAGTCAAGTTATGATCAAAAAACCAATGAGGGTTTTAGTATTTTTCAGCCAACAAATTTGACCCAATTTTTGAAAAAAATGTAAGGGGTTACATCGTTAAAATTGTCAAAAATTGGCCAAAAATTAGAAATCGAGTTTTAAATGCAGAAATGTTTGCATTTAAAAACCAAGAAGAAAACAGCAAACCAGACTGAAATCGGTTGAGTTTTAGCCAAGTTATGATCAAAAAACCAATGAGGGTTTTAGTATTTTTCAGCCAACAAATTTGACCCAATTTTTGAAAAAAATGTAAGGGGTTACATCGTTAAAATTGTCAAAAATTGGCCAAAAATTAGAAATCGAGTTTTAAATGCAGAAATGTTTGCATTTAAAAATCAAGAAGAAAACAGCAAACCAGACTGAAATCGGTTGAGTTTTGGCCAAGTTATGATCAAAAAACCAATGAGGGTTTTAGTATTTTTCAGCCAACAAATTTGACCCAATTTTTGAAAAAAATGTAAGGGGTTACATCGTTAAAATTGTCAAAAATTGGCCAAAAATTAGAGATCGAGTTTTAAATGCAGAAATGTTTGCATTTAAAAACCAAGAAGAAAACAGCAAACCAGACTAAAATCGATTGAGTTTTAGCCAAGTTATGATCAAAAAACCAATGAGGGTTTTAGTATTTTTCAGCCAACAAATTTGACCCAATTTTTGAAAAAAATGTAAGGGGTTACATCGTTAAAATTGTCAAAAATTGGCCAAAAATTAGAAATCGAGTTTTAAATGCAGAAATGTTTGCATTTAAAAACCAAGAAGAAAACAGCAAACCAGACTGAAATCGGTTGAGTTTTAGCCAAGTTATGATCAAAAAACCAATGAGGGTTTTAGTATTTTTCAACCAACAAATTTGACCCAATTTTTGAAAAAAATGTAAGGGGTTACATCGTTAAAATTGTCAAAAATTGGCCAAAAATTAGAAATCGAGTTTTAAATGCAGAAATGTTTGCATTTAAAAACCAAGAAGAAAACAGCAAACCAGACTGAAATCGGTTGAGTTTTAGCCAAGTTATGATCAAAAAACCAATGAGGGTTTTAGTATTTTTCAGCCAACAAATTTGACCCAATTTTTGAAAAAAATGTAAGGGGTTACATCGTTAAAATTGTCAAAAATTGGCCAAAAATTAGAAATCGAGTTTTAAATGCAGAAATGTTTGCATTTAAAAACCAAGAAGAAAACAGCAAACCAGACTGAAATCGGTTGAGTTTTAGCCAAGTTATGATCAAAAAACCAATGAGGGTTTTAGTATTTTTCAGCCAACAAATTTGACCCAATTTTTGAAAAAAATGTAAGGGGTTACATCGTTAAAATTGTCAAAAATTGGCCAAAAATTAGAAATCGAGTTTTAAATGCAGAAATGTTTGCATTTAAAAACCAAGAAGAAAACAGCAAACCAGACTGAAATCGGTTGAGTTTTAGCCAAGTTATGATCAAAAAACCAATGAGGGTTTTAGTATTTTTCAGCCAACAAATTTGACCCAATTTTGAAAAAAATGTAAGGGGTTACATCGTTAAAATTGTCAAAAATTGGCCAAAAATTAGAAATCGAGTTTTAAATGCAGAAATGTTTGCATTTAAAAACCAAGAAGAAAACAGCAAACCAGACTGAAATCGGTTGAGTTTTAGCCAAGTTATGATCAAAAAACCAATGAGGGTTTTAGTATTTTTCAGCCAACAAATTTGACCCAATTTTTGAAAAAAATGTAAGGGGTTACATCGTTAAAATTGTCAAAAATTGGCCAAAAATTAGAAATCGAGTTTTAAATGCAGAAATGTTTGCATTTAAAAACCAAGAAGAAAACAGCAAACCAGACTGAAATCGGTTGAGTTTTAGCCAAGTTATGATCAAAAAACCAATGAGGGTTTTAGTATTTTTCAACCAACAAATTTGACCCAATTTTTGAAAAAAATGTAAGGGGTTACATCGTTAAAATTGTCAAAAATTGGCCAAAAATTAGAAATCGAGTTTTAAATGCAGAAATGTTTGCATTTAAAAACCAAGAAGAAAACAGCAAACCAGACTGAAATCGGTTGAGTTTTAGCCAAGTTATGATCAAAAAACCAATGAGGGTTTTAGTATTTTTCAGCCAACAAATTTGACCCAATTTTTGAAAAAAATGTAAGGGGTTACATCGTTAAAATTGTCAAAAATTGGCCAAAAATTAGAAATCGAGTTTTAAATGCAGAAATGTTTGCATTTAAAAACCAAGAAGAAAACAGCAAACCAGACTGAAATCGGTTGAGTTTTAGCCAAGTTATGATCAAAAAACCAATGAGGGTTTTAGTATTTTTCAGCCAACAAATTTGACCCAATTTTTGAAAAAAATGTAAGGGGTTACATCGTTAAAATTGTCAAAAATTGGCCAAAAATTAGAAATCGAGTTTTAAATGCAGAAATGTTTGCATTTAAAAATCAAGAAGAAAACAGCAAACCAGACTGAAATCGGTTGAGTTTTGGCCAAGTTATGATCAAAAAACCAATGAGGGTTTTAGTATTTTTCAGCCAACAAATTTGACCCAATTTTTGAAAAAAATGTAAGGGGTTACATCGTTAAAATTGTCAAAAATTGGCCAAAAATTAGATACCGAGTTTTAAATGCAGAAATGTTGGCATTTAAAAATCAAGAAGAAAACAGCAAACCAGACTGAAATCGGTTGAGTTTTGGCCAAGTTATGATCAAAAAACCAATGAGGGTTTTAGTATTTTTCAGCCAACAAATTTGACCCAATTTTTGAAAAAAATGTAAGGGGTTACATCGTTAAAATTGTCAAAAATTGGCCAAAAATTAGAAATCGAGTTTTAAATGCAGAAATGTTTGCATTTAAAAACCAAGAAGAAAACAGCAAACCAGACTGAAATCGGTTGAGTTTTAGCCAAGTTATGATCAAAAAACCAATGAGGGTTTTAGTATTTTTCAGCCAACAAATTTGACCCAATTTTTGAAAAAAATGTAAGGGGTTACATCGTTAAAATTGTCAAAAATTGGCCAAAAATTAGAAATCGAGTTTTAAATGCAGAAATGTTTGCATTTAAAAACCAAGAAGAAAACAGCAAACCAGACTGAAATCGGTTGAGTTTTAGCCAAGTTATGATCAAAAAACCAATGAGGGTTTTAGTATTTTTCAGCCAACAAATTTGACCCAATTTTTGAAAAAAATGTAAGGGGTAACATCGTTAAAATTGTCAAAAATTGGCCAAAAATTAGAAATCGAGTTTTAAATGCAGAAATGTTTGCATTTAAAAACCAAGAAGAAAACAGCAAACCAGACTGAAATCGGTTGAGTTTTGGCCAAGTTATGATCAAAAAACCAATGAGGGTTTTAGTATTTTTCAGCCAACAAATTTGACCCAATTTTTGAAAAAAATGTAAGGGGTTACATCGTTAAAATTGTCAAAAATTGGCCAAAAATTAGATACCGAGTTTTAAATGCAGAAATGTTGGCATTTAAAAATCAAGAAGAAAACAGCAAACCAGACTGAAATCGGTTGAGTTTTGGCCAAGTTATGATCAAAAAACCAATGAGGGTTTTAGTATTTTTCAGCCAACAAATTTGACCCAATTTTTGAAAAAAATGTAAGGGGTTACATCGTTAAAATTGTCAAAAATTGGCCAAAAATTAGAAATCGAGTTTTAAATGCAGAAATGTTTGCATTTAAAAACCAAGAAGAAAACAGCAAACCAGACTGAAATCGGTTGAGTTTTAGCCAAGTTATGATCAAAAAACCAATGAGGGTTTTAGTATTTTTCAGCCAACAAATTTGACCCAATTTTTGAAAAAAATGTAAGGGGTTACATCGTTAAAATTGTCAAAAATTGGCCAAAAATTAGAGATCGAGTTTTAAATGCAGAAATGTTTGCATTTAAAAACCAAGAAGAAAACAGCAAACCAGACTGAAATCGGTTGAGTTTTAGCCAAGTTATGATCAAAAAACCAATGAGGGTTTTAGTATTTTTCAGCCAACAAATTTGACCCAATTTTTGAAAAAATGTAAGGGGTAACATCGTTAAAATTGTCAAAAATTGGCCAAAAATTAGAAATCGAGTTTTAAATGCAGAAATGTTTGCATTTAAAAACCAAGAAGAAAACAGCAAACCAGACTGAAATCGGTTGAGTTTTGGCCAAGTTATGATCAAAAAACCAATGAGGGTTTTAGTATTTTTCAGCCAACAAATTTGACCCAATTTTTGAAAAAAATGTAAGGGGTAACATCGTTAAAATTGTCAAAAATTGGCCAAAAATTAGAAATCGAGTTTTAAATGCAGAAATGTTGGCATTTAAAAATCAAGAAGAAAACAGCAAACCAGACTGAAATCGGTTGAGTTTTGGCCAAGTTATGATCAAAAAACCAATGAGGGTTTTAGTATTTTTCAGCCAACAAATTTGACCCAAATTTTTGAAAAAAATGTAAGGGGTTACATCGTTAAAATTGTCAAAAATTGGCCAAAAATTAGAAATCGAGTTTTAAATGCAGAAATGTTTGCATTTAAAAACCAAGAAGAAAACAGCAAACCAGACTGAAATCGGTTGAGTTTTAGCCAAGTTATGATCAAAAAACCAATGAGGGTATTAGTTTTTTTACAGCCAACAAATTTGACCCAATTTTTGAAAAAAATGTAAGGGGTTACATCGTTAAAATTGTCAAAAATTGGCCAAAAATTAGAAATCGAGTTTTAAATGCAGAAATGTTTGCATTTAAAAACCAAGAAGAAAACAGCAAACCAGACTGAAATCGGTTGAGTTTTAGCCAAGTTATGATCAAAAAACCAATGAGGGTTTTAGTATTTTTCAGCCAACAAATTTGACCCAATTTTTGAAAAAAATGTAAGGGGTTACATCGTTAAAATTGTCAAAAATTGGCCAAAAATTAGAAATCGAGTTTTAAATGCAGAAATGTTTGCATTTAAAAACCAAGAAGAAAACAGCAAACCAGACTGAAATCGGTTGAGTTTTGGCCAAGTTATGATCAAAAAACCAATGAGGGTTTTAGTATTTTTCAGCCAACAAATTTGACCCAATTTTTGAAAAAAATGTAAGGGGTAACATCGTTAAAATTGTCAAAAATTGGCCAAAAATTAGAAATCGAGTTTTAAATGCAGAAATGTTTGCATTTAAAAACCAAGAAGAAAACAGCAAACCAGACTGAAATCGGTTGAGTTTTAGCCAAGTTATGATCAAAAAACCAATGAGGGTTTTAGTATTTTTCAGCCAACAAATTTGACCCAATTTTTGAAAAAAATGTAATCGTTAAAATTGTCAAAAATTGGCCAAAAATTAGAAATCGAGTTTTAAATGCAGAAATGTTTGCATTTAAAAACCAAGAAGAAAACAGCAAACCAGACTGAAATCGGTTGAGTTTTGGCCAAGTTATGATCAAAAAACCAATGAGGGTTTTAGTATTTTTCAGCCAACAAATTTGACCCAATTTTTGAAAAAAATGTAAGGGGTTACATCGTTAAAATTGTCAAAAATTGGCCAAAAATTAGAAATCGAGTTTTAAATGCAGAAATGTTTGCATTTAAAAACCAAGAAGAAAACAGCAAACCAGACTGAAATCGGTTGAGTTTTAGCCAAGTTATGATCAAAAAACCAATGAGGGTTTTAGTATTTTTCAGCCAACAAATTTGACCCAATTTTTGAAAAAAATGTAAGGGGTTACATCGTTAAAATTGTCAAAAATTGGCCAAAAATTAGAAATCGAGTTTTAAATGCAGAAATGTTTGCATTTAAAAACCAAGAAGAAAACAGCAAACCAGACTGAAATCGGTTGAGTTTTGGCCAAGTTATGATCAAAAAACCAATGAGGGTTTTAGTATTTTTCAGCCAACAAATTTGACCCAATTTTTGAAAAAAATGTAAGGGGTTACATCGTTAAAATTGTCAAAAATTGGCCAAAAATTAGAAATCGAGTTTTAAATGCAGAAATGTTTGCATTTAAAAACCAAGAAGAAAACAGCAAACCAGACTGAAATCGGTTAAGTTTTAGCCAAGTTATGATCAAAAAACCAATGAGGGTTTTAGTATTTTTCAGCCAACAAATTTGACCCAATTTTTGAAAAAAATGTAAGGGGTTACATCGTTAAAATTGTCAAAAATTGGCCAAAAATTAGAAATCGAGTTTTAAATGCAGAAATGTTTGCAATTAAAAAACCAAGAAGAAAACAGCAAACCAGACTGAAATCGGTTGAGTTTTAGCCAAGTTATGATCAAAAAACCAATGAGGGTTTTAGTATTTTTCAGCCAACAAATTTGACCCAATTTTTGAAAAAAATGTAAGGGGTTACATCGTTAAAATTGTCAAAAATTGGCCAAAAATTAGAAATCGAGTTTTAAATGCAGAAATGTTTGCATTTAAAAACCAAGAAGAAAACAGCAAACCAGACTGAAATCGGTTGAGTTTTGGCCAAGTTATGATCAAAAAACCAATGAGGGTTTTAGTATTTTTCAGCCAACAAATTTGACCCAATTTTTGAAAAAAATGTAAGGGGTAACATCGTTAAAATTGTCAAAAATTGGCCAAAAATTAGAAATCGAGTTTTAAATGCAGAAATGTTTGCATTTAAAAACCAAGAAGAAAACAGCAAACCAGACTGAAATCGGTTGAGTTTTGGCCAAGTTATGATCAAAAAACCAATGAGGGTTTTAGTATTTTTCAGCCAACAAATTTGACCCAATTTTTGAAAAAAATGTAAGGGGTTACATCGTTAAAATTGTCAAAAATTGGCCAAAAATTAGAAATCGAGTTTTAAATGCAGAAATGTTTGCATTTAAAAACCAAGAAGAAAACAGCAAACCAGACTGAAATCGGTTGAGTTTTAGCCAAGTTATGATCAAAAAACCAATGAGGGTTTTAGTATTTTTCAGCCAACAAATTTGACCCAATTTTTGAAAAAAATGTAAGGGGTTACATCGTTAAAATTGTCAAAAATTGGCCAAAAATTAGAAATCGAGTTTTAAATGCAGAAATGTTTGCATTTAAAAACCAAGAAGAAAACAGCAAACCAGACTGAAATCGGTTGAGTTTTGGCCAAGTTATGATCAAAAAACCAATGAGGGTTTTAGTATTTTTCAGCCAACAAATTTGACCCAATTTTTGAAAAAAATGTAAGGGGTTACATCGTTAAAATTGTCAAAAATTGGCCAAAAATTAGAAATCGAGTTTTAAATGCAGAAATGTTTGCATTTAAAAACCAAGAAGAAAACAGCAAACCAGACTGAAATCGGTTAAGTTTTAGCCAAGTTATGATCAAAAAACCAATGAGGGTTTTAGTATTTTTCAGCCAACAAATTTGACCCAATTTTTGAAAAAAATGTAAGGGGTTACATCGTTAAAATTGTCAAAAATTGGCCAAAAATTAGAAATCGAGTTTTAAATGCAGAAATGTTTGCAATTAAAAAACCAAGAAGAAAACAGCAAACCAGACTGAAATCGGTTGAGTTTTAGCCAAGTTATGATCAAAAAACCAATGAGGGTTTTAGTATTTTTCAGCCAACAAATTTGACCCAATTTTTGAAAAAAATGTAAGGGGTTACATCGTTAAAATTGTCAAAAATTGGCCAAAAATTAGAAATCGAGTTTTAAATGCAGAAATGTTTGCATTTAAAAACCAAGAAGAAAACAGCAAACCAGACTGAAATCGGTTGAGTTTTGGCCAAGTTATGATCAAAAAACCAATGAGGGTTTTAGTATTTTTCAGCCAACAAATTTGACCCAATTTTTGAAAAAAATGTAAGGGGTAACATCGTTAAAATTGTCAAAAATTGGCCAAAAATTAGAAATCGAGTTTTAAATGCAGAAATGTTGGCATTTAAAAATCAAGAAGAAAACAGCAAACCAGACTGAAATCGGTTGAGTTTTGGCCAAGTTATGATCAAAAAACCAATGAGGGTTTTAGTATTTTTCAGCCAACAAATTTGACCCAAATTTTTGAAAAAAATGTAAGGGGTTACATCGTTAAAATTGTCAAAAATTGGACAAAAATTAGAAATCGAGTTTTAAATGCAGAAATGTTTGCATTTAAAAACCAAGAAGAAAACAGCAAACCAGACTGAAATCGGTTGAGTTTTAGCCAAGTTATGATCAAAAAACCAATGAGGGTTTTAGTATTTTTCAGCCAACAAATTTGACCCAATTTTTGAAAAAAATGTAAGGGGTTACATCGTTAAAATTGTCAAAAATTGGCCAAAAATTAGAGATCGAGTTTTAAATGCAGAAATGTTTGCATTTAAAAACCAAGAAGAAAACAGCAAACCAGACTGAAATCGGTTGAGTTTTAGCCAAGTTATGATCAAAAAACCAATGAGGGTTTTAGTATTTTTCAGCCAACAAATTTGACCCAATTTTTGAAAAAAATGTAAGGGGTTACATCGTTAAAATTGTCAAAAATTGGCCAAAAATTAGAAATCGAGTTTTAAATGCAGAAATGTTTGCATTTAAAAACCAAGAAGAAAACAGCAAACCAGACTGAAATCGGTTGAGTTTTGGCCAAGTTATGATCAAAAAACCAATGAGGGTTTTAGTATTTTTCAGCCAACAAATTTGACCCAATTTTTGAAAAAAATGTAAGGGGTTACATCGTTAAAATTGTCAAAAATTGGCCAAAAATTAGAAACCGAGTTTTAAATGCAGAAATGTTTGCATTTAAAAACCAAGAAGAAAACAGCAAACCAGACTGAAATCGGTTGAGTTTTAGCCAAGTTATGATCAAAAAACCAATGAGGGTTTTAGTATTTTTCAGCCAACAAATTTGACCCAATTTTTGAAAAAAATGTAAGGGGTTACATCGTTAAAATTGTCAAAAATTGGCCAAAAATTAGAAATCGAGTTTTAAATGCAGAAATGTTTGCATTTAAAAACCAAGAAGAAAACAGCAAACCAGACTGAAATCGGTTGAGTTTTAGCCAAGTTATGATCAAAAAACCAATGAGGGTTTTAGTATTTTTCAGCCAACAAATTTGACCCAATTTTTGAAAAAAATGTAAGGGGTTACATCGTTAAAATTGTCAAAAATTGGCCAAAAATTAGAAATCGAGTTTTAAATGCAGAAATGTTTGCATTTAAAAACCAAGAAGAAAACAGCAAACCAGACTGAAATCGGTTGAGTTTTAGCCAAGTTATGATCAAAAAACCAATGAGGGTTTTAGTATTTTTCAGCCAACAAATTTGACCCAATTTTTGAAAAAAATGTAAGGGGTTACATCGTTAAAATTGTCAAAAATTGGCCAAAAATTAGAAATCGAGTTTTAAATGCAGAAATGTTTGCAATTAAAAAACCAAGAAGAAAACAGCAAACCAGACTGAAATCGGTTGAGTTTTAGCCAAGTTATGATCAAAAAACCAATGAGGGTTTTAGTATTTTTCAGCCAACAAATTTGACCCAATTTTTTGAAAAAAATGTAAGGGGTTACATCGTTAAAATTGTCAAAAATTGGCCAAAAATTAGAAATCGAGTTTTAAATGCAGAAATGTTTGCATTTAAAAACCAAGAAGAAAACAGCAAACCAGACTGAAATCGGTTGAGTTTTGGCCAAGTTATGATCAAAAAACCAATGAGGGTTTTAGTATTTTTCAGCCAACAAATTTGACCCAATTTTTGAAAAAAATGTAAGGGGTAACATCGTTAAAATTGTCAAAAATTGGCCAAAAATTAGAAATCGAGTTTTAAATGCAGAAATGTTGGCATTTAAAAATCAAGAAGAAAACAGCAAACCAGACTGAAATCGGTTGAGTTTTGGCCAAGTTATGATCAAAAAACCAATGAGGGTTTTAGTATTTTTCAGCCAACAAATTTGACCCAAATTTTTGAAAAAAATGTAAGGGGTTACATCGTTAAAATTGTCAAAAATTGGCCAAAAATTAGAAATCGAGTTTTAAATGCAGAAATGTTTGCATTTAAAAACCAAGAAGAAAACAGCAAACCAGACTGAAATCGGTTGAGTTTTAGCCAAGTTATGATCAAAAAACCAATGAGGGTTTTAGTATTTTTCAGCCAACAAATTTGACCCAATTTTGAAAAAAATGTAAGGGGTTACATCGTTAAAATTGTCAAAAATTGGCCAAAAATTAGAGATCGAGTTTTAAATGCAGAAATGTTTGCATTTAAAAACCAAGAAGAAAACAGCAAACCAGACTGAAATCGGTTGAGTTTTAGCCAAGTTATGATCAAAAAACCAATGAGGGTTTTAGTATTTTTCAGCCAACAAATTTGACCCAATTTTTGAAAAAAATGTAAGGGGTTACATCGTTAAAATTGTCAAAAATTGGCCAAAAATTAGAAATCGAGTTTTAAATGCAGAAATGTTTGCATTTAAAAACCAAGAAGAAAACAGCAAACCAGACTGAAATCGGTTGAGTTTTGGCCAAGTTATGATCAAAAAACCAATGAGGGTTTTAGTATTTTTCAGCCAACAAATTTGACCCAATTTTTGAAAAAAATGTAAGGGGTTACATCGTTAAAATTGTCAAAAATTGGCCAAAAATTAGAAACCGAGTTTTAAATGCAGAAATGTTTGCATTAAAAAACCAAGAAGAAAACAGCAAACCAGACTGAAATCGGTTGAGTTTTAGCCAAGTTATGATCAAAAAACCAATGAGGGTTTTAGTATTTTTCAGCCAACAAATTTGACCCAATTTTTGAAAAAAATGTAAGGGGTTAAAATTGTCAAAAATTGGCCAAAAATTAGAAATCGAGTTTTAAATGCAGAAATGTTGGCATTTAAAAATTAAGAAGAAAACAGCAAACCAGACTGAAATCGGTTGAGTTTTGGCCAAGTTATGATCAAAAAACCAATGAGGGTTTTAGTATTTTTCAGCCAACAAATTTGACCCAATTTTTGAAAAAAATGTAAGGGGTTACATCGTTAAAATTGTCAAAAATTGGCCAAAAATTAGAAATCGAGTTTTAAATGCAGAAATGTTTGCATTTAAAAATCAAGAAGAAAACAGCAAACCAGACTGAAATCGGTTGAGTTTTGGCCAAGTTATGATCAAAAAACCAATGAGGGTTTTAGTATTTTTCAGCCAACAAATTTGACCCAATTTTTGAAAAAAATGTAAGGGGTTACATCGTTAAAATTGTCAAAAATTGGCCAAAAATTAGAAATCGAGTTTTAAATGCAGAAATGTTGGCATTTAAAAATTAAGAAGAAAACAGCAAACCAGACTGAAATCGGTTGAGTTTTGGCCAAGTTATGATCAAAAAACCAATGAGGGTTTTAGTATTTTTCAGCCAACAAATTTGACCCAATTTTTGAAAAAAATGTAAGGGGTAACATCGTTAAAATTGTCAAAAATTGGCCAAAAATTAGAAATCGAGTTTTAAATGCAGAAATGTTTGCATTTAAAAACCAAGAAGAAAACAGCAAACCAGACTGAAATCGGTTGAGTTTTAGCCAAGTTATGATCAAAAAACCAATGAGGGTTTTAGTATTTTTCAGCCAACAAATTTGACCCAATTTTTGAAAAAAATGTAAGGGGTTACATCGTTAAAATTGTCAAAAATTGGCCAAAAATTAGCGATCGAGTTTTAAATGCAGAAATGTTTGCATTTAAAAACCAAGAAGAAAACAGCAAACCAGACTGAAATCGGTTGAGTTTTAGCCAAGTTATGATCAAAAAACCAATGAGGGTTTTAGTATTTTTCAGCCAACAAATTTGACCCAATTTTTGAAAAAAATGTAAGGGGTAACATCGTTAAAATTGTCAAAAATTGGCCAAAAATTAGAAATCGAGTTTTAAATGCAGAAATGTTTGCATTTAAAAACCAAGAAGAAAACAGCAAACCAGACTGAAATCGGTTGAGTTTTGGCCAAGTTATGATCAAAAAACCAATGAGGGTTTTAGTATTTTTCAGCCAACAAATTTGACCCAATTTTTGAAAAAAATGTAAGGGGTTAAAATTGTCAAAAATTGGCCAAAAATTAGAAATCGAGTTTTAAATGCAGAAATGTTGGCATTTAAAAATTAAGAAGAAAACAGCAAACCAGACTGAAATCGGTTGAGTTTTGGCCAAGTTATGATCAAAAAACCAATGAGGGTTTTAGTATTTTTCAGCCAACAAATTTGACCCAATTTTTGAAAAAAATGTAAGGGGTTACATCGTTAAAATTGTCAAAAATTGGCCAAAAATTAGAAATCGAGTTTTAAATGCAGAAATGTTTGCATTTAAAAATCAAGAAGAAAACAGCAAACCAGACTGAAATCGGTTGAGTTTTGGCCAAGTTATGATCAAAAAACCAATGAGGGTTTTAGTATTTTTCAGCCAACAAATTTGACCCAATTTTTGAAAAAAATGTAAGGGGTCACATCGTTAAAATTGTCAAAAATTGGCCAAAAATTAGAAATCGAGTTTTAAATGCAGAAATGTTGGCATTTAAAAATTAAGAAGAAAACAGCAAACCAGACTGAAATCGGTTGAGTTTTGGCCAAGTTATGATCAAAAAACCAATGAGGGTTTTAGTATTTTTCAGCCAACAAATTTGACCCAATTTTTGAAAAAAATGTAAGGGGTAACATCGTTAAAATTGTCAAAAATTGGCCAAAAATTAGAAATCGAGTTTTAAATGCAGAAATGTTTGCATTTAAAAACCAAGAAGAAAACAGCAAACCAGACTGAAATCGGTTGAGTTTTGGCCAAGTTATGCTCAAAAAACCAATGAGGGTTTTAGTATTTTTCAGCCAACAAATTTGACCCAATTTTTGAAAAAAATGTAAGGGGTCACATCGTTAAAATTGTCAAAAATTGGCCAAAAATTAGAAATCGAGTTTTAAATGCAGAAATGTTGGCATTTAAAAATTAAGAAGAAAACAGCAAACCAGACTGAAATCGGTTGAGTTTTGGCCAAGTTATGATCAAAAAACCAATGAGGGTTTTAGTATTTTTCAGCCAACAAATTTGACCCAATTTTTGAAAAAAATGTAAGGGGTAACATCGTTAAAATTGTCAAAAATTGGCCAAAAATTAGAAATCGAGTTTTAAATGCAGAAATGTTTGCATTTAAAAACCAAGAAGAAAACAGCAAACCAGACTGAAATCGGTTGAGTTTTAGCCAAGTTATGATCAAAAAACCAATGAGGGTTTTAGTATTTTTCAGCCAACAAATTTGACCCAATTTTTGAAAAAAATGTAAGGGGTTACATCGTTAAAATTGTCAAAAATTGGCCAAAAATTAGCGATCGAGTTTTAAATGCAGAAATGTTTGCATTTAAAAACCAAGAAGAAAACAGCAAACCAGACTGAAATCGGTTGAGTTTTAGCCAAGTTATGATCAAAAAACCAATGAGGGTTTTAGTATTTTTCAGCCAACAAATTTGACCCAATTTTTGAAAAAAATGTAAGGGGTTACATCGTTAAAATTGTCAAAAATTGGCCAAAAATTAGAAATCGAGTTTTAAATGCAGAAATGTTTGCATTTAAAAACCAAGAAGAAAACAGCAAACCAGACTGAAATCGGTTGAGTTTTAGCCAAGTTATGATCAAAAAACCAATGAGGGTTTTAGTATTTTTCAGCCAACAAATTTGACCCAATTTTTGAAAAAAATGTAAGGGGTTACATAGTTAAAATTGTCAAAAATTGGCCAAAAATTAGAAATCGAGTTTTAAATGCAGAAATGTTTGCATTTAAAAACCAAGAAGAAAACAGCAAACCAGACTGAAATCGGTTGAGTTTTAGCCAAGTTATGATCAAAAAACCAATGAGGGTTTTAGTATTTTTCAGCCAACAAATTTGACCCAATTTTTGAAAAAAATGTAAGGGGTTACATCGTTAAAATTGTCAAAAATTGGCCAAAAATTAGAAATCGAGTTTTAAATGCAGAAATGTTTGCATTTAAAAACCAAGAAGAAAACAGCAAACCAGACTGAAATCGGTTGAGTTTTAGCCAAGTTATGATCAAAAAACCAATGAGGGTTTTAGTATTTTTCAGCCAACAAATTTGACCCAATTTTTGAAAAAATGTAAGGGGTTACATCGTTAAAATTGTCAAAAATTGGCCAAAAATTAGAAATCGAGTTTTAAATGCAGAAATGTTAGCATTTAAAAACCAAGAAGAAAACAGCAAACCAGACTGAAATCGGTTGAGTTTTAGCCAAGTTATGATCAAAAAACCAATGAGGGTTTTAGTATTTTTCAGCCAACAAATTTGACCCAATTTTTGAAAAAAATGTAAGGGGTAACATCGTTAAAATTGTCAAAAATTGGCCAAAAATTAGAAATCGAGTTTTAAATGCAGAAATGTTTGCATTTAAAAACCAAGAAGAAAACAGCAAACCAGACTGAAATCGGTTGAGTTTTAGCCAAGTTATGATCAAAAAACCAATGAGGGTTTTAGTATTTTTCAGCCAACAAATTTGACCCAATTTTTGAAAAAATGTAAGGGGTTAAATCGTTAAAATTGTCAAAAATTGGCCAAAAATTAGAAATCGAGTTTTAAATGCAGAAATGTTTGCATTTAAAAACCAAGAAGAAAACAGCAAACCAGACTGAAATCGGTTGAGTTTTAGCCAAGTTATGATCAAAAAACCAATGAGGGTTTTAGTATTTTTCAGCCAACAAATTTGACCCAATTTTTGAAAAAAATGTAAGGGGTTACATCGTTAAAATTGTCAAAAATTGGCCAAAAATTAGAAATCGAGTTTTAAATGCAGAAATGTTTGCATTTAAAAACCAAGAAGAAAACAGCAAACCAGACTGAAATCGGTTGAGTTTTAGCCAAGTTATGATCAAAAAACCAATGAGGGTTTTAGTATTTTTCAGCCAACAAATTTGACCCAATTTTTGAAAAAAATGTTACATCGGCCAAAAATTAGAAATCGAGTTTTAAAAGCAGAAATGTTAGCATTTAAAAACCAAGAAGAAAACAGCAAACCAGACTGAAATCGGTTGAGTTTTGGCCAAGTTATGATCAAAAAACCAATGAGGGTTTTAGTATTTTTCAGCCAACAAATTTGACCCAATTTTTGAAAAAAATGTAAGGGGTAACATCGTTAAAATTGTCAAAAATTGGCCAAAAATTAGAAATCGAGTTTTAAATGCAGAAATGTTTGCATTTAAAAACCAAGAAGAAAACAGCAAACCAGACTGAAATCGGTTGAGTTTTAGCCAAGTTATGATCAAAAAACCAATGAGGGTTTTAGTATTTTTCAGCCAACAAATTTGACCCAATTTTTGAAAAAAATGTAAGGGGTTACATCGTTAAAATTGTCAAAAATTGGCCAAAAATTAGCGATCGAGTTTTAAATGCAGAAATGTTTGCATTTAAAAACCAAGAAGAAAACAGCAAACCAGACTGAAATCGGTTGAGTTTTAGCCAAGTTATGATCAAAAAACCAATGAGGGTTTTAGTATTTTTCAGCCAACAAATTTGACCCAATTTTTGAAAAAAATGTAAGGGGTTACATCGTTAAAATTGTCAAAAATTGGCCAAAAATTAGAAATCGAGTTTTAAATGCAGAAATGTTTGCATTTAAAAACCAAGAAGAAAACAGCAAACCAGACTGAAATCGGTTGAGTTTTAGCCAAGTTATGATCAAAAAACCAATGAGGGTTTTAGTATTTTTCAGCCAACAAATTTGACCCAATTTTTGAAAAAAATGTAAGGGGTTACATAGTTAAAATTGTCAAAAATTGGCCAAAAATTAGAAATCGAGTTTTAAATGCAGAAATGTTTGCATTTAAAAACCAAGAAGAAAACAGCAAACCAGACTGAAATCGGTTGAGTTTTAGCCAAGTTATGATCAAAAAACCAATGAGGGTTTTAGTATTTTTCAGCCAACAAATTTGACCCAATTTTTGAAAAAAATGTAAGGGGTTACATCGTTAAAATTGTCAAAAATTGGCCAAAAATTAGAAATCGAGTTTTAAATGCAGAAATGTTTGCATTTAAAAACCAAGAAGAAAACAGCAAACCAGACTGAAATCGGTTGAGTTTTAGCCAAGTTATGATCAAAAAACCAATGAGGGTTTTAGTATTTTTCAGCCAACAAATTTGACCCAATTTTTGAAAAAAATGTAAGGGGTTACATCGTTAAAATTGTCAAAAATTGGCCAAAAATTAGAAATCGAGTTTTAAATGCAGAAATGTTAGCATTTAAAAACCAAGAAGAAAACAGCAAACCAGACTGAAATCGGTTGAGTTTTAGCCAAGTTATGATCAAAAAACCAATGAGGGTTTTAGTATTTTTCAGCCAACAAATTTGACCCAATTTTTGAAAAAAATGTAAGGGGTAACATCGTTAAAATTGTCAAAAATTGGCCAAAAATTAGAAATCGAGTTTTAAATGCAGAAATGTTTGCATTTAAAAACCAAGAAGAAAACAGCAAACCAGACTGAAATCGGTTGAGTTTTAGCCAAGTTATGATCAAAAAACCAATGAGGGTTTTAGTATTTTTCAGCCAACAAATTTGACCCAATTTTTGAAAAAATGTAAGGGGTTAAATCGTTAAAATTGTCAAAAATTGGCCAAAAATTAGAAATCGAGTTTTAAATGCAGAAATGTTTGCATTTAAAAACCAAGAAGAAAACAGCAAACCAGACTGAAATCGGTTGAGTTTTAGCCAAGTTATGATCAAAAAACCAATGAGGGTTTTAGTATTTTTCAGCCAACAAATTTGACCCAATTTTTGAAAAAAATGTAAGGGGTTACATCGTTAAAATTGTCAAAAATTGGCCAAAAATTAGAAATCGAGTTTTAAATGCAGAAATGTTTGCATTTAAAAACCAAGAAGAAAACAGCAAACCAGACTGAAATCGGTTGAGTTTTAGCCAAGTTATGATCAAAAAACCAATGAGGGTTTTAGTATTTTTCAGCCAACAAATTTGACCCAATTTTTGAAAAAAATGTTACATCGGCCAAAAATTAGAAATCGAGTTTTAAAAGCAGAAATGTTAGCATTTAAAAACCAAGAAGAAAACAGCAAACCAGACTGAAATCGGTTGAGTTTTAGCCAAGTTATGATCAAAAAACCAATGAGGGTTTTAGTATTTTTCAGCCAACAAATTTGACCCAATTTTTGAAAAAAATGTAAGGGGTTACATCGTTAAAATTGTCAAAAATTGGCCAAAAATTAGCGATCGAGTTTTAAATGCAGAAATGTTTGCATTTAAAAACCAAGAAGAAAACAGCAAACCAGACTGAAATCGGTTGAGTTTTAGCCAAGTTATGATCAAAAAACCAATGAGGGTTTTAGTATTTTTCAGCCAACAAATTTGACCCAATTTTTGAAAAAAATGTAAGGGGTAACATCGTTAAAATTGTCAAAAATTGGCCAAAAATTAGAAATCGAGTTTTAAATGCAGAAATGTTTGCATTTAAAAACCAAGAAGAAAACAGCAAACCAGACTGAAATCGGTTGAGTTTTAGCCAAGTTATGATCAAAAAACCAATGAGGGTTTTAGTATTTTTCAGCCAACAAATTTGACCCAATTTTTGAAAAAAATGTAAGGGGTTAAATCGTTAAAATTGTCAAAAATTGGCCAAAAATTAGAAATCGAGTTTTAAATGCAGAAATGTTTGCATTTAAAAACCAAGAAGAAAACAGCAAACCAGACTGAAATCGGTTGAGTTTTAGCCAAGTTATGATCAAAAAACCAATGAGGGTTTTAGTATTTTTCAGCCAACAAATTTGACCCAATTTTTGAAAAAAATGTTACATCGGCCAAAAATTAGAAATCGAGTTTTAAAAGCAGAAATGTTAGCATTTAAAAACCAAGAAGAAAACAGCAAACCAGACTGAAATCGGTTGAGTTTTAGCCAAGTTATGATCAAAAAACCAATGAGGGTTTTAGTATTTTTCAGCCAACAAATTTGACCCAATTTTTGAAAAAAATGTAAGGGGTAACATCGTTAAAATTGTCAAAAATTGGCCAAAAATTAGAAATCGAGTTTTAAATGCAGAAATGTTTGCATTTAAAAACCAAGAAGAAAACAGCAAACCAGACTGAAATCGGTTGAGTTTTAGCCAAGTTATGATCAAAAAACCAATGAGGGTTTTAGTATTTTTCAGCCAACAAATTTGACCCAATTTTTGAAAAAAATGTAAGGGGTTACATCGTTAAAATTGTCAAAAATTGGCCAAAAATTAGAAATCGAGTTTTAAATGCAGAAATGTTTGCATTTAAAAACCAAGAAGAAAACAGCAAACCAGACTGAAATCGGTTGAGTTTTAGCCAAGTTATGATCAAAAAACCAATGAGGGTTTTAGTATTTTTCAGCCAACAAATTTGACCCAATTTTTGAAAAAAATGTAAGGGGTTACATCGTTAAAATTGTCAAAAATTGGCCAAAAATTAGAAATCGAGTTTTAAATGCAGAAATGTTTGCATTTAAAAACCAAGAAGAAAACAGCAAACCAGACTGAAATCGGTTGAGTTTTAGCCAAGTTATGATCAAAAAACCAATGAGGGTTTTAGTATTTTTCAGCCAACAAATTTGACCCAATTTTTGAAAAAAATGTAAGGGGTTACATCGTTAAAATTGTCAAAAATTGGCCAAAAATTAGAAATCGAGTTTTAAATGCAGAAATGTTTGCATTTAAAAACCAAGAAGAAAACAGCAAACCAGACTGAAATCGGTTGAGTTTTAGCCAAGTTATGATCAAAAAACCAATGAGGGTTTTAGTATTTTTCAGCCAACAAATTTGACCCAATTTTTGAAAAAAATGTAAGGGGTTACATCGTTAAAATTGTCAAAAATTGGCCAAAAATTAGCGATCGAGTTTTAAATGCAGAAATGTTTGCATTTAAAAACCAAGAAGAAAACAGCAAACCAGACTGAAATCGGTTGAGTTTTAGCCAAGTTATGATCAAAAAACCAATGAGGGTTTTAGTATTTTTCAGCCAACAAATTTGACCCAATTTTTGAAAAAAATGTAAGGGGTAACATCGTTAAAATTGTCAAAAATTGGCCAAAAATTAGAAATCGAGTTTTAAATGCAGAAATGTTTGCATTTAAAAACCAAGAAGAAAACAGCAAACCAGACTGAAATCGGTTGAGTTTTGGCCAAGTTATGATCAAAAAACCAATGAGGGTTTTAGTATTTTTCAGCCAACAAATTTGACCCAATTTTTGAAAAAAATGTAAGGGGTAACATCGTTAAAATTGTCAAAAATTGGCCAAAAATTAGAAATCGAGTTTTAAATGCAGAAATGTTTGCATTTAAAAACCAAGAAGAAAACAGCAAACCAGACTGAAATCGGTTGAGTTTTAGCCAAGTTATGATCAAAAAACCAATGAGGGTTTTAGTATTTTTCAGCCAACAAATTTGACCCAATTTTTGAAAAAAATGTAAGGGGTTACATCGTTAAAATTGTCAAAAATTGGCCAAAAATTAGAAATCGAGTTTTAAATGCAGAAATGTTTGCATTTAAAAACCAAGAAGAAAACAGCAAACCAGACTGAAATCGGTTGAGTTTTAGCCAAGTTATGATCAAAAAACCAATGAGGGTTTTAGTATTTTTCAGCCAACAAATTTGACCCAATTTTTGAAAAAAATGTAAGGGGTTACATCGTTAAAATTGTAAAAAATTGGCCAAAAATTAGAAATCGAGTTTTAAATGCAAAAATGTTGGCATTTAAAAATTAAGAAGAAAACAGCAAACCAGACTGAAATCGGTTGAGTTTTGGCCAAGTTATGATCAAAAAACCAATGAGGGTTTTAGTATTTTTCAGCCAACAAATTTGACCCAATTTTTGAAAAAAATGTAAGAGGTTACATCGTTAAAATTGTCAAAAATTGGCCAAAAATTAGATACCGAGTTTTAAATGCAGAAATGTTGGCATTTAAAAATCAAGAAGAAAACAGCAAACCAGACTGAAATCGGTTGAGTTTTGGCCAAGTTATGATCAAAAAACCAATGAGGGTTTTAGTATTTTTCAGCCAACAAATTTGACCCAATTTTTGAAAAAAATGTAAGGGGTTACATCGTTAAAATTGTCAAAAATTGGCCAAAAATTAGATACCGAGTTTTAAATGCAGAAATGTTTGCATTTAAAAACCAAGAAGAAAACAGCAAACCAGACTGAAATCGGTTGAGTTTTAGCCAAGTTATGATCAAAAAACCAATGAGGGTTTTAGTATTTTTCAGCCAACAAATTTGACCCAATTTTTGAAAAAAATGTAAGGGGTTACATCGTTAAAATTGTCAAAAATTGGCCAAAAATTAGAAATCGAGTTTTAAATGCAGAAATGTTTGCATTTAAAAACCAAGAAGAAAACAGCAAACCAGACTGAAATCGGTTGAGTTTTAGCCAAGTTATGATCAAAAAACCAATGAGGGTTTTAGTATTTTTCAGCCAACAAATTTGACCCAATTTTTTAAAAAAATGTAAGGGGTTACATCGTTAAAATTGTCAAAAATTGGCCAAAAATTAGAAATCGAGTTTTAAAAGCAAAAATGTTGGCATTTAAAAATTAAGAAGAAAACAGCAAACCAGACTGAAATCGGTTGAGTTTTAGCCAAGTTATGATCATAAAACCAATGAGGGTTTTAGTATTTTTCAGCCAACAAATTTGACCCAATTTTTGAAAAAAATGTAAGGGGTAACATCGTTAAAATTGTCAAAAATTGGCCAAAAATTAGATACCGAGTTTTAAATGCAGAAATGTTGGCATTTAAAAATCAAGAAGAAAACAGCAAACCAGACTGAAATCGGTTGAGTTTTAGCCAAGTTATGATCAAAAAACCAATGAGGGTTTTAGTATTTTTCAGCCAACAAATTTGACCCAATTTTTGAAAAAAATGTAAGGGGTTACATCGTTAAAATTGTCAAAAATTGGCCAAAAATTAGAAATCGAGTTTTAAATGCAGAAATGTTTGCATTTAAAAACCAAGAAGAAAACAGCAAACCAGACTGAAATCGGTTGAGTTTTAGCCAAGTTATGATCAAAAAACCAATGAGGGTTTTAGTATTTTTCAGCCAACAAATTTGACCCAATTTTTGAAAAATATGTAAGGGGTTACATCGTTAAAATTGTCAAAAATTGGCCAAAAATTAGAAATCGAGTTTTAAAAGCAGAAATGTTAGCATTTAAAAACCAAGAAGAAAACAGCAAACCAGACTGAAATCGGTTGAGTTTTAGCCAAGTTATGATCAAAAAACCAATGAGGGTTTTAGTATTTTTCAGCCAACAAATTTGACCCAATTTTTGAAAAAAATGTAAGGGGTTACATCGTTAAAATTGTCAAAAATTGGCCAAAAATTAGAAATCGAGTTTTAAATGCAGAAATGTTTGCATTTAAAAACCAAGAAGAAAACAGCAAACCAGACTGAAATCGGTTGAGTTTTAGCCAAGTTATGATCAAAAAACCAATGAGGGTTTTAGTATTTTTCAGCCAACAAATTTGACCCAATTTTTGAAAAAAATGTAAGGGGTTACATCGTTAAAATTGTCAAAAATTGGCCAAAAATTAGAAATCGAGTTTTAAATGCAGAAATGTTTGCATTTAAAAACCAAGAAGAAAACAGCAAACCAGACTGAAATCGGTCGAGTTTTAGCCAAGTTATGATCAAAAAACCAATGAGGGTTTTAGTATTTTTCAGCCAACAAATTTGACCCAATTTTTGAAAAAAATGTAAGGGGTTACATCGTTAAAATTGTCAAAAATTGGCCAAAAATTAGAAATCGAGTTTTAAAAGCAGAAATGTTAGCATTTAAAAACCAAGAAGAAAACAGCAAACCAGACTGAAATCGGTTGAGTTTTAGCCAAGTTATGATCAAAAAACCAATGAGGGTTTTAGTATTTTTCAGCCAACAAATTTGACCCAATTTTTGAAAAAAATGTAAGGGGTTACATCGTTAAAATTGTCAAAAATTGGCCAAAAATTAGAAATCGAGTTTTAAATGCAGAAATGTTGGCATTTAAAAACCAAGAAGAAAACAGCAAACCAGACTGAAATCGGTTGAGTTTTAGCCAAGTTATGATCAAAAAACCAATGAGGGTTTTAGTATTTTTCAGCCAACAAATTTGACCCAATTTTTGAAAAAAATGTAAGGGGTTACATCGTTAAAATTGTCAAAAATTGGCCAAAAATTAGAAATCGATTTTTAAATGCAGAAATGTTTGCATTTAAAAACCAAGAAGAAAACAGCAAACCAGACTGAAATCGGTTGAGTTTTAGCCAAGTTATGATCAAAAAACCAATGAGGGTTTTAGTATTTTTCAGCCAACAAATTTGACCCAATTTTTGAAAAAAATGTAAGGGGTAACATCGTTAAAATTGTCAAAAATTGGCCAAAAATTAGATACCGAGTTTTAAATGCAGAAATGTTTGCATTTAAAAACCAAGAAGAAAACAGCAAACCAGACTGAAATCGGTTGAGTTTTAGCCAAGTTATGATCAAAAAACCAATGAGGGTTTTAGTATTTTTCAGCCAACAAATTTGACCCAATTTTTGAAAAAAATGTAAGGGGTAACATCGTTAAAATTGTCAAAAATTGGCCAAAAATTAGAAATCGAGTTTTAAATGCAGAAATGTTGGCATTTAAAAACCAAGAAGAAAACAGCAAACCAGACTGAAATCGGTTGAGTTTTAGCCAAGTTATGATCAAAAAACCAATGAGGGTTTTAGTATTTTTCAGCCAACAAATTTGACCCAATTTTTGAAAAAAATGTAAGGGGTTACATCGTTAAAATTGTCAAAAATTGGCCAAAAATTAGAAATCGAGTTTTAAATGCAGAAATGTTTGCATTTAAAAACCAAGAAGAAAACAGCAAACCAGACTGAAATCGGTTGAGTTTTAGCCAAGTTATGATCAAAAACCAATGAGGGTTTTAGTATTTTTCAGCCAACAAATTTGACCCAATTTTTGAAAAAAATGTAAGGGGTTACATCGTTAAAATTGTCAAAAATTGGCCAAAAATTAGATACCGAGTTTTAAATGCAGAAATGTTGGCATTTAAAAATCAAGAAGAAAACAGCAAACCAGACTGAAATCGGTTGAGTTTTAGCCAAGTTATGATCAAAAAACCAATGAGGGTTTTAGTATTTTTCAGCCAACAAATTTGACCCAATTTTTGAAAAAAATGTAAGGGGTTACATCGTTAAAATTGTCAAAAATTGGCCAAAAATTAGAAATCGAGTTTTAAATGCAGAAATGTTTGCATTTAAAAACCAAGAAGAAAACAGCAAACCAGACTGAAATCGGTTGAGTTTTAGCCAAGTTATGATCAAAAAACCAATGAGGGTTTTAGTATTTTTCAGCCAACAAATTTGACCCAATTTTTGAAAAAAATGTAAGGGGTTACATCGTTAAAATTGTCAAAAATTGGCCAAAAATTAGAAATCGAGTTTTAAATGCAGAAATGTTTGCATTTAAAAACCAAGAAGAAAACAGCAAACCAGACTGAAATCGGTTGAGTTTTAGCCAAGTTATGATCAAAAAACCAATGAGGGTTTTAGTATTTTTCAGCCAACAAATTTGACCCAATTTTTGAAAAAAATGTAAAAAATGTAAATGTAAATGTTACATCGTTAAAATTGTCAAAAATTGGCCAAAAATTAGAATTCGAGTTTTAAATGCAGAAATGTTGGCATTTAAAAATCAAGAAGAAAACAGCAAACCAGACTGAAATCGGTTGAGTTTTAGCCAAGTTATGATCAAAAAACCAATGAGGGTTTTAGTATTTTTCAGCCAACAAATTTGACCCAATTTTTGAAAAAAATGTAAGGGGTTACATCGTTAAAATTGTCAAAAATTGGCCAAAAATTAGAAATCGAGTTTTAAATGCAGAAATGTTTGCATTTAAAAACCAAGAAGAAAACAGCAAACCAGACTGAAATCGGTTGAGTTTTAGCCAAGTTATGATCAAAAAACCAATGAGGGTTTTAGTATTTTTCAGCCAACAAATTTGACCCAATTTTTGAAAAAAATGTAAGGGGTTACATCGTTAAAATTGTCAAAAATTGGCCAAAAATTAGAAATCGAGTTTTAAATGCAGAAATGTTTGCATTTAAAAACCAAGAAGAAAACAGCAAACCAGACTGAAATCGGTTGAGTTTTGGCCAAGTTATGATCAAAAAACCAATGAGGGTTTTAGTATTTTTCAGCCAACAAATTTGACCCAATTTTTGAAAAAAATGTAAGGGGTTACATCGTTAAAATTGTCAAAAATTGGCCAAAAATTAGATACCGAGTTTTAAATGCAGAAATGTTGGCATTTAAAAATCAAGAAGAAAACAGCAAACCAGACTGAAATCGGTTGAGTTTTGGCCAAGTTATGATCAAAAAACCAATGAGGGTTTTAGTATTTTTCAGCCAACAAATTTGACCCAATTTTTGAAAAAAATGTAAGGGGTTACATCGTTGAAATTGTCAAAAATTGGCAAAAAATTAGAAATCGAGGTTTAAATGCAGAAATGTTTGCATTTAAAAACCAAGAAGAAAACAGCAAACCAGACTGAAATCGGTTGAGTTTTAGCCAAGTTATGATCAAAAAACCAATGAGGGTTTTAGTATTTTTCAGCCAACAAATTTGACCCAATTTTTGAAAAAAATGTAAGGGGTTACATCGTTAAAATTGTCAAAAATTGGCAAAAAATTAGAAATCGAGTTTTAAATGCAGAAATGTTTGCATTTAAAAACCAAGAAGAAAACAGCAAACCAGACTGAAATCGGTTGAGTTTTGGCCAAGTTATGATCAAAAAACCAATGAGGGTTTTAGTATTTTTCAGCCAACAAATTTGACCCAATTTTTGAAAAAAATGTAAGGGGTTACATCGTTAAAATTGTCAAAAATTGGCCAAAAATTAGAAATCGAGTTTTAAATGCAGAAATGTTTGCATTTAAAAACCAAGAAGAAAACAGCAAACCAGACTGAAATCGGTTGAGTTTTAGCCAAGTTATGATCAAAAAACCAATGAGGGTTTTAGTATTTTTCAGCCAACAAATTTGACCCAATTTTTGAAAAAAATGTAAGGGGTTACATCGTTAAAATTGTCAAAAATTGGCCAAAAATTAGAAATCGAGTTTTAAATGCAGAAATGTTTGCATTTAAAAATCAAGAAGAAAACAGCAAACCAGACTGAAATCGGTTGAGTTTTGGCCAAGTTATGATCAAAAAACCAATGAGGGTTTTAGTATTTTTCAGCCAACAAATTTGACCCAATTTTTGAAAAAAATGTAAGGGGTTACATCGTTAAAATTGTCAAAAATTGGCCAAAAATTAGATACCGAGTTTTAAATGCAGAAATGTTGGCATTTAAAAATCAAGAAGAAAACAGCAAACCAGACTGAAATCGGTTGAGTTTTGGCCAAGTTATGATCAAAAAACCAATGAGGGTTTTAGTATTTTTCAGCCAACAAATTTGACCCAATTTTTGAAAAAAATGTAAGGGGTTACATCGTTAAAATTGTCAAAAATTGGCCAAAAATTAGAAATCGAGTTTTAAATGCAGAAATGTTTGCATTTAAAAACCAAGAAGAAAACAGCAAACCAGACTGAAGTCGGTTGAGTTTTAGCCAAGTTATGATCAAAAAACCAATGAGGGTTTTAGTATTTTTCAGCCAACAAATTTGACCCAATTTTTGAAAAAAATGTAAGGGGTTACATCGTTAAAATTGTCAAAAATTGGCCAAAAATTAGAAATCGAGTTTTAAATGCAGAAATGTTTGCATTAAAAAACCAAGAAGAAAACAGCAAACCAGACTGAAATCGGTTGAGTTTTAGCCAAGTTATGATCAAAAAACCAATGAGGGTTTTAGTATTTTTCAGCCAACAAATTTGACCCAATTTTTGAAAAAAATGTAAGGGGTTACATCGTTAAAATTGTCAAAAATTGGCCAAAAATTAGAAATCGAGTTTTAAATGCAGAAATGTTTGCATTTAAAAACCAAGAAGAAAACAGCAAACCAGACTGAAATCGGTTCAGTTTTGGCCAAGTTATGATCAAAAAACCAATGAGGGTTTTAGTATTTTTCAGCCAACAAATTTGACCCAATTTTTGAAAAAAATGTAAGGGGTAACATCGTTAAAATTGTCAACAATTGGCCAAAAATTAGAAATCGAGTTTTAAATGCAGAAATGTTGGCATTTAAAAATCAAGAAGAAAACAGCAAACCAGACTGAAATCGGTTGAGTTTTAGCCAATTTATGATCATAAAACCAATGAGGGTTTTAGTATTTTTCAGCCAACAAATTTGACCCAATTTTTGAAAAAAATGTAAGGGGTTACATCGTTAAAATTGTCAAAAACTGGCCTAGAAATAGAAATCGAGTTTTAAATGCAGAAATGTTGGCATTTAAAAATCAAGAAGAAAACAGCAAACCAGACTGAAATCGGTTGAGTTTTAGCCAATTTATGATCATAAAACCAATGAGGGTTTTAGTATTTTTCAGCCAACAAATTTGACCCAATTTTTGAAAAAAATGTAAGGGGTAACATCGTTAAAATTGTCAAAAATTGGCCTAAAATTAGATATCGAGTTTTAAATGCAGAAATGTTGGCAAACCAAACTGAAATCGGTTGAGTTTTATGATCATAAAACCGATGAAATTATTTTACATTTTTAAGCCAAAAACTAAAAAAATTTATATTGTTGTACAAGTTTTTTTTTGTTCAAAATGCTGTTGTGCACACGTTATTGTTGTTGGCAAATACAACGGAACCAATCTTGCTGTTTTCAGTTCAAATTTCTTGCTTCGTCCGATTTCAAATACCAGGCGAACAGAAGACAGCAGATGGAGGATGATTTTTATTTGTTTTTTGGCGCCCCTGTCGGAATTTTGCGGAAACATTATTTTGTGTAGCGCCCTCTGTTGGAAATTTTCTGAAACTTTGCCAGGTTTCAGCCGGGTTTCAAACCATTACACATCAGCTGTTCGAAATTGCTTGAAACCTTTTTAAAAATAGCTAAGGTTCAAAAAACTTCCGACAGGAGGAGCCAAAAAAACTCATAGTTTCCGCAAAATTCCAACCGGTGGCGCCACTCATAAAATCAAATACATCCTCCATCTGCTGCCTTCTGTGCGCCTGGTATTTGAAATCCGAAAATTAATAAATTTGTACTGAAAATGAAGCCTCGTTGTTGCCCAGAAAAACAAGAACAACACCGTGTTCTATTATTGCTAAAATGGAATGTGAAATAAAACACCTTGCATTTTATTTACAAAAGTAATATTTTTCTATTTTATTTTGTTACTTTTCCTTTTTAATCGTAAAAGAACATCTTTAAATGTTTTTGTTTGTTTTTGCCTTCCAACATATTTGTTCGTTCAATCTCGGAGAGAACACAGAACGGCAAACAGAAGACTCTTTTCACGCACCAATAAATTTTTGGCTAATCAAATACAAAACCAAAATCAAAAGACTTGCCCGAATGGATGTCACTTCTGTGGCTAAAAGTAAACTTTTTGCTTTTGCATTATCTGTTGTCGGTTTTGTAAATATTTAATTTTTTGTTCGTTTTTTTTTATTGGTTTTTGGTTTGCCGCTGGCAGCTGGTTGCTTTCTTGTTAATTGATATATCAAGTTTTCAAGTTATCCTCCCTCTGTTTCTCGCCAGGATGTCGGCCTGGCCAATGGAACTGCATAGCGAGGCAGCGGCTCTGAACACACCTTACGATTTAGCTCGCTAGTTTGCCTTATTCGTGGTGAAATATATATATATGTATGTATATATATATGTAATAATAATATGCGCCATATTGTATATAGTAATAATAATAATATGCGTGTGTGTATATATATAATATATAATTTGTATTTAATAATAGTGTATATATAATTTGCGGTTTTCATATAATAGTTATAAACAAATTTTTACTTCGTATCTTTAGCATTAATTACAAACTACAATTCGCGTATTTTATTTTTATAATTGTAATAGTAAATTTCTGTTAGATTTTTATCGATTTTTGTTTGTCTGCGGCTTAAATACTTGCATTAAATTTATAATATTATAAATTTAGTTTTTGCTAGGCGTGTGTGCTATGGATTTTTGTTGTTGCTGCTGGCTGCTTTTGCTTTCGCCTTTCCTTTGCTGTTCTCGATCCTAATTAATGTAGTGTAAACTCTGCAAAAAATGGCTGTGAGCTGTCTGTTACTATATAATTGTGGAAGTGGCGGCGGCCGCGATGCGCGGTTGGCCCGATTCGAAAAATTTCTATGGCCTCGTCAACTGAACATCTGTCTGTCTAACTTACGGACTTATGGAATTGCTCTAATTAGTTGTCGTACAATAATTTCATTGCTGGAATCTCTGGCGTTCTTCTCGTGTTTCTTTTTTAAATTTAACTTGCTTCGCGGTTGCTTGTTTCTGCTCTATATTGTTCGTCGTCTCTGTGGGCGCGGCTGGGCTTGGCATGGCATCACTTGGTAATGCGGCCAGGCGCACTCGTAGTAAATATATAAATTTCGATCTCTGCTTATCTCCTCAAACGTCGATTTGTGGCGACTTACGACTAATTACTATATGTACTCGTAAATTGTTAGCGCTGCTCTTGCGTTCGTTATCTGTATATATAGTGTTATGTATTTTGTTGGGGTTGTTGTATATCATCAATTTATTTAACAAACTACTAATTACGTTTTTCACTACCAAAAACTACGCATAATATATATATATGTATATATATAGTGTATATTTTTTAAATATATGTTTTTTGTTTGCGCAAACTCTCGCACTGTTTGCTCCGCGTTTAAAATTCCATTTAAAAATGAATGTCGTCCTACAAAAATTAATGTACAATAATAATTATAATTAGAATAATAATAATAATAACTGTTTCTCCTCATGCTCTCCCAAATTGATGTTTGTTGTTTTTAAAAAGTTTGCGTTTTGTGGCTTTCGCTTTTTGTTGTTTCCGTTTCCTCTCTTTTTTGATTCGCTTATTTCTCAATTTTTGTGTTTCTCTTTTTTTCTCAAGCTTTTTAAAAATATCACCAATATATTTTTGCTCTTTATTCCGACAGTTTTCCCATTTTTTTGTTTGCTCTTTTTCGTTTCTTTTAAAAATTAAAAAATAAAATTAAATACAATATAAAAAATGTACAACTACTATTTGTGTTTTGTTTGTTTTCGATTTCCTTTTTGTTTTGTTTTGCTTTGTTGGTTCTTTTTGCGTTTCTGCTTTCTATCCCTTTTCTGCTTCTCTCTTCTGCTGCTGCTTAAGTAATCGAAACGAAAAAGGGGCGGCGCGGGGCGGCACAGCGATCCCCGTGGGCGTGGCACTCAAAATTTGCATTAAGTACAAGTGCTTAAGTGTTTCGTTTTCATTTCAGAGGAGTCTGTCTGTGTAAATCGGTTTCTCGTGGATTTTTAAAGTACTTGCAAATACTTTTCGAATTTCCCTAATTTCTCTCGTTCCGTTTGCTGCCTTATATGGAATGTGTCGCTGCTGCCACGCCCACAGGCTGCACGCGAACGCCTTGGACCTTGGGAACAGCTCTCGCCAGCTCTATCTCTCGCTAATAATACATAAAATTACAATTACAATTACGAAATACAATACAGTGGAGCCCGCGGAAATTGGAGTACATTTAGAGACGAACGAAGTTAGCTTAGGAATAAATTCACACTCACACGCAGACACACACTCACACACACACAAATATAACAAACAAAATAACTTTCGTTGGCAGGAACGCGGGTGGGAGGCGGGACGGGGCGGGGCAGTAACAACAACAGTGTGGCAACAAAAAATACAAAAAAAACCTAAACAAAACTGAGGCAACATCGTGGTGGTTATGGTTGTGGTGGTTGGAGGTTGGAGGTGGTGGTGCTAGTGGTGGCCTGTGGCTGCGTCTACGGCATGTTGAAGTCCTGCAGATTGAAGTTGTCGTTGTCCAGGGAATTGATCAGATCCTGCGTGGAGAAGTTGCTGTCCGGCAGGTTGTCCAGGAATTCGAGACACAAGTCATTCGAGTTGGCCACCACCGAGTTGATCGTTTGGCTTATGGAGCTGGCACTGGCAATGGTCGTTGTGGAGTTGCCACCGCCGCCGCCACCAACCGCCGGGCCACCTGCCCCGCCGCCACCGCCATTGTTGTTACTGGCCGGCACTCCGCCGTTGCCCGCCCCTCCTCCGCCGCCGGGACCCATCTGCATCTGCATCTGCTGCTGGTGCGTCGTGGTGGTGGTGCTCTGCACAAACTGCTGCTGCTGCATGGTGATCTGCTGCTGCTGCTGCTGGGTCTGGCTCATGTGCATGCTGGACATTTGCATCTGGCTGGTCATCATGCTGTTGCCTCCGGACTGTTGCTGCTGCTGCAGGAGTTGCTGCATCTGCATTTGGTTGTTGCCGCCGCCCGGTCCGCCCATGTGCTGCTGCTGCTGGCGCATCAGTTGCTGCTGCATCTGAGCCGGCGTCATCTGCATCTGGGGCACTTGGGGGCCGGACATCATGCCGCCGGCATTGGGCCCATTGCCAGCTGCATTGGGAGCGCCATTGGGCATGAAGTTGCCTGCAAAGAACGATTCCAGGGATTAGAAAAGGTAACAAAGATGTAATCCAATGGAAAACTCACCTCCATTGAAGCCACCGGGACCCTGTCGCATGGGTCCGCCGGGTCCGCCAAAGCCCATCTGGGTCTGCTGCTGCTGCGACATCATCATGTGCCGCCACTCCTGCTGCGAGCCCATGGGCATGCCATCGGGCGTTACCTGGACATTCGGTGGACGCTGCTGCTGCTGCTGCGGACCGCCGCCCATGGGTCCCGCTCCGCCGCCGTAGGGCCCACCCATGCCGCCACCTCGGGGACCGCCGCCTGCCCCGCCGTGCTGCTGCTGCTGCTGCATGTACATTGCATGCTGGGGCCGCATCATGGGTCCGGAGGGTGGGATGGGTTGCTGGGTCATGCGCCGCATGGCCGCCGCCTGGGCAGCGCTGTTGGGGAAGCGCCCACCGTTGGCCCCACCCACGCCCACTCCTCCCACGCCGCCGACTCCAACGCCCACGCCCACGCCCACACCGCCACCGCCCACCGTCTGCTGCATCATCTGGGCCTGCATCAGCTGCGCCTTGGTGGCATTGTACTCGGGCGGCGGTGGACGGGCGCCGGACATGTGCTGCTGCTGCTGCTGCATCGCCTGGGCGCGCATCATCTGCTGCTGCTGCAGGAACTTGGCCTGGTTGGGATTGGGTCCACCAGGACCGGGACCCGGTCCGGGTCCTCCCACGCCATTTCCGCCGCCCATCATCATCTGCTGGGCACTGGGTCCGCCGGCATTCGGATTCATTTGCATCGGGTTCATGGGTCCGCCCATCTGCATGCCCGGCATGCCGCCCATGGGTCCGCCCATCTGGTTCATTGCACCGTTGTTGGGGCCACCGGGTCCTCCAGGGCCGCCCACCACGCCGCCGTTGCCCACGTTGACTCCCAGGCCGGGGCCCAGGCCCGCTCCTACGCCCACTCCAACCTGCGGCTGCTGCATGCCGAGCGGCACATTGGGACCGCTGGCATTGGCCGCCGCCTGCGCCTGCGCTGCTGCCGCCGCCGCTGCTGCAGCCGCTGCCTGGGCCTGCGTCTGACGCTGGCGCATATTGGGTGGCACCTGCTGCTGCTGCTGCTGCTGGGCGGCTGCCTGCTGCTGTTGCGCCGCCGCTGCTGCAGCTGCCGCTGCCGCTGCCTGTTGCTGCTGCTGGTTGAAGTTCATGCTTTGGCTTTGAGAAAGCGAGAAGCCGTCGGAGGGAACTGAGGAGGAATAGAGATTAAATACAGGTGTTTAAAGAGATAAAGATTCGATTTGCTCACCATTTGCATTGCTCATGTTTTGATTTGGTTGCTGCTGCTGCTGCTGTCCGGGATTGGGACCGCCGTTGCCCACTCCTACGCCCACGCCCACGCCGCCGACACCCACGTTCACGCCTCCAGCGGCATTGCCGCCATGCGGTTGCTGCTGGGAATTGGGTCCATTGTTGCCGCCGGGCTGCTGCTGCTGCTGTTGCTGCTGCTGCTGCTGCTGCTGCGCCTGCTGCTGGCTGAAGAAGACTCCCTGCTGGGCGGCCACCGAGACGTTGCTCTTCATGTCGCCACTCAGGTGGAGGTGCTGGCCAGCGGACACCTGTGAGGGTTAAAAGGTGAAGTAAATAAATTAGTTTGAGTTTTATTTAGTTGTATATTCAGAAAGGGAACATTTTAAGGATAATCTATAAGGATGATTATATATTTCTGGCTTATTTTAACCTATACTTCATATACTTAAGATGTATTTGTCTTGCAAAAAAATGTATTATCCTATTTATGGTATAAATATTCAAGCTTCTTAATTTTG
Organism: Drosophila jambulina; assembly: GCA_018152175.1. Taxonomy (NCBI): domain Eukaryota; kingdom Metazoa; phylum Arthropoda; class Insecta; order Diptera; family Drosophilidae; genus Drosophila; species Drosophila jambulina. Next base: position 21,142,594 of record JAECXH010000113.1, on the reverse strand, counting down.
TATCATATATATTTTCATAAGGCCAGAATAGATTGTATAAATTATAAATTAAATCAGCGAAAGACCTACTAAGTAGCTCCTCCTTTTCAACATATTTTATAAAATAACGACTATATAAATCTCCACTTGATAACCAAATTGATTTTAATCATCCATAGATCCTTCTTTATTAGGAAACCCCAGTCAAATTACCTTCCAGCAGAGACACCTTATGGATCTTTGATCTATTTCTGGGGTGTGTGTACGCATTCGACAGGCCACTCGAACGGTTGTCAGAACTTGCTCCTTGCTCCTTTCTCCTGGCTGCAGGCACAGCACACACTGCCTCTCTCTGTCTCTGGCAGTGCGAAGGATTTTTGAGGCTAATACCCGACACACTGCTTGGCAGGAAGGGGGAGCAGGGAGCAGGGGAGCACAGCCAACACCTTCTCCATTTGCAGCTGTCTCATTTGCTGTCAGCTCGATGTGTGTGGGTTGTCACACACTCACACCCGAGTGCCCGAGAGCGGGTGGTTTTCGAGGGAGATGACTTTGGGTGGGCTCTCAAGCTTATTATCGCCAAGGATGGCTTTCAAATCCGCATTGACTGCCAAGCACAAACACAGAGGACAGCAATCCAGAGTGAGAGTGAGAGCGAGAAGCCAGGGGCAGGCATAAATCTTTCGCCACTTTTTCGTAGTCTACTTTGCCGCGTCTGTCTGCGGGGGCTTCCCCGCACTCAGCAGCCAAATTTGCCATTCATTTGTTATTGTAATGGGCCGGCGACCCCTTCCTTCCTCAGAAGCACCCAAAGAGAGCGGCGGTAGCGACATGCAAAATGAGCGGAGGACACCGATCGACCCTGGTTACTTCAATGCCAACATCCTGCGCATCCTTCGGCCGAAAAACCCACCCAATATGCCCTCGGAACCACTCGCTGCTCGGAACTGGCAACTCACACCCGACTTCCGACGGAGAGCAAATAAATCTTGGCACTGGACAACACACTGAGCACCCTGGACTCGAACTAAGTTCGAAGCCACTTGCTCTTGGCTTTTGATGGTAATTTTCCAGGGGCTTTGGCTCCACTGTGCGTTGTGGGATTTTCCTTTAACCTTCGTTTTAGAGGGGTTTTATGGTGGGGATTTTGCAGTCTGTCGCCATGTCATGTGTGACCATAGGCGGGAGTAGGAAAATGAGGAGTATCAGGAGCAGGAGCAACACTAAAAATAGCAGCAAACAATCCAGGGAGCAAGGAACTAACTACCAACTAAGCAACTCTTTGCGGTTGCCTTTGTTTTTGGCTCACCCATTAATTGGGGAAAATATAAGGAATCTATTGGAGTCTTGAGAAATTTACTTACAGGTTCTAAGTTAAATGTAACAAATAAATTATATATAAACAAGAAAGGTAGCTGTAGCCATACAACTTATAATCTCTCTTAATAGTTCGTAATATTTAAAGAAATCTTGCAGCAAAGAATACCCATTTAATAATATTTATCTGAACAGATTCATAATGTTATAGAAAACTTAAAATTACTAATATTATATTCAACTATTCTTTTCATTGAACTTATATTTAGTTGCAAATTTTCTTTAACAATATTCACTTAAAAGTTTCTTCAGTTTTTTCCCCTTAACTATTTGTCAAAGAAAGTATTTTGAGAGGAAAGAGATTTCCACTGGAGTAGAAAGAGTATATTTATAATAATAAAATAAAATTTATTAAAGATTACTTGTAATTAAATATATTTCTAAGAACTTTATCAAGGCTTTCTCAGGCTCCAAGTTCCCAAGTTTTCAAAATCTATTTCCTGCGTACAAATTTTCTATATTCAAACGGGCATATTTATAGGGTATTTTCAAAGCCCTGACCCATCCTCTTGGCTCCTGTGTTTGATTGCTACTGCTTGTGCTGCTCGTGGTTGTTGCTGTTTCTGTAATTGCTTGTTGGTTTAATTTATTGTGTGTTTTCTGCAGCTCCACGCATTTTCATTTCCATTTTCATGCCGCAGCGAGCCTCGGTCGCGTGCGAGAGAGAGCGAGGCGTAAAGTACGCTGATTAAAAGTCATGGACTCTCGCCGGGGCTAATTGAAGTTTAGTGCCTTGGCTTTGGCATTGGGCCGTGTGGCGAGGTAGCCTTCCCAGCACACCACCCACTAAATAACACCTGCCCCACAGCACTCCACACCCATGCCCTCACCCTTCCCCTTTCGTTCGACGACTGCTGGCCATAAATCATGAGCCTGCCTCGCCGGATCCAAAGGTGAGTTGTGCAAAAAAGGAGCAGAGGAAATGGTATATGGTATATGGTTTTTGGAATGATATGTGTGCTTACATAAAGCTCAGAGAGAGGGTTTATCTGGGAAGAACAGTCTTAAGTTTCCAGTTTTTAAATAGAGAATAAATTAATTTAGCGTTGAAGAGTTCCTAAATTTATTTAAAACAAATATTTGCAAGTTCAACTCCCATAAAACTGAAGCCAAAGGAGTCAGAGTACATTCTTGACTTATTTATTCTGGCCAGGCTAAATAACTTGTTGGTTTTATAAGCCTTGGCATCTCTTTGAGACCTTCGCCTTTGGGCTCTCCCCTCAGCGTCTCCCTCTTCTTGTTACCCATAAATTCCTTGGCCAAAATGAAGTCGATGGGCTTTGGTTAAACATCGATTGGCTGCGGCGGTTCGAAGCCAGGAACAAGTTCATAAAACAAATCATTACAGCAGCTTTCATATAAAAAGAGAAAAGACTAAGCCCACGCACACCCACTAATACATAAAATATCAATAAAAAAAAAAGTTTAAAGGTAACTGACGAGGACGCGGGCGAGGACGAGGACGAGGGCGAGGACGAGGCTGACGACGGCTTGGCGGTCATGTAAGTGGGAGAGCAGGCCTGGCCAGGACTCGTGGCAGGAGTCGGGGAAGGAAGCTTGTGGAGACGCCGCACGAGCGCGTAAATCCTGCAGCTATTACCCCAGCGCCGCCATATTGATTGCGCTGGAGACAAACACAGATACAGATACACTCACACAGAGCAGATACATACTAAGCACTGGGAGAAAAAAGGGGTGTCTAAATGGAATGTAGAAGAAGGTGGAGCCTTGACAGCTTGAAGGACCTTTTTACAAGCCATTTCTTAAGCTTTGATTTTTAATAAAAAATTGCAGGAAGAAAGGAAGTTCAGTTAAAGGAGATTTTAGAGAGTTTTAAGTTGAATTTTTTTTTCCAAGTGCATCGGCATCGGCATCGGCTTCGTCGGCGGCAAGGACTCTAAGCAGGAAATGCGCATTTGACAAGCCAAAAAGATTGCCGCACGCCCCACGCGCTGTCAAGGGAATGATATTCCAGCCGCTGGAGGGGGAGCATGTGAGGGAGTGTGGGGGATGCCTTGCATATAGACTTGACAATGATATATGTGACTATGTCCTAGCTAGTGGCCTGCATGTGTGTGCGTGTGTGGAGTTGGGGTGGAGTGAAAAAAGAAAAACAAAAAGACAAAACAAAGATACAAAACGAAGAACATAAAACTCCAAAGGAACTGCGGTCCCCTTTATTTTTTGTATCCTGGCGGCAGGCACTGTCTTCATCTCCGACTTGGGCTGACCAGGCACAACTGTACCCACGGACCCAAGACAAACTTGTTGCCCAGCTTGCTGCCGGCACTGCACTTAAGGTAATTGAAAAACTTGCCAGACCAAGGGAAACCCTCACACCCTCAACCCGAAAAGCAGGTGCGAAAAATCTCAACAAAAGGTTTTTCTGATTAATTATTATTGTAAGTAGAATCAGACAGACGGAGAGTTGGAAATTTCCTAAGCAAAACTATAATTAAAGTGGTCTCAAGGTTAAGCAATCTCCTTAGCAAGGGAACTATATTTATCAAGGTTTATTATTAAAAACAAAAGCAATCTTAGGGAGATATTGAATATGATTTAAAGTAGATTCTTCCCGGTTTTAAAAATATCTTTATTAAAATCGAACATTTCAAAAGAAAATGCAATCTAGTATCCATTAAATTTCATTGCCTACTTTTCAGCGTTTGCGTAAGAGAGAGTCCTTCAAACCCTCCTTCAACTCAATCCTTTCAACTAGAACTTTACATGTTTTTACTTTATTTATTTCATTATTTATTTAGTATTTTGGTAACAAAATATATTCCTTAAACTTACACCAAGTTAAAGAATTCAAAATGGGAACTGCATTGGCGCTAAAGTAACTCATAAAGCCCATAAAAGCCACCCACTTAGTGCATTTTGGCAGCGAACCAAAGGAAAAAACAACTGAAGAGTCAATGAAATTAGCAAAGAGGCCACGCCCACCCGGACGCCCACTTACAACCGCCCCAACATGATTTAGTCTGCGCTTTAGTTTCGCTTTTTTACATTTTTTTTTAAGCCATATTTTCAGTTTTCTGTTCTGCTCTTTTTTTCGTATATTTTGGCAGCGAAGCCAAAAAATCCAAAAATGAAGCCAAGGGAATTCCACCCGCTGGGTGTCTGTCATTGGATATTTGTGTGACACAAACTAGCTGCTGCCACATTTCCCAATCTGCTCTGTGGAAAACTCCTCCTCCCTGGATCTCTCCTATGCCATCCAATCCAATCCGATCTCATCCAATGAGGTGTCCGCGCTGCGTTATTTAACGAAATTATGACAACGACAGCCGAGGCGATGGCGGAGAGGGGAGAGAAATCTCATTTGGAAAAGCGAATTTGATTTTTAATTGCCGGCGACAAGCAGCAAAACACAGAGCTCAGGCATAATATGATTTAAGAGGATGGAAAATGCAATTTAAAGGAACTTATTTGAAATGGATTAAAGCTAATCAAAACTGAGTTAGAAGCTAGTGGAGATTTCTGCTTGATAAATAAAAAGAGATTGTAAAAACATTAGTGAAAGTTTCACTGCTTGGGAATGCCTTTCTCATACCTGATATCCCCTCCCTGTGTTCCTCTATTTATCCGTTTAAAACCCCTGGAAAGTATGTCTTAGCCAAATGAGGCAAACACAATTGACCTTTTGCCGTTCAATTAGCCGTAATTATGCTCACTTTCGGTGGCAAATACCTGGCTGCAGCACATACACACACACTTGGGATTCCGAGATGCAGGCCTTAGCGCTCTGCAAAATCTCCTGGGCTGGGATATAGTATAACTTTCACCCTCACACACACACACACACACACTCGTGCCAGTTCCTCCCGGAAACAATGGGTCCAGCTTGCATCCCCACATATCCTTCCCCTTCATCCACATCCACAGCCACATTCCCGTCATCATCATCATTGTTGATGCCGACATATCAGCCAACTTTCAGCGCGGCAAACGGTGAGTTACGCCTCCCCCATGCCTCTCCCATTTTCAACCATTTTCCCCCATTTTCAGACTGCCACCCAAAGGACGAGTCTGTGGGTTTTCCCGGGGGAGGAGACGGGAGCGGGCAACTTTTGAAACAGTTGCAGTTTGCACACAATGCCCAACAATCTGCAGCGTGGAGAGAGTCGAGGAATAGATACAAAAGCCGCCGCCCACCGCCTGCTGGCCATTTTTGCCTTGCCCTCAGTAGGGTTGCCTAGTTTCCAAAATTTTCCAAACAAATATAGATATTTTTTAAAACTAAAAAATCACTAAGATTTTTATAACTATTACTAATCTCTCCAAAAATATGTTCGGGGGTTTTTGGTGCAAAATTTAGTTTACATGTAAAATATATAAATATACAAACGAAAATATAAAAAAAAAACATTTCATAAAAATTTGTAAATATTTTTTTAACTAATTTAATAATGTGTGTATTTTATAAAAATTTCTTTAGCATTTCTTTACCATTTTCAGGGACTTTGTATACATTTTCTAAACGATTTTAATAATAAAAATAATAAAATAAAATAATAAAATAATAAAGTGCTCTAGTAATATCACTCATTTGTCCTTAATATTTCCTATTCCTTTGTTTAAGTCATTCTTTAAATTTAGTTTTTAACATCATAAAAATAATGTTTCTAGTGAGTTTTTATATATTTTCCAAATAACTTTATATACTATTTGTACTCCTTAACTTCTTCTCCTTAACCCTTTCTCCCTTGCTATTTTTTAAACAATTTCCCTGACAAAAAGAGCTGCTCATCACTATATCCCCTTATTTTTCAGTGTAAAAGGGATGTGTGTTGTGTCTGTGTGTGTGTTGTATGTGTGCGCGCATTTCGGCTGCTGCAGCATGTCAATGATCATAAATTAAACTTGCAATAATTATAAATTAAATTTTGGCATAAATGGCCATGAGGCCTCCGCAAATGCATATAAATGGGAGTAGTTTTTGGTGGGTAGCCAGGGGCCTGGTGGTGGTGGTGGTGGCGGTGGTGGTGGTGCCCGAAATGAACTGCACTATATGCATATGTCATGTGGGTCACACGGTGGGTGGTGTTCAGGCGGCGAAGGGTTTGGAATCCAGGGTAAATCGGAGCCGTGGGGCTCGCTTAAATTATTGGGCTTTGGCTTTGGCGATGGATATGCCTTTGGTTCGATTTGTTGGCTTCATTTCAAAGGGGTTTCCCCGGTTGCCGATACACAAAGGCACCTTACTATATATAGGATGAGTGTATATATGTTTATATAATATAAACAGAGGGAGAAGGGGAGGCACATGCAACGCTCAGGCACACCTGTGGACAATTTATGAAAACATTTTAATGGATCGTCTGTCAAAAAGTTTACGTGGTCGAGAAAAGGGGGTCTTCCAGCTGCTCAGCTCTGGCTTTTCCGATAAAAGCCTACTCTTTGTGAGAATTTAATACAATTTTTCAAAGGGTTCGTGCCATTTTTGGGATGAAAGTTCAAGGAACTTAACGAGGAATATTAAGGGAAAAATAAATAAAAGATAGTCGCTTAATGAAGCTTTTTATTTGCTGCCTAAAATATAAGAGAAACCTTTTTAAGCTAATAAAAACTTTATATAATTAAAACATATATATATTATCTACTAAAATGCATTAAAAGTCGTTCAAGTTTATTGAAAATATTCATAAATTCCCCTTTAATTAATTAAAACACATTCTAAAAGCCAAATGCTAGGTTTGTTTAATAATTATATAAACCATACTAAGAAGTTTTTATTATTTTCATCAGACATGCTTATAAAAAACATAAATTCCCACCAAAACATGAATAAAATAAAAGTTAATTAATTTATGGGCCCAGCCCCTGCCAAGTTTCTCGAAATTCCTGGGGGCCAGAAGCCATTAAAAAATTTCCATTAACATTAAGAGAGACATATTGATATAGAGAATCTAATTTGGCAATGATTTCATTACCTAAATTTATGTTCTGCTGCAGTTTAGTTTTTTATTGCAATTTCTTTCCGTCAATTAAAAGCATAGAAAGAAACAAATCAAAAGTCGCTCTGCGTTGCCTTGATGGATTTTTAAATTAAATTTAATTTGCCATTGCATTCATAATTCCCCTTTAATGGGAATCTCAAAACGCTTTGTTGTGGAGTGTACTGAACCGTGGAGAAACTGCAGCCGGCCTGGGCTAATTAGTGTACATATTTTGCGTGCCCCCTCGGCCAATATTTGATTTCTCCCCGTAATTGCTCTGGATAATGCGGCAGCTAATGGGGCGATCATTATTACACGATCGATCGAGCTGATCCCCATCATAATCACATGATCGCTTCCTGCATTGACGAGCATTAACGAGCTGCCCAGAGATCTCGGATGAGATCACAGCTCTGACTGCAGGTTCGTGCTTATCTCGGAACGATAAGGCAGACAGGCAGAGGGAGGGCGAGCCGGAAAATCAAGCTGATTTCCGCCGATGACTCACCGGGGTGGCATCTGATAGATAAAAGCAGCTGCAAGCCGAACAAAGCAAAGGCACGGCGCACGACCAACATGAAAATAGCATTGAGAAGAATTCTGCCCGCTGCGATTCTGCGATTTTGCGATTCAACGATTCTGCGATTCTACGATTCTCCTCTCTCTTTTTCTCACTTTTTTTTTTTGTTTTTGGCGAATGCATCTATGAGTTGCAAATGAAATTCGTTAAAGATACGAGCGAGCGCGCTGTTTTCTGACTCAGCCAGCGATGGGGAAAAAAGACAGAACGTGACAAGGTTCTACAGCAAAAATTATAAGAAAAAGAATCTGAAACACGGAAGAGCGCAAATTTCTTTCCAGAAGATAGAAGATTCCAAAGAAGATACTCTTAGCATTCAGAGACAACATTTAAAGATACAAATAATGATAGATTTTAGAAATTAAGGGTGGGGAAAAGTAGAGAGCAAATAGCTAAAAAAAAGCCCCTTGTTTAATGTGCACTTTTTTAATTAAAGAATGTCCTAAAAGTATTTCATTCAAAATTTTAATGTTTACAGAGAAAAATCCTTAAAAAGTTGTCAAGAAGTAGGCTACGTGATGCACGCTTGATACTTGGGTGCCACAAAAATAATACTGCATACTTTTAGACATATTTAAAAAGATTCTCAAAACGTCCAGGCTTTTTAAAACATTTTACATAAAATATTAATTTAAAAACTAAAAATTTAAAGCTTTTCTCTTAAATCTTACAAATTTTAGAAAATATTACATAGTCTCCCGTTGCTTAAAAAATTAAATTGCATTATTTTAGACAGATTTTAAGAGTTTTAAAAACCCCTAAGGATTTTCTGCTTCACATATTTGACAAAATTTTAAAAAATATTTACTTTTTTATAAACATTTTACAACTTAGCCCTAATTCTTATAAATTTAATAAAGTTTGTGAATCAATCAGATATTTTTAACTAAATTCCCACAAAAAATACAGCTTTCTCTCTCTCTCCCTAATTTAAAACCCACCAAAAAGCAAACCTTTAAAAAAACATTTCACCCAAAATAAGAATACATTCACCGGATTTCCTCTCGATTTCGATAAATCGAGAATCAATTGCTCTTTGGTAAAAATTTCTGCAACATATTTGCGTATGCATGTGCCGGAACTTTGTCAGCAGAAAGTTCAACATTCGTTAATTTTATTTACACACACACAGATACACACCTGCACACAACGCTCAACGCAGATCCACAAGCTCGCAGATACACACTCAGCTACACACACTTTGGCAAATAGAGGACGACACAACAGACACACACAAAGTGCAAACAACAAACAAAAAAGCAAAGCTGCAAATTTGGCAAAATTATCCAGGCATCGCCGGGTCCTCCTCTTTCCTAGTTTCGGCCCATTTTCCGGACGATTTTCCTCTCACTCTCCTCCCCCTATTGGGATCACCTGCATGGAAAATTTGCTACGCATTTTCAGCTTAATTCAATGCGTTTATTTCATCATTGATTTTCCAGCCACAATCAGAAGTGGAAAACGAAACATTGAGGCATAGGAATTTTCCAGGATAACTAAGATTGCTAATTGTTTAGGTGAATTAATAAGAATAAATTAGATGAATTAATAAAAAAACCTATTAGTTGTTTGAAAAAGGTTTCTTCAAACCCAAAAAGGCCTTTAAAAGCTGCCAAAAACTCTATTTAATTTTTTGCCCTTGTATTTCCCTGGCATTTTCCACACACACACAATTTTCACATCCTACAAGCTCTTCCCTGGCACTAACCTCAACCATTTACATTTTCAATTACTTTGGCTCGGCGAGTTTTTAAGTGACGAGCATTAGACACGCACCGCAGCCACGCCCACCGCAACGCCCACCACGTTACCTGGAAGATCAAATGAATGCCGGAGTTTAGACAATATGAAATCACACATACGCCCTGTGGGCCGATAGTCTTTGCTCTTCAAAGGGTTCTTGTGCAAAAAGTACAAACTAATAACAGGGGACTCTGCCTACTCCCCAGGTATATACATATCCTAGATAATTGGAGTGAGAAACCAAACAAAACTAAAATTACTTTATTATTTAGCGTGACACTGGTTGCCTGTGTTATTCGCGTCTACATTATATTGATTTTCCCCCATTTGAGGAGACAACTTTTTCCATGCGGTCTATATTTAAAATGTTTCCAAAGTGACGTCAGCGGGGGCTTTGCTATTTGAGGAATACAAGTATCTCAGAGGTTGCATTTTGGAGGAAAGTGTAGAAGAACCTGGTTAGGATTGGGTTTTAGTAGGGGAATACTGGGGGAGTCATTTAATTGACGTCAATTGTGGGTTTATTTTACTTTGAGTGGAACAGATCCTGTCAAAGGCAGGTGTTTGTGGCATTATCGAGATGGTTATTAGTAGCGAATTCCTGATGGATCTCTAAATTTAGCTTTGTTAACATTTCTAGATCTAGATCTATTTTGTGGGAGATCCTGGAATAATGCCGGCTGTGAGAAAGTCAATGATACGGGGCAATTTCTGAGCTTTGGACTTTTTTAAGATAGAATTCTGTTCTATGTACTTTTATTCTAATAAAATCCTTATTTAGATACATTTGCTAGATACCTTCTATTAAAAATTTAAAAATCTATTGTAAGCTTCAGTAAGCTTCAAAGTAAAATTATGTTTACTTTAATATCTAATACTTCTAGAATATTTTTTATTTTTGTTATAAAGAAAATTCTATTACCTCTAAGAAAAAAAGTGGCTAGAAGACGGATAAGGACTCCCTTTCAAATTTTACTACAGTTCCAAGATCCTTTTCATTTAATTTTAAGTGCATTTACACCATTAAAAAACATATTGTTTCCACATATTTATGTTTTCTTCAATTCCACAATTCCATTTGATTTTTGCCATCACCCTTTTTCTGTCATTATTTTTCGCAATCGTGCTTCGTGTTATGACCGTAAAAGTGTGGCAAATGTAAGTGAACAACAACACAACTTTTCTGACCACTTGACCTCTCCGGCAAGGCAGGCACAGCCCCGATGGTGACCCCGGACAGCCACCCACTGCATCTCATCCCCCTCGCTCTTACAACGAGTCCTTCATCCCGGTTGTTGGCAAAGTAATTAATTTGATAAAGTGGCCGGGCAAAACGTTTCTGCAATGGGTGTTTTTCGGTGGGAGTAAGGGAGGAGCATGGGGATGTGAGTGTGCCCAAGGTGTTGTTACCAGGGCAGACATATTTATGACCGGGAATATATATGTCCTTTCGGTATATATAAATGTATATGTATCTATGTGTGTAGTGGCAACAGATTGTGCGTTCTGTTTGGGCAGTTAATGAAATGAGTTTGGTTGTCAACGGGAAAGGAGGGGAAAGGAAAACCCACTTGACTGGCAAATGTCAGTGAAAATTATTTTGCGTGTGACCAGAGCAACAAAATTTAATAGAATTTCAAATGTCCAGTGTCCTCTTAATCCTTGTACCCCATTCCCCAACCCCTTTCATCATCCCTTTCACCCCCTTTCTTAACCCTATGTTCCCTATCCTCACTACAATTCACACTTGACCAGGACTCGTGTCTGCCTCGGCTTTGGCTCGTTTTCTCCTCGTTGGTTTTTACATTTTGCATTTTATTTTACATCTCCAAGAGAGTGTGTGTTTGTGTGAAATTTAAACAAATTGTGCAAATACTTTGTTTTTGATATGAATGTCAACCTTGTGTGTGTCTCGCTTTGCTTTCCTTTGGCTAAAAACTAATTTGAATACAGAGGAAAGGACTGCATTCGTTGATAACAACCGAACTTTGGACTAGCCTAAACCTAAAACGAAAGTTTTTTACCAAAGCCAATCCAAATAAACCCGAAAAAAAAGAAACAATATATATATTTATATATATAAGCGGAAAACATTTTGTAAATCTTTTTGGCAAGCCTGGGCTTCAGTTGAGAACGCTCTTTATGCCCTGGCAGCCTATAAATATGCGACGTGAGCTGCTTGCACAACGCACACAAACACACACAGCAAGGAGCATAGCATACTTTCCAGGGTTCGCCAAGCAGGATTTGTTTTCCCGAGATTAGAAAAATTAAACTTAGAAGGGGACTTGGAAAAGAGAGAAAGGAGCCAGAGGAAGGCTGACTAGCAAGTGGCGACAAGCAAATTATAGCAAATAAAATGCAAAACCAGTAGCTGGCACAACTTTCTGCTCTCCGCGAATAATAATTTCCATTAAAATAGATTAAAAACTGAAATATTTATACATACATATTATCCCCCTCCGAGTGATGCCCCAAGGAGGTGAAAGTATTAAAAGCACTTGCCACTTGCTTACGCATTCCTGGCTGCCATGTCTTTCGCCCGTCTCGGTGTTATATGAACCGGATTACATGGCATAATAATCACGACAACCCCACATATATATGTATATACCCCAGATATGTACATATATATATATATATCTATAGATAGCAAAGGGGCTAAGAACACGCGCAAATATTAAATTTTATGCCAGCAGCCGGGGAAAAGCTACAGGGAAACGCCGCAGGGAAATGCTGGGCATACGGCAAGGTAGCAATCAGCACTTGTCGGGAGGGTGTTGGGAGATTTTCCACCACCCCCCCTAAGGCGGAAAATGATAGAAAATAAGCCAAAAGCCCAGCTAAATGCTGCTGGATGTGTGAATAAACTGATTGATATTGCTGCCGTAAGCTCCACCAGATAATCCCTCAAAGTCGCGCTGAGAACTATAATTGAAAAGCGGGCAGAATTTGGGAAACTTCCTGGAAAAAGCCATGACTAACTCTTTATTAATTTTCACACATCTTCAAAAACTCTAGGAAAAACACTTAAACCCTAAACAGACGTCAAAGTTCATCAACTTTCAACGCCGCCGTCGACACCTGAAAATTGATTGAAACGCGAAGGCAACGAAGCCGGAAAACAAAATGAAAATATTAGCAAACTTTCCTAAGAGAAAGAGCAATGCTCCTTCGCAGGACCCTTCCTTGGGAAAAATCCCCCTGAAACTGACACGAATGGGAATATAAAAGGTAAATAATGTGACCTTTGAGAGCATCAAATGCGTTACGTAATGGGCCGAGGCAGAGGTACAAAAAGAAAGCATACATAAAAACAAAACTGAAATCACTAGTAACCGAAAAACTGGGATGCGCCTCCAAAAAACAACAGGCGGAAAATTCGTTGAATTATGAAAGAGCCGGCAAACAACGATTTCCCGAGCATTCTTTGTTGCTCCTTTGGCCTTTTTCGGAAAAGTTTCTTCACTCATAAATAGGTTTGTTGCCCCCCACTTAGAGCCTTGTCTTTTTCGGGGGCGGGGGAGTTGAATTTATAGGGGTTAATCCTGTTATACAGATGCAGAATCTGCCTCGTAACTCCTGGGTCATATATATATAATCCCAGTGAAGTCGAGTTATGAGAAGAGCAATCAGAGGGAAAACAGTGCTGACAGGAAAGCTGTATGGAAATAGGTGATAGATTTAAGAAAGAAAAGGGGAAACCCCAAAGATATCTTTGGAGTTTTTAAAACCCTTTGAAAATATGCTTAAAAGTATGGAATAATATTCAAGTAAGAGGTTTTAAACCCCTTAAAAATATGTCTAAAATTATGTAAGACATTGTAATTAAGAAATTCTTATCTTTTCTGATTTTGAATTAAAATATTTCCCTTAAAAGAACACACAACATATAACCCACACTGTCTCAGAAAAACCCTGGAATTTTCGGCGGATTTACTTTTATGGCCTTGACGCCTGCGCAGTTGCCTTGGCCATTTCATTATGTGTACTTTGGATGCTGCCTAGATCTCCTCGACTCACTTCACTCAGTTCCTTTAGCCGCGTGGTTATAAATTATTTATTGTTTTTTGATACAAAATGACTTTGGAGTTTTTTTCGGGGCGAATCAAAGAGGGTTCAGGGCTGAGACTGGCATAGGGAGAGGATTTGTTTGGTTCCTGGAAGTTCCTGTTCCTGCCTGGGTCGCATGTGGCTGGGCTTTGAACCCGGTTACTTCATTAAGTCGCCCGGGCCAAGTCATAAAATCTGATATGACCCTCTGTCTCTCGCCGCCTCTCGCTCTCTTTACTCACTCGCTGTCTCTGTATAAAGCCCGCTTCCTGCGAGAAGGACTGGCGAGCGAGCGAGCGAGTATAATTTCCGCACATTTTCACGTTTTGCACATTTCCGCTGCATACTGTTGTGCGCGTCCTGGCATTTTGATGACGCTCTCCTCGACCAGCCCAGGCCTCCTGCTCCCCCTACTCCCCCGAACTGCTCCCTTTTTTTATTGTATTTTATACAAATTTAGCTGGTTGCTATAACTACACATTGTGGCCCCGCGGTTGCTGGCATTTTAACGAGTTAATGCAGGGAGCAGGACATGCAAAATGGCCAGCATTTTTGGAATCGGAATTCATTGAACTTTGAGTCGTTGTTTTTTGTGTTGTTCTCGGTTGCTTTGGTTATAAGTTCGCTTATGTTTTATTATTTTCCATAAGTATCTGATGATGAAAGTCGTTCATTTGTACGAAAGCTACTTTGTTCTTCTGGTGATTTTTTATGACAAACACGTAGCTTTCATTAGAGTTTTAAAGACAAACTTCAAAAGTATCTCAACTTAAAAATGCTGATGAGAGTAGTTTAGATCAAGGAACACTTTCCTCATTGAAAATTCTGTTTAAGAAAGTTGCAAACTTTTATCACATTAAAAATTCTCTACATTTGATGACAAAAATTAAAAAGTTTCAATGAATTTAAGGAAAATTAAAAGTTTCTGTCCTGAATAGAAACAAATATTTATTTGAACTTAATTAATTTAAAAATTCTGTTCAGAATTCCTTTCTATTGCCTTTAATTACTTTTCCTAACAATTGTCCCCGTATTTTCTTTGAGTAGAAGAAAACCTCATTAGTTATATTTTTGAATTCATTCGCTCCCTCACATTTTTCCACTCCAGCTTTATATTATTTTCATTTTCTGTACTCGCCGCTTAATTTATTGTGCATATTCCACCACTCGTCGCTGACTCGGCTCCTTTCTTGTGTCGAGCGACCGTTCTTTGTCACATTTATTGTACATTTTACACTTTGCCCGCTCATTTCTTGCACTTAAGGGGCTTCTCTCCCCACTGCGCCCCTTCAAAGATATTATTGAGCCGGGGAAAAACTCGTTGAATCCGATGCTGTTTTGGCTTTTCGCAACCCTCCTCGGCTCGAAGGGGGCATTTTTAATGAGTCCTATGCAAATATATCGTTAGACTTAAGTGTGTATACGTGTTGTGTCTTGGCCCGATAAGCGAGCCACAGGATTCGCAGGCAGCATCCACATTTCCGTTGAGGAAAACCTGCCACAAAGAGGAGCGGCGGGAAAACTAGACGCCAAGGCCCTCAGGGGGAGGGAACAGCTAGCCGAGTGGCTAGTGGGCAGTCGGAATAAAAAATTATAATAAACCCCCAAAAAATTTCAATCTCAATCGTCAACAAGTTTCGCCTCCTCCAAACTGTTTTCCCCTCCTTTGCCCGCTTTCCCTGGCTTTTCTCCTCTTGTTTGCTTCAACTATTTTCCTATGCACAGGGTTGGGAGGGTAGGAGGGAAATGGGTTTCCCGGCTTGAATGGGGGAAAAGTCTCAGGCAGTCGAGGGTTAATGCATGAACGAAATTCATGGCAAAACTTGAGCTGAATTCGCCCAGAACCAGGACACCTAGAGAAATTAACCTTTTTTTTTTTGTCTAAATACAAAAAAAAAATATGTTTTGTCTTATAATTCTCAAATGGTTCTAGTTTGTAATATATGAAAATCGGGTTTAATCGATGGGTTAGCTTCATGATGGTATGAAAGTGGTTGTAACTTAAAACATGTGGCAAATTTTGCCTTTAAATGAGCCAAATACATAGGAAAGCAAAGTTTGCTTTATGATTCTTTATGTTTATACTTTATGTTTAAACAAGAAAATAAGGATTACTTATAATAATGAAGTGGTTGTAACTTGAAACATATAATTTTGTTTGTAAAATCTCAAGATAAATAAAAGAAACCAAGTTTCGTTTTATAATTCTCAAGTGTAGAAGAAAATAAAAATTAAGAGGTAATATTGCTTAAAAATTATAAATTAGTAGAATAGGAAGGTAATATTTGAAGATTTCCCCACAAACTCCATCATAATTTCCCCCTGTGTTCAACTGGCTAAAAGCGGACAAAATGCCATTGCCGTGTCCCTTTTTTCGGACCAGGCCCAAAAACCAAGTCCACTCGCTCTTTCTATCTCTCTATTCCCCACTCAGCACCGGAGCTTCTCCCATTTTCCCGCTCCTCTCTCTCTCTCCTATGCTTTTTTGGCTGTTCTCTGATGAAAACTACTCAGCGACATGAAACTTAACTTAAAAAGTTTTGCACTTTCATTTTGTAAATGAAATGCTGTTGTTGCCTCTCCCCTTGATGTTGTTGCTGCGGAATAACAGGAAAACAATTTGGAGCGGATAATGAATATGGGTTAGGTTTAGTGCATTTTGGTATAGCCAAAGGATATATATGGGGGATATATAGTATGTGGATGCATGTGGCCAGGGAATATTGCTTTTGTGAAAGAGAGAGAGCGAGCGATTCCCTGGCCTTTTTCCCGGAAAAACCGCCTCTAAAAAGCCAGGAGACAGGGAACAGGAGGGGTGCAGGAACAGAGGGTTTTGGGAGCAATGAAGTGATGAATGCATTTACTATATGAATGAGTGATTACGAAGAAGCCAGGGAAATGTTCATGGGGCTGTGCACTTGGGGGTTGGCTGCCAAAAAAAAAAACCAGAGAATGCACAATAAATAAGGTTCAAAGGAATGGAGAGAAAATGATGGGTTGGTAACTGGAAAGAGTCCAGGAAAGAGTTTTTGGAATGTAAATAATAATAAAAGTGATCGTTTCTAAATTATTTTGTAGAAATTAAACAGCAGCTTACAATTTATATGTTTACCTAGTTTCGCTTTTTACAAATAGTTTTCAGAAATCTCAAAATCACTAAAAAACATTAAAAATACAATATTTTACAAGTAAAATGTATTCCTATTTGCATTTCTTGTAAACTGTCTCATGAAAAGCCACTCAATCTTCATGAATTTTATATGCCAGTTTCGCTTTTTTTCATCCTGCTGCTATTTAAAACGACTCTTGTCCAGAATAATCTTTTATGGCTTCTGACTTTTTTCTAATTTTTCCTTGTCTGCCAACCATCTTCCCTTAAGTTAAGTTTTTTTTTTCGTGCCAAAGTCTAAAAAATGTCCTTTAAGAGGAACATTTGTGGGCACAAAAAAAAGGTTGGAAAATACAGCAATAGCAATCCATGTTCAATCTTCTTTTTGCTGGTCGTGGCGTCTTTGGCCCCGCTTTTCATTCTGTTCAGTTGTCGCTCACGTAATGAAAATGGCGCACATGGAACTCGGGGAAAAGTGGGTGGTGGAAAGCGGGAAATAGGGAAGGCAGCGGCTGAACCCGAAGGACAGTAGGGCCCTCGCTGGCTGCCGAGGATTCACTGAAGCCGAGTGCCAGGTCGCCGAGCAATTTTATGAACAGATGTGTGGTAAAATTAATGGACAGAGATAAACTCGGCCAGCGAGTGGAAATGGAAAAGCGAGGGTTAAACGCACAGAGAGAGAGAGAGAGAGAGAGAGAGAGAGAGAGAGCCGGCTAAGAGAGCAGCAGAGAGTGAGCGCGGAAAACTCCCCAAGACAAAGAGAGAGAGCGGGAAAAGCGGGCTTGTTTGCCCAACATGATTTATGATCCTTTTCCCCACAAACAGCAAAAAAAAAATCAAATAAATAAAAGAAAAACAAGCATTTAAACGAGTGAAATGCTCGAGTGGCAAATCCAAAACTGAGTTCCACTCAATGTGCGTTTGTGTGTGGAAAATCCACCCCCTAGGAGCTTTTCCAGCGACGCTGCTCTGCTACTGCTGTCGGGATTTTCGTGAAAAGCTGTTGACTTCGTTACGCTGATAACTTAAATATGCATGGAAATTTACATACGTGTCAATGGCATTAAGTAGCGTTATGTTATTGGATAAGCTCCATCCTAGGCAACAGTCCTGCCAGGTTTATAGGCTTCCTTTTTGGGAAAAGGGGTTTATATACCTTAAATGGGGCTATCGGGGGAGTATTTCTTGCTTATAAACTTGGGATAGGGGATAATTAATTAAGGGTTTCCCATAAACTATATCGCTTTTATGAGGAGAAAGGAGGGGTTAACTTTATAGAGACAGTGACAGAACTTCTGGCTTAGATTAAGGAATTATCTCGATAACAAGGGTATAAATATATAATGCTTTCTGAATAGAAAAATCAGGCTTAGTTTACAATATATATCTCTGGCTAAGATTTAGGAATTATCTTGGTAACAAGAACATATTTAGCTACTTTCTTAACAGAAAATTCAGATTCAGAATTCAATAGTATCTTTGTTAAGGATCTTCATGTATCAAATTAACAACGATTGTTATATAAGATAAGGCAATATTTATCAATAAATAAGATTTAAAGCTTGCCCTAGACTTATCCTTTCAATTGAAAGTAAAGGATATATTTTTCTAAGAAGGATAACCGTGCTTCCTGAACTCACCTGAATGCCGTGGGCTCCTCCTCCTTGCTGGCTAATGTGCAGCTGCTGCGTCTGCTTCATCTGCAGCGTGGTGGTGGTTGCCTGCTGCTGCTGTTGCTGCTGCTGCTGCGGCGTGTTGCCGGCATTGCCGCCAGGGCCGTTGTTGGGATTGTTTTGCTGCCCATTGGCATTGCGCTGCTGCTGTTGCTGCTGCTGTGGACCGCCGCCAGGTTGCTGCTGCTGCTGCTGGGGCAGATTACCCGGCTGCTGCTGCTGCTGCTGATTGCCATTGGGGCCGCGAAGGAAGTTGGCCGCCGCATTCGGGTTCTGGTTGCTGAAGGGCGAGTACTGCTGCTGCAACTGCTGCTGCTGGGGCACCTGTTGCTGCTGCTGCTGCTTGTTGAACTGGGGCACGCCTCCCATCTTGGGCTGCTGCTGGTGATGCTGCTGCTGCTGCTGCATGGCCTGCTGCTGCTGCAGACGCTTGAGATCGAAGTCGTTTTGAGAGGAATAAAAGAGCTCCTGCTTGATGTCCAGGAAGCTCTGCTGCACATTCATACCAGCACCGGGACCCGGACCTTTCTGGTGGAACTGAGGCGGCAAGTGTTGCTGCTGCGGCTGCTGTTGCTGCTGCTGCTGCTGCTGCTGGGGATTGTTGGGACCCAGGCCAAAGTCATTGGGAAAGCCGCCGCCGTAGTCATTGTAACGTCCCGGCTGACCTTGCCCCATCATCTGGCCGTGCTGCTGCTGCTGCTGCGCCTGTTGCTGGGCCTGCTGCTGCGCTTGCTGCTGCTGCTGCTGGGGATTCATGCCATGAGGTGGACGCGGAAAGCCACCCATGCCGCCCATGGCATTCTTGTGCTGATGCTGCTCGGCCATTTGCTTGAGTGTCTGAGCGGCCAGCGGATGCTCGGACATGAGATTACCAGAGTTGCCGGCAGAGTTCGGGGCCACATTGGAGGCCACATTGCCTCCGCCTGCGCCTCCATTGTTGGGACCATTGGGAAAGCCACCACCGCCTTGGTTGCCTCGCATCTTCATGCCTGTGTTGTCGCCCAGGTTCAGGCCAAAGCCGCCAAAGCCATGTCCCAGTCCACCCTCCGACTTCACATTCAGGCTATTGATCAGATCCTGGGCATTCGGCGGCTCCACCTTGATGCCATCCTCCGTCTTGATGTCCAGCAGCGGCTTCTCATCGAAGCCGTCGAGGAAACTGGGATTGAAGTCCTGCAGGTTGTTGATGAGATCCTTGAAGGTGTCGTTGTTCTCCGAGTTGTCGTCGCCGAGGAGATCCGGAAAGCCGGGGAACTGCCCGCCGCCGCCGTCCTTGTCCAGGGAACCGAGATCGGGAAAATCATGATCCGGCTCCCGCTTGCACTCCACCAAATTGGCCAGATTGCCCAGGGCAGACTTCTGCTGGGCGGACATCATGTTGGGTGGCAGACCCAGGTTGCCTAGGTTACCGCCGACTCCCAGGTTGCCCACATTGCCACCAACGCCGGGACCCGTGGCCATGCCACCGGGTCCGCCGCCCCTTCCATTATTGCCGAGGCCTCCCAGTCCGCCGCCTTGCTGCTGCTGCTGCTGCTGCTGGTGATGATCACCGCTGCCTCCTCCGCCTCCGTTGTTGCCGTTGCCACCACCCCCACCGTTATTGTTGGCCCCGCCTCCTCCACCGCCTCCTCCTCCGTTGTTGTTGCCACCACCACCTCCTCCTCCAACTCCAACGCCTGGTTCGCTCTTCACCGAGGTGTTGGTCAGCGCCTTCACTGTGACATTCGTGCTGATCTGCTGCGGCTGCGAATTCGCCGCCGATGTGGTGAACTCCAGTTGCTGCACAATTTCCACTGAGAACTTGGTTAGATTTTCCGAGCCGTTGTTGTTGTTGTTGGTGTTAGTATTGCCATTGCCATTGTTGTTGTTGTTGCTATTCGCATTCGAGTTGTTGTTGCCGGTATTGTTGTTGGTGTTGCCATTACCATTGTTGCTGTTGTTGGCATTGGGATTGCCATTATTTTGGTTGCTATTGCTGCTATTGTTGTTGTTGTTGTTGATGTTATTATTGGGCAATTTGTGAGGCGGCTCAAAGTTGTCAGCGCCATTGTCAACATCCTCCGCAGGTCGTTTCAGGAATTTTTGTTGCTAAAAAAGGTTTAAGGGGAGAAATTAAAGGGGAAATATTTAGTAAAGTTTTATGAAAAAACAATATATTTTTAAAGTAGATTTGTAATGGGAAATGTTCTTTAGATTTCAGTGGAGTATAAATAAAACTTATAAGCTTATAAATAATTTACTCATAATTATTATATTCTTAAAATTTATTTTATTGTAATAAAGAACTATATTCATAATTAACATCAAGGCCCTTAGATCATATAATGCCTAAGAAATCATTAGATCTGTGGGAATATACGAAATATATATTAAGGTTAAGGCAATTTTTGAAATATTTTAATGTATAACATAAGTCCCTGAGATTGTGTTGTACACACTGATAAACGGCATGGCTAAATCGAATCGTCTGATGTTGCTAACAAGGATTTAATGGGTAAGAAATACCGGCTTCTACCTGATACGGAAATTATGTGTCGTTGTACATTATAGATATAATGCGTATAGCGTTAATATAAATATTTATAACACTTGTTAAAACAAAATACAAAAAAATATGTATAAATCGAATCTGTGCTAAATCTAAGCGTCTGATATTGCTGATTAAAATAAATGAAAAAACCTGCATCTAAGGTTAAATACCCTTGAACATCAGGGACAAGAGGTATGCTAATGTAAAATAAATATTCAACACAAAGTGTAATAAAAACAAAAAACATTTGTAATCTTATATGTATTATATATAAGGTTTTATATCTTTAATTAATATAATATATATCATCGTTATATATTAATAAAACAAACTAATTCTAGTTAAAAACTATTATCCTTCATATCTTACCCAAATATTCATAGATAATTATTTTATGACTTTTACTGGATTAGGCAAAGTTAAGTTATAAGTTACTGGAGTTGTTTAGAAGACATCAAGAGTCCAGGAGACGAGATTGGGGAAACACTTCGATATATATAGACACACAAACACACAGAGTTTATATAGCTGAAACTCGATATCGATATCGAGGGGCGCGGGTTCGAAGATTTGTGGGGAGACTTTAGGCTGCAAATCGATAGGGAGAGCTTTTCCGTCCAGTGCTGGAAGGCGATGTCGACAGTGTTGAGCAGCGTCGACAGTTTTGCATTTTGTTGCGTTTGCTTCGCGGGCGCATTTGGCTTTTGTTTTGGTTGATTTTGTTTTTAGTTTTTTCTTTTCTTCTTTTTGATTTTCTTCACAGTTCTTTGCGGATCTTTTGTTCTGTTTTTGATTGTAATTTGATTTGTTCAGCTGCGCGGGCGAAATTACACATAAATTATAGATGTGGATGTACACAATATAATGTGTATGTGGAAGAGTCGCACGATTCGATTAACACTCGACAACAAAACAATGGCAGTAGCAACAACAACAACAATGGCATATCGCTGACTTGGCAAGAGTAATCGAAAGAAATTCAGTCTTTGCAAGACGTGCACAAATTATTGAAAAGCCTTAGCGAAATTTCATGAAAAAATGGCAAGTGCACACAAAGCCAAAAAAAAAAAAAATATTACAAAACGTTAAGAATCGAAAAAAAAAACACGAAAAAATACAACAAAGAGGTAGCAAGAAGCAGAAACAATAACATAAAAGGCAAAGACACTTCTAATCAGTGGCAGCGCCGTCGACAGCGACTGCGACTGAGAAAAGAGAACCAGAACACCAGCGAGTATCTGTGTGAGCGATTTTTTGAGGCAGTGTGTGTTATGTTGGCGTCGGCTCTGCCTTTTGTTTTTGTTTTTGTTACTGTTCTGCTTTACTTCAGCGCTTGCAGATACCCATTAGTTCTTGGCTTAGGAGAGGGTATATACCCTTGATGAGACAACAAAAAAAAAGTTCAGAAGAGAGGAGGGTTTTATCTAAAAGATAGTCTAGCTTTTCACTTCTAATAAAAAGAATTTAAAGGTAAACCGAACTTGGTGTTACTTACTACCAGGAAGATAATATCATATTTAAGAAAAAGTTTTAGGGATCTTTGACTGAGTTTTTAGATAAATACCCCAATACTTTTAACTAAGGAATACTGTCAGACATTAAAATGAATGTGTATATTAAATTTTGTCAAAGTATCTTGGTATCTATGGGTATTTTTTTTAAATTCTATGGTATTTTTGATACTAATTTAATTTAATTGGAATGTATTGGTATTCTTTAGTATTTTTTTTTTGTATTTTTTGCAATACCTTGCCTTATTATTTATTGGTATTCCTCAGTATTAATTGGTATTTTTTTAATTCCCAGGTATTTTTTGGTATTTCTTAGTATCCCTTATTGCTTCTTGTTATTGTTGTGAAATTCTATGGAATTATTGGGTATCCCTTGGAATTTCATAAAGTTTTCTTAACATTCTCTTCCTAATTTCCACTGCACAGCAATATTTTTCCCCCATTAAAGACTAATTACTAGATTTCAACTCATTTTAGGTGTCGTAAAAACTCCACTCGAAAAACATTCCCCCTGGCTTCACGCTTGTAAAGTGAATAGCAAAGAGGGAGAGAAAAAAGAGAAGACGAAGGCGAACAGAAAAAGCAAAAAAGAAAAACAATCACATTTAAATCAGAATGTGTTTGCTTTTCAGTTTTTTTTTTTTTTTGTACTCTTTTCTTTTTATTTTCTTGCCCCCGTGCAGCAGGCGAAGCGCGCGCGCGACTTTAGCTGTTTATTTTGTTTTTAATTAATGCAAAATGTATACAAAATAGCCGCGAATAGGCGCAGCAACCAACACAACACAATGACATGTGAGTGGGGTCGCGAGGTGTGCGAGTGTGTATCTGAATCTGTGAGTGAGCTGCGAGTGAGTTGTGCGAGTATCTGTGTGAATATATAAAACTTCAGTTCGCAAAAGCAGAAGCAGAGGACTTCATGCGGTGGCAAGTGTGCAAAATAATGTTGCGAAATGCTTTGGAACAACCGCAAAGTGACGCTTTTCTGGGCAGCAAACATATTTACCACAATTTTCACAGATTTGCAGGTACCTCCACTGTGTCAGAGTAGAGATTTGTTGGAAAAGATACAAGAAACAAAGGTTATAAGCTTCTGAGAAGCCTGTCTTCGATGGAAAAGCCAAACAAATCCTTCCATGTTAAGAAAAACGCTTTAAAAACCGTCAAAATTCGGAAAACTAATTAGTTATTTAAGTTCAGAAAGTCCCAGTTTAAACTATCCTATTAAAAATACCAAGAAATGTATATGAACTACCTACATTTTAACCGAAATGTTCAACCTTTTCAAATCAAAATTTCGTTGGTACTCTGGAGTGTTACGAGGTATCAAATTGCCAATTAAAGTTGTAAAATAAATATCACACCATCAAAGACCAAGGTTCACACTTAAAAAGCTTTCCCAAATCGTTCCCCGAGGATTATCCTGTTCAGTGACCGCTCTCTGGGTCATCGATAGCCACTCTATAGAAGGCTAAGCAATTACGTACATCCAAGACAATATACAAAAACAAAAAAAGTAATGAATATCAAAGTGAATACCATTCACTCGTTACGCATTCACACTCGTGTAATAAGTTTATGGTACTTTACAACACTCAAAATGCAATGCCATCCCTTTCTGTCCCCCTTTCTGTCTCTTTCCCGCTCTCTGTTACTCTTTGCACTGTATTTCTCGGTTCGTTTCGATACACGCGCCAACACTTTTCCCACTTTTCCCTGGCTCATTATGAATAAATGACGTTTCATAAATTTGTTTTTCTTCCTCTGCGCTGCGCTACCACACACCATCGATCATGCTGTCCCTTTCGCTTGCTCCCCGCGTATCTGCATCTGCTGTCTCTTTCGTTGGCTGTACTTGTATCTGTAGCTGTAGCTGTAGCTGTATCTGTATCTGTGTTTTTGCTATCTTTCGATGGAAACGTGACACAAAGAATGCAAACTTGCGTTGACCAGAAGCGCTGAAGCGCTCGAAAGAGAAGGCCAAACATGTAACCCCTGCCGGAGAGAGATAGACATAGAGACAGAGAAAGAGCGAGACGTAAAGCTCGCACAATTTACAAACTTAAAAGTAATTTAGTTTTTTACGACTCCACTGCGGTAATAAAAATGTTTTGCCCTCTACGTATTTTGCCGCCACCCTCACCTATAACTATAACTATAGCATAGTCCCGGTACCCTTTGGCCCTGCCCCCACCGCCACCCCGCTTTTCACCTCCTTTCACCCCCTAATTCCCCGCCATTTTCCCACATTTACTGCATTTACATTTATCGATGCGTCTTCGCCTTCGCCAACATCCTCATCTTCGCCTTCGCTTTGGC
The DNA here is from genome assembly GCA_018152175.1 of Drosophila jambulina. NCBI lineage: Eukaryota > Metazoa > Arthropoda > Insecta > Diptera > Drosophilidae > Drosophila > Drosophila jambulina. The sequence continues at coordinate 21,117,781 of JAECXH010000113.1, read as the reverse complement.
CTCCGTCTTTCTTGCCTTTACGTCCTGATGTCCTGGCACTGGGGCTTAATAACTTTGTTGGGGGGGGAGAAGGGCTAAAGTGTCTGATGTCTGGGGGGGTATGGTCGAAATCGAAGGTTGCCAAGATGAAGTACCGGTCAGACAGTGGGAAAAATGTATAGGAAATCAAGGTTGGAGAGTCAATCTCCAAAGAAAATTGTATAATTTCCATAAAAGTATCTAGGAACTTGTAATATGTTGTATAAATTAGTTTGAAATTTTACAGAGAATTGAAAACAATTAAAATGCTGCTGAAAAGTAGGCTACACTTTATGGTTTCATTGGATTTAAGTGTTAAATATTTTATAGCATACTTTTGGATCGATTTTCAGGTGATTTCAAATCGTTAGATTTATTCTCTTTCTATGAAAATGAAGTGTTCTATGTCCTTGAAGTAAATTTCTCGTTTCAAACAGTAATAATATCTCCTGTAAGTCCTCTTTTCCCATACAAAGTCCTTTCAACTAAGAGCTTTCCATTTTAGTATCCCACACAGACATTTTTAAATTCCCCTTCTAATCATAATGACTATTCTTCCCAAGCTTTTATCGTTTCTTTGACAACATTTTGATGTTCTATATACGCGTGTGTTGGTTAAAAAAGAAAGTCAAATATTTCACAGCTTATGACTCGTTTCTCTATCTTCCCCCCTACTCTTCTTCTCCCTCTCCCCCTCCATTTCCATGTCTTTGATATATTTTCTGTTTGCCTTACGCGCAAATGAAATAAAGCAACTGAAATTATGCCGCGAACCTTGACACATTAAAAATAAGCAACAAAAGCGTGAGTAAGAAGACGTCGTAGTCGTCGTCGCCCATCTCCCTCTGGCCCTGGCTATCTATCTCCCTCGCTCTCCACTTGCTAGTAAATATTTTCTGCGTGTAAAAATAAAAATGTGGAAAATGTTTCTTTCCACGTTGGCGACGCTCAGTTGGCTGGCTCTGTGTTTTGTATGAATTTCATTCCGTTTTCATGATTCCAATGCATAAACAAAAGAGAGCAGCGTCCAACGCGTCGTATGATTAATGCGAATTAGCGGCGAATCCAAACCGACACTCTCGGCCACTCAGCACCAGGAAAAACAACAACAACAAAAATATGGAAACAAAAAAAAATTCAGCAATATAGCTATATAGCAGCTCGACCCAAAACGGAAATCGTCTCGTCCCCAACAACAACACAGAAAACACACATCAAAAGTTTCGTGGAAAGCCTTCGTTTGGCGTTCGTGTTTTGTTTGATTAGTTGGTTTGCTTGGCCAGTTGCAAGTTTATAAACTATATAGAGGTGCTGAGAGACAGGAGAACTGGACGACGATGGTGCTGAAGGAGGAGGAGTTGTGGCCGCAGCCAAGGCTTTCCATGAAAATGGGATGCGGAACAAGGCCAGTGCGTAAAAGAGGAGCAATCAAGTAGATTATAGGGTATGAAATAATGGCTTATAGACGCTCTATAGCATTTGGAGACTTTTTCTAATTAATTTAATTTGCACATTTTTTCAGCTCCCTACGTTTTCTTTAACAGATTTTCCAGCTTCTTTTCCCTCTTCTCTTCCCTGGCAGTGTCCCATCATTTATGCACAACAATTAATTAAAAGAGTAACTTAAAACGTCCGCTCAAGTGTCAGTGGGGTGGCTGGTAGGCCCCCTCACTTACCTCCGCAGTGCCACCAATTAATTCCTGGCTATTTTAACCATTCCTTACCCCATATATTTAGCCCCTGCCGACGACGACGACGACGACACATGGCGTATGCGTAATGTTTTGGCCTTGTTTAGCGCCACACTTGCTCCCTGCCTTTACCCGCCACTCGCTTACTCGCATTACATTTTCCATACTATTAATTTTTTGCACATTATTAAAAAGTGGGTGGTGGTGGCGGCAGCAGGCAGTGCAAAAAAATCGCGTAAAAATATGAAGTGAATTATAAATCATTGTTCAACTCATTTAACTGAGCTGGGGCGAGCGCAGCACAATGCCCAATGGGAAATTATGTTTGCCAAAAATTAATTAAACAACAGTAACAACAGAGGAAAAGCAATAAAAGTAAGATTAATGTAGTCCCACTGGCAGCGACGTCGGCCGAGGCAGGGGCAGCGACGCCAGCCGAGGCAGAGGCAGCATCAATTTCCGCAACGCCAAACTGCTAAGCCAGATTTCTCGGTTTGGTTTTCAGTTTGGCTTGTTGCTCGCTCGCAGGCAATTGTTGCTATTACACACTATTGCAAACTGCCAGTGCCCGTGCTGTTGTTTTTGCCTGAGAATTCCAAGATTCCAAGTCGCTGGTGTCTCTCAGTATTTAATTATATACGGGAGAAGACAAAAGACTGGAGAAAATGACCGAAGAAGGTGGAAAACTGTGGAATACTCTAGGAGAGTATCTGGGTGAGAGGTTAAATGGGTTCAAGGAAAAGTTTATAAGGTAATATTATTAACAGAAATATTTTTTATAGTTTAAAAAAGGTAAATTTTTTGTAATTTAAAGGTTTAATCGTGATCTTTTACTACCAATTTATCGATCTCTTCTTATGAAGAATGTCTCTAATTAGAGACTTGAAGTTGTATGAATTTTTGTATAATTGATTATTGTCTCTAATATGAGATGGAAAGGTATTGGAATTATCAGTAATCGATTATTGAATATATTTATACGAAGAAATTCAGTCTTTACAAATCTTCAAATTGTTTCTAAATAGTAGAGGTTAATAATCGATTATTATCGATATTTTATATACGATTCAATTCTTCACTTTATTGTATTTTATCGATTAAAATCAATAAAACAAATATCTATAAGAATTAAAAGATAAATCAAATTATAATCATTATAATTATTAATTTTATACCAAAAACATGAAAATAATCCACCCCAAATATATTTCTTTAATGAGGTTTTCACATCTATACTCAGCCACTATAAAATGCACAATAATACTCAAAATCGGGGCAAACAAACTAATTATCGAAATGCATCTATCTAACGCTGATTACCCCGAAAAAATTAGCATAATTTAAAGCCGTTAATCGGCCCAATTGTTTCGCCATTGCGGCAATATGCACATCTGCTGGTGGAAGTGGATGTGGCGCTGCGGCCATAGCCACTGCCATGGATATGGATATGAGTGTGAATATGAATATGTAAGTGCACAGATGCACAGTTCCAAACGCGTTCTACTTCATGGCACTGTGAGCATGCCCCACTTTTCGGTGAGGGCATAACAAACGACCAATGGCTCCTCCATACCCTTCCTCTCCCCCTTAGCCAGCTCACTTCTTGGCCACTTGTCTAAGCAAAATGCGTAACACACACAGGCACGAGGAGAAATCAAACAGAAAATCACTTTGGATTTGGCCAAAAACAAAAAATAATGTTCACAGAAGAAAATCATAAAAATCATAATTTATGCTGCACAAATTTATGAAAAACAAAATTTCGGCAGAGGAAAATTACTGCAATGTAATTAATGGTTTCAATTGAGCGAAAGAGTGGGAAAACACACACTCATATAGACACCATATTTTTTGGTTGATTTTTCCTTCTGATTTATTTAGCACTTTTGATTTATGATTTTTAATTTTTGGTCATTTTACGTCGTGCATCTTACGTGAATCTTACCAAAGTCTGTCGCCGCACCTAATAAATCTGCATTTGCCATGCATAATTTCTCACCGAATAAAATGTCAAATAAATAAGCAAAGAAAAAAGAAAATAAAGATGTTGTTGGGGCCACTGAATATAGCAGAAGAAAATATAGGAAATTTCGAAGAGAAAATCCTTAAAACCAGGTTAAGGGAAAAGCGTAAGGGAGTTACTTAAAAATTCAGTCAGGTTTGTGGGTTTTTCTTTTCAACTTAATTATTCATGTTCAAAGGTTTTTGCAGTGATAAGAGTATTATTTATACTTGTATTCTATATTTTTACATAGCTTTGAATTGTTGTTAAGATTGCTGATTAAATGCTCATAAAAGTTTTGTAATGATCTGTATAACATCACTGATATCTCTATAGGGTTTTCTGATTTTCTTTTTACGTTTTTATAACTTGTTTTCCCTTTTTCTTTTATTCGAATTTGTTTTTGTTTTTATTTCTTCACTTTTCACTTTGCATTTTAATTATTTTCCTATTTTGTAATATATTTCTTGGCACTTCACTTGATTTTTATTTCTTAATTAAGTTTAAGGGCCTTTTAAAATAATATTTTTGTTTATGACTGTGTTGCTAATGTCACTTAATGTTGCTGCTGCCTTTGTTTTGGTGTTGCTGTTGTGTTTTTTATCACCGGACCGCAAACGAAAATTAAAAAACACAAAAAACCAACGCACAGCTTTTCTTTAGCTTGTGTTGTTGCTGCTGCTGCCGTGCGGCAATTACTGCTGCTGTTGCTAGTGGTGTTGCTGCTTTAGCTGCTGCTGCTGCTGCTGTTTGGTGCGCCGTTTGGCAGTCGGTTGAGTACTGGCACGAGCCGCTGTCAGCGAAACCAAACGAGCCGACTTCGACCGACGAGCGACGCCGGCAGAGACGCCGGCAGCGAGAAAGTTTGCGTTTTGCATTGTTGCAGCGCTGCTGCTGCTGCGTTGGGCGGCGAGTGAGTGTTTCGGGCGAGCGAGGGGGTGGGAGGCAGAGAGCCAGTACATGTTAATGCGGGGGTGCTCTTAACAGGGCCTTAGCAGCACTCTGACATGGCCATGTTGATAAGCCTGCTGCTCGCTGTTAGCATGTTGCATGTCAGTCTCTCCCACTCTCTCGCTCTTTCGTGCTGAAACCAATTCGTTTGTCATTTGTTTAATGACACAAATATTTGCACAAAGTGTTTGCATTTATGTATGCCGCGACAACCTGTCTTGCCCCACCAGGCCCCTCCATCGAGTCCATCGTTTTCAATTTCCATTTTTCGGCGTCAGCAAAGTTTTCCCTCAATTTGTATATTTGTGCCATAAATTTTATTACCACTAATAGACTAATAATAATCCGGCTAATGATCGTCAACGGCCAGGCAAGTTTCTCCGCAAGCTTTCAGGGAAATTGAATTCGTCGCTGCCAGGCTTTGATGGCTGTTAAATTGGGTTGAGCCTACAAGGACACTTGGGGCAGAGCTACCCCCGAAACAAGGACCAACAGCAAATAACATGAAACAACTAAATAAGGAAGTGACAACCGGAAACAGAGGAGGCCAAGGAATTTTCGCTCAAAGGGGGATCCCAGGAGTCACTCAAAAAGGTTCGAGTGGAACAGCGAATAAGAACCGCGCTCACACGCTCACTCTCTTTATCTCGTTGGTTTTTTCCTTCTTTCTTTTTGCAGCGCCTTTTCGCTCGCTGTTATGTTACAAGGCAACGACACCGGCCGGCTGAAACTAGTTAAGGCCACACCAGCAGGCAAACAACCCTCTTTGCTGGCCACATCCACACAGCCTCCCCCGGCTCCTTCCCTGACAGCTTAACCTATAAAAATTCCGCAACCACAACAACAGCAACATCAACACAAATGGGAACACATCCACCAGGTCCACTCCACTCCGCGAGAAATGTTCTGATGCCTCGGCGCGCTCTCTCTCGCCGAAATCTGGGCGCCTGTTACACACGCAACGAAGTTGCCAACACAACCTCACACAGCCAGCAGCAAGCACACACACCACGCACACTCGCAGCAGCGCGTGTTTCTGCTGCTGCGGTCATGTTGCTGCTGCTGCTGCCACTGTTGCTCATGTTGCTGTTGCTGCCCAAGGCAGTGCTGTAAGCTCACCAATAGTAGCTAAAAATTGTGACAAAAAGTGAGAAAAAGCTATACAAACTTTCTTAAAAGTCTGAGAGAAAAATAAAATATCAGCTTATTTAAGTTGTTTTAACTCAGAAATAATTATTTTAAATATTAGTATAAGCAGTCAGTTAAGGGGAAATATAAATTCTGGTAATTAATTAAGTAATTGTTGAGTTTTACTAAAATATAATTGCTATAAAATAACTATCACAGCATCTCTAATTGCTGCTGTGTCAGTGCCGTTCATTTGTTTGATTTTGTTGTGATTATGCGCAGTGCTTCGACGCTGACAGAGCCAAAGCAGCAGAGGCAGAGGCGTCACTGTAGTCAGCGACCCATGGAGGGCATTTGGGAGCAGCAACAACACCGAAGCAACAACAACAGCAATGCCACAGAGCCGTCCCAAGTTGCGATACTCTTGGACAATCCGCAAAAAGTGATAAGGATTGAATGTTGCCACCTCGATTTCTGTCCGATTTTAATTGGAAAATTTCATCATAAAATCTATTAGAATCCGAGAATTCAGAGCCTCGAAAGGCCGAAAAACTTGGACCAAATTGGGACTGTACAACATAAAAAAGACCTAGGTTCGGTTTGGTTTATTCCATCATTAAACTGATTAGACCATTTCTTTTTCACATATGATTTCAGAAATTTTATATATTTTCTCGTTTTTAAATTTTGGTAAATATTTCTAATTAGATTATTTTTATAAAATGTTGTAAAAATAATTCATACGTTGATATTTTGAAAAATAATAAAAAAAAAGAAATATAAATCAATCTTTATATCATTTTGTGACCACATTTAAAAAATGTATAAAAGATATCCTAGGAGAAAGCCTAACTTGAAGGCTTAAGCTTAGTTTTTCCACTATAAATACTATTTAAAAAGAAACTAATTAACTGCATATTTTAAGTGCTTTTCCCTCAGGCTTTACTAATTTAATTAACGATTTCCATTAAGAATCTAGCCAAACTATTGAACCTCTGCTCTACTCGGGCAATGAATATTTGTTACCATTTTTTTTTATATATAAACAATATATATAATATATTTATATATATTCTGCCTGTAGACTATATTCCGTAGAGTCTGTTGTTTTGCCTCACGGCTGCCGGCTGTTGGCTGTTGGCTCGTAAAAACTCATTGCCAGTTTGGGGCGTCGCTCAACTGGAAATGTGGCCAAGCCGAGGCTGAAACTGTGAAACTGAAGCTATAGAGGAGCTTTGGTTAAAGCCAACGTCAGAGCTAGAAACAGAGACAGAGCTGAGGCTGCAGGTGTCTGTCTAAGCGAGCCATCTTTCGCATATAAATACTATATACTCAGGTACGCTACAGTATATACTTGCATATTAGATGGAAAACACTCCAAAAATTATGAGTTATTTGCAAAACTTACTTCAATTCAAGCACAGAGTTCTTTATTTCTACGAATTAAAAGAATAATTGTATTTAATTTAATTCTATTTTTCTATGGAAGTCGAGGCTTTAAGATTGTAACTGAATGCTGATACTGCCTGATCAAGAGAGCTATTAAAATTTATATTTCTAAAGGCTGATAAGTGAGAATTTTAAAAATGTTCTATTATATATTACGTTTCTTAGGAAATCTTATGAAAAAGACTTCAAAACGCCTAGTTACACAGAGAAAACTTTAGTAATAAGATACATATAGTATACTAGCGTACCCTGTGCACACTTCGTAGTGCATTAAGGAAATAAAATTGAAACAAAAGCAAAAAATGAAAAACCCTGATTTTATAAATTGAAATGAAAAACAATTTTATTGAAGTGCTGTATGGTACACAACGTTCTTTGTTTTTGAATTTGTATTGCTAACGAATACATAGAGAACAGATGGTTTTCCAACACGTGAACATGCAACATAAAGTTGTCGATGTGAAAACACTGGATTCTCTAAATTCACACCACAAATTCCCAACGACTGGCCTTGTGCCTTATTGATAGTAACAGCAAACGCGAGGCGCACTGGAAATTGCAAACGCTTAAACTCGAAGGGCATATCAGATGATTTCATTGGAATTCGTGGTATCAATACATCTTCACCTTTGAATTTGCCAGTTAAAATAGTTGCTTCGATCACATTTGCCATTAACTCTTTAACTGCGAGTCTGGTTCCATTACATAAACGCGGCTGATTGATATTACGCAACATTATTATAGTAACACCAACTTTCAATTGTAAATTATGAGGTGGTAATCCAGGAAATTCCAAAGAATTCAAAAATTCAGTTGGATATTGAACGTCATCTTCTTCCTCGATAACCGTATCCAATGACTTGTACGAAATCAATTCGCCAGGAATTTTTGATTGTATGACTAAGTTCAATTCACTGACGTCTTTGTTTTTCGCATCTAAAATTGCTCTTTCACCTAACCAAGTATGGCATTTATAATGTTGTGCTATGTTTGGAAAAACACTTTCAATCAATTCATCCATGGATTAGCAAAACGGCAAAAATCATTAGGCAACGTTATCAATCCATTTTCATCGACTGACATAGCACCATTTCCAATTTTTAACAATTGCTTGGAGAATGTATCAGCAGATGGATCATTCTGCAACTGAACACGAACATTGGTAGTTAATTTCAATTTTTTGACGTGTCAAGCAAGCATTAATCTCATCAGCAGGTGTTGATTTCGGAATGACTGGCAATGTTTGTCGAAAATCACCAGCCAATAAAATCAATGCGCCACCAAACAACTCCGCATTACCTCGAAGATCTTTCAAAGTTCTATCCAATGCTCCGACTGATTTCTTGTGTGCCATCGTACATTCATCCCAAATAATAATGGAGCATTGCTGCAATACTTTAGCTGTGCCAGATCCCTTTGATATGTTGCACGTTGGAGTTTCATTCCCTTGATAATTCAATGGTAGTTTCAAAGCAGAATGAGCCGTTCGACCGCCATCCAATAACGTAGCAGCTATACCGGAAGAAGCCAATGCCAATGCAATTTTACTTTGAGAACGCATTGTTGCCAACAACAATGATATCAAAACCGTTTTTCCAGTTCCGCCTGGAGCATCCAAGAAATAAAATCCACCAACACCACTTGTAACAACTTGCATGATCTTGTCATAAGCGATTTTCTGTTCAGCATTCAATTTCGTTAGATTTGCTTGCACAAATGCATTCAATGCGTTTCGGTCGTACTGTTGTTCACGTTGCAATTCTAATTCGAGTAAATCGCGTATTGATCGATTAGGAGATTTGTATGTGTGTATGCGTGTATGCGTGTATGCGTGTATACGGGCTAAGTAGTGTTCGCTTAAACGTTCATAACTTACGAACCAAAGCACATACAGGCATCGTATATACATACAAACCACCGTATTGATACCACCTTTCAAACAAAAAAAAATTTTTGAAATCGGTCAACGCACTGAGCCTAACACTGGCTACAAACACTTTTGGCGTTTAATTTTTATATATATAGATATTATGTTTCAGGCCAGTTTTTCTTTATTTACAGTGTATTTACACACACATGTGCCATGTAATTGCGCTGAGCATTTCTTTGTGAAGCTTAATTAGTGGCTGCCAGCCTGTTTTTTTTACTTTTGAGGCTTTTATAAATAGACGTTCCGTGAAGCGACGGCGTTACAACAAAGACAGTTAGAATTTTGGCACTGGACAACACACACACACAGATCACAACAGGTACACAACGCACACATGCCGATGGATTTTCAGGAATCCAACTCAATGGCCAGCGGCTTGTTGGGAGGACCAGGGCGGTAGCGTATGGAGAAGCGGCTAAAGGTGTGGGAGTTGATCTCCCTGGTGGGCGTGAACTCGGCCCGCTCGATAATGGCCCCCGGACTGCCAAAGTTCAGCAGCCAGAACTTGAGCTCGTTGACCTTGGACAGGGGGCCCTCCAGCTCGCCCTTGACCGTGCCCTCGTCTGTGTTCATCACCCAGCCGCGGACCTGGTTCAGCGTGGCCAAGTCCTGGGTCTGTTTCCGCAGCTTCACGCCCTGCACTCGCCCAAAGACCTCGAAACCACAGGAGAAGATCGGGTCCATCGCCTGCATCATCGCCTTCCGAGTCCGTGTAACCATCAACCTTCTCTTCAAGCTGTGAGTGGGTGGAGTGTGGATCGATTGGGGCTGACACACTTGTATAAATTTCATCAAATTTCGTTAAAGTTTTTCATAGGGATTAGAGGAGATTGCTGTTTTTGCGCAAAGTTGTCAAGGCCTGCTGTTTGGGTACAAAATTCTCAAGTATATAGAGAATACTGTAGAGGGAAGTTTACTTCAAAAATCCTTAATGCAATCAAATAAAATATAGAAAAATCTAAAGTAAACATATGCTCTGACTTCGGTTTGCAATTGAAAAAAGCAAGCACATGTTATTCTTGACTAAAATACAATTTCCCCCTTAATTTATGGCATATCGATTGGGTTGGAACATGCCTCTATGAAATAAGATACTTGTACTTCTAGCTACTTTTTAATCATGATTGAATTAAAATTGAGTAAAAAATAAGGCAAAAAACGTACAGAAATTGCATTTTCATCTTCGCAACTAACCCCGGTTGTATCGAGAAGGACGCTAATGACATTGTATCTATTGTATATCTATCGCATATCACATATCCCATATCGGCACGGGGGACTCATAAATCACTTGCCACACTCGCACAACACTCGCACACACTCACGCCAAGTTCATCTCATGGCAATCCAATCAACTGGCAATGCCACAAAAGTTTGCAACCACCAAACAGAGGCGCAAAATCCGCCCCCTTCATCACCGCCCGCCTCCTCATCCTCCTCATCCCTCAAAGGCAGCCGTCACAGCACAGAACACCACCAACGCACCACCTATGGGCAGCGAACAATAACTAGCGGAGATAAACAGACAACATTTGGCGTTAATGCAAACGCGAAACAGCAACATCGATGGCGATTCTATGGCAAATATTTAATACGATATTTATGGGATATACAAGAGTGTATATAGGAAGGAAATTCGGGGCGGAATGTTGAGTATTTGCTTAAGAAGCCAGTGATAAATGACTGAACAGGTAACAAGTACCCGCCCCGTGGAACCTAACAAGATGAGGGAAATATAAACAAAATGTGCAATTCATTTTCCAAAGTTGGAGATTATTATATAAGCTTTTTCAGTATGTTCTGAACAAATGTATATTAAACAATTTAAGGCCTATTAAAAGCATTATTCTTTTACAATCTGAATATGAGTAGAGGGATTTTTGTAAACTATGTAACACATATTTTCCATGGCTTTGTTTCGTGTAACTTATTAGGCAATGCAGAAATACCCATAGTTTTAGCTACGTTTTAAGTGAGCAGAAATATGTGGAAATGGCCCTAGAGCTGCCAATTTTGGTTTAACTAATTTTAAAGTTTTCACAAACTGGAACCAAAGGCTCCTAATTTGCCAGCAAAGCCACAGTAAATACTGTAACTGTGTCGAAAAAACAACATGAAATCACAATTGCAGTAAATATGTAAGCTAGGGGAAGGGTTTTATTCCATGCTTCCATGGGCTATATTTGAAATTATGCAAATGTAATAGGTTTCCCTGGTTAGGTTTCACCAATACACCAATTTCAACATTTCAACAATAACGAAAGTAAACGAGTTTGCTTAGGAATAATAAGAAATAACTACTTAACTCTTTAAAAAAAAATCCTAGAAATTCAATGGTTAGATATTTCACCAATAAATCCATTTTAACAATTCCAATACACCAATGAAAGCCAAAAAGAACAATAGGTAACAAGTTTGTTTAGGAATTCCTCTTAAAGTTATAGAAAACCGCTTTAAATTATATGAAAGTGTTTCACAAAGTCCCTAGAAAGTACTGCATGCTTCGTTATTTCACCAATACACCAACAAAACGCAAAATTACAATAGCAAACAGGTTTCTTTGGGAAAAAATGAGGAAACTCTCCTTAAGCTGTAGGAAATTGTTGAAAAGGCTTCACTGTGTCTTCAAAGCGCCTCAAACTCCGTCGTGTGCTCATTCAAATGAAACAGCACGAGCCTCGGATTCGGATTCGTTTTGAGTTTCAGCTCGAGTCCCCAGCCTCTGTTGCTGCCGTCGCTGCCTCAGTCGACGTCTCAGTCGACGTCTCAGTGAATTCGATATTGTTGTTGTTGCTGGCACGCTGGCTGGCTGGCTGTTGAGCCGAAGGTGAGCAAGCCAAATCAAACAAACCGAAGCGCAGCAAAACAACAATAACAACAAAAAGTAATACGTTGAAACGCTTCAAGGGATTTCGCATAGCTCAGTATTGTGGCTATATAGCTATGGGTACAGGTATAGATGTAGGAATATGGGTAGGAGTACAGCTGCAGTTGCGGGCACGATAATAGGTCCCAAGATGAATGCAAAAGAAGGGGAATAGTAAAGAGTATAAGATATTTTAAGCTACAGCTTTTGGTAATAACATTTAAGGTTTAATAAAAATTCTTGGTTAACTTATATACATGTTTTAACATTTATAATTTGTATTTACCTATTTAAAAACTTACATTTTTTTAATCAAATGTAGTTTGAATTTTTCAACCAAAAATTTTATTTTTAAAGAATATAAATAAATCTCGACTTTTAAATTGTTTTATTAATTTATTATTTTTACCGCCAGTGTATATTGTACAGCTGAAACTGCGCTTCAATTGCGATAGCTAAAAAACCAACAATAACAATAAGGTAACACAAGTAAACAAAACTCGGCTTCTCTGAAGGCAAACTGCGTGAAGAGAGAGAGAGAATAAGAGAGAGACATTCGAAGAATGAGATTGGAGGGGATCTTTCTCGCTGAAAATCGCTCAACACCGAAAAACCATAAAAAAAAATCTCAAAAAGAAAGCAGAAAAAACGGGGAATCCTGCTAAATCAAAAACAAATCCTCGAAACAAAGTTAAGCATTATAAAGCCCTCTTTTTCATAAATATAACAGCTTTTTAGAGGGATTTATGAAAATCCTTAATAATTAAAATAAAAAAAAATCCAATTTTCCTTCTCATTTTTAGTTAAATTTTCCCAATTCAACGCTTATGTTGCCTTTATAATTTCCATGTTTCTGGGAAATGATATCTTTGAAAACAATCTTTTTCTGTTAGCAGGCCTGACGGCGCCAAGCCAAATACACAAATCAAATCAGAAAGCGAAACAAAAATAACAACAGTGGGAGGAGAAACAGAAAAAGAACAACAATTAAATTGAATTGGAAATTAAAAATAAAAAGTACAGTCCAGTCCAGGCCATGCTCATCGCAAGGCAGCATTTTTCCGCAGCATTTTCCCTCATTTTCCAAATTGAATTGAAATGCAAACGAAAGCTAAATACTAAAATTAGCTTAAAATAAGTAAAGCAGACGCTGGCTGAGGAGCAATAATAACAACAAGTGAATAGAAAATCAAAGCGAAGCATATAAAGCAGCGATAATTCAAACGCAAAATGTAAACACTTCAAAGCCAGGCGAAGCGGCGCGTCGGAAAAGCGGTGGAAAAGCTGAGAAAATACCGACCACAGTTGCATAGCCAAATGGGAGGGAATACTGAGAGAGGCCAGAGAAGTGGGGGAATTCTATGGAGTTTTCAAAAGGGGGGAAATTGGAATAGCAGAGAATGGAAAATTCTTGCCACACGCCAGCTCCACCACACACATTGATTTGTTGTTTACGCCAAATGACACAATTATTATAAATCCAACCACTGAGAACAAATTATACATGATTGGGGGAAATAATAAATAAATTATAGAAAGGTCTATGTCCTTAGAGAAACTTTTATGGAAATTAAACTTTTACCAGATATTAGGCAGCTAAAACACTACTTGGGAATTATAGGGCAACGTAAGTTTAATGTTTTTAAGTTTTGATGGTAATATGATTATTGAAACTCTTATGAAGATAGCTAAAACGCTTCATTGGAATTATAGTGAAAAACTGTTTTTTTTTTTAAGAAGAACTTTTGTTTCATTGTTTTTTTTTTTGCATTACCTATATAATACAATATTTCACACAAAAAATGTTATCAACTGTTTAACACACTTTTACACTCATAAAACGCCGCTCTGAGCGAAGCGTGACCTACGCTGCGTATACGTAACCCGTGATCTTGACTTCAGAATCGACATTCGGCTCTCTTATCAGAAATAACTCGGCACTGATGATGCAAACAGCCAACATTCCGTAATAATACCAATATTCTTAAACTAACTTAGCTTAGCTTAACTTACGATCTTATCTGCACTTTGGTGCATATTTCCGCAAAAGGAAGAGAATGGGGGGACGACACTCACCTGCAACGAGAAGAAAAGAGGGATAAATACTGATTAGCAGCGTAAACGCAGTGAGAATGATAAATCAACTGGCTAAAAATACAGCGACAACAACAGCAACAACAAAATCACGTCAGCGGCCAAATAAGGCAAACAATTGCAAAAATCTGCATGTGGCTAGCTCCGTCGCGCCGCTGCCGGCGTAAACAGTCAGCTTAGCAGCTAGCGTCGCAGTCTCAATCGAAAAGCTAAAAATATTTCACTCCGCTCGCTTAGAAAATCCAAAATTAGCTGGCATGGCGTGCGCACAGAAATCCAAAATGAGGTACAGAAGCAGAGGCACAGTGGGGCATAACAAAATCTCTTAAAAAGATTTGAATATAATAACATTTAAAAATATACCAAGTTTAGACCTTGATAAAACAACATGCGTATATACAATTTTAATATTAATATTCAAATCTTCCCCAAAAATGTACCCCTAAAACCCACTGTGCCGTTAGGCTTTCGTGGCGTCACCGTTCAGCGGCGGCAGAAACAGCGACGTCGACGTCGACAGCGTGCGACAGCAGGTTGGCAGAAAGTCTGCCACTGATAACGGGAAATGGCATGCCAACAACAGCAATAGCAACAGCAACAACAGCGGCGGAAAAAGCAGCAACAATATGCAGAGAGTCGGAGCCATCGACATTCTCTCACATCACTCTCTCTTCTCTTGCCGGCTCCCCAAATGGGGCTCCCCACTCACACTATCACCCGTAAGCAGATATAGCAGCACTCGCGCTCACTCTCTTGTCGCGCGATGGCCATGTCTTCCAATGTTCTCTCTCTCACGCTGGCAACGCTCACGCCAAAATAAACAAAACAAATGTAAAGTGCGCCCCCTTAGCAATGTTGTAAACACTGCAAAAAATACATACTTTTAAATTTAAAATCAAGAATATAAAAAGTAACTGGTAATTAGTTATCAGAAACTACTGCCTACTTTTTAGGGCTTCTTAAAAGGATTAACCAATATTTTTTCTTTACTTTTTACTTTACTATACTTGTTATATTTCTCAGTGTCCAAGAAGTGTGTGCAGGCCTATCCCCGCCACCCCGCGCACAGCACCACCCAACCACCTAGAGCAAGCCATGAAAATAAATATGTGGGCATAACAAAAATGAAAATTGTACGCGAAATGTGCCGCAAATGGCAGCAGATTTGCCATTAAAATTTACAAAGGGTCTTTTCTCCATGTTTCGGGAACTGAGAGGAGAAACTAAGCAGCAGGAGGAGGGGAGGAGGAGGCGACCAAACGGGAATGGAGATAGAGAAAGAGAGCGAAAAGAAAACATAGGCAAACACACAGACGCTGGGCTGACGGACCGAATCAAAACAAAACAAAGGAAACATTACAAAAACAAAAGCAAGTCAAGCAATCGCCCTGACTAAGTGACTCGTTGGGGCCCCTTTCTCTCTCCCTCGCCACACAGGGCTGTTAAATAACAGCTGTAAATTAACAGCGAGTGTTTTTAGAACCAGCAATTAAAGCTGTGTAATAAAGCAATTAGAGAAGTACAATTACCCAAAAGTTTGTCCAATTTGTGGCCACAAAAACAGGCGTTTCAAACAATTACATTTCAAAACATTTGTCTGTAAAAATTGACTCAAGTTTTGGTCAATAAATCTTAAAGATTTCTCGATAATCTTTGATTTTTATCACAAAGAGCGAATTAAAAAAAGGCATACTGTGCGTATGAAAATAATTACGCATACGCAGTGTGGTACCGACACCGAAAATTGCTCTTTGCTGTCAAGCATTGAAAGCCTCGCATATGTTTTGTAAATTAATTAATATATATTTTACACCCGTAAGTGCAGCTACTATAGTTAAATAAATCATTGACAGGGGCAAAAAAAAGAACAGAGACAAGATACACGCACCATTTTTTCTTCGTTAAATATAAATTATAAAGTTTGACATATTTTTTCGAGCTCAAATATGCATGCAACTTTGGTGGAAATATTATATTGGCTAAATGACACTGGCAGTGTGCTGACAATACCAATTAGCCTCTCTCTTGGCCCAGAGCAGTTGGCCAATAGATGACACGAACAGGCCACAGGCAAACTACAAAAAAACACCAGCAGCAAAGGGTTAACGAGTAAACTCGGGGCGAGCGAGTGAAATGAAAGCTTTAATTAACAGTGCAAAACTGTTAATAAAATTGGATGGATAAATGGGAAATTAAAAAAAAAAGGACTAGGCTATAAAAAGCATGAAATCCACGGGAAATCCATTTAAATATAGACAATATATATATATATGTTGCAAATGATTGGCATAAAAAGTAGGCTCTCGCTGACAACACTTTAAACTTGCTTCAAATAACAATGTAAAGCGAATATAACGTATACGTAAGGTGATATCTATATATGTCAATATATAGTCAGGGTAAAGGTGATTAAACTTCTGACAATTTAAAAAATTACATTTACAACTCAGAAAAGAAAAAACTCATATCATATATTACATTAAATACTCACAAAATAAAACTAATATTACATATACGCAGAAAACAAATGCCTAAAATAATACTAAAAAAAATACTGAAAAAATTGAATTTCTTTTAAATATTTTATTAAGCGGATTTAAAGGCATTATTCTTTAAAGCAACATTAATTAATTATTTGTAAATATTGCAAATTAAGCTTTAAGGCATTAATACAGTTTTTTATAGCAACTTTACCCAAAATTGCATACAAAAGTACCAGCTTCTTTTTTGTGACTTTTTTTTCGCAATTTTTTGATTTGCAATTCCGTCTTGAAAGGCCTATTCTCCATCCATGCAACTTGTGCCCCGATTTCATTTCCTTTTGTTTCGCATTTCGCCTTCATTTTGACGGCAACGATTTGCAATCAACTTAATTGAATTTTGTTTTGATGCAATGAAAGCACAGGCCGAGAGCTCAGGAGATGATTCGGACGGAGGAGGCCCCTATTCCATATATATATCTATAGGGGTATAGGTATAGGGGTTGGTGTCACGCCTTCTGCGATTGTCTTAGCTGCTCGCCGTCGCTGTCGTCAAGTGGGATTTGCTAGTCGGAGAACTCTGCTGCTAGTTGTTGCTCTTGGACGCGATGTGATATTCAATTAGGCGTCGACGTTGCGCCATTTAACGAAATGCAATGCGATTTTCCGTAACAACTCTCGTATTTATTTACTTTCTGCTGGCACAGTGTGAGAACTTTTGTTTGTTTATGTCAACGCACTTGCGGAAAAACAAAAGCAGCTGCAAAATCAGTTAACTCGATCAGTTGGAAGGGGGATTTTCGAGGGCAATTAACAGAGTTCGAGGGAATCCAACGGAATCCGAGGAAATTTCAAAAATATTTCGTCAATAATTGAGCAAGGGAAGCAGCGGGCAGACAGCAATCTCCTCTGGCCAGGACATGCGCACTTAAGCCAGAAACTTAAAGCCAGGCCACAAATTGCACAGAGTTGAGGGGGGCTTCCAAGGGGTTCCCTGGTTTTAAGAGGGGTGCTGCCGAAGGAGTGTACCAGTAGTAGGGTTTGGGGAATGACAGCAGACCAACGGTTGTCCCTTGTAAATGGCACCCACACACGCAGCCAAAAGGTGGCCAAAGAGGATTTGCCTCGAATGCCAAATACCAACGAATAACGTTAAGATTGTTACCAAAAACATAGCAAAACTTCAGATAAACGATAGTTTTCGATGAGGCAGTGGAAGGGGAGGGTTTAATAAGCAGGGGTGCACTTGAAAAATGTTGAAAAAAATATATAAAGGGAAAAATGTTCTATTGTTCAAGTAGATAAGTTTAAGAAGGCCTTAAATAATTTTTAGACAGTCTAATGGACGTATACAAAAATATTAAATATATTTTTATATATCTACAAACATCTTTAAACAAAAGAAATCAAAGAAAACCTAAAAGAAATGATACTGTCTTATATATTTTCATGTATTATTTTACCAAATTTACTACCATTTCTTGACTAACCTCCAACAAGTTCTTACTAAGTAGTAACCCCTAATTTTCTTGCAGTGCATAATCGTGCGGCATATGCCACAAAACTGTGCAACGTGCGGCGGGGCCCTATTCGCCTCTTTCTCTCAGCTTATGTAGACAAATTTTTATCGCCTGCTAAAGTTTTGTGGGAAATTTGCTTCGTTTTTTTTTTTTTCGGTTGCCAAAACCCTTGGGGGAGGGTTTCTCTAGGGGTTCGGAGTTGGATAGATAGGGTAGGGAATGGGGGGTGTGTGTACAGCAAACCAAGGGGTAGCAGACGATTTTGTGCTTGTTGACGTTAATAATAATAGTTATGATTATGATGATGACGACGACGACGATGGGCCCAAGATGATGCAAAAGTGTTGATAAAACACGGCGGATAACACAACGATTAGAGGGGTTGGGGTGGCGGTTAGAGTGTTGAAGAGTGCAAAGTCAAGATCCAAAGGGGCGTTCAATCAAAATTATTAATTTAGCAGGACCTCCACAAAAGTTGCTGATGATGACAGGACACAAAACGGGGTTTTTTGGGGGTCAAGCGAGAGTGTCAAAGGATTTCAGAGATTGCCGGGGGAGACCCATAAGCCAAATTAGGGGAAGATGCAAATGGCCTATCTTCCCAGGTCTTTTTATTAGTGTTTGTAATGTATATTTCTAGATTGATTTTTAAAGAGGTGGGGCTGAGGGGTTTTTAAATACTTTTCTGAATTATTTTGAGTTTCTAATTGGGTTTCTTAATACATTTAGGATATGTTGTTTCTGATAAAGCCAGGCTGCAAGTACACCGATGCTGAGAGGACCCTGGGCCATTATTTTTTAAATTCTGGCACTATCAACTATCAAAGTGTTTTAAAATTTATGCAACATCTTATTTTCTAACCCAGTATTCAAAATCCTTTATCTTAACTTAACTTTTCCCCCTTAATTTTTAGACCTACAAATGTTCTCCAATCCACCACCCAAATATTCAAAATCCTTTAACCTAAACCCCATTTCCCCCCTAACTTTTAGACCTACAGATTCCCCCCAATATACCCTCCCAATGAACCATTCCCGAATTGTTTAAACAAATCCTGGGAACAGCTTCCACTTCTTGGGCTCCTAATCACCAGCAAACAAAAGTCAAATCAAAGGCGACTGCAGTGGGGAAAAAGAAGGAAAAAGAGTGAAACCGCAGGAAGGCATACAGGGGGCATAGGGAAATGGGAAATGGGAAATGGGGGGGGAAACTGGAGAGCTGGCAGGAGAGACAGGGAGAGTACAGTGCAGCTAACAAGCAAAACGTCAACGGCGAGGCTGACGAGAGCGACAACATCGTTGCAAGCGACTTCCAATTATTTTTTATATTTCTCCGCAGCAACAAAAGGCACACTCCATGGTCGGGGCTTCCCAGGGGCGGGGTAGGGGCTATAGGGGGGGCAAAAGTGGATTATGTGGCTGCCTCAACAATCTTTTTTTTTTCTCTCTCTTTTTTCACCCCACATTTTCGCTCGTTTTCGCTTTCCTTGCACTTCTCGGCCAAGCGGCAGGGAGGCGGCGTGCGTGAAAAGGGGGGCGGCGCGCCACTCAATAGAATGGCACAGTTTGCCAAGGGGGGGAAAGTCAAGAGGGGGCTGGGTTCGGGTACACCCCAGGAACAAACCACTAGCATTGATAGGGGACCCAAGCGGGGGCCTCCTTGGACTGCATTCACAAACTGCATAAATAAAATCTATTCAAAATTCTTCTAGTTTAATGAGAAAAGTGTATTTTTGCATTTTAATGTTTAAGTAGGCTTATTTAAAATAAACGATAAATTTAAAGTTTAGAAGCTATTAATAGTGTTTGAAATGTCGTCTAAGGGTCCTTGGGCAGACTGTTGTGAGCTAGCTTAAATAATTTAAAATCAAAAACAAGTCAGAGCTTAAATATTTAGGAGATTTACGGTTCAATATCAAGATCAGCTTTTAAAATAACTTTTAAATAAAATATTACACTTCTTTGTCTAATATCTTTACCTTACACTATTTTTGTTTGTTTGTAGATTTTTTTGAAAAACCATGAGTAATACTAAGTAAAAAAATCTTACCAAAGTCTTTTATCGCATATTTATATTAAGATAAGTTGAAAATTTTATGAGATAATTATCACAGATTACACAAAATAAATAGTATGATTAAGTTCCACAGAGTGGTAAACGGAATCACATGAAGGGCGACTTCCCCTGTATAAATTCTTAAAAATTAGTTTATTAACAACTAAGCACTCCCCTTAAAATCGATGTATAACCAATTGGCTAATAAGAAAAGCCAGTGTTTTCTGGTTTACATACCATCGGCTGGGAAATCAAGTGGAGAATACAGACTACAAATATTGAAGTCGTTCATGGTGCAAACAAAGCTTTTAAGCTTCGTTGAGTTTAACACAAACACACTGGCACACACAAACACACACACACCACACACAACATGTATAGGCACTCGCACACTGTGATATGGGGGCCCTAACCTCCCCTCCTGTCCTGCCTGAGCCAACTACCTCTCTTGGACCGCAGAGGCGCCCCATTACAGGAGCTTCAAAACCAAACCAACAACAACAACAGCGAAACAGGAGGAAGGAGCAGGATCCGGTGGAGAAGAGGAGCAAAGAGAGAGAGAGCGAGAGGAATAGCGACGGCACACGTTGCCTGCCATATGCGACACTTGAGAAAGGCGAAGGGAGAGGGGGTGTGGAGAAAGCAGTAGAGGGAGCAGAGGCAGGAGAGTAAGCAGGAGCAGGAGAGGGAGCAGGAGCGGGAGAGAGGGCCTGATTGCTGACTGACTGACTGAAAGAGACTGCGTGCCATGGCTCTTCGGTGTCCCATGGACAGACAGTGAGTGATACAAGTTTAGCAATTAAAAAAACTTAAATGTTTTCAATAATAAATTACGAAACTTTCTTTAGAAAAAATAAAACACATAAAATATAAACACAATCTAAAGAAAAAGCTACACAAGTGGTATTACTTAAAGTCCTTTAAAAATATAAAAGCATGAATGTTTTAGTTAAACATAAAACTTGCTGCGGACAAATATAGTATTATCAAGGAATTACCAAAGTTTAAAATAAAATATCTAAAATATTTACCATATTATATCTTTTGAAAGCTAAAAATATTATTTTCAATGATATCAGTTCTTAGTTTTTCCTTTGAATAATTTAGAAGGTTGATCATTGATTTTAAGACCTTAGTCCTTTCTTTGAATAATTTAAGAGAATTCATTCGATATTAATAATAATTATTTTAGTTATAATTAAGAGTTATAATCAAAGATAATATAAAAAATAATGCAAATTGCCCTCCTTAACCCAATTTTCGACTTCATTATCTTTGTTTTTGTAAATTCCCTAGTCTGTGAACTTTTTCAGCGCACTGTGCTCACACCGAGCGTTCCTCGAGTTCAGGTTACATGAGCCCTCATCTCTCTCCATCTCTTTCCCTTTCGCATGGCCATCTCTCTTTCGTTGGCTGCTCTGCTTTTGCCTCTGCCGCTGGCGATGTCGCAGTCAGCGCAGCAGTCAACGTCGACGCTGCCGCTGCGCTTTGCAGACAAATTTCTATAAATTATGCATTGTGTGTGTAAACACGACAAGTTGAATTGAAATTACGGATTTAAATGTGAACCAAAGATATTTTATAGCCACTCGTATATCTGGGCGTGCTTATATGTATTTTCCGTTGGTCGGAAAAGCGAAAAACAAATTGAATAAAGCGAAATAAAATGAAATAAAGTGAAACAACAGGAAGGGCGCGCTTAACCCTTTGCCTTTTGTCTCAGCTGAGTTTGCTCGTCTGACCATTCATCGGCTGGCTTTCATCAGAGTTTGCAAAAGCACAAAATCAACAATCTCATAAATTTAATTGCTTCAAGTGAATTCTGCCGCCAATTGTCCAGTTCCTCCCCGTTTTGCACCCACTTGGTCTGCCCCCCTTGGCACCCACCCATTCCATTCCAACCCAATGCCGTCTTCCTCTGTGTCTCATTGTCACCTTTTGAACTTCCGGCAGCGACGACGGCGGCGGCATCACTTTTCGCAGTGTATGTAGTGTATATGCTTCACCCAGTCCAGAAAGTACAATGAAAACAATTAAAGCAAATAAGCGTATGGAAGCGTGTATACCCTTTTTTTTTTAAACAAAGTAGGTTTTTATATGCTAAATGTTCGATAAAGTTCAATTTTGAAAGCTTAATTAATTTTATAAAACGAGTAAATTTCAATTTTTTTAAAACTACATTTAAGCCACAGAAATTTCTAAAAAAAAAAAAAAAAAAAAAAAAAAAAAAAAAAGAAGAAGAATTTGAGGCAAAAAAATATATTATTGCATACTTTTCGCCACCTTATAAACTGATTTTAAATCTTTAGCACTTTCTGTACAAACCCTTGGTTATAATTACAATTATTTTGTATAGTTTTTGAACGATTCTTTGGTAGGTTTATTAAAACGTATTCAAATTTTATATAATTTATATAATGTATATAATAAAATTTATTAATACTACCCTAATACTTTTTTCCTATGCTGTTATTTATTGCATCTATACAACTCTTTTAGGGAGAAACCTTTCCTAGTTTGTAATATTGAGCTCTCCATAAACTATAAAACTATAAAACCCTTTGAAAAGGGTATAAGATACGAAAAATAAAAAACCCACTCAGACGTAAACGTTTTTTGCACATGTCGGATGGACTCATTGTCTCACATCCACGATTCATTTAACATTTCTATTTGTTGGAAAAGGCGAGGTTTTGTTTATTTACAAACATTTCGTCATCACCGCTGACATTGATGACGACGACGTTGTCTCCTTTTCGTGAATCGCCTACAGCCTTCAGCTGAAAAACTCACTCAAATTGTCCGTTTATATTTAACATTTAAAAACAAAAAAGAAAAAAAAAGCAGCGCACTCGTCGTCGACAGTGCAAACAAAGGCAGCCTCAATGACGCAACGAGAGCGATAAGTTTTTGTCTCTGACGGCAGGGGGAATATTAAATGCGATATTCCGTTTATGTTGAAAGCTATAATTTATCCGGGGATGTGTGACCTTTTAAAATAATAAAGCTTACCTTTTGAGACACTAACTAATGACTTTTCACCTTCTTTGTTTTTGAAAGTGAGAGATTAAGTATTAAGCCCTAAATTTCTTTATGAAACAGGTAATACCTGGTGCATATTTCTTAACAGAAAAATCTATTAAATACTCAAGATTAAATTAAAGTAAATATTCCATTTTAATTCTTAATAGATACTTTTCTACTCATCTCTGTTCTATTTTCCTTCCCCTGATTAACATTGTCCCTGCGCCAAAATCAACTTTAAGCATTTGAAGTCAATAAGTGGGTTGAATGAGGGGGGCTGTAAGGTCGAAGGGGGTTGGTTTGGTTGGTTAAATGGGTGGTTGGGTGGCTGGGTGGCATACAGGGGGGCTTGCATGCAATGTAATGAATAAATGAGCATACAAACACACCGTCAGTGTGTCCGTCAGTGTATTTGTGCAGTTAATTTGCCATTTCCGCTCCAGTAAAGTAATGAAAATGTTTTTTTTTCTGTCTCTCCCTCTCTCTCTCTCTTTCTCTACGCTCTACAAATCCCGGCAAAGTGCCGCCCCAAACCGCTGTGGAATCCTCCGTAAATCCCATCAAGCTCTCTCCCCTGTTGGCATTGGTCAAGGATTCCATTGTTCCAGGATTCCGAAAGCGCTAATCACTTCGAGAGGCATTTGTCCATATGCCCCAAACACACACACATACATCATCATCATTAAGTATACGCCGCGTGGGCCAAAACAGAAGAATGGAGTTTTCAGTGGAAAGCTCATTAGAGCATTAGTGAAAACCCATTCCCATCCCCCTCCTCTTTCGTATGCAAATTGGGAGGAGAGAAAAGTGCAGGTGGGAAAACTGAATCCTCCTGCAAAGGAGCAGCTCAAGCTGCCTCGAACTCAAAGGAAAGAAGGACGAAGGCCTCTCCGGTTATGATGTTGTTGATGTCACATGTTGCACGGACATAATCGTTATGGTTATGGGGCAGGACTGTATAGCCAGCCAGCCAGCCAGCCAGCGGGTGGCGGGGGTTGGTTATCCACCCAAAGGGATGATGGTTCGCAGAACATGATGAAAGTTTGCGATTCAGTGATGAAAAAAAAAAAAAATCAGACCGAGAGTAATATACAGATTTCTGGGGATGAACAGGACTTTATTAGGACGATAAGATTGCTGGCGATAAATGTCAGGGATTTTCAGGGGAGGGATAAATTCTACCCAGTGTATATCGAGAGTATATCTTTAAGTATCAATAGCAATTTGGGTCTATGTCATTTATCATTTATGATGGTTTAATGAAAATCCATTTTACTTGATCTACAGAAAATAATCAATCAATTAGGGTGAGATTTTAAAATTATATGGGGTGTGCTTTAGAAGTCGTTTATGGTTGAAGGAAACAGCTGTGAAAAATTAGACAACGTATAGTTAAAAAAATTGTACACTAAATTCAGTATTTATAAACTTTTTAAGCGTTTTAAGAGCCCGAATCATTTATTTTCCACAGAATATTGTCTTTTATAATAACATTTAAACCTTTTTTTATAAAGTAAATGGTTTTGATGCTTTTAAAATCACAGAGAACTCTTTGAATTAAATACAACAAATTCACTGATCATTTCTGAACTCAAAACAAGTATTATTTATCCAAAAAGAGACTCATTAACTAGCTCTATTTTCGCTCCCTTGACTCGTTTTTTGTTCCCGGCCAAATCAATGGCATATTTGCCTTTGACACACGAGCCGTGTTTGGTTTAATTTTGCATATAAAACCCGCTCTTCATCAGCTTTTTCCATTTCCCGGCCAAGCGGCCAGCCAAGAGCTCATTTCATGTAATCGACACACAAATTGAATGCCTGCCCGGGGACCCGGACATCCTTTGGGATGTGGATGGACGTCGACGATGTGGACGTGGATGCCAGGCGGAGTGCATAAAGGAAGCCCCGAACGGCGCCTGGCTGGCGTCATTCAAGGGTTAACTATTCCCATCAACACGAGCCAGTGTGGTAGTTAAGTGAAAATAGTTCGAGTTGTGCAGATTTCATAAATGCTGGCCAAACCATGCATCTCTCTTTGTCCCAGCAATCCTTGCTTAATCCAATTAATTAGCCAGAGTCCCTCACTGCGCTGAGTATTTATGGCAAGGACTTTAAGGTCTGGAGAGATTTACAAATATTTATGATTGCAAATGTTGATTGGAAAATGTGAAGCAATTGAAATTTCGCTTTGTGGATATCAAATCACTTGTGAAGTTTGAAGAAAAGTATGCTATGATTTCATTTGGGTGACAAAGTGTATATTTTTGGAGCATAATTTTGGGCAGTTCTATAATTGATCTTAAGTCTCCCTTGTATAAAATACTCCGTTTTTGCTTGAATATGCAATGATATTATATCTGGATGATCAGAAGGCCAGAGTATATTTTCTATTGTAAATAATTTAAAATCTCGTTTCTAAAAAATACTTCAAACTTGGCTAACTAAAAATGATTACATACTTTTTAGTGTTCGTGCCTTTGAAACAAAGTTTCAAGATTTGACCAATAAATTTAATTAGCAAAAACTCCCACACCTCAAGCTGCATTTATCCTTTGAGAACTTTACAGTCTTGGGCATCCTTTAGATTTCAAACGAAACAGTCGAGGGGCGGTTGGTAGGCGCATCGAAAATAAAAGTAAGCAAAGTGTAGTGGCCAAGGAAAGCATGTGTATCTATGTTTGCACAACTTCAAAATGAGTTTATCGATTTTAAAAGGCAAAGCGAACGAGCAACAGCAAAGGGAGGTCCTGCGCCTCACTCGGGATGGGTGCGATGTGGTGATGGCTTCAAAAATGCCACCTCTCCTCCCTTGCAAAATAAAATGTATGAAAATCCCTAAATAAAAGAAGAAAAAATGCGATTACCAAACGATTATTATTTAAGGGTTAAAATCTACGGCCGCCAGCCACTCGACAAACCGCACCCACACACACAGGACACACGAAACCTCATACTTGCCGGGACTGGATTTTGTGTGTGTTACGCCTTTCTCTTGTTTATTATTTTTTGCCCTGACAACACACAACAACAACAGCAACCAGGACAAACGTAAAGCAATTAAAATGTTTAAGACAATTGACAAAAGCCAGTCGGAGAACCTAAAAACTTAAAGCTTGCTGCGGTGCAGGGACAGCCGAAAGGAGCTTTGGACAGGATGGCAAAGGATAAATGGCCGGATGGCAGGAAGGCGACGCCAAAGCTCTCTTCTTCTTCTGGAAAATTGCATTTTTAATATGCAATGAAATTTGCCAAACATAATAAATAAAAGATGCAAAACTCTGTCCGGGTGAGTGCGGGTGTGTGTGTGTGTGTGCTTGCTTTCTTTTTACCCGCTTACTTTGTCAGGTACCAGCAGTACCTTTTGCGTCTTACCTCCAACGGTCCGTGCAAGGCACAAGGATATCACGCACAAAAAAGAAGCCTTTGAAGTGTGAGGAGTGTGGGTAGCATGGGAAAAAGTATCCCACTCGAACTCTTTAATTTACCCCCGAAATGAGCAATGCGTGACGAACATGCCATGAGGCCCACTGTGCAGAGGGTACAGTGGAACATATCTTAATGATGATATAGAAAACAAAATATTAAGCAAATTCGGAGGAAGGAAATTGTTGAAAATCTATTTAAACCATTTCATTTAAGACTATGAGTAAAGTTTCAAAAAACTAAGAGACAAGTAACGGACAAACGGACAGACGGACAAACGGACAAACGGACAAACAGACAGACGGACAGCAGCACATGTCTAGATTGACTCGGCTGTTGATGATGCTCAGAAATAAATGAAATAATATGAAAGCAAGGCAAATAATGAATGGAATTTTAACAGATCTCAAGAATAAGTATTCATTAAAATTTAAGTTTTTGATTTAAGACAAAAAACCTTTAAAGTCACAAATATATTTCTCAAACATTAGACATTCCCTATATATTTCTTATTGCCTCACTTAAAACCCTGCTTAATGTTAACAAAAATAGTATAAGGAAGTCCAATTCCGTTGCAACAATATTATTGAAGAAATCCGGTGCAATAATTCATTCCGTCCGCCATGTAGCCCCGCAGCACATCATTTGCTGCATATATTTACTGCATATATCAATCCACTGATATATAGTACATATCTTCCCGCTCATCTGTAGTCAAGTGCAGGCCGCATTCAGTTCTCCCCGTCTGCAGTTCGCTTTCTTTGCCTTTTTCGGCTGTTTTTTTGCCTTCTCTCCCATTTGTCGAAATGGAATCGATTTTGTGGAAGCCAACGACGGCGGCGTCCCCCCTTCTACGCCTCTGTTTTTCGCCCCCTTTCATTTTTTGCCTTTTTTGCAGGCCCACTCGAACCCCACAAGCCGCCATCCTTGGACAGGGGTGCAGCGGCAGGCGCCGTTAAGGTGAATCCCCCTTTTTTCCCGGGTAGGTTACAATTTTCAGTCTTTGCCGTAGCTTCTCGCTCTGGCAAACTCGGAAAATAAATGATGCATTTAACAAAAATGTGTAAAATGTTTAAAATACATAAATTGTCGACAAGTTCGAACCGGAGATGTGAGGAGGAGGAGTGGCAGGAGGAGGTCTTGGAAATAATGCGCGGTAAATTAAACATTGAGCCAAGAAACGGCAATAAATATATTTTTTAGATGGGATTTTATGGCGGGATAATATTTTAGAAATTTTAAAACTTAAGTTTGTCGTTAAGTTTTATTCCGTATAATTATTTTGATAATATAATTATAATTATTTTGATAGGAGATAAAGAAAATTAGTTAAAATTAGTGGCTGTTCCTGAGAATCTATTTGGTTCTTAAAAAAAATATGTGAAGTGCTTGAAATCATTTAAAAAACGCTTTTAAATGGGGTGAGGAATATTAAAACAAAATAGAGACAAGGCCATCAATTATATATTTAATTAAACATTTTGTTAAATACCTCTTGAAAATGTCAACAAATATATTTAATTTGTTAACTTTTAAATACAAATTAGACCTTTCCATTTTTAACTATTCAACACCATTTAATTTGAGTATTTCAACTAATATTCAGAGTATAAAAATAAATGAAATAACAGCATCTACTCCCCCATAAATTTGCATCTCTTTTCACTTGTTTGCTGTACACATTTCACCTTAACTACCTTAATATATATAAATTACCCCGCTCCCTGTGTAATTTAGTCAACTTTTCGGGACACGCCCAACGGGCGGTGACTTCTGCAGGAGCAATAAACAATAAACAATGGCAGTGCAACCACAACAACCGAACAACAACGAAAACGAAAACAACAACCAATCTCTAAGCCTGCAACGATACGCCAATAATATGTTGTCACTTGTCAATCAAGATGCAACAGCACCGAAAACATCAACAAGGAGAAAAGAAGGTGGCACTTACAAGCCGATTTGTTTATACTCTTCAAGGTATTAGGCAAGGGTTAGATTTAAAAAAGTTACAAGAAAATAAAATAATATAAATAAGCTCTGTTAATGAACCAAACAGCACTTTTAGAAAGAATAACAGCATTAAGTTAGTCTAAAATGATTAAATTTCTAGTTAACATTAAGAGATGGTAACAGCACCTTTAGACTTCATAAAATATACACAAATATCCCCCTAAAATAAAAGTTATTAACTTATGAACTTCCTTTCTCAATCTTTGTCTAAATAAATGCCCTCTGTCAGGGTATAGCAACAGGAGCACTTGAAACAAACAACAATCTACTTGGAGAGGTGCGGGGGGGTTGGGAAAGCGAGGAAATCATTGGGCAGTCGGGGGGTCCTAAGGGGAAGGGAGGGCGGAGTAGATCGCTCATGCAACTTTTTTGTTTTGTTGACTGCGCTTCGAGACTTTGACTGACTGACTGACGGCTGTCAGAAAATGCCACACGACCCAAAGTGAAGTGAAAATTGGCAACAATGAATGAAATACAACAAAAAACAACAACAAAAAAACCAAGAGACGAAGCCAATAAAACTGGGGAAAAAGTGCAGCCAGAAGAAGAAATTGCAACACGCGACTTTCCCAAATAAACTAAAAAAAGTAACAACGCATTATAAACAATATGTTTGTTGCCGGCAATGTTGCTTTCTTGTTTTGCATGTTGCACCGGCTACGAGGACGGCAGTTGTTGCTGCTGCCGCTGCTGGCCGCAATTTCCAGCGATTTTCACCGTACCACCACACCGCACACAACAATCAGTAAAAGTTTTCCAAAACAGTAAAAGCAGCAAAATAAAAGAAATGAAAAGTGAAAAGCGAACTTAGATTAACCGCTCCCTCTCCACATTGCGTTGCATTGATTATTAAATACGTTCGAGAGATGCCACCAGTCGAATGCCTGAGTAGCAGCGAAATGGGAAAGTAACTTCGAGAGTTTTCGATTATTCAATTATTCTGAGATTTTTACCTATATAAGCTGTATATTATAGAGCTTAGGCAGGAGTAAACCAAGCTCAAGGTGAAGGGATACCATATAAGAAGAAATAATGTGCTTAGGTAACACTTCTTGAATTTTTAAAAACAAATGCTGATATTATTGATATATATTCATTTTAAAATACAACAAATATTGCACAAACCTTACCCTCATCTCACCCTAGAACTAAAAACAGCTACTGTTCTGAATAACTACTTCCTTAAAATGTTATTTTTACCCTCCCAACAGACCTTTGATATGACGACGACTGCTTCCTCATCCTTAGCTGCAGGCCAGATTGAAACAACTTTTTGCATACAAAAAGAATTCAAATGAAGGGGACAAATCATCGGCAACTATGGCAGTGCCAGTCGGCAATGAATAATTACGTGCTGATGGGAAAGGAGGGGCGACAAATGGCTCTGCCAGGCGGATGCGGAAAAACTTTTCCACTCAAAACCGATCTCGGAATAACTCACGTTCTAAGAGAGCTGTTCATATGTCGTCGCCCAGATAAAAGAAATAGAAAACTCTTGGCCGGAGAGTCCGAATCAGATTCAGATTCAGCTGCAGCTTCGGCTACAGCTTCAGAATCCAAGTTTCGAGCTGCGTCTGGTAATTACAAGTTGACGGAGCCAACAATTATATAAGCTAGAGAGAACGGAGGCCGTGTTGTTGAGATTCGCGCGGCTTGCATCACTCAGAAAAAAATCTTTTGATTTCGTATATATATTTTTGGTTTTTTTTCTGCGGTTGCCTTTTGTTCAAGGTGGGCATTTAGGTATTTTCAAATGCAGCCAAAGGAACGTCAAAAAGTCAGCTAAGTAGTACCTACACAAGCAACAGCAATTGCTTGTAGCTACAGCGAATGTATCTTGTATCTTGTAGCTACAAGTCGGCAGCGCAGTTCGTGAAACTGAACTGAAAACCAAAAGAGTACAAAAAAATACAGCACAGCGCACACGGAAAAAAATCGCTGACCTCATTATTATTTTGTGTACATATGTATGTATCTGTATAGCGCGTACATATGTCTGTGCATTCTCCGCTTGGATTGCTGGCTTCGTATTTATTTCTCTGCTCTTTTGAGGCCCACAAAAAGCTGCACCAGCTCTAATGTGAGGCAACCGCGCATTGATGAGATATACCCGCCGCCGCAGTCGCGTATCTGCTGGATGCGATTTGCATTCGACAAGATAATTCCAAACTCTTTCCCAATTTCTGAGACTCTGAAACGATTTCACAAGCCTAAACAAGGGGGAATCTGTATCTTAGAAGGTGGACAGTAGCTATGTCAAAGCAGGAAGATAAGTTTTAGGCTTAGAACTATTAAAAGATTGTTGAAATTTGGGGCTTAGAGAGTATCATTGGGTCACGATCCTAACTCTTCCTTTAAATTTGTGTTAAAAATTAAATAATTCCAAGCTCTCTCAATTTCTGATGCGATTTCACAAGCCCAAGCAAGGGGAAATCTGTATCTAAGAGGGTGACCAAGCTAGAACAAGGGTTTCAGGCTTCGAATTAAGAACATATACTTTTCTTTCAGCGATTAAAAAAGTATCTTTGTGCCGATTTACTACCTCTTGCTCTGAATTTCACTTAATAATTAAATCATTAACCCATATTTTTAGAAAAAAGAATATCAATATATTTCGGGACTCACCACATGAACACTGCTCTGCAGCTGTCCGGCTAACATGGTCTGGTGCTGCTGAAGATGCTGCTGGTGTTGCTGCTGCTGGTGTTGCTGCTGCTGGTGTTGCTGCTGCTGCTGCTGCTGATGCTGCTGCTGCTGCTGGCTAGGATCCGGCAGCTTCTTGTCTGTCTTCTTGGCCGCCCGCTTGTTTTTGCTCTCAAGGAAGCGCTTCTGCAGGGCGGTGGTCTCCTGGTTCTGCTGCTCGCAAACGGTGCTAAATGCCTGCTCATAACGCGGCACACAGTCCGTCTGACGCCGCCGGTAGTTTTCCATGCGGCGTCGCAGCCTGTCAACGATGGGCTGCCTCTTGGCTGGCATTCCTCCGGACTCGCCGGGTGCGGAGGGTAACGCTCCAGGATTTGCAGGGCCGCCAGCTCCGTTGCCGCCAGGGATTCCAGCAATGCCGCCTCCTCCTCCCAGATTGGCATTGTAGGGCGAGTGTTGCTGCTGTTGTTGCTGTTGCTGCTGCACTTGGATCTGCTGCTGCTGCTGAGCCTGGACATTGTGCTGTTGCTGTTGCTGCTGTTGCAGTTGCAGCTGCTGTTGCTGCTGCAGGTGTAGGCCCAGGTGCTGCTGCTGTTGCAAGTGGAGATTCAGGTGCTGTTGCTGCTGCTGCTGCTGCTGCTGCTGTTGCTGCTGCTGGGCGACGGCTGCTTGGCTGGCGCTCTGGAAGACTGGCAGGCCGCCCGCATCCATAAATGCGTCCGTGGTGAGGCTTTCGCTGGCGCTCGTTGCTTCGCAGCTTTCGTCTCAGTCGGCGGCGAACGCTGACGGCGACGAAATCGCGAAGAACAAGGCGTCGACGTCGGCGGCGAATATATATATATATATATATGTGTGTGTATATATATCGATCTCTTGTCTATAACTGATATACCCGGCTGATATCTGGCAGTGCTGCTTGTGCTGATGGCTTTTTTGGAAGTGTCCGGAAGTGCCTGCGTCTACGTTGAGGAATATCGCTGCTCAGGCAGGTGGAAGTAGCCACAAAAAGGCCGAGTCAACATCTTGCGGCAAGTCCTGGAAATCGAGAGTTTGGGAAATATATTAGTAATGAACTGAGACATCAAAGATAATTTTAATTAAGGTACTTTAATATTTAATTTAATTTTAGTGCCTTATAAATCTTTAGCACTTTCTAATAATCTTCTAAATCAAATCACAAAGTCACTTTCCTATCTGTCTCAAGGTCATTTTATAAGTTCTATTTCTACGCAATAATTCTCATTAGAAATTCGGCGATTTATGGATTTTGTGCTGGAAGCAAAACTAAATACGAAACAACTGATAAGAACACACTGAAAAAGAGAGCGTATGAGTAATATAATACAAATACAAACAGATTTAACAACGTTCTTAGTGTAGAAGAAACCACAACAAATTATAATTCTTCAAAGAACTGATAAAAACAATGCAACCGGACGGTATACACAACTACAAAAAATCACCAAGAAACACTTTTTAGTCAGTATTAACACTGAGAAAAATAAAAGGATTTTTAGAAAAGACTTGAATTTGGAGGAGATTTTTTGGGATTTTAAAAGCTGATTAAATTTGCAAGATCAACCCACATTATAGTCATACTTTTGAATAAATAACAATAAAACGTTGCAATTTCAAGAGTTTAAGAGATAAGAGAAATAAGCACGTACACTTAAACAAAAGAAACAATTCTGAACAGATTAATATTTGTACAAGTTATATAATTGAGAAACACTTGAGAAAAATAAATAACTTGAAAAGTTTATACAAGTAAATATTTTTGTAACATATTTTATTCCCATTTGTATATTTTCGATATGTGGTATTTTATATTTATATATATTATGTGAATATTCACCGATTGTCTTTACTTTTTGAGCTCTAATTTAAATAAAAGTAAATATTATTATTTATTAATAATAATCAAAACAAAATTCAAAAAACTATTTATTTTAGGGTAACAATAAATCCCATGCAAGTCCTGTATGCTTTATTTCGCTCAGTGTGTGAAGCGAAGCTGATTAAAAGCATTAATCGCTGGCAAAACGCGAGCGGCCGTTGCGCGTTTTCTTATACACATATTCGCATTCGCGTGCCTTTGAAAGGCGAGAAACGGCGAAACGGAGCAACGGACGAACGGAGAACAAAACAAAGGCAGTGAAGAAACGAAGCAGGCGGCAGAAAAGGGGGAGTATGAAGAGAGAGAGAGACTGACAAACTCAACTGGCCTGCGCCGCGTCTGGCGGTTGAATGAATGACTGATGGATGGACGGAGCCCGTTCGCACCGGAGTTTGAGTTTCGCTTTGGGGGGATTTTGAGTTTGAGTTCGGAAGGTGCTGGAGCAATCGCTGCCTCTGCTGCTGCCTGAGCTGAGTGCCGAGTGCTCATTACTCGTACTCACTGTTCAGTCAACGGTCGTGGGGTCGAGCGAAAATCCGAATAACGAATGACGATAACCGACGAACTTTAGATGTTGCAGAGGCGCAAATAGGCAATCCTATTCTATAGATCTCTTATATAAATAAAACATTTTAAGTCTTTTCTTTTTAGTATTAACTTAACTAATAATAATCAATCAATGTAATACTTTTTTCGTCTCAATATCTCAAGTTTCATACTCGACATATGTAAATACTAACTTTAAGTTTAATTAAAATTTATTTCAAATAATTATATTATAATTTTCCTTAGGGGTGATCCACTGTACATGGCACGTGAACTATCGGGGAAGGCGGAACGCGCCGGGCGGTTGCAGGCAAATTAAGCTGTAAACAACGGGCGATATGAGATGGCCAAGCCAAAAGACCCTAAACACAAGCTCGGAGTCAGACTCAGACTCCGACTCAAACTCAAACTCCTCCTCGGCTGCAGTGAAAACTGAAAACTGGTTTTCTACTGTCATTTCCTCGCTGGCCAAAGTCGAAAATCGAGCAATTCGGAAACGAAACGCCAGCGCGACTTTACTCGCGTCGTTCGAGTGAAAAGGAAGCATAGCCGCATACAAACGAACGGCGGTTTGGCCGAACCAAGGAACAGGCGCCCAGCGCTGCCAGCAGGTGCGAGCGGGAGCGACAGTGGGTGGGAGCGCTGGGCGAGCGAGTGAGTGAGCGGCGAGTGCGAATGAGCGAGACAGCGGCGGGCGCACCACCACCACCACAGGTGGGAGGGAAGTGGTGAGAGAGTGTGCCGTCACAGAGAGAGTAAGTTAAGCACTCTGAGTGGTTAGTACTCTGAACTGTGAGTGACTGAGTGACAGAGAGCGAGAGAAAGAGCGTCACCGAAAAAAGGTCAAATTAGAGGCGAGCGATTTGTTTGCTGTTCTTCGCTAATATTGTTATTGTTATCGCCGCATTTAATTAGAAAACAGAACTTAGTTAACCCATTGAGGTAGGCGGTGTCAAATGGAACGGAAATACAGCTCTGTCAATGCTGAAAACCCACGTAATCACGAACTGTGATGTTAGCGGAAATTAAAAAATAATGATATTTCACTGGAGCTAGATATAAAGAAATAAGAAAGAATTTATTAAGTTGTATTTCAAATTTTCTTATTATTTTATAATTTTGGGATTTATTTAAAATTTGTAATATATAAATTTGTATTTTATATAAAATTTTTTTATTTCAGAATGTGTCCTAAAATTTTGCGATAGTATTTACATTTGTGGCAATCCTTTTTAGACATTTGAGTAATTTTATCCCATACTTGAGATCTCAAAACTTATTGTATTAAATGATGTAAGTGTTTAAGTGTCTATCTCATAGTATCTCTTAAAATTTATCCTTGATCAAAACTTAAAACCACA
Source organism: Drosophila jambulina (assembly GCA_018152175.1). NCBI lineage: Eukaryota > Metazoa > Arthropoda > Insecta > Diptera > Drosophilidae > Drosophila > Drosophila jambulina. The sequence continues at coordinate 21,082,686 of JAECXH010000113.1, read as the reverse complement.
AATCCATATATCCCCATACTTCGAGTCCATTGAACTGCGTAAACTTCTCAATAATTAGGCTCATAGATAATATAGATTTATTAATAAATCCGCCGCAATCGCAATCGTGACGTCAAGTGCAAGCATAACTGAGGAAACCATCGATAAGAAATGTTCCGCTGGCGAAAGAGCACAACTTTGCCTAACATCACCACATCATTTCGAGGGACTTGGCATTTTTAATTAAATTGCTCACTCAGGGGGCATCATTAATTTTGGGCCATAGCTCTCGAGAGAATCGCGCCAAACGGAGGGACGGTTTTTCATTCGGAGCAAATCGATAAGAGCCATAAAAGTTCTGGCAATATAAATCCTTCAGCGACGGCGGGAAAAAGAAAGGAATAAATAAAAAAAGATTTTTACTTTAACAGTAACTGTAAAAACGAGCATAAGAAGTTACTTCATGACAGCAGCGCGGCAGACCAACGTCAACTGCGGCAGAGGCAGAGAATTTGCAACAACAGTGGATGAACCTCATGATTAGAAAACTGTCTCCTTTGCATCTTCATTGTGCTTTCCACTCGCTTTTTGAGTGACGAAATAGGAGATAGAAGAGTGAGAGAGAAGGCAGAGAAAAAGGAAACAAAACACGCTGAGTGTTTACGTGCACTACAAGGTACAGTGGAACATCCTTCTAGCGATAGAGCAGGTACAGTAGGTTAAAGGTTGGCGCTCTATATCTATCTGAAAAAGAAAATTTATTTAACGAACATTTTTTTAAGAACCATTCAAAACCGAAAAAATGTAATAGTGTAACTACATTAAATTTGTTTTAAAGGATATTACCAAAGAATTTAAAATTGTATCTTTCAGAATTTTCCCCTCAATGATCTCAATTATTATCCAAGAGAGCCAGAAGGCACAACACTCAACCACGCACTCGCACAGAGAGCCACCCAGAGAGCAGTTAACAGAGCCCCACTATTTGGCCCCACTGTTAAGAGCTTAACAGCAGCCGAAGCACTGCCGGCGGCGGCGTCACGAAAACATTGCAAAATCGGCGGGAATTGAAAAATCGCCGGCGACGACAGAAACGCGCCATACCGCGTCCAACGCATCGGAGCGATTCCGGCGATTGTGGATTGCGGCGTTTCTGGCAAGCAGCCCCCAAACGGCAGCGCACGGCGCTCCAATTGGGGAATCGCATCCAATCAGAAGCGAACGAAACGAAACGGCGGCGACTTACGTCGCGCGTCTATCGCAAAAACGAACAGGAGCCCAGCAAAAGCAGCAGCGCGATTCACGAGCGTTTTCGGACTTTGCTGTTAAAGCTGAAAACGGTACTGCCGCATGTAGAGACAGCGAGAGTGAGAGCGAGGAAGAGAGCAGGCTAGTGTTTGTAATTGAGAGAGGAAAAGATACAGGGAGAGCGAACAATTGTATTGTATTCAGAGTGTTAGTGTATGCGAGTATCTGTGTGTATTTAAGAGAGAGAGAGTACACTGTACAAAATGTAATATAATTTTTAAATGGAAAATATTATAAGTAATTTATTATTTTTTATTTTTCGAAAATTTAAATGAAACAGAGTGGGGTAAATTTTTTAAGTCATGAAAATTAGTAAAATAAAGTCTTATTGTGCGGCAGAAATATATAATACTTAATTTAATTATTCAAGTACAATTAATTGTTGTAATGGAACATAATTATATTTGGTATGCCACAGATCAACTTTGATTCTTCATATGAAAATGGTGTATATCATTTTACAATGGATTGTAAATATCAAACAACAATATGATTTTCCAGTTCTCCATGTTCTCTGTGTAGCTACAAAAGTGGAAATCGCTTTGGGGTTTTATGGCATTTGCATCTTATTATTAAATTGGCTTCAGCGCACCTCAAAGCAGATTATATAATTTTAGAGCCAAAAGACAGTACTACATATATCTACTATGTTTAAGCCAATATAAATCGGCCATAAAACGAGCCAGCGAATTTGAATTCATTTTCGCGCACTTTAAAACGAGATACTCGTACTCTCTTTTTTCCTTACTGTTGTGGCAAGAGGAAAAGCGAGTAGAAGGCCGGGAAAATCGGCTGGCTGTAACGTCTGTTGGCCCAGGAGAAGACGACGCCAAACAAAATGGTGCCGCCGTCTAGTGACGAAGGCGACAAACTAACTAACGAAAGCCGCCAGACGACGGACGACAAACGACAAACAACAAACGCCGACGACGACGACGACGAGGCGACAAAAAGTCAATTTTATCGGAAACTAACAGGCAGCAAGAAGGCCAGAAAGCGAATAAAGCCAACAAAAGCTGACTTTCCACTCTTTCTCCTCCCTCTGTGTGTGTGGCCTGGAAAAGCTCCCGTTTCCTTGGCTGGCCCAAGCTGGGCGCCTAATCCAAATTGCGAGAAAGATCCGCTTTTCGAGCCAAAAACCATTGCGACCAAAAGCCAAGTAGCTCGCACAAAATCGCCTTGTTATTGGCCTCGCTGCCACGCCTCCATTTTCAGCTGGACGCCTCCCTTTTTGGTGGAGTCCGCGGCCAAAAGCCAGGCCAACCGGCCGGGCCAAAGGCGAGCGGCAGACTGAAAGAGGTGGAGAGAGAGACAGCCGAAGAAAAGCCGAGGAAAGCGAGGAAAATTCGAGGCAGAAACCACACAGAATATGCTGGAGATACAGCAGGAGACGATGGTCAGAAAGAGGAGGAGGAGTAGCGGGCGGGTGGCCACCGACATCTCCTGGCAATTAGCTTGATTGTCCCCGCACATGCGCCCTTGGGGAGAACTCCAAGTGAATTGGAATCGTCTCATTGCCTGTTGTTCTCCCTTTGGTAAATTGAGAAATTTCATTAAAATATTCGATTGCATTTAATTACCAGAAACGGAATAGCCTTTAAAGCGTAAATATCTGAATAACAAATGGAAGATATGCTTAAAAAAATGTATAGCCTCAGGCGGTGAAGTGATTTATGGCATTTTAAATATCTTTGCTTCGGACCTTAAGGTTAAACGATAAACTATTTAGCTTTTTAGTTGAAAAAGTCTTTACAATATAAATAAAATAAAATATAAAACTTTAGTTTGGGCTTTAAGGTTATTTAATTATTAGGTAAAACCTTTATGATATATCTTAAATAGTTGTCTTACTTTAATGAAGATTTTGATTGATTTGCTTTTTGTTATTTGTTTTAAAATAAATTCTTAACAAAACATTTACTTTGATGATAAAATATTTCTTCAACTAAAAATGGCATTAAATAACATGAAATTAAATTAAAAATAATAAAGAACTAATACTTATTTGATGATAAAATATTTCTTCAACTAAAAATGGCATAAAATAACATGAAATTAAATTAAAAATTATAAAGAACTAATACTTCTTATTTTACATGTAAAAAAAAAAAAAAAACAAGAAATAAAAAATGTTCCCAGGACTTTATTACATTGCCTGATTTTTCGGTTCACACGCAGTGCTGAAAACCGCAACGCAAATGAGATATAAATAAAAATCCAAGGAAAGCCCACAAGTAGATGCATGTTGTTGGCCAGCTGCAGCAACACAGCAGCAACTCTGCAACGAGCGACAGGTCTGCCAACAGATGTTGAACGATTTTTGTATTGTCGTTTTTGTTTTATTTTAGTGGCTTTTGCAGGGGGCTTGGGGGCCTGGCAACTTGGATCTTGCAACAGCTGCAACATGCAACATTGGCGACAACGATGCTGCTGCAACATGGGCGAGTTGCAGAGGGCGCCACTGTTGTTGTTCCATGCCACCAGCGATGCGGCGCTCAGCAAACTCCAGCTCGCCGGTACAGTGGTAAAATGCTAAGGTGGCAAGTGCCCCGCCAGCGGGATAAACACACACACGCACACACACACACACACAAAACCTTGGCGAACAAGGAAAATTCGCAATAAGGCAAGAGCAACAACACTACACACAAGCAACGGAACCGGTTGTTCGCCGGCCAACATCGAAAACTAGCACAGAAAGTAGGCGAGGAAAAAGAGGAGACCCGCGGGATGGACAACTGGACAAATGGATGGAGGGATGGCTCCTCCTCCTGGGCTCCCAAGACCACAGCTTAGAGGGATTTCTGTTTATTTTACAAAATATTTTGTATTTAATACGGGTATTGTTGTGTTTTAAGCCAAGAAAACAACAAGAGACATCGATTAGCAGAAGTATTTTTGATTAAGATTACAACACAAATGACTTCATAATAAAATGTATTATAATATTTTTCACTCTATATTTAATTTAATATTTTCCTTGCGATATTTTCTGATATTTTTTTTGATAAATTAGGCCATGGTAGTTATTGTTGGCCAATGCCAACTCATTGCCTCCAGAACTGCAGGCTGACAGACTCAGCAACATAGCTGTTTTTTCAGTAAAAAGGACGAATCAGAGGACTTTGCAAGAGCCTCCTTTTTGCACTGTTTTCAATAAATAAATTTAGGAAGATCGTTAGCTATAGCAGCAATAAAGATGCAACTCTTATCCGGCAAAACATTGTGATTATTTTGGTGATTTTTCAAAAACTGATCCAAAGCAAAGCTAGCCGAGGCATTTATACTGAAATCTACAATGGAACTAAGCTCTGGCAGATAGATATATATTAAAATAAGGTATTTCGAATAACCTTGCGTAGGAGCTAATCTAAATTGAAGCCAAGCTGTGGCAAAGCTTCTAACGAAAATTGTATATAAAGACATCGGAATGTTATCAACTATCAACTTTGTAGGAACTATCTGTTAGCCTGGCGAATTAAAAGGTTATCAATATTTTATATACATCAATATATATAATATATAAATCAAAGCGAATTTTATACATGTTTAATTTGAAAATATGTATGGATTTGTGTGGAAATTTTAATAAAATCTTTCGGTCGAAACTGTACTATTTGGGTTTTTAAAAACACATTTCTAGACCCTCATCCATTAAATGGTTAAACTTGATAATATTTTTAATATCTCCTAAAGTCACTTATCGAGGTCTCACTATTTGCCCGTGTTCGCACAGCTGCGCCCATATTTAACCCATGTTGTACAACATTTTAACGGGCCAACCACTCGGCAAGAGTCTTCTGCTTTCCACTCTTCCACTCTCTAGCCCTCGCAGGGGTGACTTTTCACGGGCGAAAAGGAAGGAAAACCCATAAAAGGGATAGGACAATGAATAAATGGTCGACTGCCTGCCAACTTTAATTAATTTTCTATTTCTGTTTTCATGCCTGTCGATTGCCAATTGACGAGGACCAGCACCGCGGTTGTATCACTTCTTTTTTCGAGTCATTCAAAATTATTCAAAGCGTCCTTAGGGGTAAGCGACTGCGGGGATACGAGTTCATAGTTTGAAATTAAGTGTTTTTGGAAGTGGTAACGAGAGGCATTTATGGATTAAATATATTTTAGTCAAAGTTTTACAGATTCTGCCCACTGTTTCGGTGGGGATTCCGGTTTTCTTTTTTTTGCAGCAAGGATATGCCATATTTTGAGGCCTCCTTCAGGACTTTTCGGGTAAACACTCACACACACGCTTATCTGCATGTACTTAAATGTAAATGTACCTGGGGCAGGTGCTAGTAATCCTTAAGAACGCCGAAAGAGAATGAGAGAGAGAGGGAGAGAGAGAGGGACTTGAGAGAGCCTCCTTGCGTATCCTTCAACAGCAAAAAGGGGGCTCTACTTCCGGTTACCAGTTCTGGTCGCCACCATTGACCCCTCCGCTAATGAAGTCTTAAATTGTCTGCCATTTCGCAATGCTTTTTGCTAAATTAACAAACCGAGCGCAGAAAACTATAAAAAAGTAAAACGGGGTCCGGTCTACAATATAACAGAAAACCCCTCCACCGCACCTTGTACCTATATATATATATGTATATATATCCCCTCATATAACGCTTAAATATTTATGAGCCACACGTGACGAGCTCTGAAAAGCAATGAAATTGTGTCGCTCGACAATAAGCTAAAAAGAAACCAGAAGATCTTTAGGAATAACAGCAGACAAAAATAGGAAAATAGTTGGTTTAAAATATACATATTCAATTAACGTAATATGAAGAGGTTAATAGATATGAAAATGTATAAATAAATTAACTCAATTTTCAAAGAAGATATATTTAAAAGGTGTACATGCCAAAGTATGGGAAATACAAATAATAATCACATTTTTTTGTATATAGTTTAACTTCCTATAACTATAACTTGGCAAGTGCTAAATACCATCGATGGAGACTCGTGCCCACACCAGACAGTCACAATTCTAGTTCTATTTATTCTATTTAGATTGTTTTTATGGGCGCGAAAGTTGATTAACGTTAATTAATTCATGCTGTGAGTGGCGTTTATATTTGAACAAATTGGAACTAAACGAGACGTTCGACTGCCCGGAAATGCACGCACACATTTGTATCTACCCTCGCTGAGATACAAGATGCACACACACACAGGTACTACCCACAGATACAATGTTTGACCCACTAATTAAGGCGTGTTTAGCAGGCGCATTTCATGAGGCTAATTAATGAAGTTGAGTCCATCATGCAGCTATATAACCCTATCTCCTTCTAGTTGCATCCTCCGTCCCTTGTTTTTTCCCTCCCAGCAACCTGTTTTCCCTTTGGTTTTGTGTGCACACAACAAAAGCAATTTCAGGGAAAACATTTTTCTCCCGTTTTCTTTCATTTTTCTGTACTTTTTTTCTGTGTTATTTAGTAGTAGATGCAACCAAAAGTGCTTAAGGCTTGTGAGCACAGCAAAAATAAAAGAATTAGGCGCAACAAACGGCAGAAGATGAAGCAGCACAGTAGAGCTTCTGAGACAAGAACTTCTGCGAGTGGAAGAGTTAATTAAGTCGAGGAAATAATAATAATTTAACTAAGTAAAGGCTTTGACGCTAGAACTTATTGGGAATTATAGCGCCAACGGCTTTAAATAGATAAAAACTCGTAAAGTTCTTTGTTTTTAGTTCTACTTATTATAGGGTTAAATACAATTTGCAGGCCCAGTATTTTTTAGCCTTAGCTAATAATAAATTAAGGAAGTTTTGGTAAAAAAATTAAATTAAAAATATTTTATTCCATAATAAACTGATCAATTCTAGACATATGACTTTACATTAAAATTAAATTTTTCTGAATTAATTATTAACCTATATTTGTTATCCATTGTTATTCAAACAACAAAAACAACTACACTAAAACAATAGCAACAAAAAATTGAGAAGAAGCCGCATAAAAATTTCCAACTAAACAGCGACGCTGACAGCTCAGTTGCAGCGCTGCAGCAGAGGCAACGGCGTGGGAGTTTCGTTAACAGCTGTACCCCCAAAATACTCGCTCTCTCACTCTCTCGCTCTTTGTCTCTCTCTCTTTGCAGGCTGCTCTCTCTCACTCACATTTCTCTCTCTCTGCACGTAACAACATCCCTGCGTCACACGTTTTTGTTCTCGTCTTGTTTTTGTTGTTCCTGTGCTGCTGCCGCTTCTTCTGTCGTGTTGTTGTTGCTGCCTTTTTGTCACAGGTCGTTGCACTACACACACATACGTACATATGTACATACAAATGCAGACACGACGAAGAGAGCGATGTACGATGTACAGTGTGACACATGCAGGCCGCTCGGACAACAACATGAACAACAACAAGATCAATAATAGGAACAACAAAAGCAATAACAACAGCATCAACCAAACCCCTCACCCCACCCAACTAATCGAACAGCCCTTCAGCCCCTGACCAGCCAAGCACATCCATGTGAGATGCAGATGTCGGTGTGTGTGAGTGGGAGAGAGAGAGAGAAAGATATTGCGGATCTGTGCAGATATTTGCATTTTATGAAAAATGCTCTCTTTCTTGACCCAGCTGCTCTTTATTTTATGTTTTAAATATTAATCATTAATTCAATTAATTAGTAAGTATAAATTTAATAAATTATCAAGTTGGCTTAAAAAAGAAGAAAAGAACATAAGATATTTAGGTAAATATAGTGATCGCACTACTAATAATATTATTTGTATATTTTTTATTAAAAGCGTAACATCCCTTAAATTTTCCTTACTCCTTAGAAAATCGTACAAGTTACAAAAAAAAATGTAACCAAACTATAAATTTGTATTATTTAAGAATTAAGAAATATTAAAAAAGGCTCATACTTATAAATTAATCATATTTAAATTTCAGCTATTAAGCGGTAACAGATATTAAAAAATCACAGCATACTTCTTGGCGCAGCTTGTTTTATCAGAGCTTTGATAAAGGCCCAAATATTGGTAATACTGCCGTTTTATCCTTGCTTTAAAGTAAAATAAAGTCAAATTATGAAAAACACATTTCCTCAAGCATCATAAATAGTAAATTTCCTGATTTTCACATGTTTTATTATCATATTTTATGACCCAGGAAGATAAGCAAAACTTTCCATTCCATTTCCATTCCATATCAAACAAGTAAAGCATATTGACATTTGGATCATTAAAGCATGCAACCCCTTCGGGTTAAGAAGTGCCGTAACCTCTCGCCCAAAAAATAAATAAATAAACAAAAAATGACAATCTTGCAAATGGAAATTTCCTACGCCAATCTTTTAGCTGAATTCATTTGAAAAATGTAAATACGAAAGGCTATAGGGAATCTGGCCATAAATATGTAATGAGTCAAGTGGCTGGCTGCCTGCACTGCTCTTAGCCCCACGCCCACACCCAGACAGGCCATAAAAAAAGCACAGGGCCCAATTAAAACCGAATGGAAATCTCGGTGGCAGATCAAGGAGTTATATTCCAGATTAATTCGTTGGTTTCTTTTTTTATTCTGCGCTAAAAAACATCACTTTTTGTATGATTATTTTGTGTATCTCTGGGAAAGCATAAAAGAAAAGCATTCAAATGAACTTTCCTCGCCGGTGTGCTGTTGTTGTCGCTGTTCTTTCTTCTTGTACTTGTTGTATTTGTTGTACGTGGCACAAGTGCGGCCGCATGCTCAAGCACACACACCCAAAAGAACCAGAAAACGTGTTGAGTGGCAAAGGCGAAAAAAGCTGAATAAAAAAACAAGTAAAAAGCGCTAGAGATGATGGAACCACGACTCTGAGATACCCGGTATTACGTTTTCAGAAATTCATTGCATACTGAAGGGGGTTTTGCAAAATAACGGGACACTTTTTCTGGTAAATTTAATTAAAAAATATTTAAAAAACTGAATTTAGTTTCGGAGAGAGGTGTTACTTAGGCTTAGGCCACGGATTTTCCTAAAAAAATATACCCCAAGAACCGTAAATGTTACCCGCTAAAATAATACAGGTAAAGAATCCTAAACAAAAACAAGTCGAACAGAGGATAAAGCCATCATCTCTGCCCAGCAATTTCATATTCCTTTGCTGGGCCTTTTCTTCTTCCTTCCTCCTCTTTCCCCCGTGTTTTTCTTCTTGCCCCTTTTCCAGGCAATTTGTTTTCGCAAAAGCTGAGTGTTTCCTCTCAAACCTCCTGCATTTCCATTATCCCTGCCAGTTTAAAGTATAAAAAACTTTTTGATTTTAAATGATTAATGCCCGAGTCAAGATTTCGTACAATGATTGATTAATTAACGTTGACAACCAGCAACCCAGAGGAGAAAAAAAAAAAAACTGCCGACACACGCATACACCCCTACCACACACACACACACACACTCACACACAAGCGGCTCTCTTTTTGTTGGCCAGTTTTTCATTATTTTGTGTTTCTTTTTTAGTTAATAAATTGACTTCCATTTTCGTTATGGTCTTTTCTTATCCCCTTCTGCCATCTCCATGATTTTGTAGTAGTAGCTGTTGCTGTTGTTGTTGCTGTTGTTGTTGTTGTTGTTGTTGTTGTTGCTTTTCCCACCCAAAAACATTTTCCTATGAAATCTGAAACGATGGATGTGAGGATGTTGATGTGTGCGTGTGTGTGGCCAGGTTTTAGCCTTGATTGATTCGAAACCGAGTTTAGTTAGCCAGAGAGAAGTTAAGGGGGTAAGTGTGTGGAAATGCACAGAGCGAAAAATAGTGGGAAATATAATAAATATTTTACATATACTAAGGTGATTACTAGTCCTTCTAAAACTCTTGAAAATGTGCCTATAAGCATACAATGATATTTTTAAGGTGCCAAATTTAGTGAATTTGTCTCTTTACGTTCCCCTAATAAACTAGCTTTTATAGCCCTTGAAAAAACATTGATTTAAATATTTTATATATAATTTATTTAAAGCTAGAAAATTTTTCCGAATAAGTAATTTAATCTGTGTACAAATACCAATAAAATCTATATCCAAATCTAAACCCAAATCCGATTTCTCATATTTTTAAGCAGCTTTAAGAAGGAAATACTCTTCATTTATTTTCCGTTTGTTAAGTTTTCATTCAAACTTTTGAGATTAATATCTATATATCTTAATGCTTAATTATACCTCTCATTGTGTTATTAGTTATTTCTCTCCGTGTACATATTTCCTTTGCAGCTTGCCACTGTCAATCGTGTCTCTTTCGCTCCCTGTAGCCCCTAGATGCGTGAGTTCGTTCGTGTGTTTGCAGAGGTGTACACGCAATTAATTATGTTGACAACTGACATCAATTGAAACGCTATCGGAAGGCAATCATCAAACATTAATCGAATGTGACATTCGGCAGGCAATTCTGGAACTGTGTCTCCAAGATTCTAGCTCTAGTTCGATTCACTTTCCATATGCTGGTATTTTATATATGAAATACTTTGCATGACAAAGGGAAATATTCACAAGTCGTAGGAGAAGTGATATTTGTTGGCAATTCATAATGAATTGACTTTGGTACTAAATATTATTACTTCGAATTAGTAAGTGGTAAATAATTTTTGGGATAAATGAGTTATGACAATAAAACACAACCTAATGAAAACCTTAGTGGGGAATAGTTATCGAAACTGCAAAGATATTGCTGTTTTATTATAAGAATCATTCTTAGCTAGAGGAAATATATATAGATGATAGTTTTCCTCGGGTTTGTATGTTTTAAAAGTTTGACTTTAGTTAGTAAAACATTAAACAAACATCTTAGAATTAATATATTTTACATCAACTCCGTTTTTATACTATTTTATGGTAACAGCAGAAAAAGTAGTTGACATTTATCACAGAATCACACACAAATAAGACTTATAAATTCATAAAGTTTGTACTTCTAGACAATCAGCAAATATATACATATGTATATATATATTAATACTAAATTGTTTTCATATAGGTCTTGATATTATGCCTACTGATCCCTCGACCTCATTGGCACCCAAAGACGGATCTCTTTGCGAGACTGTAAGGCCTCGTCTTGGAGATGGCTACCAGTTGAACGGGATATTGCGACAGATTCCCGCTATAGAGCCCCCCCTTATTATATACCCTTATGTATCTGCCCGATCAACGACCTCTCCCACCACCCGCGCTCCAAAATTCCAACGTGGGCCAGACAATGGGCGGCCATTCATCTTTACGTAATTTCGATATCAGAGAAGCAACAACGGCGGCGGCATCGGGCCAAAAACAACAAACAATAAGAAGGCAAGCAACAACAACAACAACAACACACAGCAAGCACACACAAATTGTTACTTTTGAAACAAAAGCACGAAAAAAAAAAGTGAAAGTCTAATTCAGCGACAGGGAGACCTGACTAAGACCTATGAAAAGAGACCAGCGGTAATAATTATGCATGTGCTTCGGTTTAAAGTTAATGAATGAATACAAGGAATCCCAAGCCTCTCTTTATCTCTCTCACCTCTGCCACCGTCACAATCGAAAGTATCTTCGAACTACAATTGATGCCAGATGTTTTAAACCAGTTTATTTGCCAAAGCCAATTCGAAATCTATAAAAGTGTTTATATATACACACTTTGTAGATATTTTGTACGCACATAGTGTTATCTATAAATTTATACGCTTTAATATTTTTATATGTGCAGGAAATTCGGTGTCGAGGCAAAGAGAATACAAAAATTTAAATAAATTTCATATAGAAAACCAAATCCGATAATCACAGATCTCTGATTTTAAATAAAACAACAGTGGACAGACAATAGATTAGCGACTAATGAGTGCTCTTTATGGTGAGGTTTTAAAGGCGTTCAGATTAAGACAAGTTAAGTAACTAAAGCAGGTTGAATATGTGGCAAGAGGGGTTTAAAAACGAATAAAAAAACGACTAAAATATTACTTAATTAAAAATTTAATAACAAATTTGAATAACAAATAAATCCAGCACAAATAACTTATAATTTCACAAGTTTAATTATGTTTATACTCAAAATAAGTCTTGATATAAAAGCCAAGATGTACAGAAACATCTTTCTCTACACTTAAATGAAATCAAAAATATTTCAAATATTTTTTCTGCCTTGCATCTTTCATTACAAAACCACAAAACCGCCTTTAGTTGCAGTGTATATTAAAGATGTGTACTACAAAAAATTCCCACGCGTCTCACTAGCCGCAACCGGCGGGAATAGAAACAGCAACAAGCCAAGTTAACAGGTTAAGGCAACAGCCCAACTGCTGCTGCTGTTGCTGGCTTTCGTTCGATTTCGGTTTAGACTCTAATTAAAAATGCATTCAACTTGGACAAACTAAGGCGACGCCAGCGAACGGCAGTTTAGCAAATTAACATTAGAATTAATGGCAACTTTGCCTTACAACTGCGGCCACCCCTTTGCTGTTTTCCCAGATGCGGACGATTGCCTAACCAACGGGCCAGAAAGTGTATCTCATGTGGTGCGAGGCGCAAGTATCTGGCAGATGCGTGCGCGTGCCGGCCGCAGTGGAAACCTCTGGGATCGCAGACAGCCGAAAAAAACTGATTTATATTAACCCGAAAATAAAGGCAAGCAAGAAGAAACTCAAACAAAATTGTAGCTCACTCGCTCGCTGCTGGCAAACGCACATTTGATGTTGTAGATACACTCGCAGTACCGCAGAAGCGACCAGCAAGTACGAGAGTATCTTTTTTTTCGTATCTGAGTATCTGGTTCCGCGCGACAGCCGAGGCAGAGGCAGAGGCGACGCCACTCAGCACGTTCATTATGGCATTTTGTCAGATACAAATTTCAGTTCAGAGTCGCTCTCAGTCGCCCCGAACGTGTGCATGTATCTGTCCCTGTATCCGTATCCGTCTTTGTATCTGTATCTGTATCTGTGGGTCTGCCGCCGCCGTAGCTGCTGCTGCTGCTGCGGTTTGCTGCGCGATAAGCATACGGATATGTCAGTTAATTATTTGTTTATATTTTGTATCGCCTCGCTCTCCTAAACTGTACACACTGAGCGATGTACACACTCGTTTCGTCGCCATCGAACCGCCTCTAGATGGAGCTCTATGTAGCTCCAGGGCTCTACGGGTGCTCTATATATACTTGGGCACATCTGTGCCGATCCGAACCGATCCGTTTCGTTCCGTATATTTCGCATACGATTTTCTGCTGATTAAGACAAACAGCAAGCTCATTCTCTCGGTTTTTAAATGCTTCGGCTGCTAAGTAAATAGGGTTTAAAAACTACAGTCAGATTATGCTTTATATATTCCAGGGTTCTATGGCAACATTCAGATTAATGGCAATCTTAGAAAGATACTTTTTCCCAGTGAAATTGAACACGGAACAACCTAGGTATTTACTATTAAGAAATCTATACCTTATCAGTACTTGTATTAAAGCTTTTCCAGAATAATCACCATATATTGTTTAAGGTCGTTAGTGACAGCTATATAAACTATATAATAATCATACACACGTATAAATGTTTATTAAAAGGAAATCATTTGTTGAGCCGTCTTAATATCCGCTAAGGCTTGCTCACTCTTTAACTTTAATGCTTTTTCTTTGAGTAAGCAACAAAGTATAAATAAATAACTGTTATTTAGTGTTTACAGTTTACTAAATTGTTTAATCATTTTTCTAATCAACAAAGCCATCACTTTCCAATGAAAACTTGCAGTACCAGGAGCCAGAAGTGTTTAACTTAATTCGATATCCGCATCTTTTGGGGACAGCCAACCAACATGTGCAGCTGCTGTGGCCACCGCAAAGGTGCATGCAACATTCGCAGCAACATCCACAACAGCAGCAGCAGCAGCAACATCTACAGCGGCAACAGCAGCAAGTTGTGGCAGCAGCGAAACAGGCGATAAGGAAGAAAGCGCAGGCGAATGGACACCTCAGCGGACACAATGCGAAAGGTGGAAGAGAAAATCAGGGCGGGGGGTGCTGCGCGCAGGGAAAATGGCTGGAAAACCGGTGCAGAAATATGGCTACGTCTCCACCTTTCGCGAATGTTGCTGGCTTGCGCGGTGCAGCAGCAGCAGCAACTTGCAACACGGCCACAAATGCAGTCACGGGGCGACTTTGTCTGAGCGCCTGTTACAATGCAGCGGCCGAACACCTGGAATGGGGCATCCACCTTCGGGATAGCACCGGCTCCAGCTCCAGCTCCAGCTCCAGCTCCAGCTTCAGCTCCAGCTGCAGAGCTTCATCCCATGCCCCAGCCAGACCCATTCCCAGTTTCATCTGCACTCGCAGCATTCCCAGTGTCTCAGGTTGCGATTGCCCGCTTTCGAGGGCGGTTCGTGGCGGAAGGGATGTTTCTCTCGAGGGTTGGGATCTGGATTTCAACCAAAAAAAAAATCGAAACACAAAAAACAATATACAACTGTGGGTGAGGCTCAAACTCGAACCCGAAAAAAGCCACCAACAAAAGCTCAGCAAAAGCGGAAACCTGTTTTTTGGCCACCAAGCCAAGTGAGTTGAGTGAGTGAGCAAAGAGTTAACTTGAGCAGCGGCAGCCACAGCCACAGCCACAGCAGCAGCAGCAGCAGCATTGACCCCAACTGACTCAACGACAAAATATGCCAGCGGCTGGAGATGGAGACACGAGAGTGGGGCTGGAGCTGGAGGTGGAGCTGGAGCTGGAGTTGAAGCCTCGGGAGATCTCTCGTATCCGAATAAATGCAGAACATGGTGCGAAATATTTAATACAAAAATGCTGAAAAGGAGTTTGGCCTGACAAAATAAAGCAACACACACACCAGACAAGAAACAGTGAAGCCTCTTAAAGTACCAAATGAAAGGTGGGAGGAAGTTTTTAAATTTAAATGAAAATGAATATAATTAAATGAATATATTTAAAATATAATTGAGTATCTTTACATTATTTAAACAGGTTCTCGCATTTATTTGCGGCTTTAAAATTGTTTCACCTTTGGCTTTGACAGGTAAGGTAATATTATTTTACTTTTTTATGAAGTCAAATGGAAGCTATGTAAGTTAAGTAAGAACATTCCCTGGAAAATGAGCAATTACCAGTGTACATTACACATAATTTTAATGCTATAATAATATTTATAAATTATAGTTTAAAAAAATGAGGGAAGTTAACTTTAATTTAAAATCGTTCATAACTTTTCCAAAAATGCATTAATTTCATTTCGGAAAGCTTTTCTGTGCCAGTTTTTACTAGCTTTTAAAATCTGCATTCTAACTTATTATCATTTTTTTAATTTGTTTTTTTTTTACATTTTTGACCATTTTAACGATGCAACCCCTTACAAAATTTTGAAAAAATTTTATTACATTTTTTTTCTACTGGACATGGCTAAATTAATTCTGCTGCTTGTGCTGATCAAGAATATATATGATTTATAGGGTCGGAAATGACTCCTTCACTACTTTCCAAGCTTCTGACTGAAATTATGATACCCTGCAAGGGTATAAAAAGGGTAAACAATGGGATTGTTTTAGTACAGATAACATAACTAATGGTACTAATATAAGATCTTAAATTGATTAAAGTATTTAAAATCCTGCCTAAGGTTATAGGAAATCGACTAAAAAGTATCTTAGGCTCAATATCGGGCTATACAAATTTAAGTTAATGCAAGTTTAGCACAAGTTTCAGCGATAATTCCTGTAATTCTATTCGTATATTCCCTGCTCCTTCCACTCAATTCGCATTAGGCAAGTACACCTGTACCGTGCAACTGCAGCAGACGGAGCGAGGAGAGCCCCGAGTAAACCTGTTTACAGTTCAAACTTCACATTCGATATTCGATGTGAACTCTTTTCTTTTTTATTGTGTTTGTCGTGTCGTGTTCGTCTGGCGGGTTCTGGTGCCTTCTTCTCCTTGGCCACATCCCATCCCAAGGCATCCATCCATCCATCCGAGTAGTTTAAAGCCACCTACGAAGCCGAAGCTTAGGCCGGGTTATCTCCAGCTTAATTGGGTCATTCACACGCGCCACTTGCCGGCGATACAGCGCTGCCAAGAGAGATGGCGATGGCGATGACGACTGCGAACGCTGACAAAAAACACACAAACGCGGAGAAAAAAACACAACTTTTTTCAGCCTAGCAACAACTTCCGGTGTCTTGGAGACGAACTAAAGAAACTAAAGACCAAAGCATACATTACATGTTAGACCACTCGAAGAATGAGGCGAAAAGCGGAGCCAGCGACGAAATAGTAGGCAAAACAAATGCCCGGAGAACGGAGGGAGTGGCGGAGGGCGGGGAAAAACATTAAAAATACAAAAAATAAATAAAAATGAAAAAGACATTTGACGAGCCGGACAAATAAAACTGTTTATCAAGTGAAGAAAAAGAGTATTTTAAATGTCTCGGGTATACCATGTACTTAAGGGCAGGCTTTTTCCATTGGCATTCCATTGGAATGTATCTTTGAAAATGCATTTTACATTGTGTGGAAAGGTGAGAGCGAGTAAGCTATAAGGAATGCATTTTTTGATAAATTTTTGAATTTAAGAATATCAAGAAAGTTTCCAAGATATACAGATGTATTTATCTGACAATTGATTTCATGTATTATTTAAGGATGCGGGGCTTTAAGCAGAACTAATTGGGATTATAGTTTTTCAAAGATTATAAAAAAGATTTAATAGAACTTCATTTATTGATATTTTAAGAAAAGACTTTTTTGCTTTTGGGACATTACTCCTAAAAAAATATAGGTATTCAAAGATACTAAAATATATTCGATATACTTTAAGTAGTTAATTTTGTTTAGTTGAAATTCTAAACATATAAAAAGTATTAAAATATGTGGATAAAAAAATTTACATTAAAAATAAAAATGAATAATATAAAATTTTTATTTTTAATGTACATTTTTTTATCCACATATTTTATACTTTTTATTACCTTAACTCGCTTCGTCCGAGATACTTATTGAATTGGTTTTAAAGAGGCAGAAGATTCGAGTATCTTTGAGATTCGTATGGAAGTGAATGAATCAACGGTAACTCGGCCTCACTTTTACGCTCTCCCTCTCTCTCGTCCTCTCTATTCGTCCTGTTCATCTCCCTCGCTACCTACAAGGATCAAAATCAAAGGCAAAGGATCGAAGGTGGAAGAAGAGTAGCAGTAGCAGCAGCCGGGAGAACAGCGAGAATACCAAAACAAAGTCAACAGACCAAAGACAAAGGCAAATAAATGAAAACACTCACACACACACAGAGAACCGAGAGACACGGCCGTAAAAACTCAACCGACAACTTCGGCGAGGAAGCGAGATAGCGGCAAGCACTCCAAGAATGAGTACGAACGAGAGAGAGCGAGAGGGAGAGAGCGAGCATAGAGATCGCAGCATTGTACAATGTACATCCATCATTTTCTAGGCAATGCAGGCAACAAAAAAACACACTAAATACAAAATGTGCAGCAGCTTAGGAAATTATTTGGCAACTCCAAAGCGCCGCGCAAAAACTGGTCTTGATCTATTTTTAAAGCCAAGCTTTGGCTCGAGCTTTAACGAGATGAAACAACAACAAGAACAACGAGGCCCCAAGCATAAAAGCATCAATCAAACGAAGTTCTACACGCAGCGCAGCCTCAAGGTCTTATCAAATAAAACAAAAAAAAACATATTTTGAAAGAAAACCACAGAAACTGGTTTCGAAATGCAAAGAGCCACCCACGCTGAGCATATAAAATATATAATAAAACTACATAATTAGGCGATAAGTTTCTGAAAATGACTTACTTATTTCTCCTCCTCTCCGCGATAATCCAATTTGATTCCGATTCTTGTTTATTTTTATTTAGCACTGATAATTGCTTGACTTTTAATCCGTACAATAACTGCAACAACAACAAGAATAGGGCAGAATTTTATTAGATTGCAAATACAACAAACAAATCAGTGCTCTCTCTGCCTCTCTTCCTCTTCGCTGCTTCTCTCTCGGCTAAGCTAGTGTGTGTGTGAAAATCAAAACAAAACACGGCAAAAACACTCGAGAGAGCGGCAGCAGTGAGAGCGGCAGAGCTGATCCACTGTGTTGTTCTTGTTGTTGTTGCTTGCTGTTTCTGCTGATTTGCTTTTGTTTTAGTTTTAGTGACTGCAACATGTTGAATGTGTTTACTCTCTCTTTTGCTCTTGCTCTAACGGTAAATGGTAAGCCAGTGCATCAATTTTATCGTTGCAAATACAATATAAACAATTCCGTTTGCTGGCGGCAATTTTGTTTGCAGCACTCACACTCACACACACACGCGCATGCACGTTACACGCACACAGTGGCAAAGGACGCGGTTGAGGGTGGCATTTTCATGCTTAAAATAACAATAATAAATAAAGCATACTTTATAAAGATTATAAAACACTGTTTTGCTTAGTTGTCGGCTTGTGGGGTTAAAAACTAAACACTCAGACCGCCCACGAACTTGCGTTTCTTTTGCTACTTGTCACTTTTATACACAGATTCTTGCATTCTCGATGTTCGCACAGTTTATCACGTTTCAGCTAGTGTTTACGAGAGTTTTCGAATGTTTCCAGCGGTGGGCGGTAAAAACACACAAAGAATACGCGCCCGCCACGAATTTTTTCTCCGCTTTTCCGCGACACAACCGCCCTCGTTGCTTTAAAAATTTGAAAAACGAATGAGGGGCGAAAGCGAATGGCGGGGAACGATACTGAAAAGGAAACAAAAACACAGCGAACATCGAACTCGATCTCGATCTCGAACATCGAACGAACAACTCGAACAATCGAACTCAATTCTCAGAGAGTAACAGAGTCAGAAATCTAACAGATGAGAGTGACATGTATTTTACAGAATTGAGAGTAACAGAGTTTTGTCAGTAAATTCATGGAAGTTAACAGCGTTTTGTCAGTGAATTCATGGAATAACAGAAGTTTGTCTGTGAAATCCTGGAAGTAACAGCATGTTGTCGGCGAATTCTTGGAAGTAACAGAGGAGCAAGAGAGAGTAACCTAGATCAGTGATGCTCTTTTGGCGTGTCGATTTTTTTTATGATTCAATGAAAATAATACTATAAAGTATTTAAGTGAGATGTAGTAAAGCGTGATGTTTTTAAAAAGTTAAAATAAAATGCATTTTGCTTTGAAGAAAGCTATATTCCCCGCTAGCCGCTAGTTTGCAATTTATGCCGCATTTTGCTTTTGAAAACCGCCAGATCTAAAGGGGAAATAGCTAAATTGGCAACGCTGATGAGGGGCGAAAACGAAGAGGCGAAAAACGAACCCAACCCGTTCGAACTCAACGCGTTCGAAGCACCCCAACTCACCACCACCACACTTTACCACTCCTCTCTCAGCACATTTATTTGTTGTTCTGTTAAGATTTCACTTGCAAGATTCTGTTAACTTAATTCTGTTACTCCCATTCTGTAAAAACCAATGCTGCCCAGTTTTTGGCATACAGTGCTGCCCAAACTACGGGCGACTTAGCCAAGTTTTGCACCAATTTCTACAGTGCCTAGCAAATAGGGACAAAATTTAAAATTAAAATAAAAAAATTAGATATATTTTAACTGAAAATTAAAAATTTCCCCCCAGAACCTCACTAAAAAAAGAAACTCTCACTTAAACTGGTGCCTACAGGTCCTTTGATTATGTATTTTAGCACGTCACGATATATAAATATCGTTCATGGCTTCGTTCGATAACAAGACTCGAAAAACACTTGAAGATAAGAGAATATTTGAACCGTATTCTCGGCTTTTGTTGCTTTTGTAAATACTTTTAACATTTAATTTGCATTTTTTGTAGTTGTACGAGAGATAACGAACGGTGTCCCCGCTAACAGCTCTGCAGACACTTGGGAACGGCTGCAATGTAGAATCAACTATTAACGGTCTTTTAACGGCTTTTCAAAAGTTCGAGACACGGGCAGAGTTGAAGAGAAAATCATAAGAAATCGACTGGCGGCAATATATAAATAAATTATGTATTTGTGCGTGTGTAGTATGCATCGTGATGAAATACTTTCGTATGTGGGCTGCTGCTGTCATGGAACACCTCTTCTTCGTTGGATCGCAGCCGTGAAACCATAGTAAGGATACGGAATACGGATACGATGTATATATAGCGCGGATGCGGTGCCAAAAAACAACTCAAAAAGCAAACATTGAGACAGATTCGAGGGTGCAGAAAAGGAGAACAGAGAGATGACTCGTTGGCCCGAGGATGCAGCGATGGGGAGAGCGTGGAGCAGGAAGCGGGGGCCGGAATCGCTCCCCTTGCTTAGGCGACGGCATCGGTGTCACACTCCTCCTCGACGGTGATGTACATACCCTCCTCCTCGTAGGCCGAGTCGTGCTTGGCCAGGATTCGCAGCAGGGGACGCAGGCGCAGCCACCACTGCTTCTTGGGGATGCGCTGACTGAAGGGGCGAAGAATTGACCATTTAAAGATATATTTCACACCTGATCTCCGGTCTGTACTCACTCAAAGTTGGTCTCCGCAATGAGATCCACCAGCGGCGAGAAGCGATACTGCCGGGACACGATGCCCAGCAGCGTGGCAGTGTCCGGAGCCTTGCAGTTGACCACTCCATTGGCATCCACATTGGCCTTGATCTGCGTGGCCAGCCAGTCCACGCACTTGGCGGCCATCTTGGTGCCCATGTTGCGGTCGAAGGGTGTGGGCGAGCCGCCCTGCTGCATGTGTCCCAGGATGTTCATCCGGCAGGTGAACAGACCCTTGCCCTCCTCCGAGTACAGGCGGTAAATGAAGTCCGTGCTGTAGTTCTCGCTGGCCTTCTCGTTGCGCAGGATCAGGCCGCGGGACACGCCCTCGGCCATCTTGGAGGCCATGTGGTAGACATCCTGCTGGAGATCCTTAATGGAGAACTTCTCCTCGTAGATGTAGGCGGCATCAGCGCCGCCGGCCAAGCCAGCCAGGGTGGCCAGGTAGCCACAATAACCGCCCATGGTCTCGATGACGAACACACGACGCTTGGTGCCCTGCGCCGACTGCCGAATACGGTCGCAGATCTCCGTGATCTCGTTCAGACCCGTGTCGCAGCCCAGCGAGAACTCGGTGCCGGGGACGTTGTTCGAAATCGTCGACGGGATGACCACAATGGGAATGCAGAACTGTGGATAGTTGTCCCGCTGATCGGCAATCTGGCCGGCGGCATGGTAGCTCTCAAAGCCACCAATGATCAGCAGGCCCTGGATCTTGAACTCCTTGAGGCGAGCGGCAATCTCCTTGAACTTGCCCTCGGGCAGGGTGCGCTTGGTGCCCAAGTAGGCGCCGCCCTGGCCCACCCAGCCGGAGACATCCGACCTGGAAAGCATTAACTTATCAATACAGATTCCTCGTCACTTAAAGCCTCAGAGACTCACCATCCCAGCTCTCGCACATTGCCGGCAATGAGACCCTCAACACCATCGTTGATTCCATAGACCACATCGCCCCGGTAGATGGCATTCCGCACGAAGCTGCGCACCGCAGCGTTCATGCCGCAGGCGGGGGCTCCAATATGCATCACAGCTAGGCGGTAGCCCTCAATGCCCTTGCCATCGGCATCGAAGCACTCCTTGGGTGGCTTCAAGCGGGTCAACATCTTGTAGGTCTCCAGATTCCGCTCGAAGGAGCGACCACGCAGCTTGACCGCATCCGCCCAGCGCTTCTCCTGCATGGCCTTGGCCACCGCCTGGGTGCGCTCCACGCACTCCATGAGGGGCACACGCACCGCCTGGTTGCCATCCAGGGAGATGACCACCGGCACGGACTCTGGAGTGGCCTCCATTAGAGCCAGAGTAGCCTCGGCGCCCATGCGACAGGCCTGGAAAGGAAAAGGGGGTTAAGTTTTTCATTTAAGTCAGGGCTGCTCCGGCATTCTACTCACCAAAATACGATCGAAAGCACTGGGATTTCCACCGCGCTGCACATGACCCAGGACCGTGATACGGGCATCGTGCTTCAGACGCTCATCGATCACCTTCTTAACATCCTCGGCGGTAATGGGATGTCCCTCACGATCCATGGCTCCCTCGGCCACGATCACAATGTTCAGGCGCTGGCCAGCCGAGCGCTCCTGTTTGGGATTTCAATAAAATATACAATTTAATATATATATTATTTAAATAAATTTTAAGGATGATACAAGAACTACAACAATAGCACAAACAACTGATGAAGTTGGACATCATCTTTTCTAGGATGTTTTTTAATGTTTTTTATGATGTGTGCTTTGCCATTCGATTTTTGAATAATGTTGGACAAACTCAGACGCAGTAAGCTAATGAGGACAGTGCGTTTCATATTTACCTAAATATACATATCATATTTTATGAATAAGTTTAAGAAATTTATGAAAATTAATATGATACCTGAAATGTATGTCCATATTCTTGCATTTATATTTTTATAAGAAATTCGAATAAGAGAAATATCGATTTATATATAGAATTTTGAGTGAAATATTTAAAGATTTGATAAATCTAAAAAAATCTTCGAATTTCTGCTATACGCAAAGCAAATTATATAAATATTATGTAAATTAAATATAATACAAATTTCCGGGAATTTGTAATAAATTTAATAATATTTAAGGATATACAAATCGCCTGTTTAATATTGCAATATACATATGTGAGATAAATCTATATTCTGTTTGATATATTGGACCAATAAAAATGTACTAAAGAAAATAAACAAATAAATTTAAAAATATTTTTCACATATTCTTCGATTCTTCACGTCAGTTTTCGATATTTGAAACAAACGATAATTTACAATACGATAAGTTATTTTAAATAATTTCGATAATAACATTATTTTACGATTAAATTCTATATTTTTCAGTATTTAAAATGTCTGTTAAAATAATAAGATTTTTGATAAATCAATCAGACTTTTTCTACCGATATACAACTTAAATGCCTTATAAATCTGAAAATCTAAATAAAATTCCTTTCAATTTATTTAATTCTTAAAACTTTTGAAATCTATGAAACGCACTGTATTTGAATAAATGTCTTTACGTAACCAAAACACTTGCACAATCCATTTAAATCAATAAAAAATACATGTAGATGGAAATTTACAGATCGATTAAACGAGGATGAGAGGGTTAGTGGAGTTGGGAAAGTTAATAGAGGAGCTCGATGACATCATGAGGAGCACACACAAGGAAAGGATAACAAAGAGACCCAAAGACCCAGAAACAAATATTAAGTCAAGTAGCTGTTGAAGCTGTTTTTATCGCCATGGAAACTTCGGTCGAAAAACAGAGCAATAGAAAATTTGGAAAATTCAACTTTTCGACCAGGATTAAATAGAAGAAGTGAGAGAGAGAGAGTAATTGGGTGTAACTAGCTCGCTCTAGGCCTGACCTGCTGCAGCTTGAGACAAATCTCGTCCTGCCATGTGACCGAAACCGGCTCCTCGGGTATGAACATAAAATCAGCCTCTGTGGCTATGGCTGCCGATATGGCTAAGTAACTAAAAGACAAGAGATTAAATACAAACGGAAATAATAATAAAAGATGTTTCACATATGCGAGTTCGGGGGATATGGGGAGTACTGGGGGTCGGGGTAAAGACTTAAGATTAGTTACAATATGATTCAGGATGCTGGGACAGATAGACATTGACTGTGCAGTTCTCATTCCGTATCTCGGGCGGTATTTGTGTTCGGAGAGAGAGAAAGACATTCGTGTGTGCAGGTAAAAGCGGAAAATAGGAAAAGCTTTTCTTATGGCGTGTGTATGGCACCCTAGGGGTGTCCTTTGTAGTTGTCTTTTAAAGAAAGAGTACTTTAGAGTACCAAAATGCACTACGTATGCTTTTATCTAAAAAAAATTAAGCCACAACAGCTGCAGTGAGTTTGGGTTTGAAGTGTTATTTACACTGGGGAAAATATTCTCGATGGAGTTTTATATAATTTATATTTTTGATTCTAAAAGTTCTTAAAATCGTTTATATATCCTTGTAAATGTTTTTCTAATTTAAAATTTGAATTGAAAGTGCTCTAAAATTAATCAAGAATAGATGGAAGATTTAAAATCATTTAAAAGTGTACCCAAAAGTATACTGCAAAAAGTGGTATAGATAAAAAAAGTAACTATATTAAGTTGTCTACTTTTGCACAGATTTCTAATAGTTTTCAAATCTAAATGAATTTGATCCTTATTACTATAAGTTATTTATGTGCTTAATTTGTTTTTTAAATGTTTTTAAAATGGTTTTATTTAAATAAATGAATTGTACTTTTTCCTAGACCTTATTTTGAAGAATATAAAAAACGTAAATAAATGTAAACTTTCAACTTTCAAAAATATTTCCCCTACTACTTCAAAACCCTAATCTCTGTGCAGCATGAAAATGGTTTAAAGATCAGCATCTTGCCTGGGCCAGCTGGGAGCAGAGCCTGTCTGGCCAGTCGACCTTGGGCGGCATTTCGGGAATGAATATGAAATCCGCCTCGCACGCCAGTCCGCCCACAAGAGCTAAATAGCTGCAATAAATACATTACAAGATATATTAGTCAAAAGGGGACAAGGGGACAAGGGAGACAAGGGAAGGGGACTCTCGGGACACTAAAGATCGATCGATCGACAGAGATATAGTAGGGTGAGCGCGACATTCAACAGAGATTTCCATTTGCTTTAGCGGCTTGCCTGTTCCAACTTGAGGACAAGTCGATCGGGCCAATCTTGCGGCGGAGGAAACTCGGGCAGAAAGACGTAGTCTGCCTCGGAGATAATGCCGGCCACCACCGACAGATAGCTAGGGATTGCATATATATATATAGATATTCAGGTGCAGGTACATCCCCACTTAATCACTTGGACACTTAGGCTAGTCTGGCATCGAATGTCCCACCTGGAAGACTCTCAACTTACCCGCAATGACGACCCATGACCTCCATGATGAAGGTGCGCTGATGTGAGTAGGCCGTGCTGGAAATGGCATCGATGGCCTCAATGATGCGATGCAGGGCCGTGTCCGTGCCTATGGTCATGTCCGTGCCACAGAAGTCGTTGTCAATGGAGCCCACCTGGGAAATAGACGTCAATTAGCCAGCTCAAGGGGAATATCTTGCAAGACTCCCTACCAATCCCACAATGTGCAGCACATTGAACTTCTCCTGCTGCTCCGTGGTAATGGTCTTGTTCTTCACCAGCTCCTCCAGCAGGCTGGACCACTCCTGACGGAACAGATTGGCGCCGGTCAGAGAGCCATCGCCTCCAATCACCACCAGGTTGGTGATTCCCCTCTGGATCAGATTGTTGGCCGCCTTGAGGCGTCCCTGACGCTCACGGAAGTCCTGGCAACGAGCTGAGCCAATGATGGTGCCACCGCGATGGATGATGGACGAGACCGAGGCCCAGTTCGCCTCCTGGATGCAGTCGCCGCCATCCACCATGCCCTGGTAGCCCTCGCGGATGAAGTAGACCTGAGGCGGGAGGATTTCGATGAGTAATTTAAAGGGGATTTTATTTAAATAAATTTATAAATGAGCTTTAGGGTTCTTTGAAGTGGCTTAAAATTTAAATGTAATACCCAAGGAAAATACTTAAAATAAGTAAATAAAATTATGAATACTTGAAACTTTCTTTCATATTGTGAAATCTAGTAAGAATAAAATCTAATAAACAAATCCAAACAAAGTATTAAGGAAAAAACCAAGGTTTTGCAATATTCTCGAATATTGTGTAAGACTTTAAGAGTGTTTATCTTTTATCTGTATGACATCATCACTATTTATTGTCAAACCATTTCTGGTTAAAACTCATTTAAATTAATTTCCACACTGATATACCCAGGCTTTTCAATTAACAGAGAGTGAAAACTATAACAAATGAGTTTACAAATTGCACATGTGAAAAAAGAAATAAAATCTTGAAATGTGCGGAACAATTTCTGAAAATTAGCAACGTTTCCTTAATAAAATCTAACAAGCTAGTAAAATCTCAAGGGACTTATGACTTGGTAACTCATTATTCTTCTATATTGAAAGGTTCAAAACTAAAATGGTTTCTAACGATGAATAATCACTTATACTTTCCACAATTCCTATAGTTAACATATCCGAATCACTAAGCACTTTGGCAGAAATTTTTATTAGAAATTTGTCTTAAACTCATAAAATATTTATATTCATATACATATATGAATATATTTGGCATAGCAAGCACAAATTGCCTTTGTCGCGTGTCATTATTTTCACTTTCATTGACCCCCAATAAATTGAATTCAAAGAAATAGATTTTAATCAATTTCAATCAAGAACAATTGCTTAAATATTTGCATGTTTCGATAGTAAAAAAGAGCCTAACAGTTGAACTTAAACCAGGGGTAATAAAAAATAATGTAAGATAGTGAAAATAGATAAAAGAAAAGTTATGTTATGGGAATGTTGTATGCTCTTGTAGTTCTAATAAAATTGGGTATAGTCGTAAATCGAAGAGAAAACAGACAGTGGCAAACGATAGAACTGAATAATAATCGAATTTTTCGATGTTTTTGTATGCAAAATATTGATAATATTTGATTTTGATTATGATTATTATTATGATCAAGGTTTTTTAGTTCTAAAAACCCGGCATATAGACATAAAACGCATAAAAACTAAAACATATCAAATATATTAATGCTTGTGTAGGCAAAAGTGGAAAGCTAAGTCGATAAACATTTGTTGTGTCGTCTCTAATAAACGGAAATGGCTAAATTGACTTGTCTGGTAACGCCTTGAAACTTTGTTAATCCTTAATAAAAAAAAAAAACTAACTAGAATTGTATCAAACTAAATAAATTTGTTAAAACAATTTAAAATATGTTCTTTTAAATTAATTTTAAAGCTTTTCCTTCTTATACACAAATTAAACCCACAAATAGGGTATACAAAATAAACCCAGAAAGAAATTAAGAGCGGCAAAAACTTAGAACGAAACAAATTAGCCCAAAAGTCTGAGAAGAAATCGCCTGTGAGTGGCCCGAAATAAACCCAATGTCAATGTGCGCATATACACATATACTTTCTTGATTCGTCGCAAGGAATTTCTTTTTCTTTTCATTTATTGCGGCACCGATTAGGGAGGGAGATTATCTAACTGACTTAACACCTATGATTCGCGACCGACCGGCTGATAAGCCAGTTACTAGAGACCTACATCATATAATAGGTAAATTCCGGCAACTAAGTGGGGGAAAGGGGCTAATGGGGAGATGCTGCTGCCTGGCTGACTGTTTGGGGGTGGAAAGTACTTGACAGAGGTCACCACTTGCTCACTGACTTACCTTGCATCCCAGGTAAATGGCCATGCGGACACAGGCGCGCACCGCTGCATTCATGCCCTGGGAATCCCCGCCGCTGGTGAAGACGGCCAGGCCCTTGTCCTTCTGGGAGCCGCGGGCCAGGAAGCGTTGATTAATCTCCGAATTCATTGTTCTAATTTTCTAGGCACTGTCTCTCTCTCTTCGCTATCTGTATCTCGGGTATTAACGGTATATAACGTAACGTAGCGCACACACACGCACACGCACAGCACACTCGAGGCTTTCCCTGTTTTTCCAAACTATTTCCTCGAGAGCCGAGAACTACAGCTGGAGCTGGGCAATGTTATATCCAAAGTGGCTATAAATACTACTGTTCCTTTCCGCTCTGTTCCGTGGCTTTTCAGTTACTAGCGATATATATTCACGAGTATTCACAAGTTTCGCTTTTGCTTTTGACGTAACCTTGAAACGACCTTTTGGCCAGACGCATACACAACACGGACACACGCACACAGGGACGCGCGGGCGCTATGGCTGTAAGAGTGCGTACTGATGCAATGTACGCGTTGCCTGGTTTAAATCCTTGGAGCCACAAATCTCCACAGATTTTAGTAGTTTATTAGGTGGGTGCTATGTGGGCGGGTATTATCAGTTATAAAACACTTTTCGCGAGTCGGAACGAGCGGAAAAAGACGTTTAAGCAATTGGCTCTCGGTTTGTTTACGTTCGACCCACTCACGAGTATGTGTGTCAGCGAAGTCAGCTGTCGATCAGCTGGTTCTCCATGGGCGAGTAAAAGCTCGAGAGCTTTCACCGTTGGGCACGGGGGAAATTGGCGCTGTTAATCGGGCGTGTGAGTGTGCGTTATCGATATTATGAACTTTGAATCTTAACAGTTTATTTAACTATTGAAAATACTTTTCACATTCTTTAAATTAAAAGTAAAAAAAATTAATATTTCGTCTTGTTATTGATCATTTTAAAATTGTAGCTAGTTCTTGAATTACATAAAAAACATTGCACCTTGATGACATTAAAATTGGGATGCAAGATGTCTTTGAATACTCATAACATTTTCTTAAATTACTATTTTTAAACAACAAAAATTGGAAATTATTTCAAAAATAAAATGTTTTATAAATATCTATAATAAAAACAAAAAAACAAAACTAAAGTTGTTTTTAATTTAATTTAAAATAAAAAAAATCAAATAAATATATAAAACTAATGAACTTTGAGCCCAGAATTAGTTCTTAAAGAAATTGTAATTATCAAAGTAAATTTCAACGGAAAAAACTTATTAAAATTTATTTTTTTTAATTTCTTTATCAAACAACGAGATACAAATGCTCAACAGGTGCTCTAAAAAATTATAAAATAATTTGTAAAATAACTTAGCTTACATAAGGCATAATAGGATGCACAAAATCAACAATATCCTGCAGAGTTTTCAAACATTTTCTCAGCTCCTTTGGGCTTTTACCGCATTTCCTTTTATTTACTTTCTTAGTTTTTTTAACGTATTGATGGAAATATTCCTTGTTAGATTGGATAACATCCTTAATTGGGTTTTGTTCAATGCAAGTGGAAGTGGGTTTGTCATATTCAGTGTTCCCTGAGCCACTGTGACACCGAAATTGAGGTTTTTCGTGGTGTTTGGCGTTTTGGAGAAAGCCTGCTTGTTTTCTGAAGATAAAATAAATTTAGAAAAGCTCCTTAAAGGTAATAAGGTTTACAGAAATACTCGATCATCCTGTTGTCTGTCAAATGAAATATAGTTTTAAATTTATTGGAAATACTGTTTCCCAGGTGAGCTTGTGTCCAGAGACAGAGATCTGTCCTAATAGAGGTAAACTAGGGGACAAGTATATTTACTATATGTATTTTTAAGTTAACTTCTGCTATACCTTTGGGCTTAAAAGGATACAATGGTTTGGGTTTCCTGGTAAGTACTTTTGGTTAGGCGATGCTCCATGAAATTGGTGCGATTTTAGTATCAACCGTTCATTTAATTTTAAAAGGCGGCTATAGAGATCGATCAGAAAACTAAACTATATGGAAAATCAAAGCTACTTACGGGTTTTGAAATTTAGTTAATACTCTAAATTTGATTGAATGCATGCCAAAATAAATTTTGCCCCTAAATGTCGCACATTTTTGCTCGATTTGCAAATTTTCCTATATTATTGTTGATTTGTATGATTTTACTGCTTTACTGACTTCTATTTCAAGGAAAACCCGCTGAAAAAAAATAACATATTTGCTTGTTTGTTTTTTTTTGTATTATTTATTTAATTTTTGTTTTGTTTTTTTGTTGGTAATTAAGAAACTGTAATTTCAATAAACTTAAATATTCCACTCATACATCAATCTTTGCCTCTGTTATATATGCATACAATTTACGCCTACACCCGGATTTCATTTTCATCTGATTTGTTGTCATTTACTCAGTTTTTCTTTTTATTTTTTGTATGAATGTGTATTGCAGTTTCACAATATTATCATTATTAGTTTTATATATTTCTGGGATTTCGACTTTATTAGCGTTGCGGCAAAAAAGTGTTTCATTTATTTAAATATATATATTTTTTTGTTTGGTTTTTGTTATTTTGGTTTTATATTCCTCACATTCATAATATAGCGATAAATTCAATTGCGAAAATATACATTTACTTTTATCATACATACATATGCTCCGTATGGTATGATTACCGATTTCTGTTGGACAATAATATATATATTTTGTTTTGTTTTTCAAATACACATGCAAAGTTGTTGTCTTGTATGTATAAATTAAAAATTTGAATAGTTTTTAGTTCACAATATTTATGTATTTTGATTCAATCTTGTTTTTTTTTAGTATTTCCATTGCTGATTTTTGCTGCAGGTTGCAAAGTGTCAAAATCGAAGAAAAATCCGTTTTAAGCCGGGGAAGTCAATCGAAAAATGCTTAAATGTGAGAAAACCAATGCCAGACATTTAGGAACAAGTGTGGCGATGAAACAGGAAGATTACATGTATTTTTTAAATAATTTCAAAAGTTGTGCAGACATTTTGCGCACAATAAAACTCGTGCCATTAGCCATGTTGCACAGATCGGAAATTAATTAAATTAAGTGACTTCCACGATTGACTTTCTTCGCTTTACAAAAAATCTCATTTTGACAGACAGTTTTTCGGATATATAAATATGCGTGTATATATGTATGTATTATAATGAGTTATGCTTTTCACAATTGTTTATACCAAGAGAAAACAACAAAGAAATTTGCAATTGTAGATTTTAACCCTTTTTGTTTTATGTAAGACATGTATAAAAAATAGCAATGAACAATTATTATATTTATTTTTTTGTTTCTGTAATCATCCGTTCTCTCCACGATCGATCCTCGTAACAGATATATGGTTCCTGCTGCCGTGATTTATGCTTTTTGGATTTTTTAACCAATTATCGCAAATGCAACCCTGTGTCTGAGTGTGTGTGTGGGTGGGGGCTAGGGGACGAACGAAAATCGAATCGAATTCGAATTCAAAATAATAAAGAATTGGAAACTAGGTTTTTTTGGTTTTATTTGTTTAGAAAAAGAATTACAAATAATACATAAGTTTTGTTTTTATTTTTGTTTGTTTTTTCTCATTTGGTTCGCTTGGTTGTTGCTGCTATTCTTGCTTGCTTTCTGTTCTTGCCATACGAAAAATTCAATTAAATTAATCAATTTGGACTCTTGCAAAAAACGTATAATAAACCGAATTATCTCATTTCATTTCTTCTTGTGTATACAGTTAGGAATATTATTTATTTGTTTTGTTTTTGTAAGGAGGAAATCCACAACGAGGCATCGCAAGGGCGAGCGCAAGACGGAGGCTCTCGAGAGTTTCGGGGGAAGAAAAACACACATACAATTACGACGAATTATCTGCTAGATTAATTTGATTCAAAAACCGGAAAAAATCCCATCGCCAAAACTCCCAGATACTCCGTATCCGCTCGGTCCACCACATTCATCATCATTCCGCTGCGATGCTGTATTTTCTCTCTCTGTATTTCTTCTCAGGCAATGCTGCAGTTTTGCGCTACATTTTCAGAATCGGATCGGCCGGCACTCTCTCTGTGCCTCTCCTCCAAGTGAGAAGAGGAGCAGTTCCTTCGGCTACAAAAAAAAACTATCCGGAACATCCGAATCCGCTGAATCGAGAGGAGGAGAGAGTGGCCAGCCGAACGGCCTCAAATGAACAGAAGCACAGAGTCCTGCTGCTCATCATCATCCTCGCGAATTCGTATTCAAAATGTGTCTCAAATCTGCCTGCTCTGCTCTCCTCTCTCGCCTGGATTATCGTTTCATTTCAAATTGTTTTGCTTGCTGCTTGCTGGTTTTGCGTTTGTTTTCTTTCTTGTTTTGTTTTATAATATTTGTTTCTCTTTGTTGTTTCTGGTTTTGTTTGTTTTTGTATTACTGAATAATATTTGCATAGTCAAAAAGGAAACATTTTTGCTTAGTTGTTTGGTTAGTTGTCACCGCCCTCCTGTGGCTCATCGCCGTCGCCCTGGGTGTCGGAGGTCCAGAGGGTCAGGTTGTCCCTCAACAGTTGCATGATGAGTGTCGAGTCCTTGTAGGAGTCCTCGTTGAGTGTGTCCAGCTCGGCTATCGCATCATCGAATGCCTACGTACAGGAATATTATTAATTATTAAATCGCATTCTCTTAGGGTTTAGGTGAAAAATTAAAGGAAATGTTTTGTGGCAAGGCGGAATATGCAAACAAAAGCATTTTCAAACTTGGCATTAGGTTTCATCATTCGTACATTAATTCTCAAATTTATTCGGCTTCACTAGAAACAATTTGTAAACTTTTAAGCAGAGAAAAGAATAGTGTCTTGTGTGTAAATCAAAATAAAAATGTTTAAAACCATATCTACAAAGTAAATAAAGGAACCAAAAAGTGTTTCACCAGCAAAGGCCGCAAAGGTAAGTTTGTTTCGCAGGCAAACTTTATTTGTATTTTCATGCAGGGTGGGAAAGTGGAGGCGTTTCACAAAGTTCAGAATCTGCTGAAAGTTTCAAGCTTCCAAGGAAAATTGAGGGCTGAGGTAACTCGCAGAAACTTGGTTTGTTTTAATTACCATTAATCAACAGAGAAATGTGATAGGTAGGGATAAAGCTTTTAAAACTCTTGAAACTTTAGATTTTAATTTGGTTTTTAGTAAACGCTCTGGAAGTCTTACTCGGTTTAGTCACATAAACAACATTTGAATTGAATTAGTAGTGGGAATTAGAGAGCGGGTTAAGTTATTAGGTATACATCGCAGAAGAGTGGCATATGTATAAGTTTGAACTGAACCTGTTTAGCTAAGTGACAAGCCCTCGCTGGTGAATTGATTATTTCGTAATAGAAGACGGAAAAGTTGAGTGCTAGACCTAATCTGATTGGATGTGTTGGCTGCATTTTGGTTTTAGCAATATCGAACGCCTCCTGATAGGCTTTTTTCGAGTCCTCAACGACGGCTTTACACACGTTTTACACACGTTTTTTGAAAGTAAAGAAACAAATACCAAAAAGAAGGTTAGAAAAACTAATAAACAATCATAACTATTTGTAATAATAGTAGTAAAACAATGGAGAATGAATGTGTGTCTGCTTTCGCCGCTTTGCCATATAAACATTTCGATTAATCTCGGTTTCGTTTCGCTGTGGTATTAACCTGTTTAGCCAATTGGCAAGCTTTGTCTGGCGAGTTCAAAATCTCATAGTAGAAAACAGAGAAGTTAAGGGCCAGACCCAAACGGATGGGATGTGTTGGCTGCATTTTACCCTTGCTAATGTCAAATGCATCCTGGTAAGCGGTTTGCGAGTCATCGACAACGGCTGTTGTGGTTGCAAGATTGGTTTATACATAAGGTTGGTTATCATATATCGGGTGTTTGTTTATATGATTTGTTGGCTGAGTGACTGATACTTACTGTTGCGTGCATCTCCTGTGGCAACCTCGGCTAAATACCTGTAATAATCACCCTTCATCTTCAGGTAGAACACCTTGCTCTCGGGATTGCTGGCTTTTGGAATAAGGTATTTGTCCAGAAGTCCCTGTAAACATATAACGAAACAAGTGCTTCAATTAATTTCCATTCAATTATGCACAAGAATTAACCAAGTAAGCCCACCAGGTTAAGGTAAAGCCCTGTTTTCCCTGTTTTCCTCCCTCCCCCGACACATTTTCCATTTCAAAAACCCATCAAAGGCTCAAGCTGAGTTTAATCTAATATAAGAACACCAATCAGAGGGTGATGGGGGAATATCCAGTCAGTCGCCAAGTTCAACCCTGGGCCGTGGTCTATTTTCTCTGGTGGCAATAAATTCCGTATACTGTCGCCGTGTATGTGGGGGGAAATGGATGGGAAATGCTCTTCTCGTATTCATTTTAAAAATAGATTTATTGATTGCAACAAATTTTATATTTCTCACTAGAGCAAGAAGGCAGCAGAGCAGAGAAACCGGGGGCGAAACAAGGTTTTCACACCCATAACCCACCCAGAACATCTGAGCCGGGGGTGGCTTTCATTTATATATACAAGATAATATATATATTTTTACAAGACTGACAGGTTCCCAGGCTTAACCGTCACTTTGAACAAACACCCAGGCGCGGCGGCGAGTGTGTGTATCAAAAAATAATTAGATGGACCAATTACAACCCCATAAATCCGTCAGAGTCAGAGTCAGAGTGAGATGGGACTTGCGCAGACACTTACCAAAACTTCGTAGCAGATTTCCCGCAGCTCCTTCTCCACACGCTCTCTGTACTCACGGGCGAGCTGCTGTTTTCTAGCGGATGCTTCGGTTTTCTGCTCAATGGAGGAGATGACACGCCACGATGACCTGGTTTGTTTGCGACACAAAGAAGAGCGGGGGGAAGGGTATGAAATATGGAGCTTAGTCTAATTAGAGGAGGAGAACTCACCTGCGGGCACCGACCACATTTTTGTAGGCAACGGAGAGCAGATTTCTTTCCTCATTTGAAAGCTCAACGCCGGTCTCTGTGACGGATTTCATGGCCTGGGCCATGTCATCGTAGCTGCAATGTCATAAAACAAATTCCATTAGTCATTAAGTCGGCAAAGAAAAAATTTATAAATCATAGACTACATAAAGATTAGTCATATCTTGAGAAGAGGAAATCCATTTTATGAATTTTAGCTATCAAATAATAATTATTTATTTTATTTTAGAAACTATGTTTATAACTATGTTATAAAGTTTTAATGAAAGAGACTTTTTCTTTAATATTTTAGGAATGCTTTAGATATAATAAACCCATTTAAAAATTAAGTATTTTATCAACAATAGCTAGTTACGCTCATTTTCTTTCTGAGCTTATTTATTAAGTAAGTAACTTACCGCTCTGATTGCTCGGCCAGTTTAGCCTTCTGGACCAGTTCTTCCTTATCGACTGTCGACATTTTGTTTGTTTTTGTTTTTTTTCGGTTACTTCACAAAACTAATAAAATACGCCACACACAGTTCGATAATGCCGCTCAAAAGTTGCTTTCAAATGGCTGTTTCTGCAAATAAATTAGAATGTAAAACTAAGCATTAGTTTATATATTTATTTATGGCGTTGAGGCCTAACCCTAAACCGTTATCTATCAGCTTATAGTTCTAGGTAAACGTCATTAGACGAACACCTGACTTAACAACAGACTAAACAGACTTCTGTGGCGGATTACCTGGCGCTGTTATTCAGCTTACATTCCACCTCAAAAGCGGAAATTGCACAACACAGTTGCAGTCAATGTTAAGGCACTTGTTTATGTTACTCAATTGCTGAAGGAGTGAGGAATATTAGTGTTCTCGGGGTATATGAGCTCCCCTATGTTCTACGAACTAAATTTTCTATTGATTTCTATAAATCTGATCTGAAAATTGGCACATGGAAACCTTGAGATAAAAT
Organism: Drosophila jambulina; assembly: GCA_018152175.1. NCBI lineage: Eukaryota > Metazoa > Arthropoda > Insecta > Diptera > Drosophilidae > Drosophila > Drosophila jambulina. The sequence continues at coordinate 21,047,217 of JAECXH010000113.1, read as the reverse complement.
ACAATGATGCCTAAGTTTATTCTATTGATAAAACGTTTTCAAGTGATTTTAATATAATTTATAGAGTTTTAAATATGGTTAAATTACTATAAATTCAACTGAAATGTAAGCCATGGAAACTTTAAACTATTTTTACAAGATTTCGTAATTCATTTTTTGAAGAAACTTAAATTTAAGGAATTTATTAAAGGTTACTGACTGAAAAGTTCTTTTAAGTACTAAAAGTAATGAGCTTTAGTTAAAATTCTCTATTTTTGTAATTCCAAATAACAACCTTTAGCAAAAACCAAACTCCAGAGAATACTGATATACCCTCAGTGCACTTGCTTTAAATATGCCTGGGTATGACTTGTCGTACAAATTTAGTTTGTTGTCATGCTTCCGCCGCTGGAGGAAAGTGTTGAATTTAAAGCTCCGATGAGTCACGACTTCGCAGCAGCAGGTCTTTATTGACTAATCGCTGACGGAATTTAAATTTGAAAGGCTAAAAATCAGGCACACACAGTGGACATGGCCGCACGTGCGGCACTCAAACTAACTAAGTAAGCTATGCAACATTTAAAGCCCAGTTTATGGCTTATCGGATGGCACGAACCCAGAGAGTATCTATCAGATAGACTCGAGAAATACATGTTGTTCGACAAACTGTGTTAAAAATAAATCATGAATAAGAGAGTGCCAAACTAGCGAGATAAAGAGCGGGAGAGAGGGAGGGAGAAATGGAGCAAAAGTCAGATGTCTGAGGAGAGTGTGTGTGTGCCAAAGATAGATATATATTTTTGTACGTGTCCGTCCGCCTGTATTTTCCCCGTACAGTGACGCACTAACTTATTTTGCCCACTCGCTGAACTTCTATCGATTAAACGTGCAGTAATTATTGCCAGCAAAAATAACAAATAACAAACACGAAAATACGCGACAGTCGTTAAATTATCCCCGCCTCCCACGTAATCCAATTAGAGTCTCTTTGGGTGATAGGATCTATCCAAACTTCCAAACGTAGGATCAATTTCCTGCTTCCTTTTTTTTTCTTCTTTGTTTTTAGAGGAAAGTGAAGGAAAATCGATTAATTTCCGCCCGACCTGGAACGAGCTTGAAAGGGAAATTTTGCTGGGGAGGAGGAGAGAGTGGAAATGGAAAAGCGGCGGGCGTGTATGTGTGTGTGGAAATGCATGTGGGCGCTGCTGCTGGTATTTTTAGACAACTTGCGGCGGTCTCTGGACAAGAAACATTTTGTTTGCCAGCCCACCGAACCGCCCCGCTGAAACCTCGAAATGCCAGTGCACCGAGCGATGATTGAAATGGAAAAATCTGTACCCGCCGTCGCCGCACATAACGTCATGAAGCAAGGCAACCAGCGGGTACCATCCACCCAAACCCACCGCCACAAATACCGCGTTCAATTGGATTTACAGTCCAGCTTGGCTAACTGAACCTTTGGTTCTAAGAAACAAATAAGAACAAGAATTGTGCCCTCTATATGTCAAACAGAGAAAACATTTTGGGAATTTCTAAACTCTAAAAAAAGTATTATTTATAAATATCTAAAAAAAAAAAAAAAAACCAGTTATGGACCTAAAAAGACGGAAAATCGAACATATTAATTAAGGCTTTAAATGCCTTATTAATTATGTTTTCATGTTGTTAAGTAAATTCAAGGAAAGGGACTTTTAAAAGAAATACAAAGTTTAAGTTTTAAAAATAAAAGAGAAATAATTTAAGACTAAAAAAGGCTACATATTTAAAAAACTATATTATTTGAAGTTTCGGTTTAGGAAAGTTCTCATAGATTTATACACAAACTAGGCTACTAAAGCCCAAAACAAAATAGCACTTCAGCTTTTAATTTCTCTGAATTTCTAGTCTTAAAAAATCGATTGATTATATATTTGTGAACCGATCGACCGCCAAAAAAGCATTGACCCTTTGTCAAAACAAAGACGGCAGGGGGCGAGGCGTGGCAAAGGGGTAGATCGCAGGAGGCGGGGAGAAAGATAGGTGGGCGCGGCACAATGCCAACGCGTTTTTAGGTCAATTGACATGTTTTTTTATTGTGGGAAATGCCAAAACATTAAGCCAGGCGTAACGTAAATTAACAAAACACACCCCAAAATGGGCAAAAAATGTTTGTAGTTTTTTCTGATTTGACACAAAAACTTGTTCCGACCACGCAGAAAGCCCAAACAACATTGCTCATCTGCTTGAGTGGATAAATTAATGGAAAAAGGGCACCAACACAGGTGGGCACAGGCAGTGATACATTTCAGAGAGCTGCTGCGGCTGCTAGTAAGTAGTGTTAGCTCTGCAAGCCCATGGGCGAAATTTTACGATGACGGAACTTTAAACTTTATCGCTGCGAAAGTGTGTGAGTGTAGCCAAGCATGTGTATGTGTGTGTGTGCCGGCCAACCAACGGTGAATTGGCCACAGCATGCGCAGTAGCAGAAAAAAGCCGATGATGTAGAAATTCCTCTACATGTGTAGACACACCACACCACCTTCTCTACATGGGGCGACAAAAAGTTACTAACTTTTATTAGACGAGAGAGAGATTGTGCGTGTGTATGGGTGCGTATTGCGTTCTGGGTGATGATGGTGGGGCAGCAAATCGTGTTTCCAAGTGCGGCGCTACAGAATTATAAAAATAATCGGGGAGCAAGGCGGGGGAAGAGAGCGCGGAGGAAAGCCGCTCTCCCACAAACACACTCGCAATAGAACGCCGCGGCGGAGAGAAATGTATCTACCACGGCCGCCAAGTGTGGTGGGTTTCTGGGGAGAAACACACCTAACCGCGTGTCCAAGTAGATATATATATACTTTATATATGTATATTCCGCTGCGTACTGTGTAGATATTCAGGCACATATAGAGCTGGCTATATATACGTATATATAGAAGTCGGCTGCCGCCTACAACTTAACCGACGATGAGCTGATGAAGATGACGGGAAATACGAAGCTACAAGCAATCTCGCCGCATCACCTACATACATGCACCAATACTCGGTCAAATCGGGAATGTTCTTTTATTTCTTTCTGTCCATTTTGCTTCTTTTTTGCACAAATTCACACTCTTGACTTTTGCGTAGAAATTTTTTTCGGGGTTTTGGGATCGATTTTCCCCTGTGAACCGAGTACAGATGCATGTAATGGGATTACTCATTGGGGCGGCTTTACACGTGTTTTTTCCTTTGATTTTTAGCAATTTTTCGTTTTATAATTCCAACACTACGGGCGCACACACTCACACAGGTACATAGATACAATCTGGCCAGCAGCAAAATTCTGTTACTTACATTCTCGATTAACTGAAACTGAAACGACAACGAACGAACACTACCAACGAACGAATGAGAATGACGGACGGAAAGGTTGCACACACTCGCCGCTGCTGCCGCTGTATCTGTATCTTTGCTTCGCGCACGCACACACACTCCCAAACATGCGCCGCCGCAAGGAGAGCGCGAGAGAGCGACTTTTTCAGGGTTGCCAACCTGCCGGCGGCAGTAAAGTTGCCAGGTGTGCTGCGTGTGCAGGTAAAATTTAAAAACCTAAACTTTATTTACAAGCCACCACCACAAAATAAACTCATTAGCAACTCTCTGTATAGACCGTAGGCAAACACCAGAGCTTTCATTGTTTCTCGTTTCTGCGCATTTACCCTTCAAACTGTAGTTAAATAATATTCGTCAAGTTGCCAAGTTAGTCTTTCCAACCTGTTGAAACTTAGGGGCGCTTATCTCGGCACCCAGATTACGCGTTTATCTTGACTTTATGATACTCCGCAAGGAGGAAACTAATCGCGAGATGTATGCCATTGATAAGGGGGGCGGCGGTAAATTGCCTTAATTCTAATTTGGATTTCATTGAATTCGGGCGCGCACACACATAAAAAGCGAGATATCAGCGCCACTTATGCTTTCTAATAGTGGTGTGCTCGTGTCTTTATATTGGCGGGCAAGAAATAAAGTAATATTAATATTTAAAGGAATTGTCTATTCACCATTTTTTGTACTATTTAAGAGGACAATAGTTCTGAAGACGTATTTATAGTTATTTAATACATGGTTTTAAACAAAGCTTAATTGACACTGTTATTTAATAAAATAAAAAAAGAACAGCAAATGCTCAGCTCAACAGCCAATCAAAAATGGGTTTTAGCTTGATTTTATCATCATATTATTGATTCAAATTGAGAATTGATGTCGCGTATGCCTGAAGTAAAAGAATTTACTTTGTGACTCGTGCTCGTGGCGTGCGTGAAGCTTTTATCACGCGCACATCTCTACTTTTTACTACTGCTCAAGACGGAGAAAAATTACGTCATCGGCGTCCTATTTGTCAGTGGTAATGAAAAACGGCTTTTCCGCTTGCAGTTACATTTTCGCAATGCGAATACCGCACGCAACACATATTGAACGCCTCAGGGCGGCGGCCATCCAATTAGCGGCCCTCGAAATCAATAAATGTGTGTGTGGGCGCAGTTATTTCTGGGAATTTGTCGGCTCCGCCGACAATATGGCGGCGCAAGGTGAAATTACTCACTGCGCCTGGAACTTTGGGGCGGAATTCGAAGATCTAGATGCTCCTGCAGCACTAAACACTCTTATTTTAATTCATTTACAAAAACGGAGCAACAAACTTAATAATTAGTTAATTCACCTTCTTACGGACAGTGTGACCCTCGACAACTAAAGTTTTTTCGGTTTCCCAAAATTCTTTTCTGACCGGGTGGGATTTCCCTTCCACGACAGCTGGTCACACTTGCCGAGGCAATTGGGCGTGAAAACGTAATCTTTTGAAGCGGATCTTGGCTAAACAAAAACGTAATGTTGTGATTGTTAGGTTTTTATTGGTTTTATAATACAATTTGAGGGATTTTCTGTTGCCTTTCAGAATTTGTGTTAGCTACAATTAATAAAAATCAAATTCTATACTTTTAACGTTGCACAATCTCGATAGATATTATCAGTTATCGATTGTACTTGTCCCATCTCTAACCAACCGCACGTGTTGAATTGTTGTGTGGGAATTCTTTTCTTGGTTTATAATTTAAAGAATCCTTGATTTAAACATAGTCAGACATGCCACGCTCTAAACGTGATAAGAAAAGTAAGAGTTGGATATTCTTTAAGCTGCTTTACCCTTCAAATTACTTCTTTTTGCTCTCCTTTAGTTTCCCTGACCAAAACCGACCGCAAAGGCCTGGCATGGAAACAGCGAATTGTGGACGACATTCGCTTTTGTGTGGGTAAATACCCAAATATATTCGTGTTTCAGGTCCAGAACATGAGAAACAGCTTGCTGAAGGATCTGCGCCAGGAATGGAAACAGAATTCGAGGTTTATCTTTGGCAAAAATCGCGTGATGCAAATTGGGTTGGGACGCACTAAGAGCGAGGAAGTGGAGCCGGACTTGCACAAGGTAAGGTGCTCCTTCAAGTGTTTAAAGGCACCTCTCATACTTCCTTATTTGTCCAGCTCTCCAAGCGTCTCACCGGCCAGGTGGGTCTCCTCTTCACTGACAAGTCCAAAAAGGAAGTTCTGGAGTGGGCCGAAAACTACTGGGCCGTGGAGTATGCCCGCAGTGGCTTTGTGGCCACGGAGACTGTTACCCTGCCAGCTGGACCCCTGGAGGAGTTCGCCCATTCCATGGAGCCGCATCTGCGTTCTTTGGGTCTGCCCACCAAGCTGGAGAAGGGCATTGTGACCATCTACAGTGATTACACCGTCTGCGAGGAGGGCAAAGTGCTGACACCCGAACAGGCGAGAATCCTCAAGCTGCTGGGCAAGCCGATGGCCAAGTTCAGGCTCACAATGAAGTGCTCGTGGACCAAGAGCGAGGGATTCCACCTCCACGTCGAGGATGATGTGAACGATGAGGAACAGGCCGATAGCGCCATGGAAGAAGAAGCCACCGAAGCTATGGATGACAACGATGACGAGGACGAAGAGGAGGATGATGAGTAAATTAGTTTTAGGCCTAGAATTAATTTTGTATGTATATATAAAGTAATGCAAATATATATATACAACGTATATTTTTTATCATATATAAACTATATATATTATCTTACGTTCAACACAGATAATACTCGATTAATCATAGCTTAAACTAGGTAACTAAGTAAGCAAAACACTTGAGAAGCATTCCGGATATATTGCAATTAATGACCAAAGTAGAAGCCGCTGTACGAAGTCAGGGAAGAAGGCACATTCTTATCAGGTTCCGTTGTCGGAGAGGATGTAGAGCACCAGTGGCTGATCGTTTTCGTTCTCCTCTTCCTCCAGCAAGTCGCTGCCGTTCAGGGAGAGTTCCGGCGAGGCTCCAGAGGCCTCCAACTCCAAGGCACTTGTTGTGGCGGCACTGAGGAAGAGCTCCAGCGGCATTGACTGCTCTAATAGTTGACGATTCGATGGAGTTTCATTGTCCAGGACCGTCGCTTCATCTCCCTGCTCCTGTTCCTCCTCCTCCTCGCCGCCGTCGTCAGCGTCGTCCAGTTCCTCTTCAGCTGACAACTCCAACGGCTTCGCGGCGGCTATGTCCAAATGTTATTTGTCCGTCAGCAGAGCGCCCGTGGGATTTGAGGGCACTGTGCATCCCGCGGCAATGTGCTCCATCACCTGCTGCTTCAGTTGCGCCACATGATCCTTGAGGTTCTTCACGATACCCGCCAGATCGATGTTCTCGCCCTTGAGGATCTTGACTCGATCTTCCAGCTTCGAGATGCGCTCCAGCTTGCGCTTGCGGCACTTGGAGGCGGCCACACGGTTTCGCTGTCTCTTCCGCTCAAGCTTGATCTTCTCCTGGGTCTCCATATCGATCGGGCTGACGGTGGGTGAACCGACCGGATTCTGTGGCTCGTCCTTAATGATGAACGAACCGTTGCCCTCGTTGGCGTAGGTGAAGGTTCCGCCGCTAATGCCGTTGTTCACAGCAGTGGCTGTAGAGCCCACGGCAGCAACGGCGGCGGCAGCAGCAGCAGCCGCAGCAGCAGCTTGGCTTCCGGCGGGAAAGGCCTGCGAGTTGGTGTGCAAACTATGCAGCGCGTCCTCGAAGCCCTTGCCGAAGGCCTCCTGCTCGACGGTGACGGGACCCACTTTGGTGGGGAACACTTTGCCCGGCTGCGGGGTCTGTATCAGGTTGTTGGCCAGGATGATCTCCAGATCGGGTGTATTAAGGGTCTTGGCCTGCAGATCCGGTGAGTTGATGACCAGCGGGGCAATAATCCGCTTATTCTTGGCGCCCTTGCTATTGAGGTCAAGGAAGCCGGGACGTTTGTTGGGCGTGGAGGAGGTTAGGCCGGGCGTTTGGAAATCCAGCGACATGGGGGCGGCGACAACACCTTCTTCACCGACGGGCTCCGTTTTGGGTATGATCTGGACGGTGTTTGAAACCGAACTGCTAGCAGCAGCAGTGGCAGCGGATACGGGGGTTTTCATGCTTTTGCGCCCAAGTAATGACGTCAGTCTGTGATTTCCAGCGAAAAAAGAGAGGAAAGGCAAACAACACTCTGATAAACTCGTTTCACGTCCGATGAGTCATGCGAATTATCTCGCCATATATACGTATGTACATACACATGTACATATATATACTTACCAGCAGCAGAGGGGTTGTGTTATTTGGTACGTGACCCGTAAAATGTGACGGAAGTCGGCGGCACTTGTTTATGCAATAACTGCGACTCAACTTCTCTGTTTTTCCCCTTTTTTTATTACGCACTTGAGGGGTTTTATGCTAAATTTGTGGGTTTATTTATAAAAAAGATTAATTACGCCAGATTTGTGTTTTGTTGCAGCGCCAGTGTGACCAGAGAGTATGAGCTGAAAAAACTCAATTGATATAAGGTGTATTTTTTAGGCAATTCGATTCATTTGCTTGTAGTGGCGACAGAAACCTGTTAGTATGGACTCTAACCGTTAGACCAACGCCCATCGCACACTTTGGTGGATTTTTCCGTTAAATTTAAATTCAAGTCGACAATTGTTGTAATTTGTACAGACTGTAAACAAGCTTACTTTAAAACAAGCTTCCGCTATTTTCTTAGGGTTTTCTGAATTACAAACCGATCTATTTTATAGTCTAGGCGACGTTAAATTAAGCTACATATATTTTTCAGGATATGCGTAGCCACTTTTTAGCTGTCCAGACCCTCTGATGTGAAAGTAAGGCCATAAGCTGATTAGAATGCTCCATTAGGGAGTTTTGTGATATCAATTTTATATTAACAACTCGAAAATGCTTTCCAGCTCCCTTGAAATATCCCCAAAATCCCCAAGATAAAAAAACAATAGCTCTTTAGGGACCAATCCCACATTTATATTCGACATTTATGATAACTGTATAGCAATAAATATTTTCAAATGTTCTTTTGGTTTTCTTTTTTGTTTTCGCAAACTGTAGCATATACATCAAGTTCAAATATATATATTTATTCGTTTATATGTAAATACACATTAATAATATTTTGATTTAGCAACCCAAAGGTCTCGGGTGTTGCTGAGACTGGTTGTTGTTGTTTGCCATTACTAAAAGATTTACACATTTATTAAACTCGGTCGCGTGTAAATATTATATAATCACATCTATAGATTTGTTTTAAGAGCATTGAATATTTGTCTTAGTCATGCCGTTGTTTATTGTATGCACTTTGAAACACATTCACGGGGTAAAGAAAGCGAGAGAGAGTCCTGATAGGTAGAGTTGGATAGGATTCCCCTTTAGCTCTAGCTTATTATTCATCATTCCCCAGTGTATTGTATGCTAAAATCGATATATATATGTAGTATATTATTTGGTATGTATGTTTTCTGCACATCCAAGTCAAACCAAAACGAAGCTGGTCGCAAGTTTGATCTGGGGACTAGCTGCCAATGTGAGCTGGGCTTTACATTTCCCTTCAGAATGTCAAGCGAATTAAGAGTGTTACTTAAAAAGCGGCTTCTTGTGGATTAATTACACGCACATACATATATATATGTTTCGGTTATGATCACGTTTTGTACATTTAAACATGCATATATAACTTGCAAATATGTTTCGAAAAATTCTGTTTCTGCTTCAAATGGAGTATTTCGAAATAAAGACTAATTACCGGGCCGTTGTGAACGACGCCCACTGCGTTGAACTGAATCGTTATTGTAATTGTATACATATATATAATAATATATATATATATATGATCTCTTTAGGTATCTGGTAAACTCTAGTTGGCTGCTGCTGCCCCTCGCTGGAAAGGTAGGCAGACAGGAAAATCCATCAAAATATTTTAGTTTTGAATCAAATATTTGATCTTGCTAAGTTCAGCTTGGTTTCATCTTTATATATCTCATGGTTTGGGCTCATTTTTATATCTTCTCTCTCTGGCATTAGTTTTGTTTTGTTTTTTATATGTTCCGACTTTGGTTTTTCTTTTTAAACGCACACAAAAAGACGTTAGGAAAACGCTGGGCGGCAGTCTGCATGGAAAAGCCGCTTAAAGCCCAATCTCCCGCATCGCCCTGTACAGGCAGGGATTCTTCAAGCACTCCCGGGGACCAAGCTGCCGGCCGGGGGATCCCCGCAGGATCATTAGGATGGATCTGGCCGCCGACTGGCACTCGTTGCTGTCGCCACAGATGCCGTCCGCCTCCGCCAGATATTGGTAATCGCAGGCCACCTGCGAAGCACCCTGGAGAGAAATATAATAATAGTTAATATTCATTAAAAAACATTTAAAATTAAACATAAAATAATGTAAATTAAATGCTTCAACTTACACAAAGATAACAAATTTGATGGACGCCACAGAGCGGCAACAGCTCCTGGTTGATGTCCCCAGAGATCAGATCGACTCCCCGGCAGCGCTCCGCCATGGACTCGATGATGGGACACTGATTGGAGCCAATAATGTAGTTCTTGTTGCCCAAATACGCATCGTTTAGGGTCTCGTAGGGAGCACTGCCCAGACTAAGAGCCTCCTCCATGGTGTTTGGCTGCTCCGGATATCGCAGGTAGCCGCCACTGCGCTTCTTCTTCTCCATATCCTTAGGATGCCTAATCGCCTCCTCCCGGTCTGTGTCCTCCCCATCAGCCTGGTCCTTCTTCACCGACTTCTTAGCCTGCCAATAGTTGGAGGTCAGTGAGTTCTCCTCCGATTCCGGTTCGATGGCATTGCGCAACAGGTGGTTGTCAGTGTCCACCGAATGCCTGAGCTTGTCCAGAGCACGACGCATCTTTTCCAGACTGTATGCGGTGGCCAGCCGGGAGAGGACATGATCCTTGATACGACGAATATCGTCCCGGCTGTTGAGACCCTCGTGGGCGCCCGTATACTTGATGGTCTCGTCAATGATGAAGTCCTCGATGGACTGCAGCTTCTTGTCCATGCTCTCCAGCTTCTCGGCATCAAGGTTGTTGCGCTTCTTCTTCTCCGCCTCGGACTCATCATCGGTATCATCATCATCGTCGTCGTCCTCGTCGTGACTGGTGTCTGCATCGCTGCGCTTCTTTAGTTGTCTGAAAGGAAGGATTAGGGGATTTGTATGATTCGATTCCAGGAGGAATCTTGGTTAACTCACTCATTTCCCTGGACCTGGGACTTCTTCTTGCGATCCAGCCCAAAGTATTGCGACCAATCAATGGACTTCTTGGCCCGCAGCATTAGGTGGCCCACGGTGGGGGCATGCAGGTGCTTGGAGTTTCCCCCGATCCCGGCTAGGGCACCGGCTGCAGCTCTCTTCTTCTTTCGCCGTCGCTCCTCGGCTTCCTCCGCCTCGAGGTCACCGTCACCGTCCTCCTCATCGAACTCGTCGTGATCATCCTCATCGGAGCTCTCCTCACCCTCCTCATCGTGCTCATCGGTTTCCGGTTCCTCGGCATTCTCGCCGTGAGCGTGATCGCTGCGCTTCCGGTGGCGATATTCTGGCAGCATTCCAGGCACATGACCGCCATGGTGTCCGGCATGACCGCCATGCTGCACCATCTCGCCGGCGCCGGCAGGAGCAGTTGTGGGTGCCTCCTTGGGCGTAACACTGGTCACATTCACCCGCTGGAAGTTGATCTCCAGACGCATATCACCCAGAGCCGTGGCGGTGGCTGGAGGGGATTCTGGCGTGTGAGTGGTGGTGGCCTTGGGCGGATGCTCATCCGCCGAACGCTTGCGCTTCTCCTCCGCATGGGACTGCGATTCGCTGGGCTTGCCAAAGAGCTCGCTCAGCTCCTGGGCCACTCGCTCGTCGGTTCTGCCCAGCGGTGACTCCGGATTGGAGCTGGAGGTGCTTCGCTTGGCCACCGGGAAGCGCTTCCTCTTGTCGCCGTTGTAGGGCAGCCAGGGGAGAACCGGATACGAGCGCTTCTTCTGCATCAACAGGTAGTAGGGCGGCACTCGCATTCGCTTCTTCTGCTCGAACAGCTCCGCATCCTGTGGCAGGGGCTCTGGCTCCAGGTCCTGTTCGCGGTTCTTGGCCTGGTCCAGATGATGCCACCACTGACGCACAGCATCCCGTTCCCTGGCCTCCTCGATTTCGCGCAGAAACTGCTCGGTCAGCTCATTGTGCGCGGGCTCGGCGTTCAATGGCTGATTCTCGCGTTCACGGAAAACCGATGGCACGGGTCCATCTGAAAGAGATGGGGGTTAAAGGATTAGTTTATGGGTATATATGGGGTTTGAAAATGGGGATTAAAAGTAGTGGAATTAAGGTATTTTGAATGATTACTCCATAATATATTTTTCTATTAAAAAAGGAGTTTTTACAACATACTTTTTAGATTTAAAGAATTGCATTGGAATTCAAAAATCATCTAAAAATTGATTTTTAAATAGTTTTAAAAAGTTTTTCATAGTGGACAATGCTTAGTTTTATTTTATATACACAACACAGCTTACTCAAAGACCCTCTCTTGACTTCGAATCAATAAATTGCCACACTTGTCTCCTCCTCAACATCCTTGACTATAGATCTTTCTCCCTGCATTACAATAAATTAATTAAAACTCAATTATTATTGGCAGGGCATTTCCCCACGTATTGATGGACGACTCGATGACTTAACTTTGACCTTGAGGAGCAGCCAAGAAAAGCCAGTGTGCGGGCAATATATCCTCCCCGTGTGTGTGTGTGCGTGTGTGAGGAGGGACATGCATCAAGTTGTTGGGGCGGCCATTAAATCAAATGACAGGAAGACAGGCGGCAAGCGGACAGGATCTGTCGGTTCGGATAGGGCCCGCTTCCAGCTGATTGCATTCATCATTCCGGCATCGGGCATCGGGCATCGGGCTTCGGGCTTTGGGACATCCCACTCGCCCACTCACAAGTTAATTGGAGCTAAGTGGTTTTAGCCAGGCCATTGTGTTGGCCTTATCCACTCAATTCTTTTACTATTCGGCTCTTTAAGTGGACACATGCTTTCAGACTCACATACATAAGTACGCACGCACAGTTTGGGTCAGGATAATAGCACTTGGGAATTTTTGGGGGGCTACATAAATTATTCTAGGCGATGAGCGCATTCAACAGGACAACACTTTTCAGTGGGTGGAGAGGGAAATCCATTAGTTTGTTCCTAAATCAGGCTTTTCTGGGGCCATTTTCTCAATTTTAGTAATAAAATGTATTCAGGGATAAATGAATCTAGCCGGGACGAAGCCCTCCTGGCCTGCGATGCATATATTCCAAAACCAATTGGGATCCTCACGGTTTAGAAAATATCTTCTTGTATTTTTTACTTTTCATTCTGGAGCTTAGGAAGCACTGATCAAGAATTCCCCATATGCATGAAAAGCTCCCCAAAATATTGCGTATCCGCCTCCAAAATTTAAAAATTTGAAAAAAGATCTTGGTTGTGTGCAAAATAATGCACTTATTCGCAAGAGCAGAGAGAGAGAGAGAGAGAGACAGCGCTTACCTATTTCTCTGACTTTATATTATTCTCTGTCAATTTCTCTATATCACACTATCACTCGCAAACTCTAGCTCTATTTATCTATTTATCTCCCTCTCTCTCTCCCGCTCTCTCTAAGTGACTCACTCTATCACTCACTTTCTCTGTGTTTCTCACACTCTCTTTGTTTCTCAGCCTCGATCAATCTCTCGCTCTCTCTAACCAGCTCTCGCACCTATAAACAGAGGCGACTCTCCGCAGCAGCCTCAGTCTCTCCGCGGCTCTCCACCCGTTCACCCGCGAAGTGACCACCTCCCGTTTCCCTGCAACTGTTTTAATAACTGTGTTAATAAATGTGCTAATAAAAGTGATAATAAATGTGCTAATATGCTCAGCGCTCGAAAGGACTTAATCATCGATGAATCTCGGCCAAGTCTGCGGTGTGGCGATGAGTGCTAACTGAGTGTCCTCTACTGCGGGTAAGTCCCAACCATGATTATTTTTCTATATCCTATATATATAAAAATAAATATTTAAATAAAGCTAAGAATTGCTTATAAACTAAAACCCATATGCTAAGGCCTATTGCTCTACTGGGTTATCTATTTATTTATAATTATTCGGCATGCCGAAGTTGGCTTATTTTATTGTTGGTATCTTTACTAGTATGGGTTATACTTTTCTCATAATTAATTAATCATTTTCATTTGCAAATATTATTTTTTTTTGTGCAATGCTAATGAGTTGACCTCCACTGTGGGTGTCCATTTCGTAGTGCGTGCTTTCAGTACGTTGGGTGCTCTTAGTGCTGGGTGCTCTTAGTGCTGGGTGCTCTTGGTGGCTCTGTGATTCTTTACTTACCGAACTGCTCGTCACGTTCCCGAAAAGAGGAGAAGCGCTTTCTCTTCTCATCGGCCAAAAGCAGATTATTGTTCGCACTATCCGTGCCGTGGCCCAGTCCCAGTCCCAAGCCCAGACCCAAGCCCAGACCCAGGTTGTGATCCGTACCGTAGTTGTCCTCGTCCTCGCGTTCTAAGTACTTGCCGAGTGCCTTGTTAACTCGATGGCGATTCCGATTCCTATTCTTGCCAAATAAATCGCCATCTGTGTGTGGATTGGTGTTTTGGGGGTTTTGCGGGGTGTTGTTGGTGTTATTTTTCGTGTGTCCAAAAGGGAGAAAAAAAGAAAACGGAGAAATGTGACTTGTGAGAGGAGAGGGGGGAGAAAATCCGGAAAATCTGTGTGCTTAGAGGGGTTCTGTTTTTTCCAAGGCACGTGCACTCTACATGCGGGTCAACTTTTGCCTATCCACTTGCTCTTTTTTTTCTTTTTGGTCCTGCCAGCGAAGGATATCCGTTTCAGTTACAGGATTCAGATTCAAACTCGGACACGACGGGGTTCTTATATACATAAATCTATGCATGCAGTTGACAGCCCATCATCTTCATCGCAGTCACATAAATCTAATAATAATATTGAGAAGGCTTCTGAATATTGCACAAACTTCAAGGGTTTGAAGGGATAAAAGGGTTTTATTTAAAGTTTAAATACAAGTTTCTAAAGGGTAACTAATTCAAATTAACTGCATAAAGTACTTGAAGCTTAATGACTTTTCTCAAAAGTTTTTCTTTTACCAAGACCAAACTGATACAAAAAATTTAAACTCAAACATTTAGTTAATTAAATACAGTACTTAAATTCCATTAAACTAAAGTTAAATAATTAATAAGCAAATAAACAAAACAAAACAATGGAATAAAAGAAATCTACTCTAAATGTTGATGAACTACAAAACAAATACAAGTGACAAGCCACTAAAAGGACTAAGGACTTGCCTAACGCTTTCACCTAAAGGTTAATCAAAGTTCATATTTCTTGGGGGAATTTATTGTTTGATTAAGTTATTCTGGAATAGTTAGGGCTTCGGCTATTCCCATTTACCCCCAGGGGAAGCCATTTTCCCATTAAGACGGACCACTCACCTTCGTCCCAGTCGTCGAGGGATGGCGGCGGCGGGGCATTCAACGGATACTTGGCCGCCTCCCGTCGATGCAGTTCGTCCACAGCCGCCTGCAGCGAATAGGCAGCCGTGCGTTGCGGTGTCGCCTGGATGCACTGCATAACCACTCCTAGGAGGAGCATCACCACAGCCACTGACGTCCAGGAGGGGATCTGTGATCCCAAATAACTGCTGGCCATTTTCACGCTACCAGCTGCCACCCTCTTCTGCTCAATGAAACTGGTTCTAAAACTGAAACTGGAAAATGGGAAGATATAGAGATATAGATATAGAGATTATAGGGTTAAAATATCAAATAAAATATCAAATTTTAGGCTGGGTTGACACTATATTTTTTTCCGGAATTTTATGAAATGCGACAATTTTTTTATGGTATTTGAAATATGCAGGTGTTTTTCTGACTTATATACAAATTTTCTAAAGCATTATACTAATGAAAGTTTTGTAAAATTTGATCTCAACTGAAATGGTGTCCAAAATGTTGCAATAAGTGTTAGCTTCTCCAAATAACTAAACATTAAAGCACAGAATATGGGAGGGAATATTATGTTGCCATCTTTTAAGTGGCTTCTTAAATATTTTAAATACTTAAACATTTTAATCCAATAACCTGACTTTGACTATTTAATATATTCTTTGGATTAATATATATTTTTAAGACCTCGCTCATTTCTACAACTTCCTTTAACCAAAAAATGAACCGAAAATCCAAAAAATGGTTTAAAAAAGGACGAGTTAAACCGGTCGAAAACGGTGAAGGCATTAAAACTGATTTTAATGCCCGACACGTTTCCGAGCAGGTGCGTAAAAAAACTTTTAATTACATTTGCACTCTAAAGTAAGGTCTTATATATGTACCTTCCGGTGAGCTCGCGTGTGTGGGTGTGGGTGGGGCTTTAGTCCCAGGTGCTGGAATGTGTGTGTGTGTAGGTGTCATCTTTTCGCGGCCAGTTGATGGCGTGTGAAATTCCATATTTGCCGCCCCGTATTAATTATGCAAACGAGCAGCAGCAGGTAGAAGGTACCCGAAATTCCGGGCCAACAAAAGGTATTTGGTATTTGAATAATCCGGCCATAGCATCCGACTAACTAATGAAGGGAATCCTGGCCATATAAAGGATCCCTCTCTCATGAATATACATATATATAAATCAATAAAATTCCAATGTGCGTACAAATTCCCCAGCATCCTTCACAAATTACAGGAGCGGGAGTGGAAAACTTTCAGCATTCTTGGTCGCTGACAAAAGCCGAGAGCTGACAATTATGGGAAAGTTGAATTGCTGCCTCGGATGCCAACTGCTCCTGCTGCTGCTGCTGCTGCCCCTGCTTTTACCATTGAAATGCCCACCAAGTCCTGCCTCCCACTCCTTCCTCTCGCTTTACGGCGACGCTCCTAAGTATGCTACGCATTCCTGGCAAGAGGAAATATATGGCTCGGAAAAGGAATATATGGTAATCATAGGGGACGTAGCTCTACCTCACTCTCCTCCCCCTGCCACCTATAGTTTTTTCCACTTATCTCGTACCTGTGGCAACGTTTGCTTTACATTTTTCTGCTCTCTCTCCTGTGCTATTAAATGTCAAGGCAGCCGTCGCTTTTCTTTGGCTTTTCTTTGGCTCTCCTACTCCTGCGCTTTTTCTAGATGCTTTTTTTTAATATTTTTTGTAGCCGCCCTCTGAAAGGACCCTATTTGCGTCTCGCCTGCAGCTGTCGGTTTGTTTTTGCTCCTTTCATTGTATTATTGCTGCTTGGCTGACTTTTGTCTAAGGGAAACCAGTCTGCGAGTCCCCCAGTTCTCGTCGTCGTCGTAGTCGTCGTCTTGTGGCGACTCTAATCTGGATTAAAAGCAGCTGCACAAAGCAGATTTCATTTTCCTTCAACTGCATCATGATATATATACATATTTGAAAGGGGTTTTCTGTGCCTGTTGCTCGGAGTGATGCAGTTTTTCAGGCTCCAATTAAAAGGGTTAATTATTGTATTTAAGAGTTGTGTGAATAGTAGGGCAATTTATAGGTAAGTTTGAGGGTGTAAATATGCTTTTAATTTGGTATACCTTAGGTCATTATTTTTTCAACAGTTTAAATATAGCTTTTACTCTGAATAAATTATCATTTAATAACAATGATTTTGGTCTTCATTTAATTACAATGATTTTGGTCTTCATTTACTAATTTAATATGTAATATATTATGTTTGTAATATATTAAATTGGAAATTAAATTTTCCATTTGTTGCCTTGAAATTTGCACATGTTTTTTATTGAAATAAAACTAGTTTATAGTTATAAACCAGAGCTAACAGGTGGTCTTCGTCTTGCCTTCTCCTAAATTTTTTTTTTCCTTTTTTTATATAATATATATATTTTATTATACAAATATCTATGAGATTTTATCTTTATATAATATTTCTATCACTTGACAAAGAGCCGAATTACATTGCAACCCTTTCTTCCTACTTTGAGTGTCACACAGGGCGTATGATTAATATTGGGATTCTATCATTTTTCCTACTTCGAGTGTCACACAGGGCGTATGATTAATATTGAGATCCTATAATTTATGTATATATATTTAGATCTATTATATTTGTTCTTAATTTAGTATTTCAAACACTTTAGAATGAACTAAATTAGATTTTAACTTCTTATTTGAGTATCCTACAGGGCGTATGATTAATATTGATAGCCTCTGCCTTCGTCTTACGGCTTTTACTTCGCATTAAAAGGACTCTCCGACTGGGTGCTAATAATTTATTGAATTTCCGTAGAGCAGGTCCTAGTTTGCCCCACAAAATCAGGCTCACAGAGCCAGCGGGACATTTAAATTAGCGTCCTAATTGAATTTGTCGCAGATACCAAGGATACACCAGGGCCCAGGCTCCTCTCTCGATATATATATGTACCTTCACTTATATTGCCCAGTGTGCCATAAAAAGAGGAGTCTCTCCTCTTCTCTGTTTCCTTTTTTTGGCCAACAAATTGGGCCAAATTGAATCCGGCATTTTGTGCCGGCCAACTAAGTGAATGCACTTTGTTTGGCTTGGGTAAAAACTGGAGCTAATTAGAGGGGAGGCCGGGAAAAAGCTTTTCGGCTTAAAATATTTAAAGGCAAGCAAAGAGAGCCTGGAGTCCTCGGGGCCAGAAGTAACTTGTAGCAACTTGTTAGCCAAGTTAACGTTCCTGGGAGTTGTGTCCTGTGTGCGTCTGTGTGTATCCTTTTCAGGGAAATGTGTGCCCGAGGTATTTGTCAACAGGCCAGCAAACAATTCATCACATCCATTGTCCAATTAGTGACAACAGAGAGTTGCAAATAAATTATACGCAATTATTTTTCCCCCCTCCCCAGCACACATTCCCCTGAATATATATATATATGCATATATATATGCATGTGTGTATGTACACACGCCCACGCACACACCAGGCAGGCGAAATCAATGGAAATGGTGAAAATCCTGGCGCAGCATTTGCGTAATTTTCCCCCAACACTGTCCGAAAAGTTTACACTCACTTGGCTTTTGGATAGACTTTCAGAGCGCGCCGTTCGAGTGCAGTTTTCTGTTTGCGAATTTTCACTTGCTTTCCTTGTTTTTTCTCGGTTGGATTTTATTTTTGCCAGACACTTTTCACAACATGGCGTCACGCCTACGCCACAAAGGACCACCGCAGTGGGAGACGCTCGTCGCTTGGTTGGCCAGGAGCCACTGAGTACCCACCTCTCTGTTCGCAGCCAAAGCGGAGCCCAGAGTGTCGGCCAGGCTCTCGAGCTTCCGCGTTTTATACGGCACCCGCGAGGCCCGACAGGACACGACAGCAGGCGACGGCAGGACTCGTGAGGCGTACGAAGGAGACGCCGCAAGAGAGCCTCGTGTGTGGGCGGCGCTAGGCGGGGAGGGAGGGGCAGCGGCAGGAGGAGCTTTCAGCTGCAGTCAAGCTCTCTTCGGACAGAGTCCTTCGAGGAGAAGTTAAGGCACCGCAAGAAATGGGGGTCACCAGGAGGAAACTTAAAACATTTTGAATTGAAAAGAAAAATAATTTTCACATAATCGATACACTTTCGATATTTGACGCAAGGGACTATCTATAAATAATTTAATTAAACGTGGCGATATAGGTACACATGTGTCATCAATCAAGTCTACTTGTCCAAACTTAATATAATTGTGTAATTTTGAACCCAAATTATGGGCCAAGCAATACAGTTCATTGCAGGCCTCGTGGCCACCCTGGGTGCACTCTCCCTGGGCACCGTGATCGGCTGGTCGGGACCCGTCATGGAGTCGATCATGGACGGAGGTGCCTACAAATTCAGACCGAGTCTGGTGGAGTGGGGCCTGGTCGGGTCCCTGATGACGTTAGGGGGAGCCGCGGCCTGCATACCCACGGGCATCCTGATAGACAAGATTGGCCGCAAGGTGACGATGCTGTTGATGGTGCTGCCGTTCATGATTGGCTGGCTGCTCATCATCTTTGCCCAGCACGTGGCCATGCTGGTGGTGGGTCGCTTCCTCTTGGGCTTCTCCGGGGCATCCTACTGCGTGTCCGCGCCGATGTACAACACCGAGATTGCCCAGCTGTCGGCACGCGGCATCATGGGCTGCTTCTTCCAGCTGCAGATCGTCATCGGCATCCTGTACGCCTTTACACTGGGCGCCTTTTTGAGCAGTTTGTATTTCAGCATTGCCTGTGCCGTCTGGCCCGTGCTCTTTTTCCTGCTCTTCGTTTGGATGCCAGAGTCGCCGGTCTATCTGGCCCGAAAGGGTAAAACCGAGCGAGCCGAGAAGTCGCTGCAGTTCCTGCGCGGCAAGAACGAGGATGTGAGCGGCGAGCTGAAGGACATCTCCGGTGTCCCGCAGACGGAGAAGGAGAGTCTCGGGAAGCGGCTCTGCCGGAGGTCCACCATCAAGGGACTAGCGCTTTCGATCATGCTGTTGTCCTTCCAGCAGTTCACCGGCATCAATGCGGTCATCTTTTATTCCACGTTCATCTTTGCCATGGCCAATACGAACCTGGAGCCACGCTTCTCCACCATTGTGATTGGCGTGGTCCAGCTGCTGGCCATCTTCCCCTCGATCTTGCTTATCGAACGAGTGGGCCGTCGGATCCTGCTCTTGGTCTCCGCCTTACTGATGGGCATCAGTCTCCTGGTCCTGTCCATATACTTTGGATTCTTGATGGCATACAACATTGGCTGGCTGTCCTTGATATGCCTCTGCTTGTACATCGTCGGATTCTCGATGGGATTCGGACCCATACCCTGGGTAATGATAGGAGAGCTGTTCGCCGAGGATGTCAAGGCCCTGGCCGGTTCGGTATCTGGCACTACCAACTGGGTGTCCGCCTTCATTGTGACCATGGTGTATCCGGTGCTAAACGATTCCATCGGACCTGCCATCTGCTTTGGCATCTTCTTTCTCATCGATGTTTTGGCCTTCATCCTAATCCTAATCTTTGTTCCGGAGACTAAGGGCAAGACCCTCGACGAGATCCAGGCCAAGCTGGGCGAGAAGAAAGAGTAGGTGACCAGGGAAAGTAGAGACTTCCTCATGTGGGTATGTGTATATATTATATAAAAATCGGATATGTGTTTTGTTGAATCGTATTTAGTATGTTAATCATTAATTTACTTAATATGGTTGAACATATACATATACAAAAGAACCAGGTAGTGTTTTTTTGGGTGGGAACTATCTTTGCAGTTAAATTTAACATTAATATACTTAACTTTTCTATCTTCTAAATTAGTATTTAATTTGTAAAGCAGCTTCTGGGAAAGACAATCCTTTAGAGTGCCACCTGTTGGCTTTTGAACCTACCTGTCAGACTGTACTCTGCACTCAAGGACTCACCATTTCCAGGCACTTCAAACTGAATCCCTGCAGCTTCTCAAAGCCCAACCGCACTGCACCAAAGCCCGAAACGCACTGCAACTGAGCTAGACTCTGAGCACAAAAATAAATGCACTTCGAGGCATGGGTTGCAACCAGAGAGGTAGCAGCAGATAAATATAGCAGGTAATCCAGGTAAATGGCCAAAAGCTTGCTGTGTCTGGCATTTCCCCTGCGACTTCGACTGCGACTTCCGACTCCCCGGCCACTGCGCATGGCCAGGAACATGTGATGCGAGGCTGGAGGGAGCTGATGGCCATTATGTACACATGTTCTGCCATACACACACTGATACTGATTCCGGGAACGAACTGTTGCTCCTCTCCCATCAGGACCTGAGCCTGCCGAGCCGGAGTCTGGTCCTTGTGCCCACCTGTTACTCAGCCCGCCCTGGCAAATATGGCCTGCAATTGCCATTCCGCCAATTACCTGCGCCCCCGTCCTGGCCAACTGTTGTTGCCCTTTCGTATTTGTCGCTACTTCTGCTGCTGCTGGGGTGGACGTAATTAAAAATCTGTTCCGATGAGGCATTACCTTGAAGAGACTTGATTTATGCCTTTTAATTGGTAGTAAAAATGCCTACAATTACCCGCTTATTAATTATTATTGTTACATCTATTACATCTTAAATTTGACCGTAAAAAACTATATATTTATAATATAAATTTCTTCCTTTAGTTTAAAAGATATTTACTTAGATAGTCATGGCTGCTTCTATTATTTTAATTAACTTAGTTAGGCCTTATTCAATAAATATTTTAATCTGTAATCAATATGTTTAAGTTCCCATTAAAAACTGGTTAGCTTTCCATTTATATTATTTTATTTTCCAAAAGAAAAATGTTATTTAGGAAACTCTAATCTCATATTACGTATACGCCATGGAAACACATTTTTTCAGAGAAATTTATTAACTTATAAAAGTTAACGAAGCTCGCGTGCTCCATAATTTTTGTTTATTTTTGTATTAATATAAAATAGCCTAGATTGTATTTACTTGTTTATAAAACGCCACACTGCGTATGAGTAATGTTACCTCAGAAACTTAACATTGTGTTGAAATTAAAAAGTATATTTAATTAATTAACCCCAAAAGAAGTTAATGACACTCCAGAAGATACCACCTTATTTCCCAAAACACAAATGGGGGCACAACAACCAAAATGTGCATGCACATGCGTGATTTATTTATATACTGACGACTGTACTTTCGGCCGCTGTCAATCTCTATTCCTGGCAGCTGCAGCCATCGGCTTGCGTCAATTCCCTTCCCCTGCTCCTTCTGAAAGTTCCCAATTCTGCTCTATGTTGGGTTGCCAGGTGACCGGCTATCTCAACAGAACGGGAACATCCTGGGATCCTTGGCTGCTCCTGCTCCTGCGGCTGCCATGGCTACAGGTTCGCTGCCCGGAACAGGCAACAAAAAAAAGGCGAGCACTGCACCTGGAATAACTCTGATATGCAATCCCCCTGAACTATTTATACTGTTTATTATTAAAAAATTACAAATAATGAGAGCCATGAGCAGGAATTTCATTAAAAAAGCTGCAAAAAAAAGAAGGTCAAAGCCAAAGGAATTTAATAATCATATTTCTGGGGTAAATCTTTGTTATGAATTTATAATTAAATCTGGAGAGCATGCATTTGTGGTTCTGAGAAAAGGAGCGTTGAATAACACATGTTCCTGAAATAATATATGTTTTTGGAATTTGAAAAAAGGCCATAAGACACTTAACAAATTCATAGAATTTGATTTTTGATAATAATTCCTTTAAAAACGCTGCCTTAGTACTTTATAGATTTTTCTTTAAATACATAAATCAATCCTAATATTTAACCTTTCCAACCCACTTTCACTTTCCTTAGAAATCCATTAAGTTATACTATACTTTTATTCACTTTTTCGTAGAAATATATATACAAAATAAATATGATTTTCATGCGATTCCTGCCTCTTCATGGCAGTCAGCGTGATTTAGGTTGAGATTAGGTTATGAGTGTGACTAAGACTAGGGCACTACGAGCTAATGGATCCACACGCTGGCGATGAATCGCATTCACTAAAGCTTAAACTGGCCACGTATCCACCAACGTCTCTGGACTCTACACCTTGAAGATGCCAAAGTAGCTGCGGTTATTCAATTCCCGCAGAATGGCATTGCGATCGGTGTGGATATCCTTGAGGTGGATCGTCTCATCCTTTTCGAGGTTTATGAGGCCACTGGTGTGGCAGGTGTGCACCTTCTGGGACATATTCGTGGGCACCGTGTTCAGGCACTGCAGGAAGGCCTTGTGCCCCTGGAAGACTATGAAGCCGTTCTGGTCGTGCGAGTTATGGTAGCAGATCTGGGCGTATACGTAATACAGTCCTGGTTCGAGCACTTGGAGCACACCATCCTCCACCCTGAAGTGACCCTGCCAGGATCTCTTGCTCTCCTCGGGCGCATTGCCAATGTACATGTCGCCATTGTAGCCTAGGGGTTATTGGGGTTATTAATACCATTGATTTAATTGGTATATATGCATATGCATATATGTGCTTCACTCACTGGGCGGCAAGTGGTGTGGCTTCCTGCTACTCAGATGAAAGTGGGCCGCTGGCTTTGAGGCAACGGCGGCGTACATGTCACCGGATCTGACTGAAATAAGAGATTCACCTGCAAGTTAACAGAGGTGCAAATGGAGAGGTTTTCTTTTGGTTTTTCTTCGTTTATTGCCAATTGTGGTTGAGGCTACACACCTTTGCGGGGCAGGATGCGATGGCGACCCGATCTGGAAAGCATTCGGCGTCGGTGATGCAGGTTGGAGCTGGAAATTAATTAATATATTAATTTAATAACTTTATGAAGATGTAATAGTATTTATAGTACTCTAAATAGTAAATAATTGTTTCTAATTATTATTCATATATTCTGAAAAATAAACCATTAGATATTTTATTGAAACTCATGTAGAAAATGTCGTAAGATTTGATATATTTTTTTAATTTAAAATTTAAAACAATCATGTTTCAAAGTCAACTATTCATATTTTTGAAAAATAAAAAAATGTAAAATAAATTAAAAAGAAATTACTATTGAAATTGTGTGTTTTCCGATTATATTGGTCCAATATGTAGAACTGTATATCGATTTATTGTATAAAAATATAGATTACATATCGACTTTCGCGTCAAATATCTATATATTTATATAAATATCTAAATATTTATATAAAATGTATGTATTTTTTTCTTCCTTCTTTAGAGTCTTTAAAATATTTCTATGCTTTCTTAAGATCCCCTTTCTGCCTATTTAATATTTATTTATTTCTGGCAGGTCTTTGGCCATATGTTAACCTGGATGGTTGCCATTGAAAATAATAATATTTTTCCCTTTATATTTACAATTCGCCTTAATGTTTAGACTCAATTCAATTCTCACCTCTGCTTGGTTACGGCCTCGTCAGGTGTCTTCTCGCCGGTGTGTGTGGTGTGATTTACCTGGACAGTCTGCTGCTCATTGCGCACATCGGCAATCGAGCGAGATTTCCTGGAATTAAAATAGTAATATTATTATTTATTATAAACTCATATAATTTATTATTATTACCTCTCCTGCTTCTTCTTGCGATCATTATAGGAGGTAAAGTCCTCAAAGACATTGTCATCGTTGGAGGCACTACTGGAATCTCCTCCCTCGGCCGCTGTTTCCTCGGTGGGATCCGAGGTGGGCGTGGTGGCAGCCGCCTCCTCGGTGGTCAGCTTGGAGTTGAGCTTATTTAGCATCTCGGTGTAGTCCTCGTAATCTGTGCCATCCTCCTCCATAAAGGAATAGTTCTCATCGTCGTCGTCGACGTCGGTGCCATCCTCATTTCCATCCGCATCCTCATCCTCATCGTCGAGGGGACCCATGGCATCGTCATCGTCGTCGTCCTCGTTCATGTCGTCACCCGTGAGGTCTTCCTGCTTTTTGGGATAGTCGATGAACGCATTCTCGTACTGCAACAGAGATGATGATAATGATGATGATGGGGATGATGGGGAGTTAGCATTTTGGGTCAGAACGAACACTTGGCCAAGTACGTGACTGCAGCAGCAGCGCAGTGGGGCAATCCTCCCGCGACTCATATTTTTGGACGCCGCAAAAAGCTGTTTCGTCATTGCCACTAATTGATGGCGCCTCGAAAAAACATAACACAACATACTATCCCCTATATCCGTATATATATTTTGTATAAGCGAAAGCAAAGCGTAGGAAAAACTCTTGGGAGAATTGCGTGCACAGATGCCCGGCATTAAAAATATAAATAAATCCTAAAATGATCTCTGGCCATTAGGCCATTTTGATGAGATCAGATCAATCGTCACTTTTGGGTTATAGCGGCGAATCGCCTTGCCTTGAACGGATATATATCGGCCGATAAACTCTTGTACATTTCCGTCTCTCCTATATGCCATTCGAGATACTAGAAATTATTGTGGCTTTTGCCTTGTGTCACTTGGGGATTTGTATCTCATAAATTACTTGGACAGCTGGCGCCACATCCATACATTATCTTCTATATAGTTTAATTGAGTGTTCCTCTAGGGGACAGCGATATCATAATTAAAATAATCTATCACTATTCCCCAGGCAACATAAACGATGAAAATTCTCTGAATTTATTTCTATATATTTTTATTTTAGCAACATATTTCTATAAATATGTGTGTCCCACACACAATATCTATAAATATCTAGGCATATTTTTGTGGTTTCTGAGGAATTTGCTGTTGAAAATGGAACAAAAATGTTTTAGCAACTAAGTAGTTTCCCTCGAAGTTTTAGTAATATTTTTGAAGATTTGAAGATGTTTTTTCAAAGTGTTTTGAAGCTAATTTTAAAAACTTTAAGAAACATAAATAAATCTGAAGTAAACTTATCTTTAAGGCAACTTAGATTTCTACTTGAAACTTCTTATACTGTTTTCTTTTTAACGAAAAATCATTGAAAATATGTTTAGATAATCAGTTTTTAATTATAATTTTAAACACTTTAAGAAACTGTACGAAATACAAATAAATCTGTAAAATATGCCAATTTAAACCCATTTTAAAGCAAATTCAAAACCGAATTGCCTCTTAAGAACCACCCAAAAATACACCTCTAGTAAAAATAAACGTTCTTGCCTCATAAAAAAACCAAAAAACAATATTATTTCCGACTTGGTAAACAATTCGAAAGATGCTTATATTTGCCACAGACAAATGTTACAGACAGTACAAATATTGGTGCTATTTTTCGATTTACGGATGGATTACTCACCTCTTTCTGGAACTCGTCGAACTCCTCCAGATAGTTGATGCCCAAACGCTGCTGGAGATTGTCGACTACTCGCTTCAGACTCCTCAGCTCCCTGTTCAGATGCGTGACCCGCGTTGTCTGCCAGATCTGGGAAACAAACACAATTTAAATGTGTAAACCGATAGAGACTAGGCTACTCATTAGCACTTGGGCAATCAATCTAATAAGACTCAATTAAACGTATTTAGTTGGTGCAAAATAATCACTTCATAAGAGTAAAAAAAAAACCCTCGATAGGCGTGAACTTTTGACACCCGTAAAAAGTTTATATAAAAAATCCGAGATAGGGGAAGAGGCGCGGAGAGAGAGATTCTCGGTGAAGAAATAAGACGAGGCGCAGACACCGCCGCTGTGCCACTCAGGCACATAATCTGCTTAATGGATCATTAACATTCGAGGCAGCGAGCAACGCGCCTTATATACTATACGCACTTCTCATATTTCGACTGGCACCCGAAAAACACAGAAGAATGGGCTCTGGCTTAAGCCACGGACAAGAAAAAGAAATACAAATAAAAACTTGTACTGAATTCTTGTATAAATTATGGACAGTACTCTGGGTGGCAGCCAAGAAACTTGTTTCTGATTCGAGTAAACAAACCACTTTCCATTAGGGCTTATCGATCGATCGGAGCGCCTGCAGTTTGTCACTTTCACGGAGAGAGGCCCCTCATGATGAGGGTCACGAGGAGGTCACTTTTGATGGCATGTCAGGATAGGGAAAATTTAATAAAGAAACTCAACAGAGATTTATTACGGGGAGAAAAACGCCACCAAAAATTTACAAGTCAATTGTATGATTTCCGTTCACTTAAGACCATACTCCGGAGCTCTCTAGGAGCTGTATCTTTAGCAATGCAAATCCCCCGATGAGTTTCTAGAGCAATCACCGAAGCTATCAACCCAGTAGAAGTCGTCGCCAAAGATTTATCGACTCTGTAGACTCTAGAAGCAACAATCGCCTCCAGTGGCAACTAAATCGGTTTCAACAATAACAAACAAAACGGAAAGTATCTTTATATATACATTTGCCAAGTGTATCTGCATCCGCTCTTTACGGATTAGCTGGGATCATTAGAAACCGATTTGGCCTAAAGACGTGTCGGTGATGACATCGCTTGATCAGATAGAAACCATAACCAAGACGACGCCGTCCCACGATCTAAATATAGTTTGATGCCAAAAATTATAGTTAAACGTATCTCGCGCTCTGTCGGTCACGGATCATAAAATCTGTTTTCATTTCAATTTATGCATCTCGGGTATTTCGTTGTTAATTTTTGTCTGAATCCACAAAAAAAGACTCCGCATCCTCCGGTGACAAGCGTGCCAGAGGTTAAGTATTCATTTTTAGATTGCGATTTCGGGGGTGTCTCTATCTCTATCTGTGTACGTTAAAGTCCAATTTGCATTTATATTTATTCGCCATTTATTCTTGCTACTGAAATAAACATTTCCGAAGATTCGGCGGGGCTGTGATTTGAGTCTCTGCAGAGTCTACAAGGCGGTTCAGGGCTAAATCTTTAAATGGAATCGCTGCCGAGGGTCCAATCTCGTTTCTACATAAATAAAAAACAATAGAGATGTGCCTTTCAGCAGATAAGAAAGATTGTTAAACCTTTCTGGAAATCAGAATTAAGATCTGTTATATCATACATGAAGAGTAGTTTAAATTCCTTATGAAATCGTATCTAGAACTAACTAAAACCTATCATATAAAGTCATAATCATAAATGCTCTACTTTGATGCCAATTTCATTTTTTACCAACATTTGTCAATAACGCGATTCATTCATATCGCGATTCGGGGAAAACACCCAGCAATAACTGATATCCCCGAACCTTTGGAATTTCAACGAATCATGGATCGCTGATACACGGCAAGAAATCATTATTAATTAACTTTTAATTATTAACTATGGGAATTTAAGATAATAAATTAGAAAATAATATGGTAATATTATTATTTAATAGGGTGTAAATGGTGATTCTTCCTAATTCATTGTTTATCTTATCTTAGTTTCGAATATAAGACATATCATAGATGATAAACACTTCACTGAGTAATTAGTTTTGTTTGAATTTTTGATAGGCCGTTTCATTGAGTAATTAATTGGTCGTTTTTTGGGGGGGTTCTTATACCAGGAATCCCAAGAGCCCGACGATTTACAACTTAACGTTAGAACTTATCACAGGTCAAAAGTACAGGAGACCTAGGTTCATTATTATTTAAGGGATATTCTTTTAAAAAGAGGTCATTCAACATCTAAACATCTAAAATATAGAAAAATTTATGAATCTTTGATAACTAATTTCAGGATTCTGATGTACATATTTGAAGCTTAAAAGAATAGTCTTTAGAAAAGTAAATATAAATAAAAATAGCAAATTTATAATATATGAAATAGAACGTAAAAAGAATTTAAAATTAAAGCATCAGCAACAGACTAACTTCTATATATCTTACTATTCTGATCCATATTAATTTCATTATAAATCATCTAATTTAAGAAAAATAAGTGAACTTCTTGGGTTACCAGCCCCCACATTATCTGCAACCTATTTGCCCAGACTAATCTCTGCGTGTTTGCTGGAGATAACTGTATATAACTCTATATTTGCCTTGGTAATGGATATGCTGATCTTTGTTGATCTTGCAACCTGGTTAAGAACTTACCGTTAGGCCCAGGATGCCGGCAACCAACACCAGACCGATGACCCCCAAGACAATGGGGATCAGCTGGCGGGTGCGACGCTGGGCGGTTGCCGCACTCGTGGACATGGCCGGAAAGCCATCGCCGGCACTTGTGGGCGTGATGAACGGCTTGAGGGTCTCGGCCGTCATAATTGCTGTAATGGCACACTGTTTACAGTGGATCGGATCGGAGCAGCTATATCCGACTCACTATGCCCCGCAGATGATCACGAAGCCGCCCACTCAAGGGCACTCGACAGCTGTTCGCTGACTCGACGACGAGCTTTGGCACAGCCACACACTGTGTGTTATGTACTCTATATACTTTAGATTCACTGGAAAACACCCTCACTGGCTGCTCGAGATAAGACGCGACGACATCTAGATAAAACCACTCGCGGCTGCTGCCCTTTGAGATGGTGATATTCTTTACAGACGACAGACCGGACCGATTTTCTTTGTGTGTTTTTCCCTTCCACAATCGACAATTTGCACAAGAGCACTTGCTCTCTGCGGCTGCTGCTGCTCCGAACAAGTTTGGCGAGATACAATTATCTCGTTTTATCAGTAGTTCTTGTCTTCGATAAAAAATGAAAAACAGACAGCACACAGTCACAGTATATGGCCAACTTGCACTTATATTTCTTATTTTTAGTAATTCGCCCGGTGGCGAAATACGATCTTGGTAGTTAAAAGCGACAACGGTTAACTTTTCGCTTGGCCCGCACGCACGCGCTTGTTCGTGTTCTCTGTCTTGGGTTTCTTTGGCTTTTTTATTTTTCGCTTTTCACGTCCGTTCGCGTCGGCGATCCGATTTGAAATAAATCGAGCTGAAGAGCATACAACCAACGGCACTTGCTCTCTCTCTCTCCTGCCAACGGCTAATGAGCGAGTGCGAGAGAGTTTCAGCATCAGCCCGTCTCCCTTCGGCGCACGGCGAGGATGCGGGGCATACTTAAGGGCGCCTGCGCCATTTACTTTGTGTAATTGTTTTTTTTTGCCAAATTTCTCGCCCACAGGGGGTGGTGGTGTGGCCGCTGTACAGTAGAACCTTCTACAGAGGGAATTTATATTTAATCAATATTATTTCTAAACCAAAACGGTCGCAATACACAAAGAAAATGTATTGTCTTATGCGTCGTATGCGTAATGTTTATGGATGCTTTACATTAAATTTAAAACAGATATTTGATAAATATAAAAAATATGATATTTATAAAATAACATTTTTAACACTTTTTGTAACCATTCTATTCAAATTATTTTAAAAGAACTTGATAACCGACTATATTAAAATATTCCAGGAAAACATTTTATAATAATAATTTAATTTATTAAAAATAAAAATAGTTCAAAATTAATTTTTATTTAAAATTATTTCAAACAGTTGAAATATAAAAAAAAAGAACAAAAGCAAAAATAATAAGTGTGGTCTTTTGATCCTTTAACTTTTTGTAGCATACTTTTATGCATAATTTTTGTTGCCTTTATAGCCACAGAGATTTCGGTGTCTTTTCTATAGGCAAAATCTAAAATATAAATTATACATATGTATATATACCAAAAATGTAATGTAAATATATCAAAAGAAGCAAAAAAAAAATTCAATGTCATAAAGCAGATTGCTCTTAGGCAATCCCAACCGTACTCTGTGCTCTTGTCCATATGGTGATCGTAAGTAGGAAAGCGTGTTTGACTTTTTGCGCAGTGTTTGTCCGCAGTTTTCTTTTATTTCTTTTGTCCGTCTGTTGTTTTGCTTGCTTAAAACCTCCCCCTATGGGGTATTAATAGGGGTTGGCTTGATTGCTTTTTGAAATCTGCACCCGGTCTTAGGGGTGCATTTTTTTCTACCGCCGCCTTTATGACTCCCGGTCCCGGTTTTTCCGATCCCGATCACCGCAACTAATTGAATTCTAAAGAAGCCTGGGGTTGGGGGTATTGATGGGAGGAATCGCTGACATAAGCGCAAGATAAGCCGGACGAACTCTTAGCATTTCATTAAAATCGTATTTATTATTACTTAGTGTGCTCGTCGTCGGCTTATCGGCGCACTGTCTCCGTACGGGTTCTAATTACTCAGGGAAGCCATAAACCTAATGCTGATCCGATCCGATCCGCTACTGCCACCGTCGCGACACTCTGTCTGTCTGTCCGAGAAACCCCTAACGTTTACCAGAGCGACAGAACCATTACCTTGCCCGAACAGAACCTATATTTGTATATCGTAAATCTGAACAAGATGCAAATGCCGGCGCTGGTCGGCTAATTAGTTTTGAATCGTCTGCGACTACAGGTAGCAGCCGCAGCAGGTAGACCGCCAAGATCAGCGGGAGAGCGGAGAATGGCACGCTTCCGGTGTAGAATTTAAACTAATTGATATAATTTGTTTAGGTAGTTAATTTTTAATAATAATATAAATGTAAGTTTGATTAATTTTCATAGAGCAATTATTTCAGAAATTAACTTGGATTTAAAGAACTTTAAAGTAATTTCAAGAAATATATACCCCTTGGCTTAACCCAAAGTTAACCGGCGGTGATCAACCGCCCCCAAAGTCGTGGCTATCTCAAGGCGCACTTTTCAAAGTCAATGCCAGGAAGGGGAGGGCAATTGACGTTGTTCAGACACAATATATATAATAATTTCCCCTCATAATTTTTTTCGCCAGAGCTGCACAGCTGTGGGGCTTTGTTTGGGATCGCAGACGAGGCTCTGAAATGCGAGCCCAAAATGTCTTCCATATTGTGAATTCTTTATTTGCCAGCCCCGTCGCTGCCAGTTTATCGCGCGATGATCGAAGAAATTTATTAGACAAGCGCCGCAATAGCAGCAACGATGCTTGAAATGAATTTCTGTCTATATATCTCCGGCCTCGGATCGGTTTACCCACAATCGGAATCGATTCGCACACTCACGCCCGACTTTATCTCGCTCGGGGGTAATGAAAATTCGTTCCGATAATTAATATACGACAAGCTATTATCTGTTTCAATAAAGTGTTTTCAGTGTGTTTATTTTCAGGGAATGCCAAATGGCAAAAGTGCCTGAAGATAGTGTTATCCACATTATCAGTCGATCACATTGTTTCAATTGTCAAAATAAAACCACAAAGCGGTACAATGTTTATATCTATAAGATAGAGTTTAACATTGTTTTTATATTTGTTGAGTAAAATTAGTTAATGGATTAATTGGTCCAGATGGAAGTATATGGCAAAATAAGAAAATGTGAAGAAAGTAATATTTTGGTTCAGGTAAATGGACTTAAAGCAAATATTTACGATTTAAAAGTCACTTGGCAAAATATTAAACAATTTATTTGCCGTAACAATAACAAATTATTCCTCCTTGAACTTTACACGTTAAAAACCGTTACAAAATCACAATAAGAGTGCACAGGCCACCCGTTAAATTTAAATTTAAAATAGGTTTGAGTCAACGCTAATCACACTTCACAGATTGTTTTTATTTTGATAATTAAAATATTTTTTTTAATGTTCGTTAGTCATTAATTAGCTTAGATAGGTTGTATCTCACTTATATTATTTAAAATTAGGTTTTAATAAACCTAAGTCGCAAATATAAGCCGTAATAAACCCTCGATACCAAGAGTAATCGACTTATCGATGATAAAGTTTCGCCATCACTATTCCTACGGCCACCCGGTCACACTCGGTCGTTTTCGTTGTCAAAATGAGGTTTTTTTCCGGCGCTTTTCTAATTTTATTAATTAAACTTCTGCAACATGCCAAAGCCGGCGAGGTGGAAGTGGTCGGCTGCGGTGGCTTCATCAAGAGCCACGCCGAGATCGACTTTTCGCGGGTGGAGATCAAGCTGTAAGTAGCTGCAAACGAGGATGACCTGATAAGACTGGGCGCATGTTAATCGTACCGCTAATTGAATAATAAATTAACCCGTATCGTACATGTTTAACCTAATTTCCCTTCAGGCTGACGAAGCAGGGCTCGCTGAAGGACAAGACAGACTGTTCGCCGTCCAACGGCTACTACTTCCTGCCTATTTACGACAAAGGCGACTATCTGCTCAGCATTTCGCCGCCGCCCGGCTGGAGCTTTGAGCCCGAGCAGGTGGAGCTGAACTTTGACGGCAAGACCGATGTGTGCAGCCAGGGTCGCGACGTTAACTTCGTGTTCAAGGGCTTCGGCATTACCGGCCAGGTGGCTTTGGCCACCGGTGGAGGTGCACGTGACGTGGACGTTGAGCTACGTTCGGAGCAGGGTGAAGTCCGCCGCACCAAGACCGATGGCAGCGGTGTCTTCTCCTTTACGCCCATCATTCCCGGACAGTATGTGGTCACCGCCTCGCATGCTCGTTGGCATTTCTCCAAGTCGCAGCACACGGTGGTTGTGGTCAGTGGGAACACGGAGCTGCCGGCCAACTCTCTTGTGGTCTCTGGTTTTGATGTGATTGGTCGCTTTGATACCACCACCCAGCTGCCTGGAAATCTGGGTGTGGCTCTGTACAAAAAGAAGGGAGTAAGTTGAGATATTTAATTAGATTTCAATAGGATTTTTTTTCTAATGTCTCTTTTTTCCTTCCCAGCAATCTCTAGTGCCAAAATGCGATAAATCATCCTCCTCAGTCCCTGTGAATAGTGCCAAGAGCGACTACGAATCATCGGCTGCCTGCTTCTCTCAGATAGACAGCAAGTCGGGAGAATACAATTTCAGGAATGTTCCCTCTGGAAAATACATCTTGCAAGCCATTAACCTAGATGCCAAGCTAAAGCTGCACTTGAGCCCTGATTTCTTAGAGCTGGAAGTGGGCAAGGATACTCTCCAGCTTAAGGATGAGTTTAAGATCACAGGCTTCACCGTGTCCGGTCAGGTTTTAACCGCAGCAGGTGGAGCTCCCTTGAAGTCTGCCGTTATCAAGGTGAATGGCAAGAAGGTGGCCGAAACGGATGCTCAAGGCAGTTACACGCTGGAAAACCTAAAGGCTGGAAGCGTCAATATCGAAGTGGAGTCCTCGCAGCTACAGTTCAGTCCCCTGCAAGTCAAGGCCCAGATCAACACTGCATCTCTGCCCACAATTGTGCCATCTGCCTATGAAGTGTGCGGCAAGGTGGTGTCCCCAAAATCCCACAATGTTGGTCTGACCAAGAGCGGTTCCACCTTCCATACGACAGCTGTGACCAAGGCAGAGACTGGCAGCTGGTGTGCTTTCCTCCCGGTGGGCAAGTACACCATCGAGGTGCTTACTACCGATGCTGACAAGGCCGCCGGCGTGCAGTTCTTCCCCGTGCAGCAGCAGGCAGAAGTGCGAGATGCTCCCGTAAATGGTATTACCTTCTCCCAGCTGCGCGCCAAGATTCGTGGAGAATTGCAGTGTCTGCCGGATGCTACAGGAACTTGCACATCCGCTGAAGTCACGCTGCAGGCATTGGATGCCACTGGTCAGCCCACGGAGAGCAAGTGGAAGGCCAGGGCACATCGTAAGTGGCTTGAGATTTATTTTTTTAGCATAAGGAAGTATATAATTTACGAGCTTTGAAAGCAACTCCGAGGAATCCCCTAAAGAAATCAAACCCATAGAGATTCCATATAATTTATCACGTTTTCCACTTGGATTTTTGAGATAAGAATCGTTAATTTATGTTAGAGATACGTGGCCTGTTTACTGACTAGTTTCCAGCCTGATTTTCTTTATCCACTCGATTTTATCACTATCTCTCCTCCACCCCAGGTGGAAAGTATGTCTTTAAGGACATGCTGCCAGGACCCTATGAACTGACCATACCCCAAGGCAACCTCTGCTACGAATCTACGCGAGTATTCCTTAATGTGGCCTCTGCTGAGGAAGATGCCCCACCATTCGTGCACAAGGGCTACGAGGTGTCCATTATCTCCAGTCATCGCGCTTTGGTGAGTTTCTAGCAAAATTAAGAAGGAGAAGTAAGCTATACGATTAACCCTTTTCTCCTACAGATGAGGTACACCCACGTGACGGGACCCTCGGAGCCCAAGCCCTCCACGGAAACCCTAAAGATCCAATCCGGAGTGAACACATTCTGCGTGAACAAGTACGGCAGCTATGACTTCAAACTCGAGGGCTGCCACACCTACGATAGCTCGCTGCCCAGCAAGTTCATAACCCCGGAACCGGACCAACTGCAAACGCTGATCATCAACGCGGTGGCCCACAAGACCGGTATACGTGTCCTGTCCACCGAGCCAACGGCTGAGTCCATTAGACTGATCCTTGAATCGGAATCATCAGGCCAGGAGGTCATCACACCCGTGGCTGAGTCGCACAAGGTGGATGGAAAGTTTGCCTATCGTTATGACACCTATTTGAAGCCGGAACAAGTGCTCCGAGTAACGCCGGTGAGCGATGTCCTACTCTTTGCGCCTCAGCAACAGGAGATTGTTGGCAGCAGCGATTGTGTGGATATTGCCTTTAATTTTGTGGCCACCCGGGGATTGATACTGCGCGGCAAGGTGGTGCCAGCAATTAAGGATGCCAAGATAACCCTCTCCTTCCCGGATCAACCGGAGTTGCAGAGCCTGGAAGCGCTCACCTCCGTCACCGGAGAGTTCAAATTCGGACCCATTGATGAGACCTTGAACTTCGCCCTGAAGGCCGAGAAGGAATCTTATGTGTTCAGCGACTACAACCGGCAGTCGGCCTCGTTTAGTGCCCACAAGCTGTGCGAAATTACGGTGGTGGTCAAGGATGAGGCCGGTCAAGCGCTGAGCGGTGTTCTCCTCTCACTGAGCGGCGGCGAGAGCTATCGCAAGAATCTGGTCACCGGCGACAATGGAGCCATTAACTTCCATTCGCTGTCGCCATCGCAATACTACCTGCGTCCCATGATGAAGGAGTACAAATTTGAGCCGAATTCCAAGATGATTGATATCAAGGATGGCGAAACGGTGCCTGTAACGTTGACGTGAGTATAGCTTCCACAACCTTGTAGCAATTTCTTAACTGTATTACCATTTCCCCAGTGGCAAGCGCTTTGCTTACTCCATCTTTGGCTCAGTGACCTCCCTCAACGGCGATCCGTTTGCCGGCGTAAATGTCCAGGCCGTCGCTCGCGATGGCTGCCCGCAGCAGCAGGAAGAGGCCACCAGCGAGGCCAATGGTCAGTATCGCATTCGAGGCCTCCAGCCTGGCTGCACGTACTCCGTTCTCGTCGTACCCGATAAGGACACCGTGGAGCGATCCATTCCCGCTGACCACACGGTTAAGGTGGCCAGTGAGGATGTACGTGACATTAATCTAGTGGCCATTAGCCCCCTGAAGATCGTGGACATCACCGCGCGCGTTACTGCCACGCTCAACGATCACTACAAGACCCTGCGCATTGTGATGTACCGCAAGGGCAACTCCGACTCGCCCGTCTTCTCGCAACGCGTGGGCACTCCCGTGAATCCGAAGGCCAAGCTCAACCCGGGCATCACGGTCTTCTTCCCGCGCATTCCCCTGGACGGCAAGAGCTATGTGGTTGAGCTGCAGTCAACGCTGTCAGACAAAACCTACACCTACAAGCTGCCCTCGGCCACGTTCGTGGCGGATCGGGGATCCGTCTTCATACAGCTGGATTTCAAGCCAGAAGTGCGTGCCGCCGAGGCGGATCTCAATCAGAACTCCATTTCGGCGCTGGTGCTCATAGCTCTGGTGGCCATAGCCTTCTTCAAGCAGGATCTGGCCACCAGCTTCCTGAGCTTTGTGTGGGGCAAGCTGAACGACCTGGCCGCCGATCTGGCGCAGCGACAGAAGAGCAGCAAAACGCAGCAGGTGCGCAAGAACGAACCGATTAACCAGCGGGAGATCGAGCAGATGGCCGATCAGATAAATGCCATCAAAAAGAAAAAGACCAAGAAGATATAGTCCTGATATAGTCTCGCCTTTAATTCAATTTTAGTCACATTTTTGAGGTATTTTGCGGAAGGTATTTCAGCCCTTAAGATTTGTTTTCATTGTGAGAATTTGTTATTCCCTTGTAACTTTAAAATTTGCATTTAGAAAGACCAATTTTTTTTATTTTCCATTAATTAATAGATTGAGGCAAGTTTATTTTGTGTGTTTCTAGGTTCGTTCTCCACTCTTATAGTTAAAATAAATAAATAAAACATAAATAATTACAAGTTGAGGCAGCTCTACTGCATCAGGATGTGCTCGGCAATGGAGCTGAGCTTGCGGTTCTTGTGCTTGGCGTGTCGCCTTTCCGCTTGCAGGTTGATCTCGTTCTGGGAGTCCTCAGCGGTGGCCTCCTCGGTGGCTGCTGCCTGCTGCTCCACTTGTTGAGCCTGCTCTTCCGCTTGCTGTTCCTCCTGTTGCGGCTCCCCCTCACCATTCTCCACGAATATGCACTCGGGATTCACGTCCGCACACTCGCCAAAGTTGGTGGCCCTGGACTGAGGATTCCTGGCATTGGTGTACTTCTCAAAGAAGCCACGGCCCACAATGCGGAAGGCCATGCTGGTCATGGGATTGAGCTTGGAACGGAACTCCATTTCGCAGACGAAGCGACGGCGGCAGGCCATGGAATCCAGGCCCAAAAAGGCAAACATGAAGTCGGCAATCCTGCAGGTGGGATAAGGATATGAAAACATTTCCAAGGAGTAAGTTTTAAAGGTCTACTCACTGCTCTTCGGCAGGCATTTGACGGGCCACACTCTCGGTTATCTCCTCATCCACAATCTCTACTTGCTCATTTTCAGCCTCTTCCTCCTGCTGCTGCTGCTCCTCCTCAGCCTGCTCGTCTTCAAGACTTCGCCTGCCACGACGACGCGTATCGGAGGGACCACTAGGACCTGCAGGACCCGAGGGCGACTCCCCATGGTAATCGCTGTGTATGTCAGAGACAATGTCCGAGCCGGCATAGCTGCTATAGCCCGAATAGGGCTCAAAGCTGGAGCTGGAGTCAAAGGAAGTGGGTGGCGATTCATAATGCTCCGAGTGATCATGGTCCAGGGAGTAAGGAATGTGATCGTGATGGGAGTAAGATGAGGGACTAAGGAAATTCAAATAAAATGATTAAAAAACATTAATACCCCTTTCCAGGACAACTCACGGATGATCCAGGATGATCTCCTGATTGCATCGGGCATGTGGCCAGAAGTAGCGCAGACCCAAGTATATGGCGCTGCCCACAAAGAAGGATACAATGACCACTTTCACCTTGATCCAGTAGGCAATGGCAATGGGCCACAGGTGGCGATCTATTGGGAGAAGATAAAAGATTAAATAATTTTCCATTGCATCAGAGTGGCAGACACTTTCACTGCTCTCAAAATTCTACATTTTTCTTAAGGAGAAGTCCACGACAATTTATTAAACAATATGTATGCCCAAAGATTGAAAGTGAAAAGTGTTAATTGAACGAGTGATTCGTGATCGGCCAATTTGGGGACTTGAACCATATGGGAAAACTTTCCAAAGAAAGTGGCTCTGAACACGACCGAGCTATGGTAGGTAATCCCAAAGTGGTCAGAATAATAGTAATAACCTGCCAACGTGCTAATTGTTATGTAAATTATGCTGTTTTGATAACAAACTAAAGATTGGTTAATCTTATCTCGATGAATTATGTGTAAGTAACGTTGTCTGGAAAAGATTAGGTAACTTTTAAGGGTTGAAAAGAGTTTTAAGAAAGAAGAGAATAGAGAGAGAGTTATAAAATGAAATGTGGATAAATTATAATTTTTAAATGTTTAATTATGTTTTTCTTATACAAAGGAGATTTGATTATAAGAAAGGATATATAGAATTGGGAAAAAGAAGATAAATCTAGTGATATATTTTACGTTATGTATAAACATAATAATCCCAAAGAATGCTGAGACGGCTTTTCTTTGAATTATTTTGCACTCAGCTTGGAAGTTTTCTTTACTCTTGAAAAACAAACTACTTTTCTCTAATTTACTTACACCAAAACATGTGATGGCGATGCCGGCGAGTGCGTCCCTCGAACTCCATTAGCTCCCGGCCAAGGTTCTCCCAGGTATCCTCCGCTTGGTTATCCACTTCAGCTGGCTGCGTTCCGGCATTCTCCGTCTCCTCGCAGAAGACAAGAGTGTAGTATAGGATCAAGAGCACGGCTCCGTACCAAATGGTATTCTTGTGCATGGTGGTAGATGGTTTTATTCGAAACTGAAAGCTGGTATCCCTTTGGTTGGTCACTGCAAAACCGAATGATGCAGCTCGAAGCCGGGTTTCCAGCTTTTATACCATCAAGCGATCTGCGCCAAGTTCAGGGTGATAATTGATCGGATGCCTGGTGTTGTGGCTTTGCGCGCAGATTTTCACACATGCGTAGAGCCGGCGGCGACGATGACGAGAGTTTAATGCCTAAGACATGCATTTGAAATTTCTTCTTTAAACTGGTGCAATTTCACTTTCATAAGTCGTGCTCGCGTTTCTAGCCACTC
The DNA here is from genome assembly GCA_018152175.1 of Drosophila jambulina. NCBI lineage: Eukaryota > Metazoa > Arthropoda > Insecta > Diptera > Drosophilidae > Drosophila > Drosophila jambulina. The sequence continues at coordinate 21,008,025 of JAECXH010000113.1, read as the reverse complement.
TTGTCTTTTTCGTTATTAAATTAGTGGCTATTACGAAACCTGGGCCTATTTTTTAGGTAATTGTCAGGCGCCAAAAAATAACGACTTTCCTAGAACCAAGCATTTAAAGCGTTATGCAAAATGCGCCAAGGTATGACCATATCTGAAAGTTCTAACGAGCTATCGATTGGCATGTTATCGTTAGCTTTTGACATCGCTAATTGAGCAATTGTAAACATTATTTTTATTTGCTTTTAATGCCGGTTTTTTAATAATGTCTAGCTTAAAATCAAATGACTTGGACAGCAATCCGGCGCCGGATCCCCAGGCGCCCATCACCCGCAAGGGCTTCCTCATGTCGCTGAACAGTGGCACCCCCATGCCCATTCCCGAGCAGAATGTGGTGAGTGCTTAGGAGTTTGGGACAATCTTCAGAATCTTTGATAATTTGCCTTATTAATTCCAGTATGGACGCTGTCGCCCCGTTTCGGAATTCGAGAAACTCAACCGCGTGGGCGAAGGCAGCTATGGGATTGTGTGTAAGTTGAGCTCCAGACGCACTTAAACCTCTGATTTCACCGAATAATCCCGTCCAGATCGAGCCCGCGACACTCGTAATAATGAGATAGTGGCCCTGAAGAAGGTGCGCATGGACCAGGAGAAGGATGGCCTGCCTGTGAGTGGTCTCCGCGAGATAATGATCCTGAAGCAGTGCAAGCATGAGAATATTGTCCGTCTGCGTGAGGTGGTCGTGGGCAAGAGCCTGGACAGCATCTTCCTGGTAATGGATTTCTGCGAACAGGACCTGGCCTCCGTCCTGGACAACATGTCGCAGCCCTTTACCGAATCGGAGGTCAAGTGTATAACGCTGCAGGTGCTTAATGCCCTTAAGTACCTCCACGATCGCTATGTGATCCACCGGGATCTGAAGGTGTCCAATCTCCTGATGACCGACAAGGGCTGCATCAAAGTTGGCAAGTCTAGTTAGCTTCTGCTTATCTTATTTAGCTATTAACGATCCAATCCCCAGCTGACTTTGGCCTGGCGCGCATGTTCAGCAATCCACCAAAGCCCATGACACCGCAAATGGTCACCTTGTGGTATCGGGCGCCGGAACTGCTCCTTGGCTGCCGAACACACACAACCGCTGTGGATATGTGGGCCTTTGGCTGCATCCTGGGTGAACTGCTGCTAGGAAAACCTCTGCTCCCCGGGAATTCGGAGATTGGACAGCTTAACATGATCATCGATTTGCTCGGAGCACCCTCTGAGTCCATCTGGCCCGGCTTCTCCGATATGCCCGCCCTGCAGAACTTCACCCTGAGCCAGCAGCCTTACAACAATCTCAAGACCAAGTTCCACTCGATCAGACAGTCTGGCAGGAATCTCCTAAACATCCTGTTCATATACAATCCTCTAACCAGAGCCACTGCCGAGGAGTGCCTAAATAGCAATTACTTTGTGGATACGCCGAAGGGTAAGCTGGCCTTCCGGGTTTCTAAATATTTACACTGTAGTTTCTCCTGTTTCCTTCACAGCTTGTGACCCCCGCATGATGCCCACGTTTCCGCAGCACCGCAATAATACTGCTGTCACTGCTCCGCCCGCTCAGCCACCCGCCGACATTCCTATCTCCGATCTGCTCAATGTATTCATCAAGCGCCAACGCATGGATTAAACGAAAACGAATTTATTTTGATATTATGCAATGCACACTGCTGAAGGGATGACATTATGATTATTACAGGTACGGCCGGTCCATGGGCGTCTTCTTGGCCTTGTTGTCGCGGGAGCGAGGAAACCATCTGTGCTTGGTGGTGTGCGTAAGCTGCATCAGCTCCTGGCGCGCCACCTCCGGGTGTTTGCTTTTGAATGCCCGCATTGCCGAGTTCAGCGCAGTTTCCTTGATCACCGAGGAGCTCTGGGCCTCGACAACCTTGGGCAGCGGTTGGGTGTTCTCGTAGGGGAAGCTCTGCTCCGGGTGCCAGGCCACAATGGTGCGGCCGTTCTTAGTCACCGCCACGGCCTCGACCAGGCGCTGGCCGCCGACGGGATTAGACGAAAAAAACCGAAAACCTGTGTACAAACGTGCCGCAGACATTTTTTTTTATTACAACGCAAGAACCGATAACAAAACAGCTGTGAACTTATCGATTCTACTTAGCTATTTTTAAAGCTGTTATAGCTGATATTTAAATATATTTTACAATTATAATGATTACATATAATCATAGATTGTGACCCTATCTTTCTCATTTAGACATGAAATGCTTAATTAATATTGTGTATGTATTAAACATATATTTTGTTATGTTTAGCTTATTTTCTTTGAAATGCTAGCTACGAAACTGTTTCAATCAAGTCAACGTTTCGTAAGTACCGTGCGCTGGTCACACTGGCAGGCTTACTCACTCTCAGCTGATTTTCAAAAACAAATTGTTCGCTGCGATGTGGGTGTTTGCCCTAGTGGTCCACGTACTGCTCCTGGGCTCCATTTTCGTCATATATTTTCGGTCGCCGGTGATCAAGGACCTGACACCACAGAAGCGGCTGCTGGACTACAACCTGGAGGCACCAGCTAAGCGCCTGGTGCTGATAGTAACCGATGGCTTGCGCGCCGACTCCTTCTTCGAGGATAACTGCAGGTATGTACCGCATCTGCGGGAGATCTTCATGCGGGAGGGCCTCGTCGGTGTGTCACGCACCCGTATGCCCACCGAAACGCGGCCCGGACACATCGCTCTGCTCGCTGGCCTCTACGAGGATCCGTCGGCGGTGCTGCGCGGCTGGAAGAAGAACCCCATCGACTTTGACACGGTATTCAATCGAAGTGGCCACGTCTATGCCTGGGGTGCCAGCGACATTATCGGCATCTTCGAGCATCTCGTCAATATAAACACTCTGCACTTCCAATCCTACACCAACGATCTTGACTTCTCGCCGGGCTACGAAAGCTACGAACAGGATGAGTGGGTGTTCACTCGGGTCCAGTGGCTGCTGCAACGTAAAGGCGAGAGGCTGCGGAACTCCAGTTCTTTAGTTTTTTTCCTGCATCTCCTGGGACTGGACACAGTGGGACATGTCCACAAGCCGGGCTCGCCGCAATTCCGCAAGAATTTAGATAGGACGGAGCGTGGCATCCGTGATATTTACGAGGAATTCGAGCGTGTGTTTCCGGATAAAAGAACTGTCTACTTGCTGACCTCGGATCATGGGATGACTGACTCAGGTAATGTGCCTTGGCCTTGCTGTTCCGAGAATGCAGTTCTTTTATCCTATCGATTCTTATCTTTCTAGGTTCCCATGGAGCTGGCACTGCCCACGAAACAGACACACCCTTTATGCTGTGGGGAGCGGGCGTTGCTCGCGAAGTGGCCAATCCTGGCAGAAGAAAATTCATGCCCAACGACCAAGGTCCACCGATGACGCTGCTCCAGCTAGAACAGGCCCAACTAACGCCGCTTATGTCGGCGTTGATTGGCCTGCCGCCGCCCATGAACAACTTTGGAACCCTGCCCACTGGTTACATGAACGTCAGCGCCGAGTACGAAGCCATGGCTGCATATTTGAATGCTCGGCAGCTCCTGGAGCAATATGAAACACTCCAAAGGCAGCACAACAAGGGACTTTTCGCAAGGCTCTTGCCTGCGTTCGAACACCTGCCCCCGCTTGCCATTGAAACGTACAAGACAAACATCAAGAAGCTGCGCTTGCAAAAGGATCCCATGCTCTCCCAGATCAAGAGCCAAGTTTTGATGCAACACGCTCTCCAGGGCATCGATTACTACCACGGATATTACCGGACGGCACTCTTGCTGAGCACCACTGCCACTTTCCTGGGCTGGATATTCTATCTGTACCGCCTGCTGGCGAAGAACAGGGGCAGCCAACTAGAGCTGGTGCTCGTAGAAAATGCCAAGATGGTGAAGATGAGTCTATCTCTCTCTGTGGTTCTGTTGATGTTGTTTCTGCTGCTACAAAGAACACCGCTGGATATACAATTCTACTTGATGCTGCCCATCTTTGTATGGCTGAAGGCTGCCCAGCCCTTTGCAGTCACTCCTCAGCCCGAACGGGCGTACAGTGCTCCAGCTTTGAAGACAACAACGTGGCAACTCCTGATGATAATCGTTTGTGCGGAGCTGATGGTCTTCACCTTCTTTGATCGCCGCCTGATCTCACTGTGCTTCGTGGCCTTTGCCTGCTACAACAGTTGGAGTAACTTCCAACCCAAATCCCTAGAGTTCTACCGCTGGCTTGCGCTGGTTCTGATCCTGGCGGGCTTTCCCTTACTGCCGCCATCGGTTGGCTATCAGAACTGGCTTATGCTTCTGGCTGGTGTTATAGTGATCCCTGTGAACTCCCTGTGGAGTGCCAAGGCCAGATTGAGCTTAGAGAATCACACCAAGTACTGCAATGGCCTGATCTTGCTGAATACCACAGTGTGTGCTTATCTCCATGACAGTGGTACCAATATTCCGCTGCTTCTAAGATTGGCCAGCTGGCTGTACCTGGCCTACGCCTTCGCTTCTATTTCGGTGAACCAGGAGACAAAGCTGGAGCTGCGCCTGGCACAGATCGCCTTTAATTTGGGATGCCTCTATGCCACCTTGTGCACCTCCTACGAGGCGGTGTTCGTTCAACTGCTGACCATGGAACTGGGTCTTTCGCTACGGGCCCAGAGTGGTCAGGTGGAGAAGTCTGTACTGCGGCTAGCCTTCACCCTGCTCCTGTATACCTTCTTCTCGCTGTTTGGATCTGGCAACATAGCGTCTATCAGTTCCTTTGATCCCAACACTGCCCGCTGCTTCCTGAGTCACTTTGCACCGTTCGTGATCATGGGTCTGGTGCTGTTGAAGCTTCTCCTGCCCGTTGTCCTGATCATGGCGGTGGTGTACGCCAACAGTGAGTTTGTACGTCAGCATGAGGAGCAGATTTATATCTGCCTGCTGCTAATCTGTGATGTGATGGGCCTGAACTTCCTGTTTTTGGTGCGCAATCAGGGCTCTTGGCTGGACATTGGCTCGTCAATATCGCATTTTGTCATCATGGAGGTGACCACCCTGGTGATACTTATCCTTGCCCAGGTGGCAAAGTTGCTGCTGCAACCCCGATTCGGTGAGAGTCTTATAAACCTGCCACTGCGGCTCATCCACTGGGAGGCCATTAGCGCCAAGCCCAAGTAAGAGATTTTGACCAAAGCTAAGCTTAAACATTTATGTCCGATAATATTTACAACACTAATTAAGAATTAGTAACATACACATGTAAATCATAGAATCTATATGCTAGGAATGTGTCTGTGTGTTTGGGTGTGGGTGTGGGTGCTGGGTGAATCGATGGATTGGACATAAACCTAGGGAGTTTCCTACAGAAACCTGAATTGAACTTGGCTTGTTTCATGTTCCTTTTTAAATGTTTTAACTAAGTCATACAAAATTCAAGCTTTACCTAATTATATAATTTAATTTAATGAGGATCTTTGAAAATCAAAATACAAATTTTAGTCCTTTGTTCAAGCTTATCGATTCACCCTTGGTTTTTATTGTGTGGTGTGTGTGTCATGGCACGACGACATCTAATGAGTAAGTGAGTAAACAGCAGCAGGGTTTCCCGGTTATTAATCTTTCAGATATCGCTCCAGCGGATTAAATCCCTGGCGTTTTGGACTGGCCGTCTCATCTGGAAGTTAAGGAATGAGGATCAGCACAGAGATCTCTGGAAGAAGCTGGATGAATCACTTACTTGACTGTGCCGCCGGCTTGACGGTGGTGGCACTCTCCCGCGGTGACGCCTGTAGGCAGTTGAGCCACTCGGCCAGCGAAATCTTCTTGTCGCCATTGATGTCACAGTACCTGGGCATCTTCTTGCCGCATCGGCGTAGATTGCTGAAGGATGGACGGTATAAACTTAAAGAAAATATATCCATATAATCTCAGTGTGAACCCCTTACCTGGCACTTGTGACCAGATCCCGAAAGACCTTCCACTCTCGTCGCTCCCAGGACTTGTTCTTGTTCTTGTCCAGATAGACGAAGCTCAAAGTGCCGATCCTTTCATCCTCCGACTTCCACAATGTGGAGTTGGCCCTGAAATTAATATTTTAATTAGGAATATGTATAGAATATTTAAGAGATAAACCTACGCTGTGGTGCTGCTGGGCAGGAGCGATGTATTGAGGAAGGCCTTCAACTCGCGCAGGAACTGTGTCTTTCGTGGCTCGGTGCAACCCTTCATGGGACGCACCACCACATCCTCTTCGCACTGCGGTCGCTTATTCTTCACCGATGTGCCCGGAATGCTCTTGCCAGTATCCTCGTTGACGCACCAGCAGTAGGATGTGGAGGTATAGCACTGGACACGCTGATAGCGACCATCCGGCAGGCACTGGGGTACAAATAGCTTGCCACCATGCTGTGGATGAAAAAATATATAATTAATGAGGTATATGAGTAAGAATGGAGGTGCCTTCACTTACCCCCTGCTCCTCCAGCGCCACAGATTGATCCATCCAGCAGTTGGACTCGCTCTCGGTATCCTGGCTCGTCGTCTCCGGCTTTGAGTTCAGCACTGTCAAGATATGCGCGTTAACATACATTCTATTCTGCCCTTTGGAAGCATGCCCAATGAACACCACCGAAAAGAAATGATATGAAATGAGGATCTGATCTTATTTCATACACAAGAGTTCGGATACAAGGCTAGGTCGATGTTGTCTTGATGTATGACTGATCAAAATGGGATGTACATATATCGAGACTATATTGAGAATATTGTAAATTATGATATATAATAATTTTAAATATCGAAAATTATCTCATTTACAATGATCGAAATTTTAAAATTATTTATCTATTTTTCGATATATACCGAACACAATTAATATATATCGACTTTCCCCTTAAATATTGATACATGATTGATATATCAATATCCCTGCTAAGTGATCCGAAGACATATGTAAGCTTGGGTTAGTTTTTTACCCACAAAATCTACGTACTATATAATGATGGGATGTGGCTACGTGAGTTGGGCAGATCCCCTCCATCGGACTCATCCTCCTCGCCGCCATAGCCCGTTCCGCCGTCCTCGTAGTTGTCCTCGTTATCCTCACTGCCACTCACATCCTCGGCGTAAGTGTGCGGATGATGGCCAGTGGTACTGCCGATGATATTGGTGTTGGTATGATCGCGATGATTGCCATTGGATTTGGTGGAGGTGCTGTGTACATGGTAATGGGTGGATTGCGGTGGAGCGGTGGCTGCACTGCTGGCCAGAAGGGTAACAACGGCACTACCTGGATACAGGTGAGATACATTATATATATGTGGGAGAGATGAATTAAATGCTCGCGTAAGGGGTAAATGGGTTAAGGGTTTGTTGGGGAGCCTCGCAAAATAATCCAAAATATGTTAGTAATTCAGAGTTTATCTTGAATATTTAGTTACTTGGTTTACTTATAATATAATCCAATATCCTTTAATTTTTTTATTCATTTACTCACGATTGTTCAACTTATTGGTGAAGCAAATACTCCACTCCAGCCCATTGAGGTTCTCGTCCTTGGTGACATCACAGTATTTGCCAAAGGTCCTGCCACAGCGACGCGGCTTTACATTCTAAAATAATACCAAGGATAAACCAGGACAGCCACTCAAAGTCACTTGAAACACTTACCCTCTTCAGGACCTTCTTGAGCTCCCTCACCTCCTGTCGATCGAGCAACTGATTCCCATTCGTGTCCAGCTTGGCGAACTTCCACTCCAGAATGGCGGCATCCGAAAGCGATGGCTGTCGCAGGAAGTTCTGGGCCTCGTTGCGGAACATACGCATCAGATTGGCGTTGAACATGGCCCGATCCGTCTTGCTGCAGGGCCGGTGGCCAGCAGCTCCCGACTCCGAGCTGCCCTTGGAGGCAGCAGAGGTATCCGGACTATAGCTCATCTGGTGGGAGGCCAGACGACGACGGTTGCGCCGATAGGCCCGGCAACGGGGCTTACCACGTCGCGTTGGCGTGGAGGTGTCCTCGATGGGCCTGCCTTGGCTGTCACTGCACCAGCACGGTCCCGTCTTGCCATAACACTGCATGGCCGCATAGTTGCCATCCTTCCGGCAGCGAGGGACAAAGTAATCAGGATCCCGAGCCTGCTGCCGACGGGCATACTTCACCGCCTCCAAGCAGGCTGAAAAGGTAGGATATGTATTCGTTTTTTAAGATTCTAAGTGAGGTTCTTGTTGGTAATCTCTACTCACCATTGCAGGACTCGTGGTACTTGAGGCTCACCTGGTGACCGCCGCACTGCGCCCGCAGCAGGTGACACCTGGTGGGATAGGTCTGGCCATCGGTGCCGCAGACGGGACCCTCGTTATCATCGCACTCGCCCTGCTTGGCGGCGCAGGCGGGTAGCTTCATCTGGTGGAAGGAGGAGGAGCAGGAGGAGACAGTGAGGTGAGGTGCGGGTATGGCGAACACGCGTAAAATGATTTACTGCACTTATGGCCAGGTCTGCTGCCAGTCGCCGCCAAGCGTCTGGGCTTTCGGCTCTGACTGGAATACGAATTCGGAATATTGACACCGACGGGGACAGCGTTGGGGGTGAAGGAGGAGGGTTTCGAAGCTAATGCGAAAATCAAAGTTGTCAGGCCCATACACAGCCCCAAAATCCGCACCAAAAATGAAAAAAAAAACGTATTATGGCAGCCGCCAAGCTCCGCGACCAACTGGCTGCCGGCTGAGTGCGCGAATTCTTGTTTAGCCCACAAAAAATCACATAAGCGCGTGTATGTAAATCGGAGATATATATCTGTATCTATATCTATATATATTTGTATGTTCATAAGGGGAGGAGGCCCAGTGCAGCCGCCAGCAGCGCCTTTTGTCGCCAATTTGCTTGGGGCAAAGCCCACGGCCCACGGATATTTATGTATCGTGTCTCTCGGACATTAATTAGATTTTGCTGTTTATTGAAAAGTGAAATGCGTCAAGCCATCTAAATGTCCCATAACCGAAACATGTTTCGGATAAGATATGAGGATACTAATTGAGGTGGTGCTCTTGCTTGCTATACTTTATGCATAAGTAATAAAGAGTAAGTGAGGTTTTTGGCTACAGTTGATCTTGTCTAGCCTCGAAGCTCTTTTAAATATATTAAAAAATATATATACATTGCCTGCAATGTACCAGCCAAGCAGTAACAACAGCTTAGCAGTTCCCTTTATGAGCGAACGAGAGAGTTATTGTTTTACCTTTAAGTTTAAAATTAGTAAAGATACAAAGATACAATGTTTTTCAATTTAAATAATTTACTATCTACCTTATCAATGAGAAGATTCTTATCTTTAATATGTATTTAAGGCCTAGGAAACCAACAGACTTTATTTTCCTTCTAAATATTTTACCCTCAAAACCACAACAATGATCAATAGTTATAAATTCTGGTGAATTCCTCTCTAACCAGTATAATAATGAATTTTAAATATATACCCTTTAAAATTTCAGGCCTTAGAGTAAACAAAAACCCCTGGAAAGTCAATATAATAAGAACCCCATGGCTGAGTGTTAAATACCGGGAGCTCCCGGTAGCTCTCTTTCCCCCACAAGAAATGTTATACAATTATGAGTAGCAGCAATTATACCTGTCCCAGTGTTGTCTCGATGTTGCCACAACATACACACACAATGTGTGTACATACACCCAAATAATGTAGAATGTCTGTAAACAATTCGAGTTCGTTTTCGTTTTCTGTGGGCATCGAGCACGCGCTGCCTGGAAATCGGAGTGCGCAGGTGATTTTCGACTCCCCCCGGGTGGGTACATATGTACATATATATAGCCACATAAAGGTATAGATATAATATATATATATAATGCTTCAATCGGCAGATCGGATGGCTGTTCTAAGAAGTGGGGCGTAGGGCATCTGGTTTAGCACTCGAACTCGATTCCCTGGCATTGGCCAATTGGAAATTTGGGAATTGGAGACTACCATGGGTGGCATTTATTAATTATTTGAAGATCTTAGAACTTAAAATGAATTCGTCGTAGTAAAATTATTAAATGAGAAAAATGAAATATTTCAAAAAAGAAATATTAATCTTCATTAGTTATAGTTTTTAGTTTTAGTTAATCATTTCTTTCTGTGTTGCTTAACCCCCTGTAAGCTTTTGCGTTCACACCCCTGTCCTTGGGGAATGTCTCTTCTAATTGGAAATGCAAATGACATATTCGCTTGCGATTATCCAAGCTTTAAATAGGGCGTTATCCCGAAAACGTGCCTGGAGTGAGAATCCCCACACCTGGAGCACCCTGTTGCTCCCTCTCTTTCTCTCCTTGAGATTCTCCCGGAGTGAGAAGAGCTACAAATTATAAAAGGAGACAGCTCAAGGATTGTTACCGAGATAACGACAAAATTATTGACTGACAGTTCTCACGCTCGCCGAACGAGGTGGGAAAGCGGAGGCCGAGATAGGTAAAGTAGGGGGGATGTGGGAGGAGGAGGTGGAAGCTCGCTCCACACTTTAAATACTTCTTCACACTTTGTCATCATCAGCCAGCTTAGTGGCATTGGCAAAAAAAAAAAACTGAAGACACCCTAAGAGAGGCTTAAAAAAGAGAAGCCAAGAGGCGGCTGGCAAAAGAAATCGCTTTTGACTTGTGACCATTTTGTGTTCACCTTTTTGCACCTCTCCTCCTTCTACCTTTCTTATTCTTCTTCTTCTTTTTTTTCTGCAGGAACACGAAACACGTTCGTCCCTCGTCGGTCAGATGAAACAAAAACAAAAATCCGGGCGGCGAGATGGGGAGGAAGAGAGGAGAGGAGCCGGCAGACTATCTTCTTAGAGTTTGACAGACTGCGCGGCGGCGGACAAGCTGGGCTGAGGAGAAAACGAAGGAAGGAGAAGGAGAACAGCACAATCGCAGCTTCTTTGCTTGCCTCTTCTTCTTCTCCGTTTCACTCTCTTTGTCTGACTTTTTGGTACCTTTTGATACCTGGAATATTCAAGTGTTTTCCCGGGATTTACAAAGTGATCACTCTTTGAGTGTCTGCGGTAATGTCTTGGCAGAAAGTTTTGCGGGGTACTATCATTGCTTTTAAGGAGATCATGCTCTTATTTTACCAATATTATTATTTTGAGGGGATTAAGTTCTTATAAAAGCTTTATTTTAGATCTGTATATGCAATATGATATTGTTCAGGGGTTTAATATGTTTTAAGAGCTTGAGTTTAGACCTCTTTATAACATTCTAATCTGCGATCTATTGTAATTTTTAAGACTTCCGAGTATAAAGAGAATTTGTGAGTATTTAATATAGAACCCCTTGAAAAATTTAACCTACGGTTATTACACCAAAATTCGTAGTTCCACTTATTTTTAAAGCCTCCACAAATTTTAATAGTTTTCCACTTTCCAATTTCACAACAATCCTATTTTTGTAGCCAAACTTACCGACTGATCGTCCTCACTCCTTCCAGTCGCTATCAGGACCGCCAGCCAGGTGACGAAGAAAACACATCTCGCCAGCATTTCACTTTGCAGTTCGATTTCGCTAATTAACTGTTCTTTCAGGTGGATACTGTGGTAGGTGTGTGTCCGTGTGTTTGTGTTAATTGCGTTGTGTCTCTCCCATTATAATCCGATTTTTGTGCAGCAACCAAGAAACTTTTTCGCAAAGTCGCAATTAGATTTTCCCCGTAGAACTTTTACTTTGCCGCTTTCCGATTTTCCGATTTTATTTATTTACCGATTTCCGCGGGCTATTTATAGTGAGGCGGTGTGTGTGTGCATTAAGGTAAGGTGTGTTCTGGCCAGATCTTCTGTTTATATAATGTGTGTTCTGTGGTGTCTTTATGTGTGCGATTTTGCCGCAGTTTCGTTTTGGGTTTTTTTTCGGTTCGTTTCGAAAAGAGCAAGCGCAGAAGCGAGGATCACTTTGGGTGTATGCGGCTCCGGAGCCAACTGCAAAAATCCAACCGAACGACGCCGAGTTCCACACACGACTGGCCACCCGGCGGTGGCCGCGCCTCGCCTGGGATCTGGATATGGTGGAGTGGCAGTGGCCCAAACCGAGTGCCACCGTGCCTTGAGAGATCACGATCGAGGCGGGTAGAGAGAATCGGGGTTCTCTCTCTCTTCGGAGAGTGATCGTATCGGATCGGAGGGCAGTGGCGGCGGCGACGGTGAAAGCGGGATCCCGCTGTCGCCAGAGTGTCTGGCGTGTCGCTTCCAATATCTTATCTTTGCGACTCCGACTCCGAGAGACCGGACAGCCACTACAGTGGAGACTAGGTAAGATGGTAAATGCAACTATACACCTAGGGAAGGGAAAAACGGCATCACAGATCAATTTATAATTTATCCCAGATTTTAGAACTTATTACAGATATATTTAATGAAAAGTATAGAACTATTTTTAACCTTAAAAAAAAGCGTGGTAAATCTATTATATACTTATTTATGAAACCCTGGATGGGTTTTTAGTTATTCCAACGCAATGAATGAGTTCTAAATAGGATAACTAATACGAATTATAATATTATAACAAAACTTCAAGTGATAACCAATCCCAATATTATTCAGTAGACTTATCTTAAAGATTTCTATTATATTTTAAGCAATGTAATTCTCAACTGGTTTCGGTTTGGAGGGTACCAAGTTAAGTTAAGTAAGTTAAAACTAATCCCGAAGTTAAATATATTAATTTCCAATCACAAACAATGGTAGTTTTTATTTGTAAGCTCCTTCCACCTCTGTAACCTTGTAATTTCCAACTGATACCGGCATTTAACAAAGGGATGAGTTAGTTTATCTATAAAATTATGATAACTACTTAAGTATCCACTTTACTTGTTAAGATCTCCTTTAGAAAACTAACTATGTCTCATGAAACTCCCCTATACAATAATTCAGTAAACATAAATCCGCCTTAGGGATTACCCACTGTTGGGCAGCATAAAACCGATCGCAGACGGTGTGTGAGAGCACTTGTGTGTGCGTGTGAAATTTATCTTCCTTTGTGCATCTCAAGAGGTTGCCTCACCAACAACAAAAGCAACAAAAATCATCTAAAACAAAGCGGCCAACAGTTGCACCAGCTGCTCCGGCTCAGCCAGCGGGGATCGAGGAACCAGGGAAACCAGGCAGCCGGGGAAACCAGGGGAAAACGTGAGTCGTCGAGGGCCCGGGCCCCGCTCGCTCCTGTGATTTATAGAGCCGCCGCGGCTGGCCAAGGAGTCCCGCGTCCCAGGTTCACCTGGCGGGAGGAGGGAGAGAGAGAGAGAGGAGGGACGCAGGCAGAGACGTTGCTTTGCCGGTTGCCACCGATGTTTTCGGTGTGAAACCTGCCAGACAGTCTGACGGCAGCGATAACTGCCACTGACCCCCCCCTTTGCTCACTCCTGGTACCTTTAAGCATTCCCCCTTCCAACCTCTCGAACAACCGCCCCTGGTTCTGCTTTGTTTTCGGCTGTGCCACACTCTGTTTTGTGGTGTTCTTCGACGATTGGATGTGCACTGGACAAAAACTTATTTGATTTTTTAGATATATTTTTCGTTGTTTAATGTTTGACAGGATAAAAATTAGGCTATCGTAAAGAACCCCCCACTTCATATATACATGATACTTTGTACTCTTTATAGTAGAAGCATTACCGAGACCTCTTACCTTAAGGGAGTCCTAATTTTTCCTAAACTTCTTAAGATACCATTCTAAAAGACTTTAATCCGACCAAGATTTGAATCATAACCCAAATTTTTCTCCCTGTATAAATGGTTAGCCAAAGAACACTCTTGAGCGGTGCAAGGAGGCGGGGTTCTGGACTCAAGTGGAGTGGACTGGCAGACAGTATGACGCCAAAATGCAAGACAAGACCCGGTCGATAACAAAGGTAAACAGGCAACGTGCAACGGGGCAACGGGCAGCAGCAGCAGCAGCGGCCAGCGAAGGAGCAACTGAAAGCCTCGGTCGTGGGATCCTATCCGATCGGGATTGCAGCGCTCAAGTGCAGATACAGATATATAGATATAGATACACATACGCCGGCTGACGCAGATACAGCACAGATACGGGGCATACACCAAGTACACCCGCCTTCGACGCCGTGTGTGTGTGCCCAACTAATCATTGTGTGATTCTTGTTTGTTTATTTGTCCGGCTTTATGAAGAGACTTTTCGGTGGAAATTATTTATTGTCGCCTGTGTGTATGTTTATGTATCTCGCTATCTGTATCTGTATCCGAGTATCTCTGAGTAATCGAGCCCCTGATTATCTATGTGTGTGCGCAGCTCTTCAACTGGTGGCAGAATTAAATACTTAGCTAGAAATCGAAACGATTACCGGATCTGATCAGATCAGCGAATTTAATTATTTGGGTACGACAATAAATAATATCCGGCTATAAAATACTTTTCATTGTTTATATAAATTTTGCTGCGACTTCATTTTCATGTAGGAGAATTGGGTGTTTTTAAGAGTTAAGTTAAGACCTAGATATTCCTCCAGGTAAAAGAGTCTTCGATTAGGGCCTCGAAAAATCGTAAAGATAAATATGTATTTTATGTGTTGTCAGAACCATTAAAAAAATATTTTATAATAATGCATAATGCATAGTTTATTTCCCGGAAAACCTTAAAAAAGAATGCAGTTTTTCAAAACCGCAACTGTTATATCATATATAGAGTTCATTATCATAAACCGGTAGCTAATCGATTACCTATAAAAGACTACTGACGATAGTAGCAACCAGAACAGGATTTATTTCTATTTCCCAACATGAAGATCATAATTTTCCTGGCACTAAACATACATTTTCCTTCTTATATCAAGACAAAATGAAATAGTACCCAAGACGGGGATTTTTCCCCATTGTCTGAAGTGCTTTTAATATAAAATCCCCGGGACGTGCGTGTGCTCCTGCATATTGAAGAAGACAATAGCGACAATGGGGAAATAAGTCATTCATACATTGGGGACTCCCTTGGCGAATCTGCCAGCGAGATCGCTATATAAGCCAGCGAGCCCACCACAAGTCACAACAGTATCCCTGAGTATCAGTATCACTGAGATCCAATCATGAAGTTCATCGTGTTCCTGGCCCTAGCCCTCGCCTTGGTGGCTTGCTTGGTGCAAGCTCAACCCGTAAAGGAGGAGGCTCTCCCGGATTATGTCCTGGCGGAGGCGGAGCAGCCTGCCGATCAGACGGTGACCCAGCAACCTGACCAGGCCGTGGCAGAGCATAGTCGCCAGAAGCGTGCCACCTGTGATCTGCTGTCCAAGTGGAACTGGAACCATACCGCCTGCGCCGCCCACTGTCTGGCCAGAGGTAACAAGGGTGGATATTGCAATGACAAAGCTGTCTGCGTGTGCCGACGTTAACTTGGATCAGATGAGGGAATAATCTTTATGATTTTTACCGAAAATTACATACTAAAATAAAAATAAAAAAACCTATAACGATCTTATTTAAAATTTATAAAGCCCTAAGGACATTACATCATTTGAATTTCCATTTGAAATTTGCCAAGTTATGACAAAAAAAAAACTATAACTTTAAATCTTTCACCACAAAGTCACATTACAACTTGACATCGTCTATTTATGCACTAAATGGAAATGACTATTGCAGAGTTTATTTCCCGTAACTTAAAAAATACAACATTATATCAAAACAGGAATGTATAGAATGATTATCATAAACCGGTAGCTGATCAAATAACTATAAAATACGACTGTCACTACTAACAACCAGAACAGTGTTTAGTTGGATTTCCCAACATGAAGATCACAATTTTCCTGGCTTTAACTCTGGCGGCAATTTATATGGCCCAGGCGGAACCGCTTTTCGAGGAGGATGCACAAGGACATCACCTGAAACAGGATTCAGGGATTAATCTCCAGGAGCAAAGACGCCTGAAGCGTGCCACTTGCTCAATCGAACGGTGTTCAGCTATCTGTGGCACCAGAGGAAAGATGAGTGTATGCCATAAAGGGAGATCCAAATGCTATTAAAAATTTGCAAATACCTTCATAAATTGCTAAGATAAGCATTCTATTAGCTACAAAGTGATGTATTCCATGTCAAATATAATTAAATGAATGCTGGTATTATGTATTTCAAATATATTTACAACAAAGCTATGTAGAATCTTTTCCAGACTTCTTCCATTTACGTAAAGCCTCATTCAGACTCTGTTCAATGAATGATCTGTTATCTCTGGACACTGATCGTCACTTTACTTTTTGTTCTGCGGGGTCAGCAAAAGGGGGCACCAAAAAAGGTATAGCAACTATTTCCGCTGCATTTCCGATTTCTATAGCTTTCTGCTATATAAATAAGGCAGTCTTATCAATTAACTGAGCAAACACAGACGTCTAAAAACAATCGGCACTAGGGAAAAGAGGAAATACACAACCAGAGAGTGAGAGATGTATACACGAGACACTTAATTAACGCCAATTACAATGGTTAATAAGAGCATGTGGAAATTATCGCCGAACGCGACCGAGTTGTGGGCTTGTGTCAATTTACGAGCGTTTTGCCGGTTAATTACACGATTCGATTGCATTCACATTGCGAGCAAAGGAACATAGAGAACCGCTCGCGAGCAATTCTCCACTTGCACTGAGTTTTTGCTGGTCTATATAGCATAATCTCTGAATGGCAGACGAGCGAGAGCAAACACAGAAAGCGGCAGAGAAGATGGTGCAAATCGCACTTACAGAACTCTTCTAGTTTTACTTTCTTCTGAGATGCTAGCTTGCCCAATTTTAAACTTTGCGCGCCGATAAGTATCGATTTATCGAAAACCTACCAAAAATCTAATTTTATTTATATTATAAACTGGATGGTGTTTTAAGGGATGCATTCACCTTTAAATTTCAAAATAAAGGTAATTTAATTTTTGTAAAATTCAAACTTAAATTCAAATGAAATAAAAGCTGGTCACCCCAAAAATATTTTTGTCACAAAGGTCACACCTATCGATAGCAACCACTAAGGTTCACAGAATTTATTTACTAGAATTTGTTGGGATTTCTGCGAAGACAAGTGACCCCGACCCACCGTTCTCTCGTCGCCACTCCGTCGAGCGAATAAATTAAATAGAATAACACTTATCGCTCTGGAGCGAGCAACAAAAACCACGTCGCTCTTAAGTCGCCGTAAATACAACTCACGACATTATCAACGCCGCATTTTCAAACCGAACGCGCTGTGTTGCTGACGTGGTTGCAATTGTTAATTAGTTTTCACCGTTCATATTTGTTAATTAATCAATAGAAACGATGCTGGCAAAGACGCTAATCCTGTTCGGCCTACTGGCTTTGGCCCAGGGTTACAGCTTCACCTCGCGGGAGGTAAAGTGTCACGGTAAGGAGGGCTTCGGTTCAGCAACAGGCTGAACATCCACTTGTTGGCTCTCGTGGCTAATGTAATCATCTCTTGCAGTGTGCAAGGCCACGGTAGCGGAACTGGAGGAGGCGATAGCCAAAGAGGATCCCCATAAGATGGCCGACGTGAGTGGCTTCCGGCTGGATGCCCAGGGGAACTCGATAAGCAAGCGGGTGCGCCTCATCAAGTCGGAGATGTTCCTCACCGAACTGATGGAGAAGATATGTGAGTAGCGTAACTTATAGTTATTCTTGCTATTATTTATGATTGACTTCAATTCTTTATCGCTTTTCGAAGTGACATTGAATATAAGATAAGATTTACTTGATTTTTCTATTTAAACCAATTCTGAACCCTCTTTTTAGGTGAAAAAATGGACGACTACTTGAAGGCTACGTACAAGAGCAATGGCAAGTTCACTCTCCTCAAGATGATCGTCAATGGACAGATGAATCCCGACTCTTCTTTGGTGGACTTTGTTCAAGACGGCGACCTTAACAAGAGCCTGGGCCACTTCTGTAACGAGGTGCTCGAGGACAATGACGAGGCCTTCATTAAGGCTTTCCAGGCCGAGGAGCTTGGCAATGATCTGGACATTAAGATCTGCTCGGAGCAGGCCAAATACTGCAACGAAGCGCCCATCCAGGAGGAGTACAACTTCGACGACAAAGAGGAGCTGTAGTCAAGCGCAGAGGCTTAGCCTAGTCTAATTAACGAATTTCCTTGATCGCCACCGCCAGTGCTGATCGTCGTACTGAATAAAGTTTAGCTAAAGTAATTAAAAGAACACAAAACCCCACAAAAGCCGATTGTTAACAATTAGATACGACAATAAATTTTATGTGCAATGCCCTCCATTTAACATTTTATTGGCGCTTGTTTAATATAAGTCGTTATAGGAATTATCCTTCGTTTTGCTCTGGTTTGCTGTAAGGGAAAACGACACGATAAACCTTGAAAAGTTTAAGCACCTCTGCTACTACTTACGGCTCATCAGTCACATTGCGCAGCATCTGGTGGCGAATCACTAAAAAGGGAGCCCCAAAGCCTACAATTCCCGCAATCGTGTACCACAATGTAAAGCGGATTGGACTGTCCAAGCCAAAAGGTAAATTCTGGCAGACAACAGATTAATTTTAGTTATATTGTATAAAAAAAGCACTTACGTCTCCAGGACAACCGCCTGAGCTGCCTTGGCGAGCTAGTGGTCTGGAAACTTTACGAATCGGAAAGCGCAGTACAGGCCACATAATTGAATTTGTAATAGTTGCTTTTTGAAACAGGAATAGTAAGTTACTTGCTTGCTAGCCAAGTGGAAATTCATTGACGACTCCAAATAGACAAGCTATTGACATTGCTGGATCCACAGCCTACTGTTTATAGAAGACTTTAAGATCGGAGCCTGACTATATCATAAACCGATCTTGAAATTAACGAAAAAAGCTTAAAAGCGTACCTTTAGTTTTTGAAATTCTTCTTTAAAAGTATCCACGAAGAATGTTATATCTCTTAGATAAGCCTCCTTTAGAGCTCCTCAAACATCTGCTCCACCTTACGAATACCTCTTTCCATGCCCGGCCAAGAAAATATACCCCATCCTTTTGGGTTCTACGGTTATGGGGTAACTTTATTTCGTTTCCACTTTCCACTTAAATTTAAGCTGTAACACACTGCCATGGCCTCTGCAAGCAAGGCTACATCTGTAAATAAGAACAAATAGTGTAAGTAAAGGCTCAAAGAGGAACTTATAAATAACTAACCTTACATTTGTTGTTGTTGTTGCTATCATTGCCTTACTTCTTCAGCAGCTGGTGCCTCACGATCAGGAAGGGCGCCCCGAAGCCCAAAACACAGCCAACGGTGAACAGGGCGGTGATCCTGTACTTGTTGGTCAGGCCAAAGGGCAGGTTCTGCAGGGAAAACAAGGATTTTCACCAAGTTGATTGATTTTCCGCCAGGATTATGTGGTCACGGGAATTATGTAACCCATTGAAAATGAAAATAGTAATGCACATACCTCGCCGGGAACGCCGCCATGGCCGCTGAAGCGGACCATCGACTGGGAGAAGTTGCGTGCAATGACACTGCTGCGGCCCAACATTTTGCAATTTGATTTATTTGATAATATTTCCAGAAAAGCAGAAGTTCGTTGAGGTGCGCAGAATAGAGATGGGAGATGGCCCTTGGCGATAGTATCGATAGCTTGTACCGATGTTTTTATCCGATGAATAATAGCGATATCTTGTCTATCGATACCTTTGCCCAGCTCGTAGAGGTGGAGAAACATCGATGTTAGCGATTTTTCGAAAACATCGATTACATCGTTCTCTTTATCGATGTTTTCCCACCTCTATCAGCTCGGCCACCACTACTTATTTGACAGCACGCGAGCGAGGCGACAAAACTTCCAAAATTATTGCAAAATTAAAAAATTATAAGTGAGCGACCGCGCGCGCCCCTCTCCGCCCCCAGTGCGGGACCTCGATCGGTGGTGATCCCGAAATAGTAGTGACCGTGAGCCGCGAAGTTTCTCAAATGAAGCGTTAAATAAAAAGAGCAACAGCAGCAGCAGCGACAACAACAACAGCAACGCAGTAGCAACGGAAAAGAACGGAACAAGAAAACAGAAGACAAAATGCTAGAACCGCCGAAATTTATCGAGAATGATTTGTACGGCGGCAGCCGGACCTTCACCTGGCTGGCGGACATGGTGGGGCTATCCGTGGATTTGGTAAGTCATACTATTTCAAAGAATTCCTTGTTATTTTCCCTCCCCGAACTCCGCCCGACTCCTTCGCACCGGAACGGGCGTGTGCACGTGTGCGTGCTGTGTACATACTTGTGTGAGTGTGTATGTGTGACGCTGTAGAAATCTGGATTTTAGTCTGGGAAAGAGGGAATCTGGGTTTCCTCCAGGTAGAATGAAAACTAAGGATTCTTGTCTCATTTGTTGTGTGTAAAAATAGTAACACATTTACTTGGAAACGTTTTGGCTGAAAAATTGCATTGCGATTGCACAATTTTTTTTTAACATTTAATTGTAATATTTAGCAAAAAACTTTAATTAATCATATATAGTGCCGTATAAAAAACTAAAAACTACTTAAATTATTAAGAAAGTTTAGGTATTTAAAATCTTCTAAGACCCTGGATTGAACCTTGGGATTTACCATTTGTTTATTATATCGAGTAAACACTATTCGTGAAATTTGTTATGATTTTTTTGTGTTTATGTTATTTTTTCGCCACATTTGGCAGCTAATCGAATTTGGCACTTGCCTGCGTTTGTCCCCCTACTTTGCGGTTTCATCATAATAATAATTAAATTTAGACAACTTGAATTATGTGAAGAGAGCTTATCAGTTTGGCAAGAACACTTTGGAATAAATAGTGGAATTTTCCATGCCGCTCGCTTTTTCTAGCGTTAAATTTTGAAATAATGGCCTGACGCATCGTTGGTTTCGTTAAATTTGAAATGTTTTGCATCATTTAATAGTGGGGTGTGAGGACACAGACATATAGTAGTTACTTAGCTGGCTTTTAGCCCCATCGCATTACCCCTCAGTGGCCCCTCTCTTGCATCCATTAGTTGCCGCAATGTGATTTGCATAACTGCAGCTGACGGCGCCGGATAGAATTGTGATTCACTCAGAAGGAGGCATTTTCTGGCCCAAATCAAGTGACAAACACACACCACACACACGTAATCACCGCGGCGCACACTAGTCATATTTTTCAATTCCGATGACCTAATACCAACATCCGATGTAAGGCAGCCGCAAAACCCACACACGCTGCGGCCGGGAGACACCGCAAGAAAACTCACCTTAATTCCAGCTGCTATCTGGCAATTGTCTTTATAAAAAACTGCTCGAAATCCAATTTGACTTATCCATCTAAATATCTGTTGCCTCCCTGAAAGATAATTGAATTTTTAGCGCTTCTTTTGTTTGCAAACAAATATCAGCAGCAACAGCTTGACGGTGTGAGTGTGAGCGCTGTTTTTTGTTGTTTTCGCTCAGCTGATGGTTGTCCAAATGAGTCAGTCGCCAAATACGGGTTTCCCTCGGTAACGGGGACAAAAGTAGTAAAGGGAGTCGTTAAAGACTTTGCTTTAAAATATTTCTAAGAGGTAAACAAAGCTTATTTTTTCTATCGAAATTCAACATACCAATGCCTTCGTTCCTCATCACCTTTGTTTATTACCCTGACTAATTCTTAGTCATTGAAATCTATACCATGTGGATAAGGAAAATAAAATCATGATAACGGTGTTTTTCCGTCATACAATTCTTTATTAATTGATAGTCAAATAACTAAAAGATCCTTAAGATCGCTTCTTTTTTAAAATGCTATAGTAAATCTAGTTTCGAAAATGTTATTGTAATTGTATTGTATTGTTTTTTTTTCGCTTTGCTACGACACTATTTTTTTATGTATAAACCGCTGAGCCCGATATTTTATTCGCTTTTTTTACATTTTATTACGCTAATTCGCTACGAAGGCCGTAGCACGCAACTGCGCAAAATGCCGGTGAATTGGGCGATTGTTCCGTGGAATTGCCTCATGTTCAAGGCATCTACTATATAGTACTTGAATCTATATTGTACTCGTCGTAGTGATCTCTATGCAGGGGATCCGGGAGAGTGCAGCAGCCTTTCGAGTGGCGTTAATGGTCAGACCCAGTACCGGCCGGTTGCTTGCGGTTTATTCTCACTAGTTTGTTTTGCTATCTAAACTTTTCATCCCACGCCGTCGCGCTTCTCCTTTACTTAATGGGGGTTAAAATATTAGTTACACTTGAATGGAGAATATATAGTTTAGTATAATAGTAATTTTTGAAGAGTTTATTGTTATTTATTATTATAAAAAAACAAATATTTATATTTAAACTATCTTACCTTTCTCACAAGTACTTTAAAGGCCTTTCTAGTTCATATACACACCTTGAACATGACATTTACCTTTTAAATGTATCTCTCCGAAACAGATCATTATCAGATTAAAGATTAATTTGTCCAAACATAAATTTTTATTTCGTTTAAAAACAATTAAAGTAACCTCGCTCCTAGTATTTCCACCATACCTGTGCCGTTTTTCTCCGAGTATATTTTATTAATAAACATTAATAAACAACTCATCGCTGGTGTGCCTGTTTTACTTGTGTATACATTTAATAATAATACTACGTATTTCTCAATGTCTGCCTTGCCGACTGGGGAGGAGTCTTTAAACCGGATTGAGCGGTACGATCGGAATTAAATTAAAGAAAAATATCAGTTGGGAATTACAGGGCAAGAGAGAGAGGAAGAGAGGGCAGCAACAAATCCAGTTGTTGTGCTCTCCCTTTCTCACGCTCTGTGTGCAATATTAATAGGTGTGCATAGATTAGACGATATCATCGCTTCGGTGACCTTGAGCTTTGGGGTGTCGCAGTTGTTTGAACCCGTTGCTTTTTGTGTTGTTTATGTCGTCTGCTTTGGCTGTCATTCGGCGTTATGTTTTTGTTTCTCCCTCTGCTTTTGACAGCTGTTTGGCGCCCATCTAACGGTTGTTGGCATACCCTTTATTTAAGCTTTTTGTTTTTGCAGCATATCGGTCTCGAATCCGCGCTGATTTATTGTTGGATTAATCATCAGCGAGACAAAACGAGTTAATTACTTTCGTTTTCATTTTTCGTTTGTTTCCGTTCGTTTGTTTTGCTTGACTGTTTCTGAAACCGATTTCCATATCTCTGCATTCTTAACTTATTTCGCAATGCTCCTTTGTCTGCCATCTTCTTGCTTTTAAGTTATAACTTTTGCTTTTTATCGTATGTTCGCTCGCCTTCTGCGGGGTATTTCTCTTGCCGGCTCTTTTACTGTTTTATTTTTAGTGATCACGCCACCTTTCGGTACGCGCCATGCCGCCCCTCCTGTCTTCTCTTTTTATTTATTTATTTTATTATTCTTTTTTGGCACAATATTTGGCAAGAGGGAGAGTGCAGCGTTTTAATCAAATGATTTATGGTTTGTTTCCATTGCCAATATATTGTATATTGTGTGTGTGCGATTCTCGCATGTTTGTTTGCATTTCCTACATCCATCCCTCTTGATTGATGGCTCTTGACATATCGGATATCTGTGGGTACTATATTTAGAAAAATGCAACAATTTAATGATAAGCTAGAAAGGTGTGTTTTAAAGATTGCCTTTTGTTTATATACAAGTTTGTTTGCGGGGGTTTATTTTATGCATCACCAGGTTTGAGTGCTATTAAAATGAGATTAGTCCCATATTTTCATTCTACTTTAAAATACATTATACCTCATGTAATTATATTATTTCTGGTCTTTTAAATAGGATTAATTACCTTAGAATTGAGGGTAAATATTTTCTGTACTTTTTCAATGTATCAAAATTAATAAGGATTTGCCAAGACCTAGTTAACCCTTACGGACTTTAAATTTCTGAGTAAAATTCGAATATCCGGAAAAGGTATAATAAAACCCTGTAAGGGTGTAATAATAATGTAACTGAAGCTTATATTAATAAAACGAACTACATCTCATATTAAAATAATGCAGTGCAATATATAGTTGTCCCACAAGTTCATCTTGTGGTAAATAACCACAAAGCCGACATGCGAATGAGGACTAAGACGCACGTTTTAAGGCCAGCTAGGCAGCTAAGGAATGGAATCCCCGTGAACAATGGCAGATGAGCCCACGCAAATTGCTGGCTCGGCACATGCAAGCCCTATTGCATTGTTGCTGGCCGGAATGAACCGAAACGAAACGGAACCATGGCAACATCTTATCTTGGCATCCAGTGCTATCTCTTCATAATAACATAGCTTCCACACACAATGCACAAGAAGGAGTGGGGACTGGGGAATCCCCACATTTGATTTTAAACTGTTTGCTCTGCCAATAGACAATATTTGCAGTAGTTTCTTGGAACTGCAAGCAGTGGTGTTTGCCTTGCAGGATGTTGGCAAGGAAGCACCTTATAATTGGAATTCACATTGTGGGCTTTAAGTCATTTTGCGTGCCCTGAAATTCGATTGGTCGTGCACCTGAATTCATGCTCGATTTAATTATTTCACCTTGGGGCGCGGACACACGGGCCGTGTGTTCGAGGCCCCACCAGAGACCCTCGGTAGGTCTGTGTACTTATTATGTGATTCGCCCCCCTCTTGCCAAGCCTCAGACCTGAGACAAAAGCCTCAGCCATGCCCTCAAGCTTGGAAGATGACTTCCCCTTCTTCCGCATACTCGACTCGCATCATGTAGTTTATGGTACGAATCCCAGATGTTATGCACTGGAATAAAAATTTCTATAAAAGCTGGAAGTGATGTTTAGAATGAAACGTTTAACAGGAATGCCCTTGAAGAGTTTTTAAGACCGAAAGAAAAAGTTTGTGACTTCCTCCCTTTTGTGCTGAAATTTAGGAAAATATCCAATTCTGTAATTCACATTTTCCGCCAGTGAGGTTTTTCTTTTACTCCATGCCAACATGTTGCTCATGCTCGTCCACTTGTTGCCCTTCTTGTGTTAGTTCCCCTGTGTTCCATGTCTGAAAACATAATTCTTGAGCAAGATTTTCCTTTCGTTCGGCTCTGTGCTCTGTGCTTGGGTTTTAGCCATATAGATGTTGGCTGAGGCAAGCGATAACCGGTTTCCACAGCAGCAGCAATGCGAACCAACTTATTGCGCATGAGGTATTCGGTCTTCAGTATTCCGATGATGATTACAACATGCGTCCGAATGGGAAAACTGCTCTTTCGATGGCTATTCTTCTGGCCATCAGTGAGTGATTCACCTTGTAATCAGCTTGATTTCCCCCAAGTCTTTAATCTTAAATTGGTGGCCAGGAGGTAGCCTTGTATATCGGTCGGACCTCATTGTTTCGAGTCGACTTATCTCTGGTTATCAGACATCGTTCCAGGGCCGCCTTTATTTATGTGACCTATGGCGTGAGTTCTGTGGGGCCTTTGATACGTGGCCCCTTTGTGTGGGTGCTACTTCCCGATACACAAAGGCAGATAATGTAGGCGGCTATATCTATAAAGCGAGTACGTGCTATCGACGTACTGGTGAAGTGTACCCCGGCCATTATGAAATTCGACAGCAGCGGCTACTTGGAAGATGCCAAACAATATGCAGAGATAGCTGCAGAAGGAGGAAGATGTAAATAATTAGAGCTACTGCCATCAGGGTTTTTATTGAAATTTATTCTTAATAACAAATTACATAATCGAAAAAAAACATGGTAAAATTAATAAATAACTTAACTTAAACAGAGAGAAAGACAGAGGAAAATGTTGACAAATGAAATCAAATGTTGACAAATTCTAGGAACGTGTTGTGCAACACCCAAATAATGATCAATGTTGCTATAATAACATGTTGGTAATGGCTAGATTGACTTGGCTGGTGATGTTGATCAAGAATATATATATTTAATAGGGTCGTAGGTGCCTGCTCTTGCCTGTTATCTACATACTCACTAAGCTATAATACCCCTATACCCTGTGGGTATCGCTTAAAAAGTACACTTAACTAATTTCCCTTACCATAAAATGTAATTTTAAATTTGCTTAAATTATTATTTCTGTTTCTGGTTATTTAATATTTAAATCTTGCTTTAGTAAGCACCTCACAGAGAGATCTTTGGACCCACTTAGCGAACCCGAAGCACATGCAGCCCTCACGTGCCGCTCTAGATTTGCAATTGTAATTCGAGAGAACATCAGCATCCCCCCCAGAGAATTGCGGCCACAACTGCTTGTCGAGCATTGCACTTGATCATGGGCGATCGGTGATCACGATCACGCGTTGTGATCAATGTGCGCCCAGCTGACCCCCCATGGCCTTGGCTTTTATTGCGATGCCGGGTTGTGTTCGAAGATCTTGGCGAATATCGGTCGATATATGCATAGCTGCCCTTTGCCGGCTGTCGGTTGTCATTGAGCTAGATCTAGAGCAGTGAAAACGGAACGGTAATTGAAATGGCTAATTTATGCTACACTCATTTGCCTTTTTCGCACGAGCGGTGCGCCGTGCCAATGAATAAACAACGATGGCCTGGCCCCAAATTAGAACCGGTGGGGAGGCATGATATCAGGCAGTTAATTGATATCAATTGCTCTGACGCTTTCTTTAAAACGCATTTAGCACTGTCCCCGATAAGGGGCGATAAGAAGTCGGACCACACCTAAACTGCCTGGGTCGTGGGCACCCAAACACTTTGAAAGCCAAGCGGATGCCAGGGCTTGTGGGTCCGAGTCACTCTTATCATCGACTATCAGGCCGACCCGACACAATTACGAGCTGTTTGCCGCACAAATTGTGCTATTATTAAAACAAAGTGCTTGGCGCAGCACAGCGAAAATCAAATCGGCCACTTAATCTGCTATACGTAATCATGTTCATTAATTAACGATTTGATTGCCAACAAGTGTGTGCATCGAGTCAATGACTTTAATCAATAACACGTTTTAATGCGCCTTCGGGGCATTCCTATTCTCTATTGTTCCTTTGTTTCATTAACTAAAACGAAAGCCACTTAATATATATTCTTGTTTATACTTTTCTTTCAGGTAAACTTTTTACTCTGTCAAATATCGGCTCTCTTCCTGGCCTCGCTCTTCCGGTCCGTGCTGCATCCCTCGAAGGTGTCCAGCAAGCTGAGGCACACCTTCGCCCTATCGATTGGCCTGGCCTTTGGCTACTTTTGCTTTGGCCCGCAGGCAATTCACATCGCCGGTTTGCCGGCGATATGCTACATTGTAATCCGCACCCAGGATCCACGCATCGTTCAAAGGTAATTAGCTTTGTTTCATGACTATGAAAGGAGTCCTCGCTAATTGTCCTGACCTTTTGCCACAGAGCCGTTCTGCTGGTCGCCATGAGCTATCTGCTGTGCGTGCATCTGATGCGCCAGGTCTATGACTATGGATCCTATGCCCTGGACATTACCGGGCCCCTAATGATCATTACACAGAAGGTGACCAGCTTGGCCTTCAGCATCCACGATGGCTTTGTGCGACGGGATGAGGTGAGTAATTTAGTGATTCACTTTACCTTATTCCAGCTCTGACATTTCTTCTTGACAGGACCTCACCAAGGCTCAGCAGTACCATGCCATTCGTAAAATGCCCACGGCCTTGGAGTACTTCTCCTACGTGTGGCACTTCCCGAGCATCCTGGCCGGTCCTCTTGTCTTTTACAAAGACTACATTGACTTTGTGGAGGGCTACAATCTGCTGAGCAGTCCACCAGGCAACGTAAGTTCATGTAATGTTATTTCATAATGGTCACTGCAGTATTTTCATTAGCCAAGGTGCACTGCGGCTCCCTTATTACCATATTTGGGTTATGACACCCATGAATCCCAATTTCACAAAGTAAAGAGGTCTGATTGTAAAAGAAAATGTTAATGCTAAGTTAGTGCAGCGTTCTTTTTATTGAGAGCCGTTAAAGCCCTTTTTTAAGTCCCATAAATAAAGTTATAAAGTAATTTGTATTATAATAAAAGATAATGGAGCTCAGGAGGTTTATAAATTAATTACTGACTTGAAATGTTCAATTCCCCAGGGTAATCTGGATAATAGCAAGAAGGAAGTGGTCCTGGAACCTTCACCTACGAAAGCAGTCATACGTAAAGTGGTCGGCAGTCTCGTGTGCGCCTTCATATTCATGAAGTTCGTCAAACTATATCCCGTGAAAGACATGAAAGAGGACGACTTCCTGAACAACACCAGCATGGTCTACAAGTACTGGTACGCCATGATGGCTACCACCTGCATACGCTTTAAGTATTATCATGCCTGGCTCCTAGCGGACGCCATATGCAACAACTCAGGTTTAGGTTTCACCGGTTACGATAAGGATGGCAACCCCAAATGGGACCTGATATCCAATATAAATGTGCTGTCGTTTGAGGTATTTAATGCTAATCTTATTGAGCAGCTTTCTTTGATACTGAAGGTTTCCTTTTTGTTACAGTTTTCAACAAACATGCGCGATGCCATTAACAACTGGAACTGTGGCACCAATCGCTGGCTACGAACGCTTGTCTATGAGCGAGTGCCCCTCAAGTATGGCACACTTCTCACCTTTGCCCTAAGCGCCGTCTGGCACGGCTTTTATCCGGGCTACTACCTAACCTTCGCCACTGGCGCTGTCGTTGTGACAGCAGCGCGCACCGGCCGGCGACTCTTCCGTCATCGCTTCCAGAGCACGCAGGTCACCAGGATGTTCTACGACATCCTCACCTGCCTGATTACACGCGTCGTCCTGGGCTACGCCACATTCCCATTCGTTCTGCTTGAATTTATGGTGAGTATACATACAGGTGGTAAATCTTAAATTATTTGCCAAAATTACCTCAAATTCGGATGGACTGTTCAGAAGCTAATTATGCAATTTTTAAATTGGATAGAAATTCCCCTAAATATTAATTGGAATTTTAATCATTCTTCGCATGAAATTAAATCCTTATTTAATTGCTGGATACATAGAATATAATGGCTTACAAACTTTCCATACTTGCAGGATATTTCTTCCCTTTTTCTCCAAATCACCCCATATGCATATATAATTTTTTCTATACTTTCCCCACCAATATCGACAGTGTTTAACCGACTTCATATTCTGTTTCGCTTTACAGGGCAGCATCAAATTGTACCTGAGATTTTATTTGTGCCTTCACATCATTTCACTAGTGACCATATTTATTTTACCCAAGTTTATTCGCGGCGAGCGCCGGTCTCGTGCTGGAGCGGCCAACGGAGGTTCCAGCGTCCAGCTGGCAGCAAGTGAAAGTTCCAGTCGCGTAACGGCCTCAGCGGCAGCAGCTGCAACCTTGACCGCTGGCAATGATCTCAACAAGGATGAGGAGGTGGAGGAGGAGGATAAGCATGCTCATCAATGTAAAGTCAACACGCCAACACACCAGCAGCCAGCTGCTGCTGCTGCTTCATCACACAACACAACAACAAAAGAACAACAACATCAACAGCCAAAAGAGCAATCGAACAATGTAAATCTTCGACAACGCCACCCACAGCAGCAGCAGCCACATCTGGAGAAGATGCCGATGCCGAGCGCCCGCGACGCCGTCAGCGTGCCCCATGACCAGTGCGAGATGGATCAATTGTCCAGCAAACTCAAGGAGAAGTTCGAGGCGGAGACCAAAAACATTGAGGAATTTATCGACAAGACTGTAACCGAGACCGTTAGCGGCATTGTGGAGTTCAAGAACGATCTGATGCGCGACATTGAGTTCCCCAAGCTAAAGCTGCCCGGCAGCAACGCTGGCGCTACTCTGGACTCTGCCGTGTCTGGAGGAGGTTTACGCAAACGCAACATCATATCCTCTGTCCATGACAATGGAACAGATGCTACCGGAAATGCTTCATCTGCCGCCGTCGAGCTCGAGGAGAACGGAGCCGCTCCGTTCCTGAAGAAGGAGATCGATGTCATCAATGCGGTGGTGCAGCAGGCCAATGTCCTGCCGGCTGTGCTCAGCAATGGTCATGCCAAATAGTAGCAGCGATTAGCAGCAAGTGTGGGGCAACTGATAGGCAACAGGAAAATTAATACCAACAACAAAAACAACAACAACGATGTTAACGATAAAGATGGCACGGCAGGGAATGGAGGCACATTGATTAATAGATGGAACTGAGAGATATTTATTGAATGCGCACACAATTTAAAGCACACACTCAGACACACACTCTAGGATGCAGACGACACCTTTTGATCGGAGAGTGGTTCTAGTTAATAGTCCTGAAGTACACTGTAACTGAGGTAATTGTCTAATAACACGAATTAGCCAAATAATAAATAAGTAATCGACACACAACAGTCAGCAGCCAAGACCAACCTATGTTCAAATTTAACTAAATGTGCACC
Source organism: Drosophila jambulina (assembly GCA_018152175.1). NCBI lineage: Eukaryota > Metazoa > Arthropoda > Insecta > Diptera > Drosophilidae > Drosophila > Drosophila jambulina. The sequence continues at coordinate 20,977,753 of JAECXH010000113.1, read as the reverse complement.
GAAACTCTAATTGTTGTTATCCAAAAACGAAATTGAAGTCAAATCTATGTATGTACATGTGCGTTTTGTAGGTGTTTGTTTGTTAAGACCCCGCGGCAAGAGGCCGGAATAGAGCGTTCCAAAACTATCTGGCATACATATCCTGTTTTTACACTGAGAGATTAGGGATGATATTGCAAGGACGGCAGAACAATATATGTAGATATGTGTTTGATAAATCGCTATTTGATTAATCGAAACTCTGCCAAGAACAAACTTATTTCCAACAAAACTATATATAAATAACAATATGAAAAATGTTATTTATAACGATTTTTACAATATACTCAGTAAAAAAGACAAATTAATACAAATGTTTGATATTTTTTCGATAATATCGATAACCTTTTTATATTTTAAAGTGTTCTATATTTTGAGCCCGATACATCCCTAATATGAGGTGATTGCTTTTATATGTTTTATATCTCCAGAAAAAGACCAAGAACTTTGCCGACAACGCTTTGGAACGTCCTCTTGGCCTCGCGCCTTTTAATTGAGAACTCATCCACGCATATATGTATATGTATATATACGTTAAAATGTTTATCATATAGTCTATGTGCGAACTAAATTTTCAATTTTCAAGCATCTTAAGTAACTATCTATTGTAGTTGAAATCCCGCCCAAAACGGAACGAAAACAAGTAGAACCAATGAAATCCTCTTCAAGCTAAAAACGCGGAAAACAAAAGCAAAAACAAAACGAATAAAAAGTCAACCAAATCTTAACGTTAGACTGAAGCTATTGACAAAAGTAATAAGCAAAAAGCAAAGCAAGTCGTGTGTAGTTCAAGTTAGTTAGTAAGCCGTCGAGTGTTGTTTTTTGATATTCAATTTATTTCCAATTTTGTATGGAACAGAGGGAGTGTCTGTCCAGCTTGCTTCCACTATATATACTCTACATGTGTGCATACCCTTCCACCTTTTTTATTCGTAACTTTTTTTTGTAAATGTCGGTGTCCTCCACTTGTGGCTTCCTCCTACTCCGTAGATCTTAAGCACGCACTTTATATAACCTCCACTCCTCTTTGTTAGAACCTATAATAAACGATTTCGCCACAAATCCTCATCACATATGGATATATACATATATATATATTTTTATATTTATTGTAATATGAGAACAGAGCAGAACAAAACCACTGTAACCGTAAGAGCGATAACTCAGCGCACATTTGTTTTGATGGTTGCGGCCAGCAGAAGGTCGCGACAGGCACAACAAGACACACTTTGGTGTTATGCAGTCCAGTTGCATCCGAAGATATATACAAAACCGATTTGGGCATTGATATTCGACAAATAAATCGTATATATATGTGTAATTTTCATTTTTCTTCGTCTCATTTATTTGCAAAACAGAGGCGGCACTTTAATGTTTTTTTTTAATAAGGAATACAAAATAGTTAATTCTGTGATAATGGAACGCATCTATGCTGCAGAGGATCCTGCTGAAGTCTTCGATTCTCCATTCTCAAAGTCCAGACTGCCGGTGATCTTATAGAAATCATCCTCCCCGCGGGATTTGAGGACACACAAGTGCACGGCCTGGCACTCTGCTGAGCCAAAGTCAAAGTCACCGTAGCGCTTAAGAATTTCGCGGGCATCGAAGCTGTCGGAGCACTTCATCACCTCCTTGCGATAGCGATTGTTCATCACAGTCATGTGCAGCTTGATGGACTCACGATCGTTATTGTCCGTGGCGCACAGTCCAGTAGTCTGGAAGTGGGCCAGACACTGATCTGCGAACTTCTGCAGCTCCGGAGATTCGATGTGGGCGTAAACAATGCGCGTTGAGCTTGGATCATCGTTCATGATTTCCAGGCCCTTGACTGTCAACTCAAATGGTGTCTTTAAACCTGCCAGCAGGGAGCGACAGGCCTCGAGCTCGTTAAGAGCCCTTTGGCGCTCATCATCGTCAAGGAGCACATAGACGCCCAGCGTGAGGTGGATGGAGCGCTCCGAGATGAAAAGCTCCTCATCAATGCCGGGCAGCTGGGCCTCTAAAATGCTTTTCTAAAGGAGAGCAGAGGATTATTAACTGTTTCCTTAGTGTCCCACATCTATGTATATTAGCTTACCTTCAGCTCTACAAAACGCTCCCGGACCTGACCCGTGTTCAGAGCCACGGCTAGGAAGTGCGTGGGCTTCATCTTCTTGCGCAAGGAACCAACGAGATGGCGAATTTGCCGCAGGGCAGCGCACACCCGGTCGCGTTGCTTGGCTCTGATCAAAATGTCGTTGGACTTCTCGTTCTGACGTGGAACGTAGATCTCCGTTTTGGTCTCTTCCTCAATGCGACGCTTGGTGGAGCCCTTGAGGCCAATCAGTCCGCCATAGAAGGACCTGCAAGGACGCCGATTGGGATTAGAGATTTAAATCATTTTCCCGGTTCTCACTTACTTAGGCACGTGCAGAGCCAGCTTGAAGTCTCCATTTGGAGTCTGCTCAATGTTGTTGGCGCCCGGATCGTCTTCCTCATCGTCTTCGCCATAGAGATCTGGGGGAGAACGCCAAAAGCTACTCTAGAACAGATCCTGAACGATGAACTTACCTGGTTCTTGGTAGGCATTGCTTGCCGGTTTTCCGGCTTTATTTTGCCCATTCCACTTGGCGCCACCGAAATCCTCGTGCACCACGTTGACGCGGTAGCGGCGATTGTGGCTCATCGTTTGCACGGGAGGATCTAGCACTTCGCGGCTCATCTTCGGGGGAAAAATCTAGCAGATCTGGACAATTCAAGGGGAAATCCCAAACTACAGCGAGCTTCTTAAAAGAACTGGCGTTTCTTAATAGCGATGGCACTGTCAAAATCATCGGTTTTGGAAACTACCGATAATTGCTATCAATGGTCTGATGACTATTGTGAATGCACAGTGTTGTCAAATATTAAAAATCCTCCTCGATTTTTTCAAAATTTTAAAATTATAATTTTTATTTCCACATTTATAGGTATGCACAAGTATATTTCTTATTATCATTATTATTAATTAAAAAGCTTTGGTTTGTTTATTTGGTAACTCGCTTTAAATTTTATTATATTTACAAAGCGAACAAAAGTAAGAAATCTACAATATCTTATTCTATAAATGTACAACGCATTTAAGCTGCAGATGATTCTGCAGAAGTCTTAGATTCTTCTAAAGACTTTGATTCTTCTGAAGCCTTCAATTCTTCTAAAGTCTTCGATTCTTCAACATCAAACTTCAGAATGCCGGCAATCTTGTAGAAATCATTCTCTCGCTGCATAGCGCACAAGTGTACGGCCGGGCATTGGGCTGAGCCGAGGTCAAAGTCGCCAAAGCGCTTAAGGATCTCGCTGGCATCGAAGCTGTTAGGGGAATACTTCTTCGAGAACTCCTTTCGATAGCGATTATTCATCACAGTCATGTGTAATTTAATGGTTTTAATGTCGTTGTTATCCTTGGCGCATAGTCCGGTGGTCTGAAAGTGGCTCAGGCACTGATCTGCGAACTTCTGCAGCTCCGGAGATTCGATTTTGGCGAACAGAATGCGCGTGGAGCTAGGATTTTCATTCATGACCTCCAGGCCCTTGACTTTTAATTCTAATGGTGTTTTTACGTCTGTCAAGAAGGAACGACATGAATCCAGCTCCTTGGCAGCCCTCTGGCGATCTTCGTCGTTGACGAGCGCATAGATGCCCAGGGTAACGTGTAAGGTGTGCTCCTGGATAAACAGCTCCTTATCAATGCCGGGCAGCTGGGCCTCCAAAATGTTCTTCTGCAAAAGGTTTAAGTTAATTGTCTTCCAGCATCTATGCCCACTTACCTTTAGTTCTAAAAACCGTTCCAGGACTTGGCCAGTGTTAAGAGCCACGGCTAGAAAGTGCGTGGGTCTCAGCTTCTTTCGCATAGTAGCAATTCGGTTGCGGACTTCTCGTAGAGCAGTGCACACCTGGTCGCGTTGCATGCCCTTGATCAGGACGTCTTTGGATTTCCCGTTCTGTGGGGGAATGTATAGTTCTGCTTTGGACTTCATTTCAATGTATCGCTTGGTGCGCCCACTAGTGCCCACTAGTCCGCTGAAAAAAGTCCTGCCAGGATAATTGTTAAAACGAGATTCAAATCATTTCCGTAGTCCTTACTTGTCCACTTTCAGGACCAACTTGTAATTTCCGTCTGTGGTCTGCTCAATGTCCTTGACAGCCGGATCGTCCCCGCCCAAAGCATCTGTGGGAGGATGGGATTTGGACCTGGGAATCCATCCAGAATAAAACTCTCACCTGGTTTCTGGTTGTTTGCCAGTTTCTCCCGCTTATGGTCCCCTCCGCCATCCTCCTGCTCCACGTTGAGGGGGCGTTTAAGGCTTGCCGGTTTTACTGGGGAATCTAGCACAACGTCGTCCATTTTAAGCGGAAAGATCTAAAAGCTTAGCGCAATTTCAGGATTTCAAGGAAAGAAATTTAATTTTCTTATAACGATGACACCTGTCAAAAACATCGACAATTCGTAGTTATCGATAACTGTTTACTGTATTATAGTCGTGAGTAAACAGTGTTGTAAAATATATAAATCGTTAAAATAAAATTATTTCAAATTTAAATGAAACTTTCAAAGAATCAAAAAAAGGTAAACATTTATAGCGATTATATAAAAGCTGAATTATGTTTAAGTTTAAGCGGTAGTTGATAATATTCAGGCAATGCTTCAAAGATGGAAAGGTAGAAATTTGTAAATTAACTTTTCCTATTAATTATTTTTATCCCATTAAAAATCGTACTTTTTTGATTTGGTGTTTATTTTGTAATTCGCTTCTTGGGTAAATGTCTCACAACAACTATTTTACGTCTAGGTTAATGTAATGCAATGTTCTGAAGACAAGCCTCCTATTCCGAACTTACTTAGCCTCTCATTTCCTTATTGTTTTGATTTTCTTTGATTTTGATATGGGCATGCGAACCTACATCTATATAGTCTGCATATATGCACGTCCATCGCTAGTCGGGCATGGAAATACTATGTAGCACGATCGTAACTATTATATTATAAAGTTATATACGGGTATTTGTAGTTCATGTCTTTTTAAACTCAGTTCTTTTTGCGCAACTTGTGGTGCTCAGTTGTTGGTTTGTTGTTTGGTTTCCTCTTCTCACAAATCCTCGTATGCTCGGTAGAACGGAAGATAACAAGCTACAAGATAGTTAGACAGCGAGTGGGTGGTGCGGAGATGACTGTGAATGACAACGTACAGATAGTATTCGTAGATAGATAGTATTTGGTAGAATCAGCAATATCGGTGAGGCATTCGAACTCTGCAAACTCAGGAACTCAGGAACTCAACTAGTAATTGATCGCTACTAAAACACGATTAACTTTTATGGGGGCAACCAACTATATCATATCCTATCCCAAGTCCTAGGCCACCTCGCAGTCCTCCTCCTCGTCCTCGTCCTCGCGCTGCACGAATAGCCGATGGTTGCGGGCCTCCAGGATGGACCACACGATCAGCGGCGCACAGCCCAGGACCATGCAAGATCCCATGCAGTAGAAACAGATCTCGTAGTCGCCAGACAGATCCCTCATCAGACCCGCCAGCGGCGGCACCGAGATGGCCCCAATACTCTGGAACATGCGCACCAGGCCGTAGCTGGAGCTGATCCGGTCCGTTCCAAAGACATCCGCCAGCAGCACGGGCATTAGGACATACCAGCTACCCAGGCACAAGCCGTAGACAGCCGCAGAGAGTCCCACCAGGATCAGGGTCTTGGCAAAGGGAATCGTGAGCACGGCCAGGCCGGCTCCCAAAATGCTGTTGGAAAAAGTAGAATCTCTCAGATTGTGAGCCAATCTATGAGCTTTGAGGAGTACCCACCACAGTGTGTAGGTCTTTTTCCGGTCGAAGAGCTGCAGATCGGATAGCCAGCCGAGACCCAGGCGGCCACACAAGTCCAGGACAGCGCTGATGGCCACTAGGTAGCCCGCCTCGCTTTTATTGTAGCCTAGAGGAAGAAAAGGTATATTAAATACGATTTCCCATAGATTTTTCAAGACAACTCCCTCCACACCTATGGAGATGACATGGGCGGGCAGGTAGTACAGCATGTAGGGACATCCAACGGACATCAGGGTGACCGATAGGCACATCAGTATAAAGCTTGGCTCCTGTAGCAGGCTGATGTCCAAATACATCTCGATCCGCTCGCAGCAGGTGCGTGGTCCCTGCTCCTCGTCATCATCATCGTCATCGTCATCATCGGCGGCAGTTCCTCGGCGACAGTCGCCATCGATGGACTCCATCAGCTGGGAATCGGTGAGGCCACTGTGCTCCGCCTGCTCCAGCGGCTGTTGCTTGAGTTCACTGAGATTGCTGACCGGCGTGGGAATCTCCATGCTCTTGCTCAGCCCACGACTGACCACACTCGGCGGCGAAAGGGGCTTTTCCAGGTGTGCCTGGATCTTGGAGATCACCTCGTCATTGGCGAAGACATTGCGACGCCGGCGACTGCCTCGATTGGAGTCGGTTCCAGAGTGCTTGCGGTACACCCAAGTGGAGTCCGTGCTCAAATCCTCGACGGAGTGCAGCAACCCAGAGCTGCGCACCTTCTTCATCGGCTTGATGAACGTCGTCTCCCCAATGATGTCCTTCACCTCGTCATCGCTCTCCTGTGCTGATTTGTCCTGGGCTGAAGGGAATAATCAAGTGGAGTTCCTCAAGGAATATCTTTAACTCACCTGGCTGCTTGCTGGCATAGTAGTTAAGGTGATTCTTGGACTCTTCCAGGAACAGATGCTCAATGAACTTGTCGCTCAGCTCGTTGCCCCTGCCCAGCTCGCAGGTGTCCAGGTAAGTGGAGGTGGTCAAGATGCCCGTGGTGCTGGGATTAATGTCCTCGTTGAGGGGTTTAGCTGTCTCCTCCTCCTGTCCCTGCTCCTGATCCTGATCTTGATCCATATAAGCGCTAATGGGACGATATAGAGTGGCGGAGACGCAAACGTGCAGCATGCAGCCGCCCAGGATGAGGATGGTGCCGTGGAAGCCCCAGCTCTCTACCAGGTGCTTTATCAGCACGGGAAGGATGAAGCTGCCGGCAGCGGTGCCGGAAACACAGATTCCATTGGCCAGAGCTCGGTGCTTATCGAAGTATTGGGAGACTATCACGATGCCCGGCGTGGTGGAGAGGCCTCCGCCGATTCCTTCGAATCAGATATAAGGTATCAGAGTTAATAGGTGATTTAAAAGTGTTTCTTTCGTACCTGTGAGGATGCCAAAGGTGAAGAGCAAGTGCAGCAGACTGGTGGCAAAGTAGCTGAGTATCATACCCATGGCACAGAAGATTCCGCCCACAAAGACCACCGCCCGGCAGGAGAATCGCTGGCACAGGGCACTCGACAAAGGGGCCAGGACCAAGCACAATGCCGAGAGAATCGCGGGTATCCAAGAAGCCACCGTGGCCGTCGAGCTGGGAAACGTTTCCATTATCTCCACGTACAGCACGCCATAGGATTTGACCAATCCCGCCACCCAGAACTGTACGGAGAATGCTCCAAAGACAATGAACCAGCCGTAGCCGCCGTCCGGTGGCTCCACATTGCCGCCACCGCTCTCCGTTGTGGTCGTCGAGGAGTCACGATCCTTGGGCAGCTGCTTGCTACGCTTCGCACTGGCGGGCGGGACTCGATCACGCTCCCGTTCGCGCTCCTTGGCCCGGCGAACGCACCTGCTCCGGGCTGTATTCAAACCGGAACCGGAACTTGACTTCCGGCTGCTGCGCAGCTCGTGCGATTTGGCGATCAGCGGACGCGCCGTGATGCTGGACACGGTCAGCAGGTTCTCATTGTCGTCCTCCTCCAGCTCCGAGATCTGATGCTCCAGCAGGCTGGCATGCAGGGTCCTCGGGCAGCAGGGCGCATCCAGGCTGAGGGTGGCGGGTCGGCGGACAGGCGATGGTGAGGGCGAGCAGCAGCGGGATCGGGATCGGGATGGAGAGGGCAGGCACAGCGCTTCCATTTGCTTGACATCGAGCTCGGCCAGCGGTTCAACGATGTCGGGCAGGGGTGCCGGCGGAGCGGAGACCACTGAGAAGAGGGAGCCGCATTCGAGGCCGCCGCCCACTCCGCCGCCATTGCCACCGCCCACGCCCACGCCCACGCCACCCCCACCGCCGGCGCCGGGAGCTGTTGGCTTTGTGTCGAGAAGGAACCCTCCCGACTCGTACTGGACTCCACCAGCTGGGTCCGGTTCACTCGCGCAGTAAACCGATCCCCGGGAACCCTGTAGAAAAATATAAGATATATTTTATTATATATTGGATATATTATATATAGCATCAATAGCCGAGTCGATCTAGCCATGTCCGTCTGTCCGTCCGTCTGTCCGTCCGTCTGTCCGTCTGTCTGTCTGTCCGTCCGTCCGTCTGTCCATCTGACCGTCCGTTCGTCTGTCCGTCTGTCCGTCCCACCCGCCTACGTCTAGCCAAAGTTTAATTGCCAAAGAATTTGTCAACCGACAATTATTATGAGTTATTGCCGTGCATTTGCATGCTTCGCCAAAATCCTCCTCCAGGCGGTACCATTAAAAAATGGGTTAACCTTTTTATAAATCCGGGCCCTGTGCCTGCCTGCTGTTGACAAATCGACCGGAGGCGGGTCAAGGAAGCAACAATTTAGCCTAATTTGCCTTGCTAAGTGAATGCGAGGAGCGCACGCGATTCTGATTCGAGTTAAGGACGATGTCGCTGCAGTGCTGAGGCTCTTAATATATGCATTACGTTTATACGTTTTGTTTAATTGAGTTAACAACATCCAGTACATAATCCCCTTCCTGCAAAACCCGCCGATTTTCTCCGCCATTGTAATGTATACTTTGTTAAATCGATGTCGAGCTGCAGGTGCATGCTGGGCTTTTCGGGGTTGGCATGACGTCTGGGTATTTTCCGTTTCCATTTTCATTTTCATTTTGTCTGCGGGATCCGCTCCACTTCCTTCTAGTTCAGGGTCAAGTGCAAGGTGGGTGTCGTTCTGGCCCTGCGGTGGCTCTCTGTTGCCGGATATTGACAAGGGAGGTATTCGATTTGGGGGGCGATAAGGCAAGGGTATTTGCTGGCGCCCTCAAGGCTAATGCAATGTTCGAACTCTGGGCTGATGGCAGGAAGCATTTCGAGTGATAAGGTTCCTTTTTTGCTGGTAAGTCCGTAAACTTGGCTAAGCCCTTGAAAAATCTCAAAATTGGCCAGGACTTAAGGGGGAGAATTTGGTAGGTTTACATAAGATCTTGGAGAGAGCTTACAGCTAAGTCTTTGTACACAATTTGATGATGATTAAAATTTATGATAACCATTTTAATAAAGTCTCTAAGGCTAAGTTTCTTGATTCATTGTCATGACCAGCAGCTTACTAAGTATTACGTGTAATTGAAGTGAGAGTAAGGTAAACTGACCCACCTACGTAAATAAAAGTTCACCTTAACTCATTTCCTAATAGCTTTCCATTTCCTCACTTTGTTTTCTTATCTAAAACCTAGTTCTTAGTACTTGCCCACCCCGTCGTATACGTAATATGATATACCGCCAAACAGCACACATCAAGTATGCGACGCGTGAACCAATCGGTGAAATGGAAGGAGAGTCGGAGTCCAAATACTCTTTATATGTGCACAGGTGACGTGCCTTAATCCAAGCCCCTTTTTTTTAGCCCTCTAACTCCACCTTTCTTACACTTAGAAAAGTCAGTTCTGGGGATGTATTGTATATCGACAGGAAATTTTAAGTTAAATTATAAAGAAATATCTGAGAAACTGTTTTGGTTTTGTTCTGATTCCGATATTAAACAGAATAGTTAAAAATGAATTATCCAATTATCCATTTTGGGTGCTTAAAATAATTTTTAATTAAAGTCTTCATTTAATTGTTAATAACCTTAATTTTCCAATAACTACATTAAAACAACCTTCACAAATTACTTTCAATTTATAACCAATTTACCTCGAGCTTCACAAGTTTTCTCTCAGTGTCCTGAATTATGGCGTGTATCGAATTCTATGAACGTGCCGCTAATGGACTGCCTGCCATATTGATGGCGGAAAATAACCGTGTAGAATGGCAAATAATAGGCATGCAACATTCGACGGCAACTGCATCATCATCACCACCGCCGTCATCAGGGACCGGAAAATCTGACACAGCTAATGAGCATTTGGCCAGAACTCTTGGCATTTGGCACCAAATACTCCTAAGACCACCTCCACTCCCACCCGGGACCGTGAGTCACAGCCTCCCCCGAGCGAAAACTAAAGCCTTTGTGACCTTGTCGAATGTCAAAGAGCCCAAGTCCCAAGCCACCAGGCATTGTAATTGCGCCATATCCTGGCATCCTGCTGTCAGCCGGGATCCGGCTTAAATTGTCAGCAAGTTGTGTGGGGCGAGCAGGCAGCTTTTCAATCGCTGTTTGTTTTCAATTTCCCAGCATTTCAAGGCCTTCGTCGGGGCTTAATGAATCGGAAAACCTGTCCCCCTGCTCCCGCCCGCTCTCCCAACGGAGCCGAGTTAGTGCCTCGTGGAGTCGCGTGGCTCTGAGCCTGAACGATAAGCGGTCAAGGTGAGAGGTGGCAAGGCTCGCAACTTGTTGAGCAAAGGATATATACTCGATGGTAATTGCAGGCGAGAGAGTCCATGATTGCGAGACTGTGTGTGTGTGTGTGTGTGTGTGCAGCGCCTCAAAGTAGGCCGTGGAATTTATGTAATCAACAGGACATTAAATAATGCCTAGCGATGCAGCGCGGCAAGGAAAATATCTTTACTTTAAATAAAAGAAAACATTACGAACATAATACAAAATATATAAAAATGATCTACAATATTTGAGGCGGATATAAAAATAATTTCTTTCTAGTTGCAAAAAATCTATAATTTAAATAAGTGTAAAAGTCGTTCAATATCCTTATCTGGGCAAGGCAGTGACCTTATCTTTAGTTTATTTCCCTGCTCCTTAATAAACTGTACTGGCAACCTTCTTTAATTCAGGGTTAGCCTTCGTCTTTGTTTACTTTTCCCTGTCCGCCTTTGATAACGACGGTGATGGATGATGCAGCTGCAGCCATATGTGCAGGCTGTGACGTTGACCCATTCTCGCATGGCTTTCCCAATGTTTACCTAGTCGTAGCTCTGATTAAAGAACTCACTGCGCATGCTCACCAAAGAGGAGGCAGAGGACCTCAAACTACCTCAATAGGTTTGCCATTGGCCCACTCCCCCACCTCGGGCATCATCTGAGAAGGGTGGGGTATGAGCGTTTCTTGACCTTCCCGAAGGATGTTGCACGGAGGATGCTCTACGCTACTCTACTCTACACTCTACTCACCTGTAAATGCCAGTCACGCTGTAGGGACGACATTGGCGTCCTTTACTGAACGTAAATCGCCTCTGATGTTTCTCTTGTTGCTCGCGCTGTTGTTGTTGTTGCTTGGGGCGTTGTTGTTGTGCACCCAAATGCATTGGGTTGCCTCTGGTTTGGCTCCTGAAAATCCTGAAGAGCTGACGAGCGCGGGCCCTCACCGGTTGGCCCAGTTTTCCTAGCAATTCTGCGGCTCTGCCGCTTCTCAACTTGGCACTTGAAACCCTTTCGAAAGTGGGTTTTGTCTTTGTTCGAATCCGCTGCTCCTTTTGCACACGAGGAAGGAGGGATGCTGATGCTGCTGGTGTGAACTTGTGGGGCTTTTGCTCAAGGGTGAGATCCTGGCTGCTGTTGCTGTTGTGGCGTCATGATGCCCATTGATAATAGTTTTAGCTTTTTGGCTTCCTTTGTTCCCCTTTGTTAAGGCAGCAGCTGTTTCCGCTTCCGCTTCCTTGTCTCGTCCCTCGTTTCCTGTTCCGTTGGCAGCACAAGCGCACTGTCAGCCCACAAGAAAGTGTGTGTGTGAGTGTGGAAATATGCAGTTTTTGGAACAAATCGATACTGCTGAGATCCTGGCTAAAGTCTCTTGTGTCAGGCTAAGCGAACACCACGTGGCGTATGGATCCTTTAAGGACTTGGCGAAATTACGTCTTATGTCTGGCTTAACGGCGTCTTTGTGTCGTGGGAAAACAATTTCTGCAAAAGCCTTTTTCGTAAGGACTTTTCACTTAATTATTCTTTTCTTTCTTTGGCGGTGGCGTCCGTTTAGCTACTGCTCAGGCTCTCGACTGAACTGCCGATTTTTATATCCTTTCGTTTGTTGAGGGGGAAATGCCAACACGACGACCCGAGTCGAGGTGGAGGTGAGTTTTTCCCTCGGAGCTGGGGGTTAGGAAAGGCCAGCGAAAGAGGTTCGCTCTTCCTGCTGTTTGGACTTTCATTCGTTTTGTTTTGCTAAGCATTTTTGGCCGCTTGTTGCCTTCACAAGAAGCTCCTCCACCCCATTCCCCCGATGAAACAGCTGATGAATGAACCTTTTTTCGGTGGTGGGCATTATTCCCTAACATGTGGATTTATTATGGTTTTTAAATCAAAGTAGTTATGAGAAAATCTAAAATATATTATTATATGAGTTTTACACAGAAAATTTCATGTAATATCCATTTCTAATCTGATTCTTGTATATCCCGGTTGATCAGCCTCCGTTTTTCTGCAATGATTTTGGACATGTTCAACGCCAGGCCCATGAATATGAAGGTAATGAGTACCGAGGCAAAGACGGCTGCCGCCAGACTCCTCCACAGCCACAATAGGATTTCCGTGTAAACGGCAATGGACACGAGAATCATGCTCATGTACAGGTACGCCAGGGCCTTGACGAGCTGCAAGGAGGAGCATGGAAGGTGTTAGGAGTCGGGAGGAGCAGCTCAAGCTTGTACCTTCCACACGCCGATAATGAGCAGCAGCGAGACTAAAGAATAGACCAACGCTGCGGTGGCCCAGACGATCGTCACCGTATCCGAAACGTCCTTTTTTATGGTTACGAAAAGGTAGGCGGCAAAGAGACCCGAAAAAAAGGAAAAGCAGGCCATTATGGTGACCACCACATTGCAGGAGGGCAGCAGTCGTCTGTATCTGAATCCCTGGCCATCCGCCATGTCGTTTCATTAAGGAGCATTTCCTTTTCTGTTTTGTGTTTATGTTGTAACAACTTGAACTCGGCAAGCTAGCTGTCTTTTGTTTTAATTTTGAATATCGATTGCTAGGGCGGCAACTTATCGACACATCGTTGCAGGGCTGGTAAACGCCGCTAACAGTGTTGGTAAACGTCACAGCAGAAAAGCTTTCGGCTGCTGGAGAGCGTCCAAAAAAGTAAATACGGAATTCCGCAAAATATTAAGCAGCCGGGACCTAGCATCAGAATCTGAGCGAACCCCTGGACTAACCTATGTACCTCCAATGAACTCGTAAAGACTAAACACCGCATTACCCCAGCATGGATCCCGTGGTGTTCTTCGTCGTGTTGTCATCGTTCTATGGCATTCTGTACTTTTTCGATCGCTTCTTCAAGGTGGGTGCTCCAGTAACACCTTATTTATAAACTAAAAATAATGCCTGGCTTCATCTTTCAGAGCTGCATGCACTACCCGTACGATGCCTTCCTCAAGAACACCGGGGTGAGCGTCAACTTCATGAGCCTCCACTGGCACACGAGTGCCTTTAACCGGACCTTGCTCCGTTGGGGATCGGCGGGGAATAGCTGCACCCGCCGCGTGATGCTCACCAGCTTCAATGCGGGTGTGCTGGTGACCTTCTCGCTGCTGCCCATCGGCCTCATCCTGCTCATCGTGACCATCTTCAGCAGTGCCGAGGCGGATGGCTCAGCCGTGTCCTCGCCCTCCGGTGGCAGTGTGCCTGTACAGCTGGAGATTCTGCTACCTGGCGTTAATCTGCCGCTGGAGGAGATTGGCTACTACATCACCACGCTTGTGCTGTGCTTAGTGGTGCACGAGATGGGCCATGCTCTGGCCGCCGTTTTGGAGGATGTGCCCGTCACAGGGTTTGGAATTAAGGTAAAACCTGGATTTAGAACTATGATCTTTAATGACCTCTGCTTTCTAGTTCTTCTTTTGCCTGCCCTTGGCCTACACCGAGCTCTCCAATGACCACTTGAATGGCCTGCGCTGGTTCCGGAAGCTACGCGTCCTCTGTGCTGGCATCTGGCACAACTTTGTGTTCGCCGGCGTGTGTTACCTACTCATCTCAACGGTGGGCATCACCATGTCCCCCTTATACGCCTACAACGAGCATGTGGTGGTCACGGAGCTGACGAGAAAGTCGCCATTGCGTGGTGAACGTGGCCTGCAGGTGGACGACCAGATAACCCAGGTGAATGGCTGTCCGGTAAAGAGCGAGGAGAGCTGGGTGACCTGCCTGCAGAATACGCTGAAGCTCAAGCCGGGCTACTGTGTCAGCGCGGACTTTGTGCAGCTCAACGACGAGAGCAGCGCCATTTCCCATCACAGCATCGACGGGCAGCTGCAGTGCTGCGACGAGCTGAATCCAAATGTCAGCTGCTTCGAGGTGGTGGAGGATGCCAATGGCGACGTGCCCGTCGAGCTGCCCCAGCACGTCTGCCTGAATGTTCGCCGCACCCTGGAGGAGGTGACGGAGCACTGCTCCTCGGGTGTTTGCTCCGAGGGCTTCTGCCTGCGTCCGCTGATGCGGAATATAACTGCCATAATGACGTTCAAGCGTCAGAACTTTAACGGCGAGAAGCTGCCACCTGTCATCTATGTGGGCCATCCCTGGGATGTCACCCGTACGGTGTGCATCTCGACCTTTGTGCCGCGCCACTCCTTCCTGAAGGCCGCCTGGCCGGATGCCTGGCTACTGCTCCTCAAGTACAATGTGGTCTTCAGCATCGGCCTGGCTCTGATCAATGCCATTCCCTGCTTCGGCTTCGATGGCGCCCACATCACCAGCACCGTGATACACAGCTTCCTGGTGGGACGGGTAGATCAGCATGCGAAAAGGGATTTCATCTCAGTGATCATCACCAGCGTGGGTACGCTTCTCTTTGGCCTGGCGCTGCTTAAGGTGGCCTGGCTTAGCTTTCTGCGACCGCTGCTTTAGATACATGGATGGATGGAAGGATGGGAGTCAAACTCCCTGCTAAGATGCTAGACTGCTATTTCACCTCCAAAAACACAAACACACAGCGAATTGTAGCACCTCAAAGTCAAAGATTAGTCGTTAGTCTTAACTCGTATTTATTTTTTCGTACCGGTTGTCGAGCTCAAAAATAATATCAAAAATTAAGCTAAACTTGGAGCTGTACCGCTGTCTACTTTTCCTCGCTCACCCCGCTTAACTGGAGGCTGGTACGGAGTTCGGTGAGGCTGCGTCTTCCATGCTGGATGAGCATCTTGATGGCCACTTCGTCGCTTTGGTTGCGATTCGTTTGGAAGTCGTGGCGCGCCCAGGAACGCAGCTCAGCCTGACTGTTCTTGTCCGGCACTTGGCGAATCGTACGGAAAATTTCCCGGTAAAGTTTAAGTACTTCCTGGCGCAGCATGAACTAGGGGTGAGTAAATATATTTAATATATTTAATTTATTAAGATAAACCCCTTCCTAAATCCACTTACCTGCTTCAAACTCAGAGCTGCCTTTGGTAATTTGGACATTTCAGCTTACCATAGATTAATTAGGCTCATTAATATATATTTATATTACTTAAATACAGTCTTTTATTCAAGTTTTCTTCACATTTCCAAAAGATTCTCTTGTAATCAATGAAACCAAAACAAAAACAGCTGTTTAGCAGCGGTTGAGCTTTTAGTGGGGAGCATAGTTTTCTAGGGTTGGCACTCATAAAGCGATAGAATGAAAACGAAATATTATCGGTTATTTTTTAAAAATCATAAATAATATATATATTCATATAAAGGACATATTTTCCCTCCTTAAGTTCTTTAAATATTTTAATAAATAGATTTCTCTTACAAGAAACTTTTAATAAATTAAAGTGTTATATATAGAAACACTTGTTGGGATATAAATATAGGAAATTATAGCAATTTTTAAGCTCTTATACAAATAAAACCTTAATTACTGAAGGAACACTTGCCGGGACATTAAAATAGAAAATTATATCAATCTCATGACAGTATTCGAAATAATATATTTACAATTAGCCCCCGACGTCACTTTACTACATTGTCTTCGATTTAAAATCTATTTTTAACGGCCTAGAATATTTTTAAAGAGCTCATTAACTTTGTTGATGAAACCTCAATGATTAGAATATTGTAGATAGTATTTTCCGATCCTTCAAGAGATAATAAATTAATGATCTTAGAATACAGCATTTTGATCGGGGAAGTGGAAGCCGAAAGTCAACGGCAATTAATGTTTAAATTGCATTTTTCATCAACTGTCACTAATGAGTCAGTTGCACAAATAAAATAAATGAATTGCACCGAATGTCTTAAGCAAACTCATGTTTCTGGGTCTCTATGCGCGATGCGGACGCGTGGGAACGAAGGAACGAACCGACTGACATCCAACACTAAATCTTTATCTGGCTCTGGTTCAATTTAAATTAAATTCGTGGGCATTAAATGCTACATTTATCTATATGAGTACATTGTTTGTTTATCCGCCGCTGCCCCCTCTCTGGGCTTTGATTGACACGCCAGCTGCTTCTCCTCGCGATCGCCCCTGGTCATTATGAGGTTCCACTTAGGCGACTCAATTGTTTCTCGGCCATTTCGCGATTTCTCAGGTTAGATTTACGTGCAGAAGGGACTGGCACTAACTGCTGCTGGTGCTGGGCGTCGGCTAGTGGTAAGTTCTCCCCCAAGTGCCGGGTATTATTTGATAGACGTCTATATCTTTGGTTCCCTGCTGATTGCCAACTGTTTTTCCCGAGTGGTAGAGAAGCCAGTGCCAGTGTCAGTGCCAGTGCCTTGGTCTCGTCCAGTTACCCACAAATGTGTTGACCAACAGCTGCGCCCTAAAAAGTGTGATTTAATTGGTGTAGAAATTAATGCAGTTGATGAGACTTCTCAGGAGAGTTATATCAAGTAGTATCTATAGGAAAAGATCAGACAAAATCAACTAAAAATTATATATCTGTTCAAAATCACTTAAAATTATAAGGAATATGAATAATAAAATTTTCTGTGGGATATTGTTGTCTTAAAAAGTGATCTGTTGATAATTTAGACTTAAGTTTTTCTTGTCCTATTAAATAATACTTTATTCATTGCGACAGATAAATAAATAAATATAGGAATCTACATCCAAGGGGATTATAAAAACCTGGCCAGAATCAATACCATTTTATTTTCTAAAAATAAGTAACAATTAACCAAGACAAAACAAGAACAACAAACAAATATTTCCCCTCATATATTTTCCACAATGAGTTTTCTTACCTTCTCTCTATGTATCCCGAAAATATCTTAAATATTGGTCATGCTTCTACGAAACAAGATATTAAAATGTCGCCGACAAAACCCATTAAAAGGGATACGATAATCAATTTGGAAGATATATTTTCCCCCTATTTTCGATACATATAAACAGAAAGCGACCTTTCTGGCTGTCAGAATGCATTTTCTCCTCGCATTACTTAAGTTGCCCCCCATTAATTACGCCGAGCAGTCTCTCTGATCTCGGCCCAAGTGCGTTTGTCTCCGCCGGCACAAGTATTTTGTGCAAATTAAAACAAAAATTGGACATAACATGAATATCGAGGAGGCAGGGGGAGCCACACAAAACGAAGGCAGGTGAAGCGGATTTATTTATTTTTAACTGGCCAATGCTCGTACTTTTTACTATATTTTCTCAAATTATGCAAAAGAATCGCGCGCGCGTTGCAGTCGAATGCAATTTCGATTTCGTTTTCATTCGCCAGAGAAGATGCCAGCGTCTGCGCCACTCTCTTGAGTCATGTCACTGTGAGAAAAACTGCAACCCTTTTCTTAATAGAATTCTATTTTGAATAACTTGGAGGTATTTTTTAATAATTTGACTATTGTAATCACATGTAATATTTAATATTTACGTATTATTGATTTGTAAAACAAATTTGTTGTTAAAAAAACTCTTAAGCTAAATATATCGGTTTTGTACCCTTCTACTGTTAAAAGCTTAAAACTTTATAAAGAAATCATTTCCGACCCTATAAATCATATATATTCTTGATCAGCGTCAAAAGCCGAGTCGAACAAGCCATGTTTGATAGAAAAAAAATTTTACTCAATTTTTTCAAAATTTTATAAGGGGTTACATCGTTAAAATTTTCAAAAATTCGACAAAAATTTAAATTTTTTAAATTTTAAATTCAGTCTGCCGATTTTTTAGCCCAATAAAAACTAGCATAGAAATGCTTTCAGAATTGAAATTGGAGCATTTTTGGCTTAGTTATGATGGATTGCAAACTGAAAGGGTACACAAACTTGGGCTCTCTGAAGGTTTAATAAGTGGAATCTGTACACATAATATGAGTCCTTTTTTTAAGGAAATATTATATTTTTTCGATAATTTGGATAATTGAATTATTAAAACTGTCTTCATTAGCTTTATACAACCGCATCGAAAACTCATTGACTTCCTAATTCTTTATTTGAACAAATTTGAATCTTTTTAGAGCATACTTTTTATTTGTATTTTTTTAATTCTTCATTCTTTATTTTGAACAAATTTGAATCTTTTTAGAGCATTTTTTTAATTTGTATTTTTTACCAACATTGCGAAAATAGTTTCAATTAAAGTAACATTTTATTTAGAATAGTAAGAGTTTCATACCCAATTTAAACCTAATTTTTCTCAGAGTGGGCGCTGTTTGGGGCGCTTTGAAGGGGGTGGTGGCACTACGTCATCGTCATCAGACCCACAGCTGCGCCACAACGATGACGACGACCGAAGGCAACACAGCACAGCAGCGGCAGCAGCAGCAGCAGCAGAACACCGAAGCAGACAGCCAGCAAGCAGAAAAGCGAGTAAAATCCACATGCCAGCGGACTTGGGCCTCAAATGTTCATGAAACGCGGACGCGTGTGGACGTCGTTTTCCGTTGCTTCGCTCAGCGCCGGCGAGTGTTTTGAAAAATATCTGTGAATCCGAATCGGGATTGTTTCGAACCTGTGCTGTGTGCGGTGGCTCTGTGCATGTGTGAAAGTGAAAACGAAATGCAATAAAGAATGAAAATGAGCACGGTGCATGAGTTTCCCTGAAAATCCATCCAAAGAAAACACAGCAGCGGCGGCAAGGAATCGAGGCTGAAAGAGCGTGCGAAAGCAGAAAGGCCAATATTGTGAGTGAGAGAACACACACACACACCACACACACACACTCTTAAAAAATATACTTATAATGTTGAAAATATCTGGCTATTTTTGGATAATATATATTTGTTTTCCCACACGTTGCATTGGAAAATTTTGTACCTCACGCGAGAAAAGCCTCGAGAAATGATAATGCCAAAATTTCATGGATTTCCTTTGACTTGCAGTTCGTTTTCGAAATGGAAATTGAAATGTTTTTCGAAATATTTGTATTTGAAAAAATAAAGAGGAAAGAAAACAAAACAAAGGCATAATGAAATGAGAAAGTGTACAAAGGAAAAACGAAACGAAACCAAGGCAAAAGAACAAGCCAAGTGAAATGTTTTTAATGGGCAATCAGAGATGATGATGAAGATCGGGCCGTAGATATATGGTCCGAAAGATATGGAACGAGGAATGAACGCATTAAATGTGAACAATGGCGCTACTTAAAATGATCTTGAATGGTTTTTGTGATGATTGAGTGGTTCTAGATATCGAAAATAAGCGAGTGTTCATAGAGTTTTCATCATAGAGCTCCCTTTTTCAGTCCCAGAACCTTCATAAAGTTCTCGTTTCTTTCCGATTTCTTTTGAAACATCCAAAGCGTTGTATATAGCTATCTGAATTCGAATTTGTACTCTGGTGATATGCGATATGTTAGGAGCTAGTGACGGCTCTCGGGGCGGCGGGGGTATTGAATTTCAAGACACCAAAGTGCGCGCCAAGCGAACTGAACACGCTCGCTGCGAGCACAGATACTCAGGCGAGGCCCGAGGTGTATAAATATATCGCGTCCGCCGTGTGGCTCCTCCTCCTCGTACTCCTCATCCTCCCCCTCCTCCTCACATGCGTATCCGCGTATCCAATGGATGCGAAACAGCCAGCAAAGCGTACGAGCCGAGAAGAATCGGAGAACAGAGAGCCAGAAAAAAACCTACAAAGTATCGAGAACCGTGATCTGTTGTAATTAATTAATTAGAGGGAGCCACCGAAAATCCAGTGATTGATGTAGCCAAAGTTCAGTTTGTTTACAGTTGCAAGATCAATGACTTGGTTAGCTATATATAGAGCCCAAAAAAGTAGCAGATACGAGATACGAGCCACTTAGAAAAGTATCTGGTGGATATAATGAGAAACTAATTATAAAGGGGACTAAGAAGTGGTTTAAAAATTAGTTATTAAAGTTTATGAGACTTTTTTTTACTTTATTTTGAATTAGTTTTGATATTTATTTTGTCTTATCATATACATATTTTGTTCGATAGCTTAAAAAATAAAATATCTAAATAAATATTCCTTAAAGAAGTTCTTTAAATTATTAATATTTCGTTGTACATTTGCTGTTATTTATTCTGTTTAATAAAATAGATGGGATGCAGGGTTTAAGCTAATATTTTTTATTAATAATTAAAATTGACAGACATGTTATAGTTCAATTTCTGTGAGGCAAAGATCTATGATAAATAGGGCTGCCGACTGAATTCCTTAAAAAGTATCTCTTAGCTTTCCCCCTCAAAATGTTATTATATTTCTAAGAGTAAATAAAATGCTTTAGTTATATTGATACACATTATTTCTCTCTCAAAAATAATCTCTCATGATCATTAAACCTTTAATTTAAAATACTTTAAAAACAATCTCCTATAAACTCTTTTAACCTTTACCTTCCCATTTGTATTACAGCTCTTCCCACCCAAGAAAAAGGAAATATAAACCCCCTGGAAAACCAGCCAAAATGTCCGCCAAGACGTCACCCTCCAGCTCGCGAGATGCCAACATGGGAGCCTCCAGTGTGGTGCCCGCCTCCGTTCAGATCAAAAAGGAACTGCCCAGCGATGAGATAAAGGTGAGTGCGAGATTCTAGTGAATGAACACACACACACAGTGAGCTTTATAATTAATTACCCCCTGTCTGCATATTATTTCGCCGAGTATTCAATAACAAGGATGCAGACAAAGTATAGGCATTATAAATAAGCGAGATATTCGCTCTTGGCAAAAATACTTTTGCTGCTGCGAAATTGCTCATAAGTATACGCTGAGTTATTATTTGTTTGCTTGTTTAGAAAATGAGGAGGAAAAGGTGAATAACACCCACTTGAAAAATATATTTCTAGACTGAGGTACGACATAAGCCATTAAATGGGATATCCAATCAAGGATTTTCCTGGTTAATATCACTTTCACTGGTTGCCAGTTGAACCTGCTCCTTCTGACCGAAATGGTAATGCAAACTACAATTGCATTATTCGTTTTCGTCTTTAACGAACCCCTTGGAAATATGTACATATTTCAGGAACCGCATGTTGCACATAATTAGTTTCCATTTACAAGCCGAAACCGAGCAGTTCCAACTAAGCATTGAAATCAGAGAATCGGATTCGAAAAGTCTGCTCGCCGCTGCTGCCGAACCGAAAGAGGTTTCAACTTGCAGTTCTGCAGCTTTGCCGCTTTGCAGTTTTGTTTGGAAAATGTTTATGCAACAATTCCTACCTCTCCCCCACAAAACGCTGGATGAAATTCCGGGCAACTTTGTTTCTCCGGGTCCGGAATTCGCAAGGGGGGCCTGGACAGCTGAGGAGAGTCCTCTGCCGATTCCGAATCCCATTCGTTCAGCTACTTGGCGGTAATTTTATATTGATAAATTTTTATAATCATTTTAACGAGTGAGCGAGTCCGATTCGCTCTCCTTTCCTGAGCAGAAATTAATTTAATGCCACCGGAGAGGCGGAGGGATGTCGGCATGCAGATAAATTGTCCACAGCAACATTTTTGCAGCACGTGTAACCCGATCGGGGCATTGAAATTATAGCCGTTGACTTGCAGTTGAGCGCAATGATACTTATTGTCGGTGGTGGAAACAAAAACAAAGGCGACTGCAAAAACCAAAAATTATTATAATGAATGAGAGAGCTGTTGGTGTGTGTGTGGGAAGGGGGACAGGGGGTCTTGGGAACCGAGTATCCGCTGAGGTTGTCGACTGGTTTTCTAGCTAAACGTGGGATTATATATGAATATCTGTACACGGTTATTTATGTCTGTCGTGAGCTGTTTGTAATGTGATTGCAAGTTTGTAATGCGAGGGCAGTGGTTTTTTAATACAGTTTTTTTTTAAAAAGGTTATGATTATAAAGTTAATAAATAGTAAATAAATTAAATAAAATTGATTAAGATTGGCTAATAAACAGGAGAGTTATTCGGGAGTTAAGAAGTTGAAGAACAGCAAAATTCTTAGCAACATGTTCTTGAAAACATTTACTTAACTACAATTTCTTATGCTCTCCGCCATGTAAATTTGTTGTTTATTTTTTAAAGCTTTCCTATTATCATTTTATAAAAATAAATCAATGAATGTTATATTTTTTTCGATAATATCGATATTATTCAGTTAAATGCGATCTAGATGTAACATTGAATGCAATACTTTTTATACCCTTAAATTTTTTCGTGCTTTTCCTTTTTATATGATTAAGTGCAATATTTTGTATACCCTACATCCTTTTGTGCTTTCCCTTCCGATATACATTTCTATCCTAATTACTATCCCGTTTTCGTACCCACTTTCTTCTCTCGTCTGAACCTCTTTCATTCAGGCTCTCCATAACGCCCAAGCTCCTTTGAGTATGCAACACTTTGCCGACTAAAAATATCAATTAAAAACATTGTAATTCATACCTTCGCTTTTCGCTTACGCTTACCTCACCCAGTTTCGGGTTCGTTTTCAGTTTATATAAGTATATATATATATTTTTTTATATCCATAATTACAAGCTGCATTTGCTGCAGAGGCAGGGACAGGAGCAGTCACCCAAAAGACAGGACAAATTTTTATATTTAATGGCCCCGAAAGGCAAGCCGAAAACACACAGCGTAATTAAACAACAACAATAAAGGGAAGGGGAGGGTACGGGGAACGGGAACAGGAGCTCTCTCCATGGGTGCAACATGATAGGACTGTGGTAAGGCGATATCCTTCAAGGTTTTCCGCTTTGCAGCGACCGATGTCAAGCCAAAAGCTGAGGCTGGGCCTGAGCTATATACACGCGAAGTATGTCTTTGAGGCACACACTACATTGTGGGCATTATCCTGGGAAAATAGCTGGAAAGGGAGCCAGAAGGGATGTGCCAGGGAGCTGGAAGAGGTGAACCAGTGTGCGGAAGGCCATATCATCAATAACTGAAATCAATAACTCTGTGTGTAGGCGGTGTGTGAAGAACAAACTGGTAAACAATGCGTTGTAGTGGGTTCTTCAGGTGTTTTTGGTGTGAAATTGAATAGGAATTATTATGGACTATGGGTTTTTAGATATTTTAAAAACGAAAAAAAGGAGAGAAGCACGTTGTATTTCAATTTTATAAGTAAAATTCCTAAATTGAATTCCAAGCCGAAATTTGCATTGTCTTGTAGTAGGAAATCGATCATAACTAGGCCAAAAATGCTCTAATTTTATTTCGGAAAGCTTTTCTATGCTAGTTTTTATCAGGCTAACAAATCTGCATACTGAATTTAAAATTTTAAAAATTAAAATTTTTATCGAATTTTTGCAAATTTTAACGATGTAACCCCTTATAAAATTTTGAAAAATTTCATAATTTTTTTTTCTTTCAAATATTGCCCAGATCGATTGTGCTGTCAATTCTGATCAAGAATATATATGATTTATAGGGTCGGAAATGAATACTTTTCATTCTGCGTTGCAAAATTCAAAAAATTATAATGCTTTTTTTTATACCTTAAAAATGAGTTCATCTACATTTTTCAAAAAAAAAAAAAATAAATAAATAAAAAGCATAAAGTAAAAGATGTGCTGAATTAAAATCAGCTATAAATACTTATATATTGTGTACTGTATTTGATTTATTTTTAATTAAGTTCCAACTGCCTTCCCTTTAAGTGAGTGTCTTTTCTTTGAAATTCCGCAAATAATAATTAAAAAGCTATTAAAATAGTTAAAATTATATTGAAACTAATCAAAACCAAGCTCTACATTTTCTATAATTTATCACCTTAAACATTTCCCGATTAAATGCATCTATACTCCACAATTATTACACCTTCTGGCCGACCCCTTGGCCATTGATGCATAGTCACCTAATATTGAATGCGCCAACGGTCTTAAGTGATGGCAGACTCTAACGAACATGGCCAGGGTTCCGAGCATTCCGGATTGGATTACACTCACACACTCGGTTAGCAATATATATATGTACATATATACAAACACGGATCGGGGGAGACTGCGAGGGGCCATATGACACAATGACAGCGTTAGCCCGCCAGGCAGCCACTCAGGGCCACAGAGGGGCCCAGCTCTGGCTGTGCGGGGGCCAGGGGTCTGAAAGTTGGGATAGGGGTGCGAGGGCTCAGCTCAAATGTCGCCGCAGCAGCAGAACTTTAATAACAGCGCCGCCGATTGGGTTACAAACAAAATAGAATATGATAAATTCTACACAAAACACCAGAGAACCCCATAGAGAGAGAGGGAGGGCGAGAGCTCAGGGATGGCCTGTGTAGTGCACAACAAGGAGCCCAGGTAACATGAGGCACCCTGTGTGCTCCACCTGCCGGCAGGTGGCGGCCTCCCACCCCGTCCGGAGGTCCAACAGCATGCAACGTGCTACCAATCCGCCGCCCCACAGGAGCTCAAATTAAAATAGCGTTAAATTAATTCGAGCCACTGCTGATGGCCCAGCATTACGAAGCGAACCCGAGAGTGGCCAAAAGGCTCTGTGGAGGAGGTTGGCCAGGAGGAAGGCAGGATGGATGGATGGGTGACCGGGGGGGATGAACCTCCTGCCTTGACACTGGCAGCAGGCAAAGTGATGGATACTCAAAGGGGGGATATAAATCGAGTTCCTGGTTCTTATTAGGATTTTTGATTGGTATTTAAAAGGGTTTAAAAATATAACTTATAAACCTTTCTGAAAATCAAATTATAATATAGTAGCTAGGACTCGGAGCCCAACTAACCACGATAGTGCTCTTTTCTCTCCTATATCTCTCTGTCTGAACAATGTGCCAGCCATATCCGATGTACATTAGAATGAAATAGAATACTTGGTGGCTCAGAGAGCGAACGAGAGCCCCAAAGGCCAAGTATGTCATGTAAGAATTCAAAAGAAGGACGCGCGTCATTCAATCCTGAGCTATCGATATTCGATTTCAGCAAACTAAAAACCGACTGACTTTGTGCTCTCGACACTCGTGCACTCACACGAAAAAACAGCCATATGTATGTTTGAGAAAACTAGCGTAATTCTAGAATTTGTTGCCATTGGACTGCATGAACATACACACATCACCACATAGATATAACGTATATAGTATTTCCTTTTTTGGGGTGGCGCTGGCGGCGGCGGTGCTGCTGGGGACTTGGAAGTGGAACCAGGGATTGGGTTCGGCCCGGACACCAGCACTGGGTGCTCCGTTGCAGCTCGGCTTTAGTTCGCCTTAGTCTCAGCTCGGTTTACCGGGTTCAGGGTGAGTTATTATAAGCGTATTGGGTGTCCGTTGCCGTTGTCCACCCCGTCCCAGTCTGGGCCTGGGTCTGGGTATCCGCATCTCGCTTGTTGTCGCCGGTTGCTCTGGCACTGCCATCGTCGTGTACTTTACATTATTCTATTAGGTTTCCTTGCCGGTAACCGTAGACGCGTATTAATGCCCGCCCCACTTGGAAACCAAGGCGTGGGGAGGAGCTCTGCCCCTGGTTCTGGCTCTGGCTCTGGCTCTGGCTCCACTGCAGCGCGGGATAAGCTTCCTTGGATTGGCCATGGAAGTAGGTCAGGAAAGGAAATCAAATTGAGTCGTCGATAGTTGGTAATATTTCAAATAAGTCGGGGATATTTTTGATTCAAGAATTTGATTAATTTTGCTTATAAAATAGATTTAAATTGAACTTTTTGGCACGCTTTCAGGATGGATTAAATGTCTTTACTTGCCTTTCATAGGTTTCTCTTAAAAACAGCTATTTATTTTTAAAGGAACTGTAATTTTTTTTTATCAATTTCCCCCCTTGTAGTCCCCCATTTCTCCCAGTGTTTCCCAAAGCCAGACAAAGAGTGAACCTACTTCCCCAAAGTTCTCAGTTCCCGCTTCTCTCACTCGTCAAGTCGCTTCATTACGATTCATAATAAAAACGAAAATCTGATATGTTTTTGTAAGTTGAGAATTCGCAAAATGAAAACATAAAAAAAATGAAAAAACCTGAACAGTCAGAAACAGAACAACGAGTATATGGCATGCATATGTATCCGTTGGATTCTTGGGCAATAATTACGGAAAAAGCGAAATGAAAAGCTAACCAAGTATCCATACAGATCGTCTACGTCGAGGGCGGCGGGGAAAAAGGAAATTCGAATTGGAAGTGTAAACTTATCCCCGTGTGTTTGTATATTTCTTAATACACACTTTTGTAAATACAGACATACATACCACCAAATGCGAGGAGAGAATCAGATCCCAGATCCCAACTCCATCAGCAGCACCAGCAACAACAACAACAACAGACGGAATACAATTTCAGTTTTTAATTAATTGATTTTTATTCGCATTTCGGTGTTGAATTTCAGGCATGGGCGCGAGTTTGAATGTCGCAGCATACACTGGGAGAAAAAGCTGTTACAAAAATACCTTCTTAAAGCTTTAGATTTTACGTATCTCTGGCTTTCTTACTTAACTTAAATGTAATAATAATTAAATATAATAAATATTTTTCCAATAAATATCAAATATATAAATGCTTAAGATATCTAAATCTCAACTTAAAAGTAAGAATTAAGTACAAACTTAGTTCTTCTAGTATATATTCTAAAAAGAGTAAAAGGTCACTTCAAACCCTAACAAACTAAAAGCTTAAATATTTAATTACCATCTGATTTATGCATTTTTGTCTCAGTGAACGACCCCACTTCACCGCCCCCTTTTCGGCATCCCCCTCGCCGCCCCGGCCAACCAACCCGTTGAGCCAGTGTCAGGCAGCAGAAAACTGAAAAACTGAACGAACGCACAAATCAGAAATTAAAAACCGAACATAAATTAACAGACAAATGATACTAAAAAAAGAAAAGAAACCGAGCTGCCGAAAGAGACGGCGCATGGGATAATGAGAGAGACGGGGCGAGGGCGAGAGCGAGAGCGGTAACGAGCGTTCGAGGCGTTCCTCCGGTTACTGCAAAATACTGAACTTGAGACGAGCGTGCGTCGCCGTACTGCCTCTTGGCCTCCTCCTGCCCCCCCTGGCGGCTCAGCTCACCTCAGCTTACCTGGACGAGGTCGCACCTGAGGCGTGTAATTGATACGCCGAGGCAGCTGAGGTCCGTAGATTTTATCGCGCGAATTTTTAATACTCTTTTCGCAGCGACAGACAACGGAAAACCTGAATGCGATTGTCACCGATACGCGACTTGAGAAAATAAACCAAGCGAGCGTGTGAGTGTTGCTTAAACACTTAGAAAAATAAAGAGCTTATTTATAAAATGATAAAAACCTTTGCTAGAAAATACAACAGTTTTGGCATGGTTTTAAATAAGTTATTACCTAACATTTTAAAAGGGGTATAAGCAAGCAAAGTGTAGAGAACAATATAAATTCAAGAAGAATTTAAAGATACCCTTAGAAATCTAGGTAAAGTTAAGGCTTTAAGTTCAGTCTAAAATATTTAAAATAAAAACAAAAAGTCCTGTTTCGCTAATGAAGCTATTTTAGGACAAAGCATTCAAAATACAAAAAGGATTTATAACCAGTTATGTTATGTTTTTCGAATTTTGGGTTGTAAATATTATCCAATCTCATAGTTTTCTTGGCATTTATTCAAGTGTACAAAAAATAGTGCCTCTGAAAATGTATGTAGGAAAGAGATGGACTCAGCTAGGCTATGAAAGAGACGGCAAGTGATTAGACGACTTGCATTTGTCAGCAAGTTGGCAGCACCGCTTAATTTGCCAAGAGTATCGGGTGTCGCCGGGGATATCCAGTTTGTCTAGTGCCTGTGATAGATGCAATATGACTGGCTGGCGATGATTCATCTGGCCACCGCTGTTGGGTAATTGCGGAGCGATCCGATTTGTGGGCACTACTGCTTCCCCTGAATCTTTGAATCGGACACCACCGCCAGCCACCGAATTTGTCAAGCAAGTGCCGGCCACATGGCGTATGAGTAATGAGGCATTCCGTAGAAGGCAGCTTTGGGAGTACATTTAAATGGGAACATTTTGGAGCCAGACTGAAGGGGTTTTCTGTGAATTAAATATGTACTTGAGAGGGAAGAAAATACAGTTCAGTCTTTGTTTTATCTTACATTTAAAGACATCAAAAACAAGACTTACCGTCTCTTCAGTTTGAACTTCAAATCTGGAATCTTATTTTTGAAAGATTGAACCCAAAAATATGTCTTAAGTTTGCCCAACTCAAACCCCTTAACCTCCGTCCCTGCCTCTCAAGACTTGCAGCAGCAAAAACAGAGAAAAATTCAAGTAATTCAATGTAACCTGACACCCAGTTTTGTGCCAGCCCCTCCAATGCCTTGTGTGAAATTTTTGTGTGCAACGCCAGGCAGGCCCAGAAAGACACATATGTACACATATGTGTATATAGATATATATCTCCCTCGGGATGGGAATGAAAATAGGAATGCCAAAACTTCAAAAGCCGCAAAACTCTTTGCTGCATCTTGGACTTCGACTTAAATTTAAAAGGCAAAAAGGCAAAACGAAACACTCGAAGGGGTATCGGATATCACTGTTGATTTACCAGTGTTGGGTTAGTGGGAAACACACTTGCAGCTTTGGCCACAGGAATATGCAAATGCCACCCACTCCGACTCCGACTCCGGGCGAGTCCGGCCCACTCTGCCGTAATGAAGCTCTCCAGGTCCTGCTCATCCTCCGAATGCCACCTGTGTGTGTGATATGTCTGTCAAAAAAGCCAGGTGTGTGTGCATGTGTGAGGTGTTGTGTGTTGGTTGCAATGCGTTGGCTTTTTCCCATCTCAGAGCTATCGATTACACTGGGGCTGCCCTTCGGGAGCAGGGACTTTTGATACGGTTAGATAAGGACTCGCATAATTGGTCGCTTTGGGTCAGGGGTCAACGGATAATTAGTGAAAGTTGCAGTTAATGTATGATTCTGGTTGCCTCAAAACAAACCTCAAAAACCAGTAGCTTGCCACAATTTTATGGCCCAATGAAGTCACCTGTCCTGTGATGTCCTGTCGTGGCTGCGGATTTCAGACAGTTTCAGCTGCCACTTGAAGGAAATACACTTAAAAAGTGTTTAAAGAAACTTAAAAATAGCTGCAGATAATGAATAACTAATCATTTGGAACTCTAAAAAACTCATTTATGGATATATTTTTTCAACACTTGTAGAAACTTAAGTAATATATATAATGTATATATGTAATATGTTATCTAAGAGTCCTAGATTAATTTTCTAGAGTGTCTTTAGCTACTGAATCGATCTCCGGGAATATCGAGTGGCCCTTGGGCGAGCAATTGTCGTAATGCGAACCCGGCAAACTGTGTCAGCAATCCGTTTATATATGTACATATATATATTCTCGAGTACTCATCTTTCTGTTTTTTCGCCTTTTCCCCTTTTGTTCCAGGAATTCGCTCACAACACCATGAACGAGCTGCTCGGCTGGTATGGATTCGAGGGTGTGGACGTGGACAGACTGGATCTGACCGCCAAGACGTCCCGTCTGCTGCAGAGTGCAGCCGCGGCAGCGGTGGCCAACCAGCAGCAGCAGCAACATCATCACCAACAACAGCTCCAGCAGGAGCAGCAGCAGCATCTGGAGCGGAAGCGGAGCAGTCTCTGGAAGCGGAGCAGGGCTCTGGAGGCGGCCTATCTCAACAATAACAACAGCAATAGCAGCAACAACAAGAATAATGGAGCGGGAGGAGCCAGTGCAGCTGGAACGGGAGCGGGAGGAGTATCTGGAAATGGCAGGAAGGCAGGCCTGCAGAACTGCAGCAGCACCACAACGACGCCCTCGGATCATGATACGAGGAGCTCAAGGGAGGAGGACTCCAAGAGTCCGCTCTCCATAGGGAAAACAGCGGGTGTGCCGCACACGGAGGAGAAAATAGGTAAGTGTGTCTCTCTAGAGGCTAATTATGATTATAAGTAAAGGAAGGAAGATTTGAAGGATTTGTAATGCTTATTAAAATTATTAATAATTATTGTAATTTCATAATAATTATTCTTAGAAGAGGACGCATTAAATAAGGCTTCCCTCAGTATTTACTGGGTATTATCAATGAGTAATTAAAGCTCAAGTCCAAAAATGGACAGCAAAAGTCAAAATCAAAAATTTCCAACTAACCCAAAAAAAAAAAAAAAAAGGAAACACTAGGAAACCCCTTGATCCCCTCATCCCATGAAAGCCTCCGCTTGTTTTCGAGTGTTTTGCCTTTTGTGAAAGGCAACTCGATAAGCTCGACTTTTCTGCTCCGGCATCGCCCCGCCGGATCCCCGTCCCCTCATCCTCTCCAGCCACGGCAATCATTACGTGCATTTGTAGCCGCACAGACAGGTTGGAAACTTTGCTAACTTTCCATCAAACTCCGGCCGGAGTTTTCCGATGCCTCCTGCATTATCGAATATCAGGATTCATTAAGACCCGAAATATGGTTTACAAAATTCTGGCAGCCAAAATGTGTTGGCGATGGCTCTGGCGGAGGAGGAGAAGGAGAATGGCTGGGGCCATATTAGGAATTGGATATCCCAAAGCTCAATTTGTACGGCAGCTGGGAAAAATTGTATGGCTCTTTGGCAGGGAATTGATTTTCATTTTTGGATCCTGTGTTTGTTCGGGGAATTAGAATTAAATGGTTTATTTTAATTGGAAATTTACTAAATTAATTGAGGAGATTTAATTCAATTCATGAGAAAAAGAACTGGAATAAGTTATAATATTTAAGGAAAAGGAAACAGGCATCGGGAAGTCCGATTTTGTTTTCAGAAAATAATTCATAACTAAGCCAAAAATGCCTTAATTTCGATTCGGAAACTTTTGCTGTGCTAGTTTTTATTAGCTTAACAAACCTGCATACCGAGTATAACAATTTTAAAAATTAAAATTTTTTCCAATTTTTGCAAATATAAAATTTTCAAAAAATTGAAACAAAATTTTTTTTCTACTGCCATGCCAGGTTGACTCGGCTGTTGATGCTGATCAAGAATATATATGATTTATAGGGTCGGAAATGACTCCTTCATTAGGTTTTAAGCTTCTGACTAAAATTTAAAGACCCTGAAAGGATATAAAAATGGTTACTGATGACATCAATTTATTATGCCTAGAAACATGGAAATACCTAATATGAACCACTTATAGCAACAATTGTAATTTAGATTGAAAAATAAATTCAAATTTGTATAGTTTATTCCAAGTTTCATATTCCTTTTTCCTAAACACTATATATATCAATATATTCCCACTCCTTCACAGACTTTAGCAACTGCTGCTGGTGCCATCGTCCCATTGCCGAGAATGCACCGGATTACCTGACCAGCAGCGACGGACCCCGCTACTGCTCCGAATCCTGCTTCGCCCAGAGCCGGCGGGCATCCTTCAAGAAGGCCAAGACCTGCGACTGGTGCAAGCACGTCCGCCATGCGGTGAGCTACGTGGACTTCCAGGACGGCGCCTCCCAGCTGCAGTTCTGCTCGGAGAAGTGTCTCAACCAGTACAAGATGCAGATCTTCTGCCACGAAACGCAGACGCACCTGGACCTGCATCCGCATCTGCGCGATCAGGTCCTGGATCCGGGGAGCGAGGCTGGCCTGATAACGCCCGATCTGTGGCTGCGCAACTGTCGGAGCCGGTCAGCCTCGCCAGCCTCCACGTTGTCGGTCTCGCCGGGTCCGCCTCAGGCGGCCTCTTCCAGTCGGGGTCCGGACTCATCGCCGCCGCCGTCGGCGCCGCCTAGTCATCATCCCAGCAAACCCCTGATCTCAGTGGCGCCAGTCTCCAAGCTGCTGGCCCAGAAAAGTCCCGTGCCGGCCGTGGCTCCTCCGCCGCCACCGCCACCGCTTCAGCGGCAGTTGGGTTCCAAGTTGGGACGGAGGAAGCGTCAGCATCGCGGTCTCTCCTCGTCGTCGGGCTCGGAAACGGTGGCCAGTTTGCTGCAGAAACAGCAGCAACAGCAGCAACAGCAGGCTCCTCCAACCCTAACAGCTGACTTTGCCGGCTCCAGTGTTCCCCTGCCTCCCATCTCGCCCATGCCAAATATTCAGGAACCGCCACAGCAGCAGCAGCAACAGCAGGCCCCACCTGTGGCGCCGCCTCCGCAAGCTCTGCCCCGTGGACCGACCGCCATCCCAGCCAGCTATTTTGCCACACCTTCGAATGGAGTGCCCATGGGTGGCCATCCCTTTGTGGGTCGTCCGCCACCGCCGCCGCATCATTTCCTGCCACCACCACCGCATGGCATGATGCCCAGGGGATTTGCTCCGCACTTCGGGCCACCTCTTCCTCCGCAGATGCCAGAGCTTGGAGCCTTGCTAGGAGCAGTGCCTCCTGTGACAGTGATGGTGCCGTATCCCATCATCATACCTCTGCCCATACCCATACCCGTGCCTCTGCCCATGATGGACTTCTACAAGGCCCACCTGACGCCTGAGCAAAGGAAACGTTTCGATGAGGACCGCGCGACGTCGTCCAGGAGAGAGGAGGAGGCAAACCAAGGTGAATCAGAGCAACCACAGCCGCTGGACTGCAGCAGCAAGGCAAAGAGCGAGCAGGAACTGGAGCTGGAGAGGCTGGAGGAGGAGGCCCCGCCGGAGCCCCAAGAAGACAAGCCATTAGACAAGGAACCCGACGAGGAGGAGAAGGAATCCATACCAAAGACAAATCCAGCTATAGACACCACGCCCGCATCGCCGTCTTCTGTCTCGCCCGAGTCATCGTCCTCCTCGCTGGAAACGCACTGCATCGTGCGTGACTCCCCACACTCCGATCCCGAGGTGGACAGCCAGAAACTGCCCAAGCTGAAGATCACGCGGCTGCAGACGAAGCGAACCCTAATCCAAACCAAAGAGGCGGCCGCCGAGTGCAGTCGACCGCTGCGCAAGCGCAAGAGGATCATTGACTGCGACTTCCAGAAGATGGCAGTCAAGGAGCAGGAGGCCAGTGAGGCGAGCAGTAGCAAGGAGACAGAGGCGGATGCCAAGTGCAATATGACTAACAATGGCAATGCTAAAGCTAAAAAGTAGACTTAGACTCTAGGATATATCCCTATTTAGTTGTAGAATCTATTTATGTGAAGAGGGGGAGACCAGAGAGTAAAGAAAGAGGAGGAGAACGAGTGGGCACAAAGTGCAAGGCGGTAAATCTCTGAATTGAATCTAAATAAACTAAAATATATTACTTATGAGAAGGCAACGGGTTTTATTTAAGGGTTGAAAGCCCGTGAGCCCATTAAAACATTGATTTAGCAAAGGATTCTCATAATTACAAGTACCATAGGATGGCGTTTTATATTCTCCACTAAACTGAATAATAAACACTGTATAATTCATTTAAAAAGTATCCTTACGGAAAATCAATTAAAATTCAGTAACGATTCTCCCAAACAGAAGCTGCAGTCCGGGGCTTCTCAAAGGGGAAGTTCTACTTAAAGGTAAAGCTACATAAAAGGATTTTCAAACCGTTGCAGTCTTAGCTTAATTGTAGAGGTCCCACAGCGATATCTGACTATCCATGCCCGCTGCAGCCATAATGGGTGCCCGCCACATGGCCACCGCTTGGCTGGAATAGGCCAGATCCATTACGCCACCCTGCTTGTGCTGCGTGAGCACGGCAAGCGGCCGAAGGCTCTTCCATGAGAAGATCCTTATGCGTCCGTCCCAGCCGCCGCTGGCAAAGACCTTCTGGTCGGTTCGGATGCGCACACAATTCACGCCCGGATTCTTGATGCACAGCTCTGAGCCGCGCTGAAGCTGCATGGCGGGTCGCTGGTAGCTAAAGGTAATTAGTTTGTCAGCTGAAAAGGAAGATTAGGATAAAGTTATTTAATAAATTAAATAAACCCATGAAAGCATTCTCACAGGCTCCACCCACAATGCCCCGATTGGTCACCGGGTCATAGTCCACGGTCATGGCATCGGTGGCCAGTTCCAGCACATCCAGAATAACCCCAGATGTGAGGTCCCAGGTCAGGAAGTGCCCCGATTCGTAGCCTGCCAAGAGAAACAGCTGCGATGCGCACTCGAACGGCTTGAAGCAGGTGACGCTACCTAGCTTGGGCAGCTGAGCATCCTCCGGCACTAGCATCTGAGTGGGAGCCGATGCATCCGTCACATGCAGCACTCCGATGGACGACTCCTCGCAGGGATAGAAGAGCAGCTGCTCGCTGGTGTTGCTGGTGCTCGTGTGCAGGGCGGAGCGGCAGTAGCCCAGGTGGTTGCCCGGTATACTCCGCTCCTTCACGTAGCTGCTGCCGCCAATGGAGAACATGGTGATGGTGCCGCCCTTCTCCTGCGTCACCAGGCGATCGGATGTGTGATGCAGGCTGGTTATGGGATCGGAGCCCACCTCGAAGTGCAGAGCAGAGCGATTGGTCTGGGTAGAGTATGGTTTTTTATTAATTTGCATCAATATATCCTCCAAATTTGCTTTAATCCTAAACTATAGTTAATTTATTAAATTTTTACCTGTAGATCCCAAAGAAACACACTCCCTTTCAGAGTTCCCGCCAACAAACGATCGTTATCCTGAAAGCACAGCGAGTTTACGGCGCCCATGTCCGGGGAACGCAGGCTGAACACGGGATCCGGTGGTAGCACAGCCATATTTTCGGTTATTTCTTAATTAAATTAACTAAAAACAAGGTTTGTTTTGTTTTGGTTCTCGTGGTCAGCTGATGACGATAGCGATAAGCGATAACGGATAATAATCGAATAGTTGTGGAAATCACCACAGAGTTGCCACCTTATTAAGCTGTTATCTGTAGTTTTAACAAAATCCGCCAGAGGGCGCTTTCTGTAGCAAACAATTTAAATAAGACTTTCAAAAGCAGCTCCCGAAGGAGTTTCGATTAGAAGCAGCTTGCTCTAGAACATTCTGATTACTTCCAGATGGGGTTTTGTTGTTTTGCCGTAGACTTGGCTGTCCTACCTCAAAGCTAAAATATTAAAAATAAATGTGACGTAGCGACAGCGTTGCCACCTTATGGATTTCTTATTACTAGTTTCGCTAAAGCCCGCCAGAGGGTGCTAGCTCTTGGCGCGTTCTTTCAAAATTCAAATAATATCTCGCAGAGCAGATATCGCACCAATTACGTAATAACTCTTATGTTAGTAGCCCCTTTTGCCAGAGAAAAGCAAGCTTAACATTTTACATCGAAACAACATTAATTCGATTAATGCCCAGGGACTATTAATAAACATAACGTGTGCGTCGAAGGCTTAAGGGGGCCTTATATGGACTTTGTTAGCAGCGGTCTCCGGTCTCTCAATGTGGCCTAGACGCTGAGCCCCGAGAATCGTAAAAGACTCGTGTCAGCGCACTTGGCCCGAAAGATTGCGAGCGCGCGAAAGAAACAGCCCGAAATACAGAGATCGCAAAATAAACATGCCATAAGCTCGTTAATCAATGCTAAGTTGACAGTTTTAAGTGGCTTTAGCGAGGGCAACAACACCAGCGAAGCCAGCGGAAGACTCCTGTTGTGCCGCCGGCTCAAGCCACATGATTTACGTGCTCCCCCAAAAAATGCGCTATATTTTAATTGAGTTTTGGAATTCATTTGAAAAGTATAAGCACAAACAGGACCTGTTTAAAAAAATTAATACAAAATGAAGAGTAAACAAATTTTTTTGTGTAGGTAAACATTAATTTGCATTAGGAAATGCTTATTGCTTCTGGGGAAAACAGTTGAGACTATCAGTAAACCATCAATTGTTTTCCTTTAACACTGAATTCCCTTAATATATGTTCTGTTCAGCCACATTCCGAGTCACTGCAACAAGTTAACACATTCCCCACCCCAGAAAACCCCTTAGTAAACGTTCGAAATGCGGCTACAAGTTCATTTAACGGCTGAGACAATCATAAAAAAGGGTTAAAGCCTGCATATGGTCATTCCAGCTCATTTGCTTTCGTCTCAGTTAATTTTTTTGTCTCCTAAAGGATGAGGGCAGGGGTAAGGCAGAGGCCGAGGCCAAGGCAGAGGTAGCTGAACGACAAGTCCATAAATCTTTTTGCCACAGAACCAGCCACGAATCCCCGACGAGGATGAGGATGTGAGGCGTTTAAGCTATTTATGCATGTTGGGTAATCCATTTGAAATGGGTCAACGACTACGGGCGAGCGCATAAAACTCCTTAAACGTTTCCAATAGCCCAGCCCAGTTCGAAGTTGAGGAAAAAGAAGAGAAACATATTGGCTTGTTACCTTAATGAAGTCATAAATTTTCGCTATCGCACTCGGGGCATCTCGGAGAGCCAGCCCCAGTTCCACATTCGGAGCCCCGGAGCTACAGGTTTCTAAGGAATTCCATTTTGGGGGATAGAAAACTCTCGGGATACTCTCCAGAACCAAGTGTTTTGGCACACATACGCTCTGCGATCGGATAGTTAATCAGGCTTATGCTGATATATGCTGACAGAGTCGCTCTCTGGTGTAGGCCGCCACTCTCGCCCAGGATCGGTATGGGGAACGGACAGAGGTATCGAGGTATCCATGCAGTGGGCCTCCCGCTGGGCGAGTATTCCGCGTATTTGCCAGGCGGACTACTATGAAAATAAAGTTATCACGCGACGAACAATGTGGCCCTGCCGCTGCCACCAATAACTTTATATGGTTGTCATTATTAGTCTGAAATTAAATGGATTCGTCGGCCACAGAGGATGACACTCCGGCCGACTTATTTATGTGCTACCTTAATGGAGCCTCCATCTACTGGAAATTGAGACGGCAATTTGCTGTTCTCCCCTGGATCCCTGGAAACCTTCTTCTCCTTCTCGTGTTGAGTTTTTATTTCGCATTACTGCGCACTGAAAATGAATCACTTTATGGGGAAGAAGGAAGCTGTAAGGGTATAGGAGAGATCCTGGAGGATCTGGAATTTCAGGAAGAAGTGTAGCCTAATAATGGGAAGACAAATGGTTAAGGAGTTCTGGGAAAAATTAGTTTTATGGGACATATGTTTGGATTCAAGGTTTTTGAATTTAATTGAAATCAATTTATGAGAAAGTTTAGAAAGTTTGAAGGCATGAACGCCAAAATTATTTTAAAAAAGGAATGTTAAAAAATTGCTAATAACTTATACGGTTTTATGATCATAACTTGGCTAAAACTCAACCGATTTCAGTCTGGTTTGCTGTTTTCTTCTTGGTTTTTAAATGCGAACATTTCTGCATTTAAAACTCGGTTTCTAATTTTTGGCCAATTTTTGACAATTTTAACGATGTAACCCCTTACATTTTTTTCAAAAATTGGGTCCAATTTTTTGGCTGAAAATTGCCAACACCTTCAACGGTTTTATGATCATAACTTGGCTAAAACTCAACCGATTTCAGTCTGGTTTGCTGTTTTCTTCTTGGTTTTTAAATGCGAACATTTCTGCATTTAAAACTCGGTTTCTAATTTTTGGCCAATTTTTGACAATTTTAACGATGTAACCCCTTACATTTTTTTCAAAAATTGGGTCCAATTTTTTGGCTGAAAAATACTAAAACTCTCATTGGTTTTATGATCGTAACTTGGCTAAAACTCAACCGATTTCAGTCTGGTTTGCTGTTGTCTTCTTGGTTTTTAAATGCGAACATTTCTGCATTTAAAACTCGGTTTCTAATTTTTGGCCAATTTTTGACAATTTTAACGATGTAACCCCTTACATTTTTTAAAAAATTGGGTCCAATTTTTTGGCTGAAAATTTCCAACACCTTCAACGGTTTTATGATCATAACTTGGCTAAAACTCAACCGATTTCAGTCTGGTTTGCTGTTTTCTTCTTAGTTTTTAAATGCGAACATTTCTGCATTTAAAACTCGGTTTCTAATTTTTGGCCAATTTTTGACAATTTTAACGATGTAACCCCTTACATTTTTTTCAAAAATTAGGTCAAATTTTTTGGCTGAAAAATACTAAAACTCTCATTGGTTTTATGATCGTAACTTGGCTAAAACTCAACCGATTTCAGTCTGGTTTGCTGTTTTCTTCTTGGTTTTTAAATGCGAACATTTCTGCATTTAAAACTCGGTTTCTAATTTTTGGCCAATTTTTGACAATTTTAACGATGTAACCCCTTACATTTTTTTCAAAAATTGGGTCAAATTTTTTGGCTGAAAAATACTAAAACTCTCATTGGTTTTATGATCGTAACTTGGCTAAAACTCAACCGATTTCAGTCTGGTTTGCTGTTTTCTTCTTGGTTTTTAAATGCGAACATTTCTGCATTTAAAACTCGGTTGCTAATTTTTGGCCGATTTTTGACAATTGGCTGAAAATTGCCAACACCTTCAACGGTTTTATGATCATAACTTGGCTAAAACTCAACCGATTTCAGTCTGGTTTGCTGTTTTCTTCTTGGTTTTTAAATGCGAACATTTCTGCATTTAAAACTCGGTTTCTAATTTTTGGCCAATTTTTGACAATTTTAACGATGTAACCCCTTACATTTTTTTCAAAAATTGGGTCCAATTTTTTGGCTGAAAAATACTAAAACTCTCATTGGTTTTATGATCGTAACTTGGCTAAAACTCAACCGATTTCAGTCTGGTTTGCTGTTTTCTTCTTGGTTTTTAAATGCGAACATTTCTGCATTTAAAACTCGGTTTCTAATTTTTGGCCAATTTTTGACAATTTTAACGATGTAACCCCTTACATTTTTTTCAAAAATTGGGTCAAATTTTTTGGCTGAAAAATACTAAAACTCTCATTGGTTTTATGATCGTAACTTGGCTAAAACTCAACCGATTTCAGTCTGGTTTGCTGTTTTCTTCTTGGTTTTTAAATGCGAACATTTCTGCATTTAAAACTCGGTTTCTAATTTTTGGCCAATTTTTGACAATTTTAACGATGTAACCCCTTACATTTTTTTCAAAAATTGGGTCCAATTTTTTGGCTGAAAAATACTAAAACTCTCATTGGTTTTATGATCGTAACTTGGCTAAAACTCAACCGATTTCAGTCTGGTTTGCTGTTTTCTTCTTGGTTTTTAAATGCGAACATTTCTGCATTTAAAACTCGGTTTCTAATTTTTGGCCAATTTTTGACAATTTTAACGATGTAACCCCTTACATTTTTTTCAAAAATTGGGTCCAATTTTTTGGCTGAAAATTGCCAACACCTTCAACGGTTTTATGATCATAACTTGGCTAAAACTCAACCGATTTCAGTCTGGTTTGCTGTTTTCTTCTTGGTTTTTAAATGCGAACATTTCTGCATTTAAAACTCGGTTTCTAATTTTTGGCCAATTTTTGACAATTTTAACGATGTAACCCCTTACATTTTTTTCAAAAATTGGGTCCAATTTTTTGGCTGAAAAATACTAAAACTCTCATTGGTTTTATGATCGTAACTTGGCTAAAACTCAACCGATTTCAGTCTGGTTTGCTGTTTTCTTCTTGGTTTTTAAATGCGAACATTTCTGCATTTAAAACTCGGTTTCTAATTTTTGGCCAATTTTTGACAATTTTAACGATGTAACCCCTTACATTTTTTTAAAAAATTGGGTCCAATTTTTTGGCTGAAAAATACTAAAACTCTCATTGGTTTTATGATCGTAACTTGGCTAAAACTCAACCGATTTCAGTCTGGTTTGCTGTTTTCTTCTTGGTTTTTAAATGCGAACATTTCTGCATTTAAAACTCGGTTTCTAATTTTTGGCCAATTTTTGACAATTTTAACGATGTAACCCCTTACATTTTTTTCAAAAATTGGGCCAAATTTTTTGGCTGAAAAATACTAAAACTCCCATTGGTTTTATGACCGTAACTTGGCTAAAACTCAACCGATTTCAGTCTGGTTTGCTGTTTTCTTCTTGGTTTTTAAATGCGAACATTTCTGCATTTAAAACTCGGTTTCTAATTTTTGGCCAATTTTTGACAATTTTAACGATGTAACCCCTTACATTTTTTTCAAAAATTGGGTCCAATTTTTTGGCTGAAAAATACTAAAACTCTCATTGGTTTTATGATCGTAACTTGGCTAAAACTCAACCGATTTCAGTCTGGTTTGCTGTTTTCTTCTTGGTTTTTAAATGCGAACATTTCTGCATTCAAAACTCGGTTTCTTATTTTTGGCCAATTTTTGACAATTTTAACGATGTAACCCCTTACATTTTTTTCAAAAATTGGGTCCAATTTTTTGGCTGAAAAATACTAAAACTCTCATTGGTTTTATGATCGTAACTTGGCTAAAACTCAACCGATTTCAGTCTGGTTTGCTGTTTTCTTCTTGGTTTTTAAATGCGAACATTTCTGCATTTAAAACTCGGTTTCTAATTTTTGGCCAATTTTTGACAATTTTAACGATGTAACCCCTTACATTTTTTTCAAAAATTGGGCCAAATTTTTTGGCTGAAAAATACTAAAACTCTCATTGGTTTTATGACCGTAACTTGGCTAAAACTCAACCGATTTCAGTCTGGTTTGCTGTTTTCTTCTTGGTTTTTAAATGCGAACATTTCTGCATTCAAAACTCGGTTTCTAATTTTTGGCCAATTTTTGACAATTTTAACGATGTAACCCCTTACATTTTTTTCAAAAATTGGGTCCAATTTTTTGGCTGAAAAATACTAAAACTCTCATTGGTTTTATGATCGTAACTTGGCTAAAACTCAACCGATTTCAGTCTGGTTTGCTGTTTTCTTCTTGGTTTTTAAATGCGAACATTTCTGCATTTAAAACTCGGTTTCTAATTTTTGGCCAATTTTTGACAATTTTAACGATGTAACCCCTTACATTTTTTTCAAAAATTGGGTCCAATTTTTTGGCTGAAAAATACTAAAACTCTCATTGGTTTTATGATCGTAACTTGGCTAAAACTCAACCGATTTCAGTCTGGTTTGCTGTTTTCTTATTGGTTTTTAAATGCGAACAGATCTGCATTTAAAACTCGGTTTCTAATTTTTGGCCAATTTTTGACAATTTTAACGATGTAACCCCTTACATTTTTTAAAAAAATTGGGTCCAATTTTTTGGCTGAAAAATACTAAAACTCTCATTGGTTTTATGATCGTAACTTGGCTAAAACTCAACCGATTTCAGTCTGGTTTGCTGTTTTCTTCTTGGTTTTTAAATGCGAACAGTTCTGCATTTAAAACTCGGTTTCTAATTTTTGGCCAATTTTTGACAATTTTAACGATGTAACCCCTTACATTTTTTTCAAAAATTGGGTCCAATTTTTTGGCTGAAAAATACTAAAACTCTCATTGGTTTTATGATCGTAACTTGGCTAAAACTCAACCGATTTCAGTCTGGTTTGCTGTTTTCTTCTTAGTTTTTAAATGCGAACATTTCTGCAGTTTGCTGTTTTCTTCTTGGTTTTTAAATGCGAACATTTCTGCATTTAAAACTCGGTTTCTAATTTTTGGCCAATTTTTGACAATTTGGTCCAATTTTTTGGCTGAAAAATACTAAAACTCTCATTGGTTTTATGATCGTAACTTGGCTAAAACTCAACCGATTTCAGTCTGGTTTGCTGTTTTCTTCTTAGTTTTTAAATGCGAACATTTCTGCAGTTTGCTGTTTTCTTCTTGGTTTTTAAATGCGAACATTTCTGCATTTAAAACTCGATATCTAATTTTTGACCAATTTTTGACAATTTTAACGATGTAACCCCTTACATTTTTTTCAAAAATTGGGTCAAATTTTTTGGCTGAAAAATACTAAAACTCTCATTGGTTTTATGATCGTAACTTGGCTAAAACTCAACCGATTTCAGTCTGGTTTGCTGTTTTTTCTTCTTGGTTTTTAAATGCGAACATTTCTGCATTTAAAACTCGGTTTCTAATTTTTGGCCAATTTTTGACAATTTTAACGATGTAACCCCTTACATTTTTTTCAAAAATTGGGTCAAATTTTTTGGCTGAAAAATACTAAAACTCTCATTGGTTTTATGATCGTAACTTGGCTAAAACTCAACCGATTTCAGTCTGGTTTGCTGTTTTCTTCTTGGTTTTTAAATGCGAACATTTCTGCATTTAAAACTCGGTTTCTAATTTTTGGCCAATTTTTGACAATTTTAACGATGTAACCCCTTACATTTTTTTCAAAAATTGGGTCCAATTTTTTGGCTGAAAATTGCCAACACCTTCAACGGGTTTATGATCATAACTTGGCGAAAACTCAACCGATTTCAGTCTGGTTTGCTGTTTTCTTCTTGGTTTTT
The DNA here is from genome assembly GCA_018152175.1 of Drosophila jambulina. Classification (NCBI taxonomy): domain Eukaryota; kingdom Metazoa; phylum Arthropoda; class Insecta; order Diptera; family Drosophilidae; genus Drosophila; species Drosophila jambulina. The sequence continues at coordinate 20,935,190 of JAECXH010000113.1, read as the reverse complement.
AAATGCGAACATTTCTGCATTTAAAACTCGGTTTCTAATTTTTGGCCAATTTTTGACAATTTTAACGATGTAACCCCTTACAATTTTTTCAAAAATTGGGTCCAATTTTTTGGCTGAAAAATACTAAAACTCTCATTGGTTTTATGATCGTAACTTGGCTAAAACTCAACCGATTTCAGTCTGGTTTGCTGTTTTCTTCTTGGTTTTTAAATGCGAACATTTCTGCATTTAAAACTCGGTTTCTAATTTTTGGCCAATTTTTGACAATTTTAACGATGTAACCCCTTACATTTTTTTCAAAAATTGGGCCAAATTTTTTGGCTGAAAAATACTAAAACTCCCATTGGTTTTATGACCGTAACTTGGCTAAAACTCAACCGATTTCAGTCTGGTTTGCTGTTTTCTTCTTGGTTTTTAAATGCGAACATTTCTGCATTTAAAACTCGGTTTCTAATTTTTGGCCAATTTTTGACAATTTTAACGATGTAACCCCTTACATTTTTTTCAAAAATTGGGCCAAATTTTTTGGCTGAAAAATACTAAAACTCCCATTGGTTTTATGACCGTAACTTGGCTAAAACTCAACCGATTTCAGTCTGGTTTGCTGTTTTCTTCTTGGTTTTTAAATGCGAACATTTCTGCATTCAAAACTCGGTTTCTTATTTTTGGCCAATTTTTGACAATTTTAACGATGTAACCCCTTACATTTTTTTCAAAAATTGGGTCCAATTTTTTGGCTGAAAAATACTAAAACTCTCATTGGTTTTATGATCGTAACTTGGCTAAAACTCAACCGATTTCAGTCTGGTTTGCTGTTTTCTTCTTGGTTTTTAAATGCGAACATTTCTGCATTTAAAACTCGGTTTCTAATTTTTGGCCAATTTTTGACAATTTTAACGATGTAACCCCTTACATTTTTTTCAAAAATTGGGCCAAATTTTTTGGCTGAAAAATACTAAAACTCCCATTGGTTTTATGACCGTAACTTGGCTAAAACTCAACCGATTTCAGTCTGGTTTGCTGTTTTCTTCTTGGTTTTTAAATGCGAACATTTCTGCATTTAAAACTCGGTTTCTAATTTTTGGCCAATTTTTGACAATTTTAACGATGTAACCCCTTACATTTTTTTCAAAAATTGGGCCAAATTTTTTTGGCTGAAAAATACTAAAACTCCCATTGGTTTTATGACCGTAACTTGGCTAAAACTCAACCGATTTCAGTCTGGTTTGCTGTTTTCTTCTTGGTTTTTAAATGCGAACATTTCTGCATTCAAAACTCGGTTTCTTATTTTTGGCCAATTTTTGACAATTTTAACGATGTAACCCCTTACATTTTTTTCAAAAATTGGGTCCAATTTTTTGGCTGAAAAATACTAAAACTCTCATTGGTTTTATGATCGTAACTTGGCTAAAACTCAACCGATTTCAGTCTGGTTTGCTGTTTTCTTCTTGGTTTTTAAATGCGAACATTTCTGCATTTAAAACTCGGTTTCTAATTTTTGGCCAATTTTTGACAATTTTAACGATTACATTTTTTTCAAAAATTGGGCCAAATTTTTTGGCTGAAAAATACTAAAACTCTCATTGGTTTTATGACCGTAACTTGGCTAAAACTCAACCGATTTCAGTCTGGTTTGCTGTTTTCTTCTTGGTTTTTAAATGCGAACATTTCTGCATTCAAAACTCGGTTTCTAATTTTTGGCCAATTTTTGACAATTTTAACGATGTAACCCCTTACATTTTTTTCAAAAATTGGGTCCAATTTTTTGGCTGAAAAATACTAAAACTCTCATTGGTTTTATGATCGTAACTTGGCTAAAACTCAACCGATTTCAGTCTGGTTTGCTGTTTTCTTCTTGGTTTTTAAATGCGAACATTTCTGCATTTAAAACTCGGTTTCTAATTTTTGGCCAATTTTTGACAATTTTAACGATGTAACCCCTTACATTTTTTTCAAAAATTGGGTCCAATTTTTTAGCTGAAAAATACTAAAACTCTCATTGGTTTTATGATCGTAACTTGGCTAAAACTCAACCGATTTCAGTCTGGTTTGCTGTTTTCTTATTGGTTTTTAAATGCGAACAGTTCTGCATTTAAAACTCGGTTTCTAATTTTTGGCCAATTTTTGACAATTTTAACGATGTAACCCCTTACATTTTTTTCAAAAATTGGGTCCAATTTTTTGGCTGAAAAATACTAAAACTCTCATTAGTTTTATGATCGTAACTTGGCTAAAACTCAACCGATTTCAGTCTGGTTTGCTGTTTTCTTCTTGGTTTTTAAATGCGAACAGTTCTGCATTTAAAACTCGGTTTCTAATTTTTGGCCAATTTTTGACAATTTTAACGATGTAACCCCTTACATTTTTTTCAAAAATTGGGTCCAATTTTTTGGCTGAAAAATACTAAAACTCTCATTGGTTTTATGATCGTAACTTGGCTAAAACTCAACCGATTTCAGTCTGGTTTGCTGTTTTCTTCTTGGTTTTTAAATGCGAACATTTCTGCATTTAAAACTCGGTTTCTAATTTTTGGCCAATTTTTGACAATTTTAACGATGTAACCCCTTACATTTTTATCAAAAATTGGGCCAAATTTTTTGGCTGAAAAATACTAAAACTCTCATTGGTTTTATGACCGTAACTTGGCTAAAACTCAACCGATTTCAGTCTGGTTTGCTGTTTTCTTCTTGGTTTTTAAATGCGAACATTTCTGCATTTAAAACTCGGTTTCTAATTTTTGGCCAATTTTTGACAATTTTAACGATGTAACCCCTTACATTTTTTTTCAAAAATTGGGTCCAATTTTTTGGCTGAAAAATACTAAAACTCTCATTGGTTTTATGATCGTAACTTGGCTAAAACTCAACCGATTTCAGTCTGGTTTGCTGTTTTCTTCTTGGTTTTTAAATGCGAACATTTCTGCATTTAAAACTCGGTTTCTAATTTTTGGCCAATTTTTGACAATTTTAACGATGTAACCCCTTACATTTTTTTAAAAATTGGGTCCAATTTTTTGGCTGAAAAATACTAAAACTCTCATTGGTTTTATGATCGTAACTTGGCTAAAACTCAACCGATTTCAGTCTGGTTTGCTGTTTTCTTCTTGGTTTTTAAATGCGAACATTTCTGCATTTAAAACTCGGTTTCTAATTTTTGGCCAATTTTTGACAATTTTAACGATGTAACCCCTTACATTTTTTTCAAAAATTGGGTCAAATTTTTTGGCTGAAAAATACTAAAACTCTCATTGGTTTTATGATCGTAACTTGGCTAAAACTCAACCGATTTCAGTCTGGTTTGCTGTTTTCTTCTTGGTTTTTAAATGCGAACATTTCTGCATTTAAAACTCGGTTTCTAATTTTTGGCCAATTTTTGACAATTTTAACGATGTAACCCCTTACATTTTTTTAAAAAATTGGGTCCAATTTTTTGGCTGAAAAATACTAAAACTCTCATTGGTTTTATGATCGTAACTTGGCTAAAACTCAACCGATTTCAGTCTGGTTTGCTGTTTTCTTCTTGGTTTTTAAATGCGAACATTTCTGCATTTAAAACTCGGTTTCTAATTTTTGGCCAATTTTTGACAATTTTAACGATGTAACCCCTTACATTTTTTTAAAAATTGGGTCCAATTTTTTGGCTGAAAAATACTAAAACTCTCATTGGTTTTATGATCGTAACTTGGCTAAAACTCAACCGATTTCAGTCTGGTTTGCTGTTTTCTTCTTGGTTTTTAAATGCGAACATTTCTGCATTTAAAACTCGGTTTCTAATTTTTGGCCAATTTTTGACAATTTTAACGATGTAACCCCTTACATTTTTTTCAAAAATTGGGTCAAATTTTTTGGCTGAAAAATACTAAAACTCTCATTGGTTTTATGATCGTAACTTGGCTAAAACTCAACCGATTTCAGTCTGGTTTGCTGTTTTCTTCTTGGTTTTTAAATGCGAACATTTCTGCATTTAAAACTCGGTTTCTAATTTTTGGCCAATTTTTGACAATTTTAACGATGTAACCCCTTACATTTTTTTAAAAAATTGGGTCCAATTTTTTGGCTGAAAAATACTAAAACTCTCATTGGTCTTATGATCGTAACTTGGCTAAAACTCAACCGATTTCAGTCTGGTTTGCTGTTTTCTTCTTGGTTTTTAAATGCGAACATTTCTGCATTTAAAACTCGGTTTCTAATTTTTGGCCAATTTTTGACAATTTTAACGATGTAACCCCTTACATTTTTTTCAAAAATTGGGTCCAATTTTTTGGCTGAAAAATACTAAAACTCTCATTGGTTTTATGATCGTAACTTGGCTAAAACTCAACCGATTTCAGTCTGGTTTGCTGTTTTCTTCTTGGTTTTTAAATGCGAACATTTCTGCATTTAAAACTCGGTTTCTAATTTTTGGCCAATTTTTGACAATTTTAACGATTACATTTTTTTCAAAAATTGGGCCAAATTTTTTGGCTGAAAAATACTAAAACTCTCATTGGTTTTATGACCGTAACTTGGCTAAAACTCAACCGATTTCAGTCTGGTTTGCTGTTTTCTTCTTGGTTTTTAAATGCGAACATTTCTGCATTCAAAACTGGGTTTCTAATTTTTGGCCAATTTTTGACAATTTTAACGATGTAACCCCTTACATTTTTTTCAAAAATTGGGTCCAATTTTTTGGCTGAAAAATACTAAAACTCTCATTGGTTTTATGATCGTAACTTGGCTAAAACTCAACCGATTTCAGTCTGGTTTGCTGTTTTCTTCTTGGTTTTTAAATGCGAACATTTCTGCATTTAAAACTCGGTTTCTAATTTTTGGCCAATTTTTGACAATTTTAACGATGTAACCCCTTACATTTTTTTCAAAAATTGGGTCCAATTTTTTGGCTGAAAAATACTAAAACTCTCATTGGTTTTATGATCGTAACTTGGCTAAAACTCAACCGATTTCAGTCTGGTTTGCTGTTTTCTTATTGGTTTTTAAATGCGAACAGTTCTGCATTTAAAACTCGGTTTCTAATTTTTGGCCAATTTTTGACAATTTTAACGATGTAACCCCTTACATTTTTTTCAAAAATTGGGTCCAATTTTTTGGCTGAAAAATACTAAAACTCTCATTGGTTTTATGATCGTAACTTGGCTAAAACTCAACCGATTTCAGTCTGGTTTGCTGTTTTCTTCTTGGTTTTTAAATGCGAACAGTTCTGCATTTAAAACTCGGTTTCTAATTTTTGGCCAATTTTTGACAATTTTAACGATGTAACCCCTTACATTTTTTTCAAAAATTGGGTCCAATTTTTTGGCTGAAAAATACTAAAACTCTCATTGGTTTTATGATCGTAACTTGGCTAAAACTCAACCGATTTCAGTCTGGTTTGCTGTTTTCTTCTTGGTTTTTAAATGCGAACATTTCTGCATTTAAAACTCGGTTTCTAATTTTTGGCCAATTTTTGACAATTTTAACGATGTAACCCCTTACATTTTTATCAAAAATTGGGCCAAATTTTTTGGCTGAAAAATACTAAAACTCTCATTGGTTTTATGATCGTAACTTGGCTAAAACTCAACCGATTTCAGTCTGGTTTGCTGTTTTCTTCTTGGTTTTTAAATGCGAACATTTCTGCTTTAAAACTCGGTTTCTAATTTTTGGCCAATTTTTGACAATTTTAACGATGTAACCCCTTACATTTTTTTCAAAAATTGGGTCCAATTTTTTGGCTGAAAAATACTAAAACTCTCATTGGTTTTATGATCGTAACTTGGCTAAAACTCAACCGATTTCAGTCTGGTTTGCTGTTTTCTTCTTGGTTTTTAAATGCCAACATTTCTGTATTTAAAACTCGGTTTCTAATTTTTGGCCAATTTTTGACAATTTTAACGATGTAACCCCTTACATTTTTTTCAAAAAATTGGGTCAAATTTTTTGGCTGAAAAATACTAAAACTCTCATTGGTTTTATGATCGTAACTTGGCTAAAACTCAACCGATTTCAGTCTGGTTTGCTGTTTTCTTCTTGGTTTTTAAATGCGAACATTTCTGCATTTAAAACTCGGTTTCTAATTTTTGGCCAATTTTTGACAATTTTAACGATGTAACCCCTTACATTTTTTTCAAAAATTGGGTCCAATTTTTTGGCTGAAAAATACTAAAACTCTCATTGGTTTTATGATCGTAACTTGGCTAAAACTCAACCGATTTCAGTCTGGTTTGCTGTTTTCTTCTTGGTTTTTAAATGCGAACATTTCTGCATTTAAAACTCGGTTTCTAATTTTTTGCCAATTTTTGACAATTTTAACGATGTAACCCCTTACATTTTTTTCAAAAATTGGGTCCAATTTTTTGGCTGAAAAATACTAAAACTCTCATTGGTTTTATGATCGTAACTTGGCTAAAACTCAACCGATTTCAGTCTGGTTTGCTGTTTTCTTCTTGGTTTTTAAATGCGAACATTTCTGCATTTAAAACTCGGTTTCTAATTTTTGGCCAATTTTTGACAATTTTAACGATGTAACCCCTTACATTTTTTTCAAAAAATTGGGTCAAATTTTTTGGCTGAAAAATACTAAAACTCTCATTGGTTTTATGATCGTAACTTGGCTAAAACTCAACCGATTTCAGTCTGGTTTGCTGTTTTCTTCTTGGTTTCTAAATGCGAACATTTCTGCATTTAAAACTCGGTTTCTAATTTTTGGCCAATTTTTGACAATTTTAACGATGTAACCCCTTACATTTTTTTCAAAAAATTGGGTCAAATTTTTTGGCTGAAAAATACTAAAACTCTCATTGGTTTTATGATCGTAACTTGGCTAAAACTCAACCGATTTCAGTCTGGTTTGCTGTTTTCTTCTTGGTTTTTAAATGCGAACATTTCTGCATTTAAAACTCGGTTCCTAATTTTTGGCCAATTTTTGACAATTTTAACGATGTAACCCCTTACATTTTTTTCAAAAATTGGGTCAAATTTTTTGGCTGAAAAATACTAAAACTCTCATTGGTTTTATGATGGTAACTTGGCTAAAACTCTCATTGGTTTTATGATCGTAACTTGGCTAAAACTCAACCGATTTCAGTCTGGTTTGCTGTTTTCTTCTTGGTTTTTAAATGCGAACATTTCTGCATTTAAAACTCGGTTTCTAATTTTTGGCCAATTTTTGACAATTTTAACGATGTAACCCCTTACATTTTTTTCAAAAATTGGGTCCAATTTTTTGGCTGAAAAATACTAAAACTCTCATTGGTTTTATGATCGTAACTTGGCTAAAACTCAACCGATTTCAGTCTGGTTTGCTGTTTTCTTCTTGGTTTTTAAATGCGAACATTTCTGCATTTAAAACTCGGTTTCTAATTTTTGGCCAATTTTTGACAATTTTAACGATGTAACCCCTTACATTTTTTTCAAAAATTGGGTCAAATTTTTTGGCTGAAAAATACTAAAACTCTCATTGGTTTTATGATCGTAACTTGGCTAAAACTCAACCGATTTCAGTCTGGTTTGCTGTTTTCTTCTTGGTTTTTAAATGCGAACATTTCTGCGTTTAAAACTCGGTTTCTAATTTTTTGCCAATTTTTGACAATTTTAACGATGTAACCCCTTACATTTTTTTCAAAAAATTGGGTCAAATTTTTTGGCTGAAAAATACTAAAACTCTCATTGGTTTTATGATCGTAACTTGGCTAAAACTCAACCGATTTCAGTCTGGTTTGCTGTTTTCTTCTTGGTTTTTAAATGCGAACATTTCTGCATTTAAAACTCGGTTTCTAATTTTTGGCCAATTTTTGACAATTTTAACGATGTAACCCCTTACATTTTTTTCAAAAATTGGGTCAAATTTTTTGGCTGAAAAATACTAAAACTCTCATTGGTTTTATGATCGTAACTTGGCTAAAACTCAACCGATTTCAGTCTGGTTTGCTGTTTTCTTCTTGGTTTTTAAATGCGAACATTTCTGCATTTAAAACTCGGTTTCTAATTTTTGGCCAATTTTTGACAATTTTAACGATGTAACCCCTTACATTTTTTTCAAAAATTGGGTCCAATTTTTTGGCTGAAAAATACTAAAACTCTCATTGGTTTTATGATCGTAACTTGGCTAAAACTCAACCGATTTCAGTCTGGTTTGCTGTTTTCTTCTTGGTTTTTAAATGCGAACATTTCTGCATTTAAAACTCGGTTTCTAATTTTTGGCCAATTTTTGACAATTTTAACGATGTAACCCCTTACATTTTTTTCAAAAATTGGGTCAAATTTTTTGGCTGAAAAATACTAAAACTCTCATTGGTTTTATGATCGTAACTTGGCTAAAACTCAACCGATTTCAGTCTGGTTTGCTGTTTTCTTCTTGGTTTTTAAATGCGAACATTTCTGCATTTAAAACTCGGTTTCTAATTTTTGGCCAATTTTTGACAATTTTAACGATGTAACCCCTTACATTTTTTTCAAAAATTGGGTCCAATTTTTTGGCTGAAAAATACTAAAACTCTCATTGGCTAAAACTCAACCGATTTCAGTCTGGTTTGCTGTTTTCTTCTTGGTTTTTAAATGCGAACATTTCTGCATTTAAAACTCGGTTTCTAATTTTTGGCCAATTTTTGACAATTTTAACGATGTAACCCCTTACATTTTTTTCAAAAATTGGGTCAAATTTTTTGGCTGAAAAATACTAAAACTCTCATTGGTTTTATGATCGTAACTTGGCTAAAACTCAACCGATTTCAGTCTGGTTTGCTGTTTTCTTCTTGGTTTTTAAATGCGAACATTTCTGCGTTTAAAACTCGGTTTCTAATTTTTTGCCAATTTTTGACAATTTTAACGATGTAACCCCTTACATTTTTTTAAAAAATTGGGTCCAATTTTTTGGCTGAAAAATACTAAAACTCTCATTGGTTTTATGATCGTAACTTGGCTAAAACTCAACCGATTTCAGTCTGGTTTGCTGTTTTCTTCTTGGTTTTTAAATGCGAACATTTCTGCATTTAAAACTCGGTTTCTAATTTTTGGCCAATTTTTGACAATTTTAACGATGTAACCCCTTACATTTTTTTCAAAAAATTGGGTCAAATTTTTTGGCTGAAAAATACTAAAACTCTCATTGGTTTTATGATCGTAACTTGGCTAAAACTCAACCGATTTCAGTCTGGTTTGCTGTTTTCTTCTTGGTTTTTAAATGCGAACATTTCTGCATTTAAAACTCGGTTTCTAATTTTTGGCCAATTTTTGACAATTTTAACGATGTAACCCCTTACATTTTTTTCAAAAATTGGGTCCAATTTTTTGGCTGAAAAATACTAAAACTCTCATTGGTTTTATGATCGTAACTTGGCTAAAACTCAACCGATTTCAGTCTGGTTTGCTGTTTTCTTCTTGGTTTTTAAATGCGAACATTTCTGCATTTAAAACTCGGTTTCTAATTTTTGGCCAATTTTTGACAATTTTAACGATGTAACCCCTTACATTTTTTTAAAAAATTGGGTCCAATTTTTTGGCTGAAAAATACTAAAACTCTCATTGGTTTTATGATCGTAACTTGGCTAAAACTCAACCGATTTCAGTCTGGTTTGCTGTTTTCTTCTTGGTTTTTAAATGCGAACATTTCTGCATTTAAAACTCGGTTTCTAATTTTTGGCCAATTTTTGACAATTTTAACGATGTAACCCCTTACATTTTTTTCAAAAAATTGGGTCAAATTTTTTGGCTGAAAAATACTAAAACTCTCATTGGTTTTATGATCGTAACTTGGCTAAAACTCAACCGATTTCAGTCTGGTTTGCTGTTTTCTTCTTGGTTTTTAAATGCGAACATTTCTGCATTTAAAACTCGGTTTCTAATTTTTTGCCAATTTTTGACAATTTTAACGATGTAACCCCTTACATTTTTTTCAAAAATTGGGTCCAATTTTTTGGCTGAAAAATACTAAAACTCTCATTGGTTTTATGATCGTAACTTGGCTAAAACTCAACCGATTTCAGTCTGGTTTGCTGTTTTCTTCTTGGTTTTTAAATGCGAACATTTCTGCTTTAAAACTCGGTTTCTAATTTTTGGCCAATTTTTGACAATTTTAACGATGTAACCCCTTACATTTTTTTCAAAAATTGGGTCCAATTTTTTGGCTGAAAAATACTAAAACTCTCATTGGTTTTATGATCGTAACTTGGCTAAAACTCAACCGATTTCAGTCTGGTTTGCTGTTTTCTTCTTGGTTTTTAAATGCGAACATTTCTGCATTTAAAACTCGGTTTCTAATTTTTGGCCAATTTTTGACAATTTTAACGATGTTACCCCCTTTTATTTTTTTTTTCAAAAATTGGGTCCAATTTTTTGGCTGAAAAATACTAAAACTCTCATTGGTTTTATGATCGTAACTTGGCTAAAACTCAACCGATTTCAGTCTGGTTTGCTGTTTTCTTCTTGGTTTTTAAATGCGAACATTTCTGCATTTAAAACTCGGTTTCTAATTTTTGGCCAATTTTTGACAATTTTAACGATGTAACCCCTTACATTTTTTTCAAAAATTGGGTCCAATTTTTTGGCTGAAAAATACTAAAACTCTCATTGGTTTTATGATCGTAACTTGGCTAAAACTCAACCGATTTCAGTCTGGTTTGCTGTTTTCTTCTTGGTTTTTAAATGCGAACATTTCTGCATTTAAAACTCGGTTTCTAATTTTTGGCCAATTTTTGACAATTTTAACGATGTAACCCCTTACATTTTTTTCAAAAATTGGGTCAAATTTTTTGGCTGAAAAATACTAAAACTCTCATTGGTTTTATGATCGTAACTTGGCTAAAACTCAACCGATTTCAGTCTGGTTTGCTGTTTTCTTCTTGGTTTTTAAATGCGAACATTTCTGCTTTAAAACTCGGTTTCTAATTTTTGGCCAATTTTTGACAATTTTAACGATGTAACCCCTTACATTTTTTTCAAAAATTGGGTCCAATTTTTTGGCTGAAAAATACTAAAACTCTCATTGGTTTTATGATCGTAACTTGGCTAAAACTCAACCGATTTCAGTCTGGTTTGCTGTTTTCTTCTTGGTTTTTAAATGCGAACATTTCTGCATTTAAAACTCGGTTTCTAATTTTTGGCCAATTTTTGACAATTTTAACGATGTTACCCCCTTTTATTTTTTTTTTTCAAAAATTGGGTCCAATTTTTTGGCTGAAAAATACTAAAACTCTCATTGGTTTTATGATCGTAACTTGGCTAAAACTCAACCGATTTCAGTCTGGTTTGCTGTTTTCTTCTTGGTTTTTAAATGCGAACATTTCTGCATTTAAAACTCGATATCTAATTTTTGGCCAATTTTTGACAATTTTAACGATGTAACCCCTTACATTTTTTTCAAAAATTGGGTCCAATTTTTTGGCTGAAAAATACTAAAACTCTCATTGGTTTTATGATCGTAACTTGGCTAAAACTCAACCGATTTCAGTCTGGTTTGCTGTTTTCTTCTTGGTTTTTAAATGCGAACATTTCTGCATTTAAAACTCGGTTTCTAATTTTTGGCCAATTTTTGACAATTTTAACGATGTAACCCCTTACATTTTTTTCAAAAATTGGGTCAAATTTTTTGGCTGAAAAATACTAAAACTCTCATTGGTTTTATGATCGTAACTTGGCTAAAACTCAACCGATTTCAGTCTGGTTTGCTGTTTTCTTCTTGGTTTTTAAATGCGAACATTTCTGCTTTAAAACTCGGTTTCTAATTTTTGGCCAATTTTTGACAATTTTAACGATGTAACCCCTTACATTTTTTTCAAAAATTGGGTCCAATTTTTTGGCTGAAAAATACTAAAACTCTCATTGGTTTTATGATCGTAACTTGGCTAAAACTCAACCGATTTCAGTCTGGTTTGCTGTTTTCTTCTTGGTTTTTAAATGCGAACATTTCTGCATTTAAAACTCGGTTTCTAATTTTTGGCCAATTTTTGACAATTTTAACGATGTAACCCCTTACATTTTTTTCAAAAATTGGGTCCAATTTTTTGGCTGAAAAATACTAAAACTCTCATTGGTTTTATGATCGTAACTTGGCTAAAACTCAACCGATTTCAGTCTGGTTTGCTGTTTTCTTCTTGGTTTTTAAATGCGAACATTTCTGCATTTAAAACTCGATATCTAATTTTTGGCCAATTTTTGACAATTTTAACGATGTAACCCCCTTACATTTTTTTGCAAAATTTGGTCAATTTTTTCCTTGCCCTGTACAACGGTTTTATGATCATAACTTGGCCAAAACTCAACCGATTTCAGTCTTGTTTGGTTTTTTCTACTTGGTTTTTAAATGCCAACATTTCTGCATTTAAAACTCGATATCTAATTTTTGGCCAATTTTTGACAATTTTAACGATGTAACCCCTTACATTTTTTTGAAAAATTGGGTCAATTTTTTCCTTGCCCTGGACAACGGTTTTATGATCATAACTTGGCCAAAACTCAACCGATTTCAGTCTGGTTTGCTGTTTTCTTCTTGGTTTTTAAATGCGAACATTTCTGCATTTAAAACTCGGTTTCTAATTTTTGGCCAATTTTTGACAATTTTAACGATGTAACCCCTTATATTTTTTTCAAAAATTGGGTCCAATTTTTTGGCTGGGAAATACTAAAACTCTCATTGGTTTTATGATCGTAACTTGGCTAAAACTCAACCGATTTCAGTCTGGTTTGCTGTTTTCTTCTTGGTTTTTAAATGCGAACATTTCTGCATTTAAAACTCGGTTTCTAATTTTTGGCCAATTTTTGACAATTTTAACGATGTAACCCCTTACATTTTTTTCAAAAATTGGGTCCAATTTTTTGGCTGAAAAATACTAAAACTCTCATTGGTTTTATGATCGTAACTTGGCTAAAACTCAACCGATTTCAGTCTGGTTTGCTGTTTTCTTCTTGGTTTTTAACATTTCTGCATTTAAAACTCGGTTTCTAATTTTTGCCAATTTTTGACAATTTTAACGATGTAACCCCTTACATTTTTTAAAAAATTGGGTCCAATTTTTTGGCTGAAAAATACTAAAACTCTCATTGGTTTTATGATCGTAACTTGGCTAAAACTCAACCGATTTCAGTCTGGTTTGCTGTTTTCTTCTTGGTTTTTAAATGCGAACATTTCTGCATTTAAAACTCGGTTTCTAATTTTTGGCCAATTTTTGACAATTTTAACGATGTAACCCCTTACATTTTTTTCAAAAATTGGGTCCAATTTTTTGGCTGAAAAATACTAAAACTCTCATTGGTTTTATGATCGTAACTTGGCTAAAACTCAACCGATTTCAGTCTGGTTTGCTGTTTTCTTCTTGGTTTTTAAATGCGAACATTTCTGCATTTAAAACTCGGTTTCTAATTTTTGGCCAATTTTTGACAATTTTAACGATGTAACCCCTTACATTTTTTTCAAAAATTGGGTCCAATTTTTTGGCTGAAAAATACTAAAACTCTCATTGGTTTTATGATCGTAACTTGGCTAAAACTCAACCGATTTCAGTCTGGTTTGCTGTTTTCTTCTTGGTTTTTAAATGCGAACATTTCTGCATTTAAAACTCGGTTTCTAATTTTTGGCCAATTTTTGACAATTTTAACGATTACATTTTTTTCAAAAATTGGGCCAAATTTTTTGGCTGAAAAATACTAAAACTCTCATTGGTTTTATGATCGTAACTTGGCTAAAACTCAACCGATTTCAGTCTGGTTTGCTGTTTTCTTCTTGGTTTTTAAATGCGAACATTTCTGCATTTAAAACTCGGTTTCTAATTTTTGGCCAATTTTTGACAATTTTAACGATGTAACCCCTTACATTTTTTTCAAAAATTGGGTCCAATTTTTTGGCTGAAAAATACTAAAACTCTCATTGGTTTTATGATCGTAACTTGGCTAAAACTCAACCGATTTCAGTCTGGTTTGCTGTTTTCTTGTTGGTTTTTAAATGCGAACATTTCTGCATTTAAAACTCGATATCTAATTTTTGGCCAATTTTTGACAATTTTAACGATGTAACCCCTTACATTTTTTTGAAAAATTGGGTCAATTTTTTCCTTGCCCTGGACAACGGTTTTATGATTATAACTTGGCCAAAACTCAACCGATTTCAGTCTGGTTTGCTGTTTTCTTCTTGGTTTTTAAATGCGAACATTTCTGCATTTAAAACTCGGTTTCTAATTTTTGGCCAATTTTTGACAATTTTAACGATGTAACCCCTTATATTTTTTTCAAAAATTGGGTCCAATTTTTTGGCTGAAAAATACTAAAACTCTCATTGGTTTTATGATCGTAACTTGGCTAAAACTCAACCGATTTCAGTCTGGTTTGCTGTTTTCTTCTTGGTTTTTAAATGCGAACATTTCTGCATTTAAAACTCGGTTTCTAATTTTTGGCCAATTTTTGACAATTTTAACGATGTAACCCCTTACATTTTTTTCAAAAATTGGGTCCAATTTTTTGGTTGAAAAATACTAAAACTCTCATTGGTTTTATGATCGTAACTTGGCTAAAACTCAACCGATTTCAGTCTGGTTTGCTGTTTTCTTCTTGGTTTTTAAATGCGAACATTTCTGCATTTAAAACTCGGTTTCTAATTTTTGGCCAATTTTTGACAATTTTAACGATGTAACCCCTTACATTTTTTTCAAAAATTGGGTCAAATTTTTTGGCTGAAAAATACTAAAACTCTCATTGGTTTTATGATCGTAACTTGGCTAAAACTCAACCGATTTCAGTCTGGTTTGCTGTTTTCTTCTTGGTTTTTAAATGCGAACATTTCTGCATTTAAAACTCGGTTTCTAATTTTTGGCCAATTTTTGACAATTTTAACGATGTAACCCCTTACATTTTTTTCAAAAATTGGGTCCAATTTTTTGGCTGAAAAATACTAAAACTCTCATTGGTTTTATGATCGTAACTTGGCTAAAACTCAACCGATTTCAGTCTGGTTTGCTGTTTTCTTCTTGGTTTTTAAATGCGAACATTTCTGCATTTAAAACTCGGTTTCTAATTTTTGGCCAATTTTTGACAATTTTACATTTTTTCAAAAATTGGGTCCAATTTTTTGGCTGGGAAATACTAAAACTCTCATTGGTTTTATGATCGTAACTTGGCTAAAACTCAACCGATTTCAGTCTGGTTTGCTGTTTTCTTCTTGGTTTTTAAATGCGAACATTTCTGCATTTAAAACTCGGTTTCTAATTTTTGGCCAATTTTTGACAATTTTAACGATGTAACCCCTTACATTTTTTTAAAAAATTGGGTCCAATTTTTTGGCTGAAAAATACTAAAACTCTCATTGGTTTTATGACCGTAACTTGGCTAAAACTCAACCGATTTCAGTCTGGTTTGCTGTTTTCTTCTTGGTTTTTAAATGCGAACATTTCTGCATTTAAAACTCGGTTTCTAATTTTTGGCCAATTTTTGACAATTTTAACGATGTAACCCCTTACATTTTTTTCAAAAATTGGGTCAAATTTTTTGGCTGAAAAATACTAAAACTCTCATTGGTTTTATGATCGTAACTTGGCTAAAACTCAACCGATGTCAGTCTGGTTTGCTGTTTTCTTCTTGGTTTTTAAATGCGAACATTTCTGCATTTAAAACTCGGTTTCTAATTTTTGGCCAATTTTTGACAATTTTAACGATGTAACCCCTTACATTTTTTTTAAAAATTGGGTCCAATTTTTTGGCTGAAAAATACTAAAACTCTCATTGGTTTTATGATCGTAACTTGGCTAAAACTCAACCGATTTCAGTCTGGTTTGCTGTTTTCTTGTTGGTTTTTAAATGCGAACATTTCTGCATTTAAAACTCGGTTTCTAATTTTTGGCCAATTTTTGACAATTTTAACGATGTAACCCCTTACATTTTTTTTAAAAATTGGGTCCAATTTTTTGGCTGAAAAATACTAAAACTCTCATTGGTTTTATGATCGTAACTTGGCTAAAACTCAACCGATTTCAGTCTGGTTTGCTGTTTTCTTCTTGGTTTTTAAATGCGAACATTTCTGCATTTAAAACTCGGTTTCTAATTTTTGGCCAATTTTTGACAATTTTACATTTTTTTCAAAAATTGGGTCCAATTTTTTGGCTGGGAAATACTAAAACTCTCATTGGTTTTATGATCGTAACTTGGCTAAAACTCAACCGATTTCAGTCTGGTTTGCTGTTTTCTTGTTGGTTTTTAAATGCGAACATTTCTGCATTTAAAACTCGGTTTCTAATTTTTGGCCAATTTTTGACAATTTTAACGATGTAACCCCTTACATTTTTTTTAAAAATTGGGTCCAATTTTTTGGCTGAAAAATACTAAAACTCTCATTGGTTTTATGATCGTAACTTGGCTAAAACTCAACCGATTTCAGTCTGGTTTGCTGTTTTCTTCTTGGTTTTTAAATGCGAACATTTCTGCATTTAAAACTCGGTTTCTAATTTTTGGCCAATTTTTGACAATTTTACATTTTTTCAAAAATTGGGTCCAATTTTTTGGCTGGGAAATACTAAAACTCTCATTGGTTTTATGATCGTAACTTGGCTAAAACTCAACCGATTTCAGTCTGGTTTGCTGTTTTCTTCTTGGTTTTTAAATGCGAACATTTCTGCATTTAAAACTCGGTTTCTAATTTTTGGCCAATTTTTGACAATTTTAACGATGTAACCCCTTACATTTTTTTAAAAAATTGGGTCCAATTTTTTGGCTGAAAAATACTAAAACTCTCATTGGTTTTATGACCGTAACTTGGCTAAAACTCAACCGATTTCAGTCTGGTTTGCTGTTTTCTTCTTGGTTTTTAAATGCGAACATTTCTGCATTTAAAACTCGGTTTCTAATTTTTGGCCAATTTTTGACAATTTTAACGATGCAACCCCTTACATTTTTTTCAAAAATTGGGTCCAATTTTTTGGCTGAAAAATACTAAAACTCTCATTGGTTTTATGATCGTAACTTGGCTAAAACTCAACCGATTTCAGTCTGGTTTGCTGTTTTCTTCTTGGTTTTTAAATGCGAACATTTCTGCATTTAAAACTCGGTTTCTAATTTTTGGCCAATTTTTGACAATTTTAACGATGTAACCCCTTAAATTTTTTTAAAAAATTGGGTCCAATTTTTTGGCTGAAAAATACTAAAACTCTCATTGGTTTTATGACCGTAACTTGGCTAAAACTCAACCGATTTCAGTCTGGTTTGCTGTTTTCTTCTTGGTTTTTAAATGCGAACATTTCTGCATTTAAAACTCGGTTTCTAATTTTTGGCCAATTTTTGACAATTTTAACGATGTAACCCCTTACATTTTTTTCAAAAATTGGGTCCAATTTTTTGGCTGAAAAATACTAAAACTCTCATTGGTTTTATGATCGTAACTTGGCTAAAACTCAACCGATTTCAGTCTGGTTTGCTGTTTTCTTCTTGGTTTTTAAATGCGAACATTTCTGCATTTAAAACTCGGTTTCTAATTTTTGGCCAATTTTTGACAATTTTACATTTTTTTCAAAAATTGGGTCCAATTTTTTGGCTGGGAAATACTAAAACTCTCATTGGTTTTATGATCGTAACTTGGCTAAAACTCAACCGATTTCAGTCTGGTTTGCTGTTTTCTTCTTGGTTTTTAAATGCGAACATTTCTGCATTTAAAACTCGGTTTCTAATTTTTGGCCAATTTTTGACAATTTTAACGATGTAACCCCTTACATTTTTTTAAAAAATTGGGTCCAATTTTTTGGCTGAAAAATACTAAAACTCTCATTGGTTTTATGACCGTAACTTGGCTAAAACTCAACCGATTTCAGTCTGGTTTGCTGTTTTCTTCTTGGTTTTTAAATGCGAACATTTCTGCATTTAAAACTCGGTTTCTAATTTTTGGCCAATTTTTGACAATTTTAACGATGTAACCCCTTACATTTTTTTCAAAAATTGGGTCCAATTTTTTGGCTGAAAAATACTAAAACTCTCATTGGTTTTATGATCGTAACTTGGCTAAAACTCAACCGATTTCAGTCTGGTTTGCTGTTTTCTTGTTGGTTTTTAAATGCGAACATTTCTGCATTTAAAACTCGGTTTCTAATTTTTGGCCAATTTTTGACAATTTTAACGATGTAACCCCTTATATTTTTTTCAAAAATTGGGTCCAATTTTTTGGCTGAAAAATACTAAAACTCTCATTGGTTTTATGACCGTAACTTGGCTAAAACTCAACCGATTTCAGTCTGGTTCGCTGTTTTCTTCTTGGTTTTTAAATGCGAACATTTCTGCATTTAAAACTCGGTTTCTAATTTTTGGCCAATTTTTGACAATTTTAACGATGTAACCCCTTACATTTTTTTAAAAAATTGGGTCCAATTTTTTGGCTGAAAAATACTAAAACTCTCATTGGTTTTATGATCGTAACTTGGCTAAAACTCAACCGATTTCAGTCTGGTTTGCTGTTTTCTTCTTGGTTTTTAAATGCGAACATTTCTGCATTTAAAACTCGGTTTCTAATTTTTGGCCAATTTTTGACAATTTTAACGATGTAACCCCTTACATTTTTTTCAAAAATTGGGTCAAATTTTTTGGCTGAAAAATACTAAAACTCTCATTGGTTTTATGATCGTAACTTGGCTAAAACTCAACCGATGTCAGTCTGGTTTGCTGTTTTCTTCTTGGTTTTTAAATGCGAACATTTCTGCATTTAAAACTCGGTTTCTAATTTTTGGCCAATTTTTGACAATTTTAACGATGTAACCCCTTACATTTTTTTCAAAAATTGGGTCCAATTTTTTGGCTGAAAAATACTAAAACTCTCATTGGTTTTATGATCGTAACTTGGCTAAAACTCAACCGATTTCAGTCTGGTTTGCTGTTTTCTTCTTGGTTTTTAAATGCGAACATTTCTGCATTTAAAACTTTCTAATTTTTGGCCAATTTTTGACAATTTTAACGATGTAACCCCTTATGTTTTTTTCAAAAATTGGGTCCAATTTTTTGGCTGAAAAATACTAAAACTCTCATTGGTTTTATGATCGTAACTTGGCTAAAACTCAACCGATTTCAGTCTGGTTTGCTGTTTTCTTCTTGGTTTTTAAATGCGAACATTTCTGCATTTAAAACTCGGTTTCTAATTTTTGGCCAATTTTTGACAATTTTAACGATGTAACCCCTTACATTTTTTTCAAAAATTGGGTCAAATTTTTTGGCTGAAAAATACTAAAACTCTCATTGGTTTTATGATCGTAACTTGGCTAAAACTCAACCGATTTCAGTCTGGTTTGCTGTTTTCTTCTTGGTTTTTAAATGCGAACATTTCTGCATTTAAAACTCGGTTTCTAATTTTTGGCCAATTTTTGACAATTTTAACGATGTAACCCCTTACATTTTTTTCAAAAATTGGGTCCAATTTTTTGGCTGAAAAATACTAAAACTCTCATTGGTTTTATGATGGTAACTTTGCTAAAACTCAACCGATTTCAGTCTGGTTTGCTGTTTTCTTGTTGGTTTTTAAATGCGAACATTTCTGCATTTAAAACTCGGTTTCTAATTTTTGGCCAATTTTTGACAATTTTAACGATGCAACCCCTTACATTTTTTTCAAAAATTGGGTCCAATTTTTTGGCTGAAAAATACTAAAACTCTCATTGGTTTTATGATCGTAACTTGGCTAAAACTCAACCGATTTCAGTCTGGTTTGCTGTTTTCTTCTTGGTTTTTAAATGCGAACATTTCTGCATTTAAAACTCGGTTTCTAATTTTTGGCCAATTTTTGACAATTTTAACGATGTAACCCCTTACATTTTTTTCAAAAATTGGGTCAAATTTTTTGGCTGAAAAATACTAAAACTCTCATTGGTTTTATGATCGTAACTTGGCTAAAACTCAACCGATGTCAGTCTGGTTTGCTGTTTTCTTCTTGGTTTTTAAATGCGAACATTTCTGCATTTAAAACTCGGTTTCTAATTTTTGGCCAATTTTTGACAATTTTAACGATGTAACCCCTTACATTTTTTTCAAAAATTGGGTCCAATTTTTTGGCTGAAAAATACTAAAACTCTCATTGGTTTTATGATCGTAACTTGGCTAAAACTCAACCGATTTCAGTCTGGTTTGCTGTTTTCTTGTTGGTTTTTAAATGCGAACATTTCTGCATTTAAAACTCGGTTTCTAATTTTTTGCCAATTTTTGACAATTTTAACGATAACCCCTTACATTTTTTTCAAAAATTGGGTCCAATTTTTTGGCTGAAAAATACTAAAACTCTCATTGGTTTTATGATCGTAACTTGGCTAAAACTCAACCGATTTCAGTCTGGTTTGCTGTTTTCTTCTTGGTTTTTAAATGCGAACATTTCTGCATTTAAAACTCGGTTTCTAATTTTTGGCCAATTTTTGACAATTTTAACGATGCAACCCCTTACATTTTTTTCAAAAATTGGGTCCAATTTTTTGGCTGAAAAATACTAAAACTCTCATTGGTTTTATGATCGTAACTTGGCTAAAACTCAACCGATTTCAGTCTGGTTTGCTGTTTTCTTCTTGGTTTTTAAATGCGAACATTTCTGCATTTAAAACTCGGTTTCTAATTTTTGGCCAATTTTTGACAATTTTAACGATGTAACCCCTTACATTTTTTTAAAAAATTGGGTCCAATTTTTTGGCTGAAAAATACTAAAACTCTCATTGGTTTTATGATCGTAACTTGGCTAAAACTCAACCGATTTCAGTCTGGTTTGCTGTTTTCTTCTTGGTTTTTAAATGCGAACATTTCTGCATTTAAAACTCGGTTTCTAATTTTTGGCCAATTTTTGACAATTTTAACGATGTAACCCCTTACATTTTTTTCAAAAATTGGGTCAAATTTTTTGGCTGAAAAATACTAAAACTCTCATTGGTTTTATGATCGTAACTTGGCTAAAACTCAACCGATTTCAGTCTGGTTTGCTGTTTTCTTCTTGGTTTTTAAATGCGAACATTTCTGCATTTAAAACTCGGTTTCTAATTTTTGGCCAATTTTTGACAATTTTAACGATGTAACCCCTTACATTTTTTTCAAAAATTGGGTCCAATTTTTTGGCTGAAAAATACTAAAACTCTCATTGGTTTTATGATGGTAACTTTGCTAAAACTCAACCGATTTCAGTCTGGTTTGCTGTTTTCTTGTTGGTTTTTAAATGCGAACATTTCTGCATTTAAAACTCGGTTTCTAATTTTTGGCCAATTTTTGACAATTTTAACGATGTAACCCCTTACATTTTTTTCAAAAATTGGGTCAAATTTTTTTGGCTGAAAAATACTAAAACTCTCATTGGTTTTATGATCGTAACTTGGCTAAAACTCAACCGATTTCAGTCTGGTTTGCTGTTTTCTTCTTGGTTTTTAAATGCGAACATTTCTGCATTTAAAACTCGGTTTCTAATTTTTGGCCAATTTTTGACAATTTTAACGATGTAACCCCTTACATTTTTTTCAAAAATTGGGTCCAATTTTTTGGCTGAAAAATACTAAAACTCTCATTGGTTTTATGATCGTAACTTGGCTAAAACTCAACCGATTTAAATTTCAATTTTTTCTTTGGCCCGGACATGGCTAGAGCGATGCCGCTGATAATGCTGATCAAGAATATATATGGTTTATAGGGTCCGAAATGGTTTCTTCACTGTTTGGGAAGCTTAAGGCTAAGTGGCAGAGATGCCAATTTAGCTATTGCCAATAGAGCCACTCACATAGTTTTTGGCTGAAAATTGCCACCACCTTCAAAGGTTTTATGATCATAACTTGGCTAAAACTCAACCGATTTCAGTCTGATGTGATGGAAATATAGTGCTGCATCTGTTGGGCTTAAATTCCTTAAAATATATCTAATATTCTTAATAAAACTATAATTCGATCAAATGGTACAATCATTGGCTTACCCAAGGTTTATTATTATCTTACCCTAACTTTTTATTAGATTTATTATCAGGCTAATGTTATTTTTAGTTTGATCTAACTTTCTTTACTTTACTAGAAAGTGGTGCAATCCAGAGGGGCTTCAAAAATGCATTTATAGAAATCCAGTTCAAGCCCCGGGAACGGATTCCCCAAAAATATATAGATGGAAACCTCGGACCGGGCGCAATCAATTAAAATATCGACGTCTATCAGCATTATTATAAATCAAACGATAACATAAAATTGACACTAAAGGCGTTTCGCCCATTTTTCAAAACGACGGACAACGACGACGACGGCGAGATTAAGGCCTCGGATATGGCATCCAGCATCCACCAGCCACCACCAGCTCGGTGGCCAAACTTAGATGGCGATGGCGATGGCGATGGAGATGGAGTCACATTTTATTTTATTTTTTGGGGCATTTTCGGAGCTGGCGTCTGAACTTTGGTACGCATTTATGCAAATTATCCCCAGCCGAAGCGGGAAAAACTGGTCCACGAAAAACGGCAAAACGCAAGGCGAGCGAAGTGCTCTCTGTAATTGATCAATTTCCGCCGAGCGGCCAGAGACCGGATCGGATCGGATTGGATCGCTCCGAGAAGTGAGAAGTTGGCAGACCCGCAGGTTGCCCCGATCGGTTTAGATTCGATAATGCGATGGCCACTTGATCTTGGTCTGATTTATGGTGTGCGCCGAGGGTTTGGCTTCGCTAATGAAATGGCTCTTTAGATTAAGTATTCCGTGTGTGTGTGCACCCACTATATGCCGTATATAGGGTCATCCATGGCGAGTTATGACACCTGTGCACCCACATCGGACATTCCACTTGATTGCCTCCAACGACGACGACGACGACGACGACGACTCTCGGTCCGCTCCAGCAATCAGACGCACTCAGCAAAAGTGCCAATCAAGCGCAGGACGACGCGCCAACAAAGGATGCGCTCGTCTGCCGGTAATCCTGGGTGTGAACGGACCTCGGAGGACGCAGGAGCGATGGATGGATGCCCTGAAATCGAAACCTTGTCGCTGGGGTGTCAATAACATTGTCCGAGCGAGTGCCTCCGGGCACGATTGTTGTCGTTGTTCTGGTTGATGATGTGAATGCGTTTTCAGCTCCATTGAACTGGCAGAGGTAGAGGTGGAGGCTACAGGTAGAGGGTACAGGAACAGGAACAGGCACAGGGCTCAGGCTCAGGCACAGGCTCAGGCTCAGGCACAGGCTGGCACAGTGGTCTGAAGATGCTGGCAAACAAACTAAGGGCAATTGCTCACTCTTATTTTGGGATACAAATGATTTGTAAGAGGCTATGCAGATGTAAATCTAGGGATACAAGGCTAAAAGATTGTACTAAAAGTCTTCAGACTGCTTTTAAAATAATTCATGTCTCTTAACTTTTCTTGCAGAGTTTACACCATTTTCGCATTACTACTTAATAATAGTAAATTTAATTACAAAATGGCATAAGCTCTCCAAACTTCATTGTAATATTGCCCCACCGTTGCCCAGACATTCCAATTTAATTGCGTGAATCAAAGTTGTAAATCATTATGCTAAGTGCCCTTTAATGTCTCAAAATGCAGCTCATTTGCAAGTGCAGGTTCCCGAGGTCCAAGGCGAGTTGCAGGACCGACTGCCCTCGGGGCATAATCATCTCGAAGAGGAGCCCAACGATATGTGGTAAACAGGAACAGGAGCGGCACAAATTGCTACTGGCCAGCCTGTTGGCTGACATAACCGGGGGGTTGCGTTGAGTCCTCTGTTGCCTGCCAGAACTCATTTCAATTATCAATTATATAGTTAATATCTTCCTCAGAGAGAGGTGTCACCGGGCTAGACTTAATGGTTCAATCAGAGCTCTGCAATCGCTCTAACCCATACATTGTGGGAAGATAATGAAACGGTGCTCGTTTTAATTAAAATGCCGCCGCTTAACCAGATGGAAATCAATTCGTTTGTGGCCCAAAACCAAACTGCAGCGGTGTGAAGAGCACACACGTCATCGAGGGGCGTTGGCCAGCTCATTGTGCATACGAGGCATCCGTGTAATTACGAGCTGTCCATCCATCCGATAAACACCTCAAATATGAGCCTGTTAATTACTGTAATTTCGCAGGCAGGCCTGCCCGGTCAGGCCCCCTGGATCGAAATGAGCTACTAAATGCACAACTGGCGAGTGGAAACTTGCGCGCCCCGGAGGATTAGGTGACCCAGTTCCGGAACCAATGCGACAGCTGTTGTCGTGGCATGCAACATCAATTATTCAGGGCCATCAAACTTGGGGCCAGCCGACCGAGAGACCGAGAGACCGAAAGACCGAAAGTGCAAACAACTAAACCGAAAAGATACACACAAGTCACTGCATGAAATATTGACGGCAGTCAGCCGAAAAACAAAATGAAGAAGAAAATTAAAAAACGATAATTAAACTAAGGGAAAGTTTTGGGTTTTGCGAGAGAGGGTGAGTATGGAAATAAAGCTAGTATAAGGTTATGGAAAATTTAAAGGATTCCAATGTTAAGATATTACAATTTTCGAAACTGATAAAGGACCTTTGTTTTTGCTTTTCATGTTGATGAGGTTTAAGGAGCAAGAAATAATTTCTACACTTAATTGCTTTGTGTTGAAATTAACTCTTTTCAATGATTAATTTCTAGCAAAGACCTGTGGGCGCTGTGAAATATTGAAGTAATCCTTGCTTCCGTATCCTGTCTGCCAGTGTAGAGTGCTTCTATATATCATATTTCCCAGCTAGATCTCAATTTCCCTCATGTTAGCCAAGCTCCAAAACTATTTGTAACTGTCCGAGAGACGACCATGACTTTATCAGGCGGCTGTCGTTGAGATGGCCAACCGCCTAAGGGCCTGGGAGCTTCGATGATAATTTATTTTGCCAGCTGTGTGTGGGCGAAGCATGCAGCATGTGGCTGCTGCTGCCGTTGCATGTTGCATTTTGTGTTTCTGCTGCTGTTGAAGCGTTTGAAGTGCGTATAATTCATTTCGGTGCTGCGGCTGACCCAAACCAGACGCTGACTGACTGACACCGAACACAAAGTGGCTGTCTTTGGGGCTGACTGACGGACTGACGACTGACGACTGACAATGCCCCGGACACCCCATGGGCCTTGCTGCTGACCAACTTCAGTCAGCCACTCAGAATGGGTCTGAGCAATTTTCCTTGGCATTTTGTGATAAATGGCGTTAAAATATTTCGCAGGCCAGTGGTCAGTGGCCACCTTGGCTGGCAGCGAGAGTGAAACTTGACCCATTAGGGGAGGAGGGTTTCCCGCTCTGAGATGAAACCTCCTTCCAGACTCATTAACTGTGCACCGACTTGAGCCAAACGAAACCGGTAGTGAAACAGGAATAGTGGCTAAAACCATTGAGGCCGAAAGCCCAAGCCCCAAACCCGGCCAGCCAACTATTTACGAGATAAAAGCACTTACGATTTCATTAGCCAACTGTGCAGCAAAACAAAATCACTGGCAAAAGATATATCGGTAAATTAATATTTGCCTGCCATCGGTTGACAGACGGTAGTAAAAACCGAAACTGGTCCCCAGTTTCTCTCTACTTTATATATTTTGTAGTCCCCAGCCGCAGAAAAGGAGCCACTAAAATTATTAGAGTCTCGGCTTCGAAATACAGGAATGCAATTTTGTATCGGAATATTGATGACTTGATTGATTGAAAAGTTAAGGCATAACACAAATTTTAGGCATGTGAAATAAAATTAATGTGTAAAGGATTGCAGTCGTATTAAAGTAAGCATCTCATAAATTTATTTTTTAATGAGCTTCAATCTACAAAGGCCTTTTCTTAAGGTTGCCCCCTTTAATAATCCCTTCTCTAAGACCTTTAATAAATGATAACTCCTCACAAATCTCCAGCAATTCTCCCTCCCAAAGAATACATCCTATCTAAAGACCTCAAAGAGCGTGTTAACTCGGATCAGTGTCCAACTGATTGGATGCTCATCCAATCTGCATAGACCCCCGACAGACTGCTCCTCCGAGACTCCTCCCCTTCAGCCTTGGCTGAATTTTCCAATTAACTCGTCTCGGGCGATAGAGCCGTGGCCAACTGCTGCATTGATTTGTCAAATTGACAGCAATAAATCCATCATAACCAGTTACAACTGACAGTTAATCATAAGCACCGCTGACAGGTGGGCTGCGTCCCGGTCTCGGCCACTTTGGGGTAATGTATGCGGACTGCCAATCAGTCGATTGTCTTGATATATACGAATATGCGGCAAGTCGGGCTTTGGGCTCGGCTCCAGTGCGAAAAACTGGCACCAAATTAATTAAAGCTGGCCAGGGCACCCACCCACCCGGTGAACCCACCCACCACTACCACTGGCAGCGGGGCTGTGGCTCAGGTGGTGCTGGTGCTGGCCGCGCTAAGTGAAACCACCCGACGGCGACGTGGGACGCCTCTAATACCCAAGCCTAACCTTGTTCACAACTGACACTTTGCTAAATGCCTACCCCGAGGCGGCACAGCCGCGTGGAACTGAAAGATACCGACCCGATATGCTAAGCAGGGGTATATCGTCGCACAAAATGTATTCGAGAGCATTAATTTATATTTATAGCTTAAGTTTTCGCCTTCTTTCTGTTGCTTTTTCACTTTTCCGCGCTGCAGCCAGCGGAATTGATCTGGACTCGAGGCGAACTAAGCCGAACCATGGGAAAATGAGCCTCGGTTCGGCCCCTAATGACAGTTATTTATCAATTGGCCTGGCCAGCCGCCGCCTGGCTGACCACCAGTTTGAGTAATTGTCACGGGTTTTGCTTCAGAAAAAATGCTAGTACGTTTCGCTATGGATTTTCCTGGCTTATGGCGATCGGTCTGGGTCTGGGTTGATCAGTGTAAGTGTTGGGGGGGTGCTTTAGAGGTCCTACATCATCGAGGGGATGTAGCTCAGTGGTAGAGCGCTCGCTTTGCATGTGAGAGGCCCCGGGTTCAATCCCCGGCATCTCCAGTGTGTAAATTTTTTCTATTTAATTTATTTATATTTATTTTTTATTAAATTAAAATTAAGATTTTAAATAAATTTATTTTTTCAGTGAGTTTAAAAATATTTTACGACAGCTTTCTGCTAATATTCTTGTATGTATACATTCTTTGATTTAAAATAATTACTGTGTCTTATCGCAAAGTTTTTATTTTAAAATATTGTTAAAAATTACAAACATTTATTTTTCATTATTTAATTTTGAAATTTACAAGAATATTATATAAGTTTATTAGGGTTTTGTGTTTATATTTTCAATCTAAAATTAAAAAATCAACTTTACAATGAAAACCGTTTGTTTATTGCGCAAAAAATACAAAAAATATTTTAAAATGTAACTTTATATTTTTATTAAAAAAAATGTATATAGAAAATATAATAAAAATATATATAATAAAAAATTAAACAAGCTATTAAAATTTAATGGATTTTTAGTAAACATTTAACTGTTTTATAATAAGTAGAGCTGTAAAAAACACACATTAACACAGAAAATAAAATATATACGTAGAGAAAAATAGTAAATTATTTTTTAAGTATATGGCTTTTTTATACATTTGTACATATGAGTTTTAAAATAAATAACAAAAATTATGCAAAAACAAATATGTATGTATTTCTTCAGCAAATATTCACATTACAACCGCTTCAAAAACTTTATCTTAAGCTGCAAAATCTATAATTAAATCCTAATCCGAAATTAAATCTTAATCCCAGCCGAAATCACCTCTACTAAGCCTCAGTTAATTAATTTGGCGTATAATCCGGGCCTTTCGTGTGCAGTTAATTAGGCACACGCCAAAACGAAGCCGTGTGCGTCGGTTAATGAATCTTGAAATCAAAATCTTCATGTTGCCATTGACAAGTACAAATAAATGGAAATCGTTAAGACCGACCGGCGGACCAACTAGCCAACCGGTTGGCACTGGGCCCAAACTAAGGCTAAGCGCTAGGCTTGGTAAGACAAATTCAGTTGCTGATTCGGGGGTATTTACTCCGATCTCGAACTCTCCGATCCGGTGGCCCGATCCCACAGATACCCGTGCCCGTGCGTAATTAGCCGCGGCATCGCCGATTTATCATCGAAATGCCCCCGCCACCTGGCGCCACTTGCTATTTTTATATATCTTTTTTATTATTCGGTTCCATACGGCGCAGCAGGTGAAGATGTTTACCCAGTTACCCACTATTCGGATTTGGATCCGAGCTCTCGATATATTGCGCAAAGTGTCCGCCGACAGAAATCAATAAAGTATTTCTCGGCACGGAGGCTTGTGCAAGCGATGTCATTGGATCGGACGGCGGTGCATAATGATGGGATTCCGATGGGGCACAGAACGGAGGGAGATCCGATATATACGTAGTACGTGGCTAGGTGGCCACTCAGAAATGTGGACGGTATGTGGGTGAGTCCGTCCCGTCGCGAAATCACTTGATTATGGCTTTGGGAAACGCATAAATAGTGTACACATGTAACTGTCAGTTATGCAGATGGCCTGTCGCAGAACCATTGACGTGGCGAAAACAAGAAATAAATAATTTGCCATTTGCTTATGCAACTATTTAGCTTTTGGATTGTAAATTAAGTTAACGCAGCGTAGAGTTCAGGCGGTAACTGGAGTGGGTTATTATAAAGGAAACTATTTGAAACCTAGAAATTATTTGTAGAATTTTTAAAATACTTTTGCAGGGTAAAACTTAATGGAATCAAGCTAACTTCGGGAAGTCGAAATTTTTATATCTTTGCAGCTTGGATCGTGGGATCAGATTGAAAATCTACAATAACTAAGCCAAAAATGTATAGAAAATAACAAATTAAAAAAATTAAACTTTAAAATAAATATTAGGATAAACCCATATTAAGTGAAATAAATTTAAGATCATTGATTTTTAACGATAAATAAATTAAAGAAGGATTAAAAAGGTATTTCCAAATAGGTTTTGAAAGCTGAAACAGGTTAATAGAAACAGAGTAATTCTTATTAATTATACATTTAATTATTTTAGTTAGCAAATAAATGAAATTCTTTATTGTATACTACTCATACTCCTCCCTACTTTTAACTGAATTTACCTTACAGGCCAGGCCCGGTCTCAAATGCGATATATAATGCCATTGGTAGTATCACGTGTTCGTCGTCGTTCTGGCCGCATTTTGTTTGTGGCTCTCTTTATGCCATTTCATTCCATTCCAGTGCTGGACGGGCCAAGACCACGCCCCTCCTTGGGGCCAGACAGCCGCCCCTTTTCGGCCGAAGGGGCGACGCGACGTGTGCATAAATCTTGCACGCATATTTAAGTTGATGATGTTAAATGGCCGTACTAAAAATACGAAATATGCATGCCGTATGCAGGCAACAGTTTCATCCTGTCGCTCCCAGTGTGTGTGGTGTGCTGTGTGTGTGTGGATCATGGCGGTGCATTCCACACACACACACCTGCACAACATGGCGACATTCATAAACCAAAACTGAGCCAAAGGCAAAAGGCTTTGGGGCTGGCCAAAAGGCGAACAAGCGAACGGTCAACAAAACGTTCTGGCCAAAAAGGAAATCAAGTGGGGGACACTTTGGGGCTGAGGGAAGACGAAGAGGGTATACACTACTAAATGGAATTATAATTTGATAGCTTTAAAAACTAATTAAATAATGAGGAAAGTGAGGAAAAGGTTAAGATTTATTTTGTTTTGTTAAGGTGCACCTACAGGTTTTAAAACATCATTTTTGTAAAGTTGAGAAAACAAAAACTTGAAAAAATATATTTTTTAGAGCTTGTAATTTAAATAAGTTGTTTAATTATATATTAAATTTAAATAAATGTATATTAAATTTAATATTAAAATGCTTTCCTTACAATGTTAATAATTTGTCGCTGCTAAGCCAACAAAATAAGCAAGGTACCTTCTTTATTTAAGAGCAACGATTGGTTTTTCTCAGTCACCTCTTCAATTTTTTATACCCTTTGCAGGGTATTATAAATTCAGTCAGGAGCTTGCAATGCATTGTAGGAGTCATTTCCGACCCTATATATCATATATATTCTTGATCAGCATTAAAAGCCGAATCGATCTAGATGATATTTGAAAAAAAAAAAAATTATAAAATTTTTCAAAATTTTATAAGGGGTTACATCGTTAAAATTTGCAAAAACTCGACAGAAATTTCAATTTCCTAAATTTTAAATTTAATTGGCTGATTTGTTAGCCCAACAAAAACTAGCACAGAAATGCTTTCCGAAGCGAAATTATAGCATTTTTGGCTAAATTATGCTCAAATTACATACCACAAGAGTATACAAACTTCGGCTTAACCAAGTTAGCTCCCTTCATGATTTTTATTATTATTTCTTGGCATGTTTTCTTTTTGCTTAACGGCGGCAGATTTGAAAAGAATTTTTGCTCGCAAATGAAATTGTTTCCTGTTAAAAGCTAAAAAGAGGCGAAGGCAAGAAAACAAACTACGCCAAGGGGGAAGGGAGGCGGACCCTGCCACATGGATATGGATATGGATATGGCTATATGGATGTGGTCATGGAAATGGACGGCACCTGCCGTCGCAACGATTGATGAAATTAAAAGGTATAAATAAAAATCTCCTTAATGGGCCTGCCGATTCGGAGCTTAATTTTTTAATTAAACAAGCCGGAGAGGACGAGCTGCTCGGTGGACCCGACCAGGTCTGGGCCATTTATGCAAAGCAGTAGCCACTTGGCCACTTGTGTGGTCTGTCCACGGTCTGCTGGCCATGGACGGGGGGCGTTCGGAGTGGCAGAAGCAGGTCCCATCGGCAACGCATAATAACTGTGTTTGCCTTGGGCGATGGCCAACACTTTTACTGCCCCAAGGAGTCTAGTAGAGTGCAGGATCCCCCTGGCAATAACATGTTAATCCCCCACCAGCAACGATGTCAAATGTCAGCACATGTGATTTGTCATCTGGTGGAGGAGGAGGATGAAGATGAGGCCGAGGAGAAGGATGACGATGAGGCTGAGGTTGAGGATGAAGATGAGTCTCTAGATGAGGAGAAGGAGGAGCCTGCTCTGCGTCGGTGGTCGATTCCCTTACATTGTCGCCTGGCCTGGGCGAACATTTGTCACCAGGGAATGGACCAGGAACACCAAGGAGACCACCTTACAAGATACTCCCAAGAATGACCAGGAATGTGCAATTGATATTCTGCGAAATCCGAGGAGATGTTCAGGCTAATGACTGTGATCTATCGATCTGCACGAAGAAGGAAAAATAACAATACAATTTGTAGTGGAAATGCTCAAAACATGTACGAAAAAATTATTTAGTCCTTATATCATCTTACATGTTTCTAGACAATTTTAGGGACTTACTGTATGGAATAAAATGTTGTTTCTAATTGTTAAAAGCTTAAACTTACCTTCCTTTCAATCATAAAAAACAACACCTTCTCATTGAATTTATATATATTTTTTTATTTATACGATTTCTCTGCACACATTTCGTAATCCAACAAAAAAGAAATAAAGAAACAACTGAGCATATATATTTATTATTTTAATTTTAAACCAAGCCAAACTTATAAGAGAAATGAAAAGTGTTTAATTTTTTGTTGAGGCTTTTTATTCAATTTCTAGTGTGTTTTTTGTTGTTACTCGTTTTAATACAAAGAAATGCAATTAAATAGTCGTTTATATATTCGTATATATAAGATAGAGATTAATAGAGATAGAGAGAGAGGGGAGACAGACTTGAGGAGAGAGAGAGAGGTGACGAAAGAGAGTGTATTTGCGTTTATACATAAATAATTACATTTAATGCTCGGCTTACAAATAAAACATATTACAATTTACAATGGTAGAAGTGGGTCAACTTAGGCGTATGATTAATCCATTAATTAAACGTAATTAGTAGAGAAAGAAACGTGCAAATGAATTTACAAATGACAAATGACAATCGGTCCCCGCTCCGATATATTTCTTTTTAGGTTTAAATAAATAGTTTCTGCTGTGTGGGTAGATATAGTCATCGGCTCAACGATAATTCGTTCCCACTTCGATTCAACATAAGAATTTTGTTTATATTACAGCAACGCGCATATGTATAAGTACAGTAGTTCATTTCGTTTCGGTTTCGTTTCCGGTTTCCGGTATCGGAATCGGTATCGGTATCGGTTTCGGCTTTATTTAGTTTGAGTGCTGCTTCAATGCCTAGTTAAGTTAATAATTAATCGTTCAATTGTTAAATGGTTTCTTGTCTTAAGTACACACTAATTAAATTTTCACCTAAGCATCTCGCTTTAACTTGTCGTTTTTCTTCTTTTCTTTTGTTTGGGTTTATCTTTGTTCACTTTAAATTTACATTCATACATATTTCTACATATAAACTTGACGCTCAGTTGTCTGTGTTTGCTTTTTCGTTTTCCATCAATTTGTTTTAATTTCGCGTATTTGGTTTGCTAATATGTTTGAACTATTATTTTAAGTATTAATATAAATATATGAGAAACAATTTTTGCATATCCTTTCCATGCCCATATGTGCCTATATATATATATGTATATATATATATTGGTATGTAGAAAAGCAGCAGTTGGTTGTTTTGCTGTTTTACTTTGTTTTCTTTTGATTCGGTTTGTAGTTTTAGTTTCGTTCAATTAATAAATATAACGTTGCTTATTCAGTGTGAATTTTGGTGTTCTGTTGCAGTACATACCGGGATACATACGTTAGTAGTTCTTTAAAAGGTTCCTTTATTCAAAATTTGTTTCCACTCGAATTGGATATTGCTCTCAAACAGTGTCCTGAAATCCATTTCCGTGCTGACAATCTCAACGACATTCTCTTCGTTTTTGTATTTGCTTATAAAATTCGGTTTATTTTGAATGGAGTTTCTCTTAATTTTCCTTTTTCTTCTTGTCCAATTTCGATCGCTTGTGCCTAGTAAAATTGTTTAATATTTAACCTTTTTTGGAAGTGTTTTGCTGTGCGAATTCGTTATCGTTATCGTTACCGACTCTCTTAGTTTCTGCTTGCGTATGAATTTAAAAAACGTCTCCACTCGTCCTCCGTTCGATTCGTTAAATTTGTTTGCTAATTGGTTTGTTTTGTTTTGGTTCATTATAAAATTTTGAAAATATATGCATATATGTATATATAATATATATATATATATCGATTTTGTTTGCATTTGTATTTATTTATTCCCATTGCTAATAAATTTAATTGGTTTAGTAAATCAAAAGTTTACTACGCTTTGTTCAGTGCATTCGAAACGTATTTTAATAATTAGCTTGCACTGGAAAGTCGCCTTCTTAATTTCCATTTCAACAATTTTTTAGCATTTTCGTTATCGATTATCGCTATCGCTATTCAACGCTTCGGTTCGTCGTTAATCGTTTTGTTTTTGTTAGTTTATATAGCACATACTCGTAAATAAAAATCTTATTGTCTTTTCATTTATAACTATGTAGCAGTTCTGCGAGTTCCGTCCCTGCGGCCTGCGGTAGAGTGTTCACTGTACCCGCTCCACGGCTGGATGAAGTGCGGCCTGAGTTATCGTTTATCGCTGGCTCTCTTCCGGTGCTGATTTCGCTTCCGCTTCCCTTCGCTTTCGCTTCCGTAGTGTGCTTTTAGGCGCGGTGCAACCCTGCAGTACCACTTGTCATCAATAGGCCTCTGTAATCAACGATTCATCAACAGCCGACGTCGATTTCTACCGAGCCGACGCTCTCATTCGACCATCGTGTCAAACCCGACTCTCTCGCGCTCTCATTTCTCTCTCTTCGCAAAAAAGGTTGATGACAGAATGATTAAAAGTTGTTGATGAAAAGATGATGACAAAATGGTCTAAATTAATCAGTAATTCATCAACAAAAACGGCATGTTGGCTCTTGCTCTCTTGAACTCTCCCTCTCACAAAAATATGAGCGGGGTGAGCGTTTTTTATTTGCGTTGTATCTTTTGAAGGAGTGAGGAGCAATACTTTGTGGTCGACAAAAGTGAAAGAAATTAAAATGTTTTAACAAGTTCCCATTATCGCAAGAGGGTTATTTCTACAGCAGTACACCATATTTTTATAACAGTGAAATTATATAAAAAAATTGGGTATTAAATAGAAAGCTGTGAAATTAATTGTTTAATGCGAAGAAAACCCAAAACTTAAAATTAAAAAGTACAAACAATTTGTTGATGAATTTGTTGATTAATTGTTGATGAATTCATCAACAATTCATCATCAAAGTGTTGATGAATTCATCAACAATTCATCAACAAAGTGTTGATGAATTCATCAACAATTCATCAACAATTTTTGGTATAAGTGTTGATGAATTTTTGGTCAAAAGTGTTGATGAAAAAGTGATTAAAAGTTGATGAATTTGTGTTGATGACAGCCTAGGACATGCCCATGTTAAATTCATCAGTAGTTTGTATGGGCTGTCATCAACTTTTCATCAACAACACCGACATTTGCGTTGATGAATTACTGATGACAGGTACTGCAGGGAAGTGCAAAGTCCTGTCTGAGTCGAGGTACTGAACAGTAAGCAACTCCATTGTACATCGAGTTCTATATGTGTGTTTATATATATGTATCAGTTCATTATAAATTTGAAATATTTATCTTTGCATGTTCTGCTTGCTTAAATTCTTTTGAAAACTGAGTACTGAGTATAGGTAAGTGTCTCTTTAGGGGTTTCTGTTTGGGTTTTCACATTCACAGGATAATCTTTGTTGTATGGAAATATTTCTGAATTAAGTTTTAGCTTTCTGATTAAGAGATTTTGATCAAAACATCAGACTTTAGGTGTTTGCTTTAGTTTACTCTTGATAATATAGTTTCTTTTCTGTTGTTGAAGAAATATTTAGAGACCTAATTTAAACATTTAAAAAAATCTACAAAGATTTCTGTGACTGTGAAAACCCTTATAATCCCTCAAAAAGGTTTCTATAGGCCAAGTTTCCCTATCTCTGACTACTACGCATTTCTCCTGTGACCAAAGCCAGACAGTGTGCTCTTCTGCCGGATCTTCTTCATCCCAATGCGAATGGGTTCCGTCAGCTTGGAAGTGGTCGAGGTGGCCAGGAAGCCGGTGAAGCCGCCATCGGAGCTGTTGCCGCTGCCGCCGCCGTTCCCATCCAGATCGCCGTCGTACTCCACGGGATAAACACTGATGTTGTCCAGGTTATCGATGTCCACATCTCCGCCCGCATTCCGGACATATGCCAGCCGATGGAATGGAGTGGCCATCAGCCGGCGGGTGAACATCCGCTGGGGCTTCCTCAGAGTCGTTGGCGCCGTCATGGTTACCACTCCACCTGCTGCTCCCGTTGTGGCTGTCGTGGGCGAGGCCTCGGTGAGCGTGTTGTTCTGAAGGTTGCTGTTAATGTTCTTGTCCACGCTGAACAGCGAGGGAGCCACGTGCTGCGGCGGAGTAGTCCAGGATGTGGAGGATGTGGAGGATGTGGAGGCTACCGTGCTGCTGGGCGGTGACTGCTGCAAGGCTGTGGTTCGCGTTGTCCACAGGAAAGTGCGGGGCTTGACTTCGTTCTCGCCGGGATTTCCCAAACTGATCTGTGAAGTTTCAGTCTCACCTGTGGTGGCGGCTGTCGGCGTGGCTCGCGTGCTGCTGCTGGTGGTGGTGCTCCTTACAGTGGCCTTGCTCCTGGCCAGCGGCGTCTGCTCTAGCACCAGCTGGGTGCCCGTTGTCGAGGTAGTTGTGGCCGCCGTGGCCGCCATTGCTGATGTTGCTTTGGTTTCATATGTGGTCGAGGCCGAGGCTTCGGAATCGGTGACGAAGTCCGTATCCTCCACCAGCTCGGGCTCGTATTGCAGCAACTCGGTGTCGTTGCCGCTCAGCATCTCCGGCGTGGTGGCGGAGGAGGAGGAGGAGGAGGAGGAGGCCTCCAGCTCCTGGTTGCTGATGAAGGTGGCCCAGGCATCGTAGTTGCTGCTGCTGCTAATACTGTCCTCAGATGTTGTCGTTGTGCTGCTGCCGCTAAAGCTATCGACGGTGGACCAGGTGGACCAGGGGTCCAGGCTGGAGCTGCTGTTGTCCGGGTCCTCGAAGCCCGTGCTGCTGTACAGGGAGTCGTCTGTGTACGGAGATGTGGCTGCTGTGGCCAGGAGTGGCTGCTGCTGGGGCTTGGCCTTGCCCTTTCTTCGTCTGCCCTTGCGCCTGCTGCTCAGTGTGGTGGCCGACAATTTGGTGGTTGTGGGTGAAGTAACTGCAGTGGTGGCTGTGGCAGCCAGGCGCTTCGTTGGACTAGCTGTTGCTCGTTGCTGCTGCTCGTGCTGCTGCTTCTGCTGCTTGCGCCGCTTCTGCTTCATTTCGTGTTGCTGTCGTCGCAGCAGCAGCGAGGGATCGTTGTGGTGATGCCGCACCTGATGCTGCCGCTGCTGCTGCCGCTGCCGCTGCTGCTGCTGCTGCTGCTGCTGCTGCTTCTGCCTGTTTATCGCTAATTGCTTTTTGTTAGTGCTACTTAAACTAGTACTACTATTATTAAGAATAACGTTATTATTATTGTTATTATGGCCATGATGCTCCTGTTGCTGCTGCAACTTTTGATTTTGGTTATTCGATTTGTGGCGATTGTTTTTGTTGTTGCGCGGGGGCTTCCGACTGTTGCCAGTGCTGACCATCCTCTCGGGCTGCCGGTGATGGCGGAAGAACTCCTCGGCA
Source organism: Drosophila jambulina (assembly GCA_018152175.1). Classification (NCBI taxonomy): domain Eukaryota; kingdom Metazoa; phylum Arthropoda; class Insecta; order Diptera; family Drosophilidae; genus Drosophila; species Drosophila jambulina. The sequence goes on along the minus strand of JAECXH010000113.1, from coordinate 20,898,651 downwards.
TCGATCTTATTGAACATGTAGCAGGCATCGTTGAGGCTCTTCTTCGGACCCACAGGCTTACCTCGGCGCGTGAACCCGACGCGTTGCTTCTCATCGACAAGGGAACTGAACACGAAATAACCGTGGACGAGGGCCTCCTTGAAGTAGCAGGTTTCTCGCAGCTCCCTCTGAAATGGGATAGAGATATTGGGTGTTAAATATATAGTCTACATATTCAGTGTGTCCTGAGCCAAAGGATGCTCACTTCACCGGCAATTTATGAGCGGCATTTCCGCTCTCTCATATGTGTACATGGAGTATGCCATCGTTTGGTGAATAACGTTGACAGCCACAACATCATTGTGGTGAACGTTTACTCTTTATTCTGCCTTCTGTTTATTTATAAAACACTTGAAATCTCGAGACCGACATCCGAATGAAACGCGGCTTTCGACTTGGATCTGGGCATACCCTGGACAGCTTGAGTTCTTTGAGGGGTATACACAATTGTAGTTGAGATATTGAGAACTTAGATCAGAGGTCAGGGAAAGACTCTACCTATTTTAGTTCTTGTCATAGAGTCAAGGAAATACTATAAATAAAGGGTGTGTACATTTCTAGTTAAAATGATCAGAGGTTCTATAAAAGGAAGGTATTTCTTATCTTAGCTCTTGTTGTATAAAATCTTATAAATCTTAATTTTCTCTCTTATTCCATCAATTCCAGGGTATCCCCTTAACGTTTCCCCTCAACTCACACCCTCTTTAGCCAAGTCTTGCTGCCGTGTTGACCATTTGGGCTATCAGCGGTCCGATCTGAGCGATCAGATCGTGCCATGCGATTGGTTCTCGAAGTGTTGCAAACGACGCAGATGAAATATTTCCCAAGCAATTAAGACCTGTGCCATATTTAGCCATGTCGGCACTCTACCTCGGCCGCATATTTATAGCTCATAATTGCTTATTTTAGAGTAGCCTCTCTAGGCCCTAGAGGAGTGAGTGGCTCGAGTTCTATTTCGAGCAGGGATCGCGGCTAGAAATCAATACGATCGACCTCGGCCCACACACCTACCGAGCTACGATTAACCTTGCTGGCCCAAGATACAGTAAAGTATATGGTGTAGTGTGTAAATCACAGTCGGTATTTGCACAGCATGGATTTTGCGGTCATAATAATCGAAAGCCAAGCGGCTCAAGTGCGCTCGGGTTCTGACCTTAGGGGCTCCATTGTTTGCTCGCCGATCAAGTGCGGTTATAGCCAGCTAACCCAACTAACTGTATTGTGAGTGGCGAAAAGGACATTGAAATGTTTTCGCCATTACCACATAACAGCGGCAATTAGTTGCCTTGTCATCTGGCTGATTGATTGGAAATAACTATCTGTTAATCTATCATAAACTATGGGAAGTGTGTTTGCTTTTCCAGTGATTTCCACGAGTGCCGCACTTCACTCGGTGAGCACTGTGTTTGGTGACATTGGCTGCTCTTAGGAAAAGTGTTACAATGTCTCGAGAATAATTAACTCCCAGTTTCTTAGGAATCCCCGAGAGGGAGAGCGTCCCAGTTGCCAGTCAAAGTTCCGAGCGATATCACGCATACGCCGCGTAAACGTATCTCCAAAATCTCTGTGCCAATTCCGGCGAATAATTGCATATGAAACTGTTTTGCTAAGTAACAAAAAATATTGTAATAAATATTTTATGTGCTGACAGATTTGGTGCAACTGCAACAACAGGTTTACACACACTTTTTTCTGGTGTTTTTCTCTGCTGTTGCAATTTGGCCAGGTCGCTTTAATATTGTTATTGTCGTATAAACGATCGTTTGCATAAAACCATTATGTGGAACATGTCATAAATTACAGTGTTTGTACAGTTAGCTTGCATAAAAAGAGGGAAAAATATGGAAAACAAAGCAAATCGCGGCGCCTGGCTTTGGCTTTTGTCAAGTACGAATGCAATGCAATCAAAAAATGTATCGCTGCACCGGCTGGGCCTTGGCTCTATCAGCCATGTCTATCAGGCGCAGAGCAAATATTGTCGAGCATATAATTATGGCCATTGCGGGGCAATTTGTTCAACCAAGACCAGGCCATTAACTTAATCTTATAAACAAATTGTGTGCAGGAAAATCCGCTTTCATGTCGGCGACTCTCCCTGCACATTCCGGGAAAGCACCTCTTTTTGAGAAGAGAAAACTATTCCACATACTTTGGGCTCTACTCACCATTCCAACTAATCTCCAGTTGTCGTTGAAACACAAATACCTCTGTGTTTCTTTTGCGTACAGTGCTATTTTGAATTTGTTGTTCAGATAATCCGTGTAGCCGTATATCGTTATATTTTCTGTAAGAAAGGAGAGACGCATAAATTCCATTAGTTAATCAGCTTGGCGAGTGGCTTTAATTGATGTAAATATTTGGCGGGCAAAAACATTTTTAATTAAAGGCAAACACAGCTCTTTTCGCAGTCTCAAAGTGATTAAGCGTGCCAAAACGGAAGGCAACGATGGCCGCGGGGCTGAGGTGAGGCTGAGGTGTACATATCTCATCAATGTCGGGATACAATGTACATCTGAGTGGAACTTTGACCTTAGGTCGAGGCACGTGTTCAAGCGGATATTACTTAATGAACGTAGATCTCGTTAATGATCGAGTGTTGTCAAATATTTGGATTAAATAAGAGTCAGTCAAAAGGGGAAGCCAGAAATTAATGGGCTTAAGGTGAACTATGTTTAATGCTTGTTCATGAAAGACATTCAAGTTTTCAAGTTTATTAATTTTCTTAACTAGTTTTGCTAACTAAAATGTTTTTTCTGTTATTTTTAAACACATTTCCCAGGCTTACCTCCCTTTCTTTTGCTATATTTTCCCTTCCAAATATCAAAACAATTTCCCAAAATAGTCGGCGAATGCATTAAGCCACCTAAAGTCAAGTAGCCAAGTAGGTGCGCATGCTCTCTCCCCGCTAATTGTAAACTAACATGGTTTCAGCCCGCAGATGTATCTGTATCTGCCGCGGGGCATCTGTATCTGTGTCTGTATCTGTATCTGTATCCGTATCCGTGCTGCCCTGGCCTCGACAGGCTATTGAACTTCAGCAGGGGCAGCAGATGAGCAGGAAGGGAGCCCAGGCTGGCCACAAAAGTCACTAGTAAGTAAAGCACTTGAAAAGCCAAGCCAAAGCAGAAAAAAAGGCAACACGAGGAGAAAAGCCACTCGAGTTAGATTGATAGGTGACTGGGTTCAGGCCCGGGTCCTCTCCAGCGGCCCCCTCTGGGCCGTCTCTGCCAGTAATTAAATTTATGCACAGAAATTCTTGGCAAAAGTCGCCTTTGCCTGTCTCGCCCGGTCTGGGCTACCAGCTCTTGGCTCTCATATTTCATAAGCCGAAGCCGGGGCGAGCCGAGGGCTTGAGTGACTCTGTGCTTCACACCTTTGGCCGCCGGTGGCAGCCACTTGTGCCTCTTGGCCCCGGCCAGCTCCCTTTGTTGTTATTCTTGTGATTCATGGCCTGCCTGCCAGGCAGTCAGCCTTCGTTCCTGGCTTATTGATTTCATTAGTTTGGTGACACAAACTCGCCTACATGGGCAGGGAGCCTGAGCACCCTCCGGCGGCGAGCACTTGTGAGTGCATACACCGATGGTGCACTGGGAGAAAATTGGTTTAAATTACTTAGAATTCAGCAGAAAAGTTTTTGGTTCAAGGAGGGACTTTTAAAAGATCAAAATCGTAAATAAAACTCTATTAACATTACTTAGAATGTCTTCGGAGAGAATTCTGTTTTGCTTAATGAAATGAATTTTCTTTTAAAAGCAAAGCATTGTAAAAATATTATTTTGTACCTTAAAATCCTAAGAACTCTTTACTATACATTTTTTCAAGTGCAGGCTCAGTGTCACTCCCCTCTAGGAACGTACCTAACTCCATTCCGATCCACAGCCATTGTGCCATATTTGCCCACTTGAAATCGCAGTCGAGCAGGAAGTCCCAGTCGAGATGAGCAACGGTAACAATGTTGCGGTATTTGTGGCTTTCCTTAAAAAACCATTAGATTACCTGCGATTTAATATCGTTGAACTCAGGGTGACTTTGACATTGAAGGTCTCACCCAGAGTTCCCCAACATCATCTGACTTCGTTGAGCTCGCCGTCCAATAAAATCGGCCCAGTCCCCCTACTCCGACTAGAAAAGCCAAATGTTTATTTTTAAATGCCCAGCTAAGACAACAAGATTTTGGTTTTCCACTCACACTACGCGCGGAAAAAAGCCATCAAATGCATTTTAGGCTTTGGAATTTTTATGGGCTTCGATCTTTTTGGGAGAGATCTCCATCGCCGCCGTCGATGCTTTTTGGGTTTGTTTTTCACTCAATAAAAAGCTACGATCGGGTCGCATTTTTGCGGCAAGTTATTAAGATTTTAACAACCAAATATCGTCGTCCTCAGCCGAGTTTCTAATTAAGTTATTAGTCATGGTGAGTGGAATTTTCGTTTCAAATGGGCGTTGTTTCTTTTGTTTTTTTTAGGCTGAAAAGTGCATCGGCATAAATATGGCAAAGGGCGTGCTGGCACCCAAGATGCTATCGATAGCGATCGATATGGAGGTGTGATTTAGTCTGAAAGTAAGTCGGATGGATATATAGAATTTCGAGTGAGCTGGCTGTTCCAGTTTATGGGTATTTATGGTTATTGATAGCGGCTTGCGGGCCATAATTTCGTTGTCAATGGCTGAGACCTGCGACGTCACAGAGTTTGCGTCACTAACTGGGCAAAAGAAGCCCATAAAAAGCGGCGATAAGAATTTCACACCTTCCCGGGAACATTGCAATTTCCATCAAAATTCATTTATAATTTCCTTATTTTTTTAATGCCTAAAGTTTACTAAAATATCCCCCATTTATTGGGGCTTCCAGCTGGGCACAGCTTTGGGGCCGTAAAAAACACACTGCTCTCTGTGATATATAATGTCAAAATGCCAAAAAAACGTAACAAATGACACACGCTGCCAGAGGGAAGCCTGGAAATCAAAGCAAATGTAGACGGCTTTATGCTGGGAAGATTCAGGAAAACAAAGATCGTGGCCACAACAACAAACCATAAAAAACACACAAACACTGGGGCCGAGCAGCAACATCGAAACTTTAATCAAATATGCAAGCAATGAGCTTCATCAACATAAAATTAAAAAATCATAAAATGCTAAACTGCACAGCATGAACAAAATCCAAAATCGAAAAATCGAAAGACCGAATCAAAGTAAAACAAATAAAAAATCAGATATCTTGACAACGAGCTGCTGGGGCGTCAAAATGCCTCGTAATTGCGGCACATGTACGAAACACAACAGAAAAAAATAACTAAAAAACTGAAAAAAATAAATGAAAGAAGACAAAAAAAAGACGAACACGACTTTACGATTGCTGGTGTATACCCATGGCGATCTATGGACATCTGGACATATCGGAGACAACGTCACGCAACTCTGACTTTGTCATTCCATCAGCCTGATCGCCATCGCCTCCTCAAGCAATTTGAGTTATTGGATAGGCTTTGTAGGGGCATATATCTGTGTCTCGTATAAATATCTAACCAATTCCAAGGGGCCCGGTGGGCGTTGCCAGTTGATAAGCATAAATCGCGGCTTATCGATCTCCTATGATAATCAAGAGCCATTTGCTTTGGCATATTTATCGAGTCTGAACCATAAATGATTTTACTTTCCCAGATATTCTACTTTCACTCTCTCTGGGGGAGTGGAAAAGGTATATTTATGCGGCCAAGAATTCCATTTTCAGATGGCTTTTAGAGGCAAGAAGGTTAGTAGGTGATTTCAAGACCTTAAGAGAGATTTAAGTAAATTTAAACAGAAGACCACCGGTAATATGGTCTTTAAGTCTATGGGTATTATGAGTAAAAAGATCTTGAATCTTCCTTTTGTTCCTGTAACTGAAGTAACTTGCTTTTGGATTTATTAATTTATACTTTCGAAGCCTTAAAACTTTAATTAACTTTTAAAATCAGGACTTTTCCCAATGGGAAAGCTTAAGGTAAAATGACTGGGAAATGACTTACTTTGAAAGCTTGCAAAAGAATAATTTAGAAATCATGAGGCTTTGAGAATATGTTGAAGAACTGTTGCTTAATTCTAAGTTCAGCTTGGTAGTACATGTCTTAGGTTTCTCACAGTAAAACCCCTTGTTATCCTTGGCATTCGGGCATATAGCATGGCATATACCCACCAAGATCATTGCCCTACGAGACCCTATAGTTCCTGGAATGACGTCTGCGGCATTCACTTCGATGGCTGCATTCCCGGAACTTTTACGCTGACGACTGCAGTCGGACCTCTGAGTTCTGGACTGAGTTCTGGACTGAGTTCTCGACTGAGCTGTGGACCCTGGATGCTCGGTTCTGGGCTCTGGGCTGCTGGAGTCTGGGTACGGGTCCGGGATCTTAGATTACACTCGGTGCCGGCCCTTAAGTAATTGCATTTTGCATTTTGCTTTCGCATTTTGCATTTCGCATTTTGCCTATGCAGCAACGTAAACAAACAAACTGCGATTTGTCACATGCTGCCATCGTCATGATCATAATTATCACGATCATGATCATGATCAGAATCGGCGTAGTTGCAGTCACTAGCACCGCATATTGAGGAGAGTGCACACACACACCATTGGCCATTGGTTATTGACGTTTTGTCACGTTTCCTGGAAGAAACCGTTTTATTTGCTGGCATTTGGGTTTGTTTTGTAAGCCGAGAGCGAGCGGCAAACAAACTGCTTTCGGGTCTGGGCCTTGGCCAAAGGAAAACAAACCTCGGACGCAACTCTGGAGCCATTGCACCAGCAGCCATTTATCAGTTTCGAGACTTGCTTTGGTTCGGTTTCCAGCCCTGGCACCCTCCTGCCCCCCAGCTGCACCCATGCTAATTGCATTGGCACGCCCTGCAGACCAGACTCTGACTCCCAGCTCCAGCTCCATCTCTCCCAGCTCAACTCCCAGCCACAACTCGAGTGCCACGAAATTAGCGCCATTTAATGTGGAGCGTACTCAAGTTTTACGCACGATTCCTCCACTGACGCCACTCGGAATCGTTGCCCCCAGGGAATTGGATGCACTGCGGGGCGAAGAGGGCACAGTGTCAATGAGTTAATTAGCGCACGATTTGTCGCCCCCACAAAGGCAGACAATGCACAGAGGAAAATGTGGAAAATCATCAAGGAATAATGAGGGGAAAATATAGTCTAATACGGGTAGAAAAGGATTTTAATCTGAAAAAAAGGATTATGAACAATGAATATATTAATGTGCATTATAGAGAGAGTGTAGTTCACAGGTTTTAACTTTAAAATAAGTAAACATCATTTTGAAATATGTCTAACTGTATGAAATTTTTTAAGAATGTTTGTAGATTTATAAATAAATTTTTTAGCAATCATTGTATTTTTCAGTCATCATATTTGACTTTACAAACATTTTAGTATATAATCATTTCGCTTTCAAAAAGAAATTGAAGATACTTCATTCTAAAACCTCATTTCATCTAGGAAAAATACTCTTTCAAGATATTTTTTTCCAGTGCATCTAACATCAAGAATAGGTGGAGTGAAAATGTAAACCGCACATAGCACTCTCCCTGTGGCTCTTTATGTGGGTGGCTCTCCTCGATGGCCAGCCCCAACCCTGAAGCCCTCGTGAAAGAAAATCTCTTCTTTTATGGGGAGTCATCGGTGGCCCCGTTTCTGGGTCACATGCCGTTGTGTGTGCTCTCCTGGGTTTTATTTGCTTATAATTTATGTTGCACTGATTGAATTTTGTGGTCCATCAAATCAAGAATAAAGCAATTAAAATTATAGAACAAATTCTAGATTAAATTTATACGCCAGAGCTATTTTTCCAGTATTTTTTGTAGAGTTTTTTTAAAGTAAAATTTCTGATTAAAAATAAACATAAAATGTTAAATTCTTAAAAGCTAAAGATAGTTTTTTATGAACTTTATAAATTTCAGTAGAATTTCTTCGTGTTCACAAGTGGATTTGCTACTTCCTTTATGAACACGTCATAGGTTTCATAGATATATGTATCTTTACAGAGAGAGGAAGCTATGACTTTACTTAATTTATTTATGTAATCAATAACATGACTATTACAAGTTTTTGACTCACACAGTTGCTCTTTAAAATGAATTATTACTCATTGGAGGCAATAAAAAATACTGTTATTATTATGTTATTATTTCAGAGTCTCCTGCTGATGTTGTTGATACACATGGATTAATTGAGGGGTTTCTCTGGGGATGTTCAGAGGAGAATATGTTTTTAAATTATCCAAAAAATTGTAGTACCAAAAAAAAAAAATAAGTTTGTTATATAAAAAATATGTAGTGTTCAATAATTTATATAGTTTTGATAAGAACATGTGCATTAAAACAATTTTCCTATTTCTAGAGCCTTGTAATTTAATGTTTTCATTAAAAAAATCCCTATAAACCCAATTTTAATCCCCTGTATTTACTTAAATTTCAGCTTATAAATAAAATTTATTTTCCGTGTATTTATATTCACGCATTTATCAATCGAATGGCCTGCGGACAATGTCGATGACAACGGCAATAATGATCAGCGAAAGCCCAGCCGCCGCCCTTTGTAGTTGATATTGAAAATGTTTTGTATTTTTTCCCCTGCCTTATTTCGTTTTTTATTTATTTATTATTGTTTTTTGCAGACCACACACGCAGCCCGCTCCGCATGTTATTTACAGTTAATTGCTGCTGGCGGCGAAGTGCCTTCGAATCGTTGTTAAATTACATTGATAGTTCCATCAGCCGCAGCAGTTTCAGCTTCAGTTTCAGTTTCAGTTTCGGTTTGTTTATTTACTGCGGTTTCGCTTTCATTGTTGCAGGCCGAGCCGGGAGCTGGGGAAAATAAATTAAAACCGGCATTCAATTATGCTAAGCCACCGCCCCAGTAATGAATGGCGTTTCGCTGGCGATTTATTAAAATAAATGCACAAATATATACACTAATTGCAGTGTTATCTAAGCAAGGACGCGGGCAGGCCGCAGTTGCAAGTCAAATTGCCAGAAACTCCACAAAAGTTGCAACACTGCAACAAAGTCAAAGAGTGTGGCTTGGATTTCGGAGCCATGGCTTTATTAATTAAGTGCAAACGCAGTCACTTACAAGCCGCTTAAACTGCGTGTTAGCCAACTTGAAATGGCCCCGCTAATGCGCCAACAGCAGGTCCCAAAAGCACATCGAGGAGAAGGCATTAAAAAACCACCGAAAATATATATACACAAGCACTGGCGAGCCGGGAAAATTGTCAACCCGGTCACATAAATTTGCCTCGGGCCGCAGTCGCAGTCCAAGTCACTTGTTTACGCTTTTCGGTATCCCATTTAATGGGTTAACGTTAACACTCCGAGCTGCAAGTTGCAAGTTGCAACAGTCGCCGCCGAATAATAAAATTTGGCTGGCTTCCTTTTGATCATAACTCGCTGAGTTATTGTGACAATTTGAATTGTTTCATGTTCTCGTGTATTTTTTTATTTCTTCATGTTTTTTACCACGTTTTTTATACTTTTTTTTTGGCAGCAGATCCGCCGCACGCACAACAAAGTTGAGTTACGGCCAAGATAGATGCAGAGGCATCGATTACGTCACCATAAATTAAGATATAGTTGCCGCCTGATTTATGCCGACAGGTGCTAATACCCAATATCGATTGGCCAACGATCGTAATTCCCCAGGAAGCTGCGTGGGCGTCGGCCCGAACTCGCCGAAAATTTGTCAACTAATGGGTTAACAGCAGATAAAGCCGGCTTTATGGTTATGTACTCTGTGATTTTGCTGCAGCTTCATAAATTTACCAAATTAATTTCCCGCAAATTTGTCTCGCAATTGCATTGTAATTGAATTTCCGCTCACTTCGGGGGAGTAGGGGACGGCGACGACATATTTATTGTCCCCAAATTTAGAGTGGCGCGAATATATATGCCAATTTATGGGCTTTTAATTAAGAGAGCTCAGAACCGATTCGGAATTTTCCTGATTGAATAACAACGGTTTAGCGGATTAATGCAAAGACATTAGCACTTTATGGAGGGAATTTATTAAGCCCAAATTGGGTTTATGAATAACAGAATTGAGGAAAAATGGCCAAAGTCGGGCTGAAAGGCTTTGCCACTTAATTTTCAGGGGGAATTTATTGATTGGAAATATGTCTTGAAGCTGTGTAATAATAAATAAGATCTGAGTTTATGATTTTTTATTAAATATTTTAATGTTCTTTATGTATTTAATGGATGCTGACTTGAGAAATATCTTTGAAAGAGCTGAAAGTTATGAAAATTCAAGAGAGATATAACTAAATAAGCATTACTCTTTAAATCCTTTTAAAAAACCTTTTTAACATAAGAAAAACCTCTTGAAAAAACTCTGACTTATAATATACTTTATGAATATTTGTAAAAGTTAAGGGAGTTATTGCTTAAAATATTGATACAAATCAATGGATTGTTTACAGAAAACATAATAGTTCCTGATGCCAGCTTAATTTCCCAACTTCTCCTGAGGTTTTCTCCTTACCCACTTGAACCTGAAGTGGAGACCACCCAAATCTTCCCAGATCTCCCTGCAAAACTGTTTACTCTGTCCAAGGATCCAGATCGGCGGGCGTGTCTGGACCACTTACAACATAATTGTCCTTTCGAAGAGGCCAAGCCAAAGGTAAACAGAGAGCACTATTTACGTGTCCAAGAAGGAGAAGAGGACCCAGGCTGGGCCCTGTAATGATGCCATTAATTAGCTGAAATTACCAACAATGCAGAGGGAAACATGGCCTGTGCGATTCTAGCACTACCAAGCCCCTGAGGGCCAAGGGTAACACCTTTTGATTTACGCTTCTCCCTTAGCTCGTGGGCCGTAAAACAAAAGTTTAGGGCCAAAAACCGAAGCCGCCGCCCAGAGATCTATGACGGACGACGACGAGTCGGTTCTGTCCCGGGTTTCCCGGCAGGGCGCCGCCGTCTGTCTTTTGTGGGCTCTCCGCTTCCCTTGCCAACTTTGTGTCCCGTTTTTGTGCCCCGGCCTAGAGCAGGGCTCAGACGGACATGGGGCGCATAATAAAAACGTCATGTCCTTGTCCAGTTGCCGCTGTGTGGCCAACAGGATCGGGGCCTAGCCGGGCCTGTCCTGGCCTCAAGGTGCCAAGTGCGGCCAGCTGGGTTTTTCCTCTTCCCCGCTCCTGCCACTTTTATTGTCTGTCATTTTTGCCAGCCAACATTATTTTCTCTGTTTTCAGTTTTCAGTTTTCAGAGTTCAGTTTTGCAGGCGTCCTCCTTGGTGGTGCCTTTGTTTTATTGTTTTTCGCGCGTCATTATTTCGACTTTAACATTTCGTTTGTTTGTTTTCCAGAGAGATCCTTGTCTATACGGGAGATGTATGTGCAGCAGCAGCTCTCCAGGACTTAATTAAGGCTTCAGGTGTAAAGAGTCTGCTCGTAAAAAACGAGGGATCGCAACTCTTTAGGTGCCTGACTTCCTGGGAATATTTGCAAATTGATTCGCTGGAAAAATAAGCCTGTAAGCTGTTGTTGAGCTCTCTCCCGGGCTCGGTTTTCATGTTTTATGGCGAAAAGCATGAAATTTTAGCTATGGGAATATTGCCTGAGATATTGGAGGCACAATATGGTAAGGGAAGGCATGTAAGGGGACTCGAATTCCTTATTTGTTATTATAAATATTTTGGTGTTATATCTGGTTTGCACTTATGCTGGCGCCACTACATTATTTAGAGCTCTATTTTTCTTGAATTATAAGCTGAAGAAAGAATGATATCCACAAGTGTTATATATTTTATAGAAAAGATGCCATGCTTGGGTATTTATTTAACTGATTTCCTTGCTTAAAGAAGAAACAAGTTAATCTTGAAATATATTTTGTTTGAATTAATTTTTCTTATTCAATTTACATTGAATAAAATTATAATAATGTTTTCGGTTACCCACACTTTATGCTTTAAGTAAATATTTTGTACTTGAAGTAAGTTCATTTGCATAAAAGCCTTGAAAAGTAATATAACTTGTTAGTTACTTACAAATTTTCCATGCATGGTTTGCATTTAAAATGTAAATATTTGAGTTAGGTTATAACTTAAAAATTACACACAAAATTTCTACCAATTACAAATTTGTTAAGCTTTAAAGACGAATATTTCCATTGCTAAAAATATCTTAACAACTTGTTTCATATTAGAAAAAATTCATTTAAAAACCAGTCTTCTTTTTCTTTAATCTTTCAACTACTCAGACAACCCCTTGAAGTCCTTTTAACTTGTTTTTCTTATTTCCTTTTCAGAGCTTCTCTGCCCCAATGGCGCTTCCTACACATTTCATAATTTGCACTAATCTCTGCCAGCCAGGCTATTGACCCAAAGGCCCTCAGCCTTCTCGATTTTAGCCTTAATTTTGGCCGAAATCCAGTTCCAGCGGCACAGCGACCCTTTAATAAGACGATAAGCGAACATTTTATGTGCCGACAGATCGGCACCGGGATAACTCTATTAAAGGCTGGAAGCCTCGAAAAAGCCTTGATTGCCATTCGGCCATCCGGCCAAGAGACAGAGTCCCCGTCTGAGTGTGGTCTAGACCCAAGAGCCAAGTTCATGGTTACGTCAGCGGGCAAATGATGTGCCAATTGAATGGCAATTTCCTCGGAAAAGCACTGAACCTGAACAATTACCAGCACTACACCCATGTATGAGTAGGTGTCGGCAGGCACGCAGTGTCATCTAACAGATACTTGAATTAAGCGAACGGATAGCCTTCCCCTGCCGGGGCTTGCGTGCCGTTCGGGGAACAAGCCGGAGACACGCAAGCCAACTGCTGCTCCCCGGCATGTCGAACGCCTCCTGCCATTAACAACTGCCCAAAATACACAGGTATTTTATGATTAAAAGCCCCATTTGCATGCCCAAAAAAACAAAAAAGAGACAGGTACGAGGGGGACGTGGAAAGAGCCAGGAGAGGCGGGGGAAAATGGCTGTTTGAAGTTCGAGTTTGAGTCATGCCACGGGCAGTGGCGTCAGGGATCAGCAATTGGATGGGAAAAGGATGTGACTTGGTTATAAAATAATAAAATTAAAGTAAATGCTTTGGGATTTTTTTTAAGTTATTTAGGGTAAGGGTAAGTAAGGTTTTCTGGCACTATAATATGATTTGTATTGTGTTTTTCTTAGGTTCCTTTAAATAAATTTGTTAATTCTTATAGCTATTAATATTAAAGGTATTTATATTCCTACTAACCACAAACTTGGGGAAATTTATTTAATATTTCCAGTGAAGATGCCTGCTTTATAATGCCATTGAAACTATATCTACAAATTTCAAAATAACACTTCCAAAATATTTAAAGCTACCTAATAAAATGTGTATAAATTTGACGTTTCAAGTGGCAATAAATATTTGATAGATTTCAACTCTTATTCATTATAAGAAATGAAGAAAACTAAGTAGAATTTAATATTAAAGAGGTCTGGTTTATATTGCAAATTAAGCTATAAATGTATTATTTTTATAAAATATTTAAAACTGCTTAAGAAAGTACAACGCATTTATTTTTCTGTCTGTTAGAAATGAAACCATTTTTGCTTTCATAAAACCTATACACAAAGTTCTCGTATTTTTATTATTCAAGTACCCCAAATAAATATAGAAAATAACCCTTTTTGCCCCACGATAAAGACAAATCGTCATCACTGACCCACCGTCATCATCATAAGCTCGTTAAACGGTAGTCTCAATCCGCTCTGAAAGCGATTGCACCACAAGAACCCAACTGAATTTCCATTGCTGCACGCAATCCTGCCCTTTACGTAATTGGAAAGTGGGGTTGCGGCGCCTTGGCTGAGCGGAAAAAAATGAAAGAATTCTCCAGAAGGAGAGCGCCATCAAGTTGGCCAAAGTGAATTGATTTATTTGGCCAGCAGAAGCCGGCCATTCCGCCTGACAAATGAATGCATTTCCATTTCCATTTCCGTTCTGCCGCAATGATCAAACCGACAGCCGTGTCTTGGCCTGGACCACAAATTATTTATTTATTTAAAGCTTGCGACATTTCCTGCCCCCAATGACACGGAACGTTTTGTTCGGGGAAATGCTTAAGAATGCTTAAAATAAATTAGAGTAAATCAATTGAGCAGAGACAGAGGAGATTATTGATTGGAATGGGGGATTTATGTGAATCAGGCAAGGGGGTAGCTAAAAATAAACTCAGGAAAAGGAAATCCTTTACTGAAATAGTAATAAATATATAAAGAAATATAAATCCTTTACTAGAATAGTGCTACAAATATTTATTCACTCAATTCCTTATCCCATTCTTAATATCCTTGACTGTAGTTCATGTTTTCTATCAAAGGAAGAAATCATTATTTAAATATATTTAAATCATTTCTGTTACATCCTTCAGTACTTGTTTTCCCTCATCAAAAGGACCCACTTCCCGTGACAACAGATGCCTGAATGCTCAACTTCCATTATACAAACCCAGGAGATAGCCTATCTCACCACTCAAGGACAGGGTTAACTCCTGCGGAAGGTCCCTCGCCCTACTGCTGCTGATATCAACGATGATAAATGCGGCTGACGAACAGGAATTAAGTTCAATTTAAAGGGTATTTAGGGATCGGGCCCACAGATCTATGGATCGATCGCTGAGAGCCTCAAAAAGGTACATTCCCTTTTCGGGGAGTGACGAAAGATCATGTCCATTAGGCCGTCGTCTGCAGGCAGTTAATGGCTGCACCACAAAAATAACACAGAAAAAAGGGCCTCAACGGTGGCCCAGAGATTGATATGTTTTCCGGGGATCGCCGGCGATCATAATGCCCTGATTATGGCTTTTGTGGTTTTTAATATTCATGTCGATCGGAGCTCCTAGGCTCAGCGATATTTGTTTGATGAATTTATTGCCCCACTGATCATCGAACGATCGGCGGCGTTTTGTTTTATCCCCTGGCCAGGTCTTTAATGGCTTTTCGGTTCTGGCTTTGCTTTTTAGTTTGGGTTTCTGTTTTTTTTTTTGGCTCGTAAAATGCACAATTTAACGGTGTGCCGTGTGGAGTGTGCTATAGTTATGAGTCTGAGTTGGGTTCTGCTCTTGATTATCTCACAGATAATCGGAGCTGGTGGGTTTTATTGATTAGAACATGATTCCAGTGGCCAGGGAAAAGCGGTTGAGGGGGGTTTTTATGGGGGATCAGAAGGGGTAGAAGAGAAGAGGTTAAAGGGAAGACATACCTAGCACTCTAAGAGGAAGCTTTGCACTCGAAATTAAACTCTCTTTCAACTTAAATCCTAATGATTATTATATAGACTGATGTCCAGGCTTCTCCTTTACCATTTTCATTCATTTTTCTTATAAATTAAATTTCCCATCTCCCAAAACGATGTCAATTCCCATTCCCACGCTTAACAATCACAGATTCCGGGAAACTTTTGATACCGAAAAGGGATCGATTTGACTAGCTCCCAGCTCCAGCTCCACCTCCTCTCCGGCTCCCCTCCATTGTGCCCCTCAAGTGCGTAATTGCTGACAGCAACTGCTCCTTGCTAACCGGAGATCAAACGGGCCAACGATCGCTCATTACCAATCGAAGGGGAAAAGGTCACGGGGGAGAGAATCTCGGCGAAGAAAGCACCAGCTTTGATGACGCGCCGAACGACGAGGCATTGTTATTCAAATTCGAGGGGAGACACTTGACTCGACCAGTGACCAGGGAAAAACAGAAGAGAAGAAAGGGAAAAACTACTGTGAAGCAGAGGAAAAACTACATCAAATTGGCGCTTAAATATTTTCTGACCAACTGTGGGAAACAATAATATTGGAACTGGGAGAGAGAGAACGAAAGCGCATTTACCTCAACTGTAAACTTGGTAAAGGCCACTTGAGTTTTGAAGCGTTAAGTGGAAATCAATGCAGGTCCCTCCATACACCCATATATACACCCATAGGTATACCCATACGTATACCCGTCCAAACCCAACGAAAGATCGAGTGAAGCAATTGACCAAAAACTGTCGAACTGACGATCGGCAAGCGGTACACTTGTTCGGCTTTGTTGTTGACCATGTTTTCTTAACCGTCTGAGCCCCTTTTTCTCCACGGCGGTAGGTAAAAGAATATCGGGTTCGAATCTGTTTGGGAACAGCATTTTTCAACATTTTCCTCAGCTTCAGCTTCGGTCGGCGTCTCTTGGAAATCTGTTTGTGCCTGCAACGGAAATGCATTTATTTGCTGACGTCTTCGACCGGACTGAAGACTGAAGAGGGGCTCGCCGCCGTCCCTGTCGCCCTCTGGGGCGTTAATTGATGAATCTGCGCGATCGGACAAGGCATTAGGTTCAATGACTATGGCTCCAAAAAAATATAGAGAGAAGACCGTGCTATTTCTTGGAATTTCCCCTCCTTGACCAAGTCGAACTTTCTGTGCTGCACGTTTCCCTCCTCCGTTTTCCCTTTTGGGTGTTCGTGTTAAACACATCTATTTATATTTTAATGATGTTTGTAATGATGGTGCTAAATATTTCCCACATTATTAGCACCTCCTCGTCTGGGCCTGAGTCTGGGCCTCGGATTTTTCAGATTTTCGGCGGCAAAGTCATTGAGGGATTTCTTCTTGGGCCCACGGACCAGGTTAGGTATCGAGATTTGTTGGCCAGAGATAGGTAGAAAAGGATTAACAAATTTGTTTAAGACCGGGTCTGAAGGTGAAGGTAAGTCAAACAGTGAAGAAGGTGAATGGATTTGGGATTTGTAGATGCAGGAGGGGCTTGGAATTTATATAATAAATAGGTGAACTGAGGAAAAACTATAGAGTTAAATGTATTATAATTTAAATTTGTGAATAAGTGGATTTAAATCTAACAGAAATAATTTAAATAAAGTGTTATAAATGATAAAATCAAGCAGTTGTTTTATAAGGATCTTTACTACCTTAAATTCAGAAGAATTATATTTGAAAACAAGCAAATATATCAAATTAAATCTCTATTAATAATAAAATCAATCAATATATTTCTAACTCATACAATTCCTGGTTTTCAAAGCAATCGCTTCAAATTTGTTAACTTAAACAGCGGCGCTACAGCCTCTTCAACTTCAAAGATACTTCTTGCCGCCTCGTGTTTGCCTGAGAACCTGAAGATCGGATTGATCTCGCTGATGGCGCTGCAGCCCTCAACGATGCTGAACAATGCTAAACATTTTTAATGAACTACAGGGCAAACAAGAGAAGAAACATATAGCATATATATCATACAGATACACTGCAGAGTCCCAAAGGCTAAGAAACAATGGACTTCAGGGACTTGGTATTCATCATTTGATCAAGAAATTAACGGTTGCGTTACTTGTTACATGCATCCCAGGGGTACGGCTGAGGTGTTGATTGGGCAACGCCCCGATCTCACAGAACCACTATATACAAGGGGAACCGAGGGCAGAACTGATTGCGTTCTTAAATTTATGACCGCACATGATGAGCTATAAAATGTTTTATGGCCCAGGGTCCACCGGGGTTTCCCCTGGATGCAGTTGCAGTCCTAGATATATCCCGTGCCACCTCAACAATTTTCGCCTTCTGTTGGTCTGAAATTAAATCGTGTGATTTATTGACGTGTGGCCCGCTTCCGTTTGGGAAAATGGAAAAGGGGAAAATGTTTGTGTTCCCTTTGGGGTGGTGAAAGTTCCACCTCCCCAGAAGAGAAATTGATTGAGATGTCAGGATTCATTAGCAGCCATCCCTTGTAGCCTTGTATTTTTTCCAGCTAATCGGGGATTCGGTTGACCAGAGACTTCGCCCTTCGCCCAGGGGAAATTCCCAGCCAAACAAGTGGGATAAACCCGCATTTGGTGAGGTCCAGGGACTAAGGACTCGGGCTAATCCCCTACTACCTGAGCTTAGTCATGCAAATGAATGAAGTGAGGTCCTGAGTGAGAGAGTAACCCTGACCAGCAGGCCGAGAGGCGTGCAAATTGACAAAGGGAACTTTTCGCACATTAGCCTTAAGTGGCTGTGTTTCGGGTTCCTGCAGGACCAGCTGGAAAGGTTTTTTGCACCTGTTGTTGCTGCATTTTCCAGCATTTTTCTCGCTTCTCCTGAACCGCCATTGTCTCTGCTGTTATTTTCCTATTATCCTGCTGTGTGTGTGAGGAGAAAGAGGACGAGGAGGAGGAGAAGCCTGCGTAGCTCGTGCTGGTCCTTGTATCTCTTTTTTTCGGGTTTCAGGCCGGCAGCAGCTGCAGCGGCTCTAATTGGCCATAGTCCGAGACCCAAAAAGGTTGTTTTTCTGTTATTTTTTTGCGCCCAGTGAAAGTTGACCCAAAGCGTAGCAAATTTTCCTTTTGTTTCCCTCTTCTTTTTGCAATAAATTACGCATTTTATGGCTGCTGACCCACAAATGTTGCATGCTGGAGAGGTAACTCACAGATGCCGAGGTTTTTCATATTGAATATCTATTATTTAATGGGTTTGCCACTGAATTAAGTGGCTGATTATGTTGCTATATTAATTTGTTAACTTTTTATAAGCCTAAATAAATTATGAGCTTAAACACCAATCTCTAAAAGCCGCTTAGTGGAAAGTATTAAAGGAGCCAACTTTGCATAGTAAAAAGTTCATTCTAGGGCTTACTTTTACGAGTAAATAAATTATTTACCTATTCAAAACATTCCCCAAAATGTAACTAATCCCCTCAAATAAATAATAAACCCTGAAAAATATAAAGAAAGCATTCAATTCAATCCCAAAGAAACCTTTCCCAGCTTCATTTAAAATTCCATCCTTTGCTGTTACCTCATCTCAGGCAGCTTTCGTCACGCTCTTGGCTGACAGTTGGCAACATTATTATTAATAATAATATTCGACAATTGTGGCACCTTCTGTTACCCTCGTTTTTTTGGTCAAGTGGGGCCCCTCCTTAACCCATCATTGTCATGGAAATGAAAGCAAACAAACAAAAAACATCGACCGCTTCAACAAACTACTGTAAATTGTTGAAATATTTTTGTATCTTGGGGATATTTAGTTTTGTGAAAGGTAGAGAGTCTTGGAAATTGTAAATTAGATGGCAATGCGAGGGCATTTCCTGCAGACGTGTCAATAAACAAAAAACACTCGCAGGAGACGCGAGGCGCTGGCACTTGAGCCGAGGTCTCAGGGGGTTAAGTAGTAAATTTATTGGAAATTACTTACGGATCTGTGAAGTGTCTGTCACTGAGACTGTTCCTTCCGCAGCTAGGTGTATGGCTTTGTTGTGTGCACACTGTGACATTATTACGAAATCTTCTACTGTACATAATGCACCTGAAATCACCACCTGGAAAGGGATATTAAAGGAATACATTAGTAAAGGTTCTATAACTGATTTTCTCTGTGTGTGTTCCCAGCTCTCTTTAGCTTTTGCTCTCCCATTTGCGACCTTATCGCTGCTTTATCTTTCCGCGGGCCATCAATAATTGTATCTATCAGATACCGAAAGGCAGAAAAAAACGTAACCAAACAATATCGAACCTAAATTGCATACCAATGTTTACACCTTGTCACGACAAATACTTTGATACCGTGCAAACAAAGCACAAAAGTATTTCATGTCATCTCCCGGGGGTGGAGTGAGGTGCAGGGTATGCCGGTAGCCCTCACCTATCCCCGATCCCCTCCTCCTGGGGCAATTTATCATGTTTGATTAGTTGTCTCTCTTTTGATATTTTATTACATTCATTAATAATCGCGCCTTTGATTTAATGAATTTATTGTTTCGGCCAGCGGCGGCGCTTGTGAGTGCTCCCCTGTCCCCCACAGAAATTACTGCGGGGTCTTATGGGTGTTATTGTGCCAGGTCAGGTTGTAAATCAAATGGGGACCCAGATTTACCTGCCACATGTGGCAGTCTGGCAGTCCCAGGTGCTCACATCCATAATTTCCCGGCGACTTTGACCATGCAATGTCGCATTATTATTACGGTAGCTCCAGTGCAAAATTTACAAGATTTATTCTGCGATTTATGGGTGGCACTGCCTCTGGGAAATTGTAAAAAGTTTCAATGGCATTTTATCTCTATCATTTTTTACGGCTTTCTTTTTAGCAAGGCCGTAGTTTCCCTCTATCTATTTAATGGTGAATGAGAGTAGACTTTGACCACGGAAATTTTATTATATTCTCTTGAGTTTCTATTCTTTTTACAAGATTTAATTCCAGATTTATGGGCCAGACTTTGTGACTAACTAATTCCCAGGAAATTGTAAAAGCCTCAAGTTGCTCTAGTTCTCCCTATCTCTAGCTATTTTTAGTGTCAATATTTGGCAAAGCTCAAGTGGTATTTATGCAACAAATTTATTATTTTATTTATTTGCTTTTAATTTTATATATAAAATCTGAATGAATGAAGAGTTACAACTGCGGAGAGGTGTACTCTCCCCTTTCCCTCGCACATGCCACACCTTATCTCCATTCATAATTTCATCAACCCAAAAAGGAAAATATAACGAAAAACTCTTTTGTGTGGGGCCTTGCTTCGCTTTATTTATTAGAACTCTGTCGATAATTACAAAATAATGCGTTTGCTTGCCGCCAACCCTTGGCTTTTTTTACCACTTCACTTTACCAGAGGCCTGAACCGCCCACTGCCCCACCCCGCCCAGCTGCCACCCACCACGAGTATCTAGAGGGACACTGGAAGAAACTACTTATTATATAACATTAATATTTATTTGAAGGGAGTTTTGAGAGATTTTTAAGTAAGCATTCAAGCATTTTTCTATGTTAAAATTATTCTTTGGACCATCAATTTTCTTCTACCAATATTTATTAGTTTTGGACATTTTTTAATGTAATTAATGTACATTTTCCCTCAGTGCATTATTGCTTGAGAAAATGTGGCCTGCACATTGCTTACTGTGGATCGAAACGAGGTTACCCCGGGCATAAATTTGAGGCACCTTCCCGATAGCCCGATAGCATTTACAAAGCGAGCGCCTTTGATAAGATTTCGAAGCTACCAACTGGAGAGTTATTTCGTTCAGTGGAATGGGCAGGGGGTGGCGGGTTTTCTCTTGAGTTTTCTAGTTTTTTTTCTAGTATTGAGGAAGTGCTTTTGGCCTTTGTAACTTGGTTAATTTGTGGCCCCAACAGTTTGATAGTTGTGAATGGACGGGGGACTGAGGCTGTGCTTGGCTTCGAGGGGCCTTGATGAGAGTTTTAGTGCTTTATGGATTCGAGGGTATTGCCATTCGAGTGGCCAGGCACGAGGGCCGCCCGGTGGCGCTGTAAAGTCAAGGGTCTTCCCAGCATATCGCCAACCGGCGCCTCAATCAATTCAAATCTCAAAAAGTTGGTTAGCCAAGAGAAGAAGCCGTTGGAAGATAAGACAAGGTTTTGTACCCAACATATTAAAGGGGACTTTGAGGAATATATAACTTATATAAAGATCTTACAGTCTTTTAGCCTGTAGAATATTTTAAAATATATTTTGGCTTTCTAAAAGTTAGTAAAAGCCATTTTTTTAATCTTCGTAAAAAAAAAAAATATCAGAGTCCTTACTTATATTCCAAAATACCCCTAAAATATTAAAAAAAAACTTTATAAAAATATAAAAATTTAATAATAAATAGGTTCCATGGATGAAGCTATAATACCTTCAATCATGAATAAAAACATATACCATTGTACTGATATATCAAAAAACATCCCTAAAAGTTAGAAAACCCCTAAAGGATTTCCCCTAATTTATTTTTAAATATTACTTTGTTATTATTATATAACAAAAACTTCAATAAATTCGATTACACTCCCCATAAAACCTGTAACTGTAATCGATTAACAACACCCTTCACCTTCACTTTCGGCCAGGCCTCCATCGATCATTATATCACTTTAAGTAGTATTTATACTCACAATAAAAAACAGCAGTCTCTCTAACTGATTCGACATTCATTCGGCGATTAATGTACATAATTTTAACCCATTTACTGCCGGCTCAGAGCAGTAAACTAAAATTCAGTTGGCGGCGCGGCTATCGGCTGACATTGGGAGCGTCGAGTGGTTATCCCCGTGTAATCGCAATCTCCTCGCTTGACCGATAATTTCGATAATTCCGATTAAGCGCATTTCCCATTCACAAGTATTATTTATTTTAAATTTTATAAAATATTCTGGAGTATTTCTTGGCGTTCAGGCCGCAATGAAATCGAAACCCATTTCTGGCTCACACACACTCGGCACACACACGCGACGGACCACGTCCTGCCTTCCGGTAGGTAATAAAATATTTCTAATTTTATTTTTATTAGCCAAAAGGGGGGCACGTTTTCCTAGTTGACGTAGCGTAACGTAATGTAACGTAAGGTGCTGTACGTAAGCTTTAAATCGGGCGTTGCCTTAGCGTTGCACGTCTTTGCAGGGCGATTGAATTATCGAGACTAAACCGAATCGAAACGTGCGACATTTTTCGGTTTTGTGTTTTTTCTTCCTTTCAATAGCAGCAGCAACAGCAGCAGCAGCAGTGGCAGTGGCAGCACGCAACAGCAACCTAACAGCGGAGGCTCAAGAGTTTGAAAAACTTGCGCATTTGTTGTGTCTCTTAGCGTGAAAGTAGCCGTGTGTGTGTTGTACTCTGCGGTTGTGTGCGTGTGAGCGCGGCCATTGCTGCTGCAGTGCTGAGCACTTATAGCATGCGATATTTACCACCAGAGCAGGGTGCAACATGCAATGTTAGGTTAGCAGCTGTTAAGGCTCGAACCTGTTGTTCGAACTGTTAAAGCAGTGGGTGTCAGCGAATGTTAAGTTGTGAGCTATGTTGTTGCACTGCACTCTGTTAACTGCTTGATTTTTGGGGTTTTAAGAGGAATATTTTTGATTTTATTAAATTTAGGTTATTGGCTTAAAAATATGTTTTAAAAAATATTAAGATATTAAATTAAGAAGTAATCATTAGGAAGAAGTCAGGATATAAATAATAATCTTTAATTAAAATTGCCTATTGATTTATGGCTTTAATATAAAAAATATACCTAGGTTCTTTTATACAATCCTTTTGCTTTTGTTATATATTATTTATTGTACACTTGTAGAGTAATTTAAATGACAAAAATTTATTTTAATAAAAAAAATGTATACATGTATATATATATGGTAGTTTCTTATAGTCCTTAAGGACTTTCAAGCCTTTTCTTGCAATAAATAATATTTTACTACAATTTCAAACATATTCTTCCTAGAACAAACCTAAATTAATTAAGAATTGTGTTTTCTTTCCGCAAACAAAACCTCAACAATTAACTCACTTTCAATTAGATATTTCAACACCTTTACAAGGCTATAATTAGTTGTTGATTAGCTCAAACTAATTATCCAAGCTAATTAATTTAATAACCCTCGTTTTCTTGGTAACTTAACCAAGAAAGCTGCTTCATTAGTTTACAAACCATTCAACATGTTGCTACTAAAAATCCTTCTAATCCTTTTCCTACTAAAACTTATTTCAACAAACCCAGAGACTATAATCAAGGAATTAACTTTAAAGTTAAATATAAAAACACACATTTATTATGGTTTTACCCAGGAGACCTTCGAGGAACTTAACTTACTGACAAATCATCCAAAGTTACTAATTTTTAACAACATTAGTGAAGAGTTTAAGGCAGAACACGATGAACCTGTGCTGGTTATAATGAATATGGAAGCAGATTTGGATTTTAATTTGATAACTGTGAAGGTGTTGAAATCTTACTTTACAGACAGGCAATATAACGATATATTGCTGATAGATAGAGATAAAAATGAGGATAAAAGTTATGTGGAAATTAGCAAAGCCTACTGGGATGCGGGATTTTCAAACATATTAATTTACACCTCCCAAGAAGAGCAACTTTGGTCACTGAGACCCTATCCCCATTTGGAAATTACCCCCACTAATCTAAAAAAATATTTAAATTCCCGAAATAATCGCATTTTACAGGGCTATCCCCTCCGAGTGCTGGTGACCAATGACCCACCGCATTGCTTTGTGGACGAGGAGGAGCCACCCAACTCCAGGGATCGCTATAAGGGCAGCATCATAGCCATGTTCAAGCTGTTTGCCCAGCAACTCAATGCCACCCTCCAGGCGGTGCCCTTTCCCGGCCTGAGGAGATACTCCACCTCCGAGTGCCTCAACCTGGTGCAGGCAAACGAGACCGATGCCTGCGGCAGTATCTTTATCAGGACGTATAAGTACCCCACCAGCCAGCCGGTCCGCCTGAATCGCGTGGTCATAATGGCTCCCTTTGGCAATCCCATCGACAAGTTCTACTACTTCTTCAGGCCCTTCGACTTCTACGTCTGGATCGGGGTTGGTCTAATGGTAATCTACATGTGCGTAATGGGTTCCTTGCTCCATCGCTGGCACCATGGCCAGTGGGATGTGGGTCAGTACCTCCTGCTGGCGGTGCAGACCCTGCTGACCAGGGAACTCTGGCTGCCGCAGTGCTCTGGCGGCTCCAGGCTGATGCTGCTGCTCCTGCTCTTCGCCATAGGCTTTGTCCTGTCCAATCTGTATGTGGCCCTGCTCTCCATGATGCTCACCACGAAGCTGTATCAAAGGCCCATCGAGAACCTGGCCGACTTGAAGGCGGCCAATGTGAACATATTGCTGCAGCAGCACAACCTGCGACCCAATTCCATCTACGGGAGTTCGGAGGAGCTCAGGGAGAGGTTCCGCCTGGTGGAGGAGGAGCTGCACAAGCAGCTCAGGGATGGCCTGGACTCTAATTATGCCTATGTGGACTCGGAGGACCGCATGGACTTCTATCTGTACCAGCAGAAGTTCCTGCGTAGGCGCCGCATGAAGAAGCTGGCCGACCCGGTGGGCTACACCTGGGCCGTCCAGGTGATACGCCAGAACTGGGTCCTAGAGCGTCTCTACAACGACCACATCCAGCGGCTCTTCGAGAGCGGATTGCAGAACAAACTGGTGGAGGACGTCCATGAGCTGGCTGTGAAGGCAGGCTTCCTGCACTTCTTCCCCACGCAAAGTCAGACCATCGAACCTTTGAGGCTTGAGGACATAGTGATGGCAGCCATGGTCTTGGGCGGCGGCCACGCCCTCGCAGCGATCTGCTTCCTGGCTGAGCTCACACACTCAAGCCAATCTTAATCGTTGTCCTTCCAATCACGGGAATGGCAATAGTTCCGGCTGGCCATAAGGACGGTTAACACCCACGCCATAAAGGCGGAAACACCCCTAAGTGTATCGCAATTTAAAGCGATTAGGGTCACAATGAGGACCCGCATGCGACATCCGTTGCGACCACTGGCAGGACACTCACCGAAAAGTATATAAAACTTATTTTAATGCATAAATTGTGCAAAGATTTAAGAGAAATAAAGAATAGTTGTTAGCTTTCTAAAGGGGTTTCTAATTGTCTTTGCTAGAACCTTAAAATATTCTTCATTTTCTCCCAGAACCTCAGAGAACCCTTTAAATTCCAATCTATTTTCTGTAATTTAGAAATCCCCCTAATTTTCTCTCAGTGCCCTAGAAGTGTGTCATGTGGGTGGGCCCTTACTCTACTTCTCCCAGCGGAAGTTGCCGAAAAATGCAGCAGTTGATTGAACATTGATTGACAATGGCTTCAGCACAGGAAAAGGGGCGCGGCTCGGTCCACTGAGAGACAATCGATTCATGGACATGGACATGGACATGGCTGAGAGGACACAACCAGGGTAAAGGAGGAGGAGGACGGAGGTGGGGGCGACTGGGGCGCTACTGCTCCTTGGGCAATCCCCCTTTGTTCGGCGAAACAATGGCGATTTGTGCACCGTGAGCAGTCGTGAGCTCCTCGCTCGCTCTTTTGTGGCCCTTCTGCCCGTCCTTGTAATCCCCGATAATGGGCCATTGTCAGTATCGATGTGGGATGTCCGCCGACCGATGTGCGGTGCCTGATGTCCGTTGAAGCCTGATTTTCGACGCCTGCCATTGACGACCAATGACAGGCACTCGGTCCGCCACGATGCTTGATTGCTGGACGCACTTTGGCACAGACACCGATGGGGATTGGCTTTGGCTTCGATTGGATTGGATTGCCCCACTCCAAGTCCACTTAAGTCGGGTTAAATTAGGTATTTAATAAGGGAATCCCGATGGATTGGGTGTGAAAAGGGAACTTGGAGCGATATTAATGAGGGAGATTAAGAATTATTTAGAGAGGAAAGTGGGGGAGAAGTATCTAAGGCTAGTAATTCAGAGTCTATATAGGAAATGGAATATAAGATACTCAATTAAAGAGCTATACTTAGCCCTAGTTACCCTTAACTTCCCATAGTGTCAAGTGCTTGCCAGAGAAGTTACCATCTGGCTAATGAGGATTACTTCTCTACCTCCCCCAGGGTGTTTTTAAAAACCAAATTGTCATTATTCCAAATTCAACAACATTCGGCACTCAAAATGATAATTACACGTTTCGCATTTGAAGTGAAAATAACAGAGACCTTAAGTGGGATTAGTTTCGGGTTTATTGTCAGTTTTGGCCCCTTCAATCAAGCGATATCGCACCCAGCAAGGGTCCAAAGGTTCCGCACAGAATTTTTCGTGCCTCGATTTCATCACTCCCGTGACTCAGAGCTCGCTATTCTTTAAATAAGTATTCTTTTCATAAGTTTATAAACAATTACTCTTCACTTTTCACCCACAAATACTTATCGAAAGCTGTTGCCAACTGCCAGCTGCTGCCTGCAAAATCAAGTGAAGTTTCTCGTAAGCGAATCTCAACGAAAAATATTGGCCAAAGTCACGGGCCCACGCGATTGCCCGTGTTGCTATCGCTGTGACGTCACAAGGAATGTGCCACGGAGATTGCCACCGATTAGATTCGGTTACAAACAACTCGAAGTCGAAGTATGTTAAGTTGTCAAGTGATAGCCGAGGGCTGTTCATTAGCGAAATATAAAAGTTCTTGGCCGCGGCTGTCATCGAGATTGCTCCGTAGGTGCCTGGGCAGTGCTTTTGTGATATTTGAACCTCTTCAAAAGCTGAAATTCATACAGGTTTATAAGAAAATTCCTTTGGGGAAAATTCAGTAGGGGAATGTTTTGCACTCGAAGATTATAGCTGAGGAATATTTAAAGTGAGTTATCTAATCCAAAGAGTATTCAGGTAATGGGTTGTATAATCCCAGATTGGAGGACTTGAAACGTGATTTGTAAAAGGGTAAATTGGTTTATAAGAGGTGATACAATTAGACATTACATTAGGTTTATTTCACTTGCCAGGTAACTAAGTTATTTAATGATTTATTTAATTTGTTTTCAAGGTTCTAAAGGCTATCTATCTAAACCATAACCCTCAAGATAGCTCCCTCCCTCACACCAAACACATCGTTCTATTTTCTCAGGCTTAATATGAAAAACTTGAACATTTTTTGAAATCAAACCCCGAAGGCTAAAAACATATAGTAACCACATTTAACCAGGTTAACTGTGACCCTGCCGAGGTCAGCTTATTACCAAAAAACAATCAACAAACCAAACAACAAACCAAACAAATTCCAAAACTCAAATCAATCTTTATTTTCGGCAACCTTTTCTCTTGGACCGCAAAAAGCTAATTAATTTTTTGCGCTGCCCATTTCGCCGTCAACGGCAGCCGAAAACGCTCATCAAACTAATTGGCCGGCGTGGGTGGCCAACTACTCTTAACTTGGCTTTAATTGCATGCGCCGTTGGCTGGTCGCCGGTCGAGAACCTGCCAAAGACAGGCATTTAAAAAAGACGCAGCTCATTGTCTGCCTAATGGCTTCCAAGCCAAGCCAAGGCCCAAAAGCGTTGATTTTTTTCTGCATATTTTTTTGTGTTGCTATTTTGGCCATTTACCGTTTGGCCTTTTTGACATCGGTGGGTTAGCCCAAACCCCAGTTGCTTAATAAACTTAACAATTTAATTTGCCATTTCGGCCAAGAAATTGTTTAGCTTGGCGACTTGGTATTTTCCTTAGTTTTTGAAGGGAGAGAAGGGATTGGACATGGAGAAGTGGAGGGATTGTTATTAATTAGAAAAGTAAAAGTAAGGGAAGTCTAAGAGAAACCTATTTAACTTAGAGAATTCAGATGCCTTAAAAAGATTTTATTCAGAAATTCAGTTTGGAATGATTGCTTGTGAATTAAAACTATTTAATATAAACCCATACATTTTTTCAGTTTACATTTTTTAGAGCTTCTTGCCTCATAACCCTTTAAATATTTTTAAAACCTTATTTTAACCCTCTTTTCTAATTCAAAGCTAAGCTAAGCTAAGCTCTGAATTCCACCGGAAATGCTTCTTTGCTGATCATGACAAATTGTTAATATTTTAAGCAATAAATACCTAAACATTTGCAGTTGATTATCGCGTTGAGTTGGCAACTCTGCACGCCGCTGGCCCCACTTGAACTTTGTGGCCAACTGCTGACCAGCTTCTCCACTCCCCCTCCTCCGCCCTAGGCGCCACGATTTGCTGTCAATCAACGCGGGTGGTGTGCCCTCAGTGGGTGGTGGTGGTGGCAGTGGCAGTGGTGCCAAGCAGCGGCGGTTGTGGGGTGTATCACCCAATCAATAACAATGACTGATTACGATTAAGCGCCTGGCCATTTGGCTTCTTTGGCGAGCCTCCATTTGGCCAGAAGGAAATGCGAAAATGTTTGGGCCATGAGTCACACGACGCTTGCGAGATTTCTGGCCTGTCGTGTGGCCAAAAGTTATGAGGAAATAGTTGGACAGGTGAAAGTTTCCTAGGAGGTCAGGAGAGAGATTGATGGGGCGGAAGGCCTTCAAGTGAGCTATTATTATTTTATGGGTTATCGTCATCATTATTACAGGGTTATTATGGGATTGGATTATATTTAGACATCATTATTTGTAGGGAAAATATAATTATTTCTACTAGGAAATATGGAAATATATACTGGTTTAACACGTTAATCTTTTTTTTTTAATATATTACTAAAAGTCAAAAGAAAGCCCTTTCAAAGTCGGTATAAATCTTAAATATTCTTTTTATTAGACTTTGAAAAGAGCTTATTAATATTATTTTAAAGATTAACAAGCATACAAGATACACATTTTCTTGATCCAATTATATAAGAAAACACCTTGATGATAATGTAGAAAATATTTTCTTTACAAAACAAACCCACTTACAAAATATTGTAATTCAGTGATTCCCTTCCAAAAGCCCAAGATGACCAGGCAAATATCAGAAAGTGCCTGAAGCTTATCAGTCAATTGGGGACGACTGGGTCAAATCAGTCCCCCAACAAACCCATATTTCATATATTCCATAGGTTTTTATAGTATTCCCACCCTCCTTCAACAGGATGACGTGCGAATCTGGCATTAGAGCGCCACAGCTGTCGGTGATTTACGGTCCTCTTCGACTCCGAGGAAACCTCATAAAGATTGCCCCGAATAGCGAAATCAAAATAAATCGTAAATAAATCGGGGCGAAATTCCTTTCGCGGCACAAAGATTCCATGACACCCGGCTGTATCAGATCGTCTCCAGTGGCATCCGCCTTTCTGCGCCGGCGGACTTTGCTATCGGATCGTATATTACTGGCCCGGACAGCTCCGCCTTATCGCCGGAGAGTTACCCACTGGCTATTTTCGACTCGGCTCTGGGCCAGGCTAATGAGCTCTAATTGATTCCCTTCCCTTCCTGATTGGTTTACGACCGGGCTGCAATATCTGGACAGGATCTTGCGGTTTCCTTGGCTGCGGGGCACGTGTCCTCCAGCCGTATCGAATTTTTGTGTGCGTTCCGACCGCAAAGGCCAAAAGACCACTGAAATTTACACTCGCATTGCCGTTTGTTACCAAACATGTAAACAAAAAACCGCAAAGCCAACAAAATATTCAGCCCACACACACATCCCGACAGAGAGTGCGGAAAACGTGGCCTGCGGGCGATTCGTGTTTGACAAGTAATAAAAGTGATTAAAGCAAATCTAAACACTTGCTGTGTATGCTCCGTGGAGGTGAGTTGTCTGGGGGTGGTGCAGGGGTCGTCGAATCATTTGTTAATCAAAATGCAAATGTAATCAATAGAACGGAAGTGCCTGCCCCCCGCCACAGACCTGTAATTTGGTTATTGTAGTAAATGTAATAACATAATGGATTAGTCTGGGGTGAAGGGGGAAAACAGGGGTGCACAGTGGACTAAATATATGATTTTTTAAGGATTTATTCATTAAATAATGTGAATTTTATATAAATATTTTGTGTTTATTAAAAACTTCTGCCTTAAACAGTTGATACATGAAAAGCTGTGGGAATATTTATTAGTAATAAATTATTACTACTAATTTATTTTCCTAATGATGAACTCCATTTTGATTACCTAAATATATCACTTGCTTAAAAAATACTTTTATAAATATATTTTTCCCCTGATTTAAGCCACTGTAACTACCTTAAAAAAAGGCAGTCAAGCCTCCTTCTCCTCTTCGGCATAATAGGTCTAGCCAGGGCTCTCCCTTAGCTACTCCCCAAGTTGCATGTCAAACGGCATGAACATGCTGCAAAAGGTCACCCCAACTCCACCTCCCCTTATGGCCTCACCACCCACCACCCACCTGGCCCACCTGGCCGGTCCACTGCTGGCCCTTTGGCATTTCGGCTGCCGCTTTTCCTGCGGAAATGTGCGCCAAAATGTTTGCGTGCCTCCCAGGCGGCGAGTATGAGAATGTAATATGTTGGGGATATTTGAAATTTAAGAAAAACAACGTGCCAAGGAGGGGTGCTGACATGCTATGTACCGTTAGCTATATATATATGCTATATGTGCGATTTATATGGGGATGACTTGGCAAATGGCGCCGGCAAATGCGTTCATTGAACTGCCACTGCGATGCAATAAAAAATCAGCAAAGGAAAAAAAAGAAGCACATTTAAAAGGAAAATAAATATGTGTAGGATAACTGGCGACTGAAGGAAAAGCCACACCCCCCACCCAGCGGGAATAGGGGGTGCCGGGGGGAGTGGGAAGATCTAAGACAAACAGTGAGCGGATTTATGGGGTCGCTGCGGGTCGCGTCGCATGTGTAAGACGGAAGCGGAAGGAGGACGCGAAACTGGCAACTGGCACACAAATGGCAGGAAGAGGGGAGGGAACCGCAGAAAGGAAGCTGTCGAAGGGCTGGCAACCCTTGCGGCTACTCCTCAGGCACTGAGAAAAAATTAACTAAACTTTAAAGAAATATTTCTTAATTATTAAGAACCTTTTCAAACCTAAGAGGGCAAAGAAGATATTTGAAAGGACCCTTTAAATGTTTCTAAAATTACAGAAAATATCTACACAATCTAAAGCATGATTAAACATCATTTTCCTTATTTTTTATATATATTTTTGTAAGCTTTAAATATTAAAAAATAATATTTTTCAGTGCCTTTATCCTTATGCCTTACTGTCTTGCTCCTTCTTTGTTGTTTTTGGATTGGCAAACGGAAGCGAATTATGTTGCCTTATGCGACGACGAGGACGAAGACGAGCACGACGAAAGGGTTCGAGACACAAGCTTCAACTACAAGATCCTGGGGTGCAGCCGTGTCCTGCTGGGGTGAAACTGATACGCCGCAGCCAGATACAGATACAGTATCTCGTGGCCGGTTTAATGTGCAGAAAATGTTCGATTTTAATGAGCCGCATTCGGTGGATATTGAATTCCTTTCATTACTTACGCCTCGCTGGCGGTGGCATTGCATAAGACCCCCAGCTCCAGCGGTACAACGTGGCGGATAATTGATATTTGAGCGAACTGGCCGCAGGAGGAAACTCCACAGATAAACCGCTCGCTGGACTCAAATTATTATAATCGAGGATTGATTTCCTAATCGGGCACTCGCTTCCCGTCATAAAACAGATTCAGTGCTCGCTCCCCAGGTTATTATTAGCGCAAACGAAACCCAAATCACACTGGGGAGTGACTTCTTTCATTGTTTTTTGGCGGCAACGATAAGATTTATACTTCTGATATTGAATATAATGAAATTCCAATTGCATACGATCAGTTACTTGCTATTCAACGATGATAAATCAAGTTCCACTCTGGCAAACAATTGGTGTATACTATATTTAGAGGATGAACACGGGAATTCCTTGGAAGAAATATCACTTGTTGTGCGATTTTCAGGCGTCAGGAGTAGCCATAAATTTGTGGACGTTGTCTAAGGCCAGTTAATCTACGGATCGAACTTGCCACTCAACCTCCACGAAAAGTGAAGTGAAAAGTGAGAGTGAACGATTTTCTTGTCACCCAAAGGGGATGGGAAAATCTCTGGGCGTCAGATAGTATGATGGGTAATCAACACCTGGAGACGCGGTCAAGGTCAAATGGGGGGAAATATGAATGTTAAAATATTAGAAAAAAATTTAAATGATTTTCCTGGGAAACCTCTTGAGTGTTTCCACTCCACTTAAGGCCTGGTGGGTGTGCCTCGCGAAACTGTGGCAAATGCCACGCCCCTTTGCCGGGCAATTTGTTGCGCTTCGTTGCGCGTGGAAATTATGATTTTTGCTTTTGTGGAAAATCTCATTAGGCGCTGCCTGGAAAAGGATGCCGATTTGGCCATAAATACAGGCTAGTGCCGGCTGCAATTTGCAACCCAAAACCCTGGGCCCGATCCTTTGGGGTTAAAGGCATGTTACGTGGCATTTTAATTAAGCGGAGCAGCCGCCAGCAAGCAACGTTTTATGGACATTTCTTTAATGGCCCCGCATAAATTCTACGCTCCAGCTAGAAGAGACTGCGACTCGGGGGCATAAAAAGCACGGCAGGCAGTCTGAAAGTGAATTTAATGCCATTTTTTGTTGTGTTTTTCTTGAGGTTTAAACAAAGTTGTGAAGCCGCTTTGTATCGGGAGTTGTGCCGTTGATAACTATATCCCGCCGGCGGGGCGGACTACTTTGTAGCGGATCGATGATCGGTGGCTCTCCTTATCGATGGCCTGATAAATGTGTCATTCAACCCAGCGGCAACGGCGGCCAACTGCAACTGCAACTGTATCTGGTATTTGTATCTGTATCTGGTAAATACGTTTTATGGTTCTCTAAAGCCCTGCTTGCACCGGCTTTCACAGTCATCATAACTACCTAGCTGTGTTTGCACAAGCATGGCATGCGGTTCATTAAATGTGAGTCATTAAATGTTACTAAGAACTATGAATAGGAAATGTATTTATTATATTTATAGTTTAAATAATTACTCAAAAAATTAATTACAAAAAGAAAATATGTTTCTTTCATAGGAATATTCTACTATTCTGCATTTAAGTATGCCTAAATTAATTCGTGGCACAATTTAATCTTACAAAAATTAACTAATCGAAATTATTTAACTTTCAGGCTCTTGGGAATTTAAAAAGCATTCATGATTGATCATTTATTTATTTATTTGTGAATTTTAAGCGATAAATAATAGCATTCCTTTGCAGAGATAATTAAATATCACATGCTAACTTGACTTGAGTATTTTAAACAGTCCAAAAATTTATTAAAATTCCAGGAATTCCTAACTAACCTTAGTATCTATTTAAACCCAATACAGTTCCCTTAATTCGTTTATTATAATTTATAACGAATGCGCAACCTTAAACTGCTCGTGATCAGCGCTCGTTTTGGCTCGTTTGTTGGGCTTAAACGATTTAAGAGGAGCTCATTTAGCCGTCGATATATATTTATTTTCTTATTTCGTTGCTTTTTTTGCATATCTCATGAGCAGCACGAAACGGAATGATTTATTTGCATATGCAACACCGAAATGCACTCACAAAATGAGCTTTTAAGTGGCCGGCGGCCCTCCACTTTCGACTTTTATTTCATTTTATTTTTATTTCATTTTCGACTTTACCCTTTTGGGAACTGTCACCAAGTGCTCCACATTTTGTGTAAAGCTTATTAAGAAATGCTTATTCCGCTCTCTGTCTCTTTCTCCGGGTGAGCCCCCAACTGTCTCCATCTCTTTTTGGCTGCCTTTATCGAGTTTAATGGATTTTTAATGAGTCTGAAGCGGGGCTTTTGACGGCCTTTTCGGAAAGTGCAGTTTCATTATCTCTTAATCCTGTTTGCCTTTCAGGAAGGAGGAAGATACAGTTCAAGGGAGATCGAAAGAGATTAAGAAACGATTGACTTTGACAATTACGCTTTCAGTATATTCACTCAGTTCTTAGTACATTTGTTACTTAAGTTCAATTTTGATACATGTGTAGTTAGAAAGATAGATAGATATTGTAGATATCTGTAAAAATATACATAGGGTACATAAAAAAGTCAGGTAGGCTCCTCGACACGGGCATAGGCAATCGTGGCATCGTCTTCCCTGGGCTGAGCTAATAAAAATTTATAGTAGGACCTTACCACAATGATGCAATAGCCCACGACAACTGGAAATTGTATGAAAATCTCTGAGAATTTTCCTTCTCTTAGGTTAAACCTTACCCAGTCTCAGGAAAGCCCAGCCACTCAAGAATCCCGTGAAGAGTGTCAAAATAAATAGTGTCGTGTTGACCAGCAGCCAGATGCCGACTAGCAGGCGATTGGCCTATAAATTATTGTCATTATCTTCTTGATTCGATTCCCAACTCGGCTGAGACTTACTGTGAAGGCCCCGTAGGTCAACAGGAAGTGATCCATGGCCAGCATGGACACAACCGTCGAGCAGACGACCACACAGTCTTGGATGTCCATTTTGCGGAAGAAGGCCACCAGCCAGCCAGGATATTCATCCTGGATCACCATTTTCCAGCCAAGGCTGCCGATAACAGAGTCTGCGGTACCAAAAACCAAGCCAGTGGCTATAGCGCCCCACAAAAGGGGCATGCAACACAAAAATTTACGCACAAGCATTTGGAAAAGGAAATTTCTCTACCTAGTAAACAATGTGAAAACTAATGACGGAGCTCCTGATTGGGAAGCTATACTTATACTACATAAAACTCAAAGTTACTATGGCTTCTCAAGTCCTTAAATTGCAGTACAACATAATTGGTAACTAGAGTCACCGAAACTCTATCGCAATTGAAACTGAACCTCCAGAGTCGCCAGAGAAGTCGCCGGTAGAGCCGCCCAGTGGCGGACAGTAATCCTACACACTTGTCGCCTCTAGTATTTGGCCATCGAATAATTCCTGGAATTCTGTTCTGGGCCGCCTAGACAGCAATTAGATAGACCAAGACAATGCCAAACAAATCAAGTCAAATACAATAAAGCGCCCTGGCATTTTATCAGCTCCGAATCAGACGTAACATCAGTACCCGAGGCACTCGAGTGTCGGGCCCTCAGATCGCTGCGGGTTCGGTTTACAACGCAAAAAGCGTAAAAAGTACCAGAAAGGAGAGGACTAGGCAGGGTTAACCGAAGCGGAAATACCCTTCTTGGTCTAGGAATGTGATACATTCAAATGGGAACTACCAATGGTAACCTAAAGCCTACTTTTGGCAACCCAACAAGTCTCTGTTGCCTAAAAATATACGAGTGTTTGTTATATTTTCAGGAATTGTGATACTTAATCAGAAAAACTTGAAGGTCTAATATATTTTCTGTAGTATTTAAAAAGCTTTCAAAAGAAGAACCTTCAAGAGTCGCCACCATTTGAGTCTCACTTCGTAAAAAGCATAGCCTAATTTTGGAAACTTTCCCCTGACTGGAAATTTGGTCTGCTAGTAACTTTCCTATAATCTCTTTGCTACCTCTAACCCCAATCTGTGATTTATAACCACTTCCAGCTCACATAATACCCTCTGTCAGGGTAAGATAAAGCCAAAAGGGTTTGCTGTCTGAACAGTCTTTGATCAAACGACGGACACGGAAGCGGCGCAGATAGCTGATAGCAGATAGCAGTTGGCATTCCACGCCCTGGCCCAGTCATGGCTGAAATATTTTGGCCAAAGTCTGGCAGCAGGAACTTGCATAAACAAGGCAAAGTGTAGACTGAAGACCGAAGACCCAAGACTTCTGACTAAGGTCGTTCCCCCGGCACCATCGATAACGGAATTTGGCACTGCAAAATGTGCGATCGAGTGGGGGAAGTCGAGTGGGTTGGGCAATGGCCCTAGATCTGGAATGCTGGTACTTCACCTCAATTATCGCATTGGAATTTTAATTGAGCTTTGGAATCACACACTCCCTTCCCGTAGTATTAGCTAATTTACACGCAACTGTACCGAACTATTACCAGACATTACGCAGTGTGACTGACCTAAGTCAAAGACAGATAGCGGAGCATACGAACTGGGTTCCATTTTAGCAACCAGGGCACTAAAATAGCCCTGACCAGCAGCTGGATTAGGGCTAAACCAAACCGATGGGTTTTTAATACCCTCCTCTGTAGTGGAAATAGACGAAAATAGAATGCAAAACAACATCAGTTGCCATATGGTCAAAAGTTGGGGCCTTATTTCCTTAAATACTTAGGGACATTGCTTGTTTAAAGGATCTGACATACGTCATTAACTCGAAAGCCACAAGGTCAAGGTGCCTTTAAGTACAGTTGAGTCAGCAATCGCTTGGCGTGTGGCAAGGCTTCCGCGCGTCGCTCTTTTTTATCGTTTTATCGATAACGCCGAAAATGTTGCTTCAGTTGTTAATCCAAAATACAACAAGGTATTTGACAAGCTCACTAATTGATTTGATTCTCGTGCCATTGCGACAGTAACGATGATCGTGGAATATTTCGTGTGGCTTGGGAAATGCACAAGTATTTCAAAATCAAAGAAAACATTTTCGTATTTATTAAATTTCATAATATTCCAGACTGTTCCCAGGCGGATATAGAATATCTCAACTTCTAGACTTCACATATTAACTCTTTAAGACTAAGTTAAGTCCATGTAAATTCTGTGCTAGCTTCTGCACTTTTTTGTTGTGCATTGGAATGTTAATTATTTTGCCAAAAAAAGCTAGCCCTTGGAAACAAACTTTTTTTATTTTGGCATGGAAAACCCATGGAAACCGAGGGCTTTTGAGTCACTAAGTCTACAAAAGAACTTCCCCCGGTCTGGTGTATCTCTAGATAGACAAACAGACCAAAGTGGAAGAGTAGGTGGAATATTCCGAGAGCCTTTGGCGTTCTTTTGCCCCTCCGATAAGACCAAATGCGTTTTGCAATAGCAGAACACGGTCTATATAAGCCCCGCCGATGTTTGCCTCCAGACAGCGACGAGGGGTACGTCTTGCATGTTACAGGAAATAACATAAACAACAGAGGAGCAGCCAGTAAATGTGGTAATTATGCAGCTCAAATATAGGGTCGTGGAATCATGGTAACTGGTAAGTGTAACGCC
Organism: Drosophila jambulina; assembly: GCA_018152175.1. Taxonomy (NCBI): domain Eukaryota; kingdom Metazoa; phylum Arthropoda; class Insecta; order Diptera; family Drosophilidae; genus Drosophila; species Drosophila jambulina. Next base: position 20,861,330 of record JAECXH010000113.1, on the reverse strand, counting down.
TGGATCTGGCATATGGCAGAAATCATCATCATAAACAGCTCGTTGTCTGTTGTCAACACAATCGCAATCTCAGCCACAAAAAAGACCGCCTGGCGCTCAACTCCCTCTCTGTTCAGATTGTTCTATATAAAGATACTCCTAGGGGAGGGGCTACACTGAACGGAAGTTTGGTTACTGATAAAAGCGAGCCAGAAAAGGGAGAGTTTTGTCGGTTCCTGCGGGGCTTTTGTGTAAGAAAGTACCTCGGAGTGAGGGATCCCTAAGTGGGTCACCTGCAGTTGACATAAGCTATTGCCCTGACAGGTGGGTGTGTGCCCCAGAGAGCTGTCAGGCGTTGGGAGAAAGTGATCGTGGGTGGTACAGAATCTACTTCTAAAAGTCATCATCATATCACAAATTATTGCACTATTTTCCATTTAAGAGTGACCTAAAAAGGGGAGGATTTGCCTTAGGAAGGGAAAGTTGGGTGGGGCTTTTAGGGGGGTTAATATGGGTTATGTGGTATATAATTTGTTGTGGGGTCTTTTTGGTTCTTAGTTCATATTTTAAGGTTTAAGGTTTGAAAGCCAAGAAGCTAATGATTGCTTTATTGGGAGTTGCAAGAAGCACTCTTTGTAATGATCTTAAGTTAAGTATTTAAAAGTTATTAAATACTTAATTCTGAATCATTACAAAGAGTGCTTAGTGACTCTACTAGAAACCTGATTTTTACAGAAATAAATGAAGCTTAATGACTCCACATTCTATTAAATATAATTCTATAAGTATTTTAATGATAATTTTAATAGAATATAATCCACAAAACTTCATTTAAATTATTTAATATTTTATAAAAAATATAATAAATCGCAAAAGAAAAGTCAGATCAAAACCCATTTAAAGGACAAACCTTTCCACCTGTTCCGCGATTTGTTGTATTTAAGAATTATAATAAAGATTTTATGCATGTAAAATATTGTATTTAAGACCCAAAATATTCACCTTTAATTCCCATAAAATAAATTGTAAATTAAACAATACAACAAAGGATTCGCGAAACAAACTCCCTACTAGTCTATAAATAAAAATTCATAAAAACACCGCCAAGACATTCCTGTCCAATTACACTTTCCTGGCCACTTTCAAAATATAAATTCCTTTACCCTTACCTGTCATGAATAATTACCGATAACCCCCTTTATTGTACAGGAGCCATTATATTTCCGTTCTGCGATAATTCCGCACCATAAAACCCCTCGCGGGGCCCAAAGACAAAGCTTCCTACTCTGCCACCAGCAAACAAAAAAAAAAATACAAAAATAAAGCAGCACCTGAAAGGCAATCGATTATCACCTTCGATGGGCTGCCAAAAAGGCGCTTATCTAAGTGCGCAAATAGCTGCGGGCTCTCTGGCCCAGGCTTGCCCCAGGAATTTCGCTCAGTGCAGGGCCGTCACTCAGGGCCCCGACATCGCTTTATCGACGAGGGCGCCAAAAGGCGGAGAAATGCGTGTCAGATAGGACAGTCCGAAAGGAGCTCGGCAGGCCGCCATATCTGCCATATTTACTATAACAAATAACAATAATATGGAAAAATAATTGTGTCTCTCTGTTTGCTCTATATGTCACCTGGCAAGCGCCATCCAGCCACTCGGGCAGGTGGGAAAAAAGAAGAATGTGAGCTGAGGTAAGGTAAGGTAAGTGGGGTCTTCGCCTTAGCCTTCCCCAGTTTGGCCTGTCAGTATCTTTATATTAATCAATAAGAGCAGGCCGATAAGATTGCTTTGGGCTTCGTCTGCCAGCTATCGGTGTGGAGAGGGGGGGATGGGCAGGTGGGGGAGTGGGGCGGCCAGTGGGTGTGGGTGTAGGTGGGTGGTTATCCTCCAAACACTTGCCAATAGAAAACACAGCAAGAAAAAAAGCAGGCAACCAAAAGTAAATTCAGAATAGATTCAAAATTTCATGCCATACCTTAAGACGCCTTTTTAAGGTTTTTACAAAATTAAAGAAATATTATTTGATTATATTAAAACTACCCCCCTTTCTCCCAGTGCCTTTTGATAACATTCCTGACTGACACTCGCCCACCAATTGATAAATCCAATGTTTGTTCAGCATTTATTAATGTATAAATTATACTGTTTGCGCCTTAAGGGGGGTCACCTTTCTCCACCCACGTTCACTATCTTGGCCCACTGTGCCCCATCAATTTCGCGGGCGACAATAATATTTACATAAAAACACAACAGAAAATATGAAGGCAAATATTCGCCAGACCAATTTGTTATTCAGAGTAATGGCCGCGCGAAACATCTGCGCAGTAAAAAGGTCCCATCTTAAGTTGCCATTTATTTTAATTGGTCGGCAGCCTAATTGCCGGGGCTTACTATACTTACTAAATATATGTGCATTAGTCTGGGGCCCAAGCATCTTGGCCCTTGCCAGACCCGTGTTTTGGCCCTGCTTCAGATGATGATATTCCGGCCCGACTATCGATAAGAGCCCTGCTCGAAGCACATGTCGTCTGGCCAAGTGCGACGGAATTAAATTTATATAAGTTGCGCGGCGATTGGCAAATTACTGGCGGTATTTATAACATTTCACAGATATGATAGCACAGGATAGGCCCCAACAGCGATTGTTTTTCCAGGGAGTAATGGGGCGTAATGCGAGACTCGGAGGATATCAATTAGTAAACCCATCCGCTTTACCCTCCTACAAGAATACTTCGGAACGTTTTATCCCAGGGAAAATGTGCAGTATATTTGTCCATGCATTAGCAAAGTCAACATGGAAAGAGAAAAAGAGCCAGAGACAAGGATGAAACTCCACTTTGGCAACCGGAAATCGCGGCGTGAAAGTCGGAAAAGCATTTTACAGCAAAAGCCTTTTAAGGCCGAAGAACCGAATCGATTCCACCATCGAATTTTTCTGCTGCGGCGCATAAATCAAAATCAAAAGTGGCATTGTCCCGCCTCTCCAGAAGGCAGCCGAAAAACTTAATTTACGACTTGGCTGGCGGGATCATATCATGTTCATATCATATCAAATTATGTCCAGATAGCCGAGGCTCTTGTCCACTTTTTCATATCTCACCCACACGAGCTGTCTGTGGCTCAGCCGCGTGGAGCCACACGATTGGCAGTTCGAAGCTTGATTTTGGGATTTATCTTTAATTTGGCATCTACTTGGGGGAGTATTGTCTAAAATATTTCAAAATAAATGAGAAATATAAAGAGATTACTAGAAAAAGTGGAGTTCCTATAGGAAAACATTCTGAGATTAGTTATTTTTAATATTATAGGTCTCTAGATCTAAAAATAAGTAGAGTAAATAAAGAAAACTACTAAAAGGAATTGAGTTTATTAAAATAAAATTATACTTCAACATTCTGTAGGTATTTATTCTTCAGAATTATTATTTCTACAAGTCTTGGCATTATTGTAAATGAGGAAACATTCTGGCTAGTCAAGTAAGCGGCTTAGGAGAATTTAAATATAGAGGTCACTGAGCTAATAATATTCAAACAAGCTGTAAGCCTTAAAATATTCCAAGAATCATGAACTTGGCTATGTGACCTTAAAATTAGCTTTGAACCAAGGGGATTCCCAGTACCCAATAGCAACTTCCCATATGAAAAAAAGTGCACTAGAAATATATGTAGAGTACATAAACATAGGTGATATATTATCAACACTTAGCTAAATTAATTACTATTTCACTCGAGGAATGTCGCTTTGACCTCCTCGGAATGTACTTCCTAATCTCGGGGATTCCCCCCATGTGCCCCAGTGGCAAACTATCATTCAATCCGATGTTTTCTCTTCCTTGAAATTCTTGAGGTAGCCCGATTTATCAATGCCAAAGTCAGAGTGATTGCGGAAAACACGTTTTTTGTTTTTCGCACAACCCTCCTATCGGGCAAGCACGTTTCAAAAACGCGACAAAAACTTTCCGCTGTTGACCAAAACAATGCCGATCAAGATAATCACCGGAATGGGACAGAATCGATCGCCACGATATCGAGAATATAATATCAATAACAATAACAAGTTCTTCGTAGTCGCTTGGATATACACATTTTCGGCCTTGCCGATGGATTCCCAGAGCGGAGGAGGTGGGCTCTTATCTGGTAAATGCAATTAGAGACCGACTTACATACACTTAGCTCTTGGTATTTATAGAGGCAATACCAAGAAGTATATGTACAGCCCTATATCTTACGGTCTGCGCTATCAGAGCAGCTCTACCCTCCAGACACCTCCAAAAAAAAGCAGTTCTCTCTCTGCCTGCCCCATCTATTGACAATTCAATTAACGTTTTGAAATAATTTCCTGATAAGCGGAGCAGCAACGACACGCACCGAGAGGCAGGGCCCAATAATAATACACCAAAACAACGTTTAAACTTACTAATAAAACCACAACCAGAGCTGGCAAAGAATGGTGCAAGTTATCACTAATTTGTTGCCATAAACCAGGGTTCTCTTGGCAACTTCTTTGAAGAGGAAAAGATGAGAAAAGTTGTTAAGTGTTTCTTTAAATAAAAGATAAACAATATAACGCTTATCTACCTTTAGTTTCATACCAATTTCACTTTAATTAAAAGTATTGAGCACCTATTTTAGATGCTTTTCATTTCCTGAGAGTCAAAAACCAGTTGCTTTCTAGGGGATTTCCCTTCACAAACTCATCTAAGAACCAAGAATATCCCAAGTTCCTACAGGAAATGTTAGGTACCAAAAACACCTTCTCTCAATGGAAACTTTGGCTGCCAAATACGTGCCAGATAAATCCCATGTTATCTGGATTTCATTGAGAAACTTCTGCGTTTTTTTCTGGCTCATAAACTTCTAAAACTTCCCTCGATAAGATTATTGGAAGTTCCCTAGAAATACCCATAAAAAGATACATTTTACATTACGAATTTCATGCTGTGGCGTTTTGATTTGATACTCGAGTGTTCCCTTGGGCTTATAGATATCTTCTGGGTAGTGCAAGTCACCTATCCCCACCACAAATTCCCTCAACTTCGTGGCGCCAATCAAAATCGACGCTATCAAGAGCCCCATGCTAAGCCACCATAAAAAGCGCCGCTAATTTGGCCCTTGATTGCTCATTTATTTGCCCGGCACCACGTTTATTGCCGATTTGCGTCGTCTGTAAATATATGTATTAACCCTGGGAGGGCACTCTGCCTGCATTAGATATATTAAATTCCCAGACCCATCCAACCATCCATCCCAACGCGCAGGCTATAAAGGAGGCTTCGATTCCGGGACAGAGTGGAGTATTACGAGTGCAGTGAGTCAGAGGAGTCGGTGGAGTCTTGATTTAAGTACTAAAGTTGAGTGAAGTTGAATTTTAATAACCGCACTAAGTAAGTAGACAAGTTTTCTTGAAGTTTTCTTTCCAACTTAATAAAGGGAAAGTGAAAAGTTTAAGCAAGAAATAAAATAGGAAAGTGAAGGAAGATTTCTCTCCTTTAAAAACATAATTGTACTACGTAAAATTCTCAATTTTTTGTATATATACTAAAGCAATTTATCCTCCCTGAAAACCCCAAAATCAACCTCTATTTTTCTCACCATTAAACTTAGCCACAAATATTTTCAAAAAAACAAATAACAAGCATACAATTTTTAACACTTCTCTTTGGCCCTCATCTTCACATCCTCATTGGGTGCAAGTGGAATTTTTTGAATATCGAATATTGCCAAAAATAATAACACGTAGTATCGACGGGTCACTATTTGCATACTCGAGTAAATGAAGAGGTTCAGGCAGAGATTTCTCGGATGCCTAGGGCCTGTATGTACTTGGATGAGCTCAATAAAATATATACTCGAGGCAGCGAACAATTCAATCAACTCGTCGTAACAGCCTCGGGCCCACTCATGCCAAAATTATTCGCACAAAAAAATGCATAATATTTTGTTGTTCATTTAGAACAAACAGGTAAATACCATGCTCGTTACAGGCGAAAGTCCAGGTGGGGAACGGAACTTGTCGCTCGTCCGCCTCACGCCCCTGGAATGCCAGATATTTCAGTTATTTATTTCGGCACATTAACATCCGACATCGATGTCGACGTCCCTCCCTCGGGCCACACTTCAAATTGATTGCCAAATAAATTAAAAGTGTAAAAAATAGCAGGCAGGCAGGGGGAGAAACGTGTAGGAATCGGGGAAACAGTATAATTTAATTAGCGCGCTCGCTTGTTCGGCATTTTTATAATTATTTACCCGCCATTTCCATTGTAGTTTCCCGTTTGTTATTATTTTCCTCTCTTTTTCCCCACAAATATTTGCCAGATAGCGCCAGACAAATCAATGATTTCCAGGGCATTTCCCTTCGGCAGATAAAATATTTGGCATAGTTTCGGTGCCTGGGTGTGGGTCTTGGGGCGGGGCTCTGGCCAGGTTTGTTGCTCTCGGTGGCTCGTGGATGATATAACCGTGATACAACATTTGACATTATTATCGAATATTTGCGCACGCGTCGATACACCCGCCCCAAGGGCACTCGAGTCCCAATATTTGTCTTCCCGCCGTCGGTGCAAATATCTAAAATGCGATTATCAAAAACTGAAAAACTGTTGCACTGCCAGGCCGAACCCAGGGCCGGACGGACGAGTGTGATGAACTTCCGGCAGGAGAGTCACGGCCAGGCAAAGTGAAGGACTTCCGACTGACTAAGCGAGCCCACAGTGCGTATGATTAATTTCGATGAGCTCAACTCGGGTTTTATTTGGATTAAACACTAAGGGAAAGAATGTTGGCTGTACTCACCATCAGGAGGTAAATAATCTTGGCATAGACCGTAAGCTGTGGTAACCTGTAAAAAATTGAGAAATTAAATGTGCTTAATAAAAGGAAATAAATAAATTAAATGTTTAATAACTTAAATTCTAAGAGTTAAATGCTTAATACGAAGAATTCTTTAAAGTGAATGCCTAATAAATGGTAAATTGTATACTTAATAAATGGAATTAATATGGTTTAAGTTAAGAACTTATTACCAATAATATTCTTACTACAAATAACATTCTTAAAAAATATTAGGTGCTTTCGTTTACTTCAAACAATCCTAATTTTCTCTGAAACCTACATTAGTTAAATCTTATTATTGTCTGATGTCAGCTGCCTTAAATTTCTCTAGTTATATTTCCTGTCCAAATGTTAAGTGTTAAAAATACTTTAGTTTACTTAAAATAATCGTTAAACTTATTTTCTGTGGAACATTCTTAAAATCGTATTACTGTCGAACGTCAGTTGCTTTAAATTTATCTATTTCTTTTATATTTATTTATTTCTCGTCAAAAAATCGAGTGTTTAAAAGTGTTTTCTAATTTTATGGAATAAACTATAGGTGCCAGGTAGCTCCCTTGCTAAATCTTAAAGATTAAAGGTATTGACAGAGCTTAATTTATTTGGTAAAATATTTTTTACATTTAATTTATCACATACAATTTATAAACCCCCTTAAACTTAACTAATTTCTGTCTCTACTTAAATTATTTGTAAAACTTTCACACCTTAAACTTCGCTGGGGAAGTCCCCTGAAGGCACCACTTATTTATTGATATACATTTTTCGAGAGCAAGTAGTTCCCCTCCAGCTTTGTGGCACGATAATTGAAACCACAAACCGGAACACCCACAGCACACACACACCGCACACACAATCCACAATTATGGCTAAACAATATTATGTGGAGCACTGCGAACGTAAATCATTGAGATTGAGCGACTTTTTGACACCGCAAATGAGCAAGGACAGCAGGGACAGGAGTCGCCGCATAAATTCACCCGAATTTATTATGCAATTAGTTAAAGACCCTGTCCAAGTCAGAGCACGGAAAGCCCGAAAGACCTTGGGATAACTTAACTTTTCCCCTCATTGAGCCTCCTTGAGCCCCCTTGAGAAGTTTGGTTTGAAAAGCCCAGCTGCAGCCTTGCAACTTGAGCCACCCGTGACCCACTTGATACCCTCCGCGAATTGGCATGGAAACATTTTCTCCCATTTTCCATTTCCATTTAATAGAACTTTATGTCCAATACGAAGGTGGCCACCAGACGCCGCTGCTTGCCCTTGGGCCTCCCATAGTAATTTGTGTCGTGCAGCCGGTAGGAGCCCGGTGGCAGGTAGGCCGGAATGCTGTGGTTCTCCAGCTGAAAGTTTCGCACTTCGTAGTCCGCCTGAGGGGATAAAATGGGAAACTGTGACCCATACTCTCTCTTGCAAGAGATTAATGTGGGTGAGCTACGCACTGGCGGGATGGGACAGCGATCCGCCAGGTTGCCGTACTTGAAGACGTTCCTCAGCCAGACCTTCATCAGGCTGGCCTGGAGCAGTTCCCGCAGCGTCTTGCAGGTGTCCATGTCGTAGCTAAACAGGGTCTTTTGGTAGCTATCCCTGCCGGTCTGCACCAGCTGCAGCAGGGTGATGGTGGTCCGCAAACCATTTCGCAAGGTGCGATTCAGGTGGATGTCCAGGCAGACCTCACCGCGGGCTGTGAGCCAGCCTCGTGTGCTGGAGCAGAACTCATGGCTGCACTCCACGCTGACGTTGGTGAACTTGCTGTGCAAGGCTTGGTTTATTTTTACAGAATTTTTTTAGGACATGGAAAGTATCTTTTATAGGGAAAGTATCTTTTATAGGGAATGGTATCTTACTCACTGTAGGTCTGACAGAAGAGCAGTGTGAGCGAGACTAGCTTAAGCATTTCCAATAGCCTGCATGGCTTTTAGCCAACTAATTTCTATGATATTTTGCTAAAAGTTTACTCTTATAATTAGGGTTAATCGTTAGTGGGGCTTGAATAAGCAGCTAATGAGCAATTTTCACGGATAAATTTGATTTAAACGAAATAAGGAAAAATAGGTTGAAGTTAACAAAATAAATAAATCTGAGGTTCTAATACCCTTTGATACATTTTAGAAAGCTTAATTTCACATTATAATGTTTAGAGTAAGTATGAAATAAACTAATTCCCTGATCAACTTCCTTGAAAGATATACATCCCATTTCTTTAAGCTACAAAATAAATCTCTCGACACCTTTGAACACCATTTAACGTCGTACAAACTTTACACTTTGCCTTAGAATCTAACCCAAAACCCCCCACGAATGCCCATAAATCAATCGGCAGTCCATCAATCCATCAATCAATCAGCTGGCCATCAATTAGTCAGTCTGTCAGGCCACATCACACTTGCTTTTTTGCGGTGTCCGAATCTCGATCGCTGATCTGGATCTGGAATCTCGAATCCGTATCTGTAGCCGTGGCAACCCAATCTGTCTGCCACATAAAGATTCAAGTTCAGTGCAACTGCTGGATGCTGGCTAACCGTAAAGCAAACTGAAAGTTGCGCCTGACGTTTGGGTTGTTTGCGTTGTTTGGGTTGTTGGCCGCGTTGTTTGGCTAAGCGGCGTTTAATTGGAAACACAGTTGGGTGTTGGTTTTGACCGGTCCGCTGTCTTCATCGCGGGCCATCAACTTTCAGCAGCTGCGGACGGACAGCTGATGGACGTGGACACTTGGACACTCGAACGTTCTGGGACTGGGACTCTTGTCCTGCGAGAGACCAAGAGACTGAGCTACCTATCTATCTACCAGATAAACCCGTTCAAAAGGAGACTGGGTTGGCCGCAAAAACAGATTCAAATATTACGCATACGTCGTGTGGCGCTTGAAGCCACACGGGGGAAATGTTTGCCATTTTTTCTCACTCCCCCAAGGGCACTGGGGAAAATGATTAGTAATTAAAATGGGAAAATATAAAACAGTAAATAAAAGAAGAATAATAAATAAAAATTTATAAAGAAAAAGAAGTAAAAAGATTCAATAGTAATCTTAGACCTCTTGAAAGCCCTGTAAAGTCTGATTTTCTTTCCATCTTTCTTCGTTGTAGGTTCTTACTTTTCACCTATAATTTCTTTCAGTGCCTCTGCCTCACCCCTGCCCCCTTCCCGTGACTCCTCGCTTAATTGCCGAGCCGCGTGGAGCGTTTAATTGCAAATTATTCAAATGCCGACGCTGCCGCAGCTGTCATTGCTGTCATAACCAGTCGGCGGAGCTGTCCCCCTTTGCCGCTACGCCTCTGGAGGTTGCCCCTACCCCTCCTCCCCGCCCCCCTCTCTTCTTAGACCCCCTTTCATCCTGGCAAGCTTGCAATTATGTCTCAAATTAACACAGCAGCCACCGCAGAGCTGAAAAATGTGTAAAAATATTCCCCCAACTTGGCTGCTGTTGTTGTCAGATGAAATTAGGCGTGAAATGTAGTTTGAACTTTTGTGAAAATATTTTTTAACAGCATTTGTTCGTTTCTTGTTTGATTTTTTTTTTATAATATGCTTATGTCAATAATTCGACAGACCGGACCACGTGTGGCGATCTTTGAGGCGGCTGCCCGCCTTTGGAGCTACCTTACAAGTGTTGCCAGGTCCGTTCGGACTATATAAACATTGATATTCTTGGGCTGATAAAGGCCTTTGCCTATCGGAGAGCCGGCTAACTTTATCTCTTTAGTACTGACCACACCACTTTTTTATATTCCATTTCTTTATAACTATATGGCAAATGCAATTCCGATAAACTTTATGGCCTTGCACCGTGGGGTAAGTGGAGAGGAAGTTTGAATATATAAAGGAATATAGAGAATGGGGTGATTTTATAATGCCATTCAGATTTGGGAGGTATTTAGTATTTTATTTATAATATTTGCTTGAGAACTAAGCTAAAATCCGTGAAGTATTCGTTGAATTCTGTAGAATATTATGAACTTTTAGGGAAAACTTTATATCTAAGACTGGCTTTGAAGTTTCTTAGATTTCTTAAGTATTTCTTCACATATTGCTTTCACAATAAATTGTATAAATATTTCGAATGTACATATAAAGTATTTTTTTTCCTATGTTATATGCATATAGTATTTATATTTTAATTCTCACTCCAAAAATCATTTTCTCTCAATTCTTAAGCAAATTCCGGAAGCTTGTCAACAATTTCCTTAATAAACTTCTTCCATAATCAACTCATCATAAGCTTTACTTATAATAATTTCCTTTCCCAATTTATTGTTAATAGAGACTTGAACTTTATTTTTGTGTGCTTACCACTGTGGGCCAGCAACATGGCAGCTGCTGTTGATGTTGCCATTGCTATTGGTATTGCCACCGCTGCTGCTGCTGCCGTCTCAGGTTGCATTTATATGCAAATATCTAAAATTGTTTTCAATTTGCCACCGCCGAGCGCCTTGGCCATCGACGTGGCGCATTCCTTGAGCCAACTTGCAGCTAATTTTATGGCTAATTGTCTGCCTGCCCGCCCCGTGCTGCAGTTGCTGCTGCGCTGCTGTGCTGCTGCCACATGATTGCTGATGAAGTTGTGATATTTGCGATAAAAAATGTATGTGATAAAAATTATTGAGCAGCCGGCAGGAATTTCTTAATTGTTCCAGCCACTCGGCAAAGAACCGTGTTGCCTGCCCGCTGCCCGAGTTAATTGTGGAAAAGTCCAGTCCACGCACAAGGACAACCTCGGTGGACACCACCAACGGGAGCAGCATTTGAGAGGCGCGACATTAGCGGCGAGTGTCAAAAGACCGCGCTGAAAGCTTTTAATTAACTCGGTTGTGTCATGGGTGTGGCAGAGCCCAGTGAAAGATATATACTCCTAAACCAGTTTAGACCACCTCAGGAAGGAAGTTCTAATAGCAATTTGTTCGGTTCTAAGGCGCCTTTTAAGCGGCTTTTAGGTTAATCAGTCATAAAGGTTAAAGGATAAATGGCAACCTAAATGGGGGATAGTTGAGATTGAAGAGATTTATGATCCAAGGAAAGGTTATGGGCTCTTGAGAGGTAAGGGAAAGCATATAATAGTCTTCAATAAGCACGAGTATTATGTATTTAAAGTTCAAAGGGTCCAAGAAGTAAAGAAAAACATATTCGGATGTCAATAATGATTATAAACGCCTGCTCAAGGAACTTTTGTTATACCTTTCTAAAAATATTTACCTTAAACCTGAAGAAAACTATTAAAGGTACACTTTCCACTATAAATAGAATTATAATTCATCGATTTTAATGTCACATTTAGACCTGAGACTCTCACCTCTATAGCTACCTTGTCAAAACCCACCTAACCATACCCAATACCCAACCTTTTGAACTTTCCACCCCGGGAAGTTCCGCCACTCGAAAGGAAAAGCAGTTCCAATTGAATTCCAGATATTCCAGAGGCCGTCTGGCCCCATCGCAGACTCAAGGAGTTCTGGAAATGTGGAAACCTAAGCACGCCACTTGAAGACCTCGTACCGAAGACCTATAAATAGTTGGGCCCTGTCATTCGTGCCCAGATTTCCGGGGGAAACTGCGTGTTATCTATCCGATCTGTTGGATTAAGCTTAGCCCTTTTTTCAGCAAACAAATACTATATATATATATATAGTATCGGGCAACGATCGCGGGGAATTGAAAATGCGCAGTATGATGTCCGAGAGCAGGCCATGCAAATGTGATTGCCATGTTTATGAGCCACCAACTACTACTAAGTTGCGGCAAATGGTCAATAGTAAATGGTAGTGGCAGTACCATGCTTTGGGCACTCTGATTACGATTCTAGTTTAGTGGATTGCCCAACGAACTTGACATAATGACAACCGTCAGGGGCACTTGATGAATTGCCCGGGGACTTGCTCTGGCTGGAGATTTATGCAAGAGTGCAATTGAATTGAATAATATGTGGCACCTCGGATAGATTACATCAACGGGTTAATGGCTGGGAACGGGGCTAAACCCGTTTGGCAAGTGTCGCGGGAGAATGGGGTCTCGATAGCTATGACTCAAGGTGTTGAGAGATATCTTAAAGGGGCTCTTTAAACAGGGTCAAAGAGTTAAAGTGGAACTAAAAAATAATGCAAGATATGTTTAGGGAGTTTATTCTCTAACCTAAGGGCTTAAGAAAGTTTACTTTTTGCCTTGACAAACTGCTTCAGCAGCTAAAGGGTCTTGAGAGCTATGACTTAAGATTACAAAAGATATCTTTAAGGGCTTTTAAGGGAACTTAGAACTTAAATATAGAGCAAGGTGAGTTCATGGAGTTACTTCCTTAACCTAACCCTTAAAATAGTTTACTTTCTCTTTACAAAATAGCTTTAATAGCAATTCCCCTCCCAATCATCACCAATTCAGAGAGCAAACAAATCCCATTTTCATTCAATTCAAGACCCATCAGCATCATTAACATCATCATCTCTCGAATTGTCATCTAATAAAGACCCAGAGCACTAAGAGCCACAGCGAAAACAACAACTTGAGCCACAGCACTTCCGATAAGGGGGGATATATCCCCCCCAGACATATACTCGAACGATAAATGGTGAAGGAGCAATCACATCTTAACGTCTGTTGGCACTTTGCTGGATTCGAATAGATGCAATTCAATGCCAATGCAATGTGTGGGGGTGTCGCCCTCTTGACAATAGGAAACCCCCTCCAAGACCCCCTTTCAAAACCCCCTCCAAGACCCCCTTAAAATACCCCTCTTAAACCCCTTCCACCATTAGCTTTTAGTGTCTGGCAAACTTGTTGTCCGACTGCAATATGAATATCGAATAATTATTGGCGTCTAAATGCTCGGCCAGTAATTGCATTCAACATGTGCAATCCTCGATGGGAGTGCTGTTGGCGATGTTAAATGAAGTAATTAAATGGCAATTGAGCTCCGGGAAGAACAATAACAATAGCATCGAGTGCTATTTGCGAGGAAGTTGTTGAAAGGTTGTGGAACTAGCATTTACACAGGGTTTTAATTAAAAGCCAAAGGGCTAAATTACGGGGTAGGTAAGCTGCGACAATTAAAGGTGAATTTATAAGTGGATTTTATGGAGTTGTTTGGCAAGGAAAGGTAGGAAATATTAGGGTAAGGTTGGATTTAACGAGTTAATTAACATTTTGTAAAATAATTTATAAGATTTTAAAGAAAGTCATGAAGTATAAAGGGTTTGACTTATTTGATAAATTATTTAGAGAATTTATGGATCATACCTAAGCTCATATCTTCTCCAGTTGTTTCCCTAAAACGCTTACAATTAATACAAAAACCTCTTAAAATTCTATTAATTAATCCTAATATATATTTATTTACTTTCCGAACTATGTTCTATAGTATATCCCAAACCATTTTTGCTTTGAAACTCTTGTTGAGAAACCTTTCCTAACAACCCCCTCAAATATCACACCCTCTCACTCCATTAACCCATCCAACTCATTAATATTTATTGCTCTTAACCCCTTAAATATTATATTGCCCGTGTCACGTTAACTGATTCACACCCATTAATTATTTGGGTAGCTTAGGTCAGTAATGCCCGGTAGAATGCAGCGCGGCACACACAACGGGGACATGTGATCGCGACCGATAAAATACTTGACGCACGTTTTATTTTTAGTGAATTGTCTAGACCCCCCGAGCTGCCACCTGGAATTTTATGGTATTTAATCGATAAATATTGCCAATACGGTGTTTATATTTAGCGATATCATTAAGGTATTTCCCTGCCAGACAGTCGCTGTGTGTATTATTAAATGGCGATGCCAGGGAGAGAGTGCTGTGAACACAGTTTCCCATGGTGTTGAAACGACGCCCACACCGGACGGGAGGCAAGTGCAGTCATCCATCCATTCCCCACTCCTTTCACTCGCGGCTTTCCCAGGCGGATTCTTCTGCTAAAAAATTCCTCTTCTCCGGAGTGAAGAGGAGCAGCAGCAGCAGCAGCCACAGCCCACGTTCTGTGCTCCATTCTTCTGCCGTACAAATTGGCAAACACGCAACTCATGATCAAGTGCAATCTTTTTGACATTAATATGACGGCAGAACACTGCCTGAACACAGGCAGCAGCTTGCAACCAGCGAAAAAATCAATTATGCGCACGCGGCACAAAGCCCAAGCCGCACCAGTGACAACTGGGAATCGGAGAGGGACTCCAACTGGGAGCTGGAGATGGAGCTGGAGCTGGCGATGGAGCTGGAGCTGGAGTTCCCCCCTGACTGATTGAGTATGCGACACAGGCACAGCTCCAAAGTGGCGAACGCTGATGAATGTCTGTCAAATTGTTGACACGCCACGCAGACGCAGTTGGAAAGATGGAGAGGAATGGGAGATGGACTTGGAGTTGTAGTTGGAGATGGAGAGACATTGCTGACATTGACACAATGCACATGGGAGCAGAGGGGAAAGGAGCAGGGTAGATGGAGCACAAGAGTCAGGGAACTCGACTTGAAAGTACCCAGGAAAATTTTTTAAAGGAAAATCTAAAGAAATACCTCAAGAGAAGGAAATTCAGACAGTTGTATCTAATACTTCAGGGAGACTTTATCTTAAAAATAGCCGTAAAATACTCATTTAAAAAACATAACTGATAGAATACACATTTACTGACCTTATTTAAGTCAGCCTTTTCTAGCTTAACTTAAATATAAAGAATAAATTAATAATAAAATCCTCTAAACTATTTAAAAGTGAGGTAAGAATTTTCTTGCTTAACTTAAACATAAAGAATACATTAATAATCAAATCCTTTAAACTATTTAAAAGTGAAATAATTTAAATGAAAATCTTCTTAAATTTCTATTAAAAATATATATTAGAAGTTTTACCTGTCACCTGCCTAATATACCCCCGAAAAAACCCCCTCAAATCCCAGGGAACTCCCCTCTGCAAGCGACAAAGTTGCACAAAGTCTGCCCATGATGATCACGATTGTAATCAGGATCGGCTGATGATCATTCGTGGAAATATTTTATGCCATTTAATTTCAGCAGCAGCTCTCCCCGCCGGCAATGCCATCTAATTGAGTTGTTGGCCAGTGCAATGGCTACATATACGGAGTCGGGGGTCCGAAGAGAGTAGCACGATGGCGGCAAATATTTATCGGCATATTAATGCAGCGTATTTCAAATGCAAAGTCGACTCCCATCTGACTGACTTACTTCCTCGGTGGTGAGCGGCAACCAAACATGTTTATGCAATTTCCCCGCCTGACTACAGGTCTCTCCAGGCTTCAGTCTCGGACTCTTCAGTCTACAGTCTTCGGTCTACAGTCTTCCCTCCTCGGTGCCCCCAACTATGGTCTCCTCCAGCTTGTCTTATCAAATGATTTTATTTATGCTATGGGCGCGCATGTGTGCGATAATTGGATTATTTACTTTCGCGGCTTAGCAGCCGTTGCGGTAGTTGTGGAAAATTGTCGAGTTTTCGCTTTCTATTAAGTCGGTGGAGTACCAGCGGTGACGCCCCTAAAAATGAGACACTTAATTTGGAAATTACCAGCAAATCGCTTCAAAATAATGTCAGATTGCATTAGGTAAAGGGAAAATATCTTGAGAAGCTTATAGACTTATGATCACAATTAGTTTACTTTATAATTTACTTTAAAGTTTTTTTCGATGATTTTTTGTCACATTTTTCTTGATCAACGAAACTTCTTTTCCTTAATTTCATTTCCTGTTTTTTTGAGCAAATTAAATTGCTGATGTGACAGGTCCCGACAGGAGCCACCAATCAAGGCTCCCAAGACTCCCACTCAATGCTCCCGTTCCCATTTCGATTCAGCTTTTTTCGTGGGCCTTTTAGCCCAGTTTGTAGCCCAGTTGGCTACCAGCTTGGCCAAGACTCTGGCTTGGCATTAATATGTATGAGCGGTGTCAGGAGGCAATGCCACAACGCGTTTATCAAAACATTTGAAACATGCGTCGACTGCGACTCCTCCCCCTTTCGGCCTGGTTGACCCAATTAACTGGGCATTATAAAGTCGTAAAGCATATTGCCAGACGTTCGGGCGGGGAATGGGGTGCTGGGTGCCGGGGAATTAGCAAATAGTCAGGCCCCTCAGGCCACAGAGACCGAGATATAGATACAGATACAGAGGGAAAGAGAGATATATGGATACAGGGAAAGAAAATGTAATTGATTTGAATCTGGGTAGTATGGAAATTATAAGAAAATATATATTCTAGAGACTAAAAATGTAAACTATAAATTGAATATAATATAAATATACTTAAGTCGTAGTTAGAGGTATTTTCTTGTAATACTGAGACTCAAATATAAAAATTATAAAGAAAATAAACACAAGAAAATATTAAAACCCTAGCTTAAGACATTTTTTTGTATATTAACTACAATATTTGGCTTACAGATTTAAATCTAATATTTAAATACAACAATATTAGATGTCTGCAATATATATTTTATAAAGAATATACCTTTAAATAAAGTAGATTTATTTTTAATCAAATTCTAATTAAAACCCTTTCAAAATCAAATTACAAATCAAACTAAATTTTAACCCCATAAAACCCTCCATAATTTCCCCCACTGCATATAAATTTAGGTGGCAAACCTCAGCCCGCCACATCCCATTACAGATTCAGGCAAAAATCGAGTGAATTCATAAATCACAAATCACTTTGGCAAACTCTTTTTGGTAGCTGAACAAGATGTTAAAAGGGGGCCACGAGAGCGGCTGACGAGCCGCGGGGGCGCGCCTGCCAATGGTCATGTTTTGTGCGATAATATTGACAAATTGTGCAAACATTCGCACACAATTAATAAGCGCCGGCACAGATGGAGCTCCCCCCGAAATCAAGCAAAAAAAAATATTTATATATATATAAAAAAACTGAATAAAATAAGAGACGCAAAACGGCGGCAGATATTTTCCGCCCACGTGCTTTTGGGGCGCGTGTTCGCATTTTGCAGAAAGCCAGAAAGGCACAAAGTCAAAAGACAAAGCCAAAGTTAAAGCCACAAGGGAGCTGGGGTAAAAAATACAAACAAAGAGCCCAGAGGGGAACTGACAACATAATTCAGATTCAGGAAAGGCCGTTGTGGCGCTACCTAAAAGTACAGGGAGAAATCAAGAATGTCGCCAAGTGTCAGCAGACAATGGTGAAGTTACAGTGGAGAAATGCAAGAAATATGGTTTAAACTTGAGCAAATTTTATAATTATATAATAAAATATAAATATATAATAAAATATAAATATATATAAAAAAAATATAATAATTGTATAATAAATATAAGAACTAAAATCATGCTAAAGTAGTAGCTCTAGAATTCAGCAAGTTAGCTACCACAAAGGCTTACCCATTTTGAATGTTACCCAAAAGACAATTAATTTAAAGTATTTAAACCCGATGAAACATAATTAGAGAAGTTCAAAATCTATACAAAAATAAATAAGCAATAAATTGTGTAACTAAATTTAATAATATTTATACCGTATTTAAAATAATGCTTGAAACCTGCCTCGGAAACTAAGCAAGCTACCCTAAGTTCATGCCTCTTTTTTAATATCTCGGAAGGAATATTATTTTGAAGCCTCTTAATCCATTAAAATATATTCAAAAAAGTTCAGAATAGAGTTAAGACTAAAGGAAATAAAGACACATTATTAATCAATAAATTAGTTAACTAAATTTGATAAAATTCTCTATTAAAAATAAAACTTGAATCCTGCCTAAAATATCTCCAACAACCTTTAAATACTTCCCAATTTTGAATGCATAATTATCCTTTAAGAGTGTTTTAATCCCATTAATCATGATCAAAGAAGGTCTAAATATTATGAAGACCCCATTCCAGTGTGCCAATCCTCACTCCCTGCCCATTTTCCCAGCCCCCAACTCCCTCTTTCCAGAGTGCATCCCATTGAGAATCAAGAGTCCAAGCACGTTGCCAGCGCCCACACAGAAGGGAGCTCTGGATCCCCTTTTTTAAGACCCGATCCGAATCAGGGAGCATTTGCAGTGATGAGTTGGCAACTTTCGACCATTGAGTGACCAAGGAAGAGGGGAACTTCCCCCCATTTTATATACATTTTGATTGATGATTGCAGTTAGCAATGCGCCGGATGCGCCTTTGAAGTCTCGTTTTGAGTCTCGTTTGAGCCACGTTTGGCCCTCGGCCAGCAGCACTCGACTTTCGTTTATTTTTCTCAGTTTGTCAGTTGACTAAGACTAAAGTCGGCAATTTATGCCGGCATAACTTGTGTGTGTAAGCGGCTTAGTTGCCCAGGAAGCCGCCACGGACATTTGTGTTGACAAATCAATTAAATGCGAAATTTAGAGAGGCACACACAGTAGCTGCTCTTGGCGCTACATGCAGCCCAGAAGCTAGAGCCCGCTCTGGCCTGGTTCTGGCCCAGGAACTAAGCCAAAGCCAAGCCAAAACCAGGCTGAGAGTCTCCCAAGGAACCTCCTTGTCGACGCTTATCGAAAACACCGATCCGCCTGGCCATGCAAATCGTAAAGTGTGAAAACAAATTGCTGAGGGGCCCCCAGGGGGAATGGAATCGAGAACGGGAGAATGGGAGCTCCGACTCGCAGCCCAAAGACTCATTGCAGCCGTCAGATAATTGCACTCGATTTGTAATTCAAGATTAAGGGCAGACAGCTCGTCCGTTTTCCGTTTTTGCACTTAATTTATGTGCCGATCGAGTCTGGCTGGGGCTTTGTTTCTTGTCTTGGCCCGATAATCGCCTAAAATGTGGGCCATGAGTTAAGTGATTATGTAAATTTTTCGTTTGGTTCGTTGCCCACCTGGTTGGGGAGTCTGCTGTGGGGGAAGGCATAACCTTCAATTGGGTTTCGGTTACCTGGACCAATGACCAAGATTGATGGCCAATTTCGAGGGAGTTAGTGAAAGTATATTCTGGGGAATTTAATAAACTAAAGGAATTGAGGTGAGGAAGGAGGTAAAATATTTTAAGTAAATATTCTGTGAGTTCATATTATATTTTACATTTTTTATATTATATATTTTATATTATATTTTACATTTCCCTCAAAACTTTGTATTTTAAAAGTCTGGATATTTGTAACATAATAATATACAAATAAATATTTGCCTTAACTGTTATGGCTTTTAATTCATACTTGAAATAATTCACATCAAAAACTCTCTTAAAAGAGATTTATCAAACTTCACAGTGGCCATAAATCTTAGAACTTTCGTGATTACTAACCTTAATTATAATCTAAACATATAATCTACTTATTTATTTTATAAGAACTCCCTTAAAACTTACACATTATAATTCATAAATTCTCATACTTACATCGTATTTACTTGACCTCATTTTACCCATTTATTTTGCATCTAATTTGCATTCGTATTTCGTCTACGCTTCTTTGTTAAATTCAATCCCGTCGAACATTTAGAATCGATGGCCAATTAATCAGTGTCCCTTGGTTTATATACTTTATCGGTTATGTATTTAGATATTTTTTTTGTATTTAGAATTTTGAACACTTTGCGATTGCGATGGATTTTCTTAAGCACTTTTGTTTAATTAGCGTGTTAGGTTGATATCGATTGAACAGTCTTTGATTATTGTTATTAGCATTTTAATATATTGTGTGTTTTTTGTGTGAGAGAGAGAGGCGACTGCAGGCGAGAAAGTGAAGCCCAAAAGATATATATATAAATATTACTCATACGACACGTGCCACGTGAAAAGCAGCAGCTGACTGACTGAACTGAAATTGAAACCGAAACCGAGTCCGAGGCACAGCACAGCACGGCCCAGAGGAAAACCCCCGAAAAGGGAAATGGTAAATGGGAAATGGGCTGAAGCAGAGGCAGAAGCAGAGCACACACACGGAATGGGAAATGTACGAAAGTACGAAAATATACGAATATACGGAATACAGGCCAGAGGCAGGAAATCAAAAACGATTCCGATAAACCAGGCTGACTGTTACTTTCAGCTGCAGCGAAAACTGTTTACGATTGCCGATTTACGGCCGTACATTCTGCCACCTTAACGTTAATGTTCTCTCGTTTTGGCTTTAGCCTGGGCTCTGGCTCGGGCTATGGCTGTGGCTATGGCTATGGCCCCTGACACGTTTCAGTTCAGTTTTGCCGTGTTGTTTGCGGGAAAAATCGTTAGGCGGCAACAACAGCGGGAAATGGCAGCAAAATGCCAAAACTGCACGAAACATACGAAAGAAGCACTGGGAAAAATTTAAGACATTCTCAAGTAATTTTTAAATTACTTAAATCTCAATTAAAATTAATTTTATATAGGAAAAGATATCCATGAAGACTTTGATCTTGAGTTGCATTACGGGGATATTTAAGGACCCACAAAAAATGTCTTTAAATAAATATTAAATATTTTTATTTTACCTATTCTTTTTTAAATGATAAAACGATTCAAATAATAAAAATGTCCTCTCAATATTCCTTTCTAAATTTCTTTTAAAGTAAAATCAAATTTTAAACCTAAAACCAAAAGTTACAGAACCTCAACCTCTAAGAACACCTTCGATTTTTATGTTTTCTGATGAATCATCATATTGCCCCTCTCTTTACGTGAATTTCAATCAAAAACATAACTGTTTTTCGCTCAGTGGAAGGGGGGACAGCAGCAGCCACGTGAAAAATGCCGGAAACAGAAATCGATTTGCAGCAGAAAGAAGGCCCCCAAAAAGGGGGCTCTGGGCTGGCGTGTGGTGGGGTGAGGTGTGTGTTATGCACTCTGAGGTCACGATAGCGAGGCTCTGCTGTTCTGTCGAGGGAATCCTTAAAATTAAAGTTCTCGCCAAATTATGTCACACACGCGCAGCGCACGA
Source organism: Drosophila jambulina (assembly GCA_018152175.1). Taxonomy (NCBI): domain Eukaryota; kingdom Metazoa; phylum Arthropoda; class Insecta; order Diptera; family Drosophilidae; genus Drosophila; species Drosophila jambulina. The sequence goes on along the minus strand of JAECXH010000113.1, from coordinate 20,839,707 downwards.
AAGTAGGCAACGATTGCGGCTAGTTACACGAAAATCTCACATCCGGTTAACAATAAATTTATTATTTCGCGTGAGCTTAAAAAAATTGCTGGTATTTTTGTTGTTATTTTGCTAAAACCTATTCAGATTTCTTTCGGAGCGTTTACCCGATGTCGCTGGTCGCTGCTGCCTCTGCTGCTGCAGCGCTGAAAATTCACGTAACAATTGATTTGTGTGTCAAAAATGTCACAAGTGTCAAAAACTCGTGGAAGAACAAGCACTAGGCAGCCGTTGCGAGCTGCGCTTTCATAACGGTGAGACTCTCGCAGAGAGCCAGAGAAACCGAGAGAAGCCAAGAGATTGCAGAGCGACAGGAGTGGAGAGCAGCGAAAGCTAGAGACTGCGCACAGAGAATGTGAAAAGGTTTAAGAGAAAGTCCAAGGGCCAACAACACGTGTGTGTCCTGCGAAAGAGTAAATGGCGATTTAAGCGGAGAATAATAAACTTTTAAGTTTGGAGACTGGAGAGTTTTTGAATTCGAAGCTAAATAAACGGTGATCATGGAAGCTGATAAACGGTAAATGACTGCAGTTTTTGTATGGCAACGGGGTTCTCTTGGAGAGTTTAAATTATTTATAAAAAAAAATTCCCGGTAAAGAGGTTTCCTTAAAAGTTCTTTGAAATTTTCAGAAAACGAAGCATTACGCCATCTTAATGAAGTTATTCCATGTATTAACCCTTACTATTTTATTACTGTAATATCTAATCTCATTGTTGCTTTCGTTACTATTCTGACCTCACTGTGCCCATAACTTTTCCACCTATTTATGAATCACTTGACCATCCCCCAGAATGCTAAAAAAAGCTAAGGAAACCCATACTTTAAGTCCCCCTGAAAGCTAAGCCAAAAAGGGGTTCGTTTTTCGTCTATTCCTTCAGCCTTCCCGGCAGATCCTTTGCCTAAACGGCTTAAAAGGCTCAAATGAACAGCGGAAAACGTTTTTCTTCAACATTTCACCGCAAACAAGGTGGTGTTTTCCGCACCAACAAAAAAAAACATAGGAAAGAAGGGAAAACATAAACTATAAGAACCGTTAGGGGTGGTCAACAATAGTGTTTAAGCTCACACGCACTAAACTTGTGTTATTTATGGTTTGCATTTGCATAATTAACTTCACATTTTCTTGTTTAATGGCTTTTTAAATGGCGTTGTTTTTATGGCTGATTGTTATTGTTTAATTAAGTCAAAACTCGAGTTCGATTTGTTAGTTTTTTCGGTTTTTTTTTTATTCCGATTCGCGACTCTGCGGTTTGTTATGTTTTGTTGTTGCGAACCCAACAAAATGCGATGCGAAACTGGCCGACAATTCCGATATATTTCTCAGTCGCTGTCGCTGCCGCTGCTGCTGCCTCCGCCTCTGCCTCGGCCACTGCCAGCCGAAGCAGAGCATTGGCTTTTCTTATTGGAACAAATATGCTCTGGGGACTCTGGAGACCGGCCAGTTTTGAGCAGTTCCAGGGAGAGGTGATACAGGGGGCCCACCACTTGAGGCTAATAACAAGAAGAAGCAGAGGAAGACGAGTGCAAAGAGGAAGAAACTGGCAAAGAGGAAGAACTTAAAACAACAACAAGCGCAATGAGAGCGAGTTGATTGCAACAGGAGCTTCGGGCAGCGACGTTGACCGCGCTGCCCACTGCCAAAGAAGAAATATAAAAGAGAAAAAGCCTTACGCTCTTTCCAGTTTTATGCGGAAGCACAAACAGCATAAGAGCGAAAACTAACGGTCTATGCGAAATATAGCATGCAATAATTTCGCTTTCTCATGGTTACTCTTTGATTATCAACAGGAATGAGAGAATTGCACATCATTTTGGGGGTTGCTTTTATAGCTGACCAGTAAACATTTTTGGCGTTAATTTAGGTTAAAAAAGTGACCATTTTAAAACCAGAAAAGACTATAAAAAACTCACAAAAAAATATTTATAAATCAAATGTCTTAGGGATTTTGTTTTAGGGCAAAAGTTAAAAAATTTTTGTTTGTTTTTATATAAAAAAAAACAGTTTAAATATTTACACATTTACCTCATTTTATATATCTCAAAAATTAATAAAATCGACTTTTAAATTAAATTAAATTTGTTTTGATAAATTTATTTTAAGCTTTTTTTCAAGACTTTTCATCCCAAAGCTGGTCACACCAATTAGCTCACTCTCCTTAGGGGTGGATTTCACCCCGCTTGTCCATCTCCTAATTAGACCCCTCTCGCATGCGATAAAACAGAACAACAGGTTTGAGTTGGACAACGCCACAGATGTTGCATGAACCGAGCAACATGTTGCAGATTGGCCAGAGTGACTCAAGCAGTTGGCATTGACTTTGTTTTTCTTATATTATTTTTACTTTGGTGGCAGGATCCTTCAGGCGGCAGTGGAGATCATCATTACCCACATGCCGCTGATTACTCACGCGATGTCCACGATGAGCACACGCGATCCCATCGGCTATGGGATTATGGATAATGCCAACAACAATGGCACCTTTTGCGATCGGGGCTCGGTAATCGGTTAGCCGATGTGTGTGTTGTACACATTGTGATATATTGACAGCATTAATGCTGCGATAGTCGCGCTTCATTAATCATAGATCCTTACGCTCTCGGGCTGCCTATTAATTTGGACGCCAGGAGAGAACAAAACAGCTTCTCGTTGGGCCATCTCTTAATGGTGTGAACACATGGGAGGGGTAAACAAATTGCAAAACAGCGGTCACTGAGAAAAATTAGGGTTAACAGAAAGTATTTTATATAGAAAATAAATTATTAATCATCTTTGAATTGTTATAAATCTCAAATCTGACTAAATAAAGTAACATAGTAAAAATTAGTAGCTTGTAAAATGTATATTGCAACTAAATAAACTTATAGAACCTAGTACATAATTTTTACCAGTGTCTCATATAAATAATACAGAGAGGGGAGAGAGATCCCGATAGCCACCCGCTCTAGACAAAAGACAAAAGGCGAACACAGAGCAAAGAAGACCCCGAAGGACAACGGTTCAAAGCGAACGGCAAAAACAGCATCGTAAAAAAAAGTTACACGCCTGCGCAGCGGGTGGCGCTCAGTTGTAATAAAAACACACGCCAAAGAGAGGGTGGAGAGAGGGGGAGAAGCGCAGGGCAAGGGCAAGGGAGCGATAGCACACACTCACATATCGAAGCTTTCGATCAAATGGCCTATCAGATGGCAGAGCTACGCTCGTGTGTGTGTCTGTGTGTTGAAAAATTCATTTTAATAAGCGCCCGTAAAATCAAGCGCGCAATATCTGAGCAATAAATAAATGACAATTATGAATTGTTCCCCCACCAAGAGGTAACCCTTTTTCCCAACCAGCAGCAGCAGCCTTTGCGTTTTTTATCGAGAGAATCGGAGGAGCAGGCGCCCGCCGAGCGCTATGTGGAATTTAATTCCGGCGCTCACTGTGCGGGGCTGTCATCGTGCCAGGGCATTAATTCCTTGTTTATCGCACCTTGTTAAAAACCTATATGCCGAAGGTAAGCGGCGATGAGATGAGATGGCGACGGAGATGAGATTCTAAAGGAATTCCAAAGATACTTTTTGGCATAACAAGGGATAAAGATGGCAGAATAGCAGGAATAACTCCTCTGATAAAATAATAAAGCAAACAGGACCCTTTGAATGGTTTAATTAGGTTTGTTAGGGCGTTTTATATAGCTAACAATAGGAACAAGAAAGAAAGCCATTTTTGGAAGGTCAAAGTTTGTATACCCTAGCAGTTTGCAAAGGTAAATTGTTCATAACTTGGGTAAAAATGCACTAATTTCAATTCGGAAAGCTTTGCTGTGCTAGTTTTTAATAAATTAATAAATCTGCATATTGAGTTTACAAATTTGTTAAATTAAAATTTTTGTCGCTTTTTTACAATTTTGACGATGTAACCCCTTACAAAATTTTGAAAAAATTTACCAAAATTTTTTTAACCAGACATGGCTAGATCAACTCAGCTATTGATGCTGATCAAGAATATATATGATTTATAAGGTCTGAAATGACTCCTTCACTACTTTGCAAGCTTCTGGCTAAAATTATAATACCCAGCAAGGACATAAAATGGTCTTATTTAAAATTATATTATAAGTATTTAATCTATTTAAATTTATATTTTAATTATAAATATTATCAATTTGTCATCGACATCGTTTGCTTGTACAAGTAAAACAAATTTCTATAAATCAATAATTATTTATTTATAAACTATAAACCTTTGTTATGAATTTACTGCGGTAGCTAAAAATAGATAATATTTACGATCCAAACGAGCATGATATATCATATTTAAATAGTCGTTTGGGTTTGGTTTTATGGCCAGAGATACAGATACACCGCCACCGATAACAATGGCATTTCGTTTCCTCACCTTTCTTTTTCGTAACCATAAAATCCACAGACATATATCTGATCTCTAGTATATTTCTGGGGAATTCACTAAGGCAATACTGTGGCATGGCGTATCTTATCTAGTAAATTGCTTATTAATTTAAGGAAAAACCAGATTTTTTGCCTCTTACTCACTCGCTTTGGGTTCAACTTTGGACCCAAATCCGGCACCAAAATAAATAGAAATACGATTAATAATAAAAAATAAAAATATGCGCAGAGCAATGATACTTATCATGGACAGCATACAAAACGCCTTTGCTTATTTATTTGCCCAACAAATTCCGCGGGCTACTCCAATCATTTTTTTTAACATTATATTTAGCTTTTTTTGCAATTGCGCGTACCAAAAATGTCAACGTCAAAACAAAAATAAAAACCCAAAAACTTGGATTAAGTTGGGAGCAAGATTACGAACTAGCAAGGGGTAACCCAAAATACTCTAAATGGTGGGGGTATCTGGGCTATAAAGTGGGGTTTAGAATGATTGCGGATAAACAATAGTTTCTCGATATTCTATAAATTATTACTAAATTATTTCTTTAATTTATTTTATTTTAGATTTATCCTTTTTGGTAACATATATACATCCAAAGGCTAAGGGTATTTACATTTAGTTATAGGCTTCGTACCCTGTTGCTTGTTTTTGTCAAATTCCATGCGTATTTAATTTTTTGTTTTTTACATTTTTCTCCCAGCTCTATCTCTCTGTATTTTCATATTTTTCTGTACAAGTTTATAGCGTTGCCTGTTGATTTATGCAAATTATTAAACGTTTTCTAATAACTCATTATGCCGCGTAAACAACGCGCCGCATGACTTGACAGTCCTCAGATACCGCGGCAGAAAGAGACGCACTGTGAAGTGCACAGGAAGAAAAGGGGAAAAATATGTATTTTTTATATATATTATTTCAAGGACTATAAAACTCAAATTGAAAATTTCAGGAAACTTTAGCTGAATTTAATAATTTTAAGAAGCGTTTTGAAGCAAGAAAACATATCAACCAATTAAATACATTAGGTCTTATCCTTTTCCAAAAAATAAATGAACAAGAAAGAAAGCTAACTTCGGCACGCCGCCGTTTGTATACCCTTGCAGCTTACAATTGGATCATTATGAATTAATAAATGGAAAGTAAAACTAACTGGAATTGTATACAACATTTATAGGGGACAGACGGATGGACGGACAGACGGATCAACGGACAGACGGATGGACGGACAGTCGGATGGACGGACAGACGGATGTACAGACGGATGGACGGACAGACGGACATGGCTAGATCGACTCGGTTATTGATGCTGATCAAGAATATATACACTTTATAGAGTCGGAAATGTCTCCTTCACTGCGTTGCAAACTTCTGACTGAAATTATAATACCCTGCAAGGGTATAAAAATGATGATTTCATATTTTATACATTTTAAATACGTAACATAAATAATAAATTATTCTTAAACCCCGTAAAAAATCAAATTGAAACCGTTTCTTTCTGTGCTTCCCCTTAACCAGAGCCGGAGTTCCATTTCCATTACACCTTCAATTGGACGTCAGGTGGACTGGGTGGGGGCCGCCTGTAACTACTGTTGCGTCTTTTTAGTGGAAACTTTTTTGTTTTCTAACGTCGCCGTTGTTGTTTTTCCGCTGTTAGCTGTCAATTTTCGCATCTGTCTACCGGCTGAGTGGCAAAGTTTCATAGCGCTTAGCTAGATGTCAACTCGTTTTTATTTTTTCCATCTTTGTTTTTTTTTTTTGGCGTGCAAATATGTTTCTATCCGTTTTGCCTGGTAATTAGGTAAATATTTTCCAACCAGAGGTCTCTCCACGATTCGCATAGATTTCAGAGTGTCGAAGCCTATTGGGTTTTCTTGACCCAACATGGTTTCGTTGGCTTTTACTTTTATGTGTAAACTTTGAGCTCTGGCGGGGTCAATGGAGGTTGCCGCAGGATAGGAAAGTGACTGGATCTGCAAGCCCATAAAAATGGGTAAAAAGAGGCTTTAAAAGTGCGTTACAAAACCCCAAAGAGAGTCGTTAGAAAATTCCACATGGTAATGCGAAAAAATTCCGTAATTTTTGTGGGAACTTGGACAGTAACTAAACAGAGATAGTTAAGCTTTCTCACATTTTTGTAATAGCATTTGCATGCTGAGATTCGATAACTGAACAAATCTTACTTCATTCGCTGACAGGGAAAAAATAGTTTAGAGATAATATTTGAAGATATGAAATGGGTATATATATTTTACAAGATAGTTTTAGGGTTGCAAATTTCATAATTCTAGTGGTTTATTTAAGTTCAGAGTTAGGAGGTTAAACTATATTATAAAATACCTTGAAACTTCTTAATGAACCGTGAAAGCAAGGGCTTTGAGTAATATGTATATTCCTGCATTTAAGTTAATAAATAAATACTGATATGTAATCGGCAAACTTTTTATTATATTTTTTGTTTAAGCTTCAATTTAAGGTCTTACATTTCAGCAACTAAATCATTAAAATTGGATTGCTATTTCATTTTAATTTTTAAACAGATGAAAACCCATAAACTTCATAACTTCAGCTGTTAATTTGATTATTTCTCTATATAATTCATATATTTATCAATTACTTTTTAAAAAATCTGCAAAGCCTAAGTTTATCTTAAACCATTACCCAAGCTCAATTTCTGACCTACTGAACAATGGGAGCAGCACACAACCTGGTAAAAGACAAAACCCAATAACAACTCACCTGAGCTAACCCCCAGGTAACACCACACATAACAAAGTCATAACAGCCAGTCGAGAATCACAAGTCAACTGATTTGACCGCCAGCTGCAGGTGGAGCCGCCCCGGGTAAAGATTCTGGCCGAGATGCAGTTGCAGATGAAGAGATGCAAATGCAGAAACTATTTGCATTTGCATTTTAGCACTTCAACAAGGTCCAAGCCTGGCAGGTAACAGGTAACACTTGTGGGCCGCCAGGGGGCCGGTGGTGGCTGAGTCGCTGTTTGCACTGATTGCGCATGCAGAGTCACAGATTCGTCGGACTCCTCAGACTTTGTCTGCTTTTGGGAAATGGGAAAACGCGGGAAAGTGGGACTGCCAACAATCGACGCTGGGCTTTCCATATAGCTTAATTCTTGGCCACGCCCACGACGAAACAAATGCGAATTCAATGCAGAGAGAGAAATGTGCGAAGAAAAGATACATTTGTAGATAGTAAAAGAATTTAAGAAAAAATAGTTAAGGAACCCCTTTACTAAGTAAAAAATAGTGTAAGTATTAAGGAAAAAATGAAATATTATTATTAATTTTAATATTTATCGTAATTCCAGACTTTTTAAATGTTTGCCCACCTGCTCCTAGCCTTTGTGTGTGGCTTCAGCTTGTATCTCCTGACAAAAGATACATTTTTAAAAAGTTAAAAAGAATACGGAACACTCAAAAGATACTTCTTTAACAAGATTAAAAGTCCTAGAACACATTTTTCATTCAAATAAAAAGTTTACATATTGAGAAAACTATTAAATATTATTTAAAATAATATATTTAACATGTAGCTTTGTAGATTTTTTACCTCCGTGCAGATTTCACTCACCTGTTCCCAGCCTGTGTGGGTTGCTTTAGCGCGTATCTAATTACAAGCAAAGGTAAAAAATGCCTCAAAAAAAGGCAACCAGGATAGTATAGAGATATAAGCAAAGTCAGGCGCTGATTTCAAAGATAAATTGCCGACGACAACGACGATGACTTGGGGGACTTGCACTTGGACTTGGACTGGCTGCCATCGGTGATGAATGCGTTTTGTAGTTTTCCCTATTTTTTTTTCTTATATTTATGCGCTGCTGCGGCGACGCCGACGCTAGTGAAAATAAACAACAGTTTATTGGCATTGCCAGCGACTCTGGGACTCGCCTCCTAGCCTCAGTTCTAGACCCCTTTTTTGAGTCAGGCTGCGCTCCACTGGGGCCGGGGCATTTTCATTGTTTAACCAACATTTTGCAAGGGAAAAAGGTGTCGGCTTCGAATTTTTTGTTAGCGGAATTTTTATGAGGAAGCGATTTTTATAGCCCCAACTCCTTGACTCTCCGCCGTGACTCCTCCGAGGATGAGTGACAGGCAGGGACGGCGCTCTGAGCCCAAGGAAATGGGGGACATTTGATTTATGTTACAGTTTGACCAACGCATTTTGTTGGAGTTTATTTTCTATTTTGATTTTTAGTACATTTCTTAGAGGTGTTTTTGTTTGGTTAAAAAAAAAATAGGTAACGTATGTTTAGAGGTTCTAGGAGAGTCGTGAAAGTGAACAAAGAAGTCTAAGAGTTTGTACAATAAAATTCAAATAAATTAAAGTTAAGGTGTGAGAAGTCCTAAAATAAATTTCAAATAAATATTTAACTTAGAAAACAATCAAATTTAAATCAGTTTTCAACTAAAAGATTGAGAAAAGACAGACTTAAGACAAGTATTTTTTAGATTAAGCATTTTTCTGTAATAAATTCTACAAATATAAATATTTATAGGCCTGCGACTACAAATATCCTTTGTTGTTGTCCTTGAATCAAGTGAATCTTGGGCTTAAGCCCCACTTAAGCTCCTCCTCCTCCACAACCAGAGACAGCCTGAAGCTAAAGACAACAGTCTTGGAGCATCGAAGAATCGAAGGCGACTTCCTCACATAATTCATCAAGGGACAAGAACAGCAGCAGCAGCTTGGGGAATGTGCATATTGAAACAAAAAATTAAAAACTACACTTGACCTCAGCCGCTGATAAGTCCCTCTGTCCGTCTGTCCGTCTCTCTGTCCGTCTGTCCGTTTGTCCGTCACTTCCATGCAGCCACCGAGGCTGGAGCAATGCTCAAGTGGCTTTTTACATGGGACTGCAATGGGAACTGAGAATTGAACTGGACTGGGATCGAGGTCTGGCGGAATGGGTTTCGTTAAGTAAACATGCCACGCTACGACGCGTTCCTAAAAACCTGGTCGGATCGTGTGTATATAGTAGATATATATATGTGTGTGTGGACCCATTTCCATTCCCATTCCTTGGACGCAGCTCATTACGATCTTCATCATCATCTCGGCCTCATCGTTGCCGGTCATCAGCATCGACAGATTGTGTCGGCTTCGCTTTGCATCTTTTGTTCATTTTAGTTTAAATATTGCCTGCCTTCACTCCCCTGCTCTCCCCTCCCCTTCCCTGCTCTCCTCTGTGCACCAAGTTCCCTAAATGTCCAGCTCGGAGTTCTGAAGGAGAGTCGCCGGCTGCCAATAGTGCATAGCATTTCATGCACTTTTCATCTTTTTCAATCAATGTGCCCGGTGTGCACTCCACTCCACACAGCCTCCACTTTGGCATAGAGGGAGCAGAGGCACAACCTGGAGAGCCTGGGCCTGGGACCCAGGAGTCGGAGTGGGTCTCCAGCCGGACAGCGGAGTCAGCCACCGAAGGAGCTGCTGGTTTCCTTCATGCGATAAACAGAACAGTATTTCGAGGGCGCTAGTTGTGGGTTACCCCAGATGCACTCGGGGAAAATTATAGAAACTTTTAAAAAATATATGGGAGTATAATATACTTTAGGGAAATATTTTTTGTAAATTTTATAAGCTCTAATTTGTATAGTTTTTTGAGCAAGAAGCTTTTTTTATGGTAAATCAAATAATTTTCCTTTTATATTTAAACCCTTTTTATATTTTATATTTATAATAACAGGGTTGACATTCAGGGAAATTATTTATAAATTTATAAAATATATACGAAAATACTATACTTGAAGGAACAATAGTTTTTTATATTTTAATTATCATAACATACTATTTTAGCACAATTTACACTACTTTTTTGAGGAAAAATCTTTCGACGCTGAGCAAACCTATTAAATTAATATATAAACATTAAATATGTAGTAAATATGTTTTAAAATTTACTAAATAAATACCCAAATAATATGCACCTCAAGATACTTAACAACTATGTTATTTAAAACATTTCTTTAAAGGTAAATAATCTTTCTTCTTTTAGGAAATCTAGGCTACTTTTTTACCATTAATAATTAGCAATTTTATATTCCTAAAAATTCCAAATGAAATCTTTCTTCTTTTAGAAAATCAAGGTTATTTTTTTCCATTAATAATTATCATTTTTATATTCCTAAAAACTCCAAATGAATTTTCTCCCAGTGCCCCCTATGATTTCTCATTTAAGCCCTGTGTGTGTTTTGCTGGTTTGACTCCCTTTTCCTACCGTTTATTTTAGTTGCTTAATATATTTTTGTTAAATGTCCCTCGAGTGCCTTTAAATTAATCTCAAGTTAATTGCTTTTCATATTTTTTGTACCTGCCTTTAGTGCCTATAAATATCTTTTTGCACTATTTTTGGATAAAGCTGTTAGTTGAAACTGTCATTGCTGAGAGCGAAATTATTTATTTACGAGTATGAAGTGTGTATATGGGGAATATTAACTCTACGATCACATCATCTGCGACTAGCTCTTTACCAGCCCAAAAATAACTGCTGTCCTCTTAGGCCAATTTATGCACAAGTGTTTTGTGCTTCGGCGGAAATGCTAAGCTAAATTTACTGGCCAGCCAAAAAACAAGAACAACAAATATATGGAAAAATCCCCCAGCGCTGTGGCTAAAAGTGAGGCAAGACCCAGTCCCCAGTCCCCAGTCCCCAAGTATCTGCTATCCCCAAGATCGCCACAGTCCAGAGCGATCCGTCGATCGCGGCGCGCGCACGATAACAAGATTAGAAAATAAGATTTATCTCATAGATTGATAGATTCGATTACACGCAGCGTAGCGGCGACTGCGACGGCGTCTTGGACTCCGACTCCGACTCCGACTGGACTGGGTCTTGGTCTTGGACGTGGACTTAAGGCAGCAGCTTCATCGGCGACTGGGCGGGCGTGTAATTACAACAAAAGCAACAGCCGAACGAACAGCTAACAGCGAGCAGAGCGAGCAAGAACAAAACGAGCTGAGCCACACGGACCACGGACGTTGCACAGTGGGGCGAGCAGGAGAAAAATTTGGGAAAAATTTGTTACAATGTAAGCAAGATTAACTAGGAAAATGGAGAAGGAATGAAGGGTAATGTCATTTACTTTAGTCTTTACTTTAACAGAAGACACTATTACAAAGCAACAATAAAAGGAATTTTAAGATGATTAAAGTCAGAAAATAACATTACATATTTCTCTGTTTACATTTTTTTAAGCTTCTTAAAAATATATATTTTTAATTCGTATTATAGGGTATCACAATTTATGTCAGAAGTTTGCACACACAGTGAAGGAGTCATTTGCGACCCTATAAATCATATATATTCTTGATCAGCATCAACAGCACAGTTGATCTAGCCATGTTTTGAAGAAAAACAAATTTTTTAATTTTTTCAAAATTTTATAAGGGGTAACATCGTCAAAATTGTCAAAAATTAGACAAAAATTTTCATTTTCAAAAATTTTAAACTAAGTATGCTGATTTGTTAACCTAATAAAAACTCGCACAGAACATCTTTCCGAATTAAAATTAAAGCATTTTTGACTGACTTATGATATTTTAAAACTTTGATTTTTCCAAAAATTATCATGTAAAATATCGATATGGATAAGTCTCTAGAATGCCAATCGATATATTTCGATTTGCATTTAATTCTAAAACCTAATCGATATTTTGATATATTTTAAACAGTTTAAGCATCTTAAAATAAATATCTATTAGCATTCATAAGCTTTTTCAAGTACAAATTTTATAAATAAATTTATAGACTTCCTAAAAAGACTCAAACCACTGTGCCATCTCAGACTCCGGGCAAACTCTTTTTCTCCCTGGCGTTTTAATGGACTTTTAACTGGTTTTTGGAGCCTGCCATGCCTGAGTCAGAAGCCTGGCCACAGCCTGAGCCCCAGACCCAGCCAGAGCCAAAGCCAGCTCCAGCCTCGATACAGCTGCACCTGCAACAACTGCGGGGCTGGTTCCGAGATCTGGGATCTGGGATCTCGCCTCTCGCCGGGCGTTGCATATTTACTAATTTAATAATTCAAAAGCATTTAAATTCCTAATCATATCCAGCAAAGCGGCCGCCGCCTGCGTCTGGATTAGCCGACCGGCTTTATCCTCCGCATCCTCAGCCCCAGCCCCAGCCACAGCCTCATCCTCATCCTCATCCTCATCCTCATCCTCATCCTCATCCTCGAACCGAAACTCATCCTCCAGCAATGCGAAATGAATCGCCCGGCGCAATTTGTGAAAATTTCTCACCATTTTCATGGGCACTCTCGAGGGGGTAAGCCGAGGTGTGTGCGGTGTGTGGGGTGTGTTAGATTTCCACTTTACTGTCTATGCAATTTGTTGGCTAACTAGATGGCTATCTTGGCCCGGTGCTGCTTGTTCTTGGCCCGATCGGAACCGACTGCTTTACCTCTCCCTCCCTGGAGAAGAATCTCACTGGCTCTGGTTCTTTCGGGCCATTACTACCTGTATTTTATGCATCGCATGGCGTTAGTGTTTTGCGTCTTATTAGACTCTAATTGCACTGATAGTTGGCTGCACTTCGGGTTCGCTTTTTGTGGCAATGAATGGGAATTTTCGGTTATGAGGCCCTGATCATGGATCAAAAGGGTTCTCTACTGAGAGCCGACTTAACAGACAACCCTCAATTATGGTTGAAACAAGCCGCTAGTTGGCCTAGTTGAGAGAAACCAATTAAGAGGGAATAGTTTTTGGGGGAGAGTTGAAAGAGCTAGAAGGTTCTCTACCTATCCAGAATAACTAAGAAAACTCATAAATGAAGTCTTTATATATTTCTATTTACCCAAAAAGGCTACATCCCTCCGAATGACTCATTTATTCAGCAAGTCAAATAGAATAAATATAATTTTTATCCTCGTATTTATGTTTCCTAATAATCCTTGGCTATTTTAACCCCAACTTCAGTCCCACTAACCCACTAAAATAATTTGACTATACAAACAATCCACTTAAAACCACTCCAATTGGCTTTGGTCCAACCAGCGCCAGTTGGACTGCCTCTCTCTTCCTGCCAGGACTCGAAATTTAAGCCACATTTTCTTACTTTTTGGTAGGTGGATGCAGGTTAGCCTCCTCTATTTTTACGATGGCGTCAGCGGTTCTACAGGCAAATGTCTTACGCAATGCATCATTGACGCCATCAGGCTCCCAGGACAACAACGTCACCGTTGTGGATATATAATGGATATAGTCATAGTCATAGTCTGAGCCAAGGCTGGCGTCACTTGGCCTGTTCTATGCATTATGTAGTCACAAAATGTTTGAGGTCAACTTGAGGCGCCATAAAATATTCAATATTGCTCGCATCGTTTTATTAGTTTTAGCCAAGGAGCAACCCCCCACGAAGCCTTTCCTATTTTCCACATTTTCTATTTTTAGACTAGGGCCAAAAACGCCAGCCGAGCCATAATTGGGCCTATATAATTCTGCGTGGGCCAGCTGAACTTGAAAGGGAATGTAGTTTAAGAACTGAAGGTTAAAGAGGCCAGAATAAGTTGGCCTAAAATGGGAGTTAGTAAATGCTCTTATTTGAGGTGGTGTCGGGATTATAGTTGTATATGATTGATATAAAAATAGTATAAATTATAAGGAACCTTGTGGATAGTGGGGTTTATTCCAGGACTTCTTTAGAAAATAAATAAACATGCTTTGAAGGTTTTACAATAGATTTTAGAAACATATTTTCAACGATTGCAAATAAAATATTGAAAAATATTCAAAATGATAAAGAACCTTTAAGATTAAGAATTTAATGATTATCCTAGATAAAAATAAATGCAAACACTATTCTTCTATTAGCGAGACATATATAAATGTCTATCTTCAAATTATAATCCCTAGCATTTTTCAAAAAAACATTTATTTAAATATTATATATTAGCCATTCCTTAGACTTAAACTGATTCAGCAATCATTTCTTTGAATTCAAAGATATTTTCCCCAAAGACTTCCTTTAATTCCCACAATTTTCCTAAGCAAAACTAACTACCAACAATATTAAACCATTATATCCTTCTCCGAACCCAACTATACCCTAATTTAGGGTATAAAGATGACACAACTTTGGCTCCAGCTGACAGATTTATTTCGATGCTTCCCCCCTCTCGACTGACTGCTAAAAATACAACTTTTGTCCGGGGACAAACTTATTTCTGTTCTGCCACATTCATTCACAGAATTTCGGCAACTTTTTCTCGTGTTTGCAGGACGATGAAAAGTTTTTTGCCTTGCGTAGGCGACGCGGTGTCTGCCAGACGGGGCAGGAATTGAGGTCGAGGGACAGGACTCAGGACTCCCTACTCCCTACTCCTGATGCTGTGGGAGTGAGCCTGAGAATAAATATCACTGGAAACTTTGGCTCCTGGCCCTGTGTCACGTTTCAATAAACTTTGATTGCCGGCAATTATCTGGTCGCTGGCATCATCCTGGTATTTCGTCGCTTATCCCTTTTGGCATTGTATTATTTATGAGACCTTCGTGATTTGGGTCCCTGGCTGGATTTGCTTTCAATTACTGCTGGTGTACCCGCAGCCAATTTGCTGCCAAAAAGTTTGCGCATCAGGCGAAATATTTGGGGTTTATTTTTTGGGAACCTAATTGAATGACTTCAAAAGGGACAGAAGGATATTAACTTCAGCAGGAGAGGGTTACTAGAACTGCAAGGAATTCCCTGAAATGACACATCTGTGTTCGGTAATGGAGAACTTATATCATCATCCCAACTGTGTTTGCGAAACGTTTCCAAGTACTTCATAGTTAGTTATGGCACAACTTTGTTAAACCCTCGGAATTACTTAATAGATTAGTGGGGGACTTACGCTACATTAACTGATATTTGCTGTTTTGTTTTCGAGGAGCACAAGCCAAGCAATGCGATTAATTGTTAACTTATATCAGCTGTGCTTATTAGGCAATGATAATTAATCGATTGTTGATGTTACAGCACTAGAAACAGTTGTTAAAAGATACTTTTATCGATCGATGAACTAGAAATAATTATATGATGTCTTTGGAAGTTCTTAAAGTAGATACAATTGGGTGTATACATACTAAATTATTCAGAAATCTCAATATAAATAATTTTCTGAACAAATTGAATTAAATTTGTAGATAATAAAACTCAAATATCTCAAAAATATACTACAATCTCACCCCAAAAAAATTTATTAAACAGCTCCACCTCTTTTTAGCCCTTTAAATTCCCCTAAAAAGTTCATTGGCCTTTTAAAATGGTTTTCCCAAAAAAGGTAAGGCCACAAAGCTAGGTGTTCCTTACACCTTATTTTAAGCTCTGCATCGCTGAACACCCACAGTTTTTCCCCACAATTTTTCCCCCATTCGGAAAAGCGGAAATGCGACGCGGCAGACATGTCTGCTATTTTGTATGCAAAAAGAAGGACAAAATAGTCATAACGGAAGCCAGAACTTGATTAAAATTTCATGGCGACGCATTTGCCTGAGGAAAAAGTCGGGGAAAACCCAAGCCAAGCCAAAGACGCTGCAAAAATGTCTGCAAATTGGGGAAGGGAAAAACATTTGTGGCGAAAAACCCTAAGAGTTGCATGTGCTGCACAAAAAGTTGCTGAAAACTTCATTGAATTATTGCACCCCAGAGGGGAAAACCCCAAACAGCTCACAGCTCACACTCTCTTTGAAAAGAAAGGGAAATTGCAACCAGCAGAAGGAAAAGCTGCGAGTTTTCCCTCCTGCTTGTAAGCTCCTTAAAGTGAAAATGGTAATGCGAATCATTGTGTGTGAAAATTTAACAAGGGTGTGTGAATGAATTCCATCCCATTTCCAAGTGAGAGGAATTTTCCTTAACAAAGGAATGAAGAAACCTGCATTTGACAGTCATGTGTGTTGTGATTTGATAAACTCCACAGTTTTCCTTGAAGTTGTACGCTTATCGGAATGGAAAGAGGATTTTAGATTGCTGTTTAAGTGAGTCTTCAAACAATTTGTGCAAGTTGTGAGATAAATCATTCATCAGTCACCTTTTTAGCCCACATAAAAGCAAAGTTTTCAAAAGGAAAACTCCAAGGAAACTCTCATTGTTATCTGTGAGATAGTGAAAGTTCTCAGAGAATAGCTTCTTCTAAGTTTCAGGTAGGAAAAGTGACAAGTTTTATGCTGGTTTTGTGACTCAAACTCCTATTTTCCTATGCCACCTTTTCTATTTTTCCTACCTTCCTGTGCCACATGTCAAATTCACAAATGTCACTTAATCCTGGCGCAGTCAATGAGCCAGGACACCTTTTCACAAGGGGCAACTGACATAAATTTCATATGAATTATGATGGGAGAGAAAGGGGAACACACAGGGAGTGGAACCGAGTAAATATAAAAATATCCTTATATTTATCCTCTTATTCCTTTGTGACAAATGAAACCGAAACCCTAACATGGGCAACTGCAGCACGTGACTGCGATTTCCGAATTCCCAATTCCGTTTGCCTAAACTGACAGCTCCACAGAAAGCAAAAATACAAAAATAAAATAGGAAAATCCAAACATAGAAAAAATCTGGAATTATGATATATGAAATATGGATTGTATGCTGTCCCGGCGAAAGTCACGTGCGATTGACAGACAAATCGAAAGTGCCATTGCATTCGGCAATTGTCTAATTGCCAGTCATTTATTTTCCTTTATTGGCAACGCGCACTTGTCAATGGCCGAAACGTGTCAGGCGCTAAGGATCCAATTAGTTGAATGGCCCGGAGTGGCTATAGAATGGCTGGTACTCCGCCAGGAAATCAATGAGCGGGTTTTTTTTCGGTGTTACGGAGTACGAGATGCGAGACACTTGTCCCGAGGGCGTGCTTCAGTCCGTAAATACTCGGGCTTAATGGCAGCGACTTCAACAAGTGAACTCTGGGCTTAAATTTAGAACACTCGAGGAGTTATTTTCAAGGAAAGTTAAAAATAAATATATAGAAAGTAAAGGCAAACAAGCAAAGAGGAGTGGGCTTATGTGTTAAATCATTAATGAACTTGATAAATTCATGAAAGAAAAAATGTTTTATAAATATATAGTATATTAATTATAAGTTTAACCATTATTTAAAGAGCTAGTTCTTACATCTATTTCGCAGCGGAAAAGGGTTTATTCTTCCACTTATTGTTCGGCATTTTTTGAGGGAAAAGATCCGGTCAAACTTTGTTGATAACCGGCAATATTTGAAAGACAATATTCGATTTTCCATTGATGATTCATTTTAGAATAATAATTTTCCCTAAGTTAATGGAATGCATTCTGATGCCCGCCTTGGACAGCACCCAGTAGATGTCCCCTTACTTTTCCCACGAAAACCCAATCCAACTCCTAGCCAACCCAACAACTCCTAGCCAACCCAAGCAAAATTCTCTTCTTCCTCCACAAAACCCATCCCATACACAATGTGTAAATTTGCTTATGCTCTTAATTACTAAGTAAACTTATAGTTTATAACCAATGCTTAGCGTTATATATGAGGTTTATATATAGGATATAGGATATAGGATAATAGACTTGGTTCGGACTTACCCGCAATAGGGGACACTCAGTTACCATTCGTCATAACACCGCAGACTTGGCCGAGATCCATTGATGATTAAGTCCTTTCGTAATTAACACAGTTTTTAACACGCGATTATTAGCACAGTTCCGGCCAAATGGGAGATGGTCACTTCGCGGGTGAACGGGTGGAAAGCCGCGGACAGACTGAGGCAGCCGCCGCGAGTCGCCTCTATTTATAGGTGCGAGCTAGATAGAGAGAGAGAGGTGCATTGAGAGAAAGAGAGCTAGATCGAGCTATGAAACATAGAGAGAGATAGAGCTAGAAACAGATAGAGATAGAGATACATAGAGAGAGAGCGAGAGAGAGCGAGAGAGAGAGCGAGAAATAAAGAGTTAGAAAGGGGAAAAAAGAGAGCGAGAAATAGAAAAAAGAGGGAAAATAGAGAAAAAGAGAGAGATGGATATAAAGAGAGACAGAGAGTTAGATAGAAAGAGAGAAATATAGATCCAGAGACAGATGGGTATTGAGAATTAGAGAAATATGAGAGAGAGAGAGAGCGAGAAAAAGAGAAATAGAGCTAGAGTAAGCGAGAAGCAGAGAAATTGACAGAGAATTGCCAGTTGACAAGATCGGCAAGACTTAATTTTTATTTTTACTTTTTGTTTCACGTATCTTTAATGCAAATACATAAATGCAATTGCCCCAATGCCCAAAATATTGTTCTTACCATTTATTAATAAGGGGGGCTGTCTTTACTCTCTTGATTCGACTTTTCCGCATATTATCGCTCTTGGCGGATCCATACTTCGGAATAAGAGAAGGGCAAATGGATAGAAGAATACAGTCGAGAAAAGCCTGTTGTATTAAATTTATTACCCTTTTTTTCAAATAAATACTACAAACTAAATACTCCTCACGAACACCTGTTCTAAACTATTTGCCTCTCGTTCTCTCTCACTGCTAATTTTCACATGATAAATTTCGGAAAATTCTAAGTTTTAAAATATCATAACTTTGCCAAAAATGCATTAAATTCGATTCGGAAATATGTTCTGTGATAGTTTTTGTTAGATTAACAATTCAGCATACTTAGTTTAAAATTTTTGAAAATGAAAATTTTTGTCTAATTTTTGACAATTTTGACGATGTAACCCCTTATAAAATTTTGAAAAAAATTAAAAAATTTTTTTTCTTCAAAATATTGCCAGATCAACTCTGCTGTTGATGCTGATCAAGAATATAAGATTTATAGGGTCGGAAATGACTCCTTCACTTCTTGGCAAGCCTCTGACTAAAATTATCATAAATTGCAATGGTATAAAAATGTTTCTTATAATACATACATACAATATTACACTTACATTTAAGATATTTTTGAACAGATATAAAGAGATCTTAATTGATATAATTAATTAAATATAATGGCTCCCTTAACCATACAAATTTAAATAATATGTTTATATTAAGTAAGTTCAAATTGTAAAAATCCCTGTTTAGTTACCATTACCAAAGGTTAGAATATTTTATTTCATATTTCGAGTACATGTACAAATTCCCAAAATGGCATTGTACCAAAATAAAACCCACAATAAATGCAAATTCGTGGAATCGATTGAGTATTGAGAATAGCTTATCGAATCATTATTTGAATGGAAATCGCCATGAAACTTACACAACATCTAGCCCGTGCCAGGAACCCAGACACTTCCCCTTCAATTTTTCTCCGATTTTCTTTCCTTTCTCATCTTAATTGTCCATGGTCTCAAGTGGATTCACAATGCCAGCGATAAGGCCGTGGGTCCAGGGTCCAAAAAAAAAAAGACACAAAAAACCAGAGCCAGTTGTTGACTAAATGTTTTTGGCGTCCGTTAGTGCAAGATCTAGAAAAGGAAGATGTGGGGTCTAAAGATGACCAGCACTGAGAATAAAGGTTTGAAAAAATAACTAGAACAATGTTTTATATACATAAATTATTTAGAAGTAAAAACTACAATTTACAAGTAATATATTATATTAGTTTTATGTCAAACTATGGCAATATGATTTATAAAATATATTTTTTCACACTTTATTTAGAGATTTAAAACCTGTTTAAAAATTCTCAACAGAATTCTTCTATTTGAAAATGAACTATTTTCTAGAGGACTATTTGATTATATAGAATATATTATTAAATAACATGAGTCCATCTTGTAAAATATATATTACTTGGACTTAAGAATATAGTTTGAGCTTTGAAATTTCTGTTAAATATTCCTGTATATATTTATATATTCCACAATTTCAAATTCACCGATTTTGTTTAAATTAAATTCACTAGTATATTTCATATATTTTCCATTAATTAATGTTTTTTAGTATCTCCAAATTCGTTTCTCTGTAGTGAGCAACATTTTCTCAGTCGATTGGCAGGTAATGCGTTTAAAATGAACTTCAAACGGCGCCTTGAGATAAAGAATAAATGTTCCCCTTTCCCTCGAACCCTGTCCCTCTCTCTCTGGGTTTCTCTAAGATATGTAAATATAGTTCATTGATGATTTTTAGTCGGAAATGCGGGCCATTATTTTGATTTGGGTGACTCACCGGAAAGTTGAATCATTGGATTTACCCAGAAAAATGCAGAAAGAAGAGCAGCCGCAGCTGCACTGCAATTAAAAGCACCGCACACGCCCCCTCGAAATAGAAATAAAGGCAGATCAATTGGGAAAGCGTGCTATTTTGGCCCCGTGCCAAGGATATACATGGTCGGAACCATACAGCACCAGATGGTTTTCCTGCAACAATGCCACACAAATTAGAGCCGGAGACAATGCAGTTTTCCCGCATTAAGGCGGCAAATTGCGGTAAGGCAGAAGGGAAAGGTGAAAGTGTGCCAGGGTGCGTGTGTGTGCGCTGGGAAATCCAGGTAAAAGGACACAACAATAAATTATGAAATTGCATGCCAAATTATGGAGGCGGAAAAGCCATTTCGCCACGCCCCCCGATTTCAGTTGCTATTTAAAATTGATTTAAATTCACCTTGGCCTTAGGCGAAATTATTTGCTAATGGGGGCCCGTGCCATAAATCTCTGCCACCTTTTCTTCCGCCTTATATTTTCCGCATTTTCACTGGAATTTTCCAGGCTGCAGGCCGGACAAGAGAAAGTTGCATACTTACGGGGCACTTTGCATGCACAGTTTTCCTGTGATTTAGTGGCAATTTCCCCCGGTGTCAACCTTGGGAAACCGAGAATCTGCCAAGTGCCGTAAAATGGGTCTCATTAGGATTCCTTTTCGGTTGAGGTGAAGGTCTGGCCGAGAATAAATTTAATATAAATTTTAATGACTTGTATTTGGTGATTTATAAGACTATTGAAATGTTCCTTACATTTCTAAGGGTGGTTAAATGGTTTAGTTATTTATTAAAAATAAAATAAAAATACTAGTAATAATTTATTGACTTGAAATTGGTTGTTATTGAGGTTATTAAATAATTTGTGATTCTTCTAAAAGTGTTTTTAATCTCTAAGTATTTTTTAAAGAATGAAAATAATTATACGATATACTAGCAATTATATGAATTAACATTCCACTAGTTATACACCTTAATAAATTTAAATATATTTAACATTTCTCTTAAAAATATATTCTATATTACCATAAAACCCCCTCTGCCTTAAATTATTTTTCAATATCAAAAAACTTGTCTTAAACAATATTTTAAAACCACTCTCTATAAATCAAACCCAAAACAAATGTTATAAATTATTAACCTAGACCTAGTTTTCAAACATTCATAAACCCCAAAGGACCAACCTCATACTTCTAGGAATAATTGGAACTTGTGTGTTCAGAGACTCATTAGTTTAGCCACAACAATAATTTCCTTGGGTTTTCCTAGGGTTTTTCCTGGGCTTTTGCTTATTGGTTTTCCCCCAATGGATTTTCCCATCGCCCTGGCAACAATTGAAATTATGATTTGGGTTAGTGTTTTGATATATGGCCACCAAACAAATCACGAAATAAATAATACTAAATAATATATAGAACCAAAGGTGATTAATAGCCCCGCCAAATGAGTCCTTCTCCAAACTAACAATAAAAAATGGAGAAAAATAAAAGAAAAACAAAAGAGAAACAAAGGAAAACACCAAATGGAAAAGAAACGATTTTCATTGATTGGCTGGACCGCACACAGTGCCCTGGAAAAGGAATTTTGATTTATCAGAGGCGGCAAATATATAGAGAAATAGAGGGAAATTAGTTAAGGAATTCCCAGGCGAACAGGTAGAGGAGAGGAGTCTCCCTTTCTCTACATATTTGGAATGGGAGCCAACAGGTGCCTTTGGCCGCTAATTGAGCTCGCTTATCGTCGTGGACTCCGGGCATCTGGCAAATTAAGTTTTCAGCCACAAAAGGAACCCATATGCAAAGGAATTCCTTTGGCCGTTCTGGAAGACCTCGAAGGCCTGCTCTTGCCTTTAGTTTTTAATTAAGTACAACAACGCAGCAAAATTGATTTCCAGAGTTTGCTTATCGCCGTGGAAGGATCTCTAAGAGATGCGATGCCGACGATAAGGGCCACTCCTCACCCTCTCTTACATGATATAGATGGTAGGATATAACCATAATCGTTGGAGGAAGGAAGGTGAAGACCCTGCCAGGAGTTGTCAAGTCATTAGGAATATTAGAAGCTGCTAATTGCAACTATATGTTTTCGGAATGGTTTCATAATTTACAATTATGGTGGGGAGTTGGGAATAATATATTGTATCTGTTAAGGAAAAATAAAATAGGTTACTGAAGTTAATAACTTAAAAGTATAATATTATGAGAAGCTGCCTTTTTGAACCTTAGATATAAATAAATTCTGTATGCCTCTCTACAAATACTAGAATATTTTCCCCAGCAAAGATCACATTTTCAAACAATTTTCTTTACACACAAAATGAAAAAAGCTCAGCTTCTTTAAGCCGCATAAATTATAGAAGTTATTTATGCGGTTCAAGTTCTGGTCTCAGCCAAGATTTCTATCGTTCAACCCAGAGAGAGGGAGAGAAGAACCCACCAGACATTGATCAAAGCCATGATAGTATAAATTCCAATTAAGCTATCAAAAAACCCCTTTTGCCGGAAAGAAAGAAAAACCTGGTGAGTGAGATAGATCCAACGGTAAACGGCACTGCCAAACGAACGAATAAATTTTCCACGCTCTTATCGGATGGGAAAGTATCTAGGGTTCTCAGTCTCAGTCCCAGTCCCAGTCTCTCAATGTCTCTATAAAGCGATCATTAAAATTATGGCATATCGGCTGACCGACGACCGACGTGGCCCTAATGAAATTATTAAAAATGCATTTAACTCCAGCGATATTCATAATATGCATATATACATATATATTCCTATATAGGGAACCGAGAACGGGTCTGGGCCCACATAAATAACTAACCTCATGCCAGGCCATCTCGTGGCCATCTTTGGGGAGCAAACTAATTATGCATTCATTTTGTTTGCCAACAATTAAGTGGCCCGGAGGCGTGGCGCATTTTTCATTTTACTTATTAGTAGTCGGACATTGGCAGGGATCCCTTGCAGGGCCCTCGAGCCGGAGGAGGACGATATCCTTTGCCCGGGATTTGATTTATGGCAGGCACGCACTTGATTTAGCCAGCCTCTTCCTCCCAGAAGGATCGTTAGTGCGGCGGACTAGCTCTGGGGAATCATGATGACCCACTTAGGCATTTCGCTGTTGGCCTCCTCAATGAAAGCCATGACATGCTCAAATATGGACACAACTATTTTGCGGAATAATCAAAAAGAAGTACTTGACGGTTGGATGTGTAACGCGTGCACTGGTGAAATAAATATTGGACAAGTGAAAGATTTTTTATGTACTTCAAAATTACGAATTAATAAACCCATATGCTCCTAACAATTATGTATTCCTAGTTGTAAAATAAATGTAATTGTTAAAAGACTAAGGCAAAATGCTGTATAATAAAAGAGCTCCCTCAAGTAGCCACTGAATGCTCGATTTTATTATTTATAAAATCAATTTTCCATTTATATAACATACAATTTCCCATCAGTTTATCACCCAATTTCTCCCAGTGATTCCCAAACTGGTTCGGCAATCAAATGACCATTTATTCAAGCCACATTCGGTTGCAGTGGAGAAAGAAATCCACCCACGCGACAATTACTTTCTAAAAGGGGAGCAAATGCCGAGCAAATGCCGCCTTGCAAATCAAATTTTGCACCAAATTAGGCGCCAAATCGGTTAAAATGTTTTAAATTGGAAGCCACCGGCTCGCTGGTTGGCCACATGCTGTGCCAAAGCCGTCCAAAGAATTCCATTTCATGGGCGTTTTTCTAATTTCTACCAGCAGCAGAAGCAGCAGCAGCAGCAGCAGCAGCAGCTGGAGTAGCAGGAGTCGTGGCATCAGAAAATTCCAATGAACAAAGTAATGCAGAAAACGCCTTATCCGGTCGGGCTCCGTGGCTATCGAGCTGAGAGGGGGAGTCTGTCAACGCCACCACCACCACTGCGACTTCCAGTTCAAGTCCCAGTCCCAGTCCAAGTCCGAGTCCGAGTCCAAGTCCAAGTCCAGGCCCACCCATGAAGCCGCTGTCCATTGGCTTCTGCGGTGCATTCATTTGACAAACGCTGACAGCGGCGACAATGTCCCAGCGACAGGGCAACCTCAGTCCCAGCCCCAGACCCAGCCTCAACCTCAGCCGATTGCGGATGCAAGTGGCCATCATCGATGGTCGCTGTTGGTATTGGAAAGGGGAATAGCAACTTGATTTCTTATTTGAATATTTATTTCTGGCGGCAGGGACAGGCAAGCTGTCTTCGGCAGCGGCGTCGCCATCATCGATCGTGACAATCGCCAACGCAAGTGCAAAACTCTTCACTTCATGTGTCGCGATCTACATCGGGGGGGTCTGCGATCCAGATCTCGATCGAGTCCGCCACAGTTAACCAATCGTGCGTTGCACTGAGAGAAATTACAAGGGGTTCTGCCATTTGAAAAGAAAAAAATATACAAAAGCTGTTTGCTTACTTTACCTCAAAAAGAATCATTTTATATAGAGAATAATTTTAATTACTTACAAATCAATATAAATAAGAACAATATTTTGTTAATAAAATAAAGATAATTATTTAGATAATAAATATGTATTTATTTAAGAGATTTTTAAGCAAGACTACTCTAGATTTTAGCAGGATTAAAACACATACTTAAACATAGTTCTGTAAACTATACTTTGGCAGTATAAAAAACAATTCTTTCAGGAGTGTATTTTTTAACCTTTTAAGCACTTTCTACAATAAAAGATCAAATAAAACTTAATTTTAAAATTGAACAATTTATTTTCCTTTGAATTTAATAACACTTTCCATTTCTTTGACCCCAAATTTCCCTCAGTGCAACTGGCCTGCCTATCAGCAACGATTAAAATTGACGTTAGTGGAGTTGTGAACGCGTTGCTGGTTACACACCAGCCCCCTTGGATCCCCTGAAACCACCCCAACCCCCTCTACCCCCTTCAACCCCCCGACGTCAACACTTTCTTCGTCTAAACGTTTTCATTATTTATGAATTGATCAATTTGTTGGTGCCGCCGATCGGTGGCTTTGGCCCTGCAACTATCGCCTATCATCAGTGGCCATCAAGTTGCATCGTTTGGTTTGTTTGTTGTGGCCATTAGCGTCACTTGATAGAGGCTATATATGCCCCCCTAAAAACCCCTCTGTCCCCCAGAAACCCCCTCTATCCCACTCTTCCCTCCCCAGAGAGCCAACTTAATTTATTTCAAATTGTTGCGGCGCATCATCAACTGCAAAATTATTTACCCAACTAATTTATGCAGATTTTTTCTCAAAACGATTCAAATTAGATATTGAGTGGGGACTCCTATCTCAGGGGGTCAGAGGGTTTAGGGAGCGGGGAAGATGCGAATGATCAGTTTGAATGGATAATTGTCATTGATTGGAGGTTAAGTGGGAATTGAGGGGGCTTAAAAATAATGCTAGCAAGAGGATTTAGAGGTTTGAATCATGGGATTATTTCTATAATTTATTTTTAAGAGTTCTTAAAAAAATTACTTAATTTATATACTTAAATATATCTAGAATTTGTTGTAAAGAACCCTGACCTATTAAACTTAACCATAGCCCCCAAAACCTACTTCCTTCTGTCACCAATTAAATGAATATTTCATTATTATGGTCTTAATTGATACTTGGGGACCTGTGCCCGATTGAATCCTTCCTGGAATTGCACCATTGCATGTCTCGAGTATTACTCTGAATTTAAGGATAAATGCGTCCAAGGCCATAGTCCATTTGCCTCGTACCCGTACGAACATATATCATTGACACACATCTGACAATGGGCCTGACACTTATTTGCTCTTGTGGCCTTTTGTTTTTGTTTATGGACACGCGATGCAGGTGCGGCAATTAAAAAAAAAGAAAAAAAGTATAAAAAAATACCAGCTCCGCGTCAGGTGGAAGCCCTTGGCAGAACCGAAGCCCAAACTCAGCTCAACGAAACCCAAAGAGCTAATGAAACGAGTCAACTATTTGGGCAGCCAATTAGCACACAGATGTTAATTTAGGACAGTCCAAACTTTGGCCCCTCTTGGGTGCGGAATGCGCCACAGCGTCATCAATACGGGTTGAAGTGCCAAATTAGCTCTAGAATTTTATAAATAATTTAAGGAAATATTAATAAGAAACATTTGAGAATATTTAATGCCTTTTATTTAACTTAAAACTGAGTAAAACTGTTTTCAAACTTAACAAATCAAAAGTCTTTCCTGTCAGAAGATCGTCCTAAAGGAATTATAACAAATTTCAACTTTAGAATTTTTTAAACAAATACAGGAAACTTGTGAAAATATTTTAAGTAATTTATTTGGGTTGAAAAATATTACAATTATTTAAATACTTGATAAATCAAGAGTATTTCCCATCAGAAGATCATCTTAGAATATTTAACTCAAGGCAAAGTTCAGATTCAAAATTGTGTAGATAAGTAATAATATAATATATAGAATATAGAGACCTGTGTTAATATCAATTCTATTTTATTTGGGTTTATAAATATTAAAATCATTTAACTACTTGCTAAATCAAAAGTCTTTCCTGTCAGCAGATCGTCTTAAAATAATTATCATATAGCCAAGTTGAGCTCCAAAATGGTATAAATAATTAGAGGATTAATTAGAGACTTTGTAAAAATATTTAAAATATTTATTACCCCAAATAATTAAATTAATTATAAATAAAGACTCCTTCTCAAAAGATCATGTAAAAACAAATCCCCTTTAACTAGGTTCCCCTGTGTTAAAACCAGACATCAAGTTGTCGTTGACTTCTTCTAAATATTGGTGTCACTCGGCTGGACAGGAAGGCCACAAACGCGACTTCCTCACAGAGGGGGTCCGGCTGGGATATATATATTCTCTGAGATATAGCCGCATTCCGGGGAATGCAACTCCTCCTCCTGGGTGTGTGTATTCATTTCCAAAGCGCGCGTTGCGGTCAGGGTTGAGTTCCTGTCTACGCAATTGAAAAACCGCAACTGCTGCGGGGCAGGATCCTTTGTGGGCCTCAACCGGAAGCCAAGACAGGGTCCATGCCCAATGTCCTGTTTTCGTTTCGGCGGCGGGCTTTTATTTAACATGACGCAACAGAATCGGACGAGAGAGAAAGGCCACGAATGTCCTGTCGACGTCTGGCACCAAGTCAACCCTCCGTCACGTCACATCACCTCACCTTTCACCTTTTTCTAAGTCGCCGCCGGCGATTTTCTGGGACAGGATTTGTCCCGTGACTCGGCGTTTTTCCCTTGCGTCCTCTTTTGTGTCACATTTTTGCATTTCTGCCTCATTAGGAGCTTGAGTTTTGTAAAAAATGTCCAATGAATCGGAAGGAAATTGTCCATTAGCCAGGGAATTTTTTTTTTAATATTTTCCAAAAAGGAAATTGGCAATTTATGAAGCGATTAAATTTGAATCACACTTGAAATAAATGTTTAACAAATTTTATGAAGAAATAATTACGAGAGGAAACGATCGTAAAGATAGTGACTTTTGAAGTATGCGAATATTGGAGCACATAATCTTACCGGAAATTTAGCCAAAAATAGATTTATAGGTATTTTTATATTAAAGAAAGGAAATACTTGTTTATTTTGAGTGTTAAAAAGGAAACTGAATCACTGTTGGGGAACGGAAAGAGGTTTATGATGAGAAATCACATATATGGGGAAAGCAATATATTTAATCTTGAGGGAAGAATTTATCAGAATTTTCCAGAGATTTAAACCAAGGAAACTTGCAGTCTGAAAAATCTAAATCTAATAAGTATTAAATGCCTAACAACTAACCATGATATTTTATTAAGAACTCAAAGAAATTATCTCTCAAAAACTTACAAAAATCAGAGCTATCATCCAAACTGTCTATAATATGTTGTAAATATAAACCTTAAATTTTAATAGAATATAGATACTAGTTTGAAATTATTATTTAACCCACAACGAAACCCTGAGGAAGAATTATCTTATTAAATTATTTAAATCCTTATTAAAATATATATTTCCTGTCAGGAAATACCCCTAAACTTTCCGATTCAAAACCACCCAGAATTTCCCCTTCGATCAATGTCTAGGCACTTCCGTTCCTTCTTACGCATCTGGAATTCCCAATAAATCGAATTTATTTCTCAGCCGCCTATCAATAAATTCCTCAACGATAAGGACATTCTGGGAAAAGGAAAGTTGGCTCATGAAGTCACATTACAAATATGCCAAAGAGTTGCCAAAGCCGGCGGTGGCCTAATCAGTCAAATGGTCAGCAATATTGGTAGCTTCAAGGCATTTCCTTTCAGATGAAGAGATATACATGTATACAGAAATATGTGAATATATTTTTCGGTGGCTTATCGGGAGATTGCATGGAATGTTGGGAAGGGGAAATTTCAGGCCCGCACTATCACTGGCCGAATGTGATCTGTGATCAGTGATCACGCGTCGAGTGCGGATGTTTACACTTTTCGATTCGGTTATCGGGCCGCGAGAAGAACCCGAAACTGGGCTCGATATTTCATATATATTTTTTTCGCACTTGGCACAAGCAATTATCGGCGGGCGATAACCAGAAGTTGGAGGAGCCACAACTACTGCCATGTGGGCCGGGAACCGTGACCTACTACAAAGCCCCGCGTACACAGATATCTGTATCTGGTGGTGCAATTGGTCAAGAGCGGCTCGTTTGTGGCATTTACTCCTCTAGACCCAGGCGGCATTAAGAGCCAACAATCGGCCGGCCCAGGGTCCCCATTTAAGCCCCTTTCGCGGACCGTAAACAACTTGTAAACCTTCTCAACGGGTTTACATATCGAAGTGCCCAAGATACTGCGGCTACTATATATGGAACTATACTATATCTTTGCTAAGTACTATATATATCGGGTGAGAGGGAAAGCCTCTGAGATCTTAGGGCGGTCTCGGGGCTGTCAACAGGGAATTACAGCCGGGGTCTTAGGAGGAGGAAATAAACCCAAAAAAAAAAATATACATACAAAATAAAAGATAAAAGTTCGGTGCGCCTTTTTCTTATGAATAAATATTTATCGGACACTTGTATGCTTTTTTTCGAACTGAAAACCAGTAAGGGAAATACCCTTTAAAAAAAGCTAAGCGAAGCCTTGAAAATTTTTAAAATATTACCTTGATTATTTATGGCCACGTTTGTTGACAATTTTTAGCTTTATCCATTTATGGGCTTATTTATGCCTTTTAATAAACCTTCGATAAGCTATGTAAAACCCCTTGAGTTTATATTTGTTTTTGTTTACAATTTTAGCCAAGAATTTTTTATGGATGTCTTGCCTCAATTTTTATTGAAGTCTTTATGTCCCCAATAGAGTTTATCGTGGTCACGTTTCCTTCGCCTGGCCATCGAACAAGTCACGCGATATTTTTAACAAAAAAAAAGTAATGAACCAAAAAATCGAAAATCGAAAATCCCATGGTTTATGGATCTCTCGAAAGTAATCGCCATGCATGGCGTCATGTACTTTCTATACACTCGAGTGGTCAATCGTCCAAATTGGATTCGATTCCGTCACCTAGGGGACCTTGGGCAATCGCTTTTTGGTCAATTTTTCCATTGTGGGGACACTCTTACCCACTGGGAGAAGAATCTAGTAATTTTTCCACTGAAGACGGCGCTAACCCATTGGAAAAAAAAAGAAATTAGACCGGCTAATTGGGTTTATCAGGGGCCGAAGGGGTGACATCACTCTCAACGACCGGTCATTAAGTCGCAATTTGGCCAAAATAAATACCAGCGCCTGCACAGGCGGGGGGCTCGTTACGCAAACAGAGAACTTGGCCAATTTATTGGCCCACAACAGGCCTCCTCTTCAGGCCACCTTTTCTTTTCTTTTTTCTTTACTTTTATTTGGCTTTCTGGTTTATCGTCTGGGAATCGTAAATACCTTTTACCTGAGCAATCGAATCGTATCGATGGCCACGACACTCTCCTGTTGCCGTGGTCACTCCTCTCCGGCCCGGTCTCTATTTAGATTGGATTTTGTGGTGCTAGGTCAAGGCCAAGTTATCGCATATCCAGATATGTATTTTGGCAAATGCGTTCGTCAACGTTACGCGGCACTTTGGCTGGAATACAATAGACCATAAATAACTTCTTTGGTTAGGTGGGATTATGGGTCAGGTGCCTAAGTGGTGAGTGACCACTAAATGGTTATCGAAGGCAGAGTTGATTTCGAGGATTTCATTTAATTTAAAGTTGATCTCGAGGATTTTTTATTAAGTCAATTTTATTATTTATCTTCAATGTTATAGTATCTAATTTTATCTGAATCTTTTCGGTTAAAAGTGTGATTATTTTTATTATAAGAACCTGGCGTATAATATCACCAAGTTTTAATATAAAGACCTTACGAAACTAAGGATATAATAAGGTTTATCCACAGTTAAAGAGGAGCTAATATTGATATTTTAGTATCAAATAATATAATATAATCATCATGCTAATATAATTTACTTAACCCTAGACGGTCATGCTTATTTTTCCTACGTTAAGGTTATGCTTCGTCGAATCGACGACGCCAATTTTAAAATAAGTATAATTGATAAAAAACAAACAATATTGTAAAAAATTTTTTTACTGCGTTTTATTCATAACGTTATCAGTTCAAAATAAGAAATAACAATTCATTTTTACATTAATAATACACTTAAAAACTAAAAAATAATAAACAACCTTTTTTTCATGTTTTTTTTTTTGGGCCTTGTTTCTTTGGCCAAATTAGATAACAAAAATCACAAGTAGTTTCTTTACTTCAGTCGAATCTTAATATTAAGGCTTAAAACTAAACAAAAATGTGAATCAAGATGTTGCAAATTATTTTTTTACACAAGAGGCACACAGATCAAATTTGTGTTCTCCACAAAGGCTTTTTTGGCATTTCGAACAAATGGTTTTGGTCATACGACGTTTTGCGGAAGGACAAAAAGCGCAGATCTTTCTTTTTGCATTTAAATTAGATTGGTTTTCATTATTGTTTTCATTTTTATCAATTAAGCCGCTTGAGATATTTTCCCGAGCTAAATTGGGCAATGTAACTCGGCTTAGCCTATTCATTAACTGTTTTTGAATGAGGCTTGAGTGTAGGCTTTTCATATAATTTCTACGGCTTAGTGGTTTACTACCCGACTCTAACATGTTATGGGAATAAATAACAAAACTGTTAATAAAAGCCATATTTAACATTCCAAAAAAGGTGGCCATTGGCTGAAATATATCCAGTGGATCCTTTAAGCTTTTACAGTTTCTTGTCGGTCCGCGACGTTGATGGATAATGGATTGCCCGTATTTATGGGATTTTGACTTTTGAGTTGCCCACTTATGACGATCCTTTCCGCGAAGACCAGTTTTAGAAAAAGTAATAATACTGGACTTATTAAACAACACATTTAATGGTGTGTTTTCGTCATCTGAAGAGTCTTCTGAAGAACTTGGTTCCTCAACTAATTCGCCCAAAATTGGATGATCTTCACCAGAATCTTCAATATCCACATCGGATTCGTCCTCTTCAAGAAGGTTTGCAATCGCAATCTCGTCTAAACCATTGCCTCTATTCATTTTCTAGGCCAATTTTCTGCAGAAAAATATATGCAATATTACCAAAAAGTCACACTAAAGACATGCTTCGTCGTTTCGACGACGCTAATTCTCAGAAATGATACTTACATGCGACCGACGGATTTGTACGTTTGCACACAGCTGCGTCTAAGCATCGACAACAGCTGTACGAAAAACGAGGAAAAAGAATCAAAAAAATACTGGAATAATCGAACAAATGTGACCATGCGTCGTCGAATCGACGAAGCATGACCGTCTAGGGTTAAGGACTATAATTCTCAATAGGTTATTATAGTTGTTAAAAATATTATATATAAACATAAAAATATTAAAATAGCTAAAGTGTTATATTTAGCATTATTAAAGAAGAGAAATTAAAAAAAAAAATTTGGTCTTCACTTGTACACTATAATTCCCAACTGGTTCTAGCCAAGAAAGGGTAACTATCAAAATGTAAAGATGAAAATACACCCACAAATAAATTATATAATTTTTGTTATATTCTCCTTTTGTTTTTAACTATAGCTTTACCTTAACTTAATATCGCAGGTACAAATTGCACCTAAAAGTACTTAAAAATGAACAATTTGTCGCACCTGCCATTCATTCCAATTTAACGACGTAGTTAAATTTTCAAGACTGGGAAATCCCTCGAACAACACACAAATTGTTTGAATGTACTTGAATGCAAGTTCCAAGTTCAAATTCAAGTTCAAGTTTAAGTTTGAGGTCTTATGTAAGTTCGTTTGAAGAACTTCCAGGTTCCTAATCACAAATGTCATTCCCGGTATTTGCACACTATAAATAATACAATTATCACTATGGAATTCAGGTGACTAAGGTGGTGGCTTCCTTCCAAGAGATCAGAGGTTGTGGGTCTGCTTTTATGGGGGTCTTCCTGGAATCGAACTTTTTATAGATAAATAGCAACGCGGCAAACCAGTTAGAACTGCTTTCAATGGCTAATTGCGTTCTTATCGTTGGGCTAAGAGTCAAGTTTAGTGTCCGGCGGCAATAATACTCGAGGACTGGGCTCACGTGGAGAGGTCTCTTCCGATCGGGGATTATGTCTTTATGGCGGCACATCCCTCTACAAAGAAGTTTACAAATCAATCAAACGAAAGACCTTGGCGCTAGGGCCCAAAGAGTCGTAATAGAGCCCTAATTATAGCCATAGATCACTCCGAAATTAATCTCTATGCCAAACGGAAGTGCCAGGCAGCTGTTAATTGCCTGTAGTCTATAAAAATCCGATTCTCTGTCTATCAATAGACATATAAATCACTCGAAAACTGTATGGTTTTATCCTTTGATATTCGACCGACCTCTGGAGGCACACGACGGCATGGTCGGCAAGGACATCAATGAAATTAAGTTTTACCAGGAAAAATTACATACCCATTACCCTTGTTACCTGGCCCAGTTGCCGGCCAGCAGCAGTTGCAAAATGCCAAAAAGGCCGCAATTATACACGGCCCGTGCCCGTGTCACATAAATTGTCAATTCGTTGGACATTTGGGCCGAGACTCTGGAAATCGGGTTCAGAAATCCCTACCTGACCCGTTCCTGTTCCTGTTATCGCTGTCGCCTGGCCTTTGTCCCAGCTCTTTCTTTCATGTATATTTTTTTTTTTTAGATTTTTTGCAACAGTTTTCCGGCTCTAACTGGGTTGTTGTGCGTGTGTTTATCTTAAGGTAGAAGTGTTTTATCCGGCACTTTACTTTTTTACTTGTAATTGGCCACGCTGATAAGGGATAAGGGTTTCGGTTTGGGTCAGGTCCTGGGTGGTATTTTTTTTTACCAAAATGTAACAGGTTTTTTTGAGGAGCAGATATATATGGAAAATAATTTGTTTAAATCGGTTTTCAATAATAAATTAATAATAATTAAGAGAAGAATATATTTACGACCTTTTTAATACTAAATATGCAGGTGAAGCCTTCTTGAAAACCAAGGGAAATACAGGACTCTAGGAAGAATTAACTTAAACACTTTAATAAATATTTTTGCAACACTTTTATTAGACTTCATATTTCATCAATAAGAATAATGACCTTAAATACATAAATTTATTTTGTTATTTTGTATAATTTTTATTAACAACTTGTCAATAAAATTGATTAAGATGCACAAAATTACAAAAGGATTCTTTGTATTCCTATTTCAAAAATTTACCATATTTTTTCTGACTTTAATAATTAAAATAAAATAAAATAAACTTCAAATATATATTCTTTGCCCTCCCAAAAATCTAAATATATATTCCCAAAACCCTAACAAAACCCCCCATTAAACCTCATTAGATCACCGACAGCTTACAAATCATTTAAAATCATGTCGGACATGCACAGAGCTAAACCCAATGACAACCACAACAGAAATGCATTTAGGAAATTTACATTTTCCTCAAGTCCAGCTAAATATTCTGGTTAACGAGGTTTTACTACTTTCTAACTGGATCGCGGGAAAACATCAACAACAGCTCCAAAGTCCGCTCAGCAGTCGGTCGTGGGTGAGTCAAGGTTTTTATGCTAATTTCGTGCATTTTCCCCCCCAAAAAAAAAACAACATAATTTATGGCAAACCATAATTTTGAAGCTTTATGTTTTTGGGTGGAAATATTCAGCAAATTCCTACGAAGCACACAAGCTGACAAAACATTTTGACATTTTCCCAGGCGCTGCTGCTCCTCTCTCCTCCTTGGTAAAAGCAGGCCTGCGGCGTTTCTTTTTATTGAAAAAGTCATAAAATTTTTGGTAAATAATAATATTGGCGCGTTCGAAATCACTTTAAAATATTCTTTGCTTATTCAAATGAGACTACAGTCCCGCTGATTGACTGACTGCCATGAAGTCATCATGGGCATCATCGTCATGATCACGATCGTCAAATTGATCGGGCCAATCAAGTTCTCGGTTCTCAGGCGGCAAACAACAAAATATTATCGATCTATTGGATCCAAATCGAAACTGTGACCGGAGACAAGTTGTTTTTTTTTTTTAATTTTTTTGTTGCGTTTTTTCTCGTTTTATTGTTGGAGGACGTCAATAGAACGGAATATTGACACCTCAACAGGGCTTCTCTGGGACTGAGTTTCCCAGATGTAGCTTGATTTTATGGTTTATATAGTAAGCTTCAGCTGTGATCACATTTATATTCATAACTACTTGATTAGCCTTTAATGCATTAGAAAATGTTTAAGTTTGGCTTAAATTGTGGTCTTTAGGGAAGTATAATATCTAGACAGTTTTGTGGTTAGAAATGTCTAGATAAATATTATTTCTTGGAACCCTAAAATAAATTTAAAGACTTAAGAAGCTCAAGAACTAAATTAAGTATTTTTTAAGTAAGTTAATATATTTTTGATATGTAAAATAAATATTTTAAAAAGTTTATTCGCCTATAATGCTCTACAGAAATATTTTTTCAACCAATTAAAACACTTCCAATAAAACCTTTAAAATGAAAGTTACAACTCTGATTAATATAATAAAATATCTAAAATAAAAAAGATTAATACCTATCCCCTAAGACAGTCAAACTTTTACTCTTCCTAAGCCTAAAATTGATAACTCTCTACCATATTTCCTTAACCTACTGAAAAATAATCTCATTTTCCTCCACTTTACCACACATATTGTCTTTCTAAGCCGCTTAAAATGGATTTCCGTTTTGGCAAACCCAAAAATCAAACCAAAAATATGGCTCGCAATGCTCTCAGCTCGATAACCGTTAACCAGGCAGGTTATAACTCAAACTGAAAGCTTTTTACTTTATCTGATTAGGAAGCGAATAAATCAAAAGGCCTCACACCTAACCCACCGAGCTCGAAGATGGCCCAAACCCATGAGCCGACTCGACCCAATCAAAAACGCATTAAAAGCCAAAGGGCCGACAAATAAACAGCCGACAATTTGTCAAAGTGGCAACAACAATCAACGCCATTTAATTAGATGCCATTGATTAGAGGAGGCGGAGGAGGCCGAGGGAGCGCGCATCTTCGAATGCATTTTTGTAATTTTTCAACGCGGCTTTTCCACCATTTCCTTCTCTACCACCGCCACTTGAAAACTCGTCGAGCTTGACAAATTTGACAGGCCTGATTGAAAATGAAAAGTTGAACACAAAAAGGTGTTCAAAAGAAAGGCCAAGAATCATTAAAAGCCCAAGCCTATGCGGCCAACAAAGGAGAAGATGGTCAGCGAGACACCAACTTTTAGGGTTTTCTTTCGGCATTTGAAAGTCGAAGTTCGAAAGCAAAAAAATGTCGAGTAGTTGGCACTTTCAAAAACTCGAAAAAAATCCGAAAATAAAATCAGAAAACAAATATCTTGTGAGGCTTTTCCCAGCTCCCAGATATCGGCTTGTTGCAATAGGTGAGAATTTATGTAGATTTTTTTTCGCCGGCACCTGGGCTATTTGTCAAATAGTTAAGTCTTTAGTCCATGAGGGATTGACAGCCGGGCTAACTAGCCCGGCTAGCTGCCGTTTCAATTTGGCTTCCACCTTGCCTTGGCCGGAGCCTCCATATATATATGATATTGTGTGAATATTTTATGGCTGCTGCCACGTAAACAAGCCGCTTAGAGTTGCACAGTTTCTGCAGCAAAAATGATTTCCAGGTGTGTGTTGGCAAATATTTGAAATACTTTTTGGCTAAGTACAGGCAAATTGTGGGGTATAAGTGAATTATGGTTAAATGGTTCTAAAAGAAACAAGTATCTGGAAGAATTTAGCTTAAAGATACTTGTAGCTTGCCTACAGTTTACTTTATAATTTTTAAATATTTAAATGTGATACAATGTCACAATTATTTTATTTATATGTGTAGCCAAGACCTTGACCCACTTATTTATTTATTTAATACCTTTCTCTTACTATATTTATCAAAATGAAACAACTTCCAACTGTGAAATATTTCCCATTAGCTCTAAACTTTTGCCATTTTACCCAAGTAAACCCCTTAACCAGATCCATTTAAAATTAGAAAACGAAACATAGGAGAAGAGACATTGTCATTAAAAGTATTTAAAGACTTTAACCCACTTTTAAACGGGCGTTAAATACTATAACGAAAGAGCAAAAAAATAAAAGTATTTAAGGAAAGAAAGAACAACTTCGAACTTATCTCAGAACACAATGAGCTACTGACGAGCTGAACGGTTATGATTGTTTGCACAAGCCACTTACTAAGTGGCCTGCCGGCTGAAACTGGCTAAGAAAAAGGTGCCAAAAACACAAGTATTGCCAACTGCCAACTACCGCGAAGTGACTACCAACTGCAATGAGGAAGGTCAGTGTGTGGTTAATTACCAAACCGAACCGAACGGAACCCAGCCCAGGCCCAACACCCGCGATCTGTCATCAAACTGGCCAAGAGATTTGAGTGCAGAGGGAATATTTATAGATAAAATGAGTAATTATATATCAAGTTAAAATTATAAATTTAAAATATATTATATTTAACAATATATTTTCTTAAAGAAGATGAATTTGGTGTCAAAATGTAATTACTATAAATGTATCCCTGACTTTCTGACTCTGTTTTCCAAATACTAAATATGAAATATTCATACAGAGAATGCAATCTCAAACCCATTTTCCTCAGTGCATCTACACTGTCTCAACCAAGTACCATTGAACTCTCCTCGTCTTGGAAACTTTACTTAGAGACGAGGTGGGAGCCACAGTTAGAATTCCATCAGTGCAAGTGGCACAGCAACAGCAACAGCCACAAGTTGGCCCAATGAGAGAGAATGCCTGGCCTAACTGTTTAACGATGGCCGAGTGATGCCTCTGGGGGCGGAAGAATGTGCGTGGGCGTGGCCAAACATTGACAAATCATCTTGACACCTTCGGACTGTCATAAAAATGGGTTACGGACATGATTTGCAATGCAATAAACTTAATTGAGTGCGCGTCAGATTTTAATTTTAACCCGAGAACCCCGAGAACAGGCGAACCGAAACTGGTTTTCGAGCGGAATTCCCACCCATCCGAAACGTATGTATATCGGATGGATCGTATATATAGAATGCACAATTCGAAAAAAATAAAATAAAGATCTTGACAAACGGAATCTTAACTCTCCGGTATAGGCCAAGAGAAAGAGCCGATTCTAAGGCGCGAAGTCGTAAAACCCTGATGCCGTCATGGTTCCCTTTCGATATTCGCTTTAACGATGTCATTAAAAAGTATCCAACATTGTTGTTATTGTCGTTGTTGTTGTTGTTGGATATATAGAAGACAGATTTGTTTTTTCGGGGGATTTGATTATTGAATTATAAAAAATGTCGAGTTCGCGGCCGTTTAAATGGCGCCAAATTGTTAATAATCGTCGCACATATTTCTCTTTCGGTCATCATTAATGCGGAATTTGTGAATTTAGTGGTTTGGTTATAAATATGATTATAATGGCCATAAATCGGAACTGATTTTATGATCACAGTGTTGATGTATATATGTTCAAATCTATATATGTATCTAGGTTGCTTAAATACCAAAAAAAGGGGGGCGTTTCTGGAGAGAGAGAGTATTTTTGAAATATGGAAAAGTCCCCTAGGAAAAGTGTTTAGAAATAAACTAAAACTTGGAAAATAGTAAATTTTGTTTAGGGTAATATATAAAATAATATAATAATATAATAAATAATATATAAAAACCCCTTCAAACTCTAAGTAAATTACAAACAATTAGAAAACACTTCAATTATAGTTTCTAAGTCTAAATTTGTCCACTATTATACCTTTAAATTAAAATATAATAATAAAATGTAATTAATTTGTTACTTTTTCTTAAATTTTCTTTATAGAAAACCCCTCCTACCGATGATCATGTTTCTCCTTTTCCCATCTCAATCTTTCTCTAAGCTGCAAACTTTTTCTTTATGCAAATTTTCTTATTTAATTTGCAACAATTAAATTAAGATGCAAACACTAATCTCCCATAATGGCCGCTTGTCGACAGAGTTGGCTAAATCCCCTCGTAAGCTGCACTTGAAAAATGGCCACAGAAAAAATCAGAAAATCAACATGAATATGAATATGAATGTCTCCGAAGCTTCTTGCCAGCGGAGGCATTTCCGTCACTTAAGCCAAGGCTTAAAATGTTTCTTCATTAGAATAAGTGTCATAAAAATAAACGCATAAAAACATCTCCTCTCCTCTCTCTGTATCTCTATCTATCAGATATAACTCGGGCTCTAAGCGGATCTAATCATTTTCCCATAAACAGCCAGCTGGCGGCGATGCTCAACTAAAATCTGCTTAAATTTCACCTGACACGCTAATTTGGCTAATAAACATTCAACAATGGCAACAAAATTTAAATGAAATTTTTGAAGGCGCCAAGCCGGGCCCAGCTATATTTTGTTGGTATTTAAGCAAGAAAGTAATAAATTTAAATACAATGTATACAGAAATATATATACTAGAGTATGGCAACATTCCTGGCCGACATTGTTCTTGCACTTGGGTGATAAATTCAACTCAAAACCAGTGAGCTATTTGGCCGTTGAGTTATTTTGACGCCAAAACCGAGACGTATTCTAATGCAAATTTCGATTTTTATTTGTTTGGGTTTTTGATATTTCCCTCTTCCACTCCCCTCACCACTCACCAAACTCTGACTAAATATAAAAACCTGCTGATCCACCCGGGGAAGGTGTAACATTTAAATGACGAACAAAACGGGGCGGGACTCTACTTAATATTTAAAGTTTCTGAGAAAAAAATTGAGGAAAAAAGAAACTAGTTAACTGAACAATAGCACATGAATTTAGTTTCTTGATAGATTTATGTAAATATATAAAATGTGTGTTCTTGGGAAATTTGTTTTGAGCGAGCAAAAAAGTATAGTACATGTTATTTGCAGTAACAGGAAATAGGAAATAAATACGAATATTAACTTAATTGAAAGCATCATGAATTAATTCATAATTGATATTTAATTCATAACTTAATATTTTAACAATATATTTAACTATATATATAATATATTTACTTTCAAATTTTATTAAGTGTTAATAATAATATTTCCTCCTTAATATACAAAAGATTCTATCATCGCTCCCACAGTTCAAAGCCGTGCACGAGAGCATCTCGATAGCCTCGCAGACAGATCACAGATCGCGCTTTACAAAAGTGGCAAGTGCTTTGCGTATTTAAATTTATTGCTTAACAAATTTATTTTTTGTTAAACAAATTTATAAATTATTGCCCCGAGAGTATAATAAAATTTCATTAGCGGCGCTTTGCCGACGGCTTTTTGGCTGGAAGTATATATAAGGCGTTGGCGTGGCGCGTTTCGCGCTTTTCGACCTTTTTTCTTGTAGACTTTATTTCGATTTTTTTTTATATATTTTTTTTTTATACATCTCGGGTACTTTGCATAAATTAATATGAGATCTCTATTTATGATTTATGCGGTGTCAACATCAGCCCGGACATCTATCAAATAGTTTCCCAAATTTACAACAAAAGCAGAAGACGACCCTATGGAAATATTTTATTCGATAAATCGCCCACGCATTTTGCACGCGACTTTGTGGCGTCTGGGCGACCGCCAGATATAATTTATTGTTATCCGAAACAGATTGAGGTCAGGCCGGAGATTTACACATTGTCGCATTGTTGTAGATTCTTATCAATTGTTACACGATTTTCGAATTATGCCTTGATTTTTCCCCACCCCTGGAAATTTTCTGTGTGCCTTGGAATGCGCATTTCGAAAGGGAATTCCAATACAAATTGGATGATCTCCAGAGCCCAAGAGAGATGTTTCCGCATTGCGAGATGAGCTGTGGAAAATGTGGGGAAATAGTTTATGTCTTTGGGGATTTTATAAAGATTTAAATAACATGATCCTTTAATTATTGATCTTTGATCCTTTAAAGTTTACAAACCTCGAAGAAATCCAGAAATATAAGTCAGTCAAGAAGATCTCTCACAAACCCCTTTAATTTTTTTTCGAAATAAATACCACAGGTTTGTATTGTACTATATGTGTTTCATATTTATTATTTTGAATTCGTATCGTTTCATCGTCATTCGCAAATTGCTCATTGTAATTACTATTATGGTTATTATTTGTCAGCAGCCCATTATCATTATGATTCTGATTATTGTTAACAACGTTAATATTCTCGTTAAGATTATCAATATTAGGTTGTTGCCGCTGCTGTTGCTGTTGCTGTTGCTGTTGCAACTCCTGTAGGCCACGAAAAAGTTTATTTAGAATCAGCTCCTCGTGCTCCTCGTCGTTCGGATCGTCGATTATATTATTAGCATCAATATGATTGCGATTCTCCACAACAGCATCCTCGCTCGCTGCTGTCTCCTCCGTCTCCGTCTCCAGCTCCGTCTCCATCTCCACCTTTGTCTTCGTCTCACCTGCTTCGGGCACCTCCTCAATTCGATCGTTTAATTGCTTAAGATTATTGTCAATATTCTGATTGAACGCGCTGTGGCTATGGCTATGGCTATGGCTATGGCTATGGCTATGGCTATGGCTATGGCTATGGCTATGGCTATTTGGACTATCGAACTTAGTGCTAGTGTCTAAACTACTAGAATCAGTCGTGCTACTTTTAGTATTCAAATTATAATGCTCGTTACTGTACAAGTAGTTGTAGTTTTTTGGCAAGGCAGGTATTGCATGATTAACATTAATGCTATTACTACTTTTTAGTGGGTTGTTTAAGTTACTATTAACATAGGGTTTTGAGTATTCAGTGTTTTGTGGCTGCTGCTGCTGCTGCTGCTGCCGCTGCGAGGGTAGTTCCACCAGCTGCATGTCGGCAGCAGGGGGCTGGGAGGCGCCTCCCCCACTCTTGCCGGCTGCCGGCGGAGGAGCCACCTCCGCGGACCGTTTTCGCCTGTCCCGCTTGCGACGACTGGCGGCCACAATGGCCACCAAATTGAAGGCGCTGGGTGCCAGCGAGGCGGCGGTGGCTGTCAGCGCCGTCGACGTGGCCGTCGAGGAGGAGGAGGAGGAGGAGCTCGAGGCCGACGAGGTGGCGGCCTTGGGCAGGTGATGCTCCTCCCGCTCTCGCTCTCGTTCTATCTCGCCCGCCTGGCGCTGCTCCCGCTCCCACAGCTCGCGCTGCAGCTTGTGTTGCTGCCGCTCGAGGCGACGCCGGCGGCGACGCTCCATCTGGGTGGCATTGTTGTGATGATGACGCACCTCTAGATTTTTGGGCTGCGGCTGGGCCATCAGGCCCACTGTGCGGCGGCGTCCGGCCTGACGGTGCTTGGGGCGGCGCTCCTGCTGCTGCTGCTGCTGCTGCTGCTTCTTCAGCCTGTGCTGCTTCCGGTTCCGCTGCAGGATCCTCTGCTGCTCCAGCAGGTCCTCGTCATCGGCATCGTTCTTGTTGCTATTGGCTTGGTTGTAGGACTTAAGGCTATTGCTCTGGCTCCGGCTCTCGCTGGGGATGCTATCGCTATTAATACTTGTTGGGCGACGCGATTTTGAACGCGTGCGTTTTGTGCCCGCCACTGGGCTCAATGTTGTTGTTGTTGTTGTTGGTGTTTTTGTTGGTGTTTTAGTACTGGGTGGTTTTGTTGTTGTTGTTGTTGTGGATGTAGTTGATGTAGTTATTGTTGTTTTAATGGTGTTGGTGTTGGTGTTGGTGTTGGTGTTGGTGTTGGTATTGGTGTTGTTATGCTTTTTAAGAACACGCAAAGCATTACGGAATTTCTTCTCGTCTAGCCGGAAGAAGAAGAAGGTGGCTTTCTTCATCACATGCGGCCTGGCCAAATCCTTAGGGCCAACTGGGCGAAAGTTGCGCTTGAAGCCAACATGCAGCACTGGATTGTAGGCGTAGGTGAACTGGAGATGGCCATTAACCATTGACTCCCTGAAGTGGCAGTCCTTTGTGGCGTTTCTCTAATAAAATTCAAAGAAAATGAAAAGAAACAGGGAAGGAAATAAGGTTAGTGGGGGCCTTTTATAATATTTAAGAAGAAATGTATTGCAAATTGAAAGAATTACTAAAAAAGTATGATATTTATGATAAAGTGAAGAAAGTAACCGCTTTCAAAACACTCCAAAACCTCTTTTAAATACTTATTTTTCTCTCGAAAGTTCACAATTTTGAATATCCAAAGACAACTCACCTTTCCAACAAGTCTGCCTTGATGGAAGCACAGAAAGTAGTTGACATCCCCGGCATAGATGGTGATTTTGAAATCCATAAAATCCATAACATCGCCGACACTGTCCGTTGTGAAGAATTCTAAAGAACAAAAAACAGAGAACAAAATCCAAAAAACTAATTAATTATTGGCAAACAAAGTGCGTGTGGACTGGGGACGGTGGCGGGTATTGTGTAAATATTTAATGGAACTGGAACTGGAACCACTTGAGGCGCACACAGATAACCCAATTAATTGAAAGGTTTTCGATAAAGTTATGAAGGGGCCAGGCTAGCGGCTTTTGATTAGAATGGAATACTAGGTGTGAAGTCTATGTGAAACATTTAATGAAATCAATAAATCAACTAAGTCAATTACCGGCGCTGCTGAGTCGTTGAACTCGATCTTAGCCTAAAAGGGTTTAACCCTGAAAAAAGCGCCCTAAGCCTGATAATTCGGTTCCTGATTTATGGATTTCGAGGGGGAAGACCTTCGGTGCAGCAAATCGATCATACAGGTATATACATATGGAAAACCCTCCACAATTTAGTAGCAACTGCCCCGCCGACCGATAAGATAAAATACCAAACTGACAATTTATTTCCTATTTCTTGAATTGGGCCTTAATTTACGCATAAAGGCACCGGATTGCGTTTCACGTGTGTCCCTTGACTTATCTGTGACGCAATGCGGCGCCTGATCTTGTCACTTTCGCTCACCCATCAACCCACAATGGACTGGCGAGGGCTGCTCCTGAACTTCGGAGCCTCAGAGGCTTGGAAAACCGCAGCAGCAGCCGCAGCAGCAGCAAATGAATTCCGAATAAATTAAGAGCAGGCGAGCGGGCGAGCAAACAAAACAAAAGCGAAACCGCAATGGGCGCCGCCGCCCGGCGGTTCATAACATCAATCAAATATTAAATTACCAATAATTTAATTAAGCACACAATATGCACAGCCACAGTCGAAGACCCAGACCCAGACAGAGTTCAAAATGTACAGGCGAGTGTAAATAAGGGGAATTTTTGAGAAGGCAATTTGAGTTTACAAGAAAAATGTGCTAAAATATAATGCTAAATTGAAGGCAAGGGCACACTTGCACACTAAAAAAATACTATAATTATTATAAAGTGATTTAAGGAAGTAATAAAAGTATTGACAACTTTAGGTAATGCTTTGAAAAACTATAAGAATTTTATAAAAACATAAAATGATTGTTAAATGTTAGTTTACATGTTATTTTCCCACTCCAACTTTCAATTTTTAATCGATATTTTCATCATCTTTATGGAGTCTTTCCTGTATAACCATCTATATCTGCCTGTATAAATGCCAATTTAATTTAAATGCCAATGGTAATTGATGAACGCCAGTTCGCATGAGTAAGAGCTCTCAGCTCTCAGCTCTCAGCTCAGTTCAGATCGGGGTATATATAAGATATTTAAGATATAGAACACTTACGTGCCAGCGATATGTCCTCCGCGGTCACTTTGCCGTGCGAATTGATGTGCAGCGCACGTTCGTTGTGGTCCTTCAGTGTGAAAACAAAGCCTTTTTTCTCGGCGCATGTTTGCATCGCAGAGGCAACCACAATAATCTGCAAGAGAGGAAGAGAGAATGCTCCGATTAATGGCCG
Organism: Drosophila jambulina; assembly: GCA_018152175.1. Taxonomy (NCBI): domain Eukaryota; kingdom Metazoa; phylum Arthropoda; class Insecta; order Diptera; family Drosophilidae; genus Drosophila; species Drosophila jambulina. The sequence continues at coordinate 20,794,805 of JAECXH010000113.1, read as the reverse complement.
ATTCATCTGCATTAAAGCCACATCTGGCGACTAATCCTGCCCAGAACAGAACAGAACCCTTTTTTGCCCCATAAATTTCCATTAATACGATGAGCTTTTTATTACGCCGCCGCCCTGAAGCACATGCGACACCGAGAATTTTATGGTCAAAGTTGAGCTCTGGCCGGCATGTGGGCCATTTGGCGTGTTATGGTAGTCCAGGTAATTGGTTTCTCAATGGGATGTTGTCCTAAGCTTTGACATTCTGCAGATACTCGGCGGCAGAGTAGAGAGTTCCCATGCATGTAGATTGGCTCAAATGAAAGTCTGGGCGGGGAAACTGTCCTATTACGGAATTTAATTGCTTGGGAATTGCAGGAAAGATTCTGGATTTTCCAGAGAAGGGATTAAAGTTCTAACTGGAGTTTTGAGGAGATCAGAAAAGAGGTTTAAAAATGGCAGGAAATTTAAGTAGGGGTCTGAGTTTATGACTTTGAAAGTGTTTTCTATTTGTAGAGTAGATACTTAAGCTTATAGTCACTTTTAGGAAGTAATTGATCTTATGAAAAATATATATTTTTAGGTTCAAATTTCTTCAAAGAGCTTACTATATTTTCTAGAAATATAAAAGTACAAAGTCCCTTCACCCTCTGTGATATTTCACCACCTGACACGTGTCTGTGGCATGCTTCCCCCTCTTCAATGGCACGTTTTTGATCGAATTTTTTGGACTATTACCTCCTTAATGATATCACAATTATTATTTGCAGATAAAGAAAATATGCAAAATCAGCAAAACAAGCGAATGGGCCAGACAAAATGACATTATAGTATATATATAGAGAGAGCGTGGCGAGTGCAAATCGAGTATTTATCGGGGCTTAGATCCCAAACAGCCTCATACATCATATGGCCACACGGCACCAAGGAACCCCAGTAACCAATATTACCTATTTTAGATATTTTAGGGGTAATTGCCAAAAATAACGCTGGACTCCAGCTAAGGGCTTAAGAGGGCTTTCTGGTAAGCGATGATAGGCACAAGTTGGAGATGTATCGGTTAAACATTCACCATCAACTTGTCACAGTTTTCCTTAAGAGATAGATGAGACCTTCTGTTTGCATTGATCACAAAAATATAGATTTGGAATGCCAGGCCGACCTTTTCCAAGCACAGTTCAATGCGCGTCGTGTATGTGTAACAATCATAATCATAATAATAATAATTATTATTTTTTTATGGGCCGCCTTCAAGTGGAAGAGGAGAGACCCCACAAAAAAAAAAAAAAAAAAACCGAGAGCCACTCCAATGTACACACACGCTTCCCATATCAAACACACTCCACTCCGCGCCACACACACACTCAATAAAAAATGTTTTGACATTTCTCAAGATAATTATATTCAGAGTGTTGAAAACGAGGCAGCTTTCGGATTGAGATTGGAGATTAAGATTGAAGATTGAAGATATCCAGATGGTTTTTGCCCAGCGCAAAACTGGATCAAGGCTTTGTTGGGAGTTAGATTCTGGTAGGGGGGATTTCCCACAATAATTGCTTGGATATTATAAATATTTCCACTATTTAAAGATTGTAAATTTTAGCTAATAATTATTGATAAATATTATTACTCACCATCAGTATAAAAATAGTCCTGACATTGGGCAGCGTGAACTGTAGTAACCTGCAAGTAAAACGAAAACGATGAGGTATTATTCAGTTAGTTATTCAAACAAAACAAAAAAATTACGCTAGCCACTATAAATATATAAAAGAGTCTCAAGTGTGATTCAAAAAAAAAACAATTTGCATAAATCTTACAGATTATTAATGATTATTATTGAGTTTATTGATTTGTTTTCAACTTTATTCGTTTTGTTTTTCGTTTTGTCTCGAACTTCCGTCTCGAACAACAATTAAGTCATTTTACTGATCGTGAGCTCTCTGGAAAAAATTGTTTAAATAAAATCTGTATATTAAAACGAAACACATTCCCTGGATTTCCATGAAGAGCCCTGCCAGAAGTGTCTCTGGCTCAATGTCACCCCACAAGTGGCCACTCGGAAAAGGCTAAAGAAAAATGTGCTTGCATATTTTTGTTTAGTATTTTTCTCTTTTACTTTATTTTAGTTTATCGATTCTTGTCATATATATATATATATATTCTTTTTTTGTACTTTCCTTAGAGCACTCATATTCCGTTTCACGACCAACTACTAATCCCCAGGCCCACAAAGGTCATTGATTTCAGCTTAGCACTGAACTGAACTGAACTACAAAAAGCAGAAAAAAGCGAACAAAAAACAGAACTCAAGACCCCAAGAAGGGTAGTTTCTTGAGACGAAGGTCTCTGCCTTCTTCTCGGTTTTTTCTTTTCTCATTTTGAAAAGTGAAAACGCAGAAAGAATCCAAAGCTGGAGAAATCAATACAGCCAACGAGAGTCAAAAGCTAAAGGCAGCCTTAGGAGGCTGGTCCCTCCGAGTCCTTAACCCTAACCTCAAGCATCTGCCCTCGCAGTGGGCAGTCCCCAAAAATAAAGTAAAAAATCAAGTAAAAAATTAAAAATAAAGCAAAAAGAGACCCGCAAAAATGCCTGATGGCGTGCGATTTTTATCATTTTTCAATTTCACAGCAGACAATAAAGTTCATTTGAAATGTCTGCACACTTGCATGCCAAATAGTCCCTTTTTTTGCTTATAAGCAATTAAATGGGTTCAGACTTTTTGAGCAATTTATGTTTCCCAATACATTTGGGCAAAGCTTTTCCAGGGAAGCTCATCAATAGAAAAAAATTCCAGCCATGTTTTGGTAGAGCTTAGGTAGAGTTTTGATTTAGTTTCTGTGGGTTGGCAACCGCAACAAAAGGCAGAAATGAAATTGAAACCAAAAACTTCAAAAAGTTCTCTAAGACCAGACAAAAAGGGCCACGAGGTTATGCACAGGAAGAAATTATTTAGCAGGGAAAGAAATTAATAAAAAAAATCATTAAAGTACTTCAAGGGTCAGAAATTTCTGAGAAAGCAATGAAAGTATTAATGGAAGTCTACTTATGACAAACTGAACGAAAAATATGTAGGAATTTCTAAGAATATAAAGAGATTATTACTAATATTATATAAATATTATTAAATATATTTCATAAACTTTAAAAGCTAAGTACTAAAGAATAAAAAGGCTTCGAAATTTCTAAGAAATAAATAAAATACATTACTAATTCCTCATAAAATATAAACTAACATATCTAAAGCTGACATTTGACTCACTTAATATTTCCTGTTCAAACTTAAAGATAACCCCTGCCAAGTCAGACTTGATATAATGACTTATTTTAAAATCCTACTAATCCGTGATTCATTTTTCCATAGATATCATTATTAGGCACATTTTCTGGCTGTGCCAGAGAGAGTTCCCATGTATGTAACTCGATATATCGCGTTCTACATGGGGAGTAGCCTCCTCTGTCCCGGCTCAGTGCTTCACTTTTGTTCGGCTCTGCGACTCATAATTACCTTATTTGGTATGCAGACAGGAGCTTCCAGAACGGAGCTCCTACCAAAAATATAAAGGGTCCCCCTTGGCTTACGCAATCTATTGCAGGGTGTATGCCCTGAATAATGAATAGCTATAAATATGTATATACAAAGATGTATGTATAAAGTACAAACAATAGTTTTGTTTAAAGATCTCCCCGAGCTACGTGCCGACAAGAGACCACCCCGAAAGAGGAGCTGGGAAAAGCTACTCCTAGCTTTCCATTCATTGAGTAACTCCAGCACAGTGAAACCTCCTTTCAAGTGCAATCTAATCAGCGTGTATTTAGGTTTTCAATTAATAACTATACTTGCATAATGCTCTATCGTGAGACTTGAACTAAAATAAAACTCCAAGTGCTTTTGCTTTGATTCGGAGTTCGTTTTGATTTGGTTTTCAATTCAAAGGCAAACTAGTTTGACTCTCGGCATAAAGCACGTGTTGGCATCTGGACTTTAACACTTGTTGCTGCCACACACTATATGGGTGTATATGATATGTATATTTATACAAAATGTATATTGGCATCTGTGGAATGCGACTGTGATTAGATTAGGCCGCAAAATGAATTGGCCGAAAGGCCGACAGGGAGATTTGCCAGAAGATATAGCCGTAAAGTGATAATACACAACATTCAGTCCTGATTGCCGGCACGTGGCGAAAGGGTAATCCATCATGCAATTAAGGTCCTGGCATGGCCACGTGTCTGGTGAAAGTAAGTGTGAAATTTTGTGCCTGATTTCGGTATTCACTTCTATATATCGCATATATATTTTAGCAGCCGCAAATGCAATTGCGTTTGTTTGCCTTTGTTTTAAGGGGTGGCTTGTGATACTTAATACTCCTCTTGCATCATCATCATCCACCTTGCGCTTTTCCGGAGCCCGAGAACCCACCCTCGTTCCCTGGAACCCCTCCGCCTTTCTACCGGCTGCAACTGCAACTTTTTCACGTCGCCGACTTAATGAAGTTCCAACTGAAAAAAAGGGATGTATACACACACACACACACAGTACACACACTCTGTGACTTTGACAGTTGCCAGTTTGAGTTTTGAGTTGCCATTGTGTTTTCTCTTTTTTTTTTTTGCAGTAACAAGACGGCGCCGAGCTGGTGGGCATTATGTTCTATATATATATTTGAAAATGTTTATATTTTTATTCAGTAAAACTGCAACAGGCAGTGGGTGTTGTTTGGTGTCGGATTCGAGTTGGGAATGTGAAGTATGCGCTTTAATGCTACTCGAGAAGTAGAACAATATGCAAAAACCATTAAGAGTTGGACAGATTGAGGCAGAGAATAAAGGGAAATTGATTAATGTAAGCCACAAAATTATTAAGAAAATATTAATAAAATCACAGGGTAGATTATCAAGATTTTTCGGAAGATTTATTCCTCTTTTTTAAGGCATTTTCAAGTCAAGAAAACATTTTCTGCAGGGTCTCTACTCTAACTTGTAATACAACTTCTAGTGTCATTTCTTTAGTAAGTTCCTAAATTATATTTTTTTAAAAGCCTTACTCATTCAAAATATCTCCCCAACTTAGTCAGCATAATCTAAACTCTCCACCTAATTTTTTAAAATTAATTTCCCTTAATTTTCCCGACCGTTTTCCTTAATTTCTCTCTACCTTAATTAAGACCCAAAAACTTTGCATACTTTTGGCATCAAGATGGCCCTCTCTTTCGGCCTCTTGAACTTGCCAAGCCAAGCCAAGTCAAGCTGCCAAAGCAACGCCCCAAATATAAAATCACAGAACCTCTGGAACACAAACACTACTGGGAGAATAATATGGGAATGGGTATCCGTGAGAGTTCAGTGTACTCCCGCGATAAGCTAATGTTGTTTCCAGACTGTTCAGTAGATATATAGACAGAGAGCAGAACGAATCATTTGATGTGGGAATAATAATACTTGGCTGGGCAGTGTCAAGGCTGTGAAGGTGGAGGAGAAATGCTAAAATTCATGAAAAGCTGACGTGCCGACACACAAATCTGAACTCATTAGCACAGGACGCACCTCTCACCTGGGCACTGGGAAAAATTCAGAAAAAAAAGTTTAAAAGAAGGCTAAGTATAAAAGGAAAATGAATTTAACTATTTTGGAGGCATAAACAAATTTTCGGGAATTATTAGAATACATTTTATACTTCAATTATTTTCTTATAATTTTTTTTTGGTATTTAAAAGTTTAAATACATTTTCATGAAATTTTTGAAGATGTAAAGTAATTAATTTAATTTCCTACGTTTATATTTTAGCATTTAAAATGTTAAATACTTTTTCTAGAGCTATAAGAAGCTGTATTTTATTTAAATATATTTTTTAATAATTATCTTTAGTTGTTCAAAAGTGGAAAACATAAACCAATACAAAATAAGGCTAAGGCATACTGAAGTATGAAAAGAAAGGAATTTAACTATTTTGTTTTGAAAAAATAAAAAATCCTATAAATATAAGAGGCTGTTTTATATTTTAATTAAATTATTTTAAATATCTTTCTTCACTTCAAAACTTGTTTGGACCCTTTAAAAATTAATAGCACCTTCTTTATATATTTAACTCAACTTTCAAAGTGGATCTCAAGTGATTTCAGTTCTAGATTGATTCAAACACGATAAGGTTTAAGAGGTAATTTTATTAATAAGTCCATTAAAGCAGAGTCATACGAGATTACTTAATTTCCCAGACATGTCAAGTATTTTTTGCAATTTATATATACATATTTACTAATAGAGGGTTGTATTTTAAAAGGGACAGCTGCACCCGACCGAGGTGATAGGCCGCTTTTGCGCCCTTTGGGCTACTTAAGTGGCAGGCGAATATATATACCGGACTCTTTTTTTTTCCTATATATATATTTTTTTTTTGAGCATTCAGCAACTTTCCCAAAGTGTCAACAGACTGCGACTGCGACGGCGACTGGCGATGAAATCAATGAGACGCTGGCGAGTTTAAGGCAAACACAGCAAGTGCAGTGACTGAATTTGTCTAGGGCCTGCGCCTGTGCCAAGACGACGGCGGCTACTCAAATATGACACCTTTTCTGGAAGTAAGTAATAATTGCCTAGCACCTGAGACGCAACTGGAAAGGCACGGGGGAGGCGCAGCTCCAGAGAGCAGCCCCAGGCACTATTTCAGTTTCCATTCGCATTAAATTGCCAGCTTAAATGGCCAACATCTGATATCGGAATCGATCAGTTGCCTTATCAGGGAATTATACTTCCATAAAGGCCAGTTTTACATTACTGTAAATATTTGATTACCGATAGACGATGGGTTGGCCAATAAATCACCAAGACAATAAACGAGAAAAGATAAATCAATCGCTCAGCTGATTAGCACCAACCAGACTCCTCTCCTGGCCAAACTTTCTATGCCAAAGGTGGGTGTGTTTGTTGGTTTTTTATTTACGAAACCCCGAAGCCCACAGATGACAACACCAATAAAACAAACAATCTCAAGAGCCCATAGGTCAGGTGCAGCGTCTCCGACTTTTCTCTTTCTGAGCAACTGCAGCTACCTGGCAAGAAATTGAGCAATTGTGAGCAGCTCACACACTTATTTCTCAAAGAAAGCGAACTTATCAGAGTTGTAAAACCTTCGTAGTAAAAATTGCTCTATATAGTGAGGGGTCTGGCTTTTCTGATAGGGTCTTTTTGCCCTCTTTTTTCTCATTTTTTCTTGGGCGCAAAAAAGCAAAACAAACTGTAAACACTTGACGGCCGCATGGTTTCTTTTTTGGCGCATTGTTATTATTATTCTATATGTAGATATAGTAAGCGTAGTACGCCGTATATATATTTTTTGTGAACGTGTTCTTTGGGCTGATAAGATAAAGACCATAAGTTGCTCGAACTCGTTCCCAGAGACGTACGCCCCCGGCTCAGATCTTGGGGGTTTAGCTCAGATCTTAGTCACTTGGCCCCTGAGCCAGCCATAAAGGCATAAAGCCATATAGCAATCGAAAACCAATTCCTCAGCTTATCGCCCAGTTTAAAACCAACCAAAATCCAGACAGATTTCCACGGGCTGAGAGGGTACGTCTGGTATGTCTACCCTAAACGAATTCTCTCCGCTTCGAAGTGATAGGAATAAACAAATTCAGCCGTGACTTTCATATAGTATAGCATAGCTTCTGATCTGTGACTAACCGTCTAATATACTATATACAGAGAAGCATCATCATCATTGCTGATATAGGAACGTGCCTGGCGGGGTCCCCGCCAGGGCTCTGGCGTCATATGTTTGGGAGCCCATTATTGAGCGCTTTTTATATATACTTTACAATACTATACTATACAGCTTTTCCCACCCGCCCGTAACCTAATTATAAATAAAATATAATAAAGGGGAAAATAACTAGTGAATGTGACATTTTTTTGCCTTTACACTTAGCGCTTTTTAGACGCCAGCAAACTTTTGTTGTTGGCCTGTTAATTTCCTCAAACTTTTCGTGCCTTTTGCAGGGAGAGTACTTTGAACTTATTTCTTTTAATAAATAGGAAAATCAACACGTTTGCTGATTTAATATTTTTTAAAATAATTAGCATAATCTGTGTCGGGGTTTTAGACTAGGAAATGTAAACTTATACTCTACTTTCTTAGAGATTTCTTCTAGAAACCGACTTTAACTCTACAGATTTGTTCTCTATAATTATAATACCCAGAATTTGATGTGTAAATATTTATTTTAATGAACTGCCACAGAGGAACAGTTGCATTCCACTTGGCCAAGGTTGAGCGTTTCTGTTTCTGGGCTCGATTGCATTAATCAAAGCTGCAGAAATATGTGCCAAGTCACAGCAGAAAATACTAGTATTTATGATGTTTTGGCCGGGCAGCCTCGTGCCTCGACTCAAACCGAATCATAAATCTTAATAAAACTCTCAAGAGCTAAGGTGAGATTAATTTTTGAGGTGTATATTTCGAGGCAAAGATCACCCCCCAAAAAAATGTATCTTCTTCAGGCTTATCAAAGGCGTGGGGCCCAGCCCCACAGGGAACACACTTCTCGAGGCCTTATCTGTTCATATTTCCGTTTAATTAATAAAAGAAGCCTACAAATTCGAATTATCAAATCAAATACTGTCTATTTTTACAGGAAAAATGAAGCGTCCAAACGCGTTATCATTCTTTTGGGGCGTGGCAGTGTTTGCTTTGGAAAATGTTGAACTTGTCTATAGGGTTTGGGGGGTTTTTCGGATCTAACAGATTGATCGGCTTAAGCCTGGTAGTTCTTCGGTGAGTTTTTAATGTTTGCTGAGCCCTCGGAGGGTTGGCGCGTTTCGCAATTGATTTATAACTCAGGTAAATGTGTCCTGAGATCAGGACACGCCACAAACCCTCGAAAGTTTTTTCTTCTGCGAGCAGAGAGAGAAAAAAAGGGGTTGTACACTCTTTCGCACACACAGGAGCTGATTTATCCTGACAGTTTGCATGTGTGTTGGTGCCATAACAAGTTATAAACGGCAATTATTATTAGGACCTGAACCTGAACCTGAAACACAAACTGAAATTGAAAATGAAACTGAAACCAAGACTCAGTCTGAGTCCCAGTCCGAGTCGAAGCTCTTTATATATGTTTTTCTTGTTTCAAACGTATAATTGTGCTTTTGATGTGTGTTTGGAAATTGTTTTTTAAGTGAAATTGCGTTGCTGAGGGCTGCACGCACACACACACATATAGCATATATTATTATTGGTGTGGGAATTGTGCAGAAAAAAAATTATATATATAAAGGGAGCGCAACACAGGTCATGGTATTTTGCGGATTATTATTCCCTTGATTGCGCATGGTTTTGGCTTCGGTTTAAGGTTTAGGGTTTTGGGTCTTTTTGGGATATGGCGTGATTTTTATGCACGTGGCTTATGGATCTTACAGAATTTAATTCTGAACTAAACAAAGAAATTTAGGGAGATAAAAACATTAGGGAAACTTTTCTAAATAACTCTAGTTAAGGAACTTGGATTTTTTATGAAGTAATTTTTTATAATTTAATGAAATAGATTAGAGTATACAGAGCACAAATCCCAATTTAAGTATTTTTAAAATATGTTTAATGTTTCATTTAGAACGAGAATTTAAAGTTCCAAAAGTTTCAAAAAATCCCCACCTGATTACGACAAGTTAACTAATATTTTTCCACTTAAAAACCTGAGCCTAATTTTCCATGAACCTTCTATCTGTTTTCCAGCTCTTGACATTTTTTATTAATTTATCATTCGTATAAATATTTTCCTAGAAAACCCCCACCAATAAAGCCCTCTATAACAGACTAGCCCCCCGAATATATAGTCCCCGAAAAATATATAGTCAACGTTTTATCAAAGTTTCTGTTGCTCTTCTAGAATTGGAATTTCGTGGCAGTTTATCATAGACTTTTGGTGATCATTCCGCGGAAGAGGCAAAAGCGAATTGAGTCACATATTACAAATAAAGTAAGGTACTTACATCGTATACTTCTGGCCGCATTGTAGCCCCCAAATTTAAGGGTGTAAATTATAATCCAACATGGGTTTGTGCGTAGTGTATTGTCGGGAGGAAGTCTACCGAAAAATGTTTAGTTTTTATTTTTTTTAGGGATTTTCTGCTGAGCTTCGCAAAGTCTCAGTCCGAGCGGAAATCCAGAGAATTTCGGTAAAAAACTCGTCGAGTCCGAATCTGATACTTTTCCGTTGCAGCAGCGTTAACGAATTTTTTACAATTACACCGCAAAAAATTAAAAATGCAATCGTAGACAGACGGCAATTATTACGTATGGCTTTTTGTTTTGTTTCGTATTTGTGTTTTGTATTTATTTCTTATTAATTTTGTATTTATTTGTTGTGTTTTGTCAACCGCACTTGGCAATATTCTCTCTCGCCTTGATATGTGTGTTTTTTATTACTTTTGATTAACAATATATGTAATTGGTTGTAATAAATATATATATATATATAAGCTATATATTTTTGTATTGCACTTTCGACAACGACACGGGCTATTTTTTGTATTTCTGGTATTCGAATAATATGGATTTGCACAAATTGAATTTGATTTATTTGCGGCAACTTGTTGTATTTTTGTGTAGCTTGCACTTTTTGCACTGGAAATAAATATATATCTTTCGCCTGTTTTCAACTGGTTTTGGGTTTTGGGTTTTCAAATTGTAGGTTTGGGTTTTGGGCTTTCCGTTTTGGGTTTTATTGCGATTTTTAAAACAAAATCAGTATCTCAACTAGCACTTGACGTACTCCTTCACCTCACGCGTTCGTATTTCAGTTGGTTGACTTTGGGCAGCTCGGCTTGGAATCTTTTCAAAAATATTTTCCAAAGCATTTCTGGCCGCGTGTGTGTGTGTGTGTGCTGTGTGTGTTCTGGCGAGGTTGTGTCCGCCGCTTTCGCTGGCAACGATCTATGGCCGACGAAAGGTGAAAAGAAACTGAATCTGAAATCTGGCAGTCGTCGAACATCGAGCTCTGCCCGTGGTCGCCCCGACCGAACCCGACCGAACCGCCCCGAACCGAACCGACAAAGCCACCCGAACGCACCCGACCGGCATCGAACCCGCCCCCACCCGCTCATTTACAGTTTGTCGTTATAAATTCTTCGGAGCCGCCGCAGACATGTCCATGTGGGTGATAGATGGTTAAGACGGTTTAGACGGTTTAGACGGCCAAAACATTAGCTGTTAGCTGCTTTTTTGGATGGAGACAGGAATTTCTGGGATAACATTGGGATGGAGGCTTATGGAGATCGAATTCTAGGGGGGTTTTGGGGTGGTATTTGGGTTGGTATTTAGGTTTTTAAGTGGAATTTATACAGATTTATACTTCTTTATAAGAATTCTTAAAAATAGTAGAAAGAATGTAAAAATATTAAGTGGTTGAAGTGACCAATTATTTAATATAAGTTAAAAGAATTTCGAAATTGTCTATTGTTTATCGTACAGAGATTTCATAGGAAACATTTTCAGGGAGGTTTTGGGGTGGTATTTGGGTTAATTATTATTAATTTTTGGAGAGCTCTTATAGGATTTAGTTTATTTTTATAGAAATTCTCTGTTTTTGTTTATTGAAATAAATATTAAGGTCTTATCCAAAAACAACAGTTTAAAATTCCAAAAATATTTAATTTATTTTGGCAGCCAAAATGTAGGCAATGATTTTTGCAAGGCTAAACGGTCATTTTTAATTAGTTTGATTAAAATAAATCAAAATAAAGTACAAGTTAGGTTTTTATTGATATCCTTTCAAATTATAAAGTTACCATCAAATTTTCCAGATAAATTTCCCCCCCAATATCCCAAAAAATCGTAACCCAGCCATCATAAATTAGAATGTTAACAAGTTTTCCATATGTCATTCCTTGAAATGTTGACTCCTTTCAAAAGAAACTAGGTCTCCCCGGCAGTTAATGATCTTTAAAGTCGCGTCCACCTGCTCTACTTTCCGTACAAAAAAAAAATAGTAACAAAAAAGAGAGTAAAATAAAAAGTAGAACACCACCCACCCAGTTGGCCAAACGATCCCGAATTCCGAACAACAAAAACTGGGCACTGAATGCCGAAAATGCCAGACGATATTGGGCAAGGTCCAGTTGGCGAGCCATTAGCAAAGTTGCCCCTGCATTTTGATATTGATCGATTAGCCGAGCGGCTTGTATCAGGCACTTTTATTGATCACGGCTGTAAATCACACCGTGTGTGTGTTCCCAGCGGGGGTGTGTGTGAGGTGTGTGTCGCCAGCGACCCAAAAACAAAGCACAAATCGTACTGAGATTACATTAAGCAATATTTTTTTTTTTGTTTCGGTCACCAAGGAGAGAAAGGTAACAGGTGAATCCAAAGGGGAGTGGGTATTGAGTCAGGTATTTGAAGAGCTTATTTCATGATTTTCATTAAAAAAATTTGTTTCTAACTAAAAGAGGCTTAGAAAAAATTATTAAGCATGGCAAGTCTTTAAATGATATTTATTTGTAACATTTATTAGATATTTAATGCTTTTCAAGGTGTCAAGATACTATTCTACAATATTATAATGAAGAACTTAAATTTGAGAACTAAACCTAATTCCTTTTATAATATTATATTGTATTTATTAAGCTTATTTATTAATTTATTACAAAAAAGCTTGGAAAATATTTATTAAGTACCTCAAAGTATATTATTATATTTTGTATATAATTCTTAAGATTTTATATGCATAGGCTTATATGCTCTAGAATATTCTCCTAGTTTTAATTAAAAATGTCATTAACTTATTTTCTTAATTATTAATAAAGTTATTAACTCAGGTAACTTAAGTTGATATTTTGTATACTTATTCATCTGACTTAAGTGTATAAACTTTTTAAAGTAGACGTAAAATAATATTTTTACATAACAATGAATAGAAACCTTAACAATACTCAATCAGTATCCACTCAGGTTTTATATTAAATATTTATGGTAAGTAAAGAGTAATACTTATAGCTTTATTATTAATCAAAGTTATTTATAGTGTAGTTTGTTTAATTTAGAATTTACTGAAAGGCTTTATGAAAACTGAATTAAAAGCTGAAATAAACAACCAATCCACAAAGCCAGTTTATAGTTTATTTCGATTGAATTTTACTGGGAAACCTTTTGTAAATAAATCAATTTTAATGATAAACTAAATAAGTATACTAATAATATTAGTTTCATCTGAACCATGAGAAGATATTGTAAAAAGTCAAAAATTCAGATCAAAGTAAAGCTCAAAATTCTCTTTAATTTCCCATTTTCCACCTGCATTCCTATGACACCCCTCAGCATCATTGTGATTCTCTCAACGAATAACCCAGAGAGACCCCACCTTATCTCCAAGGGGAACTTCCCCCGAAAAATAAACGAGACCGAGGCGCAACTACCAATTGTGGACTTTGTGCTCGTGTTACCAATTTCCAATTAACTCCGATACGCAGATAACTGCACAAGTTTTTTGTGATAGGTTCAATTAGGAGAAGATCTGGCCATGAATGGGGGTACATAGCTCCGAACCTCTTTAAAAAAAAATCCAGTAGCATTGCGCCCTGCGTTATCACTAGGAATGCCTCAGTGATCACGAATATTCGGCGGTGTCAGCTATTTTGTTTACGATTCTCCTCTCTCAAGTGACGCATAATTGTGGGGCAGAAATTGGAATGCCGAAGAATTCCGCTGCGCGATATGCGAGAATATTAATGATGAAATGGCAGAATGGATCGCCTTTTTTGTTTATCACGTATTCTGTTTGCTTGGGGCCATAAAGCTGATGAAATTGATAATGGGAATTAGGACTCTGTAAGTCCGATAAAGTCGCTCAAATTTCAGTTTATAGAAAAAATTTGATGAGAAATTTCTTTGGTTCACCTTTGATAACAGTTCAAACTTGAGGTCTGTTAACTGCGGGTGCGGTTCGAACATGTTGTGTGGGATGTTAGCCAAGCTCTAGCAATGAGTTCAACAGCCCTGTTGGCTAGGCAAGCAGTTCAGTTGCGTTACGCGTAGCAAGCAGTGCTATTCTGAGCCCGCTGTTATTTGATGCTGTTTGCTAACATTTTGGTTTGATGCCGAACTTCAAACATGTTGTGGGAGTAACTTAACATTTAGGGGTGATTTTATGTGAGGAATATTTTTACGGAACAAAGTTTAATGTTTTAAAAATATTTGAGGTGCTTATTAAATATTTGTATATATTGCTTAAATGTAAAACTAATTTAAGAATTTTATTTCGAAAATTTTAAGTCAGTTTTAATATGTTTAAATTAATTAAATGTTTAATTTACATAATATTTCAATGAAAATGTTGTTTAAATAAATTACTTAAGACTAGAATCCCTAACTTCTATTGCGATTTATAGTTTTTAATATTCTTTGTTATTATAGTATATTATACTATTTTTATTTTATTAGTATTAGTTTCGGAATATTAATAAATTTCGATACCAAGAAAAAGTTTTTAAGACAATCTTAAAAATGTAATAAAGCATACAATTTAATTAAAAATTTCAACTGTGTCACTGATCCATTTTTTTCTGACATTTTCCGCTTCCTAATTGCTTTAACTTCTCCTAAAAATTAAATATTTTTAAGTACGCATTAACCCAAATGACAGATTACAAAGTGTGAGACCACTTGACCCAAAGTCAGTCAAGAATTTTGCGCAAGAAATTTAATGAAGATTTATGAGGCATTTCGTTGATTTTTCGCCACAATGAAAATGAGGCGAAAATTAGACACTGATAATGACAATGATAAATTAATTAAATTCATGAGCTTGATGCAAAATTTCAAGAGTCAAACTCAAGTGTGCCAAGCTGATAATTTTGATAAACAAACCAAAAGCGTGTGAATTAATTAAATATTTTTTTACTTTCAGTAATACTTCATTTATACCTCTACTTCTCTTCGCCAAGGTATGTCCTTATAACCTTTATAATGCCACCCACATACTCGCATTATTTTTAAGCCAAAAATAATATAAAAACCCGCACAGAGAATTCCTAGTAGCTGTAACTGAATAATCACAGATAGGTTTCTTATTATGCAACTGAGGTCCTTGCAGCTCTGTTTCCTTTTTTATACACATACTTTTTGGCCAACTCAGCAGGACATGGCAGGACAGCGAAGAGTGTCACTGGCGCCATGTCGCGCCAAAGGAAAAATAGCAAAACGAGAGAGAGAAAAAAATGTGTGAAATCCACAAACAAAGAAAACAAATTCACATATTTATGAGGATGTCAGGTGTCGTCCCCCGGACAAGTCAATTTTGGGTTTTGTTTTCCAAGCAAAAAAAGAAAAAATGATGATGCTGCTGCAGCATCCCTGATTTATGAGTCTGTGGGTGTCCTTCCGAGACGAGTCCCCGTCATATCTGATGCAAATGTGTCACACTCACGACGACCCGACGAGAGTTAATTCCCTCTCATTTCGCCACTAAGCCGGCGGAGTCCCTGGCCCCACCTCAGTGAAAATAAAAACCCTGAGAAATATTTTAATTAAAATTCACTGTGCCCCGAAAACAAAAACGAGCAGAAATGAAACTACCAAAAACCACAGGCAGACAGGATAAACCTAAACTTAAGCCCGAACCACCGCCACCACCGCCGCCGCCCGATCTCAACTGATAAACGCGAAAACCAACAACAAGAGTGGCCCAAAGGTGGGCGTTGGTACAAAAAACGATCTGCAAAAAATAAATGAAACACAGAAAAAAAACCAAGCAAATGCGAAATATGTAAGGGTTTTTATGTAAAGGGAACTGGGGATGCTCTTTTGGAAATATTAAAAAAAAAAATGAGAAAGGTTTAGGTTAAGAAATCAATAAATATTATAATTATAATTTTTGTAAGATAAATACATATATGAGGCATTTGTTAAATATTAAGGTACAAAAACTGAAGGAGAGTTTCAAAATTAAAATAAAATGGTAATATCCTTGGTCAATGAACTTCATTGAATGAAGAAAATCTTCTTCCTAAAAATTAAATAAGGAAACAACTACTTTAAGCATTTTAATACATCAAAATTCATTCATTGATAAATTAATAATTATATATACATATATAGGTAGATAAGTCATTCTTCTTGCTAAAAATTAAATACGGAAAAAATGTCGGAATAAAAAAAAATCCATTTAAACTTTGCTTACTTTTTCTAGCGCACTTTAAGTTGTTTCTTTTAAAATAAAATATTTGAAATATTTTCTTAACAAATTTAAACTCTAAAAAATGCTTCAAGATATAGTAGAAGAACCCCTCTAATTTAAGGGTATAACCAAAAGCAGAGCAATCTCCGCGTTCCGGGGAACTGTAAGCGATTGTCCCTCGACGTGAAGTGGTGCCCCAAAAGAGTTCACCTTTCAACGCCGATGGTGTTGCTGATGGCTTGAGTTCCTGGCGGACCTGCAGACACTCTGCAGCCTGGCACTTGATCAATCGATGGTTGGAACTCTCTCGATTTTGGGGTACACGAAATACCCAATTTACCGCACGCATATCTTCTATATCTTTTCCTTATTGTCCCCAGTTTTGTGTTTGGTTTTCAATTAAACCCAATGAGTTTATAAGACTGAGAACCCTTTTTAATTACATGGCACCCGTATGGCCATGGTGACCAACTGTCGGACTTTGCTAACAAGAGGTTTTCCTCTCTCTCTTTTTGGTTAATGAAAATGTAGACAACCCTTGGAACTTTCCCACTTTTCCGTATATTAATTTAAACCCTGTTGAGCCTCATTGAGTTTTCATTTCAGGGAAAGTGAAAGTGATCGGAACTTCTGTTTCGTTCGCGTGGCTGACTTCTGTTCTAGGTTCCAGGGGTTGCACTTCATAGATCGGCTTTAGACTGTTTTACATGATCGATAAATGTTGACAAAGGAGGAAAGGAGGATCCCTTGAGATAACAAAACAAGTTACCCTTCAATGAAATTTAAATTTTCTCCCTCCTAGGGGTTGTTACCTTTCCCTCTCCCCTAAACAAAATTTCTAATCAAACGACTGACAAATTTTTTGATGGTCGATAAACCGCACCTGAAACACGTGTATTTGTGCAAATAATTAACAAACGAAGCAACTGCCGAGTGAGAAGTTCCTCAATGTGAAAACAATGAGCAATGTTTGCCAAGATTTACATAAATTTCGTGTACATACCAAAATTTATGCGTGTCAATAAAGGAAACACGAGGCAAAAATAACCATCAATGGATAAAAATTGAATTTGCAACTAATCACAAAATAAATCTGGCCAAAAATAACAATAACAAAACAAAGAACAAAAAACAAGTGAGAAATATATATATAAACTTCTCATAACGTGTGCCCCAAAATTGGTCAGAAAGCTGTATAACCAAAAATCTCTTTGGCGCCAGTCTATAAACCCTGTATTTATGACATTTTACGACTTCTGTGAATTGGAAGGCATCATCAAATCAAGATTTGCGTTGCTTTTTTATACATATTTTCGCTGCGAATTAACGCGCTTTTGGCCAAGGAAAAGGTTAAGGCCAAGGCGAAAAGGTTAATGTGTTTCTAAATGCCTTGCTAATTGGTGTGCGGTTTTCGCACTAAACAAAAGGGCCTCACCTGCGAAGGCAATGAACAGGTACAACAGTTTTGTATATAAATTATTGGAGGTTACTTTAAACTAGATTGGGAGAAGGCACTCACTTTGGTTTGGCTGAAATAGGTCAGTTTTAAGAGGGAGTGATCTGTAGGGGTATAAATAAATAAAGTCACATTAGTAGAAACTCAGGAAAAACTGTTATTTGCTTAGGGGAAATATAATTTATTTATTTAGCTAATGTGTTATGATTTTCATAAATTTATATTATACAAAATTCAAGAAGTCTTCTCCAAACTCGGTTCACTAACTCAACCCTGCTGTAAGACCAATATCTGCTTTTTTCCTTGACAAGATCTTTGTTTCTTTTGTGGAATTTTCCCCTTTAAGTGTAGGGTATTTATTTTTCCATGGTCTAAGAAGAACTTAAAAACAAATTTAAGAAAAATTAACTAACCCCATTCCAGACAGCGTTACAAAATGCTTGCCTGACTGATACCCCCTTATTTCCCTCCTCTGCAAGTTGTTTACAAAAATAGTCCCCAATGTCTATGTTTACAATATGTCTCAAAATAAAAACCTTCTCAGTTTGCAACTCTAAAAATACCTGAGGTAATAGAAACCACCAAAACGCAGTCATTAGCTTACTAGTCGCTTCATTACAAGGCCATTAGGAGGAAGATGCCACCAGACCGTGGTGACGACCACCAGACATCAACATGCTAATGTCAAATATTGTGATCTTCTCTCTCTCTTGTAATTTGATGCGCAATAAATCCGCGTTTCCCACCTACAAATAGAAACAGAGGGCGGGAGTGAAAATACACACAAATGGCTATGAAAAAATACGAGTTGGAGCCAAACATTTTCATTAAGCGGACAACGCATGACACCCACAACGGCGATGCTGTTTGCACGCTCATAAGAAGCGGGCTCATAATTCATTGGACCAACAGGCTGACTTTGGCTCTGGCAGCAGCTGCTGCTTGGCCTAAAGAGAAAAAATGCCTGAGATCGCCGAAATGAATGAAACATTCGGGGGTTTGCCTTGGCAATTCGCTGGAGAGTGCGAAGTGATTATAAAATCACTTCTCGCTTATAAATACCCCACTAACCGATAGCTCGATAACCGAAAAGATCTCGAGCTGACGAATTTCGCGCTGTCACTGAAATTTGCATGTGTTTTCCTCAGCCTCCTCGTCCCAAACTCCCTTAGATTTGCATTCCTCGTCTAATTAGTGGAGTCTCTGATCTCTGCCATGGGAACTTCACCTGCGAGTGGCAGGCTAATTAGCATTGAGAATAAATACAGGGACAACAGGTGTACCAGAAGCGTGATTAAAAACCAAATTTAACAAGATTTCAGCTTAGGTTTTTTTATAGACAAAAATAAGCAAATAAAAGTGGGATATTTAAGGTGCGAAATAGTTTGAACTTTCGAGTTGTATCCGGATAAAAACCCAGAAAAGGAATCATCAACACCCAGTTCCGTTTGTCTAAGAATTCTGGTTAAGTCGCTTGTTAATTGGGCTCTTACGTTGAGTTATTTTTAAACAGAATTGGTTACATTTCTTTATTCTTTAAATTAAAATTGAAGAGTTGATTTTTCTCTGTACTAAACCAAGCCAGGATAACGATGATCTTTCAGCAGGCAAAGCAGACACCGCCCCCACATGGCCAACTAATCAACTTGGCTCTGAGTGGAGTGTTGGCACAGGAGCCCCCAAAATGAATGGCAATCCTCTGGGGCAATCAAGTGAGAAAATTAAAATTACACGACCATGGCAACAGCATGGAACC
The DNA here is from genome assembly GCA_018152175.1 of Drosophila jambulina. Classification (NCBI taxonomy): domain Eukaryota; kingdom Metazoa; phylum Arthropoda; class Insecta; order Diptera; family Drosophilidae; genus Drosophila; species Drosophila jambulina. The sequence continues at coordinate 20,775,449 of JAECXH010000113.1, read as the reverse complement.
AGGGGCATTTAAAGGTTCATAACTTCCAAGTCAATTACGCGATGCGCCCGCTGCGAAGGCCCTGGCTCTGGGATACTCTGTCCCACTCCGGGTTTCTCCAGCATACTCCGAGATTCCCTGGTATTCTCTGGGATGTGAATTAGAAAAATTGCACGCTCAAGTGGAAGAGAGGACCTCGGGTCTGGTCAGGTCTACGCTGACTGACTGACATAACTCACGAGTGGCAGACACAGAGCCAGACCCAGACGCAGCCACGGATACAAATAAAGCGAGTTGCGGCCTCCGCATTTAACCGCTGCTCAGTTGCAGGTGAACTAGAGACAGGCAGGAGCTGCAGCAGGAGCAGGAGCACAGCGAGATCCTCAAGAGCACTCCACAAATAAAGGGACTACTGTGGGAATCATGGCCCCGATCTTGCCACAGCCAGCACAGGGAACTGGCTCGCCATCAGCGAATTAATTTGTGACGCGCGCTCTCCATGGAGCTGCCTCCGGATTCCCCCAGCCTCAAGAGGAGCCCATCCTCATCTCCAGCTCCTTGGCCGTCGTCCAGTTACAGATTCCCAGTTGCAGTCGAGGAGCCATGGCCTGGAGGCAATTTACTCTCCTTACTCAGTGCTGCACGCTGTGGTAGCCAAACTCGTGACTGCAACAATGCACAGTGGTTGGGGGTCTCTGAACATGTGGAAATTATATAATTATAATTATAAAATAACTAAATTGATAAAGAATTAAGAAACACAGATTCTAATATTTAAATTAAATTTATAAATATTAAATCTGAAGCTAAATTGATTTAGCTAGAATTACTTCTCTTTCTCCTTCGACTTCTGATTTTGCAGTCACAGCAAACTAAGAAATGAATCTGAATATTATTATATAACATAAGTAAAAATATTTAAATAGAAAAAATTAGCATCTAAACTTATACTAACTTATCAAGCAGCGAAAAAATAGCCTGAAGGTCTTAGATATAAATTATTAGAATTCTATTAATTTTTATATCGATTTTTTTATTTGATATTTTTTGGGAAAATCAAAGTTTAAAATTATCATAACTAAGCCAAAAATGCATTAATTTCAATTTGGAAAGATGTTCTGTGCTAGTTTTCATTACATTATTAAATCTGCATACTCAGTGCGATTCCGGAATTTCAGTTCGGCTTTCGTCTTCAACACGGGACTCCTGAGCAGCTGCACAGAGTTGTCAACTTCGCTTTAGAAGCCTTGGAGAAGAAGGAGTACGCTGTTGCTGCCTTCCTTGACATTCAGCAGGCTTTTGACAGAGTGTGGCACCCTGGTCTTCTATACAAAGCTAAAAGCCTTTTTTCGCCTCAGCTGTTTCAGCTCGTGAAAAGCTTCCTAGAAGAACGCACATTCCACGTATCTGCTGATGGGTTCAAGTCGTCCACCAAGCCTATCTCTGCTGGAGTTCCCCAAGGTAGCGTTCTCGGTCCTACTCTATACTCTATCTTTACTTCAGATATGCCTACACAAACACCAATCACTGAAGTTGAAGAACAAGACGTTCTAATTGCGACCTATGCTGATGACACTGCTATCTTAACTAGAAGCAAAAGTATCTTGGCTGCCACATTTGCACTGCAAGAGTATCTTGACGCATTTCATCAATGGGCCATGAACTGGAATATTCGAGTAAACGTTGAAAAATGTGCAAATGTTACGTTTACCAATCGCCGAAGTAGCTGCCCCGGAGTCAGCCTCAACAATAGTCAAATCAGAGCCCTTCCTGCATACAAATACCTCGGAGTCACTTTGGACAAAAGACTCACTTTTGGCAGGCACATTACTTGTGTCCAACACTCCTTCAAGAAAAAAGCTGCTCGGATGGCATGGCTTCTTACACCACGCAACAAACTTGCACTTGATTGTAAGGTTAAGATTTATAAGTCCATTCTGGCGCCAAGCCTTTTTACGGACTTCAGGTTTATGGCATCGCTGCGAAATCGAACCTCAATAAAATACGGATCTTACAAGCGAAAACGCTCCGAAAGATCTGTGGAGCTCCGTGGTATATGAGGACGAGAGACATCGAACGCGATCTAAATGTACCAAAAATTGGAGATAAACTGCAAGAACTGGCTCGGAAATATATGGAAAGGCTAAATGAGCATCCCAATAGTCTAGCCAAAAGGCTTGGTACGGCTGCTATAAACAGTGCAAATGCTAGAAACCGAGTCAAAAGAAGACTGAAGCGACACCACCCTCAAGACCTACCAGACCGGATTTTGACATAGTATTTCTACCACCTTCATTATTACTTTCAAAAAAAAAACTATATGAAATTCTTCTAGCCCTATTTTACACGTAGACTAATTTTTGTACTTTTTTATATTATAACCGATTAGATTAAGCTGTCAATTCGGTAGCAGTGCGCTAATCAAAAGAATAAATTTCCACATTTATAAAAAAAAAAAAAAAAAAAAAAAAAAAAAAATTTTTGACAATTTTGACGATGTTACCCCTTACAAAATTTTGAAAAATTGACAACATTTTTTTTTCTTCAAAATATGGCTAGATAGAATCTGCTCTTGATACTGATCAAGAATATATATGATTTATAGGGTCGCAAATGACTCCTTCCCTGTATTTTACGCTTCCGACAGAGCATAATACCCTGAAACTCGGTTTTGATTTTTGACAATTTTAACGAAAAATTAAAAAAAAAATGACAACAATTTTTTGTTTACAAAATATGGCTAGAACGACTCGGCTGTTGATGCTGATCAAGAATATATATGATTTATGGGGTCGGAAATGAGTCCTTCATTGCATTGCAAGCTTATAACCAAAATTATAATACCTTCAAGGGTATAAAATGTTAAAAACTGTTTTTGTTAAGATTAAGCCAAGCTGGAAATAGAAAAATTATTTTTATATATAATATAATCATTACAATAATCTTTTTTTTATCACAATTAATTCTCAAAATTATATTAATGCTATGTATACATATACTTCTTATTTAAAATGTGTTACCTTTTTAATGCTATTAGTATTTATTTATGTGTTTATGTATATAATTTTTTATATTTCTCAAACCACTTTTCGTGTGACCCTAAACCACTGTGCCGCAGGCAGCATGCTCGTCTTCGTCATCGTCATCGTCGTGTGGCAAGTGGCTGCCTGCCTGCTTGACTGCAGTTGCAGTTGCTTTGGCCTCGGCCTCAAGCCCGGCTTCATCTGGCCGATCTTCAGCTTCTCTTAGAAGCCATGGCCAGCTGCCGCCTCCTCGCTCCTCGTGGGCCAGCTTGGCCTTCTTCTTCATATTTTTTGGTTTCTTTTTTCTTTTTTTTTTTGGGGGGCATCATCTTGGCGGCTTTGGCGCTGGTGTCAAACGTTTTGTAATCTGTCACGTCGCATCGTTTTAATATTTGTGCGCTCATGGCCCCAAGTACGAGGAAATGCACTCGGCTGCGTGTAAAAATAGGCGTAACCCTCTGGTATTTATGGTCTGGGCCGACTCCACAGTCTCTTCACGGTCTCTGTAGACTGAAGACTGCAGACTGCACCACTGTAGACTGCACCACTGGAGCACAGTGAAGCATCCGCAACGGCGCTCCCCCGAAGATCGTTTTGTTTGGTTTTCTGAATCGGATGCAGTGCCGCGGGGCAACATGGTTACTGTTCTGCAACAGGTTCAAGTGCCTTGGCCTGGCGTTGGGTCTGGTCTCGTTCCAGGCTTTGGCTCCTTGCGTTTTTCCACTCTTTGATTATCTAAATCATTATTAGTTTGACCTTCAGCCCCAGGGGCTGGGATCATCTGCCTGTTTGCTCGTGTGCAAGTGCTTTTCCCTCTTATCTTATTAATTATTTGCTCTTTATTGTACGATGGCAGTGGCCAGGGGACTACTGTGCGTATGAGTCATCTAAAAAAAAGGTGATCTGAGTGGAAATACACGAGGAAATGTGGAAAATGCGGGTCAGGAATAGGGTGGGAAAAAGATGAAGAAATTAATTGAAAAAGTAGTACTTAAAAATATGTACAAATTAAATATAAATCGTTTTTAAATATTTTTAAATAAGTTCAGGATAATATTAGATTTGTATAATGATAAAAACTTAATCTAAGACTTTTCTGACATCTAAAAAAATACAATAAATTATAAATACAATGATTTATGTTTCTATGGCTTTATTATCCTTTTTTTATAAAACCATTTTTCAAGAAGAAAATTATTTACAAAAATCTCTCGATAAATCATTATTAATTATTAACATTAAAGTATTTCTGGAAATTCTATATTACTTATTTTAAGCTCATTTAATATTTAAACACAAGCTAATGCCTTAAAGCTTTTTATAAGCCATTTAAAGAATTTTAATAAAATAATTAAATGTATAAACGGCTTAAATATATTTAAATGCATTGAAATCTAGAACAGCTGTCTCTGTCCTTGTAAAAATAAAAACATAAATAAAATACTTCATGATAAATGCTCCAGAACAACTTCCGCAAGGAAGAAAAAAAGGCTCTGGGAACCCAAAGAAGAATTTAAAAATTAACTGACAGCTGACAACCTTGTTTGCCTCGATTCTTCCTGAAGATTCTTAACCCCCTTTACCGTTTTAATTAGCCAAAGCTAATTACCATTTTCAGCGAAGACCACCCGGCCGTTGACCCACTGAAAGCGAAGATCACTTCGCTTCGGTACCGTTCCCTTCAAAATCCCAGTTCCCACCATTCAGCACGCATCTCAGCGCGTAATTTGCCAAAACCCTACTCAAAACGCATCCGAAAGATACAGTAGTTAGTGGATACGAGGCCTGACAACCGCTAATCAGGCGCCACAAATCAGGGGAGAGAGCAAGACACGAGCAAGTGAGAATTTCCCCGGGCATTCTGATTGGATGGAAGCCTAGGGAACTCCTATATTTAGATAGAGAGAAAATGGCGCTGCAGACTCGTGGCATTATTTGTGGAATTGGAATTGGAATTGGGAGTGGGATTGGGATTGGGATTTTCCATTCCACTCGCTGGCTTCGTGCCGCAGCTTCCCATGACTTTAGCTCCTTTGTCTCTGCGCGAAAATATTGACACGATCCGGCCCGAAATTTTGCACGCTCATGAGAATGGATAAGCTAAATACCATAACCATAATACCATACTACCGCCACATTATTAAAGTGCCGCTAAAGTGCCCCAATTGCCGCCGAGGATGCTCCGCGTGGGTGTACCTACTGCGTGGTGTTAATTGCCCCAGACTCAATCAGGTGGAATGGAATGGAATATTTATAAGGTTGGGCAATCAGTATCCATTTAGACAAAGTCCAAATAAATCCCTCTCCCTGCATATTCATATCAAAACATCAAAAGGTGGTGCTAATTGGGCCCCGAGACTGCGAAAAGAACTGGACAAAGGCGGAAGTGATCGTGACCGGCGAGAAATTTGATCGAAACGGATATAAATTATCGTGTGGGAATTGTAACTTTGTTTAATGGGTAAATAACACTAAACGAAGTGGTAGTAAATGAATGAATGAAAAAATTTTTAAGTTACTATGGTTAAGGTGGGTAGTTTTGCCTTTTAAGTTCTAGTAAAATATACTAGTAATACTAAGAAGTAGTGGTCAAAATATTTTATAAAACAAATATCAGTAAAAGATCAGTAAAGATCAGTACGAGACTTTTAAAAAATTATAATAAAAGTTCTAGTGAACATAGAAATTTAAGAATACTTGTACCAAAATACTTCAATATTAAAAGTAAACAAAACACAAGAAATACTAAAATAGTAACATGTAAATACTTGTTTTAAAATACCTTGTAGAAACCGTATACAAAATACTCTAGTAGCAAAAAACTACTAGTTAAAAATACTTTGAAAAAATACCGGTAAACAATGTAGCAGGAAAAAGTACTAGTAAAATACTAGAAAATAAATTACAAGTACTAGTACTAGTATGAAAAATTTGTTTAAAAAAAATTGAAAAAAAAAAATTGTACAAAAATACTTGTAAAAAAACTTGTGAAAAACCGTTTAAAAAAAATTGTGAGAAAAAAATAATTCTAAATAATATATTTGTAATAAACTATTGTAAGAAATACTAATCCATAAAAACTACTAACAAAAGCCTGTAAAAAATACTACCAAAAAGTATACTACAAAAACAATACAAAGTAAAAATATACTACTAAAAAATACAGTTATAAAACTGCTACTAAAAATTTGATCATTTTGGAAGAAAAATTAAGCACCCATTAAATAGATGTTGTAAAGATATAATTCTTTTCTTTAATGTTACCACACTTTAAAATTCTTTTTAAAATATATGTATATTTCTTCAATAAAATTTAAATATTTATCACCTTATACCATAAAACAATTCCTCACCTATAACTTTCATTCCATGAGTTCACCTTTTAATTGCTGTTGTAATGATATAATAAATTTCTTGCTATGAACAATTCTGTTCTACACTTTAAAATTCTTTTAAAATATATATTTCTTCTATAAAAATTTAAATATTTACCACCTTATACCATAATACCATTACTCACCTATAACTTTCATTCCATGAGTTCACCTCATTCTCATAATTATTTCATCCTCCTTTCTCTTTCAGATGATCCCTCAACCATATTGCAAAAACGTCCTGCTTCTGCTTTTCATTATCATTTCTTTACAAAGAATACAAGCTCTAAGTAATATTTTAAGTGAGCTAAACAAACGCTTGCTAATCTCCACAAACTTTTTGTACTGCCACCAAACCGATAAACTAATTAATTACGAAGCAAAGTATCTGCGAGATATGCCACCCATGAGTCTGATGATCCTAACAGGAACCTTTAACTCCACACAACTTCAATATAATTTGGGAGCCACCAACAAACTCTTTGTGATTTTAGTTGATAAAGAGCCACCTTATGAAATATTTAAGGTCCTGGATTTGCAATTTCAACAGGCGGAATATTTGATTATTATACAGAATCCCGTAGATGTGACTCAGGACACCAGATGGCTTAATTTTGTAAGGCATCTCTGGCAAGAGGGCTATGTACACTTGCTATTTTATACCTCCTACGATAAGAAGTTGTATCACAAAATTATATTTCCCGAACTAAGGATAGAGGAAACTGGGATAGAAAAGTATATTAATTTTAGAGCAACGTTCCAGAATCTATATGGTTACCCCGTTCGAGTGGCTGCCTATAACAATGCTCCTCGCTCTATGATATATGTGAATAAAAAGGGCAAAAGGATATTTGCTGGCTTCTATATGAGATTTGTAAGGGCTTTTTTGGCCAGAAGAAATGCCAGTTTTGTGCCCATCCTAACGCCAAGTGATTCTCCTGGAAATTGCACTTTGGCTTTGCAGAACGAAAGAGTGGATCTCTGTGCCGATGCCTTGGCAACGAATCCCTCAGCCTTTACCCTGACCCATGGCTTCAGGATAGCCGCGGCAAATGTCCTGGTGACACATGCCAAGCCTTTGCATTCCTATCGATACCTGACAGCTCCCTTCCAGCTGGGTGTGTGGCTCTGCCTGGCCACCTATGTGGGCCTGGTGGTGAGCTTCCTCAGTCTGATCCACTGGCTGAGGAGTGGAAAATGGGACTTTAGCAGGCATCTCCTGGAAGTATTCAGCTCGCTTTTGTACAGCGGTTTTCATCTTAAAAGGCTGCAGGGAAAAGCCCGGTATATACTCTTCTTTGTGCTCTTCATAGCTGGCTTTGTGTACTCCACCGAGTATTTGGGACTCCTGAAGAGCCTTTTGATCTCCGAGGTTTTCGAGAAGCAAATCAATAGCTTTGAGGCTCTAGTTAGAAGCAACATAACCCTCCTGATGGATCCCTATGACAAAATCCTGTTCGCCAAGTACAATATGCCGGAGATACTGTGGTCCAATGTCGAGACCGTGTCCTTTGAGACCCTGCTGGAGCACAGGAACCGCTTCGATCAGGACTACGCCTACATACTCTTCTCGGATCGCATGGCCCTGTACGACTATGCCCAGCAGTTCCTGAAGCATCCCAAGCTGCTTCGCATTCCCATTGACTTTGGGTTCCTCTACTCCGGAATTCCAATGCGGAAGCGATGGTTCCTCAAGCACCACATGGATCGCGCCTGGTACTGGGCCTTCGAGAGCGGACTTACACGGAAACTGGCCTTGGACGCCGACTACGAGGCGGTGCGCGTGGGCTACCTGGATTTTCTCATCACGGAGCACTTGGAGGCTCAACCACTGGGCCTGGATTATTTCGTCATGCCAGCGATTGCTCTGGCCCTGGGCTACAGCCTGGCCCTGGTTAGTTTTGTCATCGAGATGACGGCCTGGCGCATAAGCGAATTCCTGGGCGGCAAGCGGAGGACGCAGGTGTCCAGGGAGGCGAGCATGGAGATGGGAACGAGTTCAGGAGGCGGTGATGTTGATGTTGATTGAGTGACGGATTGATGTAGTTCTTATTTTTTTTTTTATACGATTTTTTCCCACATTCTTGGTGTCGTGAAGTTGTTGCAAAAGTAAGGCAGTCCTTGAGTTGTGGAAGTTAAGGGCCCAAAGCTACATTGCATGTTTTATGAATGTTTTTATATATTTTAAATATTGAAATTAAGATACAAAATAAAAGATATTTCTAGGATTATTATTTTTTATTCAAAAAAAAAAACCGAAATCAATATCTTTTATAATATTCAATAAATCAAAGATTACAAATAAAATTACCTTTGTTTTCATTAAATATATTCTTAGTTATTCATCACTTTATATATTTTAAAATACACAGAGTTCTGCTTTAAAAAATAAAAATATTATTTAAAAAAAATGCCTTAACAAATTTAATTAATTTTTCCCATCTTTCAGATGCTGCTTCAAATGAGTTTTTTAACAACTCTACTGCTCGTGTTGCTTCAAATAATATTCACAATGGGAAATAGTTTGCCGGAAGTCATAAACGAACTCAATGAACGCCTTCGCCTATCCACTAATATTATTTTCTGTGAACAAATTGATATTTTAGACAACCACATATACAATTTCCATCATCATATGCAACCCATGACAAGAATAATCTATACCAACCCAGAATACCTAAATTCCACAGATTTGGGAAACCAATTGGGAGAGGAAAGTAAACTGTTTGTGGTCATAGGAAATAATCCTCCTTATAAACTCATTGAGAAACTGGAATTACGCTTACAACTCTCTCATTTTCTGCTCGTGATCGACAATCCCCTCGAAGATGATGTATGGAAACCCTTTGTAAATTACGCTTGGAGGCTGGGATATATAAAGCTATTGATCCATTCCACCTACAGTGGTCTCTCCTACGACAAGCTGCTATTTCCCACGCTGAGGATAAGGGAAACCACAGTAAAAGGCTATGCCGGCTTTCAGGACACCTTTGGCAACATCCACGGCTATAGGGTTCGAGTGGCGGCCTATAATAATGTGCCCCGAAGTCTCATTTATACCGATTCGCGTGGCAAGAAGATATATGCTGGTTACTATATGCGATTTGCCAGGGCTTTTTTGGAGTACAGGAATGCCACCTTTCAGCCGATTCACACTGCGAATGATTCCCCTCAAAATTGCACTCATGCTTTGCTCATTAACTCGGTGGATATGTGCGCAGATGCCTTGGTGCGGAATCCCGATGTCTTCACCGTTTCCCAAGCTTTTAGGATTGCTCCAGCCAGGGTTGTGGTGGCCCATGCCAAGCCCCTTCTGCCCTTTCGTTACTTGACGGCTCCCTTCAAGACCAACGTCTGGCTATGCCTGGTGATGTATATCCTTATAATCGCTGGTTTCCTCAACTTGATTCACTGGCTGAAGGCCAAGAGATGCGACTTTAGTCAGGCGCTCCTCGAAGTCTTCAGTTCGCTGCTGTACAGTGGTTTTCCCCTAAAAGGGATCCACGGCAGGGAGAGATATATCCTGTTTGGCATACTGTTCATATCCGGCTTTGTTTACTCCACCATGTACTTGGGTCTGCTCAAGAGCATGCTCATCTCGGAGGTGTTTGAGAAGCAAATCGAATCCTTTGAGGAACTGGTGGAGAGGAACATATCCCTCATGATAGATTCCTACGATCGGGCGTTGTTCATGAAGCATCACTTTCCGAAGGACCTTTGGCCGGTGGTAAAGACAGTTCCCTCTGAGATCCTGCTGCAGCATCGCAATAACTTTGACCAGGACTACGCCTATGTATTATTTCCCGATCGCTTGGCTATGTTCGAGTACGCCCAGCAGTTCCTGAGGCATCCCAAGTTTCGTCGCATTCCCGTGGACTTTTGCTTCCTGTTCGCCGGATTTCCCATGAGCAAGAAGTGGTTCCTGAAGCATCACCTGAGCAGAGCCTGGTACAATGGCTTCGAGAGTGGTTTGGTGAATAAAATGGCAGTGGATGCCCATTGGGAGGTGGTGTCCCAGGGATACCTGAACTTCTCCATCACGGAGCACCTGGAAGCGAAGCCACTGGGCTTGGACTATTTCGTAATGCCAGCGATTTCGTTGGCTTTGGGTTTTTCTTTGGCTTTATTAAGTTTTGCTTTGGAATTGTTAATGGGGAAATTGTGCAAGTATCGGTGTTAGATTAAAAAATAATATAAAAATATTGTTGTAGATTTTTATTACAGTTTAACATTTTTTCTTTATATTTAAGATGTTGTTGTAATGCTTCCTATGCTATAATGCTTATGCTTATGTAGCTCAAATAATAATAAAGTTGAAAGTCATAGAAAATTTTGTATTATTTTTAAATGGTTATAAATCTTTGTAGATAAAATTCTAAATATTCAAAATATAATAAACTTTGATGTATTAAAATTTGAAATATGGATTACTATTACATTTACCTTTGAAATATTGATATTATCGATATGTAAGGTATATCCTTTCCCTCCTCCACAAACCCATTCTTATAAATAAATATAGTCTATAAATTCAATATGTAAATATGTAACCACCCAGTCAAGTAGTAAGCCATAGCAGCTAATGTTCTTAATTTGTAAGTTACCTTATTGTTTATAACCAATGGTTAGCGTTAAATATCAGGTATATATATAGTATATATAATAATAATAGACTTGGTTCGGACTTACCCGCAATAGGAGACACTCAGTTGCCTTTCGTCGTCATACTGCAGACTTGGCCGAGATCCATCGATGATTAAGTCCTTTCGTAATTAACACAGTTTATAACACGCGATTATTAGCACAGTTCCGGCGAAATGGGCGATGGTCACTTCGCGGGTGAACGGGTGGAAAGCCGCGGACAGACTGAGGCAGCCGCCGCGAGTCGCCTCTATTTATAGGTGCGAGAGCTAGATAGAGAGAGAGATGCATAGAGAGAGAGAGAGCTAGATCGAGCTAGAAAACATAGAGAGAGATAGAGCTAGAAATAGATAGAGATAGAGATACATAGAGAGAGAGCGAGAGAGAGCGAGAGAGAGCGAGAGAGAGCGAGAGAGAGGGAGAAACATACAGATAAACACAGAGAGAGAGAGAGAGCAGATGGATCTACAGAAATAGAGACTCTACCTTTCATTCTCTATATATCTCTCTCTCCCTCTCATGTCTCTCTCGCTCTTATGTGTCTCTAATTCTGTTTCTGTTTCTGTCTCTCGATCTACCCTCTCTCTTTCACTAAATCTATCTATCTATCTCTCTCGCTCTCTCTATATTTTCCTATCTGTAAATATATACAAGCAGGCTTTTATTTATCATAACATAATGGATGAAGTATTCATGAATATATAATTCATAAATTCTTATAGATAATTTTATTAAACGTAATACATTTTAAATAAAAAATTGATTCATTTTTCTATATAAAAAAAATTGCTTAAATGAAAAAAAAACAGCAGAAATATGAAATAAATCCAAAAATCCTCATTTAATGCCTCTAACATCTCCCAAAAAAGTCCCCCCGATAATTCCAAGCTCTCCAATTTTTTATGGTAACGCCTTATCTAACAAATTTTCAATGCAGCTCCAGGCAGTACCCAAACATATATATAAAAAAAGAAGAACCCACCCACAGGCGACACCCCATAAAAGCCAGAGTGGAAACCACCACCCTTTGGCCCTCTTGGACCCCTTCAAAATAAATAGCACTTGAGATATTTTCCAAAACATTTGCCAGCCAAGTCTCTAAGCAATTTGCCCGGCCCATTGTATGCAGTCCGAATGATAACAGAAAAATGGGAATCCCAAGACTGGGCACTAAGGGATGACGACTTGTCCACAAACTGGAGCTCAGCTGCTGACTTGCACAAATATTTGCCGAAAATTGGGAATTTTTGGGCGGGGAACGAGCACGGGACTGTGTGGGGCAAGTCCTGAGTGGGTGGTTGTGGATTTCCTTCAGTGCAGCGCATTTTAAAGTTCGTTGACACCCGGGGACGCCTGGCACATTTTTCGTGTGTTTTTGGCGCTGTGGCGCCATTAAGTATGCAGCAGTAATGTGGCGACAATAAAGTTTATGCTGCGGCGCCATGGGAAAAAAGGATAACTAAAAATTTAAAGGAGTTGCAAAAATGCCAAGGATAAGTATACGAAATGACCTGGAATGCGTTTTGTGGGAGTTGCAACTGCTGATAGGTTGGGCGATCTGGGATATCTGAGAAGGCTCTAAACTTTTAGATTGGTCTATATTATTGCATGGTAAAAAATTAAATAAAATTAGAAATTGCTTCAAAATCTATCTAATAAATTTCTATTTATATATTATTTTAATAAAGGTTTTATATTTTAAACTCTTGTGATTTGAAAGTACAACAAATAGAGTTCATATAAAGCATATTTATAATACATTTCTATACAAATCTTAAAAAATTAAAATTACTTTTAAATTTGTCGAAAAAAATTCAATGAATTCTTGTAATAATACTATAATAATATAATAAATTATAAGTTTCTTATAGAAGGTTGTTTAAAATTTTTATGGGATTTGGAAGTTCAAGTAAATGAGTCCAAATAAAGCATGCTTAATATAAATCTGTTTAAATTCTCTAAATCATTTAAATTACTTTAAAAACTTAAAAAAAAGTAGATAATTTATAATAATGATATATAATTATAAATTATAATAATTTTTAGTTTAAAGTTGATGAGAAACCTCTAAATTACTTTCAAATTGCATTCGAATTGCATACATGAAATTATTAAATTATTTATATATATTAATTATTAAATTGCTCAAAAATGTACGTCCAAAATTATGAAACATAATTCTCTGGTAAAATCTTTAATGGCTTAAAAATACCCAAAAATCCACATAAGAAACTGATAATTGTTGGTTTAGGACTCTAAATTATACATAACTTTCATTAAACTTTTCAAATAATATTACTTATTCTCAATAATTTTGTAATTCTTCTTCCACTACGATATTTTCTCTTCGTGTGGCACACATTTAACACAATGCACTTGGGTAACCAGTTCCCAGTATCCCAATTTTTTTGAGGACCTCCCTTAATGAGTGGGAGGAGATACAATGTGTGCGTGCCTGGCATCCATATAGCAACTAAAAATCGACAAAATCAGCGAATAAACTCTCGCCCTTCAGCCGCTTTAATTGCCCGGGAATGGTGTGTTTTCAACGCGCTTCGATTCGAATCGAAACTGAATCGATTTCGCTGGGCACGATTCCTGATTCCTGATTGTTTTTCGATTCGTATCGGCTTTAAAGTAAACATTTGTTTTTATCTGGGGGCGGCCTTTAATTAAGATTGCGTACGGCGATAAATGGCAAGTGTTTTTCACCGAGGGAGCTGCGTTTCAATTGAGGGTTGAGCCTGGGAGAAGGCCTTAATCGAACTGCATTTCAATGTAAGGATTTTATTGGTTCAACGGTAATGGTAAAGTGATGAATCCTCTTTGCAGATGTGTGATATGTTTTGGCCTACTTAAATTGAGAAATAATTAAGGGGGAAAATGGAGATAAGACTGGATTAATTTTAAGGAATTTTAAGGGGAGTAAAAGAGGAGTCTATGTATGATTTTCTTGGGTTTATTAGGTGTTTTCTTAAATTAATAAATATTTATATAAATATTTTTCCCATTTAAAAATATTGTAAGTTAGTAAAAGGTGTTACTTTTTACTCTCAAAACTTATTCTCCTGATTTCCAAGCCCTGACTTCACCTGCTTTCCAATTATTTCCTCTTTTCACCAGCTCTTTCCCACTTCTATACAGACTTCCCCCTACAAATTAAAGCTGGATTCCATGTCCTCCTCCAGCTCCTGTCTGCTCCTGATCCGTCAACCCATTCAGTTTTTTATCAGCCAGACGTACCGACACCGTAAATCACCTGCGAAGAGCGGACAAAAGGCCGTGACAAACAATTGAGACCTACGGCATGGTCTGCCATTGATATCGGTATCTGATTGACTGCCTGGATTTCCTCTCCTTTTTTCCACATTTTCCCAGCTTTGTGTCTGTTGCAGGGGCTAATTGAAATGGCCAGGTTATTCGTTCTTTTTCTTTCCACCAGTTTTTTGTGGGTTTGCAAAAGTTAAACACTATTATTTAAATCAATGCCGCACTACCTTGCCTTCCTCGCATCGCCACATATGAGAGGGCAATTTATGGGCCATGGCTAATTGTCCGCAGCGAACTTCAAAGAGTGGCCTGTCCTGGCCATGGCCAGAACCCGCTCCTCGCGATGATCACGCCGAGGAATGCAATTATCGCGCTCCAAGTTATGCTAAGATAAATGGCTGCTCCCAGGTTGGAAATTGGCAACACTTTCCTCCAGTTGGAAGTTGGAGTCGTCGTGGAAGTCCTCTTTTTTTTTGCAGTCATAAACTAAATATAAAAGAAGGCAACAAAATATGAAAAAACTCTCAAAGAAAAGAGATAAACCGCACGCAACTGACAATTGGGAATTTTTGGTTGATTCTGGCAATTTATGGATGCCTAGAGGGGGACGCTGTGTGTCACTGGCGGCGTGACCAAAAGACCCATATAATAATGATCAGGAGAACATAAAACCCCCCACAGAGAGAGTAGGACGAGAAGAGTCATGGAAAGGGAGTTTATTTTTAGAGTTTTGAAAGAAGAAAGGTTAAGAAAATTATAAGTGATTAATTCTCCTCAACTTCTCTATTTAAAATCCTTAAAAAATAGAGTTGAAACTTGTAATATTTTATATACCTTCTCCTTGCCCACTGAATCCTACCTTTGCCAAAGTTAAATATTTCCAAGAAATTATAAAAACAAATCGAATAAAGATCTGCCAGACAGACAACCCCTTGCCACATTTGATGGCACTTTCCCCGTTTTTTCCCCCATTTCTGTGGCTGTCTTTGGGTCAGTCGTCAGATGCTAAAAATAAAGAGTGAATAAAGGAAGCCAGGCCAGGCCATGGAAGGAAGGCCCAAACGCTGTCCAATTAAGCGCAACAAACAACTTTACGCCACATGCCACACACACACAACAGCAGGCGTTTATCGGGGCAGTCAGATCTGAGATCCCGGCCAATTCGATCGATCCTCGGTTCCAGCCTTTTTGTAATGGCCAACGATTTGTCGCTGTCCATGCCTCTCGGACCCGGGGCCATAATGACAATCGTTGATCGTGCGGTCCCGATAAGATGGCACAAAGATAAAGCGCCGATATCGGAACCCGAGGGGTCTGCACTGACGACGATGGGCGGAGGCGACAGCAGCAGGAGCACCTCAGCATTTATGCTAATAAGTTGACATTTGACCACCATGACGAAATAATGAAACGATCAGGAGCCGCCTCAAAGTGACAGGTACTGCGAAAAAAGCAGGGGTATTTACTGTGGAGTAAAAGGTTAAATTATATAGTAAATTAGTGGATTTTCTCCTTAAAGAGTTTGTATTTATTTTGCTTTAGTTTGTACATTTGTTTTTACAAAAATATATAAATCATAAATTTTCTTTTGTACAAGTTTCCATCAGTTTTAATTCCAAGCTGCCATAATTTACAAAAAACGAAAAATAAAGATTTGTGTTATTAAAATAAAGGACCAATAAACATATATATAAAAGAATTAAGCTTTTGCCAGTGTTTTTAAATAATATATTTCCATCTAATATATTTTTTAATGTCTTATAATTAAAATGAACCTCCTTTGAGCGTATTTTTCAGATACATTGCTCAATCCCACCGTGCGTATATTTTTCCACGCCATCCTGACATTTGTTTTTGACACTGGAACAGGAGAACCCTTGGGCACCGCTGGTCACCTTGCGATTTCCTGGAATTTTCACGCGCTCTCCTCCCGCTGCTTATCGGAGTTGCAGCATCTTCACACGATCTGAACCGACGGCTTGTTAACTACCATTATGTGATCGCTTCGTCTCGACTCGATCGTGTTGCAAATGAATTTTAATTGTTGTTCTCCTTGTTGCACTTTAATTAGCCATAATTTACAAATTGGCCAAAACTGTCATTGCGTTATTTATTACAAATTACAAGCTTGTTCGGGACTGTAAAGGAGTTAATGCCTAGCAGCTACTCTACATCGCTATCGCGATGTTGGCGTCTGCTGCGGCTTGCTCTCGTCGCATCCCGCGGATGGTTTTGATAGTAGTTCTGATTATAGCCTCTTGATCGGTTGTCTTGGAATCTATCCTGACGCTCTTCGCGATCCTGTCGCCAGTGGGAGCCTTTATAATGATAATGATCATCTTCTCTCGCGTAATAATTATCGCTTCGAGAGTCCTGCCATTTGTGGGAGCTGCGATCCCTGGAATTTCCATCGAAGCCCGGGTGGTTTCTGTAAGTCGAGTGATTGTCTCTGAAGTGAGGTTCCCTTTGATAGCCATTATAGCGGGAATATGGACTTGTTGTTCGGTAGTTTTGATAGGAGCCGCCGTAGTGCTCCTCCTGGTCTCCTGAAAGGGAATCATATTATAGGGTTCTTATCTTGAGTTACACTAAGGAGAAAGGAGGCAGTAAATTTATTATTTTCAAGGGAAACTAAACCAAATTTAATATGTTCATTTTGGTTAGCCTTCTAAATTGTAACTTACTGTAATTGTAATAGCCTCCGCTTCTCTGGTAACTCTGCTGCTGTTCCCATCTATCTCCAGATTGATTTCTATATGGTGATCTCCGATTGTAATCAGACTTGCCATTGCCATCGCTTTCTATACTTGGTTCCTTTTCCGCCTTCTGTTTGAGGTCTTTCAGGGACCTCGTGTAGTTTTGACGCTCAATCTCATGGCCACGGGCGACAGCAAAGGCTGTGGAATAATTTTTTATTAATTTTATAAATATATTATTAGAATAAAGCGTTAAGCATCCATGCTACTCACTTTCTATAGCCTCCTTGGGTGACTTCTTCATCATGGTGATCATGAAGTAACAGATGAGGTAACCAGTGCGATTCACGCCATGAGTACAATGAACTCCTATCAGTTTGTCTGTGCAAAAATAAATAAATAAATATAATTCAATTTAAATTTGAATCAAGCCTTATAAAACTCCAAAATCGTTATGATGGCCAACTTATTGGTGATATCTTTCCCTGTTTTTGGCAGCATTGCCGCCAGCGCATGTCTGCTGCAAATTGCTACAAATTTCATTGCAAAACACGGCCACAGGAATGTCCTCTTCTGCTCTGACTCCCTGACACTCATCCTCCCCATCCTCTGCTCCACGCCCATTGGTAACACCCACGCCGAGGAGAGACCGCAACAGAAAACCGGCCTGGCCTGGCCTGGCCTGGGCAATTTGGCATAAAAGCAGAAGCGACCTGAGCTAAATCTAGAAAACAGCGCGCACCGCGCTCTGCCAATAATAACATTGGCTATAAATTTCACAAAAACATGTCAGCAGGAGGGATTTGTGAGCCGCACAAAGGCGGGGGGATTCGAGGAGACCAGGCAACCCACCAGGTCGCGGTGGCCGCCTGGCCTGTGCACTATGCGGGTGCGGGTTTCGGATTGGCTTTAGCCTTAGCTTTGGGTTTAAGTTTTCGGTTTTGGTTTTGACTTTGCCTTTGACTTTGCCCTGGTTGTTCCTTGGTCATTGGCAGCCCGGCGACGAAGCTGCCAGTCAGTCATTCAGTACGTCATGTTTGAGTTGGCATTTAAGCCAACTTTACAGGCAGAAACGAAAAACGAAATTAAATTACGAGAATGCAAGCGGGGCATCAAGGGACAGTGGTTGAAGGTCAATGGAAAATATAGAAGTTAAGCGATCGTTATTAAATATTTATAGTGGCAATAATAAAATAATAATGAAAAAAATAAAACATTTAATATTTATTTTAAAATTATATAGGAAAAGGAACGCCCAAGAAATAATTTTTGAAATGATTAAGGTATTACTATTAATTAAATAAAATGTATAATTAAAGTAGTTATCCCACTGTTAAACCCCCAACGACTTCTCCTTGCTCTTGATCCCGTATCCTATCCTATCCTTCTCCTTTACTACCTTCATCGCCCCCGTTGACAAGTTGCGACCACCTCGGATTTGACTTATTTTGTCTGATTTGTTTCGTTGTAAATATGTTGGCAGCCTTCGTTGTACTTATTTATTGTTTTGCTCTACGCGACTCGCCGCGGCGCCAGATCTTGTATTAATTAAAGGCCCAGGACCGCCTCATTGTAGGCATTTTAACATATTTTGTGAGCTAAATCGGTTCGCACATACATTAGCGCGAGATGAAAGTGCCTGGGAAAACTTTGGAGGCGCCCACAGCCTTAAGGAAAAAATATTAGGAATTTAAGTTTAGGGAGGAGAAATATTGAATTCCCTTTAAATATTTTTTAAGTTAAGAAAGGGTACTATTAAAGAAGAATTTATTATAGACTAATTAATTTATTATTTCTTTTTTAAGTTAAGAAAGGGTACTATTAAAGAAGAATTTATTATAGGCTAATAATTTTATTATTTATTTGAATTTAAAAATATTTCGTTCCTCTTCAAGGATTAATTATAGTTTACTAAAGAGATTTTGATATATTCTTACACGCGATGGTATAAAAAAAATACAAATTCATAGTATATATTTGAACATTTTTGGAGACATTGGAAAACCTCTAGAAAAAAAGGATAAATTAACAAATAAAATAAGGGATAAATTGTTTAATTTTAAAGGAAAACAGACAATCCAATTGTATACTTAAGTAATTGAAATATCAGTTTTTGACCAAATAATATTTGAAATATTTTGTAAATTTCTTACAATGGTTAACCATAAGGTATATTATTTTTCTCACTGCATCGAAAGCCTCAATGCAATTTGCTTCGTTATGGAAAATATATAAATGAAAAGCGCGCCTGTGCGCATGCCTTTTGTGCATAATTGGAAATACCTTTTCCCTCACACTCTCTCTCGCGCGGCATGACTAAGCTCCGTGCCCCGTACGTAAGTGATTTGTTTGCCCGGGCTCCTGACTGGCAGACAGGCTCCCAGAGATTCCACAGATCCCAGCGGCGAGCCTCTCCGCCCCTCCCTGCTCTGAGCCCCAAAGGCCAACTGACTGACTGCCTGACTGATTGAGTGTGTGCGCCCACATCGGCGCACCGGCTCACAGGCAGTTGCCAGGCTGCTAAAAAGGGTTAAATAGAGTATTTCTCTTTGCTGGCGGCACATTTCACCACTTTGTGGCCCCATGTGTTTGCGGTGCGCTTGCCGGCTGATAGGAATCTCTGGAGGCAGTGCAGCACCGGGATTAGGATACGTGGTAATTGCGGTTGCCCTACGTTTTGATATGTTTTTATATTTGCATATTTTTGTGGCTCTAATTACGCGAAAAGATATGCATCTTCTGGGACTGCATCTGCATTGTTGACGGGAAAGCGTTTCCCACGGCTCAAAAAGGCCATTATGTGGGATGTTTTTGACAAGCACTCACCATTATCCGCATTGCTGGCAAGGAAGTCGGCCACGAAGCCACAGAATCTGTTGGAAAATAGAGACAACGGATTATAAGTTGGAACACATATTGATAAATATAACTAGAGCAAAATGATAGCTATTTTAAAGCGTAACAATATGGATTTAAGCTGTGTTGCTGTCTCTGATTTCCTATATCTACAGTATTAATATCTATTATTCGTAATAAGTTATAATTACTTTTCAGCCAAGGCTCGTGGCGGCGTCTTTTTTCCCGGGATCATTAGCTTCTGGTGCCGCACATCGTTGGCAGCAAAGGCATTCGGATGATAGTAGCGGTTCGTGTTGGTCAGATCAATGATCAGACCCAGATTCGGCACCGATTCCATCAGCGATGCGGGCGCCAGGCGCAGCTTCTCCTCCACCCTGGCGTTGACATTCTGCAAAAGGGAGGAGGACGGAAGAATGAGGACAAGGCAAAGGCAAATACACGACTCAGAAATTGCTCAATTTATGCAAGTGCCCCGGGGGACCAGGCAATTAATATATATAAGCAGGAGGAGAGGAGCGCTTCCAGCTTCGTGGCGTTATTTAATTAAGCAAAAACAATTTAATTTAATATTCATGTGTGGGGTCCCGTGTCCATGTTCCAGTTGCCACTTTTATGCATAATTACAATGCACGAAATTCGTCGTCGCTGACGTCCGATGTCCGTTGTTATTTATTTTTAGAGGGAAACCGCCAAGTCGGTGGTCCTTGCAACGCCGCCGTCACATCCATCAATTGGCGGTGGCCCCCTAGCAACCGGTTTCGGGGACAAGCCATGGGAGCTCCTACATGCAGGGTTTATAGGGCCAAACTTACCTCGTGCAGGGGCACCTTGAAAGCGATGAAACGCGTCCCGGGAACTCTTTCGCCGATCGGACTGTAGTTCAGCCAGCTGAAAAATGTAAACAAAGACATTTTAATGGCAGATCAAGCGGATAGCATCATAAGTCTTTACTCACCGGTCGGGTATCGCCTTGGCCATTGTCTAGGATGTGTTTCCTATAAAATATCAGCCACTAAAAAGGATGTTTTGAATTTTGCTTACAAAATCCAGGAAAATGTGTTATAAATGCTTGTTTTTTTCAGAGAGAGTTGCCAGATTAATAAAAACAACACATGTTTCAATGATGCTGCCAGTAGGGTTGCCAGATATTTAAAAAAATCGTATCGATGATATTTTTTATAAAAAAAAGATATATCAACAACCCTGATTGAACAGATGATTCGCGGATAGTGTTGCCATTTTAGCTCTTTCCCCGCTATATCTGGCTGTTTTCAGAAGCAGAAAAAATTGTAAGCTAGCGGCCAGCGGTGAATATACCTTTTTTTAAGCAAATTATACTTTATTTTAGCTTTTTAAAAATTCTGGTACTTCCATAAATTTAATGACAAAATTCTGTTTCTATCAATTCTGTAAAATATATGTTACTCTCATCTGTTAGATTTTGATTTATAATTAATTATTAACTGATTTAATTATAGCTTTTTTTCAAAAATCTAGCTATAAGGGCACTCAACACCTGGCCAGTGGCATCACTGAAAGGAAACCTTTGGACTTTTGCGATTTTATTTTTTATTTGTGGCCGAGGTAAGTTTTCGATCAATTCAATTAAGTTTGTAATTAATCAAACAATTTTGTCTGTACCCGCGCATTAGGTAATCCAACTAGATAATTCAAAAAATGTTCGTCAACAGCACGAGGAATGTGATGCGCAGCAGCTTCGTAAGTCCAAAAATATATTAAATAAAAAAGTGCAGGCACCGGCAGCTTTGAATTAAATAACAATTTAATAATTTATTTGTTATTACAGCTGCAGCGCTGCAAGAGCACCTTGGTGGTGGCCGAGCACAACAATGAGGCCCTCAATCCCCTCACCCTGAACACCATTTCCGCGGCCAAGAAGATCGGTGGTGACGTTACAGTGCTGGTGGCTGGCACGAAATGTGGACCCGTAAGTCTCGTCGTTTTGCGTCCCAAAAAGTCTCAGAAAATGGGTTTTAGGTACCCAAAAATGTAGGATAAATGTAGCTACGTTTTGGGAGAGGCTATAGCTTCTATATAAAGTGTAATATTCTGGGTCTTCTCGTAGCTCTAGCTAGTATTTGTTGTGGGAAAAGATGGCTGATGCTGGCAGGTAGTTATATAAATACTTGTCTTGGTGAAGAAAGAAAAGACTTGAAAGCATTTTTCATATTTTAATTATTTCCCAAGGCTTAAAATCTTTATGACAAATTTTTAATGCAAGAGTTGTCATAAGATATCATTACCCAGTGAATAATATTGATCCTTTAAGCCAGATAAAGACTCTTAAAACCTGCTATAACCTTTAACAATTACTTATAACACCTCTTTAATCTTAATTTCAGGCCTCTGAGGCTCTCTCCAAAGTCGAAGGCGTTACCAAAGTCCTGGTGGCGGAGAATGCCGCCTTCAAGGGTTTCACCGCCGAATCGCTGACACCTTTGGTCCTTGCCGCCCAATCTCAGTTCAAGTTCACCCACATCCTAGCTGGCGCCTCGGCCTTCGGAAAGAATGTGCTGCCCCGCGTGGCTGCCAAGCTGGATGTCTCGCCCATCTCCGAGATCATTGATGTCAAGTCGGAGGATACATTTGTGCGCACCATCTATGCCGGAAATGCTATTCTCACCCTCAAGTCCAAGGATCCCGTGAAGATGATCACTGTGCGAGGCACCAACTTCCCACCGGCGGCCACTAGCGGCGGAAGCGGAGCTGTGGAGCAGGCGCCAGCTGGTGAATATGCCAGCAGTCTGTCGGAATTTGTTTCCCAGGAGCTGACCAAGTCCGACCGCCCTGAGCTCACCGGAGCCAAGGTTATCATCTCGGGAGGACGTGGCCTAAAGTCCGGCGATAACTTCAAGCTGCTGTACGATCTGGCTGACAAGTTTGGAGCTGCTGTCGGAGCTTCCCGTGCCGCTGTGGACGCCGGCTTCGTGCCCAACGATCTGCAGATTGGACAGACCGGCAAGATTGTGGCTCCCGAGCTGTACATTGCCGTTGGCATCTCCGGGGCCATTCAGCATCTGGCTGGCATGAAGGACTCCAAGACTATTGTGGCCATCAACAAGGATCCCGAGGCTCCCATCTTCCAAGTGGCCGACATTGGCATCGTGGCTGATCTGTTCAAGGCTGTGCCCGAGCTGACTGGCAAGTTGTAAGGAGGAGTTACTGTCACGTGTGTTGTAGTGTATAAAGATTATGTACCGATGAATTGATAACTGTTGCATTTATTTGAATTTCTACCCGAGTCTGCGGAAGATTTTTCCTCACAAATTTTGTAATAAAAAAGCAAGCCGAAGACCTATTCGAATTTAGAGATTGTACAGTCTTATCAGTTTGAGAGGGAGAGATGTGATTGTGCAACTATTTGTGCAAAAAGAGAGGGAAATTCTAGAGATAATGTAATAATCAACAGGAATTAAGCAGTTTTATCTGTGCAATTACGAATTTGAAGTGGCTGGCTTTTAGGTGTCTATAAAAATCGAGATAATTTCTTATCTGAATTCAAGATCGTATCGAATGTTTACTTTTGTTGAAAGCTTATCGAAAGCTTTATTAATTAAATAAACATGTGGAATAGAGGTGTCTGCGCCAGAAAGCATTTCAAGAGCTTTGTTTAGTATTGAACGAATATTTAAAAAATATATTTTGGCGCTGGAAAATAGTAAATTAAGTTTTTCACATTTTATATATGATAAATTAGCTTTTTCTATGTTCAATTCGTAAATCGTTGATATATTTTCGGTATTATTGTGCTTATTATAAATCGCAGAATCATAAAAACTAAAATCAAGCCAAAGACCACCCCAATCACCAGAGTGGTCCACTCCAAAGGATTCAAACTGTTGCTGGTGGGTAAGACATGGGTGTTGATGCCGCCCTAAAATAAGGAATAAAATATTAACTTTAATATTCTTTAAATTTAGAACTATGTCAAGCCCCTACCCAACCACCATTCTCATTGATCCAAGGCACCAACTCATCTTCTATGACCTCAGACACACTCTCCATCAGCTTGGGCAGGTACTCCGGATGACCCTGACGCACACAGTCAACG
Source organism: Drosophila jambulina (assembly GCA_018152175.1). Taxonomy (NCBI): domain Eukaryota; kingdom Metazoa; phylum Arthropoda; class Insecta; order Diptera; family Drosophilidae; genus Drosophila; species Drosophila jambulina. The sequence continues at coordinate 20,751,535 of JAECXH010000113.1, read as the reverse complement.
GACAGGCCACCGGCAATGGCAAACAGAGAGATAACCTTGCTCCAGGTGATCTCCACCCGAAAGAGGTCACGTCCGACGGCTCCAAGGAGCAAGCTCACGGCATCGGGAGTGTGGAACTCACCGCCAGGATTCCGGCAAATCTGACGGGCAACGCCATTGTAGACACGGGGATGCATGCGCTCCAGTTCGTCGCCCAGCTGAATATTGAATTTAATTTCAATTATATAAATTAATTATTATTTTAAAAATTAAATTTACCACTTGAACAGCTGGAAAGACATCGCGGACAATGCCCATGGAGGTGGAACCAAGTATGCTGCGTATGCGCTGCAAACCCAGCTTTTTATTGAACAAACCTGATCTTCTCAGGCGTCGTTTGATATAGTGACCACACAAACAGCGACCCTGGAAGAGAGGAAAAATAGGAAATAGGTTAGAAATATATCTAAGAATTTTTAAAATATTTAAAAACCTAGTAGACTCAAACGATTCCCCTTTACCAACCCACCTGCGTGATGATATCCTGCGCTGGTATCTGTGCCGCCTTCCAGCCAATCGTGTAGGACAGCTTCCTGGTGACCACATCGCTGACATTGCTCAGTCTCCTCCTCGTGGCCTCTCCCCTCTGACTGCCCCCGCCCACCTCCAACAAGGAGGCGGAATGCAGAGTGGCCGGAAAACTGAATTTTCTACGATTCTGAGCCTGCAGCAGACGTTCGCTTTGGGTGGTGGCCATGGGGAAACCGTGGCTGAAATTATCGTTATTCGTGGGATACGAGGTGCCGGGCATCGAGATCCTGCGGGGAATTACTTGTAAGTAATTGGACAGAGTCATAAATCCACTCAAAGGCTACACATATGTAGTTGAAGATCCAGTTTAGAGTTGGTGTCTTGTTAATTCAATTAATTGCATTTAGCTTGGCCAATGCCTGGCCGCTGGGAATAACCTGTCCCCCACGCATTGAACATTAAACATTAAAAATAATTGGCTCAAAGCATAAATGTCATGTTTAGCTAATGAAAGCCACACAAATATGGGCCAAAAATACTGGTGAATGAACCTCGGAAATCAGATTGAGAGTAAGGAGAACTCTTCCCACATGGACAAGTAATCAATGGGGATTGTAGGTGCACTTGAAATAATTTTAGGGAGTATTCTATGATTTATAAAATTTCAGGAGATGATTTTCCATTCAAATACAGTTTAAAATATATCTATAAAAATTCCAAAGAATTTTAAAACGCTTAAAATATATTAAATAATAATTAACTCAATTTTTCTCTGTCTAGATTTCATTATGACGCTCTTTGTGTATGACTCTTTACTCGAGGCTGCCCAAAATGGTCACATTACCGGACAGATTGTCGGCTCGTTAGGTTTGATTGGACTTCTGGCTTAAACAGCGCTTAGAAATCCGCAATATGGCCAAAATGCTGCCTCTGTGTTCGCAGCTGTTGTTGTCATTAGTTGTCCACAAGCGAGATGTCAAATGGCAAATGATTTGTGGGACAAGTGAGTTCGAATCGATTCGAATCGAATTGAATTGAATCGAAGATGGAACCACACTCGGTTCCCCGGAGAGCACTTGGCAATTAGCTTTACATAACCTGACCCACTCAAATAAGCCGAAACCAAAGCCAAATCCGATCGTGACCAAGGAAAGTCCATCGATGGGTAACACCAAAGTCGTGGCCATTAAAAGTGATAGCTGCCGCTGCTCTGGGAAAGTGTCAGGGTTCCCCCAGCCAGAATGAATCGTTCCCAAAATTAATCCAGGACAGGAAAGTCACGCCCTGAGGCTAAGAGCTTATAAAAACCCAAAAACTTCGAGTACCATCAGTCAGTAATTGGTGAAAATGTCAACCAGGTGGACGTCTCTAGTCATTGCCCTGATGGGTTTGCTAATTGTAGGGGAAAGTCAGGGGGATATCTCCCATTATTACGCCTCGCCATTGGAGCAATTTGGAAACTATCTACACGGCCAAGTGCCCTTTCAACTGGGATTATCTCCTCCTAGTTTATATGGACCTCCTGTTGGGACTGCTCCTGCTGCTGCTCCTCCTGCTGTTGCTCCTGTCACTCCTGCCCCAGTGGCTCCTGCTCCCGTGGCCACCACAGAGTTTACTTTGCCGGAAATTATTGAGAATCGCAGTGTCAAGTTTCAGGGAAGCGGCGGACATGGTGGATTTATACCCCTCAGTCAGCATTACCTACCACCGGCCATAGAGGAGCGGCCCAACTATGAAAGTCCCAAGCCCAGGTGGGTTTTTTTAGATGTTAATTTTAATTATTAAAATAATACTTCTTAAAATTATTTCAAATTATTCCTAACTTTATTTAAATTCCAATTTATTTTCCCCTCATTTTCCAGCGAAGAAACCTACCCCGCTTACTACTATCCCCAACCTGGAGGGAGCATTACCATTACCACCTCCATACCCACAACAACTACCACCTCGAGACCCATAATTGTGCAAGATCCTGGCGAGGAAATTGAGACCATTCACTCTCCGGGCTATGATTACCATGCCCCCGTGGCTGTACCTGTATTTCCCACTCAAAAACCCTCTACACCTGCCCCCGTTTACCTGCCGCCTGCCCCTGAAGGTAACCAGGAGCAAAATCAACTTCGACTCCGTCTCAAGGATATGCGTTGCCTCTCTGGAGGATATTTTCGAGCTGTTCTCAAGTTGGACAGCTTTTTGGGAGCAGCTCCCACGGTGGATCAGGACAATGACGATGTGCAGGATAAACGCTGTGAAATGAAGCTGTCAAGGAGTTTTCTGCTCTTGGATATTTCTGGTGAGGATTTCGAGCGTTGTGGTGTGAGATCCTGCGGTCAGGATCTGTGTCTACGTCTGCGCTTTCCCGCTATTAGGGGGTTAAGAACCAGTGGGGATTCGATATTAACCCTACACTGCAAGTCCCAAGAGCGAGTGGCGGTCAAGACACATGCCCTGAAAATGGCAGTGTCCAATGATGTGTAAGGATTGAATTTAATTTTTAAGTATTTCGAAAATATATTTAATGAATTTATTTATTTATTTTTTTAGACAATCTCGCAGTGGTGGCAGCTATGCCCATGGCGGCAATCAGAATCCCTTTCGCACCCATGTGGAGCTCCTAAGGAAGGGAGGCAATGGCTATACCCGTCACCTGGAGACCAATGGGGCAGTGCAGCTGGGCGAGGAGTTGCTGCTGAGAGCCCATGTTCTGGCGGGAGATGGTGGGTATTTCTACCTTAGTGATATATATATATATATTTTAAAACTATATGTTTTCTCTGTTTTCAGGCTGGAACTACACCAAACTGAGCGATGTGCAGCTCCAGAGGATTGCCTCTGGCGGCGAAGTGCTCAACACCGTTCAGTTAATCAGTACGAGAGGCTGCCTCAACCCGGCCATGGTCTCTATCTGCTCTCATGGCCCCATTTCGGAACCTCCTCTGGGTCAGAGACTCCACTTCAAGGCTGTCATGTTTCCTGGCATGCGAAGTGGCGAGGTCCTGGTGATCTCCATGCGGATTACGGGCTGCTTGGAGCGAGAGGATTGCCAGGTGACAGCCCAGGATTGTTTGCCTTCGGTGGGCCAGAGAAGAAGACGGAATGTCTCCCATGGAAATGGCACTGAGGTGTCGGAAGTCTCCCACCTGAGTTTTAGGGTTATTATGCCGGGGGCTGAGGAGGTGGAATTACCCAAGGAAATGAGGGATATTGAGGGCGAAAGTTCAAATGTTAAAGAGGTTTCCAAGTCCCTGGCTTTATTTGGCAGCTCGGGTTTTGTGGTGATGCTCTTGGGTGTGGCCATTGTGGCTTTGTATAAGTTTAGAAAATAGAGAAAGATTGGAAGAGCTTTGATTCTTAATAAAGAAATTTAAAGAAAAATTTGTATTTAATATTTATAATGAAATTTCGGTTTTTTAATTATATTTTAAAGTTACTCAGAAAGTAAATAGAATTTATTTTTAAGGCATTTCTAATACCACAAAATCAAAGACAAATATGTGATGTTACCCCATAACAAAAGCCAATTAGAAGTGTAACAAGTGCTTTTCTAGTTGTAAAGATATGGTTCTTGGTGGAAACTGAACCCTAACTGTGTTATCTTTGAACCAATTTCAATTAAACTGCCACATTCCCACACAATCAGACCCCCTCAGGCCCCTCAGGAGTGTAATTAAATTGTAACTTTTGTGGATTTTAAGACCCCCCACCAAGACCAAAAACGCCAAAAAGCGTCGAAAATCAGTCACTAATTGGCTGTGATTTTCATGCCCATTAAGCGTTAACTGTCAGCTGCCACCGGAGGAGCAATGCCTAGATTATCATACTATATATATACCAAGCCGACTTACAAATTGCACCAAATAACAAAGCGAAAACCGAGAGACGAGTGAGCCGGGTAAGCCGGGTTTCATTAGCCGCCTCGATCGAAGCGTGAAAACGTGATAGAATTTCGGTTTGAGCTCGCATATATATATGTTTAGTTATATATATATATATATGTACATATATCTGGTCATAACCAAAATCGCTCAGATCGTCGATTGCAATTTGCGAATTGCACACGCTGTTTGGGAAATCAGTCAAGTCAGAGTCACTTGGCTTAGATTTGGTTTTCTTTTTTATTTATTTGTTTTTGAGCCTGAGACCTGGCCAATTACAAGCAACATGAACATAAATAAACTTTTATTAAGTGCTAATTTCTGTTTTAGGCTTCAAATGGGCAAAGATATTGGCTCGATGCTGATGCCAATGGGGCGATAAGTCAATTTGCTAGGCAGCTAAAAAGACAGAAAGACGGTTAAGAGACAGCCTTCAGATTGGCGCCGTGTGATAGCGTTTGATAGAGGTTTTCTTGGGGTTTTCTTTTTTTGGGGAATTAACATTTAAAATATCGATGAAAATGTGAGCTTAAAAATCTTGAATTTAAAGTATTTTAGGAAAACAATAAATATAAGATACTTAGCTACTTGAAATCATTGAAAATGTGAGAAACAAATATTACAATTTATAGTAAATAAGGATAATAATATTTACAAAAAACGTTCTTCTATAAAAGGAGATTATTTTTGCTTGTTTATACCAAAATATTTTACAATTTCTCCCCCTCAAAATCAACCAAAATTATCTCACAACCTATTTTTGAAATTTTTTGAAAAAATAAATAATGTGCTCACCATGTAAATGATCTATAATATTGATTTTCAATACATTATATAAAGAGAGATAGCTTTGGTAAATTTTTCCCACAAGATTTCACAATTTCTCACCCTCAAAATTACCCAAAAAATTATTTACAAACTATTTTTGAATTTTATAATTTATAATTAGATATTCCCCATTATTTATTCCCTGATATCTTTGCCATATTTTTCACTGACCCAAGTCAAGCGTGAAATGCTGAGCTTCGCACAAATTCCCACAGAGCTCTCTCCCTCTGAGATCATCGATGGCTGGAGATCATCGATGCATTCGCATCTCCTGGCCACTTTGCTGGGGGATTGGCCATGGGAATGTGGTGCCCGTTGAGATGTTTTGCAAGCTCCAGTGTCCGATGTTAACTAATTAATAATCCCGACACGTTCCGTCGTCCGAACAGAATCAAGGGGAAGCGGAGAGGCTATATAGCCTCGATCGCTATAGCCGTACGTACTTTGTCTTTGTCGCTTAAATGGCAGGCAAAAATGTGTTTGCCTGAACATAAATTAATGTCGTCTCCGGTACCCGAAACTGGCGCTTAAGTTCGTGTTCGGCTCAGCCCCAATCCGTGTACTCCATGGAGTTCCCCACATTGCACTTGCTGGCAATTTACACTCTTCAGCGGCCAAAAGCCGAAGCCGAGGAAAGCCAGTGTGTATGTGTGTGTGTGGACCTGGCCTAAACAATTTTCATGTCGTCGTCGGGTTGTCCGCTTAAATTATCGACTACTTAGTGCCCAGTTTAGCGAATGCCTAATAAATATTTATGAGCGCACTTCATTTTAGTCAATTTTCAAATGGACAAGCAAAACGCGGGACTACTCTCTGTTTTGTCTGTTTTCGGTTCTATGAATGGATCGATCGTGATCGTTGATTACTTATATACTATATATATGGAGGGGGTTTGTGCTCTCAATATATAAGTATTTCATTCACATTCCAAAAGGGAGTAGTTGGTGGCGTTTAATTGAGTTGAAGTTGATTTTTTGATTTGAAAATTAACTGAGAAATAGTAACTGAAAATATTTGAAAAGGAGAACCATTCAAAAAGATACTTTAAGGAAAAGTCTTAATAAATATTTATCTATATATTTATATTTAGAGGTATCATTATATGAGCCATAAATTAATATTTCAATTTTTATATTGAACTAATTTAATTAAAAAATAAAGGTATAAATTAAATAATTCTTTTCTGATTCATTTCTATAATTTTAACATTAAATGCAAGATTAATATAAGTTCTAAAATATTTTATTCATGATTTTAAGTCCCTTCTCTAGCCCACGTAAGTATGAACTATGCTTAAAATATATATTTTTATTAATTTTTCTGACCCTCAGGCTGCATCTTATATTTTCTAAGGCTTTATATCTTAAAGGGCTTTAATGTTTCTTTAACTTTCTATACATTTGATTACCTACTTTCTGTAGTCTTTCCTTAAATATACAAATATTTCCCCAACTCCCATTTAAACAACCTGCTATTTCCATATCTCAAATTCTTTCCCTCTTTAATTGGATTAACTCAAAAAAATCCAATTGATTTATGCACAATTAGTGGCCCTCCCCTTGCTCACAGTTTAATTTATGAAATGCTCTGCCATTGGCCAGACTCCTGACAAAAAAGCAAACTGAAATCAACAATCGCGGAATCAGCGAGTTGCTCGCACTCATTAGCAACTTTTATTAACCAAAAGTGTCAAATGTTTTATCTGCCTCAGAGGCAGCCGTTGGCGATTGGCCCAAAGCAACCGAGTTTGGCCTAAAGCGTTTGTTAGGCATTGCATTTCATTTGATTTTTGTTGATTTTTTTTTCTTATTTTTTACTGATTTTTTGCTGATTTTTTTTTGTTTTTTTGTTAACTTTATGGGCTGTCCGACTTGTTTTTTGTCTGTGGGCTGTGCGTTTTTAAGCATTGTGAGCATGTTAACATTTGTGTTATTGATTTTTTACAACATTTGACAGTTACGCAGGCCCAGAGAGCCCCGGAGCCTGGAATTTCGCATTTCGCATTTATTTATTTATCTATTTCAAATTCGGAGCGCATGACAAACGATTTTGAAGCAATTTGACTTTCGATCGGTGTGATTGGTTAATCAACTCCAAAGTAGGGATTGTATATCGAGAGGAAAAGTTCGATATAACATATAAAAAGAAATTATTGAACTCATTATTAAGTTGGATATGTCGTAAACTCTGTTATATAGAAATTTTAAGTATTGAAAAATATCGGTGTTATCAAAAAATATGCCTACAAATTTATTTTCAAAATATTTTCCTTTTTGTTCAGATTATATTGGTCCGATATATCATAAAAATATCGATTTAAAAAAAAATTACCTAATCTTTGATATATCGAACTTAAAATATCGATCAATATTAAGTTGGAAATATCAAAGAAACATTATCAAGAATATATGAAAATATGTATATGATATTTGTAGGTATATTTTTATATATTTTTTTCCTATTATATTATTTCGATATATTAACCTTATATCGGATTTGCAACACTAAAACACCGATTTATAGATCGACTTCCGCTTCAAATATCGATAATGACTCGATATTTATTGCCATCCCCAATCCAAAGTTCATTAAAAACCCATTTTCTATATATTTAATTGCATATTCGGCGGTTTGACAGCTAAAAGTAATACAATATCTTAAACGATATTATTGGCATTTATTTTTTTTTTTAAGCCGCAAACCTGCGGTTTTAGTGTTTTTTTCAACTTTTATATCTTTTTATTGCCGACTCAGCTCGAATGTAAAGTGAAAATGGTTAAATTAGTAGTACAACGCTTCTGTTTGACGACTGTCTTGGCAATTTTGAAATTTACACCGCCTTCGAGGGGGCAACGCAACAACAGGTGGTAAACATTGTTCAGAGATCATTAACTGTTGATTTTGCACTTTTGCAGCCGCCGGGCGACCGATCGACCAACCAATTTGCGTCATTCAAATCGAACGTGAAGTGGCATAAAACCAGGGGGTGTCAAGGGGTTAAGGCAGGGGTGTACAGATGTAACAGGTGCTTTTCTCCAGTTAATTGCATTAGTTCTACAGGTATAAGGTGTATGTTATGTACTTGCTGCTGGGTCTGGTCCTGTGATACACTTTTCATCATTGAAAAAACACTTGTTTCTCAAGATCATAATGTATTTTACTAAGTTTTGTAACGAGCTTTCTTATGAACTATATATTAGAGTTACATTTTAGAGAAGATTATAAATATTTCTGTATTTTTTCAGCACTGAAAACCTAACGAGGGAAATTTTAATAACTTTTAAAAATTAATAAATTAAACTCATAGATATTTTATATACTAATACAGAAGTACACTGATAAAAATTCTTGCCGGCAATCTCACATCATTCTATATATGTTATTTGAGCACTCGTGCGAGATTTTTTTAGGTAGAATTTTTTTAAATAAAGAACAATATTTTTATGAGTGCACTCACTCTATATTATTAACAAAGAAAATAGCCAACACCTAATAAATAATAACTCCCTTTCCAAACAATTGAAGTAAATCAACATCCCGTCATCATAATTTCCCGATTTTTGCTATTAAATTTCGCTAAAAGCCATAAACAATTTTCGCCGAAACAACAAAAACACAACAGAAATCAAAGTGTCCAACGCCTTTGTCAATAAACATTTGTCGTTCCACGCTAATTGCCAATGTATCTAAGCAAACAAACAAACAAACACACTTAAAAAACACAAAAATGGAAAGAAATCAAAAAAAAAAGAAAAAAAAAACACAAACTGAAACTGAAATAATTTATGGCAAAGTCAATTGAGCTGCCGCCTGTGATGTGGGTGCCAGCTTTACGTTGATTATCCAGAGAATTCAAAGAGAGGAAACAACAACACCAGATACCCATTAACCAAACACACACTCGTACACACACACAAAACACTCACTGAACTACGAAATTTAATTAAATTAAAATTGCTTTTGCTGCTCGGTTTGAAGGAGACTTTAACTGTTGCTTTCCGGCTTTATTCAGGCTTCAAAAAGGGTCCCTGAACTCTAGGTGGGTATTTAATTTATATTTATTTTTGTTTCAGTATTTTTGTTTATTTAATTGTTTTGTCAGAAAGTTATTTAGCACATTTAATTTATTTATATTCAATTTCTTTATACATTTCATTACTCACTTTTAGAATTATTTTAATTTAACAAACACAAGATCACTGCAGCCGGTTTTTAAATTATATTTTGAATTTTCAAGAACACTTAAGTCGTATAGTTCTAAACAATTTATTTTATTTAAGAATTTTGAGATATTAAAACATAAATTAATAAGCTTTTTATGACTTTATTATTATTATTTTTTTTTAATTTTTTTAATTTTAATTTTCTTTAATCATTTTCCCATTCACTACACCTTTTTTATGCCTTGTTTTTGCTAATACCACTCCCTATATATTTTTTTGCCGGCTTATCATATTTTGGCCATGGATCGTATTGATACGGATGTTTATCTTTGATTGTCGGATGCGCAAATTGCGGCTGATAATGATAATGGCAACGCTGCTTATTATCTATTTTTCAATTTCGGTTTACGGTGAGCGGAATAATAAAAGAGAAAACACAGTTAAAAAAAGGAAACAACAATCCAGCTGAGAGGCATAAAAATTGCTTAATTAATGCTTGCCGCGTTGTGTGTGTTTTTGAATTATATTCGGAATCAGGTTGCGGGAATATTCACGGTCACTGTTTTGGCAGTTGAAGGTTTTTATTGGTTTTTTTATGATTACCAACGCCCCGGAAGTCGTTAACTATTTTCCAAATTTTTAATTATTTAATTTCGTAGATTAAACATTTTTTTTTTTAATATTGTTTTTTATTTCTTTATTTTAATAAACCAACCGTTATTAATTAACCAACAAAAGCCGCACTGGCAGAAATTTTGAGCAGCGCGCCGCAACGTTCCAAACACGTCGAAGGCTAAACATGAATTGAAGTGAAAAGCACAAAGAAAAACATTAACCAAGTCAAAAAATGAGAAAAACAAATTTCCCGCCAAATAATCGATTTCCTCTTGTCGTTTAAATACCACACCTTAATATGACCTTAACCCAGCAAAGGAGTGGCTACACTGTTTAGTATTTTTCCAACCCGCTGGTTTGGTCACACTTTCTTATTGGATCGGAATGTTAAGGATGTATTTAATATTCTCTAGATATTAACGAGTTTATTCATTTATTGGAATATATTTTTTTTATGGTTAATAATATATGTCTGTAATGATGAAAAATATACACAAAATTATTTTATAAAATTTAGCATTTTCTTAGTTTCGCTTTTTTACAATTTTTTTTTTTGCAAATCTAGCTTTTTTTTTGTAAGAAAAAAATGACATCACTGCGGAATTGTACATGGTTTTTGCACGGAATTGTTTACATTTCTGTTTTTGCGTATTTTTGCGGTTTTTAAACATTTTGGAACATGGCTGACGATCCGGACAACTCAGTGGACCGCCCCTCGGACGATGGCGATGCCAGCAAGCCGGAGAAGATGTTCACTTTGAAGAAATGGAATGCGGTGGCTATGTGGTCTTGGGACGTCGAGTGCGACATTTGTGCCATTTGCCGCGTTCAAGTAATGGGTGAGTTTTTGTTTATTGTTAGCATTTATATTAAAGCTTTAAGCTGGTAAGAACTTGTAAGTAATCGGGGAAGATATAGCACTTTAATGTTTGACAAGTTAAGGCCATAAGAAAAGGCAGCAAGTCAAACATTTCTGCAGTAAAGACAAAGGGAAATACATGCTATACTCTTTCTGAAGAGTAATGGCAATTTTTAGAAGAACTTTGTTAAAGTTAACTACATAAATTTTAATAAACTAAAAAAATTAAATACCCTTAAATACTTGAAAAAAAATTAAATACCCTTAAATACGTAAAAAAAATTAAATACTCTTAAATACTTAAACAGAAAATTAAATACCCTTAAATACTTAAAAAGTAATTTAATGCATTAAAATAAATATAAATAAAAGAATTTATATTTGTAAAATATTCTATATTTAGAGCTACTTTCAAAGTTGCTTTGCATAATGTGCAATAAATCTATAACCTTAATAACCTTCCCAATCAAAAAAGAGAAAGTAAAAAATATTTTGGGGATTGTCGATATGATATTGAGCCCTTTAGTTTGGTCGATGTATTATTTTGGACTTTTCCCCTGGATATTAATTACAAAGGGGCTATCAACCCCTTAGAAGAAGGACCCCTTGTGTGCTTCGGAATTTGTTAATATTTAAAATATACAACTGGAAATTTTTGAAAAGCTCGTCATCCCATTCTATATCCGTGGTAGAAATGTAAAAGTTGAAATTAGGCAAATTGTACTGTGAAAGATTATTTATAAAATTAAATAAACCGAAGATTAACTCTAAAAAAACTGTTCCCAAAGTCTATAGAAATTGTAAAATCTTCAAGTGAAAAAATATAGATGAATACAATCACTAATTGATGGAATTCCATCCCAGAATATATACATATTACCTTATTACGTTGTGTCCTTTAAATCGTATTCATTAAATCTATTTATAAACTCCATTTACCGAACCATTACTGTCACATTCAGATGGTAACTGAGAAGCACATAGATCCAAAATCAGCAGAGATAGTGACGCCTATCAATGAGAGTAATCCAGGGTTTTCTATGTAGAAACCAAGTAAATAGTGTCACATAATCGAACAGCCATAGCTCGGATGCACGGATGCATTCATCTTTCGTAATTGTTTATTCGATTTTGAACTCACATAGTGACGGCAGGGAGATAAGGAATCGAACCTGAAACCCAACCGAGAATCGATGCAATGCCTGCGACCTCTTATCGTTCCGATCAGAATCAGAAGCGATCCAAGCCGACAGTGCAAATGCGTTTCTATTTTTGCATTTTCATGTGCCTCTGGAATGGCCATCTATATAGTATATATATAAATATATTTCTCCTAGAATGTGTCCCCGACAGATTCGGAATGAAACTCACGTATCTCTCTGCTGGCATTCGCAACTGTAAAAAATGAATGCCTGAGAAGGTCGTTGTATGCAAAGGTGAAAAGAAAAAGTAGTAACTATTGCAATTTGGTTTGGCTTTGTATTTTTAAATAGTATTTCTTGGTTTTTTGTTTAGTCTACATATAGATACACTTACTTGCTTAGGTATATGGTACAGTAAATATATAGATATAGGTATATTCGATATATATAGCCAAATTGGTGTTGTGGGGAGAGATTTTCGTATGAACTACAACTAGGTTTTATGTCATTTTTCGTCTGTTTTTCTTCTGTTTTGTTTCTTTCTCAGTTATTTTTTACACCAATAAATTCACGCAACAATTAATTAGTGCTAAAAATCATAATTTACATAATAAAACTATGCACTTAATGATTATTAAATAATAATAATAATAATATATAACAAGTTATGCGTGTAGAAAGGAAATTCTTTTGTTTTTTGCTAGGACTAACAATATCAGAGCGTCCAGGATGGGAGTTTCCTATCCTTCGCCACATCCTCTGCTCTCTCTTAAGCACTAAAAGGCACTAAAGTCTAGTATTTGGTATTTGATCGCTATTTCAAATCCTTGTTGGGACATGCTGTTTACATGTTGAAGGACAATGGCTTGATGTTGGCCACCGAGGACATGCGACGCACACGGCCCATCATCTTCCGCTCAATATCCTCCAGGGTCTTGCCCTGCGTCTCGGGCACATAGATTATCACAAAGAACAGGCCGACAAAGCAGATGGCCCCGAACAGCCAGAAGGCACCATGGGCGCCCATGAAATCTAATGAAAATACATCCAAAATTAATATACAAATCTATATGGATATTGTAGATCTACGCTTTACTCACCAATCATGTCCTGGAAGGTCTTGGTCACCACAAAGGTGCAGGACCAGTTAAAGGCGGTGGCCACCGAGGCTGCCGAGCCACGGATCTTGGCTGGCAGAATCTCGCCCATCATGAGCCAGGGTATGGGGCCAAAGCCCAGCGAGAAGCCCAGGATATAGATGACGAAGCAGCTCAAAGGCAGCCAGCCCAAGTGGCTCACGTCTGTGCCATTGGCCTTGCAATAGAAGAAGCCGCCCAAGACGAACAGGGTCAGGATCATGGCTATGTTGGAGACATACAAGAGGATCTGCAAAAAAATTAAGCAAACAAATTTAGCAATAAATTCCGGATTAAGGATTTCGCTATAAACCCACCTTCCTGCCCGCCCGATCAATCAGCAGCGTGGCTATAAACGTGGCCATAAAGTTCACTATGCCCACAATAATTGTGCACACATTGCCATCAATGGTGGATCCCGCATCCTTGAATATCTGCACCGTGTAGAAGATCACCGCATTGATGCCGCTCATCTGCTGGAAGAACATCAAGCCCAGCGATATGGACAGCGGCTTCAGGTTATTCCTCTTCAACAGCTCCAGCATGGTGTTCTGCGTGGCCTGACGATCCGCATCCGCCTGGGAGCGCATCAGACCCTTCAGTTCCGGCTCCACATCCGCCTCCTTGCCGCGCAGCCACACCAAAGCCTTCCTCGCCCGCTCCTCCCGTCCGCGACTCACGAACCAACGCGGCGTTTCCGGGATGAGGAACATCAGGATCAGGAATGGCACGGGCAGGGATGCACCCAAAAAGGCCAGCATGGACCAGTTTATGTAAGTGCCTGCCACGAAGCACAGCAGGATGCCAATGTTACCAAAGGCTGTCGGCAAAAGTCCCAAGGTGCCACGCACCTCCGGCTGTACGGTTTCACCCAGATACACGGGCAGCGAGAGCGAGGCAATGCCCACACAGAAACCGGCCAGGAAACGACCAGCCAGCACCATGGCTATGTTCACCGCACAGGCAATCAGTAGCCAGGAGATGATGAAGGGCACGGCGGTGGCCAGGATGGTGTTACGCCTGCCCAGGTACTCGATGAAGGGGCCGCCAGCAATGCCGCCGGCCAAGCCAGCCAGGGGCATGATGCCACCCACCCAGGAAGCCTGAAGAGGGAAAGGATAATTGTTTATAAGTTATAAAAAAAGCAAGCAAACAGTAGGAAAAATGTTTTGAAAACTAGAAAATAAGGTTCTATTTGTCAAGAGTTTAGTAACATTAATAGGGTTAAAATATTTTCATGTTTTCAAATGTCTAACAGGACATTTTGTTTTTAAACTCTTTATAAAGCTTTAATAGAAATAATTTTTGAACGGAATTCTCTTTGTAGTTTTAACTGCAAGTCATTAAAAATAGAATATATAGATTATTTAGGGCCCTTAGAAATTTCAAAGTATTTTATATATTAATTTTTAAATAGGCGGATTAGTTTTAAAAAATACGATAGCTCTTCAATTTATCTGAAAACTTTGATAACATTAATTTTTTCAACGGAAATCACCAAAAATGCGTAAACTTAAAAAAATTATATATTTTTATAGGATTCAATAAATTTAGATTATTTTTATTATTATTTAAATAGCGAACAGAATGGAAATGCTTTGGAATTTCTTAATAACATTTATTATAATTGCTCTTTATAAGGAATTAACTTAAAAATTGGCTTACAAAACCCCTAAAACTCTAACTTAAAAGACTTTCTACATTCCTTATTATTTTTAAAGTATTTTTACATATTATTTTCACTGCTTTCAATGGTAATTTCCTTGAAAACTCGAAACAAAGACCTCTAAGAGGCACAAACTCTTCAAAAATATTTGATTTAAAGACATATTTACTTAAACAGATAACAATTTATTAGGGAAAAGATCCACAAAGGAGCTCTTAATAGTTTACTTTAAATATGTTTTCATACTCCTACTAGTTTGCTTTTACTCTGTTCCTCTTCTGCTACACATTTTCATGAAACATTTTCCAATTTTATTTGCAATTTGCTATTTGCATTTTGTACTTACAGCTTGTGGGGTGACCGTAAATGATGTTATATTTGGATTGGTCATGGAAACCAAAGCAGGAGAGGTGTAGGCACTGACAAAGCCAACCACCAGGGAGCCCAAAGAAACGCTCAAAGCAGCCAGGACCTACAAGGAAACACAGAAACATATATTCCAGTTAGTTGGGAGTTCGAAAACAAGGAGTTCGGGTGTAGTTTCGAAAGGGTTTCCTAGCAAAATGCAGACCTGAGATACGGTACAAATGGCCTTGGGCTCCTCCACGGGCACCGAGAAGGACACATGAGTGTCCGCTCGCATTAGGATCTTCATGATGCCGCGGTTATGTGTGATCTATCTACGATTAGAGACCGTTTTTGGTTGCGAAGTTGCTACTGGCAAATGCCTTTCACTTTGCTCCTTGGCACCGGAGGAGATTTGCTTTTCAGCGTTCGCTTGTCGCTCGTCGAAACTCAACTGAAACTTGTCATTATGACCGAGTGCAGCAGCAGTTGCATTTCAAATTCAATTTGTTGCTTTTGTTTTGGTTTTGGTTTTGAGAACAGTTTTAGGCACGTACTGATCGGCGATCGATCGCAATCGCTGGCCGTACTGTTCAGGGGATTGAGACTTGGCTGGGGATACTGTAGAAGACACTGTTCCCAAGCCTTATCAGTCAAGAACAAAGAGTTAATTCTCGGAGCAAAGCGGTTTGAGGCTGTCTTGGCCAGTTCAAAGGCAAAATTGCAACTGTCCAAGGAATGGCAGCAGGTTGCAGTGAGGTCCTGCATGGACTTCAACCGATAAAGATTCTCCCATTCCGATCCATCATATGTGTACGTGTTATGTATTTTTAGTTCAGACCAATAAATAAATGCTTTAATTTCAATTAAGGCAAAAGCGGACTCAAACGCGTGCGAAAATAGCTCAAATGCGTAGGTCCGACACACAATCTGTTGGCTTTATAAATTGCTCAACGAGAGTGTGGTTGCCCGGCTTTATGGTCGCATTAATGCCATTCATAATAATACACCGGGTCACAACGCAGAGGCGCCAACTGGCTGGGCCTAACGAGGGGACAATAACCGTCCTCCTCCCTAGGAATATATGTGTGTATATATGTAGATGTACAACCCACCTGAGTCCATATGTATATGGGATTCGTGGTGGGACGATAGACCTCCAGCTTGGGCTTGCCATCCTCGGTTATCTGGCGCACGAAGGGCACCGCATGACGGATATTCCCCTCCCGCTTATTGCCCATCTCGTCCATCTCGTACAGTCGCCGGCTGAAAGACCAGAAAAGGTGTCAATGTTGGATATTATTTTATTGAGGGAAGGTTGCTAACACTCTGGCGTCGTCGTCATCTATTGTCCAGTCTAACTCATATTGCGTAGGCGGTCAGGCCAGGCTTGACCTAACCGGAGATACTATTACTATAGCGATGATGATCGCTGGAAATAGTAGTCACGGGACGGGGATTCCAATTTGTGCCACATGCGGCACACTTGGCTGTCTTTCTTTCTTCTTTTCTAAATTGATCAAAAACGAAAATGTGCGCAAAAAGCTTGTGAAGAATTGCCAAGAATAAGCTAAAAACGATTCTATTTAAGATGTGACTCTGCTGACAGGGATTTTATTTCGGGATAAGCTTAGTATTTCTTCTTAATTGTGGTAATTAAGTACATTATCTTTTGGATTATATACGTTTTTGTGACAATTTAAAACTATTTTGAGTTGGAATAAAGGCTTACGGAATAGTCTTCGAGTTCTAAAACTTTTTAACATAATTTTATTTAGAAAAGTTGCTTGAAAATCAAGCTAAAAACATATTTCAATATTGTTTTTGAAAGTCAATAGACTTTCGCATTAAACATCGATACATTTCCGATATATCTATACTTTTTATCATGTACAGTTTAAAAACGTATTTATTTGAAGGTTTTCTAAATTTTTTAAACTCTGTTTAGCTTATATAAATTCATATCTAACTCACTAATTTTGCCTTCTAAATTGCTTCATTATATTTTTAAAAATATCACAAAAATATAACAACTTGATGTACAATTTTTAAAGCTTTATACAAAACTGATTTAAGCGGCTGAGCAAGTGAAAAGCTTGTTTATTCGAGATTACTGATATGTATTTAACAATTTTCCTAGGAATTATTTGTAGTCATACAACTTATCAGTTCTGAGAAATATATATACTCGATGAATGATAGATAACTTGGCTTTATCTTTAAAAATTATATGATATTTAGGGTTTCTGAATCAGTTCTTTACTTTGGATCATTTACTTTCTTCAAAGCTTTCTTATAAAATTTTCTAATTTCGGTTGTCAAGTCAGTCCAGCGTTTTAATAGTCCACTTCTTTAGCATTATGCTAATGCTATTAAAGTCCAATGACGCAAAAGTCTGAGCTAGATAACCCCTGAGAGGGTGACCTCATTGAGGGGTTTCTATATTCGAGGAGAGACTCACCTCTTGCGGGAATCTGTGCTAATGGAGCGCTGCTGCTGGAAGTGCTGGCGCGAGCTGAGGAAATCCTCGTCACTTTCGCTCTCCAGATCCTTGAGATCGATGATCACCGGCTTGGTGATATCCTTGGGACGATGGATCAGCCGCTTGTGCTCGGCGTCGTCGCCCTCCTCGTCGCTGTCGGTGCTAGAGCCCTGCAGGACCTTGTCAAGCTTGAAGGTTACCCTGGGATCCAAACTCTGATGCTTGCGACCCTGAAACTCGCGACGTGTCTTGTGGAACTCCTCCTCGGAGGACGACTCCTTGAGTAGATCCTGCAGAAAGCGTGTGCCCTTGACGTCCAGGGAGACGTGCTTCTTGGCCTGAAACTGCCGCCGATTGTCGTTGGCCAATATGTGCTTGAGGTCCTTCAAGATGCCCTTGTGGTCGACACTGGTGGCCTTCTGTTGCTGGAAGCCCGAGCGTCTCTCCTCGAAGCTATCCTCGTCACTGCTCTCCGCCTGCTTGGACTCGGCGTTGTTGTTGCTATTGCTGTTGTTCTTGACACTATTTCCTGTGTCCCTCCGCTCGAAGGACACTCGGGAACCCTTCAGACTCTGCTTGCTGCGCTGCAGCTCCTCACCGCCCTGGGCACTGCGCTGCTGGCGATCGCGATGCTCTCGGATCTCCAGGGAAGTGGGTGGCGGTGGCAAAGGTGTTAGCTCCAAGCTGCCACTGGCACGCAGCGGTGTCCTCTGTGCTGGTTGCTGATGTTGCTGTTGGTGTTGGTGCTGGGTGGGCGGTTCGTTGATGTCGTCGTCCTCTAGAAGGGGACGGAACGATAGCGGTGGCTCGTCCTCGAGCAAGCGATGCTGCTGCTGTGTCCTCACTGTCTGTGGATGCCGCTGGGGCGAGACCTGGGGGAACAGGAACGGGTCCTCCGGCAGAATTGTGTCCAAGCTGGTGGCCGTGTTCGAGGTGGACAGGTTGCTCTCCACGCGGTGATAGCCCAGCTCGTCCTGTGGATCGATACGAAGCGATCGAAAGTCGCGGATTAATTAAAGTGAAGCATAAGTGTGGCTCAGACATATAAGCTACCCCATCATCGTTAAGAAACCGCCTAGAACCGATCCCAAATAATGTTGCGATTAATCTCCGTTCTTGAACGGATCGCAATCGCTGAGGCCTGATGCTGATGGCCTTATCGGTCATGTGCGCAGTTCATGACGATGCTGCCTCTGGTCATCATCTTGTTTTTCGGCTTTGGTTTCATGTATTTACTTTTTAATTACTACAACAATTATGGCACATTTAATTGCTTCACACGTTCCTTGCGGAGAGATTAAAAATTTATTTTGATTGGAATAATATACTAAGAGCATCCTGTTTTTTGAGCCTTGAATATGAATCAATTGGGTTTTTCTGGTTTGTGGGAATTTTTAATTTATAAACAAATGTTTATTAAATATTTTTAAACCTTTTTTTAAAATCCATTTTATTTGAAGTTATATGTTTATGGATTTTATGGTTTCACACAACAAACTAATGCATCTTAAATAGTTTTTTAATACAATTTATGGCCCTCTGTCCAGCTGATAAATGCTAGCGTTTTCCCTGATATTTATTTGATTTATGAACTGCTGTTTTAAACACCATATTTTTGGCAATTAACTTTTTTTTTTTGACACTTGTAAATAGTTTTTGAGTTAAAGTTTAGTTTAACTACTGGAATTACTATGAGCTTACATTTTTTGTATAGCTTATAGATTGCTTTTGAATTTTAAATAAATGAAATCATTTTTAATAATACATTATTACTGCATTTAGGGAACATATTTTATAAAATACTCTTGTCAAAAAACTTACAAGCTCAAGAATTTAAGGTTTACACATTTTAAAATTTAAAATTATATTTTTCCTTAAAAATTTCAAGTAGAATTAGCAGCATAACAAATTAGATAATATTTATGTAAGTAAAAACTTGAATATACTTTAAGATTTAACTCACAAACTTTATTGAATATTATTTCAATTAAATTTTTATGTAAATTGAAGAATAAGCTTTTTAATAATTTATATAATCTTTTTTCTGGGATAAACTTTTCTTTATATACAAATAATATATACAATCCGTTCATGTAAACCTTAAACTTATTTATTTACTACTTTAAATGAGGTAATGGCTTCTTTATAATTTAAATTTTATTTTTCTCAGACAATTTTTAAAAGGAAAAGCTTCTTAATAATTTTAAACATGTTTTTTTTTTTAATACAATCACTTGTTTAAATATTAATAAATTGTATAAAAAACATTTTGCATGATTTTGTTGTTAAAAATTTAAGGCGTTTAAACCCTGACTCTTATTTACATTAATTTCATGTTCCCTAGACACTACCCCAATATGGTATATATTAATAATAATTTCCACTTCTATTATAAATAAAATATAAAATCCTTTAAATTCCTATAAATTCTGAAAATTCAAGGACTATAATGATCATAATCCATATTTATATAGCTTTCATTTTCCCTAGACACTACCCCAATATAGTTTAAATTAGTACATAAAATCTCTTAAATTATCTATAAAGTCCCTTTAAATTTCTATAAATTCTAAAAACTCAAGGGCTATAATGATGATCCACATTTATATAGATTTCATTTCCCCTAGACACTACCCCAATATAGTTTACATTATTAATAAATACTTACACCAACTCGGGTTAGCTTCTCCTTGAGCTTGCCCATGGCGCTGCTCAGCGGTTGATGACCGCCGCCTCCGCCGCCACCGGCTCCTCTGTTGTCGCGTCCACTCATCTTATCAGCTTAATGGCTTTGTAGGTGAACTTGAACTACTGAAAATGGGTCTTCTATGTCTTTCCTTTAGGGGAAGTGTTTTCCTGATTTGTTCTCTATATATTTTCACGTTGTTTTTTTAGTATATTTTTCTCAGATTTATTTTGTCTTTGCTGTAAAGAAAAAACCATATTCAAAGGTTAAAAATTACATAAATTATACAATAATGCAAAGAAGCTAATTATAGTTTGTAGTGCACTTATCAGTTTGATTAGTCTGGAAATTTAATCTTTTTTTCGCATTGATAACAACTTTTCACCGCGACACACACTCATTGCAAATATTATTTGGAATGGTCTGATGTCTGCTAATTATTATAGTTGCAATTGGTGCCTAATTATAGTTAGGGGACCCTTGAAAAGCCACCGGCTTTATCGGGCTTGTCGTCTGATGTCTGTATAGAATTAATGTTTTTTTTTTTTTAGATAACACTCTCGAGGCCCCGCACAACACACGCCCTCTTTTTTTCGGCGTCCTTGATTTCCACATATGACAAAATTCTAATGATTTCCTCAACGCTTTCCCAGTTGTTTTTATTTACAAAAATATTTTGTAGCCGCCTTATTTATGATAGCTTAATTTTTTGGCATGCGGCAGTTGGCTAAAAAATATATAAATATATATCTAGAAACCAAAATAGATATATCGGTAATTTTCCACACACTTTTTGGCTGATTAATGACCGCATCTTGCGGAATTTAAAAGGGAAATATCGAAATATTTTCATTTGTTTGATTTTTCTTCTTTCTTTTTGACTTTGCGTCATGTGATGCCAGCAGCAAAAAAGAAAAGTGTGTGGGCGCCATGACGTCGACGAGTTGTCTATGCTTTTTTCAAATTTTTCGTCGCTTTTCCACCCACCCATATTTATTTTTCCCTAAAAATATTCGCTGCTATTACTGGGGAAAAGTGGGTGTCGGTGCGTTTCTATTCTTTATTTGGAATTCCTTGCAAATATCAGGCAGAGTCGTGTGACATAACGCCCTTTGGCGCCCATCTAATGGTTAAAGGGGGGTGTGGCCCCTCACACCTAATAGGTTCAAGTGCAGGCACTGCAAGAAATTGGGGTTTGGTGTATTTAAAAATGTATCAATCATATCTCAAAACGTTTATCAACAAAAATCAAATAAAAATTATAAAAACTGTAGATACAGCCAAAACGATAAAGTTAAGTCATAAAACAATCATATTTAGCTCGATTTTTCACGGTGCTTCGTTTTTAGTTTTTCCATTAATTCCTTGAATAATAAACGTGTTGCGCTTTTCCTCTCAGAGTCTAAAACGCAATTACAAAATGCACAAAAATTCTTAAGGGGGGAACGGCACTAAAAATTGCCATTGACCTTGAGCGGCACCCCTCGAGCACGTCTGAGTGTGGGCGGGCGGGCGTTACATGCAATGACACATATTTTTGGGGGCCTGCGAGAAGAGTACTGAACGATCGAGAGGCAGCACGTTTCTTAGACCAGCCTATGACGCTCTTAAGCCTAGCTTGAGCCGCAGAGCTCTTAAGCAACTGTCTGCCCGCTCTCTTTGCCTCCGCTCTTTGCGTTTCGACTCACGTGCCGCTCTCCCGCAACACAAACACAGGTGCGAAACCCCGCTCAAGAGTGCAACGTTGCGATTTTCGTATTCGTCACTCGCATTTATATTTATTTTTAAATAAATTAAGTTCTAAAACGTAACTGAATATTAACAAAAGGCAGCCGCCAGACGAGACGCTTATTGTCGCGCTCTTATTGTGCCGAATTATAAGTGAATTTGCTTCAATTAGCGAAAAAAGACGCCCCCACACTTTGTGATCTTTGGATTATTTTGGATCTTTGTAGCTTTTTTTGTATCTTCTATAGATATTATTTTAATCTTTGTACAACCTCAAGAATTTCGCATTTGTTTTCACTTTTTTTTTTCGCGCGCCACACTCACAGATACATTAACACACACTCTATGAATTCTACCAGAGAGATATAAAAACATGCAAGTTTTTGTCTAAATTTAAGAATTTTCACGGTCTCAAGAGAGAGCATCTCTACCAAAAACTTTTCTCGACATTTCTTATATTTGATTTCCTTGCCGAAAATTGCATTTTTACCCTTGGCCAAAAAGTTGTTGCTGTTTTTGTTGCTGATTTTACAACATTTTTTTTTTCGCACATTACGTAAAATACATAGTTTCGAGTCTCCGGCGGCGGTTAGGTTCATTAAAAATTTATAGACTGTTGTTGTTTCATTTGACGTAGTCGACGGACAAGAAATGCGCATAAATTTGCAGGAGACCTTAAAACGTTTTTTTCCAGACAGACTGTTTTTAATTATTTTTCTTAATTATTAATAGTAACATTTGGTTTCTTCCTTTTTTGCTTCACGAATTTCTTGAGAAACGCGATAAGGTTACGACCGGAATTGCTTGTAGCGAAAAAACAGAAACTAAAAACTATAAATAACCAAACTGGAATTCCGCACTTTTTATGTCTTCGGCAAATGTGAGTGTTTTTACTTTAGTTTTATTTCGAACATTTTGCGGTGAATTTCGTTTATGTGTCTGCAGATTTCTCAGTTTTTACCTTTTGAACAAACTACTAAATGTGATATCCCACTATTGTGGCACTGAAGTACGAGATTCGAATGCGCAACGCTTATATAGCGCACACCGATTCCGGGCTGGCGAGAAGAGCGCGCGGCGCTCGAGCTTTTTTGTTGTTACCCCACCAACGGTAAATGCGGGGCGCTCTCGCTCTCGTGAGCAGCACCGGGGGAAGAGTTGTGTGGGAGAGAGAGAGAGAGCGAGAGCTGGGGAGAGCGCCAAAACGAACGAAGGTCGAAAAGAAGGCATGAATGAATGGGGCCTGCCCGTGTGTGAGGCAGTCTGTGTGTGTGTGAAAGACGCCTCCTAGTCGTAGGTGTCGCAGCTGTTGTTGTTGTTCCTGCAGTTTGGAGGCTGCGAGCAAGTGATGACGCGTGTTCTTGAAGCAAAAGAGAAGAGAGGCGAAGAAGAGAAGTCGCGACTCGCGACCCAGTGGCACCATCTGAAAAACCATTTGAATACTCTCCAGAAGGTGGGGTGTCCTGGCTTTAGAAAGGTCCTTGGGTTGTCTATTAGTGTTTCTATAAAAAAGTTTGTTTAAAAACGGATAAAAAAAAAATTATAACTACAAATGCGAAATTAATACTTTATAATATATAAATACACAAAAAAAAAACCAAATAAAAATTAAACAATTGCATTAGTATTTTCACGGAAATTGTTTTTTATTTTGAGTTTTGAGTTTTCCTTGGCTAATTTAATTATACCTTTTTAGTTAGTAAACATTTTACCTTCGATTTAATTATTATTTATATATTTTCATGAGAAAACTATTTGTTTAAAAACAAACCAACAAGGTTCATTTTTAAAAGTGTTGCAGGATGGTCTTGACCTTTAAAGAAAGGCCAAACCTCTAAAACATTTATACATTCACCTTTTAAAACATTTTTTTGTCCTAATTTATAGCGATTCTATTATTTCTATTGGAAGACAATCTATATTAGAAATTGGTAAACAATTAGATATAATTTTGTATAATATATTTATAAGCTACATTTTTGCTTTCGAATTCTAATAATAAAACCGGAGGCCATTTATTAATAGAATATTTGTTTACAAATATGTAAACATGGTTCGAGGAATTTTTGCACATAAACAAGATAATAATTAAAAGGTTTAAAAAGTTAAGAAATATGTCCTTGTAAACCTGCATAATTAAATTTTTATTAACTAAAAATTTCTTTAAAAGCTGCTCTTCGAATCTTCGGGTTAGTATAACTTCACATTCGGTGTCTTGGCCTTTTCCTTTAAGTTTATATATTTTTATTGATTTGTTTTGGCCCGCTATGTGGTTATAGTTATAGTTATGCTCAATGACCAATTGCTGCTGGATGCTGAGAGTTTTTTTTTATATATGTTTCCTAAGCCTCTGTGTGTGTGGCAGCCAATTGATTTTTATTTACACACATATTTTCAATTGATTGTTATTAAATTGACTTTGAGGCGCGTGCAAATTTTCTGGAAGCCTTGGGAAACATTTTGCGTGTGACTTCAAGCCAAGTCCCCCGATGTCAATATCGTGAATAATATTCACTTTAGTTTTTTGGGGGCCTGACGCAAGTGCATCCAAAACAAACGATGATCGATGATATGTAGGCAAATAATTAACTGCGACAAGTGCGCTCGACGTCTCTCGAATTATGGTTTATTGGTATATTTATTTATTTGCTTTTGTTTTTCGTTTTAAATGCCAAACGCGCCCCCAAAAAAAAGCAAAGAAAAGCTGAAGGGGGGCTCGTCCGACGCTCTCTATTTCATAACACGGCATAAACATTACGCGCAATGAGACGACACAAAATTCCAAGTACCCGGTTTCAGTTTATTCGCAGATACAGATACTGAAACGTGAATACAACAGATACGGATGAAATACAAGGCAATGATCGAAAGTAATGGGTCACCCTGACCAAAAAAGAAATCACCAGAATGGTATTTCGACAATATATGTTTATTTACTTATCTACTGATAATTAGCTATTAATGCCACAACGAATAAATCATTTTTGAATTGGAATAAAACGTGACTTTAAGATACTTTATCAGATACAAGGGATATTTCTTGCACTTCATTTGTAAATATTTCAAGTTGTGCTGTATTTATTGATCTGAAACTTGGTTTCACGTTTTATTAACCATTTATATAGCGGTTTGGTAAATTTGTAGAAAATTAGTTAATTGGCTTTTATATTTTGTTGAAAACTATTACATGAGAAAAACTGCTCTATGACTAAGACTACAAAATGAATCGGCCTTTGCTATGCCCAATTATTTAATAATAAATTATTTATTAATTCATATTTTCTGTAGCCTAGTAATCGCTCTTAGATTTAAAAAAATTATCAGCCTAGTCATACCTAGTCACGTATAAGATTTAAATCCCTGAAAAAAAACTTCAAGACACTAGATAACAACCATTATCAAGTTTTTGTTTTGATTTTAATTGTTTTAAGAGGGGGGCTCGCTTTCGGTATTGAAGACCCCCCACCAATTCGGCGCCACTGAGCGAATATTTTGAACAATTAACGGAAAGTTTTTAATCACGATTCTTCGACGCACGCGTTCGATATTTAACGATATTTCCATTTCCATCAGCGACCGTCATTTGCCCTCGGATCGGTTTTGTTTGTACTTATGTACAAATACACAAATATATATATTTGATCTGAGTTTTTTGTTTTTGTTTTTGGCATGACTCAAGGCTCTCCGAAATCGAGGAAAAGTTAGAGCTCTCCGAAATTTGATGGATTTCGTTTCGCGTTTCTTGATCTGCGGGAAGGTCGAAAAACAGCAAGCAAAAAATGTTTGAATGCAAAAACTTGATTGACAGGAATCGCCAGAAAGGGAAAGGTATATGTGGAGAGAGAGGAAGAGAGAACTAATGAAATAGGAATTCAAAGTGGTGAAAAAGCCGAAAAAAATGAAAGTGCAATGAACTTTGGAATAATGACACAGAAAAAGGGAGTACTAAGAGCTAAAGTAGTTGTTTCAAAACAAAACTGGAAAAAAATTTTAAACCTTAAAAAAAACAAATAAATAAAACTCTTAATATAAAAAAATAATGAAAATTAAGGCATAAAAATAATGTATATTAAATTTGTTGGACCCATTTAAGAAGACCAAATTATTTTTCAGAATTTCGTATTTTTATCCTTTTTTCCGTTTATAATATGAAATGTTTTTTTTTTATATCCTGGTATTTTATTCTTATCAATGTTATTGTAATAAATACTTTGCTATTCTATTTTTTACTGAAATTTTTCCAATGCTATATTAGTAAAATTATTTTACTACAGAATTAGTTTGTATGAAGATTATAGTAATCATAAATTTATAGCTGATTCATTCTTGTAACTCTTCACTGGAAACCATTAACCTGGGCTTTTAAGGTGCTAAATATACATATCCCATAGTTCCCTCGTATCATGGTGATGAAAACAAACGATATTCATATGATTCATGTTAATGGGGTTTTCATATTCAAGGCTCCCTCCTAACTTATCTTCCGGTAGATAGGCGTATCGGCGGTTCTGATTTCTCGCACATGACGTAACTCGCGTGAAGCTTTCACGTAATTACCCGAGTACTGTACTCGCAAATCACAGGCGCACTTCCTATTTTTTTCTATTTTTAAAAGCAGACAGCAAAATAAAGCAAAAAAACCCAAAAGGCTGAAATGCCGAAAGAAGCGTACAAAATGGCAAAAGAGACGAGCCCCCGAGCTGCACGTACGATATAGAGCGAAGAGACCGCAAGAGGGGGCGGCAGGCGGCAAAGAGAGAGCGCACCTGGCAACAGTGAGGGGGCGAGCGCAGTGAAGAGAAAGAGCGCCAAAGAGAGCACACTAGTGCATCAACCTATGAGACGCGACTTTGTAAGGTGGCGCAGGCGCGCGTCTTTAAAGCTGATGCAATTGCGCATTTATTGCATCAGACATTTTAAGCGAATTACCACTGTTTAAATTAAAATGAGTGGAAAAGAAGTTTAAACTCAAGCAGGTGAAGTTTGGATGCTCTTAAAAAAAATTGCCAGATTTAGGAACAATTAAATCTTTAGAAAATGTAAATTTCATATTTATTACTAGTTGAACAATCTTTTTTTATTAAAATAATTAATTTTAAATTTGATTTAATGCAATTATTAAAGGACTTTAAATCCAACAGTGTAAAAACCTCACAAGAGTATTACAAAAATACTCGAAAAATCCATAAAATAAATTCTCTGAGAGTGTCTGCTGAAATTTTCCATACGCTAATTAAAGAACTTCAACCGAGCGAGAACCCTTGACGTCCTCGTGGCCAAATTGAAACAAATTGCTAAAATCATTAAAAGCTTATTTATCTAATTGGTTTTGGAGTCTCATCAATTCTGCGAAAGAACTCTCTCCCGTCGAAAGAAAAGAGAGCGATAAAAGAGTGAAAAATCCACAACCGACACACACACTTACAACCACACGTGATCTGGGCTGCTCTCTTGCCGCTCTTTTCTTGTATTTCCTTTTTTCTGCAGCTAAAATTAGCGCTAAGATATCAAAATATGTAAACGGAAAAGAGACCAATGAGTTAAGTTAAGCATGTGATGCCCGTCCGTCGCCCCTCGGTCTCTTTCATCACGCGCCCAGCCAAAAAGTCAGCATTTTCGTACAAGAAATATACATACTGTGTGTGATGTGTGTGCTTGTGTGCGCTGGTGACGTTGCTGCTTTTGGCAAACCAGACGAGCCTCCAACTAATACAACGGCAGAGCCCCCAACAAACACACACACACACGCAAAAAAAAATTAAGCTCTGAAGCACACGGTGACTTTGCTCCACTTCTAGATTCCCAATCAGACTTTGACTGGCCATTAGATTTGCTGATTTTATGGCTGATTGGCACTTTGGTTATGACGATTTCAGGTCTGCAAATATTTTAACAATCGCTCAGCGCTGCCCATTCGTACTTTAAACTTAGTCCAAGTCATTGATCTACCGATCGATCGCTGCCCCCTTGCAAAAAAAGCTCCCCATATCTCGCACACACACCCTCTCTCTGGCACTCTCTTTATATCTCTTTGAAAATGGGGAAGGGGAAAACTGAAAAACGAAGCTTTTTTCGCCAACTAATCATTAGAATTTGACTTTTGTTTTCTATATTTAAACACGGCTAATTTTCAATGAGAAGTGAGTGCCTTTTTTTTGCCTAGTACAACACCGCCACACGTGTGCCCATGACGTTGTTTTTATTCTTATTATTTTTGTTGTTGGTTTCAAAAGAGAGAGAAATTTAGATAATTTGAAAAAAAAAATTGTATATTTAAAGGGAATTAGAATGGGAAATTTATTTCTTTTTAACTTATTTTAAGGTGAAACTAATTTTATAGATTTTATTCCTTTTTTACAATTTTAATAAAAAAGGAATGTATTATGTTAAACAGTGTTATTTAGGGAAAAACCATAAAAATACTACTTGTAAAGCTGCATTCCTCAAGATTCTCTTTTTCCTCCAGTGTACTAACTGAGACTCAGAGAGATATAGTCTGGCGGCGGCATCCAGGTAATTAAGGCAGCTAAATGGCAAGACCAGTGCCCTTCAGCCAAGGTCACTCTGGCACACAGTCGCACTGTCCATCTGTCCATCTGTCCGTCTGTCCGTTGGGATTTCTGTCACCAAAGCAACCGCCAGTGACCAGTTCAAAGTTGCGAAGTTGCGTCAGAGAGCGCTAATAGAAGTCGCAGGTATTAGTATTGTATCTGCGAGATACATCACCGCATACATCGGAATAAACCCACACTTGAACTCATTCGATCGTGGCGGCGGCAACGGCGTCTGGCTTGACTAGTTAGTCATAAGGTTTTTAGTATCTGTCTGCCAGTATGCAAAGATTAAAATACTTAAAACGAGTCTGGTTTCGGCGGCATTAATTGATGCCGTTTTATTTATAAATCATCTCATGAATATGCGCATTCTTTAGAGGGTAAAGCAATATACGAAATCTGGGTTCCGTTTTGAGGAGGGTAGCGGGTGGTTTTTTACTTTAGTTATCGTACGATAGTTGCCCGGGGCACTAATCCAAAGGAGGTGGCTAAAGCATTCCCCAGCAGCACAAATATGCGCAGAAACCTTTTATTATTTGTTAAACAACAAATAAGGGCAATAATTATGTGAGAACCACTTAAATAGCAGCCTTGACTTACGTGCAAAAATGCTCAATAAATAATTTCGATATCGTTTCTGAAAAGCACAATAAAAACAATAATAAAATGTCCGGAAAGGCTAAATTAAATTCAGAATCCGGTCGGCAGTGCCGCCGCCGCCACGTGGCCAGTTTCAAGTGAGCATTCTGCGAGGCTCAGAACATGGCCTCGGTGGCGCAGTTGGCAGCGCGTAAGTCTCATAATCTTAAGGTCGTGAGTTCGAGCCTCACCCGGGGCATGTAAATTTTTTTCTCCTCTTTTATTTATTTCTTCTTGTCTTTTCATTTTTTTTTTACTCTCATTAAGACATAAAACTAATGTAGAAAGTAAAAAAAATTATTTTAATAAGATAATTGCATTTAAAATATCCATAACTTTTTCTTATTTTTGATTAAGTTAATACATTTTACTTAATTATGTTGAGCTTTTGTTTTGCTTAATTTTGTATTCAAAACCTCTATTTTTGATATTTTTTATGTACAACTTTTATCGTGTAAATTATCCTCTAAAACTTTTAGCATTCTTATTTTTTCTTATATTTTTTATTCTCTATTTTCTGTTAGTTCTAACAACCCTCTGATTTATTTAAAATAAACCAACAAAAAACCAGCTGAATCAGGGCTATGTAATATCTTAACTACCCCATTTATCTTATCACACAAATACCAACTTTTTCGCATTTTATTCAAATATTTTCACTGCATGCAAGCGTAGCATCTCGCAGCTCCAGAATCCCTTAATATATATAGCAAAAATGTCATAAAATTACGTTATGGCGTGTGGCCTGGATTATATTACGGTTACAAAAGGCAAACCTCCCCGTAATAATTCAGTTACAGTTTTAAACTGTGCAATTACACGGCCATTATGCCTGACATTAGCTTCTTCCAGCTAGCAACGAGGCAGTAAATGTTGTACTTAGGTGTGGATATATCCCAGGTATCAGAACAGACTGAACCTGAACCCGGAATGATAATAGGGATGATGGGGCTGGCTGATCAAGATGGTGTCAATATTTACCAAATATAAACTCAAATGCCCACGTATCGTCTCGACGAATGATTGTCACGCGGCTGTTAGTGGGTTAAGGCTGATCTCATCGTGGGGACTTTTGTCATAGGTCGGAGTTTGAGGGTATAAAAAATGTATAAGGATATATATTAATTAAATAGCTTATTAAATATTTTATTACAATTATATTTTATATAGAAATATTATATATTTAATCCTAAATATTTTTGTATAATAAGTAACTTTCAAGAACTTGCTTGCAACTTTTATAGATCCTTGGTTTACCTTCTAACCACTTCTTGCTTTATTTTTCCTTAAGCATATCCTTATCAACTTAATTTTGGATTATTTTACAATCTTTTAGAGATCTTAGGTTTATTTTTCCTTCCATAAAAAACCTTTAAGGCCTTGTGTAAAGCGTGCCAGTCGAAGCAAGGTAAGTGGGATCCAGATAACTCAGATACCAAGAAACAGGCAGATCTGTTGGGGAATTATATGGCGCATTGCCCTGCAAGTGCTCGCGAGTCCCAAATTTAAAGACAAATGGAAAATTTTATGGAAAATTACCGAGTCAGTGTGCTCAAATGCAAGGCAGGAGTGCAAAGAGTGCAGAGATTTTTCGAAAAAACAAAACAAAAAAATTCCTCTGAGACAACAAACGAAAATCAAAATTTTCCATTCCAACCACTGCAATGATCTTCGAGTGTGTGTGAGTCTGTGAGAAAGTGCCCCCACCTCGCATACCTCTCTTCTCTCTGAGAGATATACCCCTTCGATTCTTGGGTTCTGCGTTCGATAATAAATTTCAAGTTTGCACCGCTCACTCGCCAGCGTTCGTTCTCCGATCTCTTGCACATGTGACCGGTCATGTATGTACCGTATCTGTGGCTCGTCTATATGTATTTTGGTATCCGAATGTGCCAGTTATTGGTCAACGGTAAGTGGAACAAGCCAGAAAATGCTATGCTTTGTGTTTTTGCCAGCCGACAGCCGTATCTGTGCAATTTCGTTGAGTGTATGGGGCATTGCAGAAATGTTTGTAGCTCTCGAGATCTTTCTGGGGGTTCGGGTTCGGTCTACTGGGTCTTCGGATTCGGTACTTGCGAATTATAAAATCATGAAAAAGTGCACTAAATGAGAATACCTCTCTCTTCAAAATTTAAAATAATAAAACCCAAATTGAAATGGAATCAATTGCTCTTCGAATTTTTTACTAGGGAATAATAGAATAAGTCTATGTTATTCTTCAAAATTGCTTTTCGAAATCTTCACTTGAGTATTACAAAGTCACATGGAATTAGGCTGAACATAACAATTTTTAAATACCCCATAACAAGTTACTTGTTAAGCTAATAATCATTTAAATCACGAAGATTAAATCGTAGTAACTATCACTCACTAATTGGCTGATTAGAACTATAAGAAAAATATTTATCTTCACCTTTGTACTCAGCTCTCGTTTGCCATTATCCCTTATTTTTTTTTTTTTATTTTGCTCTCGCCTTGTTAATTTCTTCTAAATGCCTGAATTATTTCACTCACACCGTCGTTGCCCCGAAAATTAACATTTAACCACTAACAATCACACCTTCAGTTCGGTCACATGTGCGACTTTCCACGAAGCGATATGGCAATGTGATTTAAAGCCGGAAGATATGAGTAAATTATGAATATCGGTAAAAACAGAAAAGGAAAAATATCACCCACACAAAGTTTCCACACGAGGCATAGCAGGAAATTTCCAAAGTGCGTAGTTGGGGAAAATTTTTCCCCCAAAATTATTTTTTATGAATCAACAAGATTTTGTACTTTCAAAGGTAATGATAAAGATCATACTGATATTTAGATACATAAAACATCAATAATATTGATCCTATGTTATCTGGTAAAAAAATTAAAGACGTACAAACTCCTTTCAATAAAAAATAGGGCTTATCAGACTGGTTCTAAAAACATATTGAAATTAATAAAATAAAAAATTCCAAGTGATTAAAAACATATACAGGTATTAGCAGTTTAAGAAATGTGTAATGTTAAATTATTAATATTAATTAAGATAAATTTTATAAAATAATCATTTTTAAAAGAATTCAAATAATATATGTAACCGTGCGTAGCGCATCGAAAGTTCCCGAAGTACC
Organism: Drosophila jambulina; assembly: GCA_018152175.1. Lineage (NCBI taxonomy): Eukaryota > Metazoa > Arthropoda > Insecta > Diptera > Drosophilidae > Drosophila > Drosophila jambulina. Next base: position 20,719,194 of record JAECXH010000113.1, on the reverse strand, counting down.
TGAAAGACTCGCATAACGGGAGGATGCACTTAAGAGAGGATCTTTTCGCTGCGCTAGTTATAAAGAGAGTGTGGAACTGTGAAGAGCGGGAGACTGAAGAATCGAAGAGCGGGTTTTGGGGGCACGTTCGTTTTGTATTTGTATTTGTATTTTGTTGTTTTTGTATTTTTTGTTTGCTGTTGGCTGCTGGGCGACAAGCCCCCGTGCATGACGTCACGTAAGCGTGAAACCGTTACAACAAAATGCGAAACGAGTTGATAGAGCAAGATAGGCTTAAATGTGGGTAAGAGAGATAGCAGCACATGCAACGTGACATGCGAAACGAGCTAAAAAAAAAGTAAAGATTGCTAAATAATAAAATATATTCACAATGAAGCCCCCGACATGTGACCAATGTCGGCAAACTGCAACGGTAGATAAGGCGCAGACACACGCAGATATTAAGGCCCCGATAAAAACCCCGTTCAGGTGAAAACTGAACGCAGGTCGCAGGTGCTACATTTGACGGGTACTCGCCATGATCTATAATATATCTATATAATATCTATAATATATGGTCTATATTTAGTCCCTCCCCGAGTTCCCAGACGGTTTCGCTAATGCCCTTGTCAGCCTTGAACTTACTTACATAACGCCCCAGACATATTGCATTTGCATACCAATTCCGATCCAATTCCATTCAAATCCGACTCAATTCCGATTTAATCAGATTTCCCCGTCTATATAGTCTGGCGAGCGAGCATTAAACTGGAATCTTAATCAGTCGTCCGTCCCAAGCTGTCGCCTTGTATCGGCAGACCTGCGGCTCACCGAGTATTAACGATTTTTATCAGGTATTCCGGAATCCGGACAGGTTTACCGATTACCCTATATCCAGTGTTGGGGCATATGGAATATGGAATAATGAAAGATTATGGGGTTTATAGGAGGTAGTAGAGAATGATTAAAGGTTTTTTAGGTATTTAGAGGGTAGTATGAAGAGGGAATTATTGACATAGGTTTACTAGGTGTTTTGGTTAACTATATATTTTTTTTACTGAAAAATGAATCCATTTTGTATATCCAAAATCTTAATTAAAAATGGGACTAATTGTACACAAGATTATACTAAAAATAAAGAGCATATTTCACAAAGAAAAACCTAATTATACCTAAAAACCTGTTGTAACCATGACATACTAAAATTTTAATGATTTATAATGGTTTATTGAAACTGATTAACTTTTCCTCAAACATGTAGATTTAAAAATACATTTTTAGTTGCTGTGAAAATATCAGTATTTTTTTAAATATGAAATCGGTATTTTTTTAAATATTAAATTAGTATTATTTGAAATTTTATATTATAAATATTGTATATATTTCTTACCTATTTCCCTTTTTATTTTTAAAACCCAGAAGTTTTTAAATAATATATAGTTTGTAATGGAATTTTTTATATGAAATAAATTTAATACATTTATTTAAGTATACATTTTCTGATTTTTCATAAATATTTTTCCAAATAAGTATATATTTTATATTTAAACCCAATTCAAATTTATGGACTTCATTTATATTAAGAGCCTTAGATATGAATTAGAACCAATAAACTTAATTAAAATTAAGGGTTGCATTCTCAAGCCCACATTCTTCTAGATCATTCCCAGACTCGGCATATCTTTAGGTCGTCAGTTAGCCAGGTAAACCGGGCAACCCGGCCCACAGCTTCCGTCTGGCAAAAGTCAGGTGAGGCCGCCACTGAGATCGGCTGAGCGCTGGGCGTCATTGTCACGTTTCGTTCGAGTCAACATTGTGCAATTAAGTCGTCTGTCTGATTTGCGATTTGCCTAATGCATATATTCCTATACAGATATGTGTATATGCCATGTGGGGGCCCTATAAACGGAGTCAAATACCGATCCGCCTGACTTGAGGCCCAGACGACTACCCGCCCAGGCCCTCCCTAAACGATGGCAATTGAACTCGAGGAATATATACATACGTACATTATATATCTGAGAACCTGACAGATTTTTGCAATGACGCAGTATACATCTTTCCACTAACCGGTACCCGGGACATTTCGCATCGCGCTTCCACCTAAATGAATCAAATTGCCATACACTTTTATTTATTTCAATGAAAACTGGAGGCTTGATCGATTATTCTACGAGAATTTTCTCAACGGTGCCTAGGCCGAGCCCTCTAAAAAAAAGAAGGAGGAAAATTTTCCATAGTTTCCGTAATTGTTTATTGACTCGATTGACTCTTCTGTCTGTACTTCCTTTACGAATCTAGACGAATTGAAACCAGCGATGCCATTTCATCAAATGTGTATGTATTTTTTTTACTCATTCGTATCTTTTCTCAACTTACGCAATCTAGGTCGCTTTTTGAACGAATCGAAATTAAGAAACCAATTCTGTGACGCAGCGTCTCACTACTCGCCTTTCTCGAAAAACACCTGTGTCAATGTTCGGGCGATGCCGTAGGCGTAAAAGGTGAAATCCAAGCGGTACGTTCCCGCCGGCAGTGGCATATTGATCTTGCTGAAATCCAGGGCGAACTTCTCCACCGTCATGTGGTTCTGGGATAAATAGGAATTGAAATAAATGAAACACTACAGGTTAAAACGTAATAAAAGATACAAAACAAAAGGGAGAATTTTCAGGGGTTAAAGATTAAAAAGGGTACAAAAAAGAAGGAGAGTTCTGAGTCTATGCTTCCTTATATATCAGGACAAGCAAGGATTACAGATTTAGAATTGTATATCGAAAGAAAACTACGATATAATATATCGATAAAAATATAACTTTCAATATCCCAAATTTCCTATCCCTATTTTCTTAAATTTTAATTAGAATATAGATTTATCGGAAAAACACAACATTGATTTTTATATCTTAAATTTTAATTAGAATATAGATTTATCGCAAAAATACAACATTGATTTTTATTTCAAGTTTTGCCTCAGATATCGATTTTTTATCGATTTATTTATGTTTCCTGCCAAATCAAATTAACATTATTCTCTAATTATTGTTTTGTTTATTTATCTTTGTGATAACTTCAACATTGTCTTAAGTATTTTCTCAAAATGTATATATTTTGACAGACTATTTAATTTTTTTTTTTTAACACTATATCAAAAAGTGATTCAGCATCGATTTATTAATACTTTGTGTCCTCCCTAATTAGTAGTATTTTCTGAATATTAATCCTCAACCTTTTTAAGGAGTTTCTGGTAAAATTTATATTTTAAAAGCCTTGAAATTTTGTTTTTATCAATATAAATTTTACTATCCCAAATCCTATCCTATTTTTAATACATTATTTAAGTAATCTTAGAAAATAAATTATATTTCTGTTAAACCAAGCAACAAAACCCCCTGAAACCCAAGTAAAAACTAAAAAAAAACCCCTTTAAACTCACCTCCTTCCAAGGACAGCTTTGATTAAAGTTGCTTTGCTTCCTGATGGCATCAAAAATAAATCGTTCAAAGGACAATTGATAATTGCTGCTGGCCATTAGTTTGCAAAAATCAAACAGAATGTTATACATAAAAGGACGATAGCCATCCCGTCGTTGAAAGCACTGCAATCTTGCCGTCAAATTCCGAATGGGAAGCTGCCTGAGGCTGACCTTCAGGGAGAGCTCCACCTGATTCCTATGGACCACCTTCAGGCGGCAGTATTCATACTTGGTAAAGCCCCTTGAGGTGGGTAAGTCCATGCACTTGACATTGGTGAATTTTAGGATTTTAGTGCCCTTAAAAAAGTTGATTTAAAGTAATAAAAAACATCATAATAAAAATAGTGTTCCTTACCAAAGAAACCTGCCATAGGAGAGCCAGGAAAATTAGGCCTTTCCAGCTATACGACAACATTTTGTGGGAATTAACCAACAGACTTTGGCTAAGTTCAATAAAATTATTTTAAACCACACGAAACCCACCATTAACCCCATTATCACATGTTATAGTATAAACAAATTACTTCTAAATTTAAAAATCAATTAAAAAACCATTTGAAAACGTGCCTGATTAACCCAATTTACCAATTTTAAACAACGTAATTTCTTTTGTAACCTCTGACTAGTTCAAAGACCATTAAACCCACCTGAAAAAAAAGAAATATTTATAATAAAAACCTGAAAGTCAAGCAGAACGCGTTTAACACCCCTGGATTAAAGTCAGGGCCCGCCCTCAATGGCTATTGACTTCTACTTCAATTACACGAAAATCTTGCCTGCAAATTCTTGGAAATATATGTTAACAATTTCCTGTTGCCGATCGATTTTCTTTTTTTTGCGCTAAAAAGTGCTAAAAATGGGGAAATTGTGAGGCGATTTTTCACACCAGAAACAAAAACATAATTCCTTGACTCATGCTGGGTGTATGATTCGCTTGTTAAATATATATTTTTATCATTGTTTTTATGTTGCTTCGGTCAGCAGAATGCTCGCCGTTGCAACGCCAGCCAAAGCGGCGTATACGTGATGCCGTCCGACGACGACGACGACGACGCATTTACCTGCTTGTTCTGTTGATTGTCATTTTTCGAAGGTGTATTGTAAATTTCTGCCGACGCGCTCGTATTTCGAAATGTCAACACCGCCACCTGCACCAGGTATCCCAAGCGGCTCAGGTGATGCCCGATGCACAGAGGGAAATTATGGGGTTTTATGAGGAATTTAGAAATTATAAAATTTTATTTTTAGAATAATGATTTCTATTTAAATCTTTGATTAATTCTTAAAGCTTTTGGAGGCTTGAAAATACAAATTTATACACTTTGTATAATTTTTTAAATTAAGTTTTTGGTAATTCACCATTACAATCACCGTAAACTGTGCCTAAATACTTACTTCTATGCTCTTAAAATCAGTTATAAACTAAAACAAAAATTATTTAGGTTTTTAAATAAAAATTGACTATTGATATTGTTTTTCAAAAATAGTTTCAGTGCGTTTTCTAAAGATTATCTATTAATTACTGCTATAATTATATAAATTTATGCTATAATTTACAAAAAGTATTAAAAACTCTTAAATAAATCTGGCTACAATAATTTTAATGCATTTAAATGCATAAGATTTCCCAATTTTATCCTTCAGAAAGAACCCCCTTAAAGTATGCTACTCTTTTCAAAAATAAAGGATTTGATCCTTAAAAACTCCTTAAAAATCAACTCCCTCTTGGAAAATTCATCATATCCCCCAAAATTAATAGAAAAATTGCAATTTTAAACTTGTTTCCGTGTAAAAATATAAATTGGTAACCACACTAATTAAACCATTTTAATTTTTTTTTTACCTTGACTTGGCGAATTTTGGGGCGGTGTTCTGAGAAAAATTTTTTGTGGCCAATGAAAACCGATGCGTTCCAAATACGGGGCCGACCAGTACAGTGACCTCTCCCACGAACAACAACAACAACTTAAAATATTAACTGAAATCGAAAAATAAAAAGCCGAGCGGGGGAAGAAGGCTCTCCGCTGATTTGTGATTTATATTTTTTAGTGGTTTCACCTTTTGTTGAATGAACAAATTTTTGCCGATTTTTGTGTGAATATTTTACTGAATGAAGGCATTTCCGTTGCTGATGTTCCAATATCGAATAACTGCAATCGGAGGACATTTTCAATAGCTTGTTTTCTTGTTTTTTGGTTGTAATATATGTGAAGAATATTCACAGGAAATTACGTTGGTGTTGAAGATTTGCGTCACAATCAGAGATTTGTTAGCGTTGCCGTTTTCCTTTTTTTTTTTATTTTTTGCAGCTAATTGTGGCTCAAAGTCGCCAGTGACGCGTTTTGCCAAGTGCACTTGTGGCACTCTTAGTGCACTTTTTGCATATATCTAAAGCGTGTGGATTCCATTTCTAGTTTAAAAGTGTCATCCAAGAGGCACCTGAACTTTTAACCCCAAGCTCATTGATTCAATTAAGAGATTTTGTGGAAAAACAACAGTTTGAGATATTACGAGGTTCGGTTGTAGATGCACTGATCAAAATGAGGAAAAGTAAATCAATAAGTTATTAATTAGGTAAATAAAAACTATAATATTATAGTTTTAAGTTATATAAAAAATTATAGCATTGTTATATTTTTTATTTTCGAAAGAACTACTCTGAAAATACTTACAACCCACGAAAACAAGAAGCACAATAAATTCTATCCGAAACCTCCATAGAATTTAACACTTGTTCTCAAATATATACTTTTATCAACATTAAATTGCTTTTTATAATCCTTTATCCCACAATTTACTAAATAATTTTATAGATATTTGAGCATTTTCAAACCAAACACCATAATTTTGTAGATATTTATAAGATTTCTTTAAGTAATATTTTTCTTGTTGAAATTCTTATTTAATATTTTCCTAGTTGAATTTTCTGATAATAATATTTTTCCCCAATTAAATATATATTTTCCAGATTCCTGCCTTCGCTGCCAGGCGGATAACAAGCGCGATGTGATGGGCCGCCAGGATTGTGTGGTGGTTTGGGGTGAATGCAACCACTCCTTCCACCACTGCTGCATGTCCTTGTGGGTCAAACAGAACAATCGCTGCCCACTGTGCCAGCAGGAGTGGTCCATACAGCGCATGGGAAAATAAGAAACTCCAAAACAGGCCGCCATCTCACTAGCTAAGATCTGAATTTACTTTATGATGTAATTAAAAAAAAACAAATATTGCCAGAATATAAAAGAAGACAGAACAAGAAAAGAAATAATTAATTAAAGTAAAAATATATATATTTAAAGCTTTAAAAGCCTTAAAATACAAACTCAAAAAAGAAGCATATTCATATAAAAATTAATTATTAAAATAAATAAGAAAAAAAGAGTCAAAAAAATTTACATGCCCCGGGTGAGGCTCGAACTCACGACCTTAAGATTATGAGACTTACGCGCTGCCAACTGCGCCACCGAGGCTATGGATTTTGCATCACCTAAGTAGCAATTGAGCACCCAAATGTTCTACACCTAGAACAAAAGCTGTTCTAAACTCTTAATAAGCAAATCGACGGATAAGTTGATTTATTTTTTAAATAAATAAAAATGCGAGAAAGTGTTTTATCCATTTTGCAGCTGCCAAAACTCCCCTTGGCTTGTATGAGTCATTGGCGAGGCGTCCACCACCTGTCCCTTTGGCGCAGAGGATAGCGCGTTGGACTTCTAATCCAAAGGTCGCGGGTTCGATCCCCGCAAGGGATGTAACTTAACAAGTTCAAGTACTTTTTTTACATCCTTTTTCTTTTTTTTTTTTATTGATAACAACTTTGTCTAATTTCGGTATCACACATTTGGAGGTTATAAAGATAACGGTTAGTTCTTCGGCTGCAGCGAGGGCGAGAGATTGCGTTCGAGCACAGGACTGCTGAGCCTTAATTTCTCCACATTGGCGGCATTCGAGGTCAAAGATTCTTCGGTCAAACGCTTGGCGCGCAGTTCCTGAATGGAGGCTGGGGGAATTACAAGAAAACCAGTTATTTCTTGATAGTTGGTTTTTGGGGCCCCAAAAAGCACTCACGACTGTATGGTGTGTACTTGTCCGATAGCAAACTCTCCAAATTATAGCCAATAAAGCCAACCACGCCGGCTATGGGTAAGGTGATGTAGACGGCATTGCGCCTCAGAAGTGCCATAATTATTGGCCACATTTTCGTTTTAGTTAATACCGATTTAGTTAATTTTAAGAGAAATTTTAGAGGCAAAACACGAAATCCGGCGTGCAGAAATTATGTCAACAGCTGGACGGCGGTGCCAGATCGTTGAAATCATTTGGAGCGGCGGAACTAGTTTCAGAACACTTTCTCAATAAGTAATTTTAGTTTGTAATACAAAGTGAAAAAGAAAGATATAAAACAATATAATAAAAACTTCTTCAAATTAATATTTTCCTTTAAAAGTAACTTTTATTTCATTTATTCAATTATTTTACCCCCTTGTCCCAGTCTGGTCCCACTCAGCCCACTAACGGCTGATTGCCCCGATATTTATGGCATTTTTTTGCTTGCATCGATACGGTCACACGTCGTTTTTTGTGTTTTTGTGCTCTCTCTTTTCGTCGGTGCAATATTTTGCAATATACTATTTCCACGGCGAAAATAGCAATTACATAAAAAACGCAGCTAAAAGAAAACTCGCAGGCGGAGCGCGGCATACCGAAATAGTGTCGCCAATAAAAAGAAACGGAAACGTAACGAAAAAGATGCAAGAACGGGAAAAACCTATTTACGCATTACGCAGCGAATCGTTGAGTTGCAGCCTTTTGTTGTTTTTATATTGCCAAACGGGGGAGCTGCATTAACATGCAGTTGTTGCTGTTGATGGTAAATCTCTTGTGATGTAGGCAAGGCACCAATACCAATAAACGCGCCGATTACCATTACTCTCTCTACTCAAAACAACAACAACCAAGTGCAATCAACAATTACAACGCAATCAGAACAAAGAACTACCAGCAGCAGCAAAAACAACAACAAGAGCGAACGGTTGGAAAGAGGCAGAGGCAGAAAGAGGAAGAAGAACAACAATAGCACACAGCAGACGACGCATAATTTCCTGCTCACACACACATACGCACAACGAGAGCGGCGACCGTGTGTGGGGGGCAAAACAACAAAGAACAACGAACGGCGGCGAGTGTGGGAGCAGCGCGAAGAACGCCATCGAGAGCGAAAGGGAAAGCATCAGAGGCGGGGGAGCTGGAACTCGGGAGCTGCTGCTGCATTTCTGGATTTCTTAATCTGGATTTCTGGATATAAAACGTATTATCCACGCGTAAAATGACCAATTCGGGACGCAATCATCATCGATTCGATGTAAGTAATCCAGAATGCTGGCTATTCTCCTCACTGAATGTCTTAGGAACTTTAAAACTGTAATTATTCTGATCAGAAACTGAAAAATATTTAAAGGTGGGGTAAAATACTTTGTAAAAAGGAATCTGTTTTTTTTTTTTTTGGGCACAACATTTTCTCGAAGGCCTGGACATGGTAAATTATTTTCAAAAATTACACATTGTCCTTTTTTAAGATATATCTCTGGATTTTTGACATATCTATAGGTCTCAAAATATCAGTAATGAAGTAGATCACCTTCTCTAATCTATGGTGTATGCCCTTTTCCAATTATTTTTATGGATTTTTCAAAATATCAGGATGAATAAAAAAATAATGCGTTGAAAAGTATGCTACAAAATATGTATGGATATTTTGTATTAATATTAAGGATATTTTTCAAATATCCATACATATTTATTATTATTACTTTAAATAATTTCTGTACATCAAAAAATGTATAGTTCAGATTTTGATTTATTTTCCCTTTATAAATATGTAATTTGATCTTTAAAAAGTTTATTTAAAATATACTGAATCCTAAACATTTTGTTCTTATAAAAAACTTAAATAGTTCTCTATTTTATAAAGGTTCTTTATTTTTTCTGAATTTAATATATAATATAATAAATCTACAAATATTTTATATAATATTAAAAATTCTTGCTTTATATATATAGAAATATATATATATTTACGATTTCGATTGCCTGCCATAAGTACGTATACAGATTTAGTATTTGCTTCATTTTGCTTTTATCTGAAGAAGTCTGAAGTCTCGAGAGGTTTTGGAATTTACAGATAAGTTATCTCAGAAAAAAGCAATAAATTATGCTGATTAATTTATAAGCAAAGCCCTTGAACAATCTTGAGGTTACGCTTAAGTATGGCAAATCATTTAGGAATTATAAATTCCAAGATTATAGACAACTTTTCAGTTTAAAGTTTTTAAAGAAATTAAATTATAGAAACAGTTGTTGAGCTAAAATATAATTTTCTCATGGTTTGGGTTTCAAATTAACTTCTTAAATAGTAAACAAGTTCACATTTATTTCAAATTTAAAGATTCTGACTTCTCAAAGCCTGAAAATATCAGAATTTAATTAGTTAATACCCTTTAAGGCCCTCTCCCTTTAATCTTTCAACAAACTCAAGACCAAGACCTGGTGTATTGCTCTTTTGATTATTTGGCCATCCAGACAGTTAGTCAGCCACTTCTACTTCCACTTCTCACTTCTCCAAGCTCAAATAGACTTGGAGCTCGTTTGTTTTTATGGCAAAGGCGGGTTCTTTGTCCTTCCTTTGAAGTCAGGAACAAGGAATGAATCTGCACCCGAGGACGTTGAACACAGGAGTCATCGCCTTTTGCGAAGGGAGTTTGCTTTGCTTGTAAAAGTGTAAGTGGCCGGCGGTGTCTCACACCCCGAGGCAAAAAATTATATGTTTGTCTTGCGACAAAAGTGCAATAAACTCGCTGACAGCACAGCACAGCACACACACACACACACCCCCCAAGCATTAACCCCCTAAAGCTCCCTCCAAGAGCGTATAATGACCAGTTGCGATGTGAGGAGGACTTCTGACAAATTGGAAATTCTTCGCCAACCAAGTGCAATGTGCACACAATGAATGCCAAAGTAAATAAGCAAACAGAGGAGCCAGCTCAATGAGCTGAAATTTAAGCAATTTGCTGGGGGATACTGAGAGGAATTTTCTAACTGAAAATGGATTTTGTATAATTTTAAAACATTTTTAAAGAGATTTGATAAAGGAATAAAGAAGGGGTTTGATAAGGTTTAGTTATCGGTTAAACAATTAGTAGATTTAGCTTAAAAACCTATTTCAAATTCGTTAATTAAGATTGTCTTATCAATAAAATATTTAAAACTAATACTTTATAGCCCATTTCCACTGCCAAATTATTTACTAGCCTATTTCCACTGTTTAAATGTTTTACATACTGCTGGCATGTACATTAATTTTCCTTATCATTTGTATTACATTTTGGCAACCTGTTAAACCTGAAACCCAAAATCAAATAAATATTTAAATAAAAAGCCTTAAAAATAATATAATTCCTATATTTTTGGCTCCAGACTGCCTCTTGTGCTAATTTGGTAATAAAAATAATAAGGAAATGACAAAGATGACTCGTTTTAATTGCGTTCTCCTTTAAGCTTTAATCACACATACCGATTTGCTTATTTATTTTGGGGGCCTATTGATTGTCCATTCTTGGTACTTGGTATTTAGAGTACTTAACTTATCTTCGCCTTCGGAGAGCGAAAGCCAATAACAAACGAAAGTAAACAGATTGCCTGATAAACAGCTGACGGCGACTGTGAAAATGTCTGGCAGCATTGTTGCAACTCATGCAGATTTTGCCACAAAAGAGAGAGAGAGAGAGAGAGAGGTGGGTGGGTGATGTGGGGGAATTTTGAAGTGGGGGAGAGAGACATGTTCAATATTTAGAAGGAGAGTGAGAATGAGAGATATATTTTTGCTTGGTATTTACAGTTCAGATTGGGGATACCCTATGAAATGGAGAGTATTAACAGTAGAAAAATATTGAAATAAGGTAAAAAATATATTTTTAAATTATACTTTGGGCAAAAAGAAACTCAGTACATTTTTATTGTAATAACGAATTAAATTCGCCAGAGCGACCAAGTCCTTGAAGCTTAAATAATATGGCTTTTGAGTTAATTTTAGAAATGTATAGCATTAGAAATAAATAAAAATGTTTGACTTTATAAACTATATTTATTCGTAAAAAGCAAAAACAGCCGAGTTTATCTATCCTTGTCTTCTATCTGTCAGTTCAATTTATAAAATTTTAGTAATAATCTGGTTTAAATTTCTTATGACACAAAAGTGGATACAGAAATCTATATTTTAATGTTGCAATATACATATACATATGTGCGATATTTTTAGATATTGATATATATTAGAGATATAAATGTAATATTTTGTTTAATATATCATATCAACATAATACTAAAAAAAAAACAATTTAAAATACAATTATATTTTAACTTTAAATGCGAAAATTTTCTATAGTTTAATAAATGTTATGTCAAATTTTAAGATATTTTTTATATGTTAATAAGCTCGTTATAATTGCCGATATATTATAGGACATTTTCTTAGAATATATTTATTTAGCATTCCTTTTTTTAGCTACTTTCCTTTGTTTTCTTTAAAAGCATAGGTAAAATTAAAATGTTAAAAAATCAAAGATACACTATTGGTCACACAAGATTAAGTTTGCTTACTAAGACTTTGTGTTAATTCTCCGCTTTAACCCTGCGAAAAAGTTCAAGTGGCTTTCCAGCAAGGGCATCTAAAGTTCTTGAGGTTTTTACTTTTTTGTTTAAACAGTGTTCAGACTCGCTCTCATTGAGACTTTTTAGCCAGTATTATTTTTTGTACTTTGTTGCTTGTGTGTGTCGTCTGCCTTTGTTGGTTGATTTCGTGGGTGCAATGCCATGCTGGCTCTCCCTCTCTCTCTCTCTGTGGGAGATGCATTTTCCGAAAAGGGAAAATTACACAGAGAGCGAGCTTCGCTCAGCTGTTTATTCAAGCTCGGGATTCTCCATTCTCGATTCTCCGTTCCTCAGTTCACATTCTGCGCTCTGTTGTCATCGATGGTGTCTCGCGAAAATCGTCGGCTCTCCTGCGTGTTTTTGTGCTCCCACTTTTCACACGGTTTTTCCTAGGCAAAGGGCGGCGGAAAATCCATTTTCCCTCATGCAATTAATCGTGATAGCTCAGCAACAAGGAGGAGTTCGGTTGAAAATACAAAAACCTAAACAAATGGTAATGCAAGCAACTGGAAAATGTATAAAATGTATCTCAAAGTGTGTGTGTGTGTGTGAGTGGGTTGCAATGTGTTTTTGGTTCAGTGTTTTTCCAGCTCTTTAGTTGCACTTGTTTTGGACTTTTCCGCCTGATTTTCCCTGCCTTCCCTGGTGTGTCATCAGCTGTTTCGTGGGCTGCGTGTGTGTTGATGATTGGGTATGAATTTTCATCCTATGCGTTTTTTCCCTCGAGCTTGTCTTTATTTATAAGTGAAAATATAGCATTGAGTGCAACCCAATTTCGGATGCTGACCCAGTTTTCCCTCAAGCGCCTGACCTTGCCTATGTGATGTGTGCTTGTGTGTGTGTGTGTATATAGAGGGGATATATAGGGGATATAGTGTATATAGCATATAGGAAAGCTTGTCTATCAGTGGCTGCTATCAAAGACTGACCCGGTCATGGCTTATATAAAATGCAGCTCAGATTTGTTGTCAACTCACAGATACATGTCTCCCAATATATCTTCCTCAATATATATACACTTTTTTTCCTGGGCTCGAGGTCGCCTTTGAGAAAGTATATGGGAATTTATAATTTGTTTACTCTTTTTTCCTCCAACACGCACACTCATTTTCCCTCTGATTTTCCCTCAGCTGTTTGGCATTACGTATACGCCATGTGTTGCATGATCAAATAAATAATAAACTATGCAAAACGCAACGAGCAATCAAAGTGAGAAATGCCTTGCACTTGTCGCTTCCATTCCACTTAAAGCGAATTGAATTGAAACTGACTCTTTTTTTTGAGGTCTCAGCTGCATAGCTTGGAATTTGCATAAAGTACGTGTGAAAGATAAAAGCGAAATACCAGGTCACTTTAAGTGTTCTTTTCTGGGTTTAAGTTTTAAATAGATTTTAGCAGGTTGCTAGGGTTTTTTTTGGGAGGATTTTAGAAGGAAATACAAAGCGTTTAGGGTCTTAAGTGCTTTAAGAATTAAAAAGGAAACTCTTTCGATTTTTGCTTGTTTTTTTAATCTAATTTAAAGTTAGAAATACAAATTCTACACATCCTAGAGCTTGCAAAATCAAAAATATAAAACATAGCCATTTCTCTTATCTCAGCTCCTCTATGCTTTCCAATTTATAACTCTAAGAGTTTTCATTATCAGCTTTTCTTATCGGGCTCCGACCTTAAAGTTCAGTGTCCAACCCTGCTCTAGTTTAATGGAAAACTATATACATTATATTATATATATATGGTCAACTCCTATTTCTGTTTTGCGATCAAGCCAGTAGATCAATAATTCATTGGACCTTCAAAGCGCTTTATTTGAATCTCATACATATGCATGGTGATTTTTCCTTTTCTTTATTCTTTTTGTTCTACAATTGTGGAAATAACAATTTAATAACTGATATGTAATACAATTCGCAGCGTTTTGCTGTCATTGTTATGCCACTTAAAGTCTCTTCTGACAAAAGAAAGAATAGTTTTTTGTTGAGTGAAGAGGTTGTATACCCTGTTTTTTGAGAGAGATATCTTTAAGGTTTGCTAGTACTTTGCTGGGATTTATAATGTGAAAAATGTATGAAGTTTTTATTGTTTGTTTTGGCAGCAAAAGTCAAATTTGTATATCTTGTTTATGTGACATCTTTAAAGTTAGCTAGGGCATCCTTAAATTATTTTCCTGTGATATTAAAAGATTTTAAGCAGTTTAATGTTTGTTTCAGAAACTAAAAACTTTTTAGAGCCAAGTTAAAGTCAAGTTTTTATAGTTTTTAAAATGTTTCTTATTAGTTTTGGAGAAAAAACTTTTTAAAGCTGTGTAGAAAGTAAAGTTTTTATAATTTCTTAATAATTTTGTATAGCTTGGAAAGTTTGAAACTTTTTAAAGCAAACTTTTAATAAAAGTTGTATGTTTTTTTAGGCAATACTTTTCCCAACTGCATTTGCATTTATTTCTTATGTCTCACATAGTTTTGTGTATTTATTAGTCCATTTTATTGGTAATTTTATATAAATTTTCTCTAATAAAAAAGTCTATTTTAGAAATAAAATACTAACATTGTTGAAAACTCTATTATACCCCCTCTAAACGGTAGATAATACCCTTTAGTTATCAATTCAATCTTGTGTTATTGTCATTATTATTTATTATACACACTTATTATTTCTTGTTCGCGGGCTCTTCGCTCCTCAAATTCGTCACACGTTCGATCGATTGCCTTTTTTAAATTGCCACTGATGACTTTTCATTTAGGTTGAATGCCACAACACAATGTATAGTGTGTGGTGTGTGTGCCGTGTGTGTGTTTATTTAAAGGGGTGTGTAGGGTGTGTGTCTCCCCTCCCGCGAAAAAGAGCTTAAAGTTTTGGCTGCGCATTTCCATTAAGGCCACAAAGACCTTGATTGTCCCAAAAAAACGAAACCTCTCTTCCCCTGTTTAGATACGTTATAAATTCCACAGAATGTTGTACTATTTTTCCAAGTATATTCTTTCTTTATATTCAACCAGTTCCTGCTGCAATAAGTGATTTAATCGAAAACAAAAAAGATATAAATAAATAAAAAACAAGCGGAAAGAGTGCGAGGGAGCAACGCTTTTGGAAGAACGCAATTTGTGAATATTTTAATCGTACATTCACTTCGGAGAGAGACAGCGGAAAAGAAGAGTTAATTGAATCAGGAGAAGAGGGAAACAAAAAGAAATAACAATAAACAATAAAAATAAACTAAACTGATAAAGTTCAGCGGCATGTTTGCCAGCAGCAGCAGCAGCAACGGAGGCGGTGAGGCAAGCAGCAGCGGTGTGGTGGGGGCAGGCGGTGGCGGTGTCTCAAGCGGTGGAGCCAGTGGCAGCATTGAGCTGTTGCTGCCACCGAGCGGCAGCAGCAGCATCAGTGGCAGTGCCAGCTTTAGCAGCAGCAGTGGCACGCACAGCACAGCCTGCAGTGAGAGCAACAACAACAATAATCACAATAATAATAATCACCAACAACAGAGCTTACAATTAAATGGCAACAGCAACATGAACAGGAATCACACTAGCAGCAGCAGCAGCACTAGCAGCAATCCAGGCCACAATCACACCAGCAGCAGCAACAATAATCACAGCAGCGGCAACATCATCAGTGGCATTTGCAACAGCATTTGGCGCACGGCCACCTTTGGCAGTGCCACGCCTGTAATTAATCCCTTGCCAAATGCAAATCTCAATCCCAAAACACTGGAGACAAGCAGCAGCAGCGATAGTTCCTCGATGAGCTCCTCCGAGGAGCAGCAAAGGACACTGGGCAACCACTCGCTCGAGCTTGAAGAACAGGCAGTAAGAAAAACCAGGGGAAATCCCCACAAAAAGATCATAAAAATGATACAGATCCATTGCCACCACCTTCGCTGACCATTCATGATATGAAATCATGCCTGATCCAACCAGCATACTGTACATAAAGACACCAAAACCAAGAAAAAGAATCTCCACAAGCTCCTCCTCTCTAGCCTTTTCGAGACTCCTCCCCTCCATCAATTAGTTTGTTTTGTTCCCCGACTCGTCTTTATTCAATTCGATCTATTGGTTTCCATTAAAGCTCTCTCTCCTCTATACTGTATTTATTTTGGGGGGCGAACCACTTCCAGTTAATAATATTATTTAAGCCATCACATCTTCAATTGCAAACCGATCACACAGTTGAAAGCATTTAAGTAGCCATCGCTCATCCGCCATGTGTGCTCCGTTACCGTTGCAGCAAACATTCCTGGGCGCCACCGAACTGGACGATGAGTTAATCAAACAACTGCCAAAGGAGGTACTGCTGCGCGTCTTCTCCTACCTGGACGTGGTCTCACTATGTCGCTGTGCTCAGGTAAATGAACTGCTGCCTGCTGCCTCCCAGCTGGATACTAGTTTGGTCTTTGGCAGACCAGACCCCCCATATACTTTTACGTACTAATGAATTTTTCATTGCGCTGCTGCTTCCTTCCAGGTATGCAAATATTGGAATGTGCTGGCCCTCGATGGTTCCAGCTGGCAGAAAATCAATTTATTCGACTTTCAACGTGATATAGAGGTGAGTTCTGAAAGGGAAATTAGTTAGTTTTTTGACAATTATGAGGTAGAGAAAGTGAAAGCCATTTCAAATGGGTTTTAAATATGCTTAGAAGTATGCTAATAAATGAATTGTTGCTCCGATAATTTTCTATATTTATGACAACCTTTTTAAAAGCTTTCTAATATACCAAATAATATTTTACTTTATAAAACAGGGTCCAGTGATTGAGAATATATCGCAGCGATGCCGCGGTTTCCTCAAGTCACTATCGCTGCGTGGCTGTCAGTCGGTGGGAGATCAGTCCGTGAGGTAAGTATCTAAATACCTAACTATCCATATTTATTCCCCTCTAATTAAACCCCTCCATACCTTACAGAACTCTAGCGAATCACTGCCACAATATCGAACACTTGGACCTGTCCGAATGCAAGAAGATAACGGATATATCCACACAGTCCATCAGCAGATATTGTTCCAAATTAACGGCCATTAATTTGGATTCGTGCTCCAACATAACCGACAACAGCTTAAAGTATCTATCCGATGGCTGCCCAGTAGGTTTTTTTATTTTATAGTCAAGAAATATGTATACTATATCCTTTGCACCCGCAGAACCTCATGGAGATCAACGTGTCCTGGTGCCATTTGATCTCCGAAAATGGTGTTGAAGCGCTGGCCCGCGGCTGCGTCAAGCTGCGCAAGTTTAGCAGTAAAGGTTGTAAACAGATAAATGACAATGCCATAATGTGCCTGGCCAAATACTGTCCCGATTTAATGGTGCTAAATCTACATAGCTGTGAGGTGAGTATACTTGCCTTACTATAATGTTTACAGAATAATTTATGGATAATTTATTTCTCAATCATTTAGACCATAAGCGACTCATCGATCCGCCAACTGGCTGCTAATTGTCACAAGCTCCAAAAACTGTGCGTGTCCAAGTGTGCGGATCTCACCGATCTCTCACTCATGTCGCTATCGCAGCACAATCATCAGCTGAACACTTTGGAGGTGTCGGGTTGCCGCAATTTCACGGACATTGGCTTCCAGGCGCTGGGGCGTAACTGCAAGTATCTGGAGCGAATGGATTTGGAAGAGTGCAGCCAGATTACGGACCTAACGCTGGCCCATCTTGCCACCGGATGTCCCAGTTTGGAGAAACTAGTAAGATGTCCCTATAAACCTTAGCTTACCTTAGTAAATTTAAATATTTTCCTGCAGACCCTCTCGCACTGTGAGCTCATCACGGACGATGGCATCAGGCACCTCACCACAGGCAGCTGTGCCGCTGAGATCCTGTCTGTCCTCGAGCTGGACAACTGCCCCTTGATCACAGACCGAACGCTGGAGCATTTGGTGTCCTGCCACAATCTGCAGCGGATCGAGCTATTCGATTGTCAGCTCATCACCCGCACCGCCATACGAAAGCTTAAGGTAAGTCGTTAACTTTAAAGATAAATGAATAAATCAATCAATCTTTTCCTTGAACAGAACCATCTACCAAATATCAAGGTGCATGCCTATTTTGCACCCGGAACACCGCCGGCGGTGACCAGTGGACATCGACCGCGCTATTGCCGCTGCTGTGAGATTCTCTGAGATACGGCCATTGGCTTTGCCAGGAAGATAATGCGCAAGACAGCAACGGACTGATGCTGGTGGCCGGTGTGCATCGTCATGTTTGCCATGGTGTTCAGTTTGACCATCGTTTCGATGATCTGCATGCATATGCTAGGACTGCTCGACGCGGCGATGCAGCAGCAGCAGCAACAGCAGCAGCGGCATTAAAAACGAAAACCTAATCTTAGTTTTAGTTTTTTGAGAGCAAGTTTTCTAAAAACTTGCGACGAAAACCAGCATCAAATTGTGATTATTTTATTTAATATTGCTACTATGTTAACTAGAAGTCCCCTCAGTTTTGTGAAATCTGTGTATTAGCGTCTCCCCTGCCCCCAAGAGCTCTGTGTTTATTTGTTATTAACTTGCAGCCCGACGAATTGCTAGCTTAATAATATAATAGCCCCTTGTATATATAGCTATATATATGTATGTATATCTATCAGCTTCAGGTCGTTCCGCTGAATGTTCTGTGTCTAGCCTTAGCGAACTGCAATTGTACAGGGATGCCACAGAAATTGCAAACCCTTGGGAGACTTGTTTTAAAATCGAATTGAAATATTTTATTTACACCCATTTTAAAATAATAAAACCCTTGGCAATTTCTGTGGCTCCCCTGCTGAAAAGTGTTTAGTTTTAAAGTCTATTTTTCGTCACTCGCATGCGTCTGTATTAAATGTTTGCTAAATTATTAACTAAATTATTGAAAAAACACCATCTGGATAAGGAAGGGATTTTATCACTCACTCCGGAACATGTCGATAGAACCACAAAGCGTTCACATAAATACACAACACATAACAGGGAGGCCACAGGAATCGCTGGGAGATGTGAAAGCTACTGAAAGGATGTATAAAATGATGCAGTAAATTCTTTTTATTTTATTTTAGAGTATTTTTTTAAGAATGTTAAATTCAAAGCGATTTCTGTGCTGCATTTCCCTGTATATATATGATTATGTACTTGATCAAGTCAAGTCTAGTGCCAGCAGAAAATATGTTCAGCAAGTTAGCATTATTCTGTATGTATAGCCATGTATATTACACAACGAACAAACGAATGGATCATCGTCTGCCCTACCCACACATCAAAATAACTAAATAAATTGATATAGAAACACCCACTGGATTCTCACTTAGGTAGAGAAGGAGAGTCACAGGAAGCTCTATTGATTGCGAAATCAATTAAAAGAAAAGAAATAAAGCCCCTTTAAAAATGAATCAGAAAAGTATTATGATACAGCACACACTTTTAATGGATTTCCACAGCTTCGGAGTTTTCTGGTGGCACTCCTGATCTATACGGTCTATATATATTCTGTAAAAATGTGAAAAATAAGGGTTCCGTAGCTCACAGCTTGGGTCAACACACTACTAATTAGTTTAGTTCAATTATACGCTTGGATTTTCGATTTCCACAACCGAAGGTTTCCCCTCTGAACTCTGTATATGCCCTAATCCTCAAGAGATCGAACCGAACCCGAGCTGTGAGCTGGGATATAGCTCTTAGCCCATTCCGATGCTCACTTAATCCTAGGAACCACTCCCCGAGTCCCCTGACAAACACAGATAAGCACAATAAACGCAAACAAACGATGCCAGATGAGATATTTTCCTGATTTATTTTTTATCCTCTCTAAAGTTAAGCTAAGCAAATGGTATCATACAAAAAAAACACAAATATATCTACCATATATTTTCCTAGAAACAAAAAATGAAAAACCAAAACAAAAAGTCAAAGTCGTATTTACACAGAAAAAATAAATCTAAAAAAAAAGGAAAGATTAAACAAGAGTTGTAAGTTGCGTATTTTAACGGATCTTTATATCTGTCTCTTGTAGTGTGTTTCAAACTTTGTTTTAAAACTATTTAACAAACAAAATCAACTAAAAAATCACAACTGATATGTATTAATTTAGAGTTAGATTTAAAAAACAAAAGCCGAAAATATATATATATGTATATGGAAAGTTCCGTACCACACACTCACACACAAAAAATAACATTTGGTTCAATAAAATTTACATTTAAAAAGGAGAAATAAATATTATATACACCTATATATATATTATGTATATGTATTACATAAAGGCTTTACAATGCAGACTTATATATTTACATCATATGTACGTGTGTAGTTTTGCAAACAAAAAGTAATACACAAAAGAAATCACTCGGAAATTAACAAAATTTAATATGACTAAAAAAATAAACAAAAGAGAAATATGACATTTTAAACTGAGAAATGTTTAACATAAATAATATTTTAAATATCAAGAGGAGCGAGTGTTTAATTTTCTTTGAGGGGGGTTATTAGGGGGTTTCTAAGTATTATTTTCATTTAATATTCAGTCAGATAAATATTCACGTTTAGCTCATAAAATTTAAATATTTTAAAGTACAAATTTAAATTTAAAAAAATTCCCGCCACTCAAATGCCGTGTCATACAGCACTAGCGCCGCCACGCAGTAGGGATTTCCATCGCACTGCAATGCTGCCACACCGGCAACGCCCACAGCTGGTCTGGTCTCACAGTCTCACCTAGTGTTTTGTTGGGGACGAAAAAAATAAACAATCCATTTTGGCAGGCCCGTTGTGCGCGATAATAAAGTGAAAATTATGCGAATCTCGAAAGCCGCAGCGAAAACGCAACGCGATGATGCTGCCAATGAAAGTGTAGGCGCGGCCTTTTCCGTTTTTCCACGCCACCAACGGCTGCAGCAGCCGCAGTGCACTTATTCCACCTGTGCTGGCATTTCCACCGATTTTTTCGCCAGTGGAGCTGCAATGGCGTCCAAGTTGAGAACGATCAATTCCGGTAAATAGAAAGAGCAACGAAGGATAAAACGCGGTGTGGAGAGTGGAGAGAGCAAAAAGCGACGAGCGAAGAGCAGTGCGTGGGTGCAGGCGAAAATAGCGAAAAAGAACCGTTTTTTCAACCGCAAAAGCGGGGCAGCAGCAGCCGCGCAGGCAAATAAGTCCGAGAAAGGCGTGAAAATTGTGCAATTGCAGTGAAAAGTGGCCATTCGTGGGTTAGATAAAATATATATGCGGTATATATTCAATGAAGGGCCCCCAAGTGCTTCGATTCGAAGAAAATCAATGTGTGATATAGACGCAAAATCCAGGGAGAAGAAGAAGCAGCACAGCTGAGTGTGTGCAAGTGTGTGTATGTCCCTGTGTGCGACAGGGTGTGCGAGTGTGTGTTGTGAAGGCAGCAAGCAACAGCAAGTGAAATCAATAATATTTGCAGCCCAGCAAAAAGCCAGCAAATAAACAGCAAAAATGTCGAATTAATTGGAATTAGCGACACAACAACAAATTGCCGCTGCACTGAGCCGAAATTTTGTGCCTTTTAACGATCTTCCGCTGCGAAGAGAAAGAAGGTAAGTCAAGTCGGCCATTTTTATTGCACTCTCCTTCTTCTCGGTGTCATATTCTTCTGGTTTCGCACAAAATCAAACCAAATCGACAAGCTTGCGTTTTAATTGCTTTGAACTTTATGCGAGCTCTGGGGCTGTATTGATGATATTTCATCAGTTTTTAAAGCGTCTGTCGTTAGAAGACGCTGCGTTTGAAGCGGATCTTGAAACTGGAAATGCGGGGCATTATGTAAACAAAGAAGGCAAGGCGATACCTTATGTATTGAACGTATGCACTGAGCGAAAACATTAAGGCGTTTCTAAATATTTTAAACAATTTAAGGTTCGACTTTCAGATAAAGTGAGATGTATTCTTTGAATAGATTAAAAGAAGACTTGTGTTTCTTATAAGTATTTTTTTCTGTGTTGGTTTTTTTTTTATTTGTTTATATCTGTGTGTATGTGCATTCTTCGTTGATACTCTTTTTATGGTCAAAGTAAATGATTTCAATTCACGTTCCATTGCTTTCGCTTCAGTATTTATTGTTGTTGTCTCTTCTGGCTTCCTCCTTCCCACCCGCACACTGTTAATCAGCTGGAAGCAAGAGAGAGAGAGAACGTGCCAGAGGAGACAAAGAAACTGTTAGCGCCGACTTTGCTGTATCCTTGAATTCTCATTTCGCTTCCTATTCCTTTTTTGCGCAGAAGAAAACGAGACAACAAAGGAAAATACATTAAAAACGGTCGACACTTCTGAGTGGCTCTCATCCATATTGATTTAATATTTGCATTGATTTGTTTAAACGATAGCACGAAAGCGGACTGCTTGCTGCTTATGCAATTAGCTGTAAATGCTGCGGTCGCCGCAATTTCGCTGCCAAGTGCGCATTACAAAGCGAAAATCTTGGCAGAAGTCTGCAGTCTGTGCAATGGCAGACGGATTAAAGATATTGCACTGTACCTGTACCTAACAGTTTAACGGTTGTTGTCGGTGTCCCTTCTTTGCCCCCATCATTCGCTGACCGCCATACCAATAAATGCACGATCAAAAGGCGACGAAAGATGAAGTGGGTAGAGGCAAAGGGAAGGAGAAAATACCCTGTAATGCAGGAGTTAAGCATATCGAAAAGAGGATCGGACAGAAGTAGGGTAAAGAAAGTATGCATAACCTAATATTCGAATAGAAAATGTCATTAACAAAAATAAAAAGATAAATTCCGCTTATATTGAATAAGTTCAAATTAATTAAACCCTATTTCAAAAAATTTCAAATCCATGCCTATTATGGTTTCTATTTTTCAATAGTGTTATTTACATAGCGTGTTTAATTTAGATTTTAAAATATTCTTTCGATTTAATAATTTCAACATTAGCTAATACGTCTAAATTTTGAAGATTTTTCAAAAGTAAAGAAAACAACCGAATGTTTTACTTATTCAAAGGCTGGCCTCCATGTCCAAGCTATTTCGTCTGAAATAAACAAAATTAACCCACAGAAAATGTATAAAGAAAAATTCAAATTATATTCGGCTTTCTAGAGAAGACGCATTGAAAAAATACAGACCTAAAATCCCATCATGTAATGATTATTCTGTTGAGGAAATGCATCTGTAAATTGGCCACAAATCTGTCTCATGACTTTCTTGATTGCTGGTAATCAAGAAAAGATTTTATTTAAACGAATGCCCGCCCGCATTTGTCAGTTTTTCGAATGAATCATAAAACTTCCTTATTCAATTCACCATATTCAGACGAATTTGTAATATGTACGTATAATTATCAGCAACAGTTTACGCTTGTTTCCAAGTATACCATTAATGGCAAGAGATTTTCAGGTTTATTACAATAAAATCATGTTCCCTAAAAATGTTCGGAAACCGAAAATAAGCTATGTATGTATGTTATTCCCTAAAATGCACACATTGTTGAGTAAAAACCGTCACCCTAAAGGAAAGGACAAACCTAAGTCCCCAATAATTGCGTGCCTGTGTGCTTTTTTATGGTTTTCCAGGCAGTGTTAATGAAGCCATAAGTGTTATGTGTAGCCTCCACCCCAATTCTTTATTTGAACTTTCCACCCGATAAGAAAGAGACCTAAAAAACCGCAACGGGCTTATCGTAACCTAAATTATATTTATTTTGGTTCTGTAACAACTTTCAATGTTTCATTTATTATTATTTTTGTATTTATGGCAGGCGGTTATGCGGGGGCCCTGAGATAACCCGTTCCAAAAACCGAAACTGAAACACAACCAGAAACCGAAAACCCCTGATAAGGTACGAGTATGCCTCCTTCTGGTCTACTATCTCAGATTCCAGTCCCAGTTTTCAGTTCCCTGGGGTTATTGCATTACGATTCAGGGTCGTATATCACATTTTGGTTCCGATAAGAAATGAGAAGGCGACAGAACGGTTGCCTTCTTTGTTGGCTTGCTGGGAGTTTTTATTTTTACTTTTTCAATGAGTTTTAATGAACATATCCTGGTTGTTTTCTTGAGGGGGCGGACATTGGTCATATAATTTTCAACTTCAAAACACTGAGGAAATAGTATGGGTGAAATTTTAAATAGGGTATAAATATATAAGCAAAGAATATTTACATATGTATATTTCTAGTTTTACTGTATTATTAGTTTCAAAAGGATTTCTATAAATATAAAACTAAAATCATGCAAAAATATTTTCTATATTATAACGATTTATATGGCTATTAAGACTCCTAATCCGATTTATTTTGCGATTTTGTTGCCGTGTAGAAATTCTTTGGTGGACTTTACTACGCATTATAAGTATGTTCAAAAATTCGCTCTTAAGAGCACTGCCCGAGAGCGAGAGGGGGAGATGCCAGTGAGAGTGGGGCAGTCCGAGAGGTGTGAGACTGCGAGGGAGTGCGAGAGGCAAGGAGGGGGCTAACTGTGAGCAGTGACCCCAACGTTTCAGCCGTTGACTTTTTCCGTTCCCGTTGTTCCGTTGTTGTTATTGTTTTTGCTTTTGCTCATTCCTCCTCCTCCTCCCCATCTTCCTTTATTTTTGCGTTTTATTTTACGTTATTTTGTTGTTATTGTTTTGCCTGGGTTGAATGACTTTGTTTGGGACGAAAACGCAAAAAAAAGAAGAAATTAAAAAGTAACAACATTTTCGGGTGCTCTTCACTGAGCAAAGGAAGAGAGTAAGAGCGGGTGGGACAAGAGAGGGGATGTAAAGCCAATGAACCCACCAAAACAAAAAATTTGGTAAAAACAGCTGATGGAAATTTAGGGGGTTTTTTCGGGATGGAAAGTGGAAGGAAAGTGGTGGCTGTCTGGAAATTGGAACTCACTCTCCTCTCGGAACTGTTGATTTTCCTTTGTTTGGGCTTTTGTACTTTCTAAGCTGAAGAAGGGTTGTTTCGGGAGAACGGAAAAAGGGAAGGACCTAGGGGTTTCCTTCTATAACGCTTTGATTGATATTCGTGCAACAAACGGAAAACGGGGCTTTGATGGAATTTGCATTTCTTTTCCATTTCGCCACTTTATCAATTCAATCGAAAGACAGACAGACAGTCAGACACGAAACCAAAATCATTTTCCATATGAATTCCCTAACAGCTCTTTGTTTAGATTTTTATTTATTTTGCTGCTTTTATTCTTTTCTGTTTTTTTTTTTTCTGGTTGTTGTTTTGCCTTTGCTTTAGCGAATTTACAAAAATAAACATCATGTAGTCATCGCATGGCTGTTGGTATTTGGTTTTCTAAAGTATGGTTCCCATTTTTGTATTCGTATTCCATTTTGTTCCCTTTAGATACTTAATTGCGTCATGGCACGCTTATTTCCAGATGAGTAAAAAACAAATGGAGTAGCTTGTAAAAAAACTTATTTGGAAATACTTGCAGGGATACTTTTAAAATCGTAGAAAATCTAAATTTTCCTAAACGCTTTCATCATAATTAATATATAAAAAATATATTTCAATGCCTTTTGATAGTATTATATCTAAAACTCTCTGCTATATTTGCTTTAGCCTTATCTCTTCACATGCCAATTAACTATAACTAACTGCTATCGATAGTCTTTATATTTATTCAAAATGTCCGCCTGTCTGGCTATCTGAGGCAGATTATCAAAGTGCTGGGTCATCGGCCATCTATATAAATTGTGTTCCCTCCAATCGTTCCCCTTAATAATCCCACCCACAATCACTCGGCCCCAAAATGGCCGCCACACTTGGCTTTGATGTCGCAGCTGTCTCCGCTCTCAACCTTAAACTTTCCACATTTCCGTGGAAAGCTTATTACAGTGGCAGCACCTCGTTCGCTGTTTTTACCTACCTCTACCCCGCTACGCTCCTTTCCTCCAACACTTTTCACCTGGCGAGTCAATCACAGTCACGTGTGGGCCAACTTACAAGAACAGCTGGTGTGAGTGTGTGTTGGTGTGCCGGAAAACACGAAAGAAAACACAGGGACAGACACAGAAGAGCTCAAAGAATCGGAAAAGTAGAGACATTGCCAAGGGTTGTACAGTGGTTAGAGGCAGAGAGAGATAGGTTCCATAAATAAATATGTACCATGAATCCTTGAAACTGATCTTAAAAGTCTGGTTTTAATGAACTAAAAAAGCTAAAGATTCGACGTAGAACATAGGAAATCCTGGGAAAAAAATACATCCTGAACTACAGCCACAAAGTAGGCAATACTTTTTGAAAATGTTTTAAAACTAAAATTCAATTGGTTTTAACTCCTAGAATTTGTTGTTCATTTGGATATAGTTTCTCATCAAATAAACTTTTAGATTATATATCTATGAATATTAAAATTATAAATTATATATGTACGTATAGTCTTACTATTAAACGATTTCCCACTGTGCCTTGCACACGCTTCCCCAACACATGTGCCTTGTGTAAGAGTTGGCCCCGTCTGCCTTGGGTTCGGTCTATATTTGCTTGCAATCAATCCAAGGTTTTTCCAAGGGTCTCTTGCGTCGCTATAAACGGGAAATGCGAAAACTCAAACTGCGTTCTCGGCAATTTTTACACATTATCAGGGGATTGCAGGGAGTTTCGTCGCAGGTTGTGAGGCAATCAAAAACGCTTCTATAATTTATAAGTTATGGCAAATAAACAAACACAATACAGGCATTGTTGTTATTTTTTTTTCCTTTCCTCTTTGGCGGCTGCTTTCTGCTTTCATAAGGTTTTTAACCGTTTTATTATCAAAACAGCTGATCGACGCAATTAACTGAGTGTGTGTGAGTGAGTGTCTGTGTGCTGAAAACAACTGCGCATATAAAAAGCGGAAGGCGGGGAGCCCTTTTTTGTATCAAAAGCAGAGAGTAATAGAGAGAGGAGAGCATGAAAAACAAGCTGTAGCAACATTTTTATTTGGCAACATACACACATAAGAGCTATATAGAAAAATTAACAATTAATTCGAAGCTATTTCACACATGGGTAGATAAATACAGTTAGGGTTGAAATATTAAGATAATTGCGTTTATTTAGAATTTTCGTTTAATTTTCACGAACAGTTTATTTATATTTGTTAATATGACATTTGACATTTAAATTATAATTTTATTAATTGAAAAATAACAATATCAGTAGGAAATTATTAATTCTTTTACCAATAATTTGCTGCTGACTAGCCATTTGGGAATTCTAACGTCTGTGGAAAGTAAAATCAATGCTTTGTGTCATTCTTAAGGGAACTATTTATTTATGTTATTTATTTTGATTATTTTTTTGTATTTTCTTTATTTAAGTGAAATTTCTATAAATATTGCTAACATTTTTACCTCAACTGTAGATTGTTGCTCATAACCGACACGTCTTCTCGAATTCCATCTTAATTAAAATTAACCGAAGAAAGCCAGCCGTCAATCAGCGGAACTTTTCAAGCTTTGAAGCTAGAGAGCAAACAAATACAAAAAATACAAGACCCAAACACATAAAACTAAAATAAAAGGCAAAGAAAAAACGACTTAAGCCCAAGGGCTTTTGTGACCTCATCTTTATTTCATGCTGATCTTTTATTGAAAGCGCCACCTTGTGGGTTTCTTGTGCGTGGAAAATTTTTTCGATTTTCGAGCATGACTTTTCATAAGAAATAGGGTATATATAGGGTACATACGTATATCTACCTGTAACTGTAGAGTTCCCTGCGGTTTAAACACGTTTTATTTGTACTTGCACGAGATAAAAAAAAAATAACGAAGTGAAAAAGGAAACGGCAAATATTTGTCTCGAACTTGTTATCTGGGGTCGGGGATAAAAAAAATACGAATGGGAAATGTCTGTCTGGCTTTAAGAGAGATGGAGAGGAAAACCCCGGAGTACAAATTGATCGATAGACCTGCTAATCGCCACACGAGGCTTCCACATTAATTACTTACGACACCTTTCAATCAACGCTGAACTGAAACTTGGACTATGACGGGTTTTTAAGAAAATAAACGTGAGATAATTTATCATTAAATTTAATGTTTGGTAAACATTTTTATTTAAAAATTTAAATCTTTTGTTGAAAATATTTCAGAAGCAGTATGAAGGGATTTTCTAAGTATAAAACATATTTTGTACTTTGGAATATTATTTCAAACCCGTTTCTAAAATAACAAATAGGGACTTTAAAATCCTTTTAAAAAAAGTAAACAAACTACAATATCCCTTTTAGCATAATGAAATGCCACTTTAATTTGTATATTATACAAGTTATACCCCCTTAAAAAGATTATCCATTCAATATCAGTCCTCATAAAATGTTTTCCTTCCTTTGTGGAGGGCAACATTGGTTTCTTGTTTTCCTGTTTTTTTTTTGTATATTTTTTTGGCCAGGAAGGAGAGCAAAGAGAGTCGCAGACCCCAGACTTCTTGGGTCTTGGTCTTGGTCTTGGTCTTCGTTTTCGCTTTCGCATTGGTCTTGGCATTTCTTTGTCTGGACTGCTTGCTGCTTCTTTGTTGTCGCCGTGAATCCGTGAGTCCGCCGTGTATCTGAGTATCTGCGTATCCTTCGGCTCCAGAACCCTGGGTTACTTGAGTTCACCGCTTCGGCAGACGGCTGGAACGCGCCTGACGAGTATCTGTGAATATGGATGTGTGTCGTCTGCGATTGTGTCGTCCGTCCAGTTCAGTCCACTGTCTGCTACAGTGGGTAACGGTTAAGAGAAACGCGCCAACAGGTCGATTTCACCTCGAAATGAAGTATTAACACGACTTAGATATCGTTTAAAAATCTGGTTTCTTAGAGAAATTCCTAAAGATTTCAAATCTTTTCCAAAAGGCGTGCAAAAGTATGCAATATACTTTTTTCTATTTAAGATAATAAAGCATATTTTTGTACACTTTTAAAATTGATTTCAAATATCCAACTCTCCCTGTTTCAATACTAATAAATCTCTGCATTGTTCCGACTATAGAATACCCTGTAAATAGAGTCTGTATTATTAAAGTCAAGTACAAATCATATCAGCAAAGTAAATAAAATGTGTGTGTGTGATATGTCGCCAAGTGTGTGTGTGTGTACTGCTGATAAGATTCGCATCGTAGAGGAGAACAGAGGAAGTGAAGAACAAAGATAGGCACAGACGGAGGGAGAGACAGAGAGAGAGTGAGTGAGAAAGAGAGGGGCAAAGAGAGATGCAGAGAAGCACAGAAGCAGCAGGCAAAACATAAATTCTGAATGTTGTTGCTGTTGTCTGGGTCGCTGACGATTTTTGGGGGACTGCTATATACACATATATACACACACATACCCATACATTGTATGTATGTATGTATATATTTTGCATTAAAAGCGCATGCGTTGTTGTTGTTTTCTGAATTTTTTTTGGGATTCTCCACCTTCTCTTCTTCGCTCGCTCTTCTGCTTATTGAAGAAATCTGCCAACAAGTACCCCAAAGCATGTTTATACATATATAAAGATATATACTATATATGAATCGCTATATACACTCGCCAACAGCGCACATAAGGCAAAACACACACTTAACACTCGACAACATGGCATCGAGCAAACATATGGAAACGGGTTCTCTATCTCTGTCTACACTTTATTTTTTCTTCTCGTTGTTGTTTTTGTTTAGTCTACGGTGTGTGTGTGCAAGTGTGTGTATGGTGTATACTTTTCTGTATCTGTGAGTGGCTTTTGTTATTGAATCGCTATCGCAACAACAATTGCTCTTGTCCCACTAAAATGTGTAGCTTAAAATTAACAAAATAAATAAATTTTTTATTTTAATAATTTATACAGAAAAATGTGTCTGTACCAAAAAATTTAGGTCAAGTGTAATGTTTATAAGACAATAATCTACTTCATTACATTTAAATAAATAAATAATTTGGCAATATGCCATTTTACAAAATATGGAATATAAAAAGGGAAACATACACTAAACTATTAAAAAATGTAGTAATTTTTAATAGTATAATAAAACTTATTAGAAGAATTTTGACTCATTCCTTTTACTGAGTGCCCACTGTCATTGCTAGTTTTGATTTGGCTCAACATGATTTTCGTATTTCACCCATTTACTTGTGGCTTATCATATGTGTGTGTTTACTTATTTATTTACTTTTTTTTCGAGGGCTTTGAGTAGTTTTTTTGTATGTATTGTCCGCTTCCATATGATTTTTGTGTACATTTTTCCCCTGCGCGAAGGCAACATGTTGCTGGCTCGCTGCTGCTGACGTTGCTGCTGCTGCCTGGCAACATGTTGCAGTCACGCGAAAAAAACACACAAAACTATGGCCAAATGTACGACGTAGTTTTCCCCTCAGCCACCTCTAGTATGTATATAGAGTGTGTATATATATATATAGTATATATATAAACAAAGCGCTGGCTGGCTGCCTGCTGGCTGCTCAGCTCAGCTGTTTTAGAAAGTTGCCGTCAGCAGCAGCGAACGGTTCGCTCGCTCCGCTCTTTTTTTTCCCACATATATTTCTCAATTCATTTCATTTCGAGACTTCAAAGCGACAACAGCACCAAAACAGCAGCTAGAAACAGCATTATTTTTCCCCAGTGTGCGTGTGTGAAGTGCATTTAAAAAGATTTAAAAAAGAGACCAGAAAATAAATACAAAGGCCACCCGAAAATAAAATACAAAAAAATCTAAGCAAACAAGTTTGCTTGCTGCTGCTACGCTGCGCTAATAATAATCGCGTTTACCTGCCTCCGATTCCGTTTCGTGCGACTGAACTCGAGAAACTTGAATATATACAAAGCAAAAAAAATAAGAAAACACCTAAAAAACCTCCTCAAAAAATAACAACGAATACAAAGAGTGTATTTAAAATAAAATACATAAGGTTCACGACGCGTTGCGCTGTTCAAAAGCGTTGAGAATTCAAATGCAGCTTAGAAAAAGTGCAAAAAAATGTGGCCATTGCCATTCTGTTGCCAATTTCAGGACTAAAAGCCAATTAAAGCCACAAAATCAAAGGCGACAAAAAGCATTCACAGTGAATACCTAGAAAGGAATAAAAATAAGTTTATAATGGACACAAAACAAATCAAGTTCAGTTAAAAAGCATCGTAAATTCACAACAATAAATTAATCAAAAAGTTTGAGGATTTGGAAACGTTTCAAAAAAGCCACAAACACAAAAAAAGGTTGGTTGGTGTTCAAAATAATTGTATGGCTTTAAGGGCTGTGTGCTGGTAGTGGTGTATCTGTGACGTTGCTTTGCCACTCAGCTGGTTAGCTGCGCATGTGTTGGTGACGTAATGCCAAAAGCACAGCGCAAACCAATACAGCGCAATTTAGACCCCAACCCCATTCCCCACAACCCCACCAGCAGCAGTAGCACACCACCCACACACACAAAAGTACACGCGCGAGCACACGAATAATTGAAGATCGCACATAGCGACAGTGGGTACTCAATAAAAACAAAGGAAAAAGCAAAACAGGTGTAATTAAATAATGGGTATCAAGACCACGTAGTATCTATAAACAAAATATGTCGAAATATTTGAGTATTCGGGTTTATTGTGAACTCAAAAACCAGTTTTTGATGACACGGGAACAGATAACCTATTTTTTATAAAAATTTTGCAGTCTAATATCTAATTAGTTTATAAAAAATAATCAACTTAATTAAATAAAACTTTTATATAATCCTTTAAAACAGTATTTTCTTGAATTATAACAAGTTTTTAATTAATATGTCACGAAAAATATAAAATAAATATTAAAGAACAAAGAAACACAACACATTCTTTTTAACATTTTGCAAATCTTCTTCGTTAATTTAGGATTTCATTCCAAAATCAATTAATACTGTTAAAAAAATAATAAAAAAGCACTGAGACCCATTCGGATTACATAAAAGCGTGTATAGTGAGGTCGTACTTTAGTTGTTGGCCTGTTTGTGTGGGTGAAGCACTTTGGGAGACTTTGCGACGCCCCCTTCAGCGTTATTTGACACACACACACACACACACACATTCATAAATTACTGAAAAGGCAATTCAAATCATGCTACCCGTAGTCGTTTCTTTCCACTCCCTCAAATGTGATGGTTGTTGTTGTAGCTGTGTGTTTTGGGTGAAGTCAGGAAAACTACTCGAGTTTTTTCCTCCTTTTTTAATATAATTGACACACATTTTCTAATTGTGGCGTTGCATTTGCTGTGTGTCAACACTTTTGTTTGCTGCTTTGCATGGGGCCGTCGTTCGTCGTTTATCAGGTCTGCCTTTTGAACTTCTTTATCGCTCCCTTTACCTCGCTGTCTCACTCGCTCACTCCACCTAGCTGTCTCTATCTCCCTCTCTAGCTCTCTCTCTCTGTCTCTTTGCGTCTCTGCCTTTGTCTCTCATTTGTAACCTGTTTGATATTATCAGCTGTTGGGGTGGAAGAGTAAGAGAGAAGATCAAAGTGTGAGTGCTTAAAAGCTTTTTCAACATTATTAGATCCATGTAACATGGAAATAAATGAACAGAGAACAAATTGCGCAACATTTCCAATTCACCCACGTGTCCGGATTAGAAGATGTCGTATCTCAAATCTCTATAAGGCAGAGACAACGCTGTGATAGAATGAGATCAGAATTGTCGAATAGAGAAAATGATTTTAAAATATATTTCAACACGTTCGAGGATCATATCTAAGAAAAAGGAGAAATCTATTAAATCAGTATTTTAGATCATATAAGAAAGAGACAGCGTTACTTCTAGGTACTGGAGGACAGAGATAATGCAGAGAAGATGCAAGGACATGCTTCAAAAAAAGAGAAGAAGATTGACGAAAGCAGTAGAAAACTATCTATTCGATTATGGATAAACTACCTTAAAGATGTTATAAGACATTATAATTATAAAAATTATGCTATTTATCTAAATTCTACTACCTGCAATCCTCAAATTTGAATTTCAACAGAGAATTTTGCTAAAAGATACAATTTTAAAGGTCACATTGATGATAAAATATAATGAACGATTAAAAGGCAACTTTCACTATCTCTCTTGGCTCTCCCTGCTTGTTAAATGCTTCTTTATATAAGTGAAAGTATTTTATTTTTATTGTTTTTTGGCAGATAAGCAAAACAAAAACGAAAATAGCCAGGCCAAAACAGAAAAACAAAATAAAAACAGCCACAGCTGTTCTTGGTAAAAATACCAAAAACAATGAACTTTGATTAAAGTTTTTCCAGCTTTTTACACCAATTTATATCAATTCAAAAACAGGGAAAAATAAAATAAAAATAAAATGTAACGACACGACACACACACACTCTCTAGCATTTGTCATAGTAATTTTATACGTGCGCAGTTGGAAATGTAAATGAAAGAGGGAGAGGTGGCCACAAAGAGGGAGAGAGAGGGCGAATGAGCGACAGAACTGGAGTTGTGACAAGAAGAAGAAAGAAGGCATTAACACTTCTTGCGGTCATTTGCTTTTCGCCGAGGAACAAGGGGACAAAACAAGCGCAAAATAAGTGCGTGCCTTTATTTTCCTTTTTGTTTTTGCTCTCAATTTGCAAGAAATATTTTGGCTAAAAATAAAAACGTGCTCGCACGCACTCACACACACACACGCACGCGAGTCCTGTTCTGGTTCTGCTTGGCTCCCTGTCTCCATCTCTTTTCCGCCCACTCCACTCCAGTTGCTCGGGCCCCAACTCCCCTGTATGGGTGCAAGCGAGACGCTCTCACGTGCTCAAGTTACAGAGGGGCACAACACCCTTTCCCTCGCACACGTGGAAGAAGCAGCAGCACAAGACGAAGAAGAAGAAGAAGAGCACACCATAACTGGACTGCTGCTGCGTTTGTTTACATTTTTGTTTTGCCTTTTTGTTTTTGCTCGCTGTGGTTTTGTTTGTGTTTTTTTTTTTTTTTTTACTGCGCACATGTGAGCAGCAGCAATGTGGGGGAGAGAGAGCGTATCGAGAGGCAGAGACAGCCGACAGTGGCTAACTTTATTTGTTGTGTAAGAGAAACAGGGTGGCTCACTCTCTGTAAAAAAAGGAAAAGCGAAAAACAATTTAATTACGCTTTAATTTCGCCTTGTAAAAAAGTACAAAAATGTCGATCAATTACATGACGTTTGCAATTAATTAATTGTGAAGAATTTCATTTTCTAATCACCTGTTTTCCACCTTCTTTTCGTTGCAGCAAAAAGCAAAAAATAATGGAATTTTAACAAAGTCTCGAAAGGTAAGTGAAGGGGCGACTTAAAAACCTTGAAAACTTTAGTTTCTATTTTTTGATAAAAGTAAAAGGAAGTAAACTTAAAAACGACTGTTTTATACCCTTAAATCTATGGGAACTCAATGAAATCTATTAAAAATGATCATGAGATAAAAGCGAAACTTAGTAGATTTCCTTAAAGCAAAAAATTTCTTGAGTATACCAAATCTCAGATAAATATCTCTTAAAAAATAGAAGTTATGAATATGTAAAAATATATTAAGTTAGAATCAGATGTACAACAAAAATGATAATACCCTTTAAAGGGGTACAAAAAGTAGTTTCCCCTATCTGATGACCATGTTGATTAGATGGGTTTCCCAACAATATCTGAAATGTGTTCTTTGTTCCGCGAGAGGTACAGAGTATGAGAGGGAAACCCGAATGGCGGGAGGGACTTCGTAAGGGGAGGCTACATGTAACCCATATGAAGGTGCGGCCCCCTAGAAAAAAAAAAAAAACACTCACATACCAAAGCTCGCGTCGCTCAGCTGTGAAGGCTTTATGATTGGGGAGAGGGTCACCACCACCACATGCGCATCCAAACACAGTACATAATAGGCTTGTTGTAAGGTCAATCAGCGAGGTCAATCAGCGATTGGAAAACCGATTGTCTTCCGCCGGCTTCCTGGGAAATCTAAATTTGGTCAATAGAAGCCCCACAAGGTCCCTGTTTTTTAATTGAAAAAGTTCTATAACTCAAGGAACTTAAAAAAAAATTGCTTACATGTAGGAAAAGGTATTCTAATTTAAAAAATCGTTTTCTAGTAATTCCGTACTTTAAGAAATACGGACTCTGGACTCCAAATTGCCTGCCTTATATGAGAAACCTCACACTGTCAAGTCCACTTGATCTTAGTAATCTCCACTTACCATTTCCGCTGCGGATGACACATCTTAACGAGCTTCTTCCACAGCAAAACGAGAATAAATATAATTAAACTTTATTCCGTGACGCATGCCTTGGGGAATGACTAAAGTGAAACACGAACATATGGAGTGTAGTAAAAATAAATTTATAAAAAGAAATGAGATTTTTCTTTGTCTGTGGCTTTCGTTGCACTCACGTGTTGTTAAAAACCAATTTTTGGGGTTTCATAATGCGAAAGGAAACCTCGAAGCGAACGAAAGGCAAACGGAACTTGTTTTTTTTTTGTTTTTCGACGAAAAGTTGCAACATAACAATTTTCCACTCCCTCAGTGTTGTTTTCCATTTTCTTATCTGCTTGGAACGGGTTTTTTTCTGTTGATTTTCCCCTTCGTTTTTGTTTTCCCACTTACCATTTTCCATTCGCCTCGCTTCCATTTTCCGCTTGGTAATCAAATTTTTCGTAATGTGCGTCAAGCAAAAAAATAAAGGCAATGCTCGGTAATAGATGAGAAATGAGAAAAAATCAAATGTTACGAAAATGTGCAATAAATAAATAATGCAAGCCGAGAGCGCGGCGCATTGCAAAATCAAAAAGCATGCCAAGGACGGTGGCCGAGCTAAATGAAATTAGTCCAACAATGTACCATGTACCGACCTCCTCAGCTCTTTTTTCATTTTTAATTTTATTTTATTTATTTATTTTTTTTTAACCCGTTTGCTCGCTCGATCGGCTTGCCAAGAAGTGCAGAAATAATCAGACAAAGTGTGCCAATCAAGGAAAAAACAAAACAACAAGGCAATTCTCGTATATGACAAAGTTCTGCAATCAACTTGATTGCACTTTTCTTAATTCACTGCCAATTACTTGAGCAACTGCTTTATTTTATTTACTTTTTTTTTAGATCACAGGATGCCAAAACAAATATTAGATTTTTACAGCTTAAGCCATATAACAAATACCAAAAATTATATTTTAAAAATATATAAAATTTGTTTAAATATATTTTAGTGAAAAAAAATTTTTGTGTGTATAATATTTTAAAGTTAAAAATAAAATATAACAAATTTTCCAAAAATAAATCATTTTAAACCATACCATTTTCCATTCGTCACACCTTGAAAGTCTCCTCCTTGCACCCCTTGTGATTTTCTCTACCATTTCCATTTCCGCGACATTTCCTTGGCAATTGTAGCGCATTTCCACTGCGTCATACGCCTGATTGCGAGGGAAATTCGTGTAAATTCGGTTGGAAAATATGTAATTTTCGCAGTTTTCCGCTTTTCTTTTTGCCAGCGATGAAATGTAAATGATAATGGACAGCTGAAATGAAGGGAATACCAAATGCGGGGGAAATGGGGAAAAGACGAAGAAAACGAAATGGAATGGAAGGCGAATTAGTGGGCCATAATGTAATCGAATATTATTCCGTTCGCTTGTGTCCCCATTTTCATACGGGTTTTCTTGACAGTGTGTATGTGTGTGTGTGTCTATTGTGGGCCAAGAGTATTTCATACACACAGCAACATTTATTTGTATGAACGAATATGCCATAAACAAAACTTAACAAACACACATACACATAC
The DNA here is from genome assembly GCA_018152175.1 of Drosophila jambulina. NCBI lineage: Eukaryota > Metazoa > Arthropoda > Insecta > Diptera > Drosophilidae > Drosophila > Drosophila jambulina. Next base: position 20,682,401 of record JAECXH010000113.1, on the reverse strand, counting down.
AACTGATTGCAAAGCAATACAAAAATCAGATGTTTTCTATTCAAAGAGAGAGGGTGAGAGAGAGAGAGAGAGAGAGCGCGGAAAGCTCGCTCTCTTATGTATTTTTGTGTCTGTCTCGCGCGCTAGTTATATATTGTGTATGCAGGTCAAGAAGAAACGCAAAAAACAAAAGCAAAAGTAAAGACAAACATGTTTACCCATGAGAGTCAGCCAGAGAGCGGCGCGTGTCTCTCTCGCAACATGTTGCCAGCTGTTAGAGGTGTGCGCTGCAACAGCTGTTTTCTATGCATGCGCGCATTTCAGTTTCTTTGTGTTTGTTTTTTTTTAATATGGTTTAGATTTTTTTTTTAAATCGCAAAGTGCTGTTGCCAAGCGGCGCTTTTTCACAACAGAAAACCAACTGAAAGCAACAAATAAATTTGCTAAAAGGCAAGATGAAGAATAAGAGCAAAACTAATAATTTTTATGGATTGCATCATGATTTTTATTCCTTTTTGGTATGCAAAAATTAATATAAATTACTTAAATTATTTTTTCTTTTGCAAGAAACCATAAACAATGATTTGCATATTTTTTTTTATAATTAAAAATGTATACACAATTTTATTTACATCATTTTAATATATATTTTAGGAATTTGTAAATTTATTATTTTTTTCTAGTAAAAATGTTTTTTAAAAAACAATATAGATGTTTTTAGTTATTTTATTTTAAGTTTTGAATTATTTATTCAATTTAATTTTGCTATTTTTGAGCCAAAAAATTTATATAATTATTTCTTTAAACCTAAAAATATATATAATTATTTCTTTTATATCCACATTGTTTTCTTCATTCAATTTATGTTATTTCTTTTATTTTTTAAATATTTTTTTATACATTATATTGACTTTTATTTCCACTTTGTGTAATAAATTTAAATACCTTTCAATTAGAGTCTCTCTCTGCGTGGGAAGTTGCCCCAAAACGACCTTCAAAACCCCACACAGATACTCAAGCACACACGCATACTTTCAGATACAGATACAGTATCTGCAAGCTTGGCTCAATGACGTCACGTAGCAGCAGCAGCAGCAGCAGGCACGCTGGCAACATGTTGTTTGTTAGCAAACTTTTTTTGTTTTATTTTCTGAGGGGGTGGCTGGGCAGGCGGGAGGTAGATGCATTTTGTGCATTGCCAAACGACGCTGACATGTTGCTCCCCATAACTGGGTCTCTCCGGTTAAGTAACGACCTGGTTTCCAGCATGTATATAGTATCTACACATATGTATCTTATAGCCAGCAGCTATAGCTAAGCACGATTTCAGGTTAAATCGGGGCCGTGTCAGTGTGTCGCAGTTAACAACAATTGGCCAAGAATTCTCTGTCTTGCCCGTCTTTTGTTGCCGAGTGGCAACGAGTTGAGGTTGCTTCCGCATCGGAAGGATATATAGTGGGGTATATAATGTACTACAACTGAAGTAAACCATGTCAGCTTATGTAATGGATGTATAGTATATAGTGCATAGAGACGGACAGACCTTGGGGAATTCATTTCAAGTTGAGCCTGGCTGCTCTCGACGACCTTCAGAGGCTGCAGGAGGAGAAGGAGGACGTGTGGCAGCTGTTGCTATACGCGGATATATAGATCCTTGCCGATTTTGCAATGAAGTCAAGGCTATTTATAGATTTTATGCCAGCCTGTTGGGGAGGACTTTATTTTAAAGAACCTTTGGTTGGGGGGGATTTTTGAAGGTTAAGAACTTTAAGGGAATCTATACCAGAATTATATGTTTATATTCTGTTTATAGATGGTTTTTAAATATATAAAAATTTTAGAGAAATTAAATAAAATATTAACTAAGAAGCTAGACTTATGCAAGTATAACAACCACCAGTTTGACTTGAATTCTTTTATATAGAAACTTTTAGGAAAAAAATATAATTTAGTAAATCTATAAAACCTTCAAACTCTTTTTAAAAAGGTCTTACATATTCTTAAGTATAATTTATAATAATTAAATAACACCTGTTTATAACAATAGCTTCTCCATATTTATAGTTCCATTTATATAGCTAAATTTTAGTTTCTGCTAAATATAATTACTTTAAATAATTACCCAAGATTTTCCACAGTTTCTATTGAATTTTCCATAGTTTCTATTGAATTTTCCACAGTTTCTATTGAATTTTGCATTCTGTTAATCTGAAGAATGGCATAGTTTTAGTAACTCATGTACATATATATAAATATATGCATATTTTTGCACGTTCATGTTGTTTAATATAATGGCATATAATTTCCCACGTTTCCTATAGTTTCCATAGATAACAATCACTCATAACACTCATAACGACTTCCCCTTTTCGATAACTAATGGAATATAACAACAGTTTAATGAGTTGTTACACAATATTAGTAGACATATTCTATTTCAAATAGGGTAACAAATACAGAATTAGTTGTAATTATAACTGAAAATGATTTATAAATAATAAAAACAGGTGTTCTGAGGTAGAACTAGATCATTAAAATGGGTCAACACCTTTTTATAATTATTATAAATAAAGTAATTTAGGGTTAGGAGCAACAAAGATGAGGTTATTATACAAAATCTATGATTTAATGAGATTTTAATTATATATTTTGTTTATATTAATGGGCTTTCTAGAAATCTTTATGTTTTGAATAAAATATCAATATAATTAACCAAATAATAAATTTTTTATAATAAAAAGGATCTAAGAGCTAATAATAATAGTAATAACTTCATATACGAAAGAGCTGCTTTTATTGATGATTTGCTTCGCATATTTTGTTTAGAAATATTATCCATTAGGGAAATATTTTTGGTTTGAATTAAAAAAATCTAAAATGATCTAATTAAGTGTATTTTTTTAATAAAAAAAAGGCTGTAAGAAGCACCAAAGGTGCTGTTATTAAGCTGTTATTTTTATGGATAGTTTATTTAAACAGTGTCTAGTCAAGGCCATAACAACCTACCTTACTCCCAGATAATGGATAAAATTAGGAAATTAATAATAATATATGAATAATAAACATTTTCCCTTCCCCCTTTCTTTCAGTGTACTTCTGGTGCAAGAAGCAGCATCAGCGGCAGCAACAGCAGCAGCTTAGCTAGAGGAAACCGGAAACGGAATCAGCGCCAGATCTCCAGCCAGCGGACAACCGACCATGATACCCACCAGTGTCACCAATTCACCGCCGCCAGCGGGCTTGGGCCAGAATGGAGCAGCTGCCTCATTGGGCTCGGCCACGGCGGCAGCTGGAAACGGAGCAGGAAGCGGCGGCGGCGGCAGCAGCAGCAGCATGGGCGTGGGCATGGGCATGGGCTCGAGCTCGGTCCCTGGAGCTCCAAACAACTACAGCTCCTTTGTGCTGGGCCTGGCCTCGCTTATCCTGGAGGGCAGACCCATTGCAGACGATGAGTACATGCTGCCGCAGCATCATCAGCAACCGGGGTCGGGTGGAGCCACATCCGGCGGGGGAGGAGGACGCCTCTCGCCGCGACCCTCCACCTCGAGGGCGGCCATAAACATCACAACGAATCCCTATGGCTCCATGGGAGGATCGGATGGTCGTGGAGGAGGAGGAGGATTAGCAGGAGGAGCTTCTACCAGCGGCAGCAGCAGCAACGGCAACAACAACAGCAGCAGCAGGAGCAGCTCCCTAACCCACCAGCGCTGGACGCAGAAGCTCTGCCAGCTGCGCCAGATCTCACCGGCTGCCCAGGCGATGAGTGCCGAGCCGGAGTTGGTCTCCCTGGCCATCAATGATCTCAACAAGGATCACGGCGGCGACTATGAGATTGTGCGGCGTGTCATGCTCAACCGGGCGGGCGGAGGCATGGGTCTGGCCGGTGCCGGTGGCGTTGGTAGCAACAACTCGAGTGCCGCCAGTTCGCCGGGCTCCAATTCGTCGGATAATATCCTCCATTCGCTGCAATCCCTGGCCACCACTTGCTTGCGCGGTGGCCCAGCCTTGGCGGCACCGCCACCCGTGGAGCCAAGGCCTCTTAATCTGTCCTTTATATGGATGGGATCGGTGGCTTCTAGTGGAGGAGGAGTAGGAGGAGGAGGAGGAGCGGCAGCAGCACTCGCAGCAGGCGGAGGAGGAGCAGGAGGAGCGTCAACAACTGCCACTGCCAGCAGCGGAGCAAATAGCTCTGCATCGCGGCCCAAGCATGGGCCGCACTGTGATCAGTTCCTCAGGAAGATGGGTCTGGCCAAGGGCGAGATGCCATCGGAGGCTGAGGAGCACATCTGTGATATGTCCTACGTGAATATGACCGTAAGTTGGGGGGTTTTGTGTTTGAAAATGAATAGAAAATATTGAAATGTTGCTAAAAAATAAAATTAAAAGAGTTTGCTTTTGAACAACTAAGTTTTGGTTAATGTTAATTAATATAAATAATTAATATCAAAGGTTAAATATAATTTGTTTACACTTTTCCTATATCTAGGTGGGATTTTAATGTTTTTCACACATTTATTACTGATTGTACTTACTCTTTTCCCCACAAATTGTGAAATTTCGCATGACTTATTTATTTTTCATGTGACTAGGCAATATTTCTTAAAGATTAGAATAGTCCAGAGACTCTGCCAAAGTGCTTTTCAATGGCCACAACCTGTGCAGCTCCAGAAAGTCTGGAAAACCTATTATAAACTATACATTGATATAGCTTTATCTGTGTTTATTTTTTTTATTGGGCAATTAAGGTTCAATCATTCGGGTTTTGTTTTTATTTTTTCCCCCACAAAGCTTAGTCACAGTCATATTTAATGATTAATAGAGACACTCGACTCACCAGGCAAGACAAAGGTTGTTTTTAGGGTTAAAAATGACATTCAAGTTAAATAAATTACTTTATTTTAGAAGTTTTTAAATATATTTATAAAAAAATATTAATATATCCAACCTCTCCCCTATTTTCCAGTGCAATCGCTGGCGTGCTTACTGCATGAAAATGGAGGCCATCCTGGCCAGACGTGAACCCGTTTGCATAGAGGTCTACCTGGGTCCCGTGACCCACAAGCTATTGCTGGAACAATGGATCATCAGCGGCAGGGAGAAGTGAGTTTTGAACTAAAAAGAAACCCAGGAAACTCTTAAATTAACCTTCTTCCTCCTCCACAGAGTCCCACCGCCCACGATGACACTGCCATCGCTGTGCAGCGCCATTCGCAGTCAGCTGTACTTCTCCCAGATTGTGGCCTGGTGTGATCTGCTCCGCAAGTGCGATCCCTCGGTGTACGACAGCGGCAGGGTGATCTTTGCCAGCTGTGGGAACAATGCCGGCGACTTGGCCACCACCTGTACGCCCAGCGGTGGCCAGAGGCGGCCTCGCCTGAACATCTTCTACAGGATTAAGCAGCACAATGCCAACGCTGGCAATGGAGGAGGACAGTACCAGGATGGGTTCAGTGCCAAGGCCAATGTCCATAACTTTCCCAACGTCAATGTCTCGGAAAGCTATAGCATTTCCGTGTGCGTTAAGAGTTTGCCCCGGATTAATGGTGGCCTGCCGCATGTGGAGCCCCTGCCCAGTCCCAGTCCTGCGCCACGCAGCCTGCGAACCTGCGGCGGAGACCCGGCGAGCACACCCACCGGTGGCGGTGGCCTTCATGCGGCCACGCCGACGGGTCTGGGAGCCAGGATTAGTGCAATTAGTAGCCCAACGACGACGATGACCGGCAGCTCCAACTGTGATAATAATGGATTAAAGCAAGGATTAGATGAACTCGATGGGGACCCGAGCCTGAGCCACCGGGAGAGGCAGCTGCAAAAGTATCGCAAGCGCATGCAGCGTCGGGATAAGAAGCGGGAGAGGAAGAACTCCCCGGAGAGGCAGCAGCAGCAGCAGCATCCGCAGCAGCAGCACCACCATCCCATTGAAGAGCCCATGGAGGAGGGCGAGGAGTCCCCATCGCCCTCGCAATCCGAATCGCAATCCCTGGCCCTGAGCCTGCAGCAGCCACCGCGTCGCATAGCCATGATCTCCACGGGGACACAGACCTCGCTGAGCAGCTGCCAGCACTGTGGAAGCGAAAAGACCTTGCTCTGCCTCAGCTGCACGGGGGGAGCGAGGCCAGAAGAGGATGCCAGCGATGACAGTGATACGACAGCCTCCGAAATGGAGGAGACCAACTCCTCGTGCAGCCTCAGCAGCGGTGATCTCATTGTGGGCACGCCACGCAACAAGGCCGAGCTGCTGCTCCAGGCCATACAGCGCACGCCAAAGAATCGACAGCGAAAGCCCCATCGTCACCCGGCGCCCTCCTCCTCAGATCTCAGTGGTGGACAGAACAACAACCTGGCCAAGGTGGCCACCAGCAGCGGATGTCAGGTGTGCAAGCGCCAGAAGACGCAGCATAACTTTGCCAATGGCAAGGACAGCAGGGAGCCCAAACCCAACCATGCCAATGGGGACCAAGGGAAAAGCAATGGCTTCGCCAGCATGCTGCAGGAGGAGGAGCAGGAAAACGAAGCAGAGCGGCCATCAGAGGCGCAGATCAAGAGCACCAAGCTGACGCCCAACATAGAACGCTGCTCCTTGAGCTCCTTGGTACGAGGATGCAAGACCCCACCGCCGGTGGATCACATTGTAGTGCAGTTCAAGACGCCGCTGAGCCAAGTGCCAGCGAAACCTCAACCCGATGCCATGGTCCCCCTCCAGCAGCAGCAGCAGCAGCAGCAGTCCCTGGGCCGCTCCTCGCCAAAGCCAAGTCAACTCCGTTTGAATTGCGGCAGCGGCATGACGGATATGGAAACGCCGCCGCCTCCAACTGCCAGCATCTCGCCGCTCATGAGGAAGGGCGGCGGTGGTGTCCTGCCCAAGGTCAATCTCACCACAATCTTTTGCAGTTCGGCGCCCATTGCCATTGGCTGTCCCGCCTTTAGCTTTGATCCTGCTGCCTTAAGTCACGCCCATTCGCAGCTGCTGGCACCGGATACGACCGGGAATACACCTCCGGTGCAGAAATCCTTCTCGGCGCCCACTTTGCCGCATGCTGCCTCGCTGTCCGTCTCGCCGAGATTCGCCAAACAGGCGCTGGCCGCTCACAAGCGACGTTCCCGTCACCTGAGCGATCGCAGTGATCGCAGCTCGCTGGGCTCCGATGAGCAGTTGTCGGATGAGGACTTGGAGTCGGGTCTGTGCAGTCCAGCAGCGGGAGGATCGCCGTTGAAGTGTCGCGCCAGATTGGCAGCCCATTTTGCAGGGCGTCCCTTGTTGGGTAACCTGGAGGAGTCGCTGCTGCAAAGGAGACTCATGCCCAAGATCGAGGTGATGGGTTTCAAGCTGCAGCTGGGAGCCTCGGGAGGATTCTGTCCCACACAGTTGACCATACCGGCAATGTCGTATTTTTATGAGCTGCATGGCGAGACCCTGAGCACGCCCTACCTGGTGAGTGGACGCTGTTAATTCTAAATTAATTATATTATTTAATAATCTATTTCTTTCAGTGCGAAATTCGCTTGCCTCGCAAGGGTTACTCAGTGCCGCGAACGGGCACAGTGCAGGCCACGCTCTTGAACCCCATGGGCACTGTGGTGCGAATGTTTGTGATTCCCTACGATATGCGCGATATGCCGGCCTTGCATCGCACTTTTATACGTCAACGCATCCTGGCCGAGGAGCTGAGCAAGGAGGAGGGAGACGATAAGTCGGGCAAGGCGGCTCAGCAAGTGCCGCGCAGCCCCACGGCCAGCAGCAGCACCACCAGCAAGCTGGGGCACTTTATAACCGCCGAGCAAATGAAGCGATTGCGCTACTCCATACACCTGAGGCAGGCTCCTACTTTAAACCACGAAATTCTGGATATTTAAAGTCTTTTTGATGGATTTTGCAGGTTCCAAACATCCCGTTCTGGACGCTTATCCCTGCACACGGACATCCGTTTGCTGATCTCAAGGCGCACCGACTGCGATACGGCGGCTGCGCATGCCAAGGGGATACTGGAGGCACCCAATGAGCTGGTCACGGACACATTGATGCCGGCTGAGCCGCGTTACAGTGCCAGGCAGGAGAGCACGGGCAGCAGGATTTAGTAGCTACTGCAGGCGCTGGGCGGCACCACCATTGAGCTGCTGCGTCGCCTATGCAAGCAGCTGCAGGACAAGTGGCAGCAACAGCAGCAGAGGGAGTGGCCCAGATATCAGTTGTAGGCGAAGGAGCAGGAAGAAGGGGAAGCAGGAGGAGATGCAGGAGAAGAGCAACCAGAGGACACGAACCCGGATGGCAGGAGGCGAAACAAACTCCTGTACTCCCAGCTGCGTTACTAGTTATCGTTTAAACTACTATCTAAGCTTAGTTTCTTTTTCAAATTTACTTTTTTTTCGGTATTCCATTTGTTTAGGTATTTTTTGAATTTATTGAAATTTCTTTCCGTAAGAAAAATGTTGAAAAAGCAATCGATATAGAAATCAGCGAGGAAGCAACTGTCTGTAGCTGTTTCCACATCTTTTTGGGGGTCCATACTTTGAGGAGAAGGCTAGTAAGGAGCGAGCAATACTATAGAACTATGCAATGAGTGTGAGAGAGAATGTGCGATATATATAAATATATAATATATATATTTATGTACCATATATTTAATCAACAATTTTAACAAGCAGATTTGTGTGCGAAAAAGATGTTGGAAAAGCGGTAGTATTTAGGCAAGGAAAAGCTAAAGAAAAGCAGAGAAAGTGAAGAGAACATGATGTTGAATGATTTATATAGTATATATGCGCTCATATCGATCGTTGTTGTTAGTAGTAAGTGAGTTTGAGAAAGAGTTTAAAAGTGGCTTCATTTTGCTTTCATTTCCGTTTCCGTTTGCGATTTCTTCAGAGAGAGTGTCTAATTAAAGCGTGCCTGTGATACGATATGAGCTGCATTCTAATAGAGTTCTTTTTCTCTTTAGGTTATTAATAAATTCATTTCTTTCTTTTTGTTGTTCACTCCACAAAGTGCAAGCAAGCGCTTGCAATGTGTAACTTCAATAAATACCAATCTAGATGTGTTGAGAATTCCCCTAACCCCGCAGACGCGACTCTTTCTTATATTTTCCAATTGATACCTGAAACTATATATATTTAACTATATATTGTGTACTACAAGCTATTAACAAATTTTCAATCTATAGGTGGTATGAGAAATTTAACAATTAGAAAATACAAATAAGAAAAAGCAAAAAAATAATAAAAGCAAACGCTAAAGAAGTAAAATAGAGCGAAAACAATAAAGCAGAAATCAATACACTTTACTTTGTTCAATTTGTTTTTAAGTAGAGAGCTTAATGTGCGCTGTCAATAGCAATTATATTATATGTGTAACAAATAACACCAATATACAAATACAAAATGATTCAATAATCAAGGGAAAAGTGTTTTTATTTAAACTTTAAAAAATATAAGTTGAATTCCCCTGGAATTTTCTAACAGTTTAAAGCCGAAATAAATAGTTTTAATTTTAAGGTATTTTCTCAATAGTTTACTTTATAAATAATACTTATTTTCGGATAATTTCTAAAAGAAAAAATCTGAAACAAAATAAAAAGTTATATTCAAAAATACCAAAAAGCTAATGTTTTTAGTTATTCTCATAAAAAATACCAAGTAAAAATACTACAATTTATAGTAGAATACTAACCATAATTTATAGCACTCCAACAGCTGATCTAACCAAGCTTTATGGTATTTTCTATTAAGCTACCGGCCGCTTCTTTCCGCCTGGTCACACTGGCATGGAAATTACCTAATTTTTTGTGTTTTTAAGATTTAAAAGAATTTTATGATTAAGATGCGTTCCACGCTGTTTTCCGGCGCCTCGCGGGTCTTGAGGTACAACCGGAATGGCCAGTTTCTGACACGAACGAGAAGCACCAAGGCCACATCCTCCAGTTTGGATCAGCAGCAGCAGCAGGATGCGGCGGCGGCCAGAAGCGAGGGAGGAAAGCCGGAATCCGTAGAATCCCAGGAGGAGCAGCAGAAACTGCCCACCCGGGAGCCGCTGGTCAAGAATTTCTTCGTCGGCTTAGTGGACAAGGAGCTGCTAGCTTATCCAGAAGTAATCCCTCGCGACGAGATGGCGCAGCTGCAGAATTCCCTGCTGCCGCTGAAGAATTACTTTGAGGAGCAGCGGGAAGCGGCGGCGGAGCAGCAGAAGCCCACGGAGATCTACCGCCAGCTGGGACTCTACGGTCTGAATGCCCCCACAGACTTCGAGGGCAAGGGTTATGGATGGAGCGCCAGCTTGATGGCCAGCGAACCGGACTCCACGGACGCCAATGTATCTCTCAGCCTGCAGTCACACCGCGTCGTTGTGGATCTGCTCAAGGAGCTGGGCTCGCCCCAACAGCAGCAACGTTACTTGCAGGACCTGGCCACCGGCGCCCTTATAGGCACCGAGGCCATCTACGAGTACTCACCGCCCGAGGAGGATTACTTCAGCACCAAGGCGGAGTTCTTGCCCGAAACGGGCAAGTGGCGGCTCAACGGTGAGAAGGCCTTTGTGGTCTGCACACCAGGAGAACGACAATTGTTCCTGGTCCTGGCTCAGACACAACAACCAAGTGTCCCGGGAGCAGTGGGCAGGGGCACCACCATCTTCCTGGTGGATTCCCAGCTGGAGGGCGTACGCCTAGGAGAGAAGCATGCCACCTTCGGTTGCCGCCAGGCGGACATAAGAAGAGTGCACTTTGACCAGGTGCAACTGGGCGAGGAACAGGTGGTGGGCATTGCCCACGATGGCAATCGTTACTCGGAGCAGCTGGTGAGATCTTCCAGGCTGAGAGGCAGCCTGGCAGGAGTGTCCCTGGCCAAGAAGCTGCTCAACGAGCTGGCCCAGTACACGGTGACCACCACTCAGTGCGGGGTGCAACTCAAGTGAGTAGGAAAAGATTCTTCCGGATGAAAGTAAACTAATTATATGAATCTCTCTCTTCCAGGGACCTAGAGCTCACCCGCGTCCATCTATCCCGCGCCGCCTGCTCTGTCTATGCCATGGAGAGCATGCTCTACCTGACCGCCGGCCTACTGGATGAGTTCCGCTGCCAAGATGTTACGCTAGAGAGTGCCATTACCAAATACTTTACCCTACGGCAGCTGTACGAAATCGCCACCCAGAATCTAGGCCTGGTGGGGCCCAAGAGCCTGCTCAGTGGTGAGGCCACGGAGCTGGGATTCCGGGATGCCGCCCAGCTGTGCACGCAGGGCGAATCCTTGGACACTCTAGGCATGTTCATAGCTCTCACCGGATTGCAATATGCGGGGGTGAGTTATCATTGGAAAATCCTTAAAACCCCAGCTTCTTATTCCCCACTTTCCCACCCACAGCAAGCTATGAATGCCGGTGTGCGCAAATCCCGGAATCCCCTCTTCCATCCCGGACACATTTTCGGCAAGTTCCTGGACTCCAACAGCATAGACAACCCAAAGACCAAGATGCAGTTGGCCGAGCATGTGCATCCCTCGCTGGATGCTGCTGCCCAGTGCATCGAGCACTCGGTGGCCAGGCTACAGATGGCCGTGGAGCTGATGTTCACCCGCCATGGCAATGCGGTGGTGGAGCGTCAGAGCGAGATGCAGCGCCTGGCGGAGGTGGCCACCACCATCTATGCCATGTGGGCCAGTGCCGCTCGAGCGTCGCGTTCTTATTGCATTGGCCTGCCGCTGGCTGACCACGAAATGCTGACGGCCACGGCTATATGTTCCCAGGGCAAGGATCGGGTTCACACGCTGTGCACGGAGATATTTGGCGGTAATTTTGTGAACAACGACAACAACCTGGTGCGTCTCTCCAAGCAGCTGACCAAGAGCAAGGGCTACTACCCCGTGCATCCGCTCACGTTTAACTTTTAAGTTTTAAGACTCTGAAGGCCTTTATCATTAAAAGAAAATAATTGTTACTGATATTAGAGAGTTTAGGCGCAGAAAAAGGAGTTTTTTAAGGTCATAAATGTTAGTTTCTAGTAATTTTCACTGATTTGTAAAGAGCAGAAAAGTTTTAAGGAAAATTTCAAGTTTTGGCGCCTAAAAAATGCCTTTTAGCGTGACCGTTTGCTGTTTTGTTTCCACCTGCAACCAGCGTTGCCAGAGTTTATCATTTTACTTACTAAAACCGCGCGCTTTTTTCACCGCCTACAACACTGGTTGGGCGAAAAAAAAAGAACAAGAAGAAGATAAGCGCAAGAATCAAAAGGTGAACATAAGCGCAAGAAGATAAAGTTAAGCCTACTAAATCTAATCTGCCGAAAGTGAACAATAAAGTAAACAACAATTATGGTGATCGATTCTTGAGCTGCGTATCGCTCGCGCTCTAATTTAATCATTTGTTTGTTAATTTTGCAATTATAAGTAATCCAACAAATGAATAAGCAAAGGAAATCGCAACAAATCCCGTTTAATGGTTGAAAACCCCGTCGGAAACGCTGGAAATTGCGCGTGTGCGGGTGGAACAGAGTGACACTCGGCGTGAAAATCATCGCTAAGGAAAAGGCGGAAAAGAGGAAAAACGCCCGCGGCGAAAATTATTTGGGTGCGAGCGGGTGTCCGCGTGTGTGTGTGCAAAACAACACAAAAAAAAGCAGAGAAGTTCGAGAAATTGCAAAAAGTGTGCGTGTGTGCCTGAGTGAGTCAGTGTGTGTGTGTGTTTGACGAAAGAAAAGTCAATTGGCGGCGATAAGCAGTTAACGCAGTTCAAGAGAAGCCGATTAAAACGGTAAGCTCAAGTTTTCCATTATTTTAATTTGGTAAATAGGGAAATAATGAAAATTTAAACGAGTCATTAGGAAATAGAATTCCGTAATTTACTCAACACATTCAAACTGCGTAAAGTTAGAAAAAAACCCGTTCAATTGGTTATTCCCCTGCTGGAGTATATTTTTTTATTACACCTACACCCTTAAATAACTCCCGCTGAGTTCGATATTAACCCCGCCCCTTTCTCATTTAAAGCACCCGCTACCTCAGGTTCTTTCCCTTACAACCCCCCGCCCACCTTTCTTTCTCCCCCTCCCATTTAAAAACCGCACAAAAAATTACAAACAAATAAAATCGGCAGAAACCCGAAGCGCATGAAGAAGAAAAAGAAGCAGTAGCGTCGTCGAATCCAGTCCTTCATTCCATTTCATTTCGTTCCACATGGTGCATAGATGGTGTTGTTGTTGTTGTTGCTGGTGCGCTGCTCTTGTTGTTCTTGTTTTTGTTCTTGCTCCTCTTTTATTTCGGCTTGACTTTGGCGGTGACAGTGAGCAATGAAAAGCAGCGAACGGCACTGCGAACGGTGGAAATGGAAACGCCATGAGCAGTGGCACACGACACGCCGCACACACACACACTCACACAGAGTTAAACGAACGCTGCCCAAAGCAAATACAGCGTACAGTGGAAATTGTATTGGATGGATTTACAACTAGTTGCCATACAAACAGTTTGTGTTTGTTTTTTATTTAACTTTTTATTGTGAGGGATTCATTTTGTAATATATTCTTATTAAATTTCTCACCCTAAGTGGGAGTTAAAGCTCAATTGTAGTTATCAAAGTTTCACTGTACTTGCCTTTACCAATACTTGGCAAATGCAGGGGGGCCAGGCAGAGACGCCGCGTCGGATGAAGCAGAGGCAAAGACACCGAGAAGAGGAGTCAACTCACCTCTGCTTTAATTTTGTTTTCTTTTATTTTTCTTTTTGCGCTCATATATTGTGTTTTTATTCTTCTTGTTATATTTTTTTTCCACTGCTTTCCTGGCCTGGCCCGCCCTGTCCGCATGTGCTATGCGTGTGTGTGAGTGTGTGTTGGGCTCACACAAACCGGCAAATACAATTCATCAGCGGCAGAGAAGTTTCGCTGCCCGTTGGCTCTTGTTCTTGTTCTTGTTGTTGCTATTATTTGTGATTGCTTTTGTTGTTGTTGTTGGCTGGTTCTGCGCGCTTTTATTTGAGATTTGCGCACGAATGGCTTTTGCTTTTGCTCTTTGGAGTTGTATATAAATTGTGATGGGAGAATATGAGGTGGCGGAGAAGGAGGAGTGGGAGAGGCAGGCTAGTTTTGTACTAGAGTTCGCGGACATACTCACACACAGGCCCGTGCATGTGGGTATACAAAAACATGGCAAAAACGAAGCAACAACAACAAAGGAGAACTAAGAGGAGGGAAAAAACAAGGCAAGTGGATTTGGCTTTGGGATTTCGTTTTATACGCTCATTCCTCCTTTGCTCCCCTTTTTTGTGCCCGCATTTCTTCTCATTCCTCTTTCTTGGCATATTTCTCTTCCTCTGCCTCTGTTTCCCTTTTGCATGTTAATTGCCGCCGTTGAACTTTTAGAGTTTGGTTAACTTAATCAATTGGTTTTGGCCTTTTTTATTTGGTTTTCTGTGTTGTTTTCTTTGTTTTGCCGCTGCTTCTGTTGGGCAAATATTTAAAAATAGATTTTTGGTTAACTAGGTAGTATGGCAAGGTAATTATTACAGGAAATTATATGTAATATTAAAGCCAGCATATTTACTAAGGAAAATTTTCTTAATTGAATCTTTTTTTTAGGCAGCCAATTAAATAAGCTCACAAGCTAATCAAATAGGTTAATTGTGTTGATTCTCCTGTATTTATTTTTAAGTTCACCTTTTCGTTTATTTGCCATTTCCCTCTTGCATTTCCGATTCCCTTTTCCGAGGTGGGGGCGCTTGGCTGGCGCTAGATGTCGCCAGCGCCGCTGTCGCTGATTCCTACTGCCTCCGCCTCCTCATATTCCTCCCCCGGCTTCTTCTTCTCTTTGCTTTTCCTCTGCCCGCAAATCGATTTCGATTGAGTTAGTCCCATCTCTGTCGCACACACACCCCCTCGACTTCTGTTGGAGTGTATGTGTGTGAGTATGAGTGGCCTGGCAATAAGCTTAACATAAATCATTATAACGGCACACACAGGAGAGACCTTACATGCCGCCACCCCTTAACCCACACCCCCACAGCCCCTTTTTTTCCAGCGAGTGTGTGTGAGTTTTTGTGTATTTGTTCGATTTCGTTTCGGCTGTCATTTCGTATGGAATTCTATATGGGAAAAACGCACAAAATCGATTTCTAATCGTGTAAATAAATGGCGACAAATGCTGCGAGTCCCCTCTTGCAGAACACCTCTCCTTTTGCCTTTTTCCTGTTCCCCTACCGCTCTTGCTACCTCTCTTTGGTCCACCTTTTGCTCTTGGCAACAAAAGCGAATAAGAAGAAGGGAGCGGGACAATTGTTTCAAAAAGCTAAAATTACACAGGGAGATAAATTATCAAAGAACAATATTAAAATACATATGAGTAAAAAAAACTTTTAAATTCACCAAAAAATATTTAAAATTTTGTATTTTAAATATGGTTCATATTTTGTTGTTACTCAGTATTTTTGCTTCTTTTATAAATAGTTTATTTAAGGTATTCCGGGGATTTCGGTTGATAAACATATTTTTTCTCAGTACCTCTATCAGAATTCTGCTTGCACCTTGAGCTTTTTTTTTTTTTTCTATATGCAAGAAATGTGAGAATGAGAGGGGCAGAGGTATGTCACAATAAAACTGGAATCGAAACATTTGGGTTTGAGAAGAAGGAGAACAAGGATTGAATAAAGAAGGAGAAGGCAGAAGAAACAGCAGCCACAATAGCTTAAATTCCAGGAGATAAACGAAAGGGGAGAGCTCCACGAAAATTCGAAATAAAATACAAAAATACAAATAGAAATATTATTATTAAACTAATTAATTATAAGGTTAAATTAAAAAGGTAAACCACAATTTATTTTAACTTTAAATCATAGTTTCTAACATTTCAATTCTCCAGTTCTTTATTTTCCATTCATTGCTTACCAACTAATCAGCATTATAATACCCTTTTTTGTTCAGAATGCAAAAGCAAATATCGGAAACAGGCTTGACACAGAATGTCAGTTGATTTTTGGGTGGAATAAAGGGGATACAAACAGGGTTATGTTACAAAACAGAGAGAGGAAAGGAGAGCAGAGCTTTTGGGGTCTAGAACAATTGCATTTTGTAAAGCACACAACCAAACACACACACACACACACATTTTATTTGTTTTTGGTTCTGGTCCTGCATTTTAGTCCTGTGGCCTCCTCGATTTCCAAACACAATTCCGGACTCCGGAGTGCCCAGCTAAAAGTGCAAAAAATCGCACGTCAAATCGCATGGTGGGGGAAGAGGAAGGGAAAGCTAGGGAAATTGGGGGGATTTATACTAGCTCCCTCTTTATCTCTCTGCCTCTATGCCTCCTTTTCTATTTCCCCCTCTTTTCCCCCTTCTGTTCTCCAGGGAAACATCGATGGATAACACAAAATTGAATTTACTAAAAGTTGCTGTTGTTGCTATACTCTTTTTTTAAGACGGTTTTATTTATGGGTAATACATGTCCAGGGATGTAAAAGGGGGATAACTATAGCCTCTATATTTAGTAGGAGAGTCTATGCTGATTTGTCCGTTAGTCCGCTTGTCCGTATGTCCGCAAAATTGCTTCAGTGAGAGTTACTTCCCTGGTTTTAACGATTTCTGAGATATATCACATTTTCTTAGACCTAAAGAATAGGAGAGTTAAGAAAAATATAAACTTTCTTACATAGAATTACATAGAAACAAAAACAAAACCCACACAGACTGTAAAGTCATGTCTTTTCTTGTTTTTTTTGCTTGCATAAATAAGTCTTTAATATAACTTTAAGTGAGGCTTTTGTAGTCCATCTTTGACCTCGCCCAACCATGACCTATGTCACCATAGAAACCACAGGAAACCTTTAAATTTGTACTAAAAGAACCATTACAAGAGTATAAAAACTTCGTTATAATGTAACTTCCTGTCTTGTTGCTATTTGCACGCTTTGAAAATATTGGCAGTAATTGAATTTATGCCGTTTGTCCAATGGTTGGGGGAAAATTCAGGAAAATGTGTGGCTAAAGGAGGAGGAAAGAGAAGAAGGAGAGGGCCGGTGGGTCGATCGACACTATCGAAAATTGAAATGCTAAAGATGAGTAAGCCAGCCATGTACATTTCCGCCACCCACACCCACACCCCAATCCCACTCTCCCCCTGTGCTTTTCCGCCACACTTGTATTTTTCATTGTCCACTCATTTGGTTGGTGTTGTGCGGTGCCCTCTATCTCACTCCCACAACAATGTTTGCAAAATTTTCATTGCGTTGTGCTATTTTCCTTTGCGGTTGGCAAAAATTTCTCTTATATTTCAGCTTGATTCTCGTGTATTTGGCGAGCTTATTCCCCCGTATTATGAAATATATATTTTTCATGAGTTCTGTTTTTAATTGAAAATGTAGTTTGGGGGCACAGAATCTGATTATTGTGGGGATGGTTGGGAGGAGGGAATATTGCTTTGGGAAAATATTCAAATGGGAACTATCATCAATTTACGTGTTGTGTCTGCCCCCGAAATTGTGTTTAATTATTTGTTTTTGAAATGCTGCGCATTAATTACAGCACATAGAGGGTTGTTAGGAAATGTAAAATAGGTTTTTGGAAGTTTAGTTAAGTTTAATTGCTATTATTACTTGGCTAATGTTATATATCCTAGAAATACAATTAAACTTGATATTAGGTTCCTTTTTCAAAAGATTTGAATACGCTTTTGTTTACAAAATGCCTTAAAAGGTGTGATGCTCTTTGCCTTTAAAATTGCACAAGTGTTGTGTTAATTTCCTGGCAATTACTGTAGCTGCCAGTGGATAATCCCATGATATCCTTACTCCCTGAATTCAGTCTTCTTGGCATATCCTTGCCACTGCCGCTGCCTCTCGCCAGCTCCATTTCCTCTCCAGTTTTTCCCCCACTCTACTCTACTCGCCTTTTGTTCGGTTTTGCTTTTCAGTTCGGCCAGCTAAACGAAGCTAAATGTGAACTCTAGCCTCCTTGCCTCCGTTGCCTTGTTGCTGTTGTTGTTTTCGCTATTGCAAAGGAGATCCTGGGATAAGGACATGGGAAATGGAGGAAGAGCAGCAGGAGCAGGGTGCTGGTGGGGGCCAGAAGGACACGCGGGTCGAGAGCTCGAGTGGGCAACTGTGTTTGGTTTTGGTTCCTGGCCAGGCCTGGCCCATAATCATCGTCATCCAACCCCCCAGCCACCCCGGAGGCATTTGTGCTCTACTTCATTATGTGGAATACATGTACCACAAACCCATGTGTGTGCTGTGTGTGCTGAGTGTATCTGTGTGTGCGAGTCAGTCGCTGTATTTGTGTGTATCTATGGGTGTTTTGGGTGGGCAAAAGGTATACCTAAAGCCATGGCTACAGCTATAGCCTTGTCGTCTATTGAATCCTGCTTATTTCTGCGAAGAAGGGAAGCGCAAGTGGCGGCATTTTCGTGGCTCTGCGACAAGCTAAAATAAATGGATATAGAGGGGGGAGTAGGAGGGGTTACAGGATAAGGCGGATGAGGAGCAGGATGAGGTAAAATGTCAAGAATGGGGTGGCAAAAGGTTTAGTGGCAGGAGGTCCAGCCAGGATGCGGATTGTTGGCTGCTCCTGCCCGCCAATGCAGTAATTATATGCTCGCTAGTTGGCATACGTGTCGATGTCGTTGTATACAAAGGACACTACCCAACACAGAGTTTATTTGAGTAAATTATCATATCTTCTCCTCAATAATGTCTTTAATATTTATAAGGCAACTATACAAAGTGAGTCTCTACTTCAAGTGAGTCATTCTACTTTGAATTCCTCACAGTCAGAGAGCCTTCACATTTCTAATAAATGTCAAGCTGTCAGAAATGCTTCAAATTTAATGGAGAACAAGAACATTTTTGGGAATATCTAAGTTGGACTGACAAAAAATATGCTTTACAAAGCCCATAGTAAATGCGAGTAAATTAAATGCCTTAAATGCTGGAAATTGTTTTCGGTGTAGCCCCTGTCAATATTTTTATTTATTTATTGGAAATACAAAGCGGGCGGAACAGATGCCAGGCTGACCAATGCAAGAAGGCCTGGGTCTGGACCTGGACCTGGGCCTCGGCCTGGGCATTTGTGTGTGTTTGCATGAAACGCGAGCTCAGAGTGGTCTTCTTCCCTGTTGGCTGCAGCGAAAACTTTGCAATGTCGCTTTTGTGTGCTCCGCAACAGCTCATGTGATGTGTGTGCACTGTGTGTATGTGTGCCTGTGTTTGTGTCGTCTGCAACTGTTGTATCTGTAGCCTGCGCAGCGAGCATTTTCCTTGTGGCAGGCAGGCAGCATTGTGCAAATTATACAAATGCTGCTGAGACGCTGTCACCAGCTCTAGCGGCTCATAGCTGGCAGTTCGCAGTTCGCATCTCGCAGTTTGCAGTTCGCCATTCGCCATTCGCATCTGCGAGATACATTAGACCGTTTGCTGCGTGCCAAGCAGCCGCAGATACATTTGCTGGTCTGTGGTACAGCTGCAGATACGGGGATATCCACGGCCACAGATACACAGACAAGTGCCAGTGCGGACTCGGAGAGATACAGATACAGATACAGACATATTCTGTATCTATTTCTGTGCGACGTACGGGAAATTGTTGTAATTTGCATGGCTCAACTTTGGATGAGCTGTCGCCGTCGCCGTTGCAAATGTATCTGTCGGATGCGTGGGCGTGGCACCTCGCTGCTCATTAGATTCACTCGAGATATAGTGTTGCTGCCCCACAACAGCAGCACAACTCAACCACTCATAAAGATACATATCTCATCGATTAACAGCAGCAGCGACATCCGTTTGGGCTTTTCCCCAACTCTGCTAATTAGGCAGCAACTTTGACTCTGTTTTTTAATCCATTTCCTCTTCTTGGGGGATTAGTAAGTAAGGTATAGGAGGAGTTGCCTTCAGTAATTGGCAGCAGCGCCCAAAGGGTCAATTACGCCGATGTCTTGCTGGGATTAAGTCCCCAAATCCTGTGTTTCCAAGGGCCAATAAAGTGAGACTTGAAATTATATGTTGCTTGTAAGAAAGATTATTGAAGTATAAAGGGAAGAATAAAGGGATTAATTAATTGTTTTAATGAATTACAAGGTAGAATGGGTAATAGTTAATTAAATATAGCTCTTTTTGGCTTTTAAAAATCATATTTAATGATTGTTTAATAGTCCTAAATAATTATAAGACATAAACAATTGATTACATGGGAAGAGGCAGTTCTTAACTTCGAACTAAACTATTTCTCTTAAAAATTTAACATTTTTTAGAGGTAAAAATGTATCTTTAAAGCCTCGATAATATTTTTACCAGTGTCGCCATGAATAACCCCTCTCTTGCCCCCTTTTGTTGACCGCTTTGCGGTCCCTTTGGCCCAACTAATCACAGTGAAACGTGCCAAGCTCTAACTTCTGTCTACCTAAAAAAAAAAACCTAAAAAAAGGAAGGAATAGTAAAAAAACGAATTCAAACAGTGGGGACAACGCAAAACAACGCAACGCACACTCACACAATCGCAATCAGCTGCAAAAAGCTGCGCCGTGCCAATTAAGCTGACTTTGAGGAACTTCTCGTGGTGTCCCTTCTTTTTTTTTTATCCCTGGATTCTCTGCACTCCCTTGAATTCCTCACTCCCCTGGCTCCCCCTCACTCTCTTGGCTCCCTGTCCTGTTTTGCCCCACGCTCATTTGTGGAGCCGCTGATGAAAATTAAGAAAAAAGAGCAGGAACTTGGTTGGCTTCAGCTTTTTCGGGCTCCTTTGGCATTCATTTTAAGTACAGTGAAGACTGTCAAGAGGAGAAATTAAATATAAAAGCATTTTTCCTGAAAATGTAATCAATTTTCTGGAGAAAACTATATCTTCAAGGTAAATATTGATTTAATTTTTATAGAATTTTTCTTAGTTTTTTCTTAGCCCTTAAAGATTAGCTTTAACTGTCTTTATCCGCTGGCCGCAGGTTCCTTTTCTTCCTGCTCGAAAAATGCTCTTTTTTTTCTGCCAAAAAACACAAACACACAACATACACACAGAAAAACACACGCGTGTACTTATAAATTTTTTCTTCCGCACAATTTTTTTTTGTATTTTTATATATGCAATGTGTATTCTTTGGCAAAAACTGCAGCTACGCTTTCAACCAGGCCAAAAAGGGCTTGTAGATGAGGAGGAGCTTATGGCTAAGAGAGGGGGGAAAGCATGCTGCCTGGTCGGGGCAAGGAGTTGTCAAGGGGGGGACTTTCGCGCTCTGACTCTGGACTCTGACTCCTCTGGCACGACATCATCGTCGTCTGCCCCGGCTCTCGGTTGCTCCTCTTGCCCCTCCCCTTGCTCTTCATCCTCTGCTCGCTCCCTGCCCCCTTTGTCTGCCCCGGACTCCTCTCTTAGTTCCTGAACTCTCCCCCTCTTGGTAGCCCACGGCCATGGCAGCAGAGGCTGACGAGCAAGTTTGAATTGTAATCCTGGTTGTTGTAGTTGGCACACGCTTCTCCGTGTCGCCGCGTCTCCCCTTTTCTGCTGCCTGTTCCGGCAAGTTTCTGCCCCGGTTCCCCCCTGAAGCCTCCTTTGAAAGCAGTCCCCTGGAAACCCCCCTCCTTCGTATCAAGCTGCGTTCGACAGCATCAGGCTCTGCTTTTGTCTGCTGCCGCCACGTCGCCTCTTGGATGCACCTTCTTCTCCAGCTTCTCTTGGGTCCTCCTGCTCTTGTTTCCCTTTCTCCTCCCACCTTTCTGGCATTGGTGTGTATGTGTGTGTGTGTGTGTGCACATCCTTCTTGTCGTTGCCCTTTTACCACACTTTACTCCGCCAGCAGCTCGCGCAGATCTCCCACCAACTTTGCCTGGAAACTCGCAGCGAAATATATAAATTTTATATATGTCTGCTTGCAGCTCGGGTAAATCGATTATGCCTATAGGAAAAACCACTCTACGAGGCATCCATTGCATTAGTTAAGCAATTATCCTTTTTGATTGCTGTCATAAATAACCCAGCAGCTCCTAAAGTTGGTTAAACATTCGTTTTTAGGGCTTAATAAAAGAAATTTTATCAACAAGAATAAGAATTAAATTTATATTTAAGATTTATATTAATCTTTAT
Source organism: Drosophila jambulina (assembly GCA_018152175.1). NCBI lineage: Eukaryota > Metazoa > Arthropoda > Insecta > Diptera > Drosophilidae > Drosophila > Drosophila jambulina. The sequence continues at coordinate 20,660,392 of JAECXH010000113.1, read as the reverse complement.
TATATTAAAAGTTGAAAGCCTTGATAATCCTGTTATTATAGGAAAATTATAGATAAAATGCATGAATTTCCTTAAGAAGTTTGTATCTGATAGATACCTTTGGTATAATTTCTTCCCTATTCGATACAAATTAAAATATTTCAAATATTTTAGATACGCAATTTGTATCTGAGGGATATTATTCGTATAATTTCTTCACTTTCAGATACAAATAAAAATAGAGCTAATAGTTCATATACGATAATTAGTACAATGTTAGCTGGACTTGACATTTTTCTTCCCTTCCTTGAGTTTTCCTGGTATTATCCTTTATTTTCTGGACCAGTTATAAAACACTGCTTGCATAAGGTCTCAGCTCTTTTGACGCCGACAGAGAACTGCTTGCCAGCGAAAAATCCTGCTTTGTTTTTTGCTTTTTCTTTTTTTCTAATTACTACTCCACTTGCAGTTTTAGCACCTACTCCTTTTTGTGCGCCACTGCGTGCAACAGAGAGAGAGAGTGCGAAAGAGAAAGAGTTGCATAAAGAGAAGGCACTGCTTATGCGTATGCCTGCAATTTTCCAACAGTTTTCCATAACGGCCTTTACCCCCTTTCCCCCTCGCTCGCTCGCTTACACACAAAAATGCAATTTCACTTGACATTATTCAACAATTTGCATTGCTGCTTCCGCAGCGGCAAAAATAAAAACAACAACTGCAACTGCCGCAAAGTTTTGGCAACAAAAGTAGCAACAACAACAACAAGAAAAGCAAAAACAAGGACAACAAGCAGAGACACCTTTACATTGACTTAACTTGCACACTCACACACATACATACACCCGTTCCAGACTCATTTTTTCACCCACACACATGTCGAAATTTGCTTACTCACTTCCACTTTTCCGTTTCCTGTTCTCCATCTCTACCTCTCCTCCTGTTCCCCTTAAATCTTCCTCTCTACCTTCTGGCACTGCTTCCACACCTCCTTTTATTTGGCATCCCCCCATGCATTGCTTAATTTCGCACTTGTTCCCTTCGCACAATCATACCGCACACACATTAGGGTGGCTCCCTAATGGGTAAATGTTAAATTTAAAATGTTTATAGAAAGCCTAATCAAAAAATTTACGAAAAAGTGCAAAATAAAAAGAAAAGTAATGAAATTTTCAAATTAAAGGTTAAAAAATTATATTGTATAACTTAAAATTTTAAAATACAAAAGTAGATGAACATTTTTTGTTTTGTCACCATAAAAAATAACAAGGTATGTTTGTTTTTGTTGTTTTTTTTTTTAAATTTATTATTACTTATTTATTTTTATTGTATTTAATTTTTTTTTTGTCCACCTTTGTCAACGGCTTTCAAGCAATAACAAGCCGTGAGAGAAGAAAGTGAGGTAAGCCGTTTCCGGTAGAGGACGCCGTTCATCTGATTTAGTTATTGTAGCAATTTTAATTACCAGCACTTAAATGGACGAAAACCGCTTAAAAAAAATAAAACGACAAAAACTGACACCACCAGCACAAATTAAAAGCAAAAATTAAACGAAACAGAAAATAAAGAAGAAAATAAAACAATATAAATACTCTTCTGCTGGGTGAATCCCATACCGATTCCCCCGCACTGCTTACTTTCCACTTTGGCCCCTGACAACGACACCTTCACCTGACTGCCACCCTCTGCTGGCAGAACTTTGGCCCTACCACACCCGGCCCCCACATTATCCTGCCCCTCTTGCATCCCTATCCCTCGTTATCAAACCCATCGCTGATGCCCCCGCCCGCTCCTTTTCTGTGGGCACGTTCGTTAAATGTTGAATAAATTTTCTCAAATACAGTGGGACTCATCGGAAAGGACAGTTGTGTTAGGGGATACATAATATGATATTAAATTTATATATTTAATTTGAAATTTTAATTTACTGCTTAAAGCATAATTATTAAAACCCTTTATATTAATAAAAATGTATATTTTATTTAGTAATTCCTATTTTCATATTATTTTGTTAAACTTCCTAAATTTTAAAAAATTTTTCATCGTTTAATGTGGTTTACCTCCACCCGAGGCCTTACTGTAATCGGCTGTCGTCGCCCCCCTTTTGCTCTCTGTCCGCTCTCTCTCTTGGCTCGCTCAACTCACTCTCCTTTTTGCTCCCACTGCCTCTCCCAATCAGCAGCAACAACAACAAGAACAACTACAGCCGCAGTCGCACACAGTTGTCTCCGCACAGGCCGCGCTGCCTGCGTCGCTCAGTCACTGCCTACGCCGCAGTCGCAGCGCGCTGCCACCGCTCTGCCAGCGCCGTTGAATGTTGATGTTGAATGTTGACGGTGTGTCGTTAGTTTGGTTCGGTAACTCGTCGCGTTTAAAACAAAAATCCTAAAGAAAACCGAAAGAAGCTGAGGCGAAAGCAATAATTGCGTGAAATACAGAGTGCGAGCAAAATAATTAGAAAATTGCAAGTGTCGGGTGTGTGAAGCATAGCTGCCAAAATTGATGTATCAATATTTGCGGATGCAAAGAATGTAAATAATAAAGTAAGAGCAAAAAGTAAATCAGCAAAAGTAAAGTAAAAAGGAAGTGCGACAGATACAGATATAGATAGTCAGATACAAAGGCCAAAAACGGAATTCGTATGGGCCAAGTTCTGCTTCTGTTTCTTCTTCTTCTTCTATAAACGCAGCCAAGCGAAGCAGTGTGTGTGTGTGTGTGAGCGCGCATTTTCTTTTGTCCATTCTTGCCACCTTATTCTCCACGCTGCTGCTGCTCTTCTTCTCCTTCGTCTTGCTTCCTTCCTTCCTTCCAGAACAAAAAAAAGGAGAGACGAAAAAGGATTACGAGAAGAAAAAAGGGCAGCAGCTTGTTGGATTATTTATTTATTTCGCTCGACAATTTATCAAATTTATCAAAGGAAACGAAAGCAAGAAATGTCACTGTGTTTGTGTTGAATATTAAGTGTATTTGGTCGCAAAAGCTAAAAAAAATCACAGTCAAATCAATAAATAAGACGTGGTAACAAAAACTGTGAATAAATAGAAGTTATTACTGTGTGGAATGAGTTTATAAGCTCCTGAGTGTGTTCTAAACCTGGATAAATACGATTTGAAAAACCTGAAAATAACCAAAGCAAGTATCTTAAGGACTAAGTCAAGCTATAAAGGGGGCCCTTAGCCAGGATTCAAAAAATACAACTGTTTGTATAAAAAAACTCTTAGTTCTTTATCGGATTTCTTATTTTCTAACATAATATTCCGAAGAGCCTCTATATAGCAAAACAAATTTTAATGAGGCTGAATTTTTCCATACTTGTTATATGGTCAATATAAGACATGAGCTTACTAATAAACCTTTAATTCGTCGATAAACACTAGCCAATACTGACAATAAACGATAAGAACAAAAAATAAGATAAGTTAAAGGCTGTTTTTTTTTTGCAAGCGCCTCATTTGAAGATTTCTCACGTTATAAATAAGATTTATTATTGCCACAATTGTGCAGTCCGGCATTTCAGCTTAGCTTTTGTTGTTGGATTTTTATGTATCAATAATTACAAAGAGCGAGCAGTGCGGCGACAGAAGAGAGAGAGAAGGAGAGCGAGGGTACGAGGCGACGCGACGCTTGGGAAACGAAATGATTGGGAATGAGGAGGAGGGAGATGGAGGTGGAGAGATGGAGACTGGAGAGAGATGGGGGCCGTAACGTAACGGCCAGTCACAGCAAAAAGCAATAACAGCAACAACAACGAACGGCGAAACATTGGAGACATGTTTTGTGCGGCGGCGCTCATTTATTTTATGTCTCGGCTTTTGGGCCTTTGTTGTTTTTGTTTTTGCGCTACTTTGGCGCTGCCTATCCAGCTCCCTCTTGGCCTCGCGCCCCCTCAGACCACATACGGTTGTACGAGTGTGTGCATGACTCGCCGCGTTACTTTGTTCTTGTTTTTATTTCTTTTGTCTCCCTCTGTTTCTGTTTCATTTTCTGCCGACTCAACTTAACTCGAAATTGGAATCGAAATCTGAAAAGAAATAATAAACTAAACTAAACTCGAGTTGACGACCGAACCGACTTGAACCGCGTGAAATTGAGACCTTAACGGATTAAAAAACAAGCCGAAAACATAAACGTTCTCTTATTTCACAAGCAATAAACAAATGAAAATGTTCTCTTATTACGCACACTTCAAATAACAATAATTTCATAATAATTTGGTGCGGAAAAGTTTAAAGACCTTTAGAAGAGATTTCCTTTAAAAATCTCATACAATATGCGAATATTTTAACCTATTTTAGAGAAAATAAAATGCCTAGATACTTTAGAACTTTAAGAGTTTTTTAATTAGTAAATTATCAAATTTTAACTAAAGTATGGTTAAAGCCTTTATTTACCCGATTTTGTTATATACAGATACCATGGATTTACAGAATTTAAATATAAATTTTCCTTAAATATTCCAAACGTGATAAGTTTACTTGAAGACTTAAGTAAAACATTTGATTCAATTAAAATGACATTGAAATTATACAGATCCTTCTTTATGCTTTTAAAATACTGTCCAATATCGCAAGCTTCACTGTAATAAAAACCAAAATAGGAAAGAATGCATTGCGTGGGCCCCACCATCAGGATTTAATGATTAAATGAGTGGATGAGTACATTTCTGATATGTCTGTGTAGTCCGTTTGTTATGTGAATTGGAAATGAAAGTGGAAGGTTAAGCTGGGGAAATATCTTTCGGATCATCGCGTCATATTAATGCTTAACCCTTTGGTGGCGAAACCAATTAAGCTTCAGGTCTTTGCGGCTTGACCGCGCATTTGAGCCAAAGCCGTCGTCTCTGTTTCTCTTTCTCTCTCTCTTGGCAATTGTTCGAATGGAATTTGTATGTACATAATTCCCGCGGCGCATTTGTTGTTGCTTTTGGCCAAGTTAAATCGAGGCCTGCTTCTGCCACTGGACTCTGTCGACGTCGCTGCCTGGTTGAGGCCTCCCAGTTATTGTTGTAGTTGTTGCTGTTATTATGTCTTGTTGTTTTAGCTCGCGGCCATTCCTCTCCACTGTCCATTCATCCGTCCGTCTGGCTGACCGTCCGTCCGTCTGTCCAATTCCCATTCGCTTCTAAAATACAATTTTGCGCTGTTTTTGGCCGGGTTTTTATTTCAGTTTTTGGGGAATACCCTCTCTTAACGGAAGGTGTTGCAGTTTAATGTTATAAATTAATAATATTGACACCATATAGACAAATCTACTCTTTATTAGTTTCCTTAGCTTTTTATAAAGGGTATATTTCAAATGTTAAGGGTTTAAACTCAATTGCGTTACTAATGATATCTTAATGAAACTAGGTATATGATCTTCCACTAGGATTTTATAGGTTTCTTGTGAGTTTTAAGAAAATCGGTCGACGTTTGTCTGTTACTTAAATGATTTAGTTTAGTTGTTTAGTAAGATAAATGCAAAAAACTGGGTATATGGTATTTTATAACTATTCTAACAAGATCTTGTAAGTTTAAACAAAATCGGATGAAGTTTATGGGTTTTATTAACGATTTCCGAAGAGTATCTGCACAGTGGCTATGACCTTTATGGTAGCTCTTTTTTTGCTGTTTGCGGATTTGTGATTTCGATATTTAGTTGGATTTCTGTGTGTCGCCCCTTCCTCCTTCGCCTCCTCCTCCTCCTCCTCTTTCGTTCGCCGGCTTGCCTGGCCCCGTTTCACCCCGCTTTCGGACCCGCTTGTCCATCTGTCAAGTTTTGTTTCGTCTGTTGTTTTCGCTTCGCTGTTCGCTCTTCGCTCCTCGCTGATTGCTCAGTTCCCCCAGCCACTGCCACCTCTTCCTCCTCCATCCTCTGTGGTTCCTGCCCCTCCCCCGCTTTGGCACACTCCCCCTTTTTTGGCCGCTCTCGTTCGTTCGCTGGCTCGTTTTCATTTGTTTGTTGGGTGTACGCCGCCGCCGCTACATCTCGTCTCTTCTGCAGCGTGTTTCTTTTCATATTATTTAATTTATTTCGTTGGTTTTTATTGTGGCCATGGTTGTTGTTGTTTTTGCTTCCCCTTCCCCTAACCCCGTCCCTGCCCTCATCTGTGTATCTGTATCTACAATTCGTCATGTCGGTCGCTCGGCTTGTACCTTTTTTTCTCTCTCTGTTCTCATCATCAACGGCGGTCATCATCCCTTCAACGAATTTCTGAGGCATTTCATTTGGGTGATGAATTCGTTTTCTTGTTTAATTTTAGTCATTTGCCAAGCGGCGGCACCCTCCCCTCACCACCAGCACCGCCACAATGGCACTCGGACACACAGATACAGGAAACACGAACACACATGTGGCAATGAGTGCCCTTTGAGAAATGCATCTGCTCTTTGATCGCTTTGAATTTACAGTTTTCTTGAATGCACTTTTATTCGGTAGTTTCCCATTTGGCTATACAGTGGAAAAAACAGGAAAAATTATAGGAAAATTGCATCATAAAAAATTTTAATAATAATGTCATTAATAATTGTATCTATGCATCCGCATTTCTATCGTTATATATTTTAAAGAGTTCTGAAACGAAAAAAAACTAACAAAACCTAATATTTTAAGTTATTTTAAAAGCAAATTAAAGTGTAAAATTGTTATTCCTTTTAAAAGATAAAAATTATACTAAAATATGCCCCATTTAAGTCCCATTTCTCACCATGTATCTGTGTGTCTCTTATGTCAAAGTGGTCAGCGAATGCTTTGCTATTTAATCACTTGAATAACGAGAGGGTTGTGAGTGCATACTACACACACACACAATATATATCCATACAAACCTACGTACATATGTTCATATAAAGCAATTAATGGATTTGCAAAGCAGATTTCCAGACAGCAAAGGGTTTATATTTTGTTAACGAGAAAAACTGTGATATCATTTGGTCAAAGCACTTACTCTGACGCTATTAGAACGCGAACAAACGCGATAAAAATCCCAGGCAAAATCGCATGGAAATCGGTTAATTAAATTACAAATGTTTTCTACATTTTCCCAAGAGAGAGGTAGTGAGCCCTGGAAAAAAGAGGCAAAAGCAAAGCGATAACAACGACAGCAGCACTTGGCCTGGCCAGTGAACGATAATTTACGGTTAGGTTAGGTTCACGCTGATGGTTTTTTGTTGTTGCTGTTGCTTTGCTATCTGATTAATTGCATCGCTACACACAACGTACAGTGGAACCTGTGAAGCGTGAATATCTAGATGGGTTTTAGATTGGTTTCTCTGAATGATTTTATTTGTTTTGAATTTTAGGAGATTTATAGAGGATTTTCCTTAAAATATGTTAAGATAGTATTACGATAACAGGGTTGGAGGAATAACATGCCCCAAAAATGTGCACTAAAGTTCCCAAGTACGAATTCAGTGACAAGACAGTATGACATAAGTAAATAGTACTAAAAAGGCTTGTAAAGGCCAAAACAAAGTCTGAGAGTGCTCAAAACCGCTCATATTATGTATACAGATTTCTAAAGAATCTGATAAATTAAAGGAGCATTTTCTTGAAGCTCCACTGTGGCTAAGTACATAGACGATGGCAGACGCCGACGAGTTCTTTTCGATTTAAGGCGAGTTTCGTTTGTTTTTGTAGCCTGGATTTGTTGAAGCGCAGCAGCGCCCCAGACTATGGACCTCTCTTTCTTTCGGTATCCAATCTCTCTCTCTCGCTCGCACACTCCTCCTGCTCCTCCAACGCACCGACTGACTGACTGTCAATTGTTTTCTTGGCCTCTTTGGCCTGCACTGCCCCCCGCCTCGCTCGGCCAACTGATTCAATTGAAAAATGTTGACTCTTTTTTCTTTATTTCATTCTGTTATTTTTGCTCAGGCTTGGTCGTTCATTAGCTTTCTTGCTACAGAATTTGAAAAACCCCCTTTTACGCCCCTGCCCCTTTTGGATTTTTTTTATTTTTCGAAAAGTGCTAAGTGACTTTCAGTCAGAGCAGCTGCGCGGCGAGAAGTTGACCAAAAATGCCAGCGCCATTGTTTATATAAAGAGTGACTCACACATCGTGTCGCTCTCTATCCGCCCATCCGTCCATCCATCTATCCATTTATCCATATCCATCCAATGAAAACAGAAAAAAAAGGAAAACTCATATAAAATACATAATTGTTGTTATTGTTGCCAGCCACCTCTTCTCTGTTTAATTTCAGGCGAAAAAGTGAGGAAAATTGAGACAGAAATTGTAGGAAAATACTGAAATTATAATTGTGCACTTTTTTCTTTTGAGTTTTCCTTTTAAAAGCGAGAGACAACCGACCCATAAATTTCAATAATCATTTCAAATTCATTTCCTTACCGTCAACAAACAGAAACACGTTCACTTGTGTGTGCGTTAACCAGGCCAAAAAAAGGCAAATCAAAATCAAGAGAGATGAAATCATTAAAATCACAAAAGAAATACACACAAAAATCATTAATTTATTTCCTCGATAAAGTGTGTGAGAAAAAGAGATTAGAGGCAAACAGAAATGAAAGCAAAAGCAAAAGGCGACAAAGCTGAATATTTGAATAATAATGAATTTGAACCAGAAATCAAATCAGCTAGAATAACGAGAGGGAGAAACTATAGCAAATGTTTAACTGGGAATGAGAATGCAGTTACTCTTAAAAAAAAGTCTTTTCTATAATTTTATAATATAAAATACAGAAAGTCATAAAAGATATTTAACAATATATATAATATAAAACAAAATCGCTTTAAAAAAAACAATCATAGAATAAGCAATCGAATGATGTTCATGTGCGTCGCAAAACGCCAGTGATTTGTTGTTGCAAACTTAAAATCAGTGCTTTGAAGCATTTTTGTCACTTCTGTAACCCGCAATTTCCGTAAATAGGCTTTAAGACCATAAATACTTTAAGACATTCTTAATTTTTAATTCAGTCCGCCTTAACTTGCTTTCAAGTTACTATATTTAAAGTCCTGCCATATTGCATTCATAAAATGTATCTACAAAATGTCCATCTGTTTATTTAACATAGTATCTACAGTTGCTGCTTTCTCTCTCTCACTCACCCACTCTTTATCCTTTTCCACTCACTCCGCCCCCTCCCTTTTTGGCCGGCGTTTTGCCTTTTGTTGGGATAATCTGATTTAAGCATTAATTAAATTGCTGTGTGTGGACGAACGCGTGTGTGTGGCTGTGCTGTGTGCGTATCTTTGTGCGAAATGAAGTGCACGGATACAGATACAAGTACTAATACCAACACAAATACAAACAGAAATGCGACTGTGCGCTGTCCATATTAGATTACGTGCAACAAGCTCTTTAATTGTATTTGCCGTCTAATGAAATCACCGCAACGCCGCGCCGAGCAACATTTAAAAGCTTTGCCTCTGCTGCTGCTGCTGCGTACAGTTGTGCAACGCCCGGCGATTGGCGATTTCATGGATATGTAATCGCAGGAGTTTTTCAGAGAATGGAAGGGGGAAAATAGCAAAAACCACATGGTAGTTATCGAGATATTTCGGTAAACGCAGCCACGCTCGCTGACGGTGCCAAGTGTCTGTGGGAAATAACGTTTGACGAAATTCATCGGAAATATTTGTGGGTGTTTTTCGAGTCAACGTTTTTGGGGTGGTTTTATGTTATTCACTGGGAAATTACATACATATCGGGGGTTAAGCCTTCGGGGTATTTAATTCCCTATGTGACGTCTAACATCATTTAATTACAACTGAAAATACAGCAGTTATTGTGTCTGGGGGGTTTTCTATTTCAATCATATCGGGCTTAGTGGTATTTAATTCGTAAAACTAACTGACTTTTCAAAATAATTAACATGAAACAAAATAATACAGAATTGAACCCTTAGGTTAACAGTTTTCTGACTGTATTTCACAATGATTTTAATAAAGAAAACCTTAACAACACTTTTATGCAATTTAAAGTGGAAGTTAGTCTTACACGTTCGGTTAATTTGGCGAGAAATCAGAAAACAGTATATTATTTTCGATCAGTTAAGGAAATTATGTTTTAATTAAACATTTAAACTAAACATTTTATCGTTAAACCTCATTTTTTACTTATTATAAACGGCCAATCTTTTTAAATTTAAATTAAAACCTAAACTTCACTTTGACCCTAACTCCCCATATTAAAATTAGTAATTTAAAGTTGATTTGTGACCTCCTTTTATGGCTTTACAGTTGATAGCTAGCAGTAACTGGTTACCAGAGGTGTAACAGCAATGTCACAGGGTTAAGTTTTAAGACAAGTCCTTGCAGGAGTGAGCATGTCACTGCGGGATGTCAGTTGGCCATTGTTTGCCTTGATTAAGGATAGGAGGAAGAGAAGGAAAAGAGAATGAGGAAGAGGAAAGAGGCAAGACCAGGTAGGGAAAGGTGGAAGCAGCAAGGTGGCTGGGATAAATTGGCAACTGCACATGGTCAACTGCACATGACTGGAAATTGCATCACGTTATCATCATTTTGCGAATGCCACGAGGGAAAGGGAGGGCGAAGCAATGGCAGAAGTACGACGAGGAAGAGGAACCAAAGAGGAGTATGGGTCAAAAAGGAGGTGGAAAAGGATTGCAGCCGCAGAATGCGCCCATCGAGCGAAAGAGAGGCAGAGAGTGAGAAAGGGAGAGAGTTCACTAGGTTTGTCTACTTTTGCTCTGTTCCTGTTCCGTTCTGTTCTGTTCTGCTCTTTCGCCTTGCTCCTGCGTCGCCTCCTTGAAATTATTGTTGTTGCAAATACATCAATGTTGTTGGTGACTCCCTTGCGTTCTCCAATCCTCCTTTGCAGCATTTGCTGCCTGCCTGCACCTCTCACTCACTCGCACAGTCAGCTCCCATATAGCTCGCGCTCTCACTCTAATTTATGGGTCGTGCGCGCTCTCTTTCTCTTTCTCTCTCTCTGGAGCACTTGGAGCCCTTGTCCCTTGTCCAATGTGCCACCTCTCTAGCTCAACCGCTCCATCCAACCCTCCATCTCTTCCTCTGTTCCAACCGCATCCCACATCCCATATCCCGTTTCCCATGTCCCATGTCCCATGCATTCCTCGCACACACGCCTGCAATCCTGCAGTTTACAATAACAAAAACAACAAAAGAGGATACACCGTTACATAAATACACAAACTACAGTGGAGCTGACCTATAACAGAAGCAGAGGGAAAGCTACATAATTACAGGCTGGGATTAAATATTTACATTAAAATGTTTAACTTTAAACAATCGAAAACCGTGGCTTTGTTGCTTATATTACAAATTTTAAACTAGTTTTAAAGATGAAGTTCATTAAAGTATTAATATTTAAGAAAAGAAAAAAATAAATTTATTCAATGATCCCTATGATATTATCCAACATAATGTTTGTTGTAGTAGTTCGGCAAGTCTCCACTGTAAGGAACTAACTGGAACTGCGGTGGTTCTTCCCATTGTTGTTGTTGGTATTTCTAGACTCGCTGCATAAAATTCATTTGTTTGCACCCAACGCTGCTTCTGCTTTTGTTGTTCTTGTTGTTGTCATTACTAGTTCTGGTCGCTGGTTCTGTCGCCGCCACTGCGTTCGGCGTTCGACGTCTGCGCCGGCAGAGGTTGCGACTGCGGGTGCGACTTCAGCATCGTTGTAGTTGCTCCTGCTGGGTCTCCCTCCCCCCTTGCGTTGCCATTTTCAATTTTAGTTTTGCTGTTCTGCTGATTCCGCCTTCTGCCTTTACCTTCTTTTGCTCCCAGTCCCAGGCTCGCTCGCTCTCTCTCCCCGCTTTTTGCAATTCTCATTCGGTTCGTTTTACGGCTGCCACTTCACTTCGGCCCGCCCACTGCCCATCGCCCATTGCCACCCACGCCAAGTTGTGTGTCCTTGCACGCTCGTTTCCTGTTCGTTTTGTGCGACAAGCCACGATTTCTCTTTGCTCTCCTCGTCCTTTGCCCTCCCCTTAACCCCAACCCCTCGTTCGTTACACGCCCCGTTTCGGTTCAGAGTTTACATTTTATGTGTGTCCCTTTTTTTTGTGCACAATTTTCTCGCCCAACAACACTTTCCATCTTCCACCCACCCACCAAAAATCAGGCACACACCGAAAATACACCCCCCCTTGGAAAATTTTCTACCCAAAAACGGACTGGTGGTCGGCGGCGGCTATATATCCTTCACGATAATATATTCCAACTAGAGAGGAGCAACAGCAAGAACAACAACAGCAGCAGAAGCGTGTTCGTTTCATTTCGAGTGGGGTTTCCTTTGTATTTCAAATATTATTTACAACTTTTACACACTCGTGAGAGAGAAAGAGAAAAATTCTGGAAAGTTTTTCTGCAAAACGAAGGCTTATTTTGCCAACAGAAATCACGGGGTTGTTATTGGTACAAGTTATAGGAAATTCTTGAAGAAATAACTTACATTTGGAGAAGAACATTCCTTTTTAATCGATTTAAAAATGTACTTTAACCCTTTTTCTTTTCTTCTTCTTTATTAGTAATGATTTCTGTCTTAAGCACTTCCATTAGTTATTAATTTAATTTATGTTAGCTAGAAATAAAGTCGTTTGAATCTAGTTATAATAATAAACTCATTTGTCATCTATTACTATTCTGAGAGCTTGTTTAGGTTTAATTCAATTTCTATAGGGTACATGCTCTATATTTTATATAATTAGCATTTCCCACACTCCCGCCCTATGTAATCAAGTGTTTCCTGCAAAATTAAGTCATTAAAAACAAAATTAACTGCAACTAATCTAATATCATGGTCTTATTCTAATTATTTAACAAGCTCTTAGTTTTAAACATTTAATATACACAGAATGATCTTACAAATGCAATAGCGCCTCAGCATATAATTAGAGAAGATGAGTTGGGGTTTTTCATCCCACACTTGATGAAACAACAATTATGTACTTTTAGGTAAATGAACTTCCCAGATATTATCTAAGGTTCTTCCACCAATAATTTGAACATACTTTTAAATGCAAGCCTGCATTTCTTTTCCATTTTTTGTTCCTATTCTATGATGTTTGGACTTCTCAATTCTTCTAGCTTTCTGAGTACATTTCTTCAGAGTCTTCTGCTTCAGTCTACTCTTCTTTTTTTTACTATAGAAGCTCCCTTTTTTATGTTGGCGTCTCTAGCATTGTTGTTGTTTTTTTCTCGTTTTTAGTTTACTTTTTTTGCCTCTAGTTTTTTTTTTCTTATTCACGTTTGTCTTCTTGTTTGCGGTGTGGAAGAGGGAGAAGTACAGATTGTGAGTCTCCAGTGAGTGAGTGAGCAGAAGAGTGAGAGGTTATTGGACTCGAAAAGCAACAACTGCAGACATTATTTCCCTGCCCCTGCCATCAACGACGTCCAGCAGCAATTACAGCCTGCACAGTCTGCGTCATCGTCTGGCGCGATCTTTAGTCTCGTTTCTGCTGCCTTGCCCCCTCTACTTGATCACTCCCTGTTTCTTCTGAGCACTTCTGCAACGCCCTCAGATCGAGTGCAACAAGTTCCCAGCTCCCCCTTGCTTTTCCATCTCTCCTTGTTTTTTTATTAATCAATTACAGCGCCTGGGTCCGAGTTTCCATCGATGATTTCGGATTTTAAAGCTCGTAACGATGCTGTAAAATTCGGTTTAATAATACTGTAGGCTTTTAGCTAGAATTCTTTACTAATTTTAGACTTGAATAAAAGCCGAGAAAGGATGCTGATGGGGCCTGCTCCTAGTTTTTGATAAGATCTTTTAAATTAAATGTTGTAAATATTGTTAAAGAGCCTTCAAGAAGCTTATTCTATCCTTAAAACTTGAACTTTAAATTTCTTTACCTTGTACAGAAACATTCCTGAACTCCTTCTATTCCCGCCGGCATTTTCACTCTGCCTTTAAAGCTTTTCACTCCTTAAATGCTTTTCGACCATTTTCCGGCCTGAATTTGTGAATTTTATTTATGCAACACACCAGCGACATAGCCATGAAATATTCATAATCGTTTAATTTAATCAAATTGCCCAATAAAACGATTTACCAAAGAATTAAATTGAGGCATTTCCTTGGCTTTAAAATAGCAAATAAACCACAATGGCACACCTGGCTGAAATGCAAGTAATGGAAAGTTTACCAGACAAGTGGGGATAAAAAGTTAAATGTTATAAATAAATAGTATCTATAAAATTGTTATTTGTTTATGGATGCATCACGTTAATAATTTTATCTTAACGTCAAATCAACTCATATATTTTATCTTGTATTCATATATCATATCCTATTTAATTTAGAAAACTACTTAAGTTTATTTATAAACCTGATTGCATTGTATTTGTTTTTTGTTGAACAATTGATTACCCTTTCGAACTTATTGACCCGGGCAAAGGCAAAATAAAAAGCACAGCAAAAAACATGAACTTTTTTTAATGACAATCAAACGAAACGGCGGCGCTATCGGCGCGTGTAGGTGTGTGTGTGTAAGATATAACACGAATCCAAGCACACAGAAAAAATAAAATAAAACAGCTAAAAAAAAGCAAACTCATGAGCGATGGACAGACAGTCGGACAATTGAGCTAGAAAGAGAAGATAATCAAGAGCAAACAGCGAAAGGGTGGGGGCAGGAAAGGAGGTGGAGAGCCATAGAGGGGAAGGGGGTGGGGTGGCCGTCACCGGTGGAGTGACGCCAGCACAATATGAGAAGAATTTCACATTTGTTCGCCGCTGTCACTCACAAAATATTGATGGCCGACAGAGCGAGGAGGAGGAAGCGAGACCGAGCAAGGCGAATCACACAAACACAAACATACACACATAGAGTAAAAAAACAAAAAAAAAAAAAAAATAAGAAAGAAACCAAAGAAAGAAAACAACAAGAGCAGCAACAAACGCACACACCTTCTCAATCGCCAGCGTCAAAGCTAGCAGCGCTGCCGCCCCCGCGACGTTGGCAGAGGCAGAGGCAGCGGTAGCGGCAGTGGCAGTGTCAAAGACAAATGCCCGAATCATATTGCTCGCTCGCTCCCACCCCCGCTAGGACCTCTCCCTTCCACTTGTGCGGTCTGGTCCGAAGCCAACAACAGAAAAGCCCAAGTTAAAGAAGAACAAGACAAAGGCACACAATTTTACAGTGCAACGCCTGTCTGAGAAGATTGTGTATCTATCTTAATAGGTCATCATAATTGTAACTTTTAAAAGCTAAAAATATCGGTGGGCATTTACAAGATAAATCAACATTGATCGTTTCGTTCCGTTCCTCTTAGCCAGTCTCCACTGTAACGCTAAGGCGCTGTGGCTATTTGTTTTATTTCTAGCTTGTTATAAATTGCGAACGCTCATTCGCAGACTCCCCCCACCCCTTTTGCCATCACCCCACCTCCTTTCTCCCCCTCTCCTGATAAGAGCGCACATCTGTCGCCTGCCGATGCGTGACAACAGGAAAAAAAGCACAGAGAGACGACGAAAAGACAGAAAGAAAGGCAGGCGGCAGAGGCAGGCAGCTGAAAGCGGAAAGAAGAGTGCGCAATTACAGTTATTAGCGAACCGAGAGTGGGCTCCACCTTAGCGGGCTAAACGTTGCCTCATTAAAGTGATTAATACAGCTAAAATAATAATAATACAACAAAAAGAAAATCCAGCAACTACGGAAAGGAGTGCAATGCAAAAACTGGGCAATTATCAAACCACGGTGCGTGGCAACAACAAAAGCAATAGCCAAAGCGGCGACCATTCATCTGTCTGCTTGTCAAACGCGCCTCTCTCGCGCTCTCTCCCACTCCCATCCTTGTCGCACTCATTCGCTCTCGCTGTTTCGTTTCCACTTGTAACACGGTCCGTCGCTTGCGGTTCTCGCGCTCTTTGCTCTCCCCGCTCATTCGCCGCGAAATCACAAACACAGACGGACGCTTAAATCGGCGCTTGTAAATATTTTTGTTAATTGTACATTTTTAATCGGAAAAAATGCATTAGCCGCGTGTAAACAAAAAGTGCTGTCAAATGCTGCCCTCAGCAAAAGTAATAAAAAAAAACAAAGCCATTTAGCAAGCAGTTTGTAAGCGGCAGACTGTGTGTCGCTTTAAACGCCATAAACTTGTGCACAAATTTCATGAATGAATTTGTAAAAGTGCTAAAAACGCTCGTTTGGGGAGCAAGAAAAAAAATGAAGTGCAAAATTCTGCGAACAGACTTTTTTGTCTTTTTTTCGCTTGTGTATGCATTGCTTTTCGCAGTCGCCGCCGTCGCAGCTGCAGTCTGCTAACGAGTGTGTGCGTGTGTGTGTGACTTGGCTTTTTGTTAGCTTTGCTTTGTTTTCGTTGGTTTTCGTATTAAAAAACACAAAGCAAAGAAATAATTTTGTTCATTACTTGCAAATGCAGGATTTCCCGTTTTATTGTTAACAAAATGCAATATTGTGCGTAAATTTGTATTCGCCGCACAATTTGTTTTCGCCGCTCTGTCGCCAAGATGCAGGTGTAGTGGTGAGCTCTGCTCTCTTTTCGCTCTGGCACCGCCATTGCCGCTCTCACGCACACCAGGAGAGAGAGAGCGCGGCTTCTGCTTCCGTTTGTGGCGTGTAGTTTTTTTAGTTTTGTTTTGCTTTTCATATTTCGGCCGTTTCTGCTTTGTGCTCGAGTTTCGTCCAAGCGTTGCGGCATTGCCAACCCAGAGAGCGGAGTAAAAATAAGAAGTGGAGTGAAAGAGAAGTGTCAAAACCGATTGATGAATTGTTTTTGTGTTGTCTTTGAATTTATCCATTAATTAATTACAGTGGGGCTTCGATGAGTTAATCTTTCATTTAATTTAAATTAAAAAATTTTTTAAATAGAAAACAAAATTAGAAAGGTTTAAATTTAGTATTTTAATAAAAAAAAAGAATCAATTATTTCCCAATTAACCATTTATTTTTATCTGAAATATTTCTTGCAGAATCGCAACGCATGTAACGCACACTCAACATCTGTTGGGGTTAGAAACTAAAGGGTACTTTTGAACATGAACAAAAATGCCGGCGATGGCAGCGGCAACGATGGCAAAAACTCCAACAAAAACTCGAATGCGGGCGGTGGCGCTGGAGCCGGGGGGCCACACGATCCCACTGGCCTCCTAGATGCAGCCTCTCTCTTCGGTGAGTAGTTGAACTTTTATATTTCCCAAATAAATTCTAATATAACCATTAACTTGCAGCTTATTGGGGCCGTGATCCCACCGGAGCGGCAGCTGCTGCAGCGGCCTCCAATCCGCTGTTCAACTCACAGTTCAATGCCGCCGCCGCTGCAGGATTGGGTTTGCTGCCAAATGCAGCAGGCGCTGCTGCCAACGATCGGTACTCGATGGCCGCTGCAGCAGCGGCGGCAGCGGGAGCGCATCATCATCAGAACACCATGGCGGTGGCTGCTTCACAGGCGGCCAGTTTGGCCGGTTTGCATCCAGCAAGTGAGTAAAATGTCGGCACATTCCACCACCAAAAACCACCGAGTATGTTTAGTAGAGTTTTCAGCAGCAACAAATTAGCGGATGCTTATAGCGCAGAGTGTTAAGGCGTCCGTCGTCGCTAAATGCTAATTTTTATCGCAGAAAACGCGCAAGCGGGTTCGATTCCCCGTCGGCCCAAATAAGTTTGTTATCTTGAAAGTAATTGCCTGTAATTTATGTGTTATTTGGAGTTAAAACAGCAAGTGTCTGGCTTGCCATGCTAGGCATTTGAAGAGAATTCTCCTATAAAAGCGCTTTTAGTGGCTTGCCATTCGCTTTACACTGGCCAAAAACATGACTGCACTTTGAGCAGGGGCAGTGAAAAATGGACAAGCACAAACTCTTTTATTTAAATCTTAGTTAAAAAGATTGTTTTATAGGAACTATTTATAAAATTTCACATAATTAACATTTTCTAATAAAACCTTCCACTCACCCTTTCCAGGCTGGTGGTCAATGGCCCAACTAGCTGCCCAGGATTACTTCAGCCGCCTGCAGGCCTCTGGGCTGTCGCCCTTTCCCCATCCCGATCTGGCTGCCGCCTTTGGCCCAGCTGCCATGGGCATGGGCGGTGCTGGTGCAGGGGGTTCCAGTGGCAGCGGCGGCGGCGGATCCGGAGTGCTAGGAGCAGGTGGTGCCGGCGGTGCTAGTGGCAATGGCGGCTCATCATCGGGTTCCTCGGGCAGCAAGTCGAACAAGTCGCGCAAGGAGAAGCGAGCAGCCCAGCAGCAACAGCAGCAGCAACAGAGCCTGGCCAACAGCTTGAATGCAGCAGCAGCGGCGGCAGCAGCCGCTGCGGCTAATAATCCAGCGGCTGCTTTGGCCAGCATGCATGGCTTTGGCGTGGTGCCGGGCACCAGCATGCCGCAGTCGGTGAGCACGGGCAGCGGTTCGATATCCACCAACAGCGGACACGGCGGCTACAAGGTGAGTTCGGGTTTACTTTTGCTTTTCTTTATTATATACTTAATTTCATTCTTATTTTCTACCAGAGCACGGCTAGCGCCTATGGCAAACCCTCGACCATGACGAGCAGCAGCAGCATGGGTAGTAATCCCGGCTCTGCCTACGATCCGGTTACTTTGCACAAGGAACTGCTGGCCATGCAGGCCGTGGCAGCCGCTGCCTCCTCCGGCTCGGGTTCGGGCAGTGGTTCTTCCTCCAAGAAATCCGGGGGCGGCGGAGGCTCGTCCTCTTCCTCCTCTCTGCATGGCCATGGCATGGGAATGGGCGGCGGCGGTGGCATCATGTCCAGCGGCGGCAAGGCTTCCACCAGTGTCAGTGCCAGCAATGCCTCCCTGGGCGGCATGCACCCCAGTTTGTCCGGCAGTAATCCCCTGATGTCACCACACTCAGCCTCTTCCTCATCGTCGGGCAAGGATCGGGACAAGAATAATCCATCGCTCAATGCCCTGAACTCGTTGTCACAGTTTGGAGCTCTGGGAATGACCCCGCAGCAGAGCATGCAGGCGGCAATGAATGCATTTGCGGCTAGTACTGGAGTGGCGCCGCCCTCGGCCACGATTACCTCCTCGCCGCATTCCTCGTCCTCTGCCTCGCAACAGCAGCAGCAATTGGGTGGAAGTGGCTCGGGATCCGGGGGCAAGGGATCAAGTGCCAAGGATTACATGATGGGGTAAGTGGAGCCTAGATAAAATATGAAGTTGCTTTATTTAAATGTTTTTATTGCCTCTTAACAGCTCTGGCAGTGATCATCCCTCCTTGCTTGGAGTACGCCTGCCGCCGGATACGGAGATTATCAAGTATACGTCCTCCATCGTGGGACCCAAGATACCTGGTACTACATCGCGCGGTCGCAAAAAGACTATATCCGAAACAGAAACCACACAACAACAGAAACATCAACAACAACAACACCAACAAGCAGAACAACACTTACTCCAACAACAACAAGCACAAAAAGAGCTCGATAGCACCACAAATGCCATTTCCTCTTTGCTTGCATTTCCAGGTCTCAGTCCCGCCAAACGGGCTAGACTCGAAATGGAGTATGCAGCAATGGCGGCGGCCGCTCAGCAACAGCATCAGCAGGCGCAACAAGCACAGCAGCATCACCACCACCAGCAACAGCAACAACAGCAGCAGGCGCAGCAGCAGGCCCAGCTCCAGGGAATGCTTGGGGCAGCAGGAATCTCTGGCATGGCTGGACTCGCGGGATTGCAGGGCGTCGGCGTGGGCAATCCCCTCGATCAGTTGAGCGTAAGCAAGGCCAGCTCTTCGACCACCACCAGCTCCAGTTCCTCCGCGGCAACGGCAAGCAATCTGCTCAATCAGAGCTCCTCCAGTGATCGCGTGGAGGTCATCAAACTGCCACCAACCATCACCTCCAATGGCGCGTACAATCTATCCAGCAAGGGCAAGGAGATCCATGACCTGACCACCACCGATCATGCTCCCACTTCCGGCGGTGTGAATCTCAGCTTGAAGGCCAACAATGCCAATGCCTCGGCGCCCCCAGCGGGAGCTGTGGGCTCTGCCTCGAATCCCATCACCATCGATGACTTTGATGCACCGCTCAATCTTTCCATGAAGCCTTCGGATAAGAGCACCAATCCCTCTTCCGGCGGTGGCGGCGGCGGCGGAGCTTCTTCCTCCTCTTCCAGTGCTGCGCTGGCTAGCCTGGCCAGTGACTATCAGGCGGTGGCCAGTGGCGCTCAGGGCGGTAACAGCCTGCAGAGCCTGAGTTCCATAACAGCGGCCTTGGGCGGCACAGCTGGCGGCATGCCAGGTGGCTCCATTTCGGGCAGCGGTGGCACTTCACCAGCTCCTGCAGGCGCTGGCACAGGATCCGGATCGGGTTCAGGCGGTGGCGGCGGCGGCGGCGGTTCATCCTCCTACAAGGAGGGACGCCCCAGGAATCTGGGACGTGGCGTGTCCAAGCCCAAAAAGAACACTGTGGCCTCGCTGCTGGCTCAATCCCGAGCCGTGGGCCTCAAGCCCATGCTGGCCACGCAGCAGCTTCTGCAACAAGGAGCCGATATAGTAAGTTAATCCTGGAAAGAAACCTTGGAACTTGAATAATTATATTTCCGATTTTTGCAGGAGAAAATCCGTTTGGCTCTAAGCGAGGCAAATGCCCACATGGAAACCTCCACGGATTCGGAGAGTGTGGCTGCCGAAAGTGGCCTCTCAGAGTCCGAGTCGGAGGATGCCAATATCCTGAATGTGGCAGAGCTAAGGGTGCCCCTGGAACTAGGCTGGAAGCGTGAGACCGTGATCCGTGGGCTGACCAAACAGGGACAAATCCGTGGCGAAGTCACCTACTATGCGCCGGGCAACAGTACAGCGCCTTTGAAGAGCATTGGACAGGTTTTTGCTGTGAGTTTGTAGGGCGAAACTTATTATTAGATACAAAAGAAATTCTTGGAACACACAAACCCTTCTCTCTCTTTACACTCTGCTCTCTGAGATCCTTATTAATAATTTCTTAACCCCCCACAGATCCTGGAGCAACAGCAACCCTCAAATCTGAGTCGTGAGAACTTTAGCTTCTCTGCGCGAGCCATCGTTGGATCATTTTTGCAGCCCGCTCCACCACCATATGCCAATGACGGCGAATACATACGCATGACGGACGAGGATGTGGCCAAGCGGCTGGAGGACCTAAAGGTCTTTACCCGCCAAACCCTCAATGTGGAGCAGCGCATCGAGATAGCCAAGCAGCAGCAGGCGATGCGGGATGCCAAGAAGCTGCAAAAGGAGGAGCTGGCCAGGAACAAGGAGAAGGCGCGGCAGGAGAAGAATGCCAAGTTGGAGCAGCAGCGCAAGGAAAAGGAACTGAAGAATCAGCAGGCAGTTGAGGTAGCTATTAATATTGGAAGGCAACTTATTGGGGTTACATATTAATTAAATTTTTAAAATTTACAGGAACGCAAGAAACGCCAGGAGGAATTGGATCGCCTCAAGCAGGAGGAATTGCTCAAGAAGCAACAGGTTAGTGGCTCACTTCACCTGCTTATTGTGCCAGAATCTCAGCATAATCTGCATAATTTGTTGTATTTTATTTTGCTGCAAAATATAGGAGAAAGAGAAGCGTCGTCAGGAGGCCATTTTAGCTAAGGAACAGGTACAAAACGAACACAACAAGCCTTTTACAAAATCCTTTTCCTGTCCGTTGCAATCCGATCTGTATTCCGTTATCCGTAATCCGTCCTTTATCCGTTTTGGCGGGGGATCATTGCTTAATACCAGAGCTCATAAATAAGGGTTGATATCGAACGATCGAAGAGTATTAGTTTTGATACACAATTACTTATTTTCTTTTATTTTATTATATATGCTGAGTGTTAAGTCTAGCAGAAAATATCAGTCTATAAATTCTGCATCTATATTTTAAATTAACGTTGATATATGCATCGATATTTGCTATATAAATACGATAAATCTATTTGATATATCGCAACCAATTAATCTGAAAGCAGAAAAAAATAAATTTAATTAGACCTATCGGAAATTTATCAATAATATTTCCATGTTAAATATGATTATTTTTTTTTCATTATTCAAATATTGATATATCAATACTTAATTGATATTTTAATATTAATCGATATTTGCGATATATGTAATTTAAATCAATGTTTTTTTTGTTATATTGATACAAATAAATTTGAAAACAGAGACAAAAATAAGTTAACAGACATTTTACGGAAATATCGATATTTTAACCCTAAATGCGATAATTTTGGATATTTCAAAGTTTGATATATTATTACTTACGTTACTTTTGAAATAATACTAATTCAACCCTGAACAATGTCTTAAACTTAAATATATGAGCTCTGGATTTATGCTTTTTCAATTGAGATTTTTGGCCATTGTTTTCATTTATCCAAATTAATTTAGTAGAGATTAAAGATCTTTATACTTTATGTACTGATACTAGAGAAGGCAGGTAATGTTTAGGGCTTTTTAAGGTTTAAATTTATAGAATTTTAGGGTCTCAAAATTTTAAACCAAATCAATGATTTATAAACATGATTTTGAATTTTATTCTATATGATTTACGTGGCTTTTCAGGGATCTTATAGCTTTATTTGCAATTGCAAGCTCAACATTATTACCTGCTCTCAGTATCAGTTAATTAATTCCTTTATTTTATTAAATATAAATCCTTTTCTTTTACAAAAACTTTACTTTAGGAAATGCAGAAACAGAAAGAGATGCTACTAGCTGCTGAAATGGTAAGAAGTTTAAGATTTACATCCCTAAAATAAACAAAACCACTTTACATTTTGAATATTTTTCACACTAACAAGGAACGCGAGCGTCGACGCCAGCACATGAACCTAATCCGTATGCTGGAGCTGCGCCGCAAGTTTGAGGAGCGCGAAAAGAAGAAGCATCAGCTGGTGCTGGACCGCCTGCTGCTCCGCGAGCGTCGCATGGCCGAGCGGAAGCGGGATGCCGAGATCCTGCAGTTGATACGGCGACCCAATGAGGACTCGGAACTGCCCCAAGAGCTGGCCATACCGGAGCTAGATCGCATCGCCGGCAACCGTCTGCCCGGCCAGGCTATGGCCGATCTGCTGATGGTCTTTGAGTTCCTCCACAACTTTGGCGAGACCCTGGGCTTCGACATGGAGTCGCTGCCCTCCCTGCAGAATCTGCACGATGCTCTGATCAGTGACAGTTGTGCCGATGCCGAGGAGGAGCTGCTGTCCGTGATGACGCACCTCCTGGTGTGTGCCATTGAGGATCCGGGTGTGCCGAATCCCGGCAGGCACACCACCCTGCTTGGCCAGTCGTTGCGCAACGCTGACATTACAAACTCGAATGTTTCCGAGATTTTGCGGATCTATCTGTATGCCACGGCCACGGGTGAAGTGCGCCAGATGCACGGCATCACTGTGGACCGAGAGCGGGAGCGACGAGTGCCCGATCATCATCAGTTGGACGCTGACTCGACCACACACTCGCATTCGGCCAAGAACCAGGAGTACTACAAGCTCCTCCACGAGAACGACACCTGGAAGCTGTCGCAGTCGCTCAAGGATCGTCCCTTTGTGGCCCTGAACCCCACCCGGAAGGCTCAGATGCTCGCCCACCTGTGCAACGATCTGCTGATGAACAAGGCCGTGCTGCGCCAGATCGATGGCAGCCTGGAGACCTGCGCCCAGATGCGCAAGGAGAAGTACATGACGGACATGAAGGTGCGCAAGTACAAGGCCCTGCATATGCGCAAGTCACGCATCGAGGCGTACGAGCGGGCCCAGGCGGAACGGGAGGCGGCCATGCAGGCACTGGTGGCGCAACAGAAGCTGGATGCCGAGCGGCAGAAGCAGCAGGCAGCCGAAGAGGAGGAGGCGGCCAAGGCGGCGGCAGAGGCCGAGGGAGTCGATGGAGATGGAGCTGTGGCTAAGGTGTCCTCGCCGAACGGGGAAAAGCCCCAGGAGGAGGATCAGGAACAGGATGACCAGGCAACACCCATCAAGGAGCAGCAGCAACCCATGGAGGTAGACAGCGTGGCGGATGAGGACTCCCTGGTGAGTCCCGCCAAGAGCCTGAGCCAGCAAGTGGACTCTCAGTTGACGCCCAGCAAGCAGGATATAACCACGACGCCCACCTATCAGCACAACGGTTCCAGCACGCCGACAACCACGGCCAGCGGTGCTGCCGATGCCCTGCTCCAGGCCAAGAAGAGCGGAGCCCGCAACTCCATCAACGATGAGCATCATCATCATCATCACGACGTGAGCATCATTGATGACGACCTTTCCGATCTCGATTCGGAGATCAACAACGTGGAGGAGGACGAGGACAATCGCCTGAGCGCCGATGAGTTGCAAAAGAAGCTGGACAAGATCGTCCGGGCTTCGCTGAACTGCAAGGAAGCGCTGGAGAAGAGCACCAATCAGCTGAGAGCGGCCTGCTTTGGCCAGGATCGCTTCTGGCGTCGCTACTGGAAGCTGCCCAAGGCGGGTGGCATATTCATAGAAGCCTTGGAATCCGCCCAGAATGATATATGCGGCTATCATGAGGCCTTGGAGGGCATGGATGATAAGAAGAAGGAGGAGGAAGGTGTAAGCACCGACAAGAAAGAGCAGGAGGAGAAGGAGAAGGCCGAGAAGGATATCGATGAGAAGGAAAACAACACCGAAGAGGAACAGCAGCCCATGGAGGTAGATGAACCCCTAGAGGATGGACAGCATACCGAGGAGAATCCGCCCCAGAAGGACGCGAATCGTGAAGAGAACAACGAAGAGGGTCAAGGCCACGATGAGGACGAAGACGACGACGACGATGATGTGACAGAGATCAACAAGGTGGAGCCTGAGATTGTAGACCTCGGCGATGATGATGACGATGTGCCGCCTCCACCGAAAATAGAACCCCCACGTCCCGAGATCAAGGTCAAGTCCGAAATGGAGCTAATGGGACCGCCACCGACGACCATGATTGCCACCAAGACAGACTTCGAGGCGGAGATCAAGATACCAGCCATGCCCGGCAACCTGATGCCGCCCAACACAGCCACTCTCAACAACAATAACAACAATAGCAATAACAACCACAACAACAATGGAAGCAACAACTGTGATAAGTTGGAAACGGGCTTGAACCTGGGCTTGGCACAGAATGTGATCAAAATGGAGGATCTGAAGAAGGAGGATGACTGCATCATAGTCTCCACATCGAGTGTCGATGACACTCCCAAATGGTTCTCCATTGTCCGTCGCGAAGTGCCACTGATCAGCGAGCTGCCCGCAGAGGAGGGCGGCCAGGTGGCCCAGGAACTCCAGCACGGGTATGCGAATCACAATTGCTCCGCCCAGCTACAGCTGCAGGGTCATCCTTGGGATCTAATCAACAATATGCAATACTATTCCATACCCATGGACGAGTGCAAGGTGGACGCCGGGAAGCTCGGCCACGAGTGCATCTTCTCGCTGAGCGGCCTCGACGAGAAGCAAATGCTGGCCAAAATGGAGGAGTACCACAACAGTAGCAGCAGCAAGGTGGAGTCAAAAAACGGTCTGGGCTCTCCTCATCGCCACCATGTCGACGATGAGACTGAAGATGATGAGGAGATGAGGGCCACCAAGCTGAAGGAGATTGTCGCCGGCGGAGAGGCGGATGCTGAGGAGCTAACCGGAGCGAGTAAGGACAAGTTTTTTCGCTTGCGCTCTGATGCACCGCCGGACACGGGAGGAGGAGGAGGAGCAGCAGCCGGGGACCTGAAGCCCAAGATTGAGCTGCGTCTGGATGAGGCCTTGTCGCAGGCCTATTACCACAACATAGCCAACATGTCGCTGAGCAGCGTCCAGACGTACATACCCATTGACATACCGCTGCCGCTCTCGATGACCCCGGACGAGCACCGGCTGCTGGAGCAGGTGAAGCTAGCCGGCTTCCCGGAGCGCGTCCATGGCGTCTATGTGCCGCGGCGACAGCGCTACGGCTGGTGGCAGCTGGACGATGATCAGAAGCTGCGTCAGCTCCTCAAGACGCTGAATCCATCCGGTTTGAGGGAGCGTGAACTCCAGGAGAATCTCCAGAGGTTCCTCGGCCTGGAACAGCCACTGGGCGTGAACTATCAACTTAAATCCGATCCCGAGCACGCGGAGGAGTACTTGATGCCCGACCAGGCTGGCGATTGGAACCCCAAGGTGGCCAAGCGTGTGGAACTGGCTCTGCTCGAGCAGCTGGAGTCGCTGGAGGACAAGGTGGCCAGTGCTTCGATGCAACTGAAGAACTGGCAGCTCCCGAATCGCGTTGAAAGCGAACTAACCCTCGATTCCAGCCAGGAGGATGTCACCGAGGAGGACTTTGTCAGCATAATACCGATGATACGCGAGAGGATCATCGATTTGGAGGCGAATATCGAGCGGCGCTACTTGAAGCCACCGCTGGGCTCCCAGACGGGCGACGCTCATTTGGCGGTGATTGCCCAGAATCAGCATACGACGACGCAGACCCAGAACTCGGCCTCGGCGGCAGCATATCTCCTGCAGATGCAGCAGCAGCAGCAGCAACAGTTGGCCCAACAGCAGCAGCAACAGCAGGCCCAGCAGGGATCGGCATCAGGCACAGGCAACAATAGCCTCAATCCCTCGTCCTTCAACGAGCGCACCATGGCTCTGGCGGCAGCAGCAGCAGCTTCCTCGACAGCAGCAGTGAATCCCAGTGGCGGAGGCGTAACCACACCCTGTGATCCGGAAGCCAACTCGGGCAATGCCTCGCCGGCGAGCAACTGTGACAGCGATCGCGATGAGAAGGTGGAGAATATACCCAAGGGTCTGGTGCAGTGGCGGGATGCAGTCTCGCGGTCGCACACCACCGCCCAGCTGGCCATGGCCCTGTACGTTCTGGAATCCTGCGTGGCCTGGGACAAGAGCATCATGAAAGCGGTAAGATAGTGATCGAAGGAACCTCTTTTGATTTGTTGTTTGAACTCCCCTGAGACCCCCGTACCTGCTTGGCACCTTCCCACAGTTTTTTTTATGTCCCATCTCCCCCGTTGTTTTTGGCTGCACATACTCATTAACACCATTACCCATTAACACCTTACTGATACACACCTGTACACACTTCGCATTACTTGAACTGAATTAACCCACCACTAACACCAAAGATTTTTTATTTTTATCGTAGGGAAAGTGCTTACTTCACGGTTGACTTTTTTTAATTTTTAAAGGAGTATTTTCTATTTTCGCAATAGTTTACCTTTTAAATTGGTAAAATATAAATAAGCTCTTAAAAGTTACTTAACTGTTTTGTTTTGGGAATTAAGCACAAATCAAGAATAAAAGAATTATTAATTTAACTACATTGATCTACTTAAGTAGCATACTTTATAATTCTAGTTTCACCTTGAAATACAACCAAAACTTAAGATATGCTTTAAAGTTGCATACGAGATCTTGAATTATTATTATAGTGTTAAAATTAGAATGGATTTATCCGAATAGAACCATATAAAATATTTCATTTATTGCATAATAGTTTTATAATATTCTATTAGAATATAAGAAGCCTTTTCATCATTTTGTTTCTTGATTTTTTTGTAGTAAAAATTTTCTTTGACTCTTATTATACGTCCTTTCTGATCTAGCAACCGTAACTGCGCTCCTCTAGCTGTTTTTAGTTTTCCAAAGTAGTTTAATATTAGAAATTAAATTAATTTAAACCCAAAATATACAATTTATTAAAAAAAATACCCACTAACTTGCCTGAAAATTAATTCAAAATTACGTTTTTTTCTACGTTTCCTTTGTCTTCTTCGGATCGTTTTATTTTTGTTTATTTTCTTAAAAAAAAAAAAAACAAAAAACTGTCTCTTGCTCTGAATGCTCGACTTGTTTGTTGTTGTTCTTTTGTGGTGTTTCATGGTGTTTTGAAAAAACTAAAAAAAACTGCTTTCATACTTACACACACACACACACACACACTTACATGCATATAACATCACATACACACATGTTTAAACATGAATGCTTATGTTTTGCCCGTTACCGTTACCCGTTACCGTTACAAAACCGAAAAACCGAATTCCACCTCGACTGTTTTTCCCCCCTCCACCATACAACACCTTCCCCTACCCCGAAATACCGTTTCGAACTTCGAACTGCATTCGAACGAATTCAAACTTGGCCTCCGAAAAGTATGCAACAAGAAACAAGTCCAGCAAGAAGGAG
The DNA here is from genome assembly GCA_018152175.1 of Drosophila jambulina. Taxonomy (NCBI): domain Eukaryota; kingdom Metazoa; phylum Arthropoda; class Insecta; order Diptera; family Drosophilidae; genus Drosophila; species Drosophila jambulina. The sequence goes on along the minus strand of JAECXH010000113.1, from coordinate 20,632,344 downwards.
AAGAAGGGCAGCGCCCAAAAGCAGGCAACGAAGCGAAAGCAGCCCAAGAAGCAAGAAAAGAAACAAATGCAGGAAAATGAGCCAGAGATGAAAAGCAATGGGAAAACCCCAAAGAAAACACCCAAGAAGAAGTCCGCCTTGAGCATCAAAATCAATCTAAAGGCCTTGGAGCAGCTGGAACAGCAGAAATCGAACCTGAAATCCAACCAAAACCCCTCCCAAAACCAATCCTCTACTTCATCCTCATCCCCGGACTCCGACTCGGACTTTGCCACACCACAGACGCCAACGCCCACTCCAACTCCGACCAAGAAGGATAATAAGAGACGCTCCTCCTCCTCCTCAAACTCTAGAAAATATTCGAAATATTCCTTACAGAACTGCCAGTTTTGCACATCCGGCGAGAACGAGGATAAGCTCCTGCTGTGCGATGGCTGCGACAAGGGCTATCACACGTACTGCTTCAAGCCCAAGATGGACAACATACCCGATGGCGATTGGTGAGTATAGCCCTGCCGATCTATATCTCCTCCTCCTCCTGCTCAGTCATCCCTCACACATTAATCCGCGTTGTCTTGTTGAGCGTTTTTTGATCGTTGATCGTTAACCGTCGTTGAGAATACTGTGTGTGGCACTCTCTCTCTCTCTGTTCCTTAACTCCCTGCTCTTCTTTATGATCTCGAATTTGCTGGTGTAATCTCTGGTCTCCTCTCCCCCTTTCCAGGTACTGCTACGAGTGCGTCAACAAGGCCACCAATGAGCGCAAGTGCATCGTTTGCGGGGGCCATCGTCCCTCGCCCGTGGGCAAGATGATCTACTGTGACTTGTGTCCGCGCGCCTATCACGCCGACTGCTATATACCGCCGCTCTTGAAGGTGCCGCGCGGCAAATGGTACTGTCATGGCTGCATCTCCCGTGCTCCACCGCCCAAGAAGCGCAGCGCAGGCGGCGGCGGCAGCAGTAGCAGCAGCAGCAAGTCCAGGAGAGATCGGGACAGGGACAACCGAGAGAGAGATGGTGGAGCGGCGGCAGCCAAGCGAAGCAGCAAGTTGCCGCATGGAGGAGCCATGGAGCAGCAGCAGCTACAGCCCCTGGCAGGAGGGGACTCCCATCACCAGCACCATCATCATCATCATCAGTCGCTGAACTCCTCGCACGATGAGTCCATGAATTCGCTATCGACGGCGGCACCGCTTAGGTGAGTGTGTGGGGGGCCTGCGGGCGGCTGAGGGGGCGGCGGTGGACGACAAGGTCCCGGGTCCAGTTTATAATGCAGCTCTGCCTCTGCCTCTGCCTCTGCAGTCCGGCGCATTCGGTGGCCTCGGTAACAACCTACGATGACCAGCAGCAGCAGCAGCAGCAGCCGGCGGCGCACATCAACATCAACACCAATTCGGTCGATGGCAGCAGCCGCTTCCAAACATCAAACAACAACGGCACGGAGGATGTGCTGCCCGGCTATCCAGTAGCTGCAGCTTATCCATCATTAGTTGGCGCTGGCAGCTACTCAACAGCGGCGGCGCCAGTGCCTCCAGCCATGCAATTTGCCATGTCGCCGCGTGCCGTTACGCCGACGCGTACCAGAACACCAACGCCGACCCCGGTGCCAACGCCACCGCCGCCTCCACCCGGGCCCCTGCAGCCGCCAACGCCTCTGATAATGCAGCAGGCCTCGCCCACCACCCATGCCGCCGCCCTCCATGTAACCGCCTGCCAGTCGCCGCCCCAACATCAGCATCATCAGCAGCTGATGACCATGCCCTCGCCGCCAGCGTCAGGAGCAGGCACTGGGACAGGCACACAAATGTCACCGCCGCCCATCAACATTCATGCCATGCAGGAGGCCAAGGAGAAGCTGAAGCAGGAGAAGAAGGAGAAGCATGCCACCAAGAAGCTGATGAAGGAGCTGGCCGTCTGCAAGACTCTACTAGGGGAAATGGAGGTGGGCTTTGGACATAGAAACCTTTTAAAGATTAAAACTTATAAGAAATTTTAAATCAATTGCAGCTCCATGAGGACTCCTGGCCATTTCTGTTGCCAGTGAACACCAAACAGTTTCCCACATATCGCAAAATAATCAAATCTCCCATGGACTTGTCCACCATCAAGAAGAGATTAATGGATTTGAGGTGAATTTAAGGGGATATAGAATTTAAAATTAAAAAGGTCGATAAATTGACTTAGATTTCGATTTAAAGATGATTTGAATGTAAATGTTAAGAAGTGCAAATGAAATTATTATAATTTTTCTGATATTTTTTGATAATATCAATATTTTAAGTTTTAATGAGATTTATTTTGATTTTTTACATTTCCATATATGAAAGTTATCGATATTTTCGATATTGCTTTCACGATGTACATTCTTAATGAGCATGTAGATAAAATCAATATTTTCTCGTTAATTACGAAATGTACTATGTTTTAAGATTTAATATGTCTAAATGCCTCTTAAAATACACCCCCTAATTCAGATTACTAACTCAAACCTTGTCTCCCTTTTGCAGCTACAAGACCCGCGAGGACTTTTGCGTGGATGTCCGACAGATCTTTGACAATTGCGAAATGTTCAACGAGGACGATTCACCCGTGGGCAAGGCCGGACATGGCATGCGCAAGTTCTTTGAGTTGCGTTGGAACGAGCTGACGGACAAGCACTCCTGATCCTGTGGCAATGCCATTGCAGCCACCAGCATGGCTGGAACAGCCACACATCCCATTGAGATGGTCACCCTGATAGCTACTTCGCAGGAGGATGACGAGGAGAAGAATGAGCAGCAAAAAGAAACCGTCTTGGAGGCGACTTCTACGACTACCGCAACATCAGCATTAACAGAAGCAGCACAATTTTGGTCAAGAGATTAGAGATTAGGTTTAAGGAGGAGAGCAGCAGAGATTGTAAATAAATAGGGGGAAAACAGATGTAGAGATAGGAAGCACACAATTAATATATAATATATATATTTATATATATAGATATAGTAGACATTAACATAGACACGCGAGAGTATTCAACGTCCTACCACGTTCAAGCTTCGAAATCACCACAGCCAAGGCGAACAAGCGAGCAAGCGAGCAAGCGACAAATTGTATTTAGTTTTTATATAAAAAGCATAAACAATAACTATTTAATTATGTATTAAACCTAATCTTAAAGCATAAGAAGCCATTTACAAACAGTAGGAGGAGACCGCTGACACGCTGACGCTGAGCACGTACAAAAGTCTGTCTCCCCATTTCCAAACCCACACGATCGATCCACAGTATTTTTTGGGGCACAAAGCTTGCGTTTAATTTTAAAAAGGATCAACGAAGAGGAGGCGCCGCTGCTCATTTAAGTTTTTAACATGTATTTTGTACTTATAAAACATTTGTATCTAAAACCGCGTATATATATATATATTAAAGACTAGAGCTAAACGATTATACTCGAAAAGGAAGTAAAATGTAAATGGAAAGCAACAAAAATGATTAAATTAAATGTATTAAATTATTTATACCGTGTAAATTGTCCCTTCAATTGGAACACAGCCGCATATAATAAGTGTCGGAGGTATCTCGTGCCTCCGCTACTCACTGTACTGTAGTGTTTGGTAACTCTTTCCAATCGTAAACCGTAAACTTTTTGGCAAATCGCAAAAATACAAAATCGAAAATCAAATCGAAATCGCTAATTTAAATTTAAATAATCAAGGTAAACGAACGGGGCAGAGAGGGAGAACCCATGAAGGAAGGATGAGAAGGGGTTCACATATCCGGGTACGTGTCATAAGGCCTAGTGTCATAATGCCTACAAGCTAGGGGAAGTGTTATAATATTCATAGGCTGGGAAAAGTGTTATAATACCTAAAAGTTCTGGAAAATGTCCTAGTGTCCACAAGCTAAACGAAATGTGTTATAATGTTCACAAGCTGGCAAAAGTGTCATAATATTCCCAGCATTGGGAAAGTGTTATACTGCCTGTGGGCCATGTAAGAATTATTTTCAGTGTTATATCTGCTATGAGCGTTATGAAGACATTAGACTTCAGGACACTCATAGTTATAACACTAAGGATTATGACACAAAGCTTTATGATACTAGAAATCATGATTGTAAGCGTTATAACACTTTGCTTTTTGACACTAGGCATTACGAGCCTAAGCGTTATGACACCGGGCATTATGACAACTACCCGACATATCCATAGCGGGATCTAAAGCGCAACTCCTGGACATAGGACAGTATTAGAGGCAGCCAGGCATCTTTTTAGCTGTACATATATAGAGTATATATAGTCGCATATAATAGACTCGAGAAAATGTTACATATATACACATTTACTATATATACAAACACACAGAGAAAAAATAAGAATACCAATTAGCAAAAGCAATGATATTTACATAACATTTTTTAAATAAATCAATCGAAAAACTCATTTGCAGTGCAGCACAATAATAATTGAAAATGGAAAACAAAAGGCGAGAAGATAATAATTCAAGAGAAAACGAAAGCAGAACAGAACTACCTACCAATAACAGATACCAGATACAGATACAGAATTAGTTGGGAATTATAGTTTGTAAAGAGTGTTGAGAGAGAGAGAGAGAGCATATACATATATTATTTGGAGCCGTACTTTACCAGACAGAGATACTAATGAGTTGTTGCTTGTGTAAATAGGAATCCTCCGCATGCATGTGTACATTGTATATAGGAAATATATATAGCCTAAGATCGAAGTGAAGCATGTTATTGGCATTCATACAGTTGCAATAATTAAAAAAAAAAAAAACAGAATGGAAAAATGAAAATATAGCCATGGAACAAGGATGATCCATAGCCATAAACAATAAACTGCATGAAACATATAAAGGAAACTTGATTTTGTATTTATTATGTGTGTGTTCGTGGTGATACAGATATATAGATATATATATAATATATATTTTAAAATATATAACAAAAACTATGCATAATATGTGAACGTAAAACTTACTCATTAACACACAACAGCAACAAGAAAATATTTAAATCAAGGATGAGATATACTCGATAACCAAGCATCCGTAATTATGATTGTGAGGGGAATAGCCACATTTGCTAAACAAAAACAGAAATCATATTAAAAAAAAAAAAAAAAAACTGAAAAAAATTAAACACAAATTCATACATTTTGGTGGGGCTACATTTTCGACATTTGTGCACATGGAAAATATATAAGTAAATCATATAAAACTTAAGAACTATGGAGTTTTTCTTATAGGGGAAGAAGAAGGGTAAAAAATAAATAAAAAAGAAACAAAAAAATCATTCTAAATGTCTGATCAAAGATCGCATAAAATTGAGAGTGGTTTCTTCTTTTTTAAAGATTTATTCTTTTTTTTTATGACTTTCTCAAACCAATTTTAGGTCTTAAAAATCAATCAAGTTTCAACAGAAGGAGACCCCTTATAAATCATGTCTTTTGTGTTAAATTTGAATTTGCTGACAGATTGGCCAAGCAGAAGATACCCTAAAACCTCCTTTTTTACCCAAAAATCTTAAAAATTGTTGTGTGTGAGAACTCCTAAGAGGTGTTAATAATTTTTAGGTGCTTATAATCCCTAGTAATCAGGGCTCAAAAAGCCGACAAGCTTGGGTTTTGACAAAGTATCGATGGTTCTTTCTTTCTTAATTCTTTTTGGGTTTCTGGTTTATGGTTCGGTGGGGAGTATTGACAGTTGGAAACTCGAAACGCTTTAAAAATCGTTGATTTATGTAATTATTCGCGGCGACAAGAATTTCGTGCGCAGCCCCAGCAGCGAAAAAAAAAATAAGAAAAAGAGTTTCAGAGGAGCTTCAGGGGAGCTTCAGAGGAGCCCCCAAAAGAGTGGAGAGTGCAGAGCGGAGAGGAAGGGGAACTGCAGCAACGGAGGACCACGACTGGCGGCAGATTGGGTCCGCAGCTCCAGCTCCAACTCCAGCTTCAGCCACATTATCAAAACATCATGGAAGATGACCAAATTAACTGGGCTCCCAGACAACGACGACATACTGAGACTAAACACTGAACCAAAAAGGTAGAAAGATTTTTAATATTATACTATATTAAAAATAGTATATAATATAAAAAAAATTCCTTTGAATTATAGAGAAAAATAGTTTATAAGCAAATTAATATAATCATTATTAACTTGTTTAGTTCACAAAGAAGGAGCATTATTTTTGAAGTCTACAAATATAGTTTTCAGATATATTTATCCCTTTAATATTTTTAGGATGTTAAGTTTTTTAATCAGACTTAATCCAACTTTCAAATAAATACAAGGGAAAATTTGAATATAGTTTTATAGGATAACAAAAATAAATAAAGAATAAATAAAAAGTAGAAATAAAATAAGAAACTAAATAAAATCCGTCTGGCTTACAATTCTTGTTCTATTAAATTTTATAATCATATATTTGAATTTTGATGTTAAGAAGTAATCATATATAAAATATATAAAAACAACATCTATTAATTCACTTCAAAATTATGCTTATTTAAAAAAAAATATGTATTTTTAGGATATATTATTTCCAACTTTCATGACCTTATTCTTAGGATATATTTTTCCAAACTTTTATGACCCTTTTTCCCCTGTGCAGAGACTTAGGGCTCTCCACTGCAATGGCGACTACTTAGCGGGGCTACCTGGTCCAGAACCCTTTTCCCTGGCCCTGGCCCTGTCTCTGCCCCTCCTCATTCTCCTCCTCCCCCTCCTCCTCCCCTGCCCCTGTCTGCTGCACGCTGCTGGAGGGCAATAAAATTGACTCCATCGAAATTAAGAACGAACCAAACAAAATTGTATTGAAAGTCTGGAAGTGCAGCTCTGAGGCGGAGGTGAAGCCAACTAATTTAGTGCCCAGCACCGAAACGAGTTTGCTGCCGTTGCATTCGATCCTCAGCCATATGTACATATGTATATACCCCCGCTCCAGACCGTCCAGATATGCCTATATCCCATATATACATATGCATAAATACATATAGAAGCAGTCTCCGATCGTGGCGACGTTGCCCAAAATGGAGATTTTTTTTTCGAGAGAGAGAGAACTTGGGGTCCCATTTTTCGGACAGATTTTGGCTGCGACTGCCACTTGATTGGGACATTAATTAAGACACAAATTGCTATACCAAAATGTGAACAATATAAATATCGATGGTCGTGCATGCCGGAATATGTATCCCAAGGAGGGAAGGGTATGCCACTGCCACGACCACCACCCCTTGCATATTTATGCAGCGCTCCAAATTAATGACAGCTCAATGGGGGCAGAGCTCTTAAAACGGTTCCACTAATTAACCAATGAAAGTTGAGAGCTTAAGGAGGGACTAATTTAATTTTAAGTCATGAATAAAGCATGAGCTGAATCATTTTTTAGGGGAAAATGCATCTGTGGGATAATGTTTAATATAGGTTCACTCTTAATGTATCTGTGGGATAATATAATATAGATTTATTCCCAATGTATGTGTGGTATATGTTTAATATAAATTTATTCTTAGTTGGAAATTGAACTTAGTATCTGGTTGGAAGGAATACTTTCCATAGGAACTGAACATCAATGAAATATATTTTTAATTTGTGCTTTCCCCGAAAATTATACCGACTTCATATAAGTGCTATTCTTGGGTCTATATGACAAAAAATAACCAAAGAACTGCCAAAGGTCATATATATTTATAATCGCTATAAAAATTTTATTCATATTTATTATTATTCATATTTATTAATATTCATTAATAAAATATTGAAAGAAAAATTTGTGAAATAAGAATTCCGATTAATTGACCTTTTAAAATATACATAAATAAAATACGGAAAACGTGGATCCAGATGAGCCTCAAAAAATTGGTAGAATCACCTGGATAAAATTGACAGAAGACAGATTATTCAGATTATATCTGAATAGAGCACTTAGATAATTTAGTTTAAAAAATCTTTATATATTTTATATCATTTTCCTTCAAATGTTTTTGATAATTCTTATTAAATTTATATTTTCCTCACGCTTTATGGATTTTTATAAACAATTTTCATGTTAAAGACAATCAATTTCAAGTTTTTTCTTGCTTTTGGTACTTTATTTTAATTTGCAATTAAAAATCTCCTTGTTTTTATGATTTTTTATATGGTTTATATGTTATTTTAATGTTATTTATTAAATTTTAGTGTTTAAAATATTTTATTTACGCTGTATGGATTTTTATAAACAATCTTCATGTTAAACACAATAAATTAAAAGTTTTTGCTTGCATTTGGTACTTTAATTTCATTTAATATTAAAAATCTCCTTGTTTTTATGATTTTTGTTATGGTTTATATGTTATTTTAATGTTATTTATTAAATTTTATTTTTGAAAATATTTTATTAGTATATTTTTATTTAAATATACTATGTAAATTTACTCCAAACCCTTTCCACATGTGTTTCCTGCTGAATTTCATGCTCAGAAATGTCGCCAGAAGAGCAGACAGAAACATATAGTAAATAAACCTATACTTATAGGGGGAGAAGGGGTTAACCTGGTGGCCAAGGAGGATCGATGGCTACCGACTGCTCCTGCTCCTGCTCCTACTGCTGCTGCTGCTGATGATGATGCCATCTGTGTGTGCCTGGGCAGCCTGACATGGCAGTTGCTTGTCCCTCGTCCGCCGGCTGCCTCTGCCTCTGCCTCTCTCTCTATTATCTCGATCGTCTTTGTATTTTTCTTGGACTTGAAGCTAAAGCCTGGTCAGGGCCTTAGTCTTGGTCTTGGTCTTGGTCTTGGTCTTGGCCTTGCAGTTGGACAACATCATATTGGTGACACATGAACACGATTGCGAGGCTGCCAGTGGAGTCTCGTCAGTCTATAAAGTTGGCAAACAGTTGCTGTGTCTGTGCCTGCCTTGGTGCAACGTGCAACATTTGCATTTTTTTAATTTGCTACAACTGCAGCGTGCTGCGAGTGCAACTCCATCCCGATCTTGGCTCCTGCATCTGCCTTGGCCATCTCCATGTTGGTTGGCGTGCGCTCTTGGCCAGGTTGAGTAAGGTCCGTGCCATTTACGGAGCTCCTTTATCGGGAAATGAAAACATCAGGGCTTGGGTCTTGAGTAAACCCAGACCCGGAGGCGTTTCTCTAAGGCCCAAAAAAGGCGGCTCAGCCACCAGATGGCCCTTGGGTCAGGTCGCCTTTTGCAGTTTTTTTTTTTTTTTTTTTTGGCACGCAAAAAAAATAAGAGAAATTAAGCAAAGAGATGAGTCAAGATATCTTAAAGATATTTTGATCATTTTTAGATCTTAGCTTAATTTTTAAGCCTTGTATTTTAGCTTGATTTTAATATTTCAGTTTGAGAATGTTTTATGGATTTATTTTTAAATTTTCTTGTGGTCTAATTCCTCAGTATTTCTTTCTGTGTCTCCCCAAAACCTATCCCCTTTTCAAAGGGAAACTCTCGCTCGCTGGCTGGCTTTAATGGCCCCGGCTAATCATGATTTCCGTTCGCACTATTTAAGCCGCTCCACAAATCATGATGCGCTCTCTTGGTGTCAGATCTGAGATCTCCAGCGATCCTAAGACCCCTTCCCCCAGCCAATCTAGAGGAATCTACCGGCCAACAGCTCGGGCGTTGGCGGCTCAGCGCGTTTCATGTGTAATTGTCTTTGTAATTCTAGAGAAATTGCAGTCGTCGTCCAGTTGGTCGGTTGATTTATGCGTAGGGGAAAAGGAAATGGCAAGCTGGAAAAAATAGTTTTTAATTAAAAATATTTTATGCTCGATTTCTGACGAAGCTGCATTAGTCTTCCAGCTCTTCCCCAGCTCCAGCTCCAGCTCCACTCTCTCCCTCCACAGACATCGTTGTCGGCCATATTGTCGGCCATTAAAACAATTCTACACATTTTCCACAGAGTACGAGCGTCTTGGCCAAGACCAAGACCAAGTCCAATCCAGTTGGCCGACACCCATTAGTGCTCAACATGGAAGCTTCGGCGCTCATTCGATTTTAATTGCCACCTTTTGGGCCGGTGCCCTTTTTTTTCGTGGGATTTTTGTCGGTCTCAGTTCGGGGCTCGCCTCCTCTCGACTCCTCGCTTTTGGTCATTAGCGCTGGGTCTGCGTGTAAAATGGCAGCTCATTGCGGTTGTCCACTAAAAACCACTCCATTCCACTGGGGAAAATATTCAATACTTGCATAGTAATCAATGCTTGGGGGTTTTTTGGTGAAAAAAATTAGGTACAGGAGTTTACAAAATCTTGAAAACTATAAAATATTACAGGGAAAAGTTTGGGAAATCTATATTTTTTTCTGTTTCTAAAATATTTATTATATAAGAAGAGTCAGTATAAGGTTTTGAGGTATAGTGGAGTTTAAGTAGGAAAAAAGAAGGGTCTTTCTATATAAATTAGATAGAACAGAATAGAATATTATATAAATTGATACAGATTTCTATATAGACTTTGTATGAGGATTAAAAATCTATAAAGAGTTATAAAATGTTAGATTCAAATCAGAATTCGTATTTTGTACCATTTTTTCAAAACAATTTTAATTGATTTCAAACTTAGGCAGTTTTAAAATACTAAAAATACCGAAAAATACTAAAAATACCGAAAAAATACTACTATATGCTAAACTATAGAAACGAACTAGAAATTTCATATAAAAATATATGTAAAGTCTTTAAAGCCCTTTTTATAATTAAAAAAATACGTCAAAACATAGTTTTTATTGATCTCTAAGAAATACCTTAATTTTCATAAAGAATATCCAGAACCCTAACCATTTTCCACCCAAAATGATACCCCAAAAATCAATCCCATTTCTACCATTATTTTTTCTCTGTGCACCCTACAAAGTTGTCGACATATTGAGGTTGATTCTTTCGGTTCAGTTCGGTCCGCTTGAGCTGAGCAGGCTTCGTTGTGGTTCGGTTTCGGTTAGGTTGTTGTAACTAATCCGTGAGCGGAGGCATCGGGATCTCGTGCTGGTCGCCGCCTCACATGTGCAAAGTCATCAGCTCGGCTCTCGGCCCTGATAATGATGATATATGGCACATTATATGTATATATGTACAATACCAACGGCTAATGGAAATTATTTAAACTGCTTACCAAGAATCCCTCAACAAATATTTCTACCCCCCTTAGTGATTGCCTTATAGTTATGACTGCCAAGAGCTCTTCGATTATTATATGTGATTTTTTATTATTTGCAGGTGTTCCAGTTTTTGGGACATGACAGGAAATGCGGTAATTGCTGCAAATTTCGTAGCTCTTTCGTAATTAGGATTGTTTGTGGTAATGATTTTCGGCCGTCATTCTTGGCATGCAACCCAAGGAGAATCAATGAATGTAATTGATACAATTTGGCAGCAGTTCTTGTGAGTTGTTCTTTGAAAAATGTATGAAATAATTATAGGAAGTGACTTGGAATGTCTTAGGGTTTTTTTTTATGAAAATAATAAGGATATTTAATGGGTAAAGAATGGGGGTTTTCTGTTCTTAATGAGGAGCTTTAGGTGGAATATATAAGAAGTTCAACCATTTTAAATATATATTTTAGGTATTAAAGATCTAAAAAGACCTTTTAATTAGGTTAAATTGAACTTTAAAATGCTTAAAGGTATGCTATGATGTATTTCAGTTTAAAAATAACAGTTTGTAGCATGCTTTTAGACACTATTTTGATAAATTTGTAATCTTGCTTTTTTTAAATTAAGAAATATAATATCTCTTAGCCAAATTTCTATTGTATTTTTCCCGAAAATATTTATAAATCTGTAGTATTTTTTAAACTAAATTCCTTGAAAGTGAGACCCCAAAAGAATATTTTTTCTTATGAATAAAATAAACATCTCTCCCCCTATTATGCCTCCCAAATAAATTACTTGAAATTAAGACCCCTTAGACTCAAAAATATATTCAATTAAACAACTTTCCCCCTCAATGAAGTCTACTATATATATTTCTACCCACACTTTTTGCCCTAAATTATTAGATATTTATGAACTCTCCCATTGAGTGAAGTTTTCCTTTTCCACCCTCATTTCTTGATTTTCCCCAACCCCTGAAAAATGCCAATTTCCGCCATGGCACTCGTCTAAACGCTAAATGCCTGTGTGGAAATGCAGAAATGCCATTGTTCCGGCAACTAACTAACTAACTAGCAACTAACTAACCAGCTAACTAACTATCTGGCTAACAGCTAACCACAATTAAATGCGATAAATAATTATTTACCTCGGAGCGAAGCCAGCGGGCATCAAAAGTGTTGAGAGCACGCAATAATCAAGCTGCAAATGCCTCTCAAAGATACAGATACAGATACAACTCGAGCCGCGTCGAGTCGAGGCTTGAATGCAATTAATTAACGCTTTAAGGCTGCGCGAGATTGCAAAATCACTAAGGCTAACACTAAACAGTAAACAATTCCCACTCGGATTCGCACTCAATTGTTAATTGTAATTGGCTTTAATGATCTGCGAGAGTTGCGGCTGAAACTGAATTGTTTCGATTTGATTCGCTGCAATTTGAGTGACGCGAACGCATTTTTGCTATTCGCACAATTGTGTTAATTAGAGTTAGTAACTCTCCCACCTGAAACCCCTCTGAAAACCCCTCTAAAAGCTCCTCTAAAATCTTAGCTTCCCTGCTGAGAGATATATATGGCCGCTAATAGGGTACAACTTTATTGGTCAGCTAAAGCTGAAGCCACGGTTTTTGGTTTCAACTCCAGTTTCGAGCTCGAGTTTCCCCTCAGACTCTGTGTTCAATTTAGTTTTAATGATGATGGCAACTCCAATTGCGTCGTGTGGGTTTAATTAACTTAATGAGCCGCAAAGAGCCGCCATGCACACTCACACTTGACCAAATGTTGGAGTTATGGCATCTCTATATATTATCTATGAATACACGGAAAGAAATAAAGAAAGAATGGGAAAGACTGACTAAAAAAAAAGTAAAAACATTGTTCCTAAACCAAGAGAAGGTTAATATGACTAATTCTGATCTCCCTAATTAATTTAAGTTGTTTTTTCCCACACCTCAAATAGGTTTCCTTTACTTACTTGCTAGAATTAGTTGGGAATTTTAATGTAATTTCAAGCATTTTATGTGTGCTTAGGTCAAGTCCTTAGAAATAATATACTTAAGTAACCAAAAAAACTAAAAGTTCTCAATTTCCACTACCTCTCCATTCCCCATATGCTAGAACAAGTTGGGAATTTTAAGAGAAATTTTCATCATTTTAGGAATTTTGTATGTTTAAGCGTAAAATCATCAAAAACAATAAGGTTTAGTGATAGTAATCTGTTCCTATTGCCTTCTTTTCTCTTATGAGCTAGAATTAGTTGGGAATTATAGAAGATACTTCAAATGTATACAGATTTTAGGTACGTAAGTGCAACTTTTTATAAAATAATAATATTTAGTGAGCTTAGAAAATTGTATATATCCTTCTCTCATCTTAAACCCCAGAAATTTTGGAATATTTTAGTAGAAAAAGCTTTTAAAATATTATAAATATTATATATATGGACCAGAGAATTACATTTTAATTTTCCTAACTTAAAAAGTTCTCTACTATTTCATTTCATTTATCATAATGCTCTTAAATTCTTTTCCGTGCATCTGCATCTGATGGATACGCCGCTTGAGACAATTAAGAGCTGCCATTTCTGCCATCAACTGATTGGCAACGACTTTGGCCTTGGTAAATTGCCATCGGCCGACAATTTACACTCTGATTTCGATCAATTATTGTTTTCCGCCTGCCCCAACCCCCAACCAACCATCCAACCAACCATCCAACCATCCATTCATCCTTATAGGGCATGTGCTCCATGTGCTGCGGGTTCATTAACAAATATTAGTCTCAATATTGTTTTATCATTTTCAATTAATGTCGACTTGTTTTGTCTGGGGCATGTCAGGAATTCTTCAGATTGGAATTGGAAGTGAGGAATGCGGGTAGCCGACTTTACAATCGATATAATTATTGTATTATGAGATATATTCTAGTAATGGCAGCCTCATCAGTGGGAGGAGCTGACCAATGACCTTTCTTTCATTTTCATATAGATTTATTTACTTATTTGGTTGAATTTGTAAATAAATTTCAGGGAAAATAGATTGCCAAGAACATAAGTTCCCGAATCGAGGCTTCCTTCCCCTCTAATTGAGTATTTCTAACCATTTTTGGCGTATCCAATTATATTTTCGCATATGAAAAGGAGTGTGAGTATGAGGCTCAAAAGTAAGTTATTTCCTGGCGCTGGCCGAGGACTCACACAGAGGTGCCTGAGTGCGCCTTTTGCGGAGTATCGGGAATCGGACTCGGGGAATCGCCACTCGCAGAACGTGAGACTCCTCCGAGGGACTCGAAGTTGCGAGACTCGAGACACCGGCAACGTGAATGGGCGGAGAATCGTTGGAGAATCGTCGGAGAATTGGCGAGTCGAGTGGCGGTGGTGGGGGAAAACTCGCGATTTAGCCAAGAAGATGGTGCGAGTACAGAGAGATGAAAATTTTTGAATATTTATGAAAGGTAAGAAAACATTACATCAAGTATTCATTCATATAACCATTCAAAAATTTAATTTTAAAGACTTAAGTTGCATTTCATAGACTCAAAAAGAGTTCAAAACCGAATATATTCTAAAGAAATACCAATAGATTTTTAACAAGACATTTTGACCTATTTGGAAATCTTTAAATCATACTAATTATATACTAATAAGTACTACTACATGGGGGATATTTTGAGTATAATTAGCACAAATGTGATAATAAAATATTCTAGAATATTACTCTGTTTTTAACTCCTTTGAAAATGTGTATAAAAGTTTGAAATTTGAGAGCCAAACTCATTATAGTTCTATTATGTACGATGTAACATTTGTAACCTAATGTTGGACACATTTTTAGTCATTTTAAAAAAATTCCTAGAGATTTCAAAGGCAGATCAGAATAAAACCTAATTTTGCACATATTTCCTCTTGAGTTTCATCATTCTTTTTAACTTTAAACAAAAAGTATCCCTTTTAAGTAGCAGTGTACTCCGTAGACCAACCATCTGGCGGCTGGAAAAGGCCACGAAGGATGCTTTAAATGGCGAATGGCTAACTCTTCCTCTTTGGGCCTAAGTAAGTTATAAATAATAACTGGCATGTTGTAAATCAAAATTATCAGTTTGCGTTTGCAAAAGGCTTGCCCTTCTGCCAGTGCTGCTGCTCCTCCTGGGGCTCCTCGAGGAAGCCTCCTCCAAAGCTGCTCTTTTTTTGTATTGGCCAAAATGGCAGACAAGCAAATTATGGCCATGGCCAGGGATACGAGCCTGGCCCTGGCCTGACTGGGCTGTCCATTGTGATTACACGTCTGGCATGGTTGGTTTGCTTCGATCGTAATTATAAGGCCTCACTTCTGGCGGAGTTTGGGGCTGCCCCGAAGGCTGGTCCAGCGTTTAACCGCATAATGCCAGGTCTGGAGTTGGTGGTGTTTTGACCTATGAGCTCATCCCGTTTACGTCATGAGTCACTGGAAAATGTCACCCCGCCGTGGCAGCCGAGCTTGCCATGTTCACCGGCAATTGAGCCATGTTCGATTAATCTCTTTGATTTATGCTCACGTGAGCCGCCAATGCCGGCAAATGCCGAACATTAACAAATGTCGCCTGTCTGCGCCCTGTTTGTGGAGTCAGAGCCGGGTTCCCCCTAGTCTCCTCCATATGTATCCACCATATTTGCCCATAAAGCCATGTGTTATGCGACTTTAATTGGCGTTTATTGTGAGGGACGACGAGACGCCTGGCTGTGAGCAGCGCCAAAAGCCAAGCCAAGGCGATCCGAGCCAAGTCAAGAGCCGGAGCGGGCCTAAAGCGGTCCAGGCCAGACCAGACCAAGCCTGGCCAGGCCCCTGAGTCAGGCTTAAGGAGTGCGAGCTGGCTGGGATCGGGATCAGGGAGCAGGAGCCGGAGCCTAACTAACACTTAGAAAAAAAACTAACAGAAAAGAAAGAGAATCCTCCAAGAAGTATTCAAAGAAAGTCTAGAAAAGGGGTCAGTATCTCGGGACAGAAGAATATTTATAAATAAAGAAAAATAAAAAATAAAACAATACAAATATATTAAGATCACCTTTAAATCAAGTATTTATTCTTAATGTTGTTTTAAATTTCAGAATCTGCAAAAACTAGTTAAGTATTCCTTAAAACCGTTGCGCTATAATAATAAAAAAAAGATAACTAAGTTGAGGATTAACCCCACAATTATTCATCAATTATGAATAATTAATATTTAATTTATAATAATAATAAAACCGTAGTTCATAAACCTGGATCTAAAAGCCTTAAAAGTAAGGCAGAAGTATTTAGAAAGGGTTTTAAAAACCCTATAAAAATACCTAAAAATTCCCAGAAAAAATCTTAAAAAATAGTAAAATAGTTTTTAAATTCACAAATTATTCTTGTTTCTGTTTAAATATATAAAACTTAACAATCTATAAAAATAAAACCTTTAAAAACCTCCATTCCCAGTGCATTTTCTAGGATGTTTTTACCCCGCGTTAACTTTTCTGGGGGACAAATGTTTGGCGGCATTTCGAGGCAACTTCTTGGTTGCTCCGCCATTTGTTGCTGTTGTTGCCATTGGTGTTGTTTTTGTGGAATTATGAAGCCATAAATATGAAATTCAGCACATTTATTAGCGTTGTCAAATGTCGTGGCCCGAACGTGGTTGCTGTAGTTGTTTTTTATTTTTGTTATTGCCGCGACTCTGCCTTGGTTTTAGTTGGAGTCTTGCTAATGGCTTAGCTTGGGAGGGGGTTAGCTCTTTCGGGCCAACTTGCTGCATGGGGCCAATAGTCGGGCTTGTTTTTCGGCTTGTTTAAACAGCAGTTGGGCTTCCTCCATGGTTTTGTGTTTTATTTTCGTTTTCGTTTCGTTTTTCCAGCGCGCTTTGACACCAAATTTATTGCCCGCAATTTGTGCTGAGCTGTGAAAAATCTTTTGTAAGCGGAAAAGTCAGAGGAGAGGAAAGAGGAGTTTCCAGAGTTACAGATTGGCCAGATTACCGCGATTCTGAACTTAGCCGGGGGCTAGTTTTGGGTTGCTTTTTTTTAACACAAATATGAACTGCAGCTAATCATGGTCTCGGCTTGATTCCCATTTTAATGGCAGACAATTTGTTGATTTTCCACTTAGCCCCCAAAAGGTTAATAAGTTGAAATTCGAAATTCCCCAAAAAAAAAAAACAAAAGAAAACATGGAGAAAAACATGAAAAACACAAGAGAAACTCCTCGCTCGGGTCTCTTGTTATTAAGAAATGAAATTTTGTTGCTTTATTAGGTTTCCATAATCATCTTGGCGGGCTCCCTCCTCGGCCATGCTTTGCCCCTCCCCTCCGCCTGATTGCAATTTCAACTTTAACTCTGTTTAAACATTATTTTGTTTCTTTTTCGAGAGTCCCGGTAACGCCCCTTTTTCGAACGGGGTGTAATATTTTTGATTGCCTCCGGACACGAGATGCCGTCAGAAAATTGCTTAAGTGAAAAAATATAAAATTATGGAGTCGCCTTGGGCTTGGTCTGGGCCACAAAAATTGATTGGAAAATACATGCAAGAGGTGCTCTGAGGGGAAAACTATTATTGGTTCGGGTCTTAAAGGGTTTCCTAAAGTTGGGAAGTTTCGTAATGGGTTGTCCTTGGGGTTCTTGGAAGGATAGGTATGACTTAGTCCTAAAGAATTGAGTCTTTACTCAAAATTGTGAGGAATAACCCCCTTTAAATATAATATTATGGGGAATTTCTTATGTAAAATAAGATTATTTAAATACAAAGTAGCTTAAAGCCTTTAATTATAAGGCATATGTTCCCAAGTTAACATCCTGATTCCTGGAACCCAATCTTCTCACGCTGCTTGGGTGGCAAATCCCCAGGAGCAGCGGCTCCTCAGATCTTGCCGTGGCCCATAAATAAGGCTCAAAGGATGGCGCAACATCAGTTGAGTTGACAAAAGGGACACAGGACACAGGACGCAGGACACAGCACCCAAAACAGAGGACAATTTGTGAGTTGACAAAATATGTGAGGCGGCCGAAATCAAAGGGCCAAGGAATTGACCTGCTTCCCGGGGCTTGTGTGTAAATATTTGGACAGATACAGACACAGATACAGATACATATCCCTTCGCTGAGGCCGAAAAGGACCTGCTCTATTGACTGCTTCCTCTAAACCGATTTGTGTGTAAAGATCATTGTGCAATAGCCGCCGTTGCCTCAGTTGTTGTTGCTGCCGGCAAGGCAATGCCATTGACTTTTATGGACAATTGGCGCTTTGGGTGGGCTAATCAGGGGAGTTGGCCGGCATGTTGGCACTTGTTAAACGCTCCGCCTCGAAATGGCCAGGCCGGGACAAGCTGGCCAAGTTAACAAGTTGCCTGGCATCCCAACCGACGGCCATAATAAAATAATTGTCATCAATTGTCGGCCGACTGTGCGGCCTGGCTACACGATCTCCCCCATCGATCGCATAATCATTCATAATTATCCCAGTCCGCGCGCTCCTCATAACCTGTCACTTGATGATGTCTGGGCCCGTTTAGGAGTCCGCGGGGATGTCTTATGTCTTCTCCCATCTGGGGAGAGTCTTTGTGAGGCTCTGAGCCGCATGCCGGGCATGTTTGGGTTAATCGTTGATCTAGGAACTCGGACTGCGGCGACCAGAAGTCGGTCACTGCGCAGTTATGATAACAAGTCAAGCCATATAGAGATGGTTCAGGGGATTTATGAATTAACTTGGGTTGGAACTGGTTCAGGGTTTGCAATTGGAGAGGTTTTCAATGGTGTTTAAGGGAATAATCGGACAGAGAGGCGAGTAAAAGTGTTTAAAACCGCTCTATACGTTGCAACAACAAATCTGAGTACAACGCCGTTCTTTGGGAATTTAAATAACATATATAGCCTTTTTGCCATATGTAAGCATGCATTCAATATAAAAATAAAATTATTTTTTCACTTACCGATTTTTGTTTCTTTATTTTTCTTCGTCTTGTTTTTGTTGAATAAAAAATTCAATTATAAACATATCTCAGCGCAGTTCTCAGAGAAATCGTCTCTTTCCTTCCTTTCCTTTTTTTTAACTCACACAATTAAAAACACTTAATTTAATAATTTTACACAAAACTACACAAAGCACACACATTCAATTTTGGCCACTCACTTCATCTATTTCTTTCCTTTCCATTGTTACAACTCGCACATAATAACATTTCATTTAGTAATCAATTAAACACACACAAAAAAAAAAAAAAAAAAAAAAAACTGCACTTCTGCACTGAGAACCAGAATGAAAAAATGAAAAGGAATAGAAATAACTGTAAAATTACACACAGAAACGGCACACCATGATCTCGGGCATATTTAATCAAAATAGCACTTTTTTATTCACTTGGTTTATTCATACACTCTTAACCCTTTATATTAACTTTTATTGCTTCAAAACTATTAATTTGAAACACATAAGCCGCAATAAAAAATTCATTTTGCGTTTTCTCTTTGCGATATGTTAATCGCCATGCACAAACACACATACACAGAAGCAAATACGCATTGACCTCCTACACACACATACGTAATGGCGGCTGCTGTCCGCGGGAGTCTCAATTTTTTTCTATTGCACTTTACACTTTAATTCAATATTCTATTGCACTTTACACTTTAATTCGATATGCCCTTTATATTCACCTTTTTCGCTTTAAGAACTATTAATTTGAAACACTTAAGCCGCAATAAAACATTCATTTTGCGTTTTCTTTTTGCGATATGTTAATCGCCATGCACACACACACACAAGCAAATACGCATTTATCTCCAACGCATACATACATATTGGCGGCTGCTGTCCGCGGGAGTCTCAGTTTTTTCTAATGCACTTTTAGTGGCTTTAATTTAATATTCACTTGCTCACTGTTTTAAAAATGTCTTCTTTTGTTAATCACGCATGCATTTATATAGTTATTTATTAAGTTCACTTTGGCAATTGCGCAATTTATTAATTTTTCGCATTCCGTTTTCCTCTTTTACAGTTCCAGTTGGAAGCCGGCGCTGCGCTCACTTCACATTTACATAAAGCCTTTAAATATGCACATATTTAATGCTTAATTCAGTGTCCCCGTATAAACTTCAATTAGTTTAATTGATTTAATCACTTTGTGGGTGTTATTTAACTTTTTTTTCTGCCTTAAGAAGCTTTTAATCAGCAGCACGTCTTAATTTCGTTTTTCTTTTTCACCTTGCTCTCCGCCACTGGAAATTCGCTCTGCATTAGAGAGATCGCGCCAAAACGTCAAGCGGTTCTCAGGGGCAAAGAGAGCGAGAGAGTGAAAAAGAAGAAGAACGATATCGCAAGTGTAAAAGAAGTGTGCTCTGCTGAAAAAAACGTTTTAAGTGAGAAAATAAGTTTAATACTAACTAAAAAACTATTAATTATTTTAAACTAATTGTGTTTTATGTGGGAACAACCAATGCAGCATCAAATATGTGAATTTTCATGGATTTTATGTAAATGTGAAGTGAGCGCAGCTTCTGCTACCCACTGGAACTGTAAAAGCGGGAAACGGATTGCGAAAAATTAATAAAATGCTCAAGTGCCGAAGTTAACTCAATAAATAACTATATAAATGCATATGTGATTAACAAAAGAATACATTTTTAAAACAGTGACCTAGTGGATATCAAATTAAAGCCACTAAATTGCATTAGAAAAACTGAGACAGCAGCCGCCAATATGTATGTATGTGTGTGCTGGAGTCTATGCATATTTGTGTGGGTGCACGGCAAGAAACCTCTATGTAAAAGGAAAAGCAAAATAAGCGTTTTCTTGCGGTTTCAGTGATAAAATTAAGTTTTTTAAAGCATTGAAAGCATTTTTAATGCAGTGACCAATTGGATATTAAATTAAAGCCACTAAATTGCATTAGAAAAAACTGAGACTCCCGCGGACAGCAGCCGCCAATATGTATGTATGCGTGTGTGCATGGCAAGAAACCTCTATGAAAAAGGAAAAGCAAAATAACAGTTTTCTTGCAGTTTAAGTGATAAAATGAAAAGTTTTTAAAATAATAAAAGTGAATAAAAAGGGTTAAGAGTATGTGTATGAATAAACCAAGTGAATGTAAAAGTGCAGTGTTGATAAAATGTGCCCGTGATCATGTGCCGTTTGTGTGTGTAATTTTACAGTTATTTCCATTCCTTTTCATTTTCCATTCTGGTTCTCAACGCAGAAGGAAATATATATATATATTTTTTTTTTTTTTAAGTGTTTAATCGGTAAATTGAATGTTTTAATTTTGCGAGTGAATAAAAAGAAAAGGATGGAAAAAGACGGAATCTCTGTGTGCTGTGCTGTGTGTTGTGTTTAATTTTTCTGTTGCCTTTTCCATTCTGGTTCTCAAGGAGAAATTTTTTTTTTATTTTTTGTTTTTTCTTTTTAAGTGTTTAATAAATAAATACATTGAATGTTTTTAGTTCGGTGAGTTAAAAATGGCAGGGTGGAAAAGAAATGAAATCAGTGTGCGCTAGTGCTGTGTAATATGTGTGTAATTTAATTATCCATTCAACAAAAACAAGACGAAAAAGAAGAAAGAAACGAAAATCGGTAAGTGAAAATTACGCATAGTTTTTGACAATTTTAAAATATTATATTATATTAATCGGTTAATTAGCGGCAAATTAAGGTGCAATCCCCTGCGAACTAAAAAGTCTTAATTTTCTTCAATAATTTTTCTATTTCCTATAAGAAACCCCTTAAAATATATTCAATATCCCTTCTTTCAATTAAAATTCAATTGAATAAAGCGCTTTACTCGCTTTTCTTATCTGCCCTTCAGTCTTCTTTCCCATTCCTCAAGACAATATGGTTCGTGGCTAAACATCCAGTTATCCTTGGCATCCTTCCGGGATCCTTTTGGGGGTTGAAACAACCCTTGGGCACTTCTCGCTTCCTCTGAGTGTGTGTGCGTCTCACCCTTGCCGCCACCTAAACGTTTCTAATTTGCTGATGGCTCACAAGGGAGTGTTCATTCTCAGGGCTCGTCCATCTCCTTCTCCATCTGCTTTTGCTCCTTCTCCCGCGGCCTTCCAGGATGGCGTAATGCGGCATTTTCCATTTTCCACCCCTCTCTTTTTGGGTCTGGGGTTTTCCTTGGCTTGCGTTTCCTTCTGCTTTTGTGGCCGCTGTGCTGATGGAATAATAAAACCGCGCGTGTTTTTACTACAAATTGACGCTGCTAAAGATCAAATGGCAAAAGCTTCGGTCCGCCTTCTACATTTGTTGCCTCCCTTTTATGCACTAAGAAAAATATGGGAATTTTTCTAAAAAAAATAAATAAATAAAAATTAGTTGAAGCTTTTTATTGCAATTTTAAATAAATTTTTTCATTTTTTTGTTGATTAATATTTAATAAAAATTATTTTATTAACTATTTTAGGTCCTAGAAGTCAAAGATCAACTCCATTGGCAGCTAGTTCTGCAGTAAGTATTTGCACATTTCAAAGTCTTAAAATCTCTTTTAAATACTATTTATATATTTTATATTTTTAATAAATAATCCTGATATCTAAACCCTTATTTTTCCCGTGTTTTCCCCTCTTCCCCCTTGCTTATTTGTGTGTGAACGCTCCACGTGTAGATTGAATTGAATTGCTCGGGGGATTTTATGGCACGTTGCGGAAATCGTTTTATTATCCTTGTTGCCTGTTTGTTGGCTGTTCATTTTGAGCTCTCAGGACTCGGACTCCTGCTCCTGCTCCGCAAAGTGCGTGGGTGGCAACCAGAACCGTAACCGGGGGCAATTTATTATCTGACGCCAGCATGTGTAAATAAACTTGGTGAGGCATACAGCCCCGCCCCGCCTTTCTGTGGGGAGGACTTAGCCAGGATGGCAGGGATATAGCCGCAACAACACAAACACAATTGCGTGGCAGTGTCACGGATTCGCTCGTTACGAGCTAAACAAGATCCCGGCGGGAGCGATAAGGACGTAATCAAATTATGCACAGAGGACCAAAGGGGATTCGGGTTGATTTTAAGTTAATTAAAAATCATGACAAAACAACGCCCTTGTTGGGTTTACTTTGGGATTGGGTTCCGTTCTAACCCGGGCTCTGGGCTTTGGGATTGGGTGATAAGCGTGTAAGTGCACAGATTGAATTAATTACGGGTGGCCAGTGGGTGGGTTTTGTGGGGGATTTCGGGTGGGTTTTGGGTGGCAATGGTCCCACAAACACACCATGGTGACCCTAATCAAGTGTCGTAAAAGTTGGGTCTCGTTTAATTACTTCCCTCTCTGTTATTAGGGCTAAAATTAATTAGCCAGATACAGTTTTTCTGTATTCTCTGCTTTCCTTTTTCACTTCCTTCCTTCCCGCATTAAAAATGAGATTTTAATTAATTCAGTTATTAGTCTAAATATATGTTATTGCTTGGGGAAAATGCGCATGGAAAGTTCTAGGCCAAAACTACGTGTATATTAAACAATCATCATTATAGTCATCATCATCATCAGGGCCTGGCAATCTATTAGATCTATTAGAGGCGGAAAATTACTCTCGAAATTTGGTTCATTTTTGAGCGCAGTTTAGCAGGGAGATATGATCAAAACATTTGCGTAATTCGGGGTTAGTTTTTTAAAAAGGAAATTAAGGAAAGTTGAGCGAGTTTCAGCTGCGTTTTTTGGGGGGCTTTTTGAATGTTTTTGGGAATTTTTTGTTGCTAATTTATGCCGGATGGTAAACAATGTTTTTAACTAAATGTGTGTATTTTTCTGGCGACTAATTTTAATAAATTATAGAACATTTAATTGTTTAAAGGGGTTTCTGAGTGTTTTTTTTATGAATCAGACCACAGGAAATTATTGTAAAATTGTTAATTATGGAATACATTTGTTCTGTGGATAATTTTCCAATGAAAAGGTCCGCGTATTTTCTTTTGGTAATTTAATTACAGACCAAAAACTGCTGATTATGTTAATAATACTAAGTAATTTTTTCCTAAATACAATGCCAAGTTACCTGAAACCTTTTCTTCTGCAAGTTTTTCCCCTTGTAAGTCCCATTTTCTTGTTCAATTTTACCTCTCATTTTCCCTGGCTTACATTTTCCATTTTCCCCAGACCATCAATGACTTCAACAGCTGCCCGGTTTTCCATTCAATTAGTTCGAATGAAAAGCAAATAGGCGTTCTCAAGGCGGAGAAGGCGGCGAAGGCGGTCTTGGCCATCAGCCACCACGAAAAGCTCAAAAGGCTAAGTTGAGAATTTAAACTGTGGCCAACACTGGGGCCACGCCCACTTCCACTTCCACCCACAAAATGGGGGGCTTGGCCGTGGCGGTTTTAAATCGAATGATAGTGCATTTTCCAGTATTTTCCCATCAGGAATTCAAAAGAGACACGCAATATGCGAGGCCAACAAAGTCGATTAATATTCGCTTTAAAAAGGCACTGTGGGAAACAAAAATTTGTTTGTTTTTTCGTTGAGTTTTTAAGATATATTATTTATAAATTGAAAATATAAAATATACAGAAGGTTTTCAGGGATAATAATGAAGGAAAATAAATATTTCTAAAGACTTTAAGTACAATTCAAAAATTCTAAAACGAAAACGGAAAGCACTGAGGAAAACGTGGGGTTTTAAAAATGTTTTAAAACAAATTTCGACGAAATTCTTCGTTTATTAATCCGAAAATAAAATTAATGAATAAAAAAAAAAATACTAGTGAAAATATTCTTTTAAAATTAATGTATTTTTAAGTGTTTTAGACACAATTCAAAAACCAAAACAAATATTCTGAAAGCAATGTGAGAAAAGAGTTTTTTTTTGTTTTTTTTGTTTGTTTAATAAATATGTTAAACACAACATATTTAAAAGGTTTTTTATTTTAGAGAGAGTTAAAGGTTGGAACCATTTAAAAATTCTACATAAGTTATTAAGCTACTAAAACTATTGAAAAAGTTATAGATTTTAAGAGTCAAAGGTAGAAACCATTTAAAAATTCGAGATAAATTATCAAGCTACTAAAACTACAGTATTTTTCTCACTCAACTTCCTGTTAGGTTTTATAATATTTCCTTTAAAGGTACCCTAACAATTTCCAAATAGTTTCCTGTGCTTTTTACCCCATAAAATGCGTCGCAACTCTTCTGGTTATATTTTCATTGGCGACTTTTAATGCGGGGTTGCAGCTCCTAACCTGCCATGGGCCTGGGAATCGACCAGGCTGCTCCGGGAATCGCTGAGGTCAGGTTGAGTTCCCTTCTCCCCCTTCCCAGTCTTTCCCGCTAATTATTCGAGGCACCTCCCGCTGCACTGCACGCGGGTAATTAAAACGGCCGAAAGGACCTCGAACCCGGCTCAAACTTGGCCTAATCAACATGGCCGAAACACGAAACGGAAGCGCATGGCAGCGTTTAGCGAATGCCAACACCGACGCCATTTCCACACGCATATTATTATTAGTTTTTTTTTTTTCTCTATTTTTTTTGGGGGTTGATTGAGTTCCGGTTAAGGTGTGTGGTGTTGGTTTTTGGAGGGTTAACTAGGGCTTAAGGCGGCCATTGAGGCCATGTAGTTAGTGTTAATTACGGGCAGTAATTTTTGGGAGGGGATAAAATTGAGCATAAACCAGAAACTAATTAAAAGTGGAGTCACTACTTAATTATTAAGAGCTTTGTGAGGGTTTTTTATTGAGGTTTCTTAAGGGGTTACTTTTTTGAATTCTCTGGAAATTTATTTATGAAGATTTTTAATAGTATTTCGAGTATTATAACCCTTATACGTCGTTGAAAATATTTATTTAAGTAATTTTTAAGTAGCAAACATTTAAATAGCTATTATTATATTATATATTATAATTTAAGTCAGGAGCTTGCAACTCAGTGAAGACGTCGTTTCCGACCCTATAAAGCATATATATTCTTGATCAGCATTAAAAGCCGAATCGATCTAGTCATGTTTGGGGAAAATTTTTTTTACAAAATTTAAAAATATTTTTTTTGTCAAAATTTACATAAACAAAATTGTAAAAATTTTCGAAAATTTTAAATTTTTTAAATTTGTAAACTTATAATGCAGATTTTGTAGCCTAATAAAAACTAACACAAAATTGCTTTCCGATTTGAAATTAATGCATTTTTGTCTGAGTTATGATTCATTTTATATAAAATTTTGTTTATAAATTTATTTATTTAAATATTATTCTAATTACCTTATATTTATTGGATAAAATGAATATACTATATAAAACATTTTCTAATTATCCAAGTTCAAACTGCAATGGGCACACATGGTCACAAATTCTAGTTAACTTTAAGATCTGATTATAAAAATAACTTTTTCAGAACCAATAATATCTTGTTATTTTTCTTACTAATTATTTTACGTCCAAATTCACATATCCCCCATTTTCCTCCTAAAACCCAAGCCCCAACCGATTTCTGTGACTTGGTTTCCCCATTGCGTGTCACGGAAATCATGTCAAAAATTAGGTCTTGATAATTTGGCCCAAAAAATCGAGTGGCAGTGGGCGAAAAACTAATCACTAATTAACCGCAATTTTAGTTAATTAGCCAAGAGCTCTGGGAGTTCGTCTATTATCGTGTAGGAAACATTTACAACTATATCATAATGCGGCCATAAAATGCAACAAAATCTGATTGGAAACGCGAAACGAGCTAAGGGGGAAAAAAGGAAAACTGGTTTTTCATCAAAGCCACTTCATTAGCTAAAAGAAGGAGGAAGAAGGGTATCAAAGGAGCAGCCATAGAACCCGGGCGATACATTAGCATTAAAAGCCACTCAAGAGGCGACAGGAGCAAGGTCTCCTGCCTCGTTTTTCTTACTTTTTCACCGCTCCTCTTGCCACTACTTTACCACTCCTTTTTCCACTACTTTTATCCCCCTTTTCCACTCCTTTTCCCCTCGCTCCCCACTCCCTTTCCCACTGCCTTCCCCCTCCTCTCTCCCTCATTATAATACGCCATTAGGCCGAGGCTCCACTCAGCAAATCAAAGAGTAGCGAAGCCTCCTAGCCAAGAGCTCCTCCGCATTGCGTACACTCTACTCTCTCTCTCTCTCTCTCTGCCCAAATGAGGCAAAAAATTAAATAATTTAATCTTGTTATTGCTGGAAAATCAAGTTGTTGACTTAAAAATCAACTCGCGTGAAGATCGTGACTCCCCAAGCTCCTCCGCAGCCCCCTAAAACGGGTTTCAAGTTCTGGCCAAGAAGCAGGATACCTACACACACTCGTGCAGTTCTTATGACTTCATAATCTTAATTAACGTTTTCGCGTTTTGCTCAGATCTCTGCCAGCTCCAGCTCCAACTCCCAGGGATCCCTGGATCCCCAATCAAGTGAAGTTGTAGCCAAAAAAAAGAAACAAAAAGAAAAAAACATCAGAGAAAAAACGAACGTGTTTTCGTGGGCTGCTCTTCGGTGTTTGGTGCTTTAATAAATGCAAGGCAGGTAGAGGATCCCCGATCCCGATTTCGATTCCAAACCGATGCCCGATGCCCATTCCCATACCCATTCCCAGCTTCCAGCTCTTGGTTACCATCTCCAGACCCTGTCCAACCAGTTCGTGTGGCAAGAAGACCCTTATGTATCTGCCGGTTTGCTTTAGGTTTTACTTAATGATGCCTGGAATTCAGCATGGCCGAAACCCCAACTTAGAGTTGGTTCTTTTCGCTTACTTTTTGTATTATTTTTTAAAAGCAATAAAGATATTTGCTGCGATTTTCAAATGGAGCAATTTGCGGGGCTTCCAAAAAAACGCCAAGTTTGGTATTAAAAAACAAGGCAAAAGTAGGGGTAAAAGCCGAGGCAAAAGCTGAGGCATGAGCTGAGGCAAAAGCTGAGGCATGAGCTGAGGCATGAGCTGAGGCAAAAGCTGAGGCATGAGTCGAGTCTAAGGCTAAGGCAGAGTTAGGGCAGAGCAAGAGGCATCATCACAGGCTGGTGGAAAAGTATCTTTCCCAGTTGGTGTGTTATTGAAAAACATTTATCATGTCCTGTCAATGGGCATGTAACCAGAAACTAATTAAAAGTGGAGGCACTTCCTAATTATTAAGAGCTTTGTGAGGGTTTTATATTGAGGTTTCTTAAGAGGTTACTTTCTCGGATTCTCTGGAAATTTATTTATGAAGATTTCTATTAGTATTTCGAGTATTTTAACCCGTATACCTTGTTGATAAATATTTATTTAAATAATTTTCAAGAGACAAACATTTAAATAGTTATTATTTAATTATATATTATAATTTTAGTCAGGAGCTTGCAACTCAGTGAAGACGTCGTTTGCGACCCTATAAAGCATATATATTCATGATCAGCATTAAAAGCCGAATCGATCTAGTCATGTAGGGGAAAATTTTTTTTTTTTAATTTAAAAAAATTTTTTTGTCAAATTTTACATAAACAAAATTGTAAAAATTTTCGAAAATTTTAAATTTTTTAAATTTGTAAACTTATAATGCAGATTTTGTAGCCTAATAAAAACTAACACAAAATTGCTTTCCGATTTGAAATTAATGCATTTTTGTCTGAGTTATGATTTATTTTATATAAAATTTTGTTAATAAATTTATTTATTTAAATATTATCCTAATTACCTTATATTTATTGGATAAAATGAATATACTATATAAAACATTTTCTAATTATCCAAGCTCAAACTGCAATGGGCACACATGATCACAAATTCTAGTTAACTTTAAGATCTGATTATAAAAATAAATTTTCCAGAACCAAAAATATCTTAAGTTATATTTCTTACTAATTATTTTACCTTTAAATTCACATATCCCCCATTTTCCTCCCAAAACCCAAAACTAAGGCAGAGGCTAAGGCAGAGTTAGGGCAGAGCCAGAGGCATCTTCACAGGCTGGTGGAAAAGTATCTTTCCCAGTTGGTGTGTTATTGAAAAACATTTATCATGTCCTGTCAATGGGCATGTAACCGATACTTAACCACAAATGTTGCCACATCCTCATAAATCCACTTAACACACAAACACACACAAAATGGTTGTGGCAGCATCTGTGGCAAGTGCGGCAGGAGGATGAGGATGCTCTCCTGCTCTCCAGTGGATGATGCTAACGGCAGAGACGACATCCTGCTAACGAGGGGTTGACTCCTAACTCCTGAGGCTTATCCCGGGGGTTGACTACATCTTTTGCGGTCTTGGGATTTGTCTCCCATTTTTGATCTGCCCTTAATGGGTTTTCTTTCTCTTTTTTTTTTGCCTTTTCCCTCGTTTTCCTAGAATTTCATATTTTTCGCCACAGACTTTCGTGGTGAAAGTGCAACAGTGGCAGCTGCTTGAGCAAGTAAGTGGATCTGTCGACTCCGATTCGCTTAATTGCTTATGAATACTCGACGAACCATCATCATCTTGGGGGGAATGCTGCTAATCACCGCCTGTTGGTGCCTAGGAAATCTGCAAATTAAATTGCATCATGCGGGTGAAGGGAAGGGGCTTTAATTAAGAAAGAATTTCGCAGGCAGAGCAACTTTCTAATGAGAATATGAGGGGTTTGGTGGGTGGAGGAGGAGTTGTGGTTGAGGTAACAGTGCTGGAATTCTTCTAAAGAAACTTAAATGGTTAGGAAAATATATATGAGGAAGATAGTTATTGATTAGAAAAGAGACTCAACTATCTAAAATTAATAAAAATAATATTAATATTAATTGAATTAATAAGTTGTCGTATTTTTGGACTGATATCCAATGTTCATAACTTACTTATATTAAAATATTAAGTCGTTTTCTATTACTGTTTGAATTATTCTTAAAGTGTTAAATAGATATAAATGATCTTTATTTATTTATTTAGATATAAATACATTCACTATAAATTTTTTCAAAATTTTCTCTAACTTGTAATCAATTATATTTCCATTTTTAAAAGATATTATGCCAAAGCTCAGCGCTCTTGTTGATCGAAAACTAATGATGCCGAAAAGTCTTTCGCTTAGGCACGATTTAGTCTTGAATTGATTGAAAAATTGTAAGCATTTGACACGCCATTTTGGTGGCCACTCGGAGATAAAGTCAAAAATCAACAGAAAAACCAAAACCAGGGGGAGGACAGACGACAGGCTGAAGAAAATCCAACCGCGGGCGACGTTTTGCATTTGAAATCAGCTTATAAAAAAAAGACAGAGGGCAGGGGAAAACATTATATTTTTTTTGTTGTATAGCCGCCAGACAAATGGCACGCAAAAAACACAGAAAACCGGAGGATGGAGGTGGCTTCGAGGTTCTTTTGTGGCAGCAGATTACATTAATGCGACGATTACAAGCGGCAACGGGCTATAATAAATGGATAATACGCTGGAAAATACGCTTTTCAATTTTCCAGCGTCAGGGGAATCTGTATATTGATTGTTTGCCCAGGAACTATGAGATTATTAGCACTTGGCTGCAGCTGCCGCTTCAGAGACAGATACAGATACATCCAGATGCGGATACACATGGTTACAGATACTTATAGGGGCTGATTGGAACGCCCCTCACAGATACATATGTGTGTGTGTGTATATGTACAGACATGGGATGTTGCGTGTTCTGCGTCCATTTTCGGAATTTTTGCTGCTTCATCATCGCATCTCATCCACGTTGTAATCTCCCCATCCCCTCGATGTGTCTTCACTAAAGGAACACACATCTCCCTGTGACTGGCTGATGATACGAAAGTAACTATAGGGTTTTACAACCCTCCCCCGACGCCATCACTACACGGGAATAAAATTTGGGACTTAACTAGGATAAAGTTGGGGGTTTTAGAAGGTTGAAAAGGGTAAAGATTTAATAATTTAATAGAGGTTTTAATATTACACATGCAAAGGGGAAATATATAAACAGTTTTGACTAGAAATAATTAGAAATAATTACATAAAAGACTTGGTTTGGACTCAGATGTATAAAAGCTTAATTTATAAATTACAAATCATAATTGGAATATTTGTTTTTACTTAAAATTAGTATAATTATTTACTAAATAAATAGGGTAGAATTATTATAAGTAAAATATAAGACACAACTATCTACACATAAGACAAAGGAGCTTAATATGTTTTTAAAAGTGTTAAAAAAAATAATTATGACTAAAAAAATATTTTATTTAATTATAAAGGTAATTAAATTACCCTTTAATATTGTTAAAATAATTATTGTGACTCGAAAAATATTTTATTAAATTATAAATGCAGCAGAGTTCCGGTTTAAAAGTAATTAAAACAATTTTCAAGGTCTAGAATAAACCTTGAACTCTTTTAAATAATCTCCAAGTGTTAAATATATATTAATGCTTTTAACGATATAAATTTTACTTAAGCTCAGTGTCAAGTTTTAATTAATTTTCATAAATTTGAATATATTTTTCATACAGTTTTCACATTTAAAAACCTCCATATCATTGAATTTTCTCCCAGTGCCCTCCAAATACTGCTGGCGGCATCATCAACAACGGGGGCAAACACTCGGGGAAAATTTATGACCCGCTGGGCATTAGGAGAACATCGATTTAGTTTCTTCCCGCCCCCTACCCCTGCCGCTGCCCCTCCCCCTGCCGCTGTCTGCCACATTATCAATTTCAATTTTTTGTTTGATTCGAGCCCTAATGTGTTTTCCAATTGTGCGCACATGACGATGAGCTCCGATGCACGATATAAACCAATATGCTGTAATTTGTTACTGATGACCAGCCACCAGGATGCAGTGCATCATTTGTAACGGCCCAAAAATGGAGGCGCTAACGCACATTTGCCAAAAACGAAGAATGGCTGAAAAATAAGAGTCTGAGCCAGCGGACCAAGCATGCGATTGCATTTATCTCCCAGGCAGACGGCAAATTATTCCTTATTTATATTGAAGCTCCATTTTAGAGGGTTAAGCTTGGTTGGGCTTAAGACGGAGCAGACATTAAAGGCTTTGCCTAATGGAGAGATACGGTGGGGTTGAGTAGGAGAAATGGGTAGCAAAAAATGGGATAAAGGGGGAGGTATTTATTACATTTTTTTTTAAAGATAAATACATAGGTAAATAGTTAGAAATTTAATGCTTTCTAAATTTTAAAGTAAAAAATAATGACTTTATTTTAATAATAAATATGGAAATATTTACTTTTGGCTTTTAGGCATAATAAAGAATTATCCTCTGTGTTTGTTTAAAACATTTTAAAGGTTATACATTTATTACATATATAAAAAATATAGACATATATTTTTAGAAGGTATAAAAGCATTAATTATTATAAAAAATCTCAGTTTTGTTTTATTTACAGTATTCTTAAGCTTATAAATCAGCTTTAAATTAACTGGAAATTAAATTCAAGGAATTATAGAACTCCATACTACATTAAACAATTTGTTTAGTTATTATATTTCTTCCCAAGTTATGTGTTATGGTTTCTTCTACGAATTAAGTTATTTTTATTTAATGAATCAAATCTTAAAACTCTTGATAATTTCATGAAATAATATTCAAACTTTTATTTGTATATTTACCCTATTAAAAATACTATTTAAATGATCAACCTACACTTTATACACCCTTTTGGCCTTAATAAATACCTTTTCCATATTATTTTTTATTTTAAGTGATCAATTAGGAAGGCTTATCAAAGATATTTATATATCCCAAAGCCTTTTTAATAATGCAAAAGCCTTTTTAATAAACATTCCCCTTTAAAATAATGCCACCCAGACTTTATGCCTATATAACCTTTTTATGGACTAGCATTCTTGGTATTTACGAGGCCATATTCATTTAACCAAGTTAAAAGCACCACTGAGTCGCGATTTTGGCCCATTGTTCGAGCTGCTACTTCTCCTCCTCCTCCTTCTGTCCATTTGTGGATTATTCGCCTTAAGTCCTCGATCCAAGCTTAGAATTTCGCTTGCATATTCATAAAGCCGGCTTTGCCTGGGGATTTCCTCGATCCTCGTTTTAAGTTCTCCCTTTTTATGGACTGCGCAGCCAGGGAGACGTCTCTATAGGTTTAGGATCTTGGCCGGCATATGGTCAGTGGCCATATTTAAAGGCCATCTTGGGGTAGGGTACAGGGGGAATTCAATGTCTGGCGGAGTGGCGCCGTTTATAAACATTTTTGTTGTTGTTTTAGCTTGAGGTTCCTTGACTTAATTGCCTTATAGAGAGAGTAGGAGAGTATGAGAAGGGGTTTCCGGGGGCAGTCTCTGCCTCTAATTTGTTATTGTCCCAATATCAACAACAAATCAATCAATCGATCATTTACAAAACGTTCAGCGATCAAATTTGATTGGTTTTTCGTTCGTTTTCGATTGGGGAAAAACATCATAAATTATAAAAAACATTATGTAGATGAGGGGAGACTGGGGCCCAGACATAAAAGATATTGTATTATTATTTATGTTTCGTGTTTATGCTTTTCCTTGGCTCCGGCTGCCCAGCGGCAACTCCATTTTTGTATTTTTGTGTTTTTTTTTGTAGCTGCAACATGGCTGTCGTCGTCGATAGCCCCTCAATATATATAGTAAAGTATATGTATCTGTATATAAGACCCAGCCAGCTGCTGCATCTCCTCGAATCCGATTTCTTAACGTTGCGCTCATAAAATATTGTTGACAAGTTTCTTTCGGGGGTCTCTTTCGGGCCTTTTCTTTTAGGCCTTTGTATTGAAATGAGCTTTTGATTTTATGCCCGAGAATTTGCTGTTAACTGTTACCAATTGCGCATAAAATTTTATAATATACACGTCTCCCGGGCAGACGGATTTTTTATTGGGTTTCCAATTGATTTTTTGTAGTTTTTTTTTTGGGTTTTTTTATTAAATGAGCAGAAACAAAGGCCATCAATGCCAAAAATAAACCAAAAACGAAACAACGTTTATAAAGCCGCGATCGTAAAATTAGTGAACATGTTAATGGTTGATTGGGGGTCATATATCTCTCATCTTATGGCGCTTGCATATCCAAAAATACTATATATACGATGGCTTTTCGGTCTCCAGCTTTGATCGCAATCAAAATCGGTACAGTGGAATCTATACCATATATGACAGTGGCCATAAACTTGATTGGTGTGTGTTGAAAATGTTATAAATGTAAGTTTTGGGATTAGAATAAAGTGTTTCCGGGGGAGAAGCTTTTTTTTTGGGGGAAAATACTATAAAGTGTGGGAACTGAGAGTTAGAGAAGGGTTTCAGGAATTTAAGGGTTTTATAGGGCTTACATGGGTTGCAGGAAATATGGGGTTTTAGGATATAAACCCCGGCAAATTCCGACTGTTATAATTTTCTTATAAATATATTTTCTTACACTATTTGTAAGTAAGTTTAACCCACCTTTAATATATATATTTTCATTTCTTAAAATATTTATTAATCTTAACTCCAAACACACATTGTCTCTCCTGTCTCCCAGACATTCTTACCATTAATTCCCTGGCCAAGACTGGCCTAATGACACTCGCACAGCTGCAACACAACTAAACCAATAAAATTAAGGGGGGAAAATTTGAGGAAAATGGCAGCCGCAGGGAAAACGTAGCAAACAGCACGCGCACAAAGTTTTTATATGAAAGAAAATTAACTTATTTTTTTGTTGTGTCGAGAAGAAAAGCAATAGAAAAATGTATATATGACAAACAACAAGGAGAGGAGCTGGACAATGTGTGTGTCTCTGAGGAAGGAAAAGTCAACAGCAATAAAATTACAGAACGGAGAACACGAGCTGACAATGAGAGGAAAATCAGGAGCAGGAGTCGAGGCAATAAAACCGAAATCAGGATAATGGCAGGCGGCCGATGTCGAATCCAGCTTGATGTCAGCAAATTAAATAAATCCCCAGGGCGGCAGATGTCCAAGGATCTGAGCGGGGATGGAGGCAGTGGCAGGAGTTGTACCGACATTTTGTGGCTATAAAAATCAATTACATAATGAATGAGCCGCAGAGCAGGCTCAGGAATGAGCCAGCACAAAAACAGTTAAGCTGATTTTTGCAGTAGCCAAAAAAAAAAGGAAGAGATATGTATAAAAGGAGATCGGTTTGGGCCAACAAAAGACTTGCCTTGCCCTGCCTTCCCTTTTGACTTCTGTGCGGTTGGCAAAATAAAAACAAACAAACGAACGCCGAACAATGGCCAAGGATGCATCCTGTTGCCAAAAACTGCAGGCCCAAAGGTGCAGGATGCGCAGCAGGACGCGTGTTGTTTGCTGTCCTGTTGCCCCCAGACAAATTCCATTAAGCAAAACGGATCGGGAACAAAAAAAGAAAATATATATAAACAAGCAAGAAAAACTGTGACAGAATTTCTTGTGGTTGGGTGACACTTGCCAAATAAAATATAGTAAGGAAGCAGGATACCCAGGAGGGGTTTCAAAGGAGTGAGGATAAAGGAAGGAACTAGATTGGGTTTATTTTAAAGGAATAAAGCTGTAGCTTTACATGAATATTAATACTAAAAATATATAAATAGTTGTATAATAATTAATATATACTTTTCACTTATTAATGTTTTTTTTTTCATATTTTATTTATGTACTTAACACTTCTTAATATATATTTATATATATATTTTTACATTTATCTTGCAGATTGTTGGAGAATGTTGGCTTAACGTAAGAGGTATTATTGAAACTATTTATGATGTCCTTAAAATGAATGAATTATAATACGGGTAAGTGAAATATGTTGCCTTATTTTTATAATTTTTAATAATACATGTAAATCTAATAAAACTTATACAGAAACCAATTTTTAAATGAATAATTTGGCGCTGTTTTCTTCTCATTTTCTTTTTAAACTAAATTGACTTATATATTATATATTTCAATATTTTTTGTTAAAGCTATATGCAATAGTTGCCGGATTCGGACAGCTCTAACTTACATATTTTCTCTTATTAATAAAAAAAAAATGGATTAAGTTATATAGAAATACCTCAAAAATTGTAGAACTACAATTTATAATTCCTTTCCGATCAAACTTATAAAATCCTTTGCAAAGGTCTGTTTTTCAATGATTCTTTATAAACCTCATTAAGAAGTTTTTTACATTCTATCTTTGCGGTTTCCTGATACTTTCTACAAAAAATTATACGAAAACGATGCCTTAATCCAATAGTTAAGGCAAAAAAGTTAAAACCCACTCCCCTGTATCTTGTTTTTTTTTCCTACCCCCAAAACTCATTTAGCAAATTGAGTTTTTCTACGCAAAATATAATACTGAAGGCAACGAAAAAAGCCCCAACAGTTGCCGCTCCACGGTTGCGTGACTCAAATGTTTTCATCATTTTGGTAAAAATATAATTTACCATATAATGGGCTGAAGGTATAAATTATATTGCCGGCAAAGACAATAACAACCCAACAGAGTCCAGAGTCCTCTATGAGTAATGCACTGCCAGGAGGAGGACGTCCTCCCACGCTTTATCCTGGGGTGGGTGTTGCCAACAGTCATGAAAAACTGAAATGTCAAGAATTGTGACAGCTAAATGATTGTTGGCCCAATATGGATTACGTCAGAGGAAAGGGGCTCCAGGGTCCTGGCTGTGGGTGGAGTCCTTTGGGGAGCCTTAACAACTGCCAGGTAATTGAAGTCTCGTTTGCCAGACAATTGCCGGACAAGTGATTGAGACAGGCAAAAAGCATGAATGAAGTTTTAATCAAAAATTGGTACCGGAAAAACAAAATTTCCAAAGAAAATCAATGGTTAAAAGTTTTCAATTGAGAGTTTCAGAGTTTTTGTTAGAGTTTCTTGGAAAATGTTAGGTAAATAATGAGGGTAAATAATTAGAGTAATTGCTGAAAAATATCCTAGTTAAAGACAGGCTTTACTTTGGTCTAAATTGGAAAATAAATGGTTGGTAAGATAAGTTTAGATAGTTATAGAATTTGTAGAATTCTAAACATTAACTAAAAGGCCTTTAAACGTCGTTCAATATAAGCAATTTTCAGTTAAGTTTGATTTGACTTTCTTGAGAATAAAATCTTAAGTTAATATTAGGAGTAATTCCTGAATTATTTCTTTGTTAAATGCCGAAA
Source organism: Drosophila jambulina (assembly GCA_018152175.1). NCBI lineage: Eukaryota > Metazoa > Arthropoda > Insecta > Diptera > Drosophilidae > Drosophila > Drosophila jambulina. The sequence continues at coordinate 20,595,277 of JAECXH010000113.1, read as the reverse complement.
TCATAGCTCTTAAATTTAACCTTAAAATAAGAACGAGAAAATAATTAGTTGAAAGATTAAGCCGCACATATGGTAGGTTTATAGTATTAAGTATTAAAGTATATAGTAATATATGTATAAAATTTTTTAAGAACAAATCTAAGCGGTTATAATAACCTCAAGATATAATACTATTAAGAGTAAAAGCAGCATAAAGACAGAACTTATTTAGCATTTATTAAAATGTAAACTATATAGTAAATGTTATGTAAAATTTATTACCAAAATCTAAGACCCAATTACCTCCGCTAAGGTTTTCTGCTTATCATACTCCGGCCAGCTCTTAACCCTTTTCACTTAGGGTGCTCTAATCTGCTTCAGATCAAGCCTCCGACTGCGACTCCTTCTCAGAGTGCTTAGCAATTTGCATGAGTCAAAACGAGTCAAAATGAGTCAAAATATTTGCTTAATAACTGTCCGAGCTGGGATTCCTGGGAGCTCCCCCAGGTGACCCCCGAAAAAGGTGCGAAAAGCAATCATTAAAAGTGGAATCTTGGGATCTCCGTTTTGATCCGAGGATGAGCCACGGCTGGTTGTTAGCATCATTAAAATGCTTTAATTAATTTTTTATTTATTCTTTTCGGGCCAAGTCGTTTTTGTATTTTGGCAGAACCCATCCTTCAAGCGGGTCTGGCTTTTTGGGTGGCCCTTGGCGGCGCCTTGTGAACTCGGCCTGTAAGTGGGACCTGGACAGCGCGTACTCCGACACCAGCGGTCGACACCCATGGCTAATTGATCGTCGCTCAGCGGGGCAGTTGCCTGATTTGGGTATTGGCCATGGCCATGGGCATGGGCATGGGCATGGGCCTGGGGTATGGCCAACAAATTGGCCAAATTAATTTTGTTTTCGCTGGAGCTGTGTTGTGGCCAGCGTTGATCTCTGTTTTGACTGGCGGCAACACGCGTGCGCTGAGGGTATGCCGCGGATCAGAGAAAATTAATTAAAATAACAATTTACGCCAGAAACATGTAAATTTCCAGCTAAACGGAGAGGCTGACTAAGGGTTAGAGAGATGCACAGTGGGAAAATTATGATAAATATTTAAGGAATTTGTAAATATGAAAAATCTTTTAATATTTACAATTCCCAGGGATATTTATCATCAGGGATCATTATCATTTATCATTATTATTTATCATTATCCACAGTTCGCCTCAATAAGTTTTAAGTATAAATATTGTTTTAATATATAAATATTTTATAAATATATGTAAAATCTATATATTAAGGTTTGAAAAAGGTTTTATATTTTTTTTATATAAAAATTTAACATTTATTATAAAATAATAGAATTGAGGTTGATTTATTTAATTATTAATAAAAATATTCAATATCGAAATATATCGGTGGTAAGGAAGAAAAAAGCAATGCTATTAAAAAATTATATGAAATATGTTCCATTTATTTAATCTAGACTCTTTTTCGATGATATTTTCCGATATATAAATGTTTATATCAACATTTCGCATATTTATCGATAAGTTATTGATTAATCTATCTATTTTCTCCTTAAATACCGATAAATTATCGATCTACATTTGTTTCTCTGACTCTGCTCTCCTCTTCTCTTTGTGTATCTACTCTTTTTTCGGGTTTTACGAACTGTCAGCCTGTCAGTCATAAAAAGGTAGTTTATGTGCACCTTCATTTCCATTTCCATATCCATCCCGCGAATCCCCCCGCCGATCTAAGCCATTAGTTCTGCGTCAGCTGCTGCTCCGCTGCTGCTGCTGCTGCTGGGCTGCCATTGGGCCATTGATAAGCATCGACGCAGGCAGAGTCGCTCGGTTTCTGGGCCTCCAATAAAATGTCACGATGCAGGGCGATAAGCACCTGTTGTATTGTGTTCCCCTCTCCGCCCCCTCTTCACCTGTTCCGCTTCCAGACAGATGCCATCGCTAGCTGGAAGGCAGAGTGGAGGCAAGTGTGTGGGCATCACATATAAAACGCACTATTTTATATACAGATCGGCCATAAATTCCACTCGGCCATGTCTGCTCGCTCACTTTCCCTGCCTTCCCTGGGAGCCCGTCTTGTGGTTAGTTTTATTATCCTATTTAAGCCACATTAAAACCAACGGGGTGCGCGACATTTGACAAAAACAATTTATTGGACATTAATGCCTGCCGACAGTTGAAGGAGGAGGAGCAGGGGAAGGAATTACTGGGGGGTTGGGGGAAGGCAGTTTCCCGGCGGGGGGCATTGGGATACAGATTCAGGCAGGGGATGGGAGAACGGCAGGAATTCCTGGTTCAAAGTGGGAGCGGGGACACCGGCGGTGGCTTCAAATTGAGAGACTTGGTCGGGTTTTGAGACTTGGTATTTAGGGGTTATATTTAATAAAAAATATAATTTAGAAGTGTCCCTAGAAAGGATTTGAGGATTTTAATAAAAAGAAGCTATAAATGAAGGGAAAAATATTTTTAATAATTATAAATGGGATAATAAATTAAAAAAAGGCTTTAATAAATTGGTGTATTATTATATTTATAACTTTTTTCTTTCTCCAAGAAATATATGACATTTTCTGTTCAAATTATATAAAATATAAGTTCCTAAATAAAAATATTAAAAAAGGAGTATATGTAACTTCAAAAAGCCGATGTTTGTATACCCTTTGAAATTGGATCATTGGATCGAATATAAAAGCAAAAAATGCTTTAATTTCAATTCCGAATTTTTTATCGATTTTCTTATCGATTTTTTTCTATTGTTATTTATTGTAATTTATTACAAATATCTAATAGCAAATCAAAAGCAATTATCAAATCATATAAATAAGCATTTTGGACTTCAGGGGACACCAAAATAGATATCAATATCCGATTTTAGGGACTTTGAAATATATATTTTCTTATAAGATTTTCCTTGACAAATCAAATTTTAAAAATATCATATCTAAGCCAAAAATGCCTTAATTTCAATTCGGAAAACTTTTCTAAGCTTATTTTTGCAGGGTTAACAAGTCTGCATATTAAATTATAATATTTAAAATTTAAAATTTTTTGTTGATTTTTTTGTCAATTTTAAGTCATGAAATTTTGAAAAAAAATTAAAAAATTTTTTTCTTTTCAAACATGCCTAGATAGACTCCGCTGTTGATGCTGATCAAGAATATATATGATTTATAGGGTCGGAAATGACTCCTTGACCCTGTAGCAAGCTTCTAACTAAAATTAAAATATATATTTATTTATTAAAATTCTTTCTTCTTTGGTAAGCTACCCCAAAAAAACCCCTCTAAAATATCTTCTCTTAACCCCTCGACTTGGCAAGCTTGTCTCTAGGGCTTATAAGCTGATTATAACCGCACAAAGTAAATAATTTTTATTATGTAGACAATCCACCCAGGCTAGTTCATTAAATGTAAAGCACTCGTTTCGGAAAACCCACCCAAAGCGGCATCCCGTAACCCACCCAAATCCTTTCTCACCCACTCGAGCAGGGTTCGTCACGCCACTCATCCTCAACCCACCAAAGGACATAGGGTATTTATCGCCCGCACGGCTTTCGATTCCCGGAATTACCAGACAGCGGTATATTGCCATGTTGGGAAAGTGGCACAAAGAGCGGGAATTAAAAACCGGAACCGTGACCAGAACCATAACTACAAAGCCGCCATTTTGTGGGCAGAAAAAGCAAACACAGTTTCTAATTGCCACCCTTAGTTGGTCGCAGTTCTATACATTTTTCAAGGGGTGGAAATTGAAATTCATACAGCAGACGGGTCGAGCCTGGCGATTATGATTATGTCATTTCGGTTGAGAAAACCCACAGAGAGCGTACAGGAAGCAGGATATCAGGGATACATTTCTGGGTGGTTCCTGGACACAAACATAATTTAGTTTTCTGTTCGGCCTTATTAACGTGCACAAATCAATTCTCAAAGGATTTGCACAACAAATCCTCTGCCCCTTTATGGCTCCATGATTTATGTCACGCGTCCTGGGAAAGTCCTGCCCATCCCCTCCTGGGTTTGCTGTTTCCATTGTGTAATAGATAGCGTCGGGGAAGAGTTCCCTGCCGACTTCCGACTTTTGTCTGTCCCGCGATAATGGGAAATATAAAATCGAGATCGAGATTCGTCAGGGCTCGAGTGTCTGAAAAGGCGCAAAATTGTCAATGGGGCACGTACGCAGAAAACCTGGAAAAAAAAGGGCAAGGACCTTGTAACCAGCACCAACTTTAACCAGTAGCTTTAGGTTTCAATTAAATATAATTAACTAAATTATGCGGGTCGATGGGTATCGGTGAAATCATAGCAAACGGCCAAAAGAAACCTGAAACACGCATAATAGCTTACTTAGCCCGGCTGAAACAGACACGCACTTAATCAGCGATCTACGCAGGCCAAGACACACCAAGCAATCTGGCCGAAAGCTGAGACCGAGTCGAAACCCAGGCTTTAAGTGTACCACAAAAGGCCTGAAAGCAGGGCAGTGCACTGGGAGAAAGTTTGGGGTTCTATAAAATATTTTATATAAATTTTTCATACAAGTTAGAAGCCTAAGGAGGGCATAGATCTTTGGAATATAGGTGTACACTAAAGTATTTCTATAAAATTCTATAAGAAACTATTTAGTTTATGTTCTAAAAATGCTAAAAATGTCTTAATATTTCTTTTCTATTAAATGCTAATTTATTCATTTCTTTATTTATTTATTAATCGAAAAAGTACTACGACTATAATAGGTTTAAGTATTGAAAAGCATAGAAAATGTAGCATTTGAAGCCTGTAAGGCCAGATGGAAGTATCTAGAGTTGGTAGAAAACAACTATATATAGATTTTATATCAATTTTGTTGGAAGAGTCAATATATAAATTAATCATTTAACTTTTCCATTAATGTACGATAAACTTAGGAAGGTTTAAACATAGTTTTAAACATTGTTATTGAAAAAATATATAAGTATGTTTTAAACATAAAGCAAAAATAATTTTAAACTATTTTATCTAATATTTTCTTGATATTTCAAAGCTTACTTCAATATTTTTCGATATTTAAAATTAGGATATATTTATTTTCTATACTGTATTTATTTATCTATTTACTTTACTATATTTTGTATATGATTTTAAGCTGTATATATATTTTCTAGATATATTTTATCAAGTTTTCCCCTCCGCATGCCTTCCTAGTCCATAAATCCTTTAAAAACTTACTAATCTCAGCTTTAAAATATCAAAACTCATTTCGAAACCCCTAAGAAAATGCCTCTAAAATACTTTCTCCATAAACCTTGCTTAATTTTCTTCAAGTGCTTAAAAAACAAAAACCATTTCAAAATGTTGCTGTACTCTGCTGCTGCTACTTTTGCTGCTGCTGCCGCTGCTGCTGCTGCTGATCATTATGCGATCAATGTTGATCATTTTATCCCGCAGGCTGTTGACAGCCCCAGCGCATGGACATGACAGCGGAGCCCGGTCAGGCCGGGACCCAGTCTGGCTCGAAGCCAGAAGGAAACTTAAAGCCATAGCCAGAACCCAGGCCGATCTTCGTCTTCATCATGGTGTATATAATAATTACCAGGGCATACACACGCACATGGCCAAGACAGAGGCCAGAAAAAAGGGCTACAAGACTCTGCTTAATTTTCTCGTAACCCAAACGGCCGTTCTCTCGCTCTAAATGGCTTTGGTCCGTAACCGACATTTTGTTTCGGATACAGAGAAAAGGGTTCTTTTGCTGCCTTATAAAAATGCAAAATTATGTACAAGTCCGAAACGACGTTGTTGTATATTGATCCTGTCCCAGTCTGGGCTCGCAGCTCCTTGCTTACCTTTATATAGTTGTAGCTATCGCTGGCATGGCTGCACTTCGTGGTAGCCTCCTGTCTGTGTCTACCCGAACCCCTTGGAACTTCCTCTGTATCCTCTTCTCTTCTTGTATTTTTTTATTTTTTATTTTTGGGATACTTAAGCACGATCGCCGCTTTGCCTGCTTTTTAAATGATTTCTGTAGGTTTTTTGTGCTGCTGCCCGGCTGCCTGGCTGCCTGCCTGCTTGCTCCTTTTCTTATGAACCAATCAACGCACACACACTCGGACCTGGTGCTCCTTGTACGGCGATCCTCCGCAAATTGGCGGCCATAAGCATTGCAAAATTATCTCGTCGCTGTCTCTGTTCGATTTGGACAGACGACCAGCGTCCGACATCCGACCACGACGAGGATGAGGATGAGGACGAGCATGAGGACGAGGACCAACAATAACAACCAATGTCTCGGGCTACCCAGAAAAATATTCAGCAAAATGTCTCTCCTTGGGACAGATCCCCAGATCCCAGACTCCCATCGAATCTTGGTTTCTTGGCGTTTTTTCCTTGACTCTTTCCCTGCTCGATTGCTTATTTTTGTTTCCCCAAAAAAATAATGCGGGGAGACGGAAACAAGGCCTTAACGTTTGACTTCCAGTGAATTTTTTGTGGTCTCTGCAGATTGGGGATTAAATTTGTATACAAAATAGAGACAGGAAATAAAATATATGGGAATTTCAGGTAGGTTTCAAAGATAAGTTTGAATGGAGAAATGAAATATATTTGTCTTCTTTTGGTAATTTATAAAGCCTAGATAGAGAAATCGAGAGTAAAAATAGGATACTATATTTAGGCAATTATTTAGTACTCCAAATATGGTAAACTATGATTTATCGCATTTGAAAGTATTTACAATAATGAATTTAACGTTAAAATATTAATATTATATCGAATAATTTCAAAAATAATTTATTTAAATATGAAATATCGAAATATAATAATAATACATTTTTTTCTAATTATTTATTTTTTAGATACTCTAGAAACCCAAAAAAATGAGTAGTTATATTTTGAAAAAATATTATATGATATATCGATAAATAAAAGAGAACTTAATCTTCTATCGAAAATATTAATAAATGTACATATCGAAAATTGAAAAATTTAAAAATATAGCATTTAACTTTAAATATTTATTTTATTAAATATTTTTTTTTTTGCAAAATCGTACAAATTAATTTTTTTTTATTACGATAATATTTATACGATAAATATACAGAATATCGATTTATCGCAGATTAACCCCAAACGTTATAATAACGTTTTGTGTGCAAAATTTCTCGTTAAAAACCAATACAATATCAACATATTCACTTATATAATCTCTTTACTTCATTATTTAAGGTATTTTTTACTACAATTTTTAAAATGCTTAGTTTAAATGCCTAATATTGTAATTAAAATCCTTTTGAAATGAAATTTAATTCAACTATTTCCCAACACTTATTTGCTTTTTTAATAACTTTTCCATTACTACTTCATCCATTTTATTATAAACTCCAAACCCCATTTTCCGATGTAATAAGTATTTTCCCCTTCTTGCGGCCAATCCCAGAACGCCCCACCCATTCCCATTGGCCATTTCTCCATTTCTCGATGTGCTGAAAACTCATTTCGATATTTATGACTGGACATTACACTCGCCGCATACAAAGTTTCGCCAATATTTCACGCAAATTGCAATGACCGCGGTCCGCGGATGCCATTACCATTAATGTGGATAGTTCCGGTTGTTCGGCATTATAAGAGGCTTAGTGGGCGCGGCCTAGTCAGGGTCCATAAAAGGCTTAAAAAAAAAAAAACAGACGAAGGGAAAAACTGGGCAAGCAGAGACAAATGGGAAAAAAAAGGGATGCGGCACTTAGTGTCAAAATAGTTTGTGTAACACAGCAAGACTTCCTGGCGATTGATCGGCCTTCGATGACTTAACGTTATCTGCTTTGTGCCAAGTATCTGAGTATCTTGGTATCTCTGAGTGTGGCAGTATCTCAGTCTCGTTTGAAGCAATTCATGGGATGCCGACAAAAAAACAAAACACTTTCTCCCCCAGGGGTTTCTTTGGGAGATTCCTGTCCCTTACAGATTCTTGCCTCATTTGAGGTCGAGGTCCTGTCCTGTGCCCATTAATTTCGGCCATTGTCAGGCCATATATATATATGGTATATAATCTGGTGTCCTTTTCCTGCCCCTCCCCTCCTTCTCCTTGTGTTTACGTGTGTGTGTCCCTGGCTGTCACAACAATTATGTCGGCATTTGCTCAAAGGACCTCAGAGATGTCAAAAGGATTTTTATTGACTTTTTATGTTGTTAACTGACCGACATAATGCCCAGTTTTGTGGGTGATTACCTAGCCTGGGTGGTCCTGGATCCTTTTGGAACAAGTGCAGTCGCCGGACTCCGATTTCTGACCTCTGTGTGTGCGGCGGCTTGCTCTGTGATGTTGCAGCAGAGGCACATGTGTCCTGCGTCCTGTTTTCATGATATATGACTTGTAATTGCTGAGTCAGTGGGTGACCCAGCCCCGGCTCCTTCAGGTCCTTTTTGCCTCATTTTTTATTTTTCTACTCTTGTATTTTTTTTTTTTTGAGAAGCTGGCGAAAGTGTCACAGCGAGTTTCTCCCCTTCGATCGGTGATCATTAATCGATCGATCGCGCGTTGAAAGGCGATCGCGAGCAACATCGACGACAACGGCAATCAGCAGCAACAAACAACTGAGGCAGCTGCAACAAATACAACAATAAGGGAACAACAAAAGCAACAACAACAGAGGACACAGCCACGTCAACAGCAGCCAAAGTAGCAGCAAACAAATGCAACAATACAATAAATATCCCCAAACAGACGACAGCAGAACACGGTGGCGAATTGGGGGGAAATTGAAGCCCTGAATAGGGGATACTCTATAGATATTTTTATAAATTTTGTTACTTGTTAAAGAAAATTTTGAATAATATATTTAAAATATAACAAATAAGAAACTATAATCAACATATATAGTAGTAAAGAATTTAATGCTTAATTAGTTATATTTACTTAGTTGTATTAGTTAAAGTCAAGAATTGTATATATACTTTTCACTTTTGTATTTTGTTACATTATTATTATATATTTATTAAAGGTTGTGGTATTTTATTACAATATTTCATAGCAAATTAAGGCTCTAATATACGTATTTTTATGGTTTAAATAAATTATCCTGTATTTACAGATAACAGATGAGTTTTCAAACTTCTACAATAGAATGTATACTGTTTTAGCTTTATAATAGTTTATGATAAAGAAAAACTATAATTCTTTTTGAATAAAAATTTAGTTATTTTATTACAAAAAAACTGTATTAAATAAATTACATCTGTAAAGAATATTCCTTTATTATAATAAGGTTTATTTTACCTAAATTATATTTATTTTATATTATATAATATATATACCATAGGTAGTGGTCCATTTATAATTATATTTTAAAGCTTATTAAGCATATACTTTGATCATTTTCGATTTAACTAAATCATCCGACATTTACATATATAATTAAGTGTACACGTAAATAATACGCATGTGAATTACGTCATACTTTAATTAATATATGGCCCAACGAATATGGTAATTAATAATAATTATAAAAGTTAAACGTAGTATACAATCGGTATGTTTATGATTTCTCAAAATGAAGGTCTATCTACAGAAAATTCTTGGTTAATTTTGCAGCACTAGATCCCCAGAAATCTATAACTTAAATAAGTATAGTAAAAATATATCCAGTAACAAGAACTTTGCCATTTTATTTTGGACTTGAATAATATTTCTTGTGTTAAAAAAAAATGTAATAAATTTAAAACTCAGCAATGATTTATGCCAAGTAAATCGTATTTTCATACAACTCTCTCTACCCCAAAGGGTATCCTCCGACGCGAATTGAGGACACCAACGGCAGCAGTTGTCGATGGCTGATCGTTTCCTCTGGTTTTCTCCTCCACTTTGCCCGGCCATATCAGTCCCAGGATTGGAAGTTAAACTGAGACTGAAACTGTGACTTCTGCTTCAGCTCCTTCTACCGCTCCCCCTCCTGCTACCAGTGGCTGCCGAAGGGTTCCTCCGTTTGGGTTTTGAGTATTTTCCAGTCACTTTCTGGGCGATGCTATCTACGCATTGAGCATTGAATTACAGTCACACATAAACAGCGGCGGAGGAGCAGGAGTGTCTTGGCCCATTCCCTCGCTCATTGGGATATTCACATACGGATCCCGATGATATCGAGATCGGTGTCCTCGCTTTGCTTAAATGCTCATTTAAAGAGATTTACAATGTATGCCACTTAAGTACAAGCCGAGGTGGAGTTGGAGTTTGAAGTTGGAGTTCTTTTCTGCTCTTCTACAGATAAGAACGCATTGTTGCATTAATTTTTCTGTCCATAGAGAGGCACTAAAGAGCTTACACAGTAAATAAATTTGTAGGAGATTGAGGAGATAATTTAAAGAATTTGCGAAAGGTTTTTATTTGGATTTTATAGGTGGTATACATAGAGGCCTAAATAAAAACCAGTTTAAGGTAGTAAATATAAGTTTTCTTGTCTAAATAAATTCAGGAAAAATATTTTAAATTATTTTCTTTGATTTTTGAGTTGCTAAATATACTACAAATATTTTTCTAGTCACTTTAAATACCTTAAAAATATATTTTTAAATTATTTAACCCATTTCTCTCACTGTCTTTCTTGTACGTGTTGCTGGGCAGGCCTTCCGAGACTCTTAGATTAATTGCTGCAGTCATTAAAAACGGCCAAGGCGGCCAAGTGATGGCATCTAATGCACGATCCGTCGATCGAACATACATCAACATCAACCCGGGACCCTGCCCCTTGTCCTAGCGATGCGATCCTAGGCCCAGATCCTGCACCTTTCGAGGGCGTCGGCGAATACCTTGTTATCCCGATTGCTCTCAATACAAAGGCATAAATCGTCTTGTTTTGACAGCAAAATCGACCGCAGGCAAAGGAGGCAGGACCTCGGTCCTCGCCACACACACACACACACACACACAAAACCATATCCTTTGAGTTTTGACCGAAACTAATCATTGTTGCGCCAACAAGAAGTCAACGGCAATCCGCTTTTGTGTGGACTCCGATGTCCTGCTGTGTGTGTGTTGGCCGGCCATGTGTCGCTGTGTGCTGTGTCTGTCTGGCTGCTTAACTAATTTTTTTTGAGCAGCTTTCCAGGACACAAGGTGTCCTTATCCTTAGCGCAGTTCTGTGCCAAATTAAATTCTCTGCGGTTTGCAACATGCCGTGCGACGCGGCGGCAATTGCGGTTGCCCCGCAAACTGTTTAGTACGAGCCACAAAAACTCTCACGATTTTCTCAGGTACTCTAATTGCCTGACTCTGAGACTGGCTTACTGTGGCCTGCTGGCTGGCTGGCTGGCTGGCTGGCTGGCTGGCTGGCTGGCTTTTGTGGCTTTCTGGCCTACTGGCTCTCCGTCTTTGTGGCTTTAATTAAAAAGCCAAATCCTTAGCTGAACACTAATTAGATTGCCAACTTCGAGCCCTGTCTATATAAGGCTTAGTGACTCTCAACCAGGCTGCCGTTTGTTTAATGTTTAATGGTGTAGATTGTTGCACGCTGACAATTTTCCAAGCTGCCAATTGCAATAAGCCAGAATGTGGCAGCAGCAAAATGTGGCCGGGACAACTGCCTGGCAATTGGCAGCTGCTTTTGGCTCACAGAATGTCGCGCCTATATTAAGTAGATGGTAAATTGTGTTAAATTGTTGTAAATTGTGGTACATTCTTCTGTCAGCTCTCTCGATTCAATTCGATTTAGTTTTTGGTGCTCTTTTTCTTTTAGTTTTTTTGTATTTTTAAGGCTTGGAAAGGTTAGAAGGCGCCAAAGTGAAACTCAAAGGAATGTGGTGACTCTGAATTGGTTAACAAAACTGTGGGTAGATCGATCGCTAAGCTTATATGGTTAATCGGAGCTGAGTTTGGGTGAAAAAATGTAGGTAAAAAGCATGTGAACAGGCTAAAGATTATGCCTATGGGATTTTAGGAAACTACATTAAAAAGAGCTTGAAATATAAGAGTTTAAGGCGATATATCTCTGGATAATAAAGCAGTTTTAGACCCCTGAAATACAAGAATTTCTGTGCTATTACGGAAAGTATCTAAAAAGAGCTTGTTATAGAAGGGTGTACGGAGATGTATCTTTGGATAATAAAGCAGTTTAAGACCCTTGAAATACAAGAAAGTCTACGCTATTATTAGACGTATATAAAAAGAGCCTAAAATATAGATATATAACGGATTACAAAAGCAGTTTTAAACCCTTGAAATACAAGTAAGTCTTTGCTATTATGGAAAGTATCTAAATGACTTTAAAACTATCTCCAATTAAAAATATACCTCCCAGACTCTTTCTACTAAAACCCCTAAATACCCCCTAGTCAGTTCCAATTTCGTCTTTAATTTCCAATTCCCCAGACCCGCCAAAGATATAGCAATTAGCCCAGAGACCAGTCACAGATACATCTTGCACCTCCAGTCAACTGGACTTGATGCCACTCCAGAGTCCAATCATCTTGACGCTTCTTCTGGAACTGGATGTGGCTTTATTCTCTTAACCCTCTTCTGCCCCCCTGAGGGGTTAAAAAGGGGGCAGAGCAGCTGCTGCTGCCGCCATGGACACCACCACCATTGATGGGGATCACTTAATCGATTTTAAGCGCCTGCAAACATAATTTCCATTTTTCGAGCACCGACAACAACAGCAATTGCACGGCTATCAGCGGCAATCAAACTGAGCTTAAGACGCATGGTAAGGCTCTCCTGCTTCTTCTTCTGGCTCTTCTTCTTGGCCAGACTCTTGGCCATATTCAGGGGAGTCTTCTGCTGGCTTGGCTCACTCGGAATGGCCAGTAAATGCAAAATTAAAACATAAATCGTGCGCGCCATTATGGTTATTACAAAGCAGCATGCCATAGCTGTGAAAGGGGTCCAGGTCCCAGGGGCGTGGCAGCTACGGGTAGGGAGGGGGTCTGGGTAATAGGGGAAAGGGGAGGGGGGAGAGGGGGAGCAGGAGAACGGCGTGATTGAGTGGGGCACACACACCAAGACACACTCGGGGGGTAAAAAAATTGCACTGAAAGTACGCGCAAAATGAGCGTTCGATCAAGTGAAAGATTGTGGGTTGCACAGGAAAAAATTAATTTTAAAATTATTTAAGCGATATCAGGGTTTTAAAAATTGTTTAAAAAAATTGTAGAGGTATTTTATTTAATAAAAAACCTACTTAAAATTCTTTAACAAAGATTAAAGATGGGGGAAAGTGGTTTGTCTTTGCTGAAAGAGCTGCCAAACGTAGAATATAATTATTTTTAACATATTATTACATTAAAAATTAATTTATTTTAATTTATTTTAATTTAACAAAATACTTAGTATAGCTTAAATTTTTTTTTATTAAAAATCCTTATTCGAAGTGCATTTAGAAGGAAGGAACTATTAAAAATCCTTTAACAAAGGTTAATGATGAGGGAAAGTGGTTTGTCTTTGCCAAAACAGCTGCCAAACGTAGAATATAAGAATTTTTAACATTACATTACATTAAAAATTAATTTATTTTAATTTAACAATATATTTAGCCTAACTTAATTTTTTTTTAAATAAAAATCCCTATTCTAAGTGCATTTAGGAGGAGTTTTTAGTCTTCAAACTTAAGCACAAACTGGCGAATTATATATGAGAAGCACTCTTGGCCATGTAACAGCTATGGCGGCTTGCCGAGCGTTGTTATTACAAAGACCGCAAAAAAGCACAACAAAAAAAACTTAACAAAAAAAAACTAAAAAAACAAAGCCAAGTTAACTCTCGGCCCTGGCCAAATTGCAATGATTTAATAATGCTGCCAGATGAGGACTCACTCCGCTGAGCCGCCAAACCGCTGAGCCACCAAAAAAAAACGCTCTGTACTCCAATCCACTTTTAGTGGGGCGGAGCCAGGCGATTGGCCCTTGGCCCTGAAATAAAATATGGAAAATAAAACAACACGATGTCTGCCCTGGTCTGGTGGTGGTGGAAATTGCTTAAGCGGCCAGAAAGCTGCGTAGATCACGTGCTTATTAAATAATTTATTTAAGCACCCAATTCAATTTAATAATAAAAATGTAGCCGCTGCCAACGAGAGCCACACACAACATGGGCCCCAACAAGTGCCACTTACCACGGCCACGACTAGTGGGGGGCGCCGGGGAAAACAACTAGTGCGGGGGAAGGGAGGGGTACAGACGGACGACTTACTGGCACCAGTCTTAGTGCCTGGACATGAACATGGCCTGGACACACCATGGCAGCCACCATTCAAAGTGGTTAATTGCCAGGCGATTTTGTTCTTGCCCATATGCAATTTCCTTGTCGTCTTCGTCTGCCGCGCTTTTCCTCTGAGGACACAGGGAGAAAAAAAGTATACTATTTAAAGTATAACATAAATATATTTTATATAGATTCTCATTTAAACTAACTCAACTTTACTGGGAAAATATGTAAATTGGGGAAATAATATCAGTTTTTGGTAATGAAAATGTCGATATTTAGATCTTGGAAATATACTTGTCGCTTTGGTCGATATATAAATCGATATTTTACCCTTGCGATATACTTCTAGGCAATTCATCGATTTTCTGTCTAATATATCTAACAAATTCTTATATGGAAAAGGGAATATTAATATTAATTGAAATTAAATTATAAAATGATTAAACAAAAAAATCATTTGTCGTATTAATCGATAAGATCGATATCTTAATGATAAGCTCGATAAGTCATGGTTCCCAATATCTTTGGTAAGATATCAGGGGCCATATTTTTCTAGATATTTATTCCTAATTGGCATATTGAAAATATCCATATTTTAACGATCAATTCTATGTTTTCTTATATTTTTAATTTCGATGTATCAAATTCTTTTGATACTTTTTATTTTTATGTTTTTATCGATATATTATATGGGATCTTAAATTTCAATTTCTAGCCCTAAACTCATTAAATTGTATACATTTTAAATACATTTTATGCTTTCTAATATTGTTAAAAAATCATAAGCTTTCTTAAGTGATTAAAAACTTACAAATATATAATAATAAGTACATTTAACTAATGGTATTTATTAAAGCTACCTCTCTTAACAGCTACAAATAAATTTTTCATCCTAAGAAAACCTAAATTTTTATTGCTTTTTAATTAAACATTTTTAAATCGAGCTTTTTCTTATCCTAATTAACCATTTTTTCTCTCTCTGCATAACTTCTCTTCTTGGCTGCTTTGCAATTAAAGGGGCGGCGGCCAAACTTGGGCGTGGCCGGCTGCATACGCGCTTTTCATTTAACTCTCGACTGACTCTTGCCAGTCCTGCTGCGTTGCTGCACTTGTCGTTTCTGCTTTATTTCTTGACCAGCTCGCTCATTAATTTAATGGTTTAATTGCAGGTCTCTTACCCTGACACTCTGCTCCTCCAGCTCCTCTGGCTCCTCTTCCCCCACTGCCGCTCCCTTCTCGTCCCCCAGAGTTAAGTGCCCTCGTGGAAATGAGTTTTTCATATTACTCGTAAGCCGGATCAGGTTCCCAGGTTCGCCATCATCGAGCCATCATCTCGCGGATGATGTTCATTGGGTTTGGCTCTTCAATTTGCAAATTTATGTCTTCATAAGCCATCACTCTCGGTGTCATGGCTGTAAGTCTAGCAGCTGCTTAACTGATTCATGTCGCGCACCTTTTTTAGGGTCTCGCAAACGTACGTGACTCAGTTGGTGAAATTTTAGATATAAAAGAAAGGGGATTCCATAAAAAAAGGATAAAGATTTTGAAAGGATTTTTGGAAGAAGGTTTCTTTTGTGGGAGATTTAATTAGGGCAGATTTTAAGGGATTAGGGGAACATTTTAATTAGTAAAACATTTAATTAAGAAGTTGCTTCATAATAATAATTAATTAATAAATAATAGTCAACTTTTCAAAAGGAAAATTCAATCAAAAAATCCTCTAGTAACTCCAAGACAAACCAATAAAACCCCAAGAACTCTTTATCCATCCGATTCCACAAATTTTCAATTAATTTTTCCTCACCCAAAAATGGTTATAAACAAAGCCCCAGCTACACCTTCCCACACAGCCGCTGCCTCTGACGACCTTTTGAGTGTGAATTGTGCAGTTGCCGGTAAAAGACCACAGAAAAAACTAATCGAATGCGAGAAAACTCCACGGACAACCCCATAATTCAGTGATATTTAATCTCAAACAAATAATAATAATAATAATTTCCGTGGCAAAGCAAACAACCTGGCCATTGAGGTGGCCCAAAGCGAGAAACTCGGAAATTGCCAAGGAAAAACGCAGGCCAAAAAAGAAAAAAAAAAACAAGGCATACAAAAACCGCCTTGAAATACGCCCACATTTTGGTCAATCAATATCGTAAAATGCAATTTATGATTTGTGGCTTCGATTGCCAAAACAAATAGCAAAGGAGGAGAAACAAAAGCCACCAGAGGATTGAGCAACAACGGCAACAAACGAGCAACATGCCACATGCAACACCAAGGAGACAGCAGCAGGGGCAGCGACTTGCGCCGAACTGCATCGAGGAGGCACTTGCGGCAGCAGCAACCAAAAGTTATGGCACAATTTTCACATCATTTTCCTTACCCCCTGCCTCCCCCCTACCCCCTCTCACCAATATCTGAGTTATGGGATGAGATGGCGTTGGAGGTGGTCTCGGTGAAGGAGACGTAGTTGGAGTCTTTGTGAAGTACACTGAGAAAAAGGGTTTTGTTGGTGAATATTGTCTTGGAAATATGGTGAAAATTATTGGGAGTAGGGGAAATATTTTTGTATAGGGAATAAATTATCTAAAAATATAGTAGGACTTAAAAATTATTTAAAGATGAGGTCTTTCTCGTATAAGGCGAACCAGCCCTTGGAAATTATAAGCAAATTTTAAAGCACTATTGTTTATGGTTCTTCTTTAACAATTTATTAAAGATTAATGAACATATTTAAAATAAATAATATAAGGTTAAGAGCATTTTGCAATTATTATAATTAAAATTTTAGGTACGTGAAATATTTTGCCTGTGGTCTTATTTTGTTATGGGCTTCTTACGAATTTGCACTTGGGAATTATAAGCTAAGTATAAAGAATGTTTGTGTATAAGGCTTCATAAGAATTAGCACTTGAGAATTATAAGCAAATTTGAAAGAATTTCTAAATAGAAACCCATTGGTTTTTGTTTCTTGTGAGCCAGTTTGTTTTTCTAACATTTTATTAATAATTATTGGTCATATTTTAATTAAATAGAAAATGAATTAGAACATTTATCATCAATTACATTAAAAAATATATTTCTAGTTATGTGAAAACTTACGACTTCGGCTTTTAGAATTTAGTTTCCAGTTTTTTTTGGTGTTAGGTCTTCCTAGCCTTTTGAGATATATATTATAACCTAGATATAGCTTTCTCTATATCCTACAATCTATATCCTAAAAATTTCTCCCAGTGCATAATGGTCCAAGCTGAAACCGAGGCACGTAAAATAATTTAACCAGCGTTTAACCTTAGTTTTTCGCCACTCGCCAGTGTCTGGGGGTTTGGACTTGGTATCGGGGATTGGACCGAAACCGGGACCGGGATCGCAGGCCATTGTTGTTGCCGAGTGTGTGTTGGTGTGTGTGTGTTGGTGTTGCTGCGATGTTGCAGCTGTCCGAGCGTTGATTATGATGAAGTTGTGCGCAATTTGTTGGCCGTCTGTTGCCCAACAGGCACAACGGAAATTGGAGATGCGAGATGGAAGATGTGAGATCCAAGCCGAGCTGGAAAGATGGTCTCCTTGGAGCGGGGTTGGAAAAGTTTTGAGACCATGGCCAGATCGCTTAATTGGCCGCAACTGGAACCGAAGTGGAACCAAAAGGCCTTCTAAACTGGACGAGAGACTCTTCTATTTTTTACTCTTTTCCTTTGTTTTATTTTTCTAGTTTTATTTTTCTTACTCAACACTTTTCGTTTCGGCTTTGGAACACGAGACTAATTAAATTGCGAGCGTTTTAAGCTTGGGTCATAAATAGCCAGGCCCTAAAGGGTTAAGTCTCCTCGAGGCGAGAGCAGATGTGGCTCCGCCCAGGAGTTGTAAGAACGAAGAACTCCTCTTCCTGACCACGACTTCCTTTTGGAGAGTGGAGACTTCATTCGGTTGCTCTCGCTCTTACATTGTTGTGCTATCTCTCTCCAAAAAGCTGGCCGTCCTTGTCTGCTTTAAGAACTGGTTTTCGAAGTTTCGAATTTCGAGTTTCCCCAACTTCGAAATGTATCTGACAGATACAAATGCCGCCGCTGCCGCAATTATGACTTAATGTCTTGCCATTCGATCAAGAGCGGAATGGAGGTGTAGGGTAAGGAGAGGGGTTACATAAATGCACCTAAAAAAATGTTATTACCATAGAGGGTGTCTTAAGAACCTCTAATTATGATATAAGTTCACTTTTCTTGTATAGTTTTGTTCTAAAAATTGTTTCCCTTAAGATGCAGACACCAGTTGGGAATTATAAGACCTCGGGAGCAATATCTCTGAGCAAACTCTTTAAAATTATGCTGAGTTAGGAATTATAAGGCCGCAGTAGGAATATCTCTAGGAAAAACCTATAAAATTATGCTGTGTGGGAAATTACAAGTTCCTCAGGAGGAATATCTATAAGGAAACCTTTTGAAAATATGTGGAGTTGAGAATTATAAGGTCGCAGTAGGAATATCTCTAAGAACACTCTTTTAATTAAGATATATTCCATCGAATTTGTTTAGTTTCTAACTTTTTACGCTATTAAACATGACTTTAACTTAATTTATTTCAATTTCAACATCAAATTTTAGTTAATTTCTATAGTTTTTTTTCAGTGCCTTTAGAGGGGTGTGTAGGGAGCGGTGAAGGAAGCCGGGAATGCGCAATTTCCTGTTAAATGATACGTGTTATGAACGTTTAATTTATGCCACCTTTGGTTTAATATTAGCTTTGTTCTGCCTCGCTGACCCCCGCTCGCTCTTCCACCACAATTGTATATATTGCCGCCGATTATTTTAGCCCCCTTTCCCCCTATATAAAATGGCCTGATAATTTACCCCTTTTCCGAGGGAATTTTTAATTCCATAGCGAGGGCCACGCATGCGCAGACCATAAATTATGTGCAACGTTTTCATTTCCCCAAAGTGCGCCCTCCAAATGGGATCATGATTAAGGCGGACGCCGCAATGCAAGGTACTCCAGTTTCCCACCCCCCTTGGGGTTTTATATATATATTTTTTTTGAGAGATAATTAAGCCTGAGCTGGCTCCAAGGTAAGATCCAACCAACCATCCAATCAGCCAAACTTTTGCGGAACGCTGGGCACTGAAATTGCTGTCTGCCGTCGTCTCAATCTGACAAAGTCTTCTTTGTGTGTTCAGTTAGTTTTCCTTTTGAGGTAGAAGGAAAATAGGGGAAAGTGGGGGAGGTAAAGGGGGTAAGGGGAGGAGGTAAAGGGGGTAAGGGGAGGAGGTAAAGGGGGTAAGGGGAGGAGGTAAAGGGGGTAACAGGGAGCGAGGGAGGGGGTTACCTGTCTATCTGAACGCTTAGCGCTTTTTAGCCGCTCGTTGGTTGCCGCCTGTCGGGGGCTTCTCTCTGGCAATTTAAGCCGGAAAACAAATAATACATTGCACCTACTTATTTGCTCAGAGTTTTCCCCCTTTTTCCCGTCTTTCTCTCTGTGTTTGTTGCATTGTTCTTGGCTCCCTGTTTTGTTGTTTTAGTTGTTTTTCCTTGCCCTTTTCCTTTGTTGTTATTTGTTGGCTGTTCTTGATTTGTTTGCCAGCGATAATGAAAAGGTGTAAAATGTCAGTTTTGTTTGCTGTGCCCCCCATTTTGTAATTGCTTGTTTGTTATTTTGCCGTTGTTTGTGTGTTTGCAGTGGCGCCAAGTGCTGAAAAGTGTATAAATATGCTGATACACAGGTGTGTGAGGGTGTGCAGGGGTGTTTAAAGGTGTGCTTGGTTGTGTGAAGGTGTGTTTGATATGGCAAATTGATGAGTTGTAGGTGAAGAGTGGAAAACTCGTAGTAAAAAGCAGTAAATGGTTAACAAATAGTTATTTTTGGGTACTTTATTTATTTGTTTTTAAGTTTAAGAGATGGAAAATGATTGAAATTTAAGAATTTGTTACCTTTATCTCAGTAAAAAATTGTGAATTCGAGGAAAAGTTGTCTTAATTAATTATCAAAATATCAGAGATTTTAAAGGAACTTCCTTTCTTATTTTTAAAAGAGAAATGTGGTATTTAGGGAAGGTATTTATGTTTAAAGGTTTAAATTTTGATTTAATGATATATTTCTTATCGAATTCGAAGAAAATATCATACATTTTTATGCCTAATTCACATTCTAAAAAATCGATTTTGATAAGAAACTCCCCTTGCAACACCTTTATCTCACATTTTTTACCCTATAAACTATCCCTCCTCAATTACAACCCATTAGTATTAATTATTTATAACCTTTACTTGCACTAAATGTCAATTAAAGCTAACAAAGTTGCCTGATAACTATCTCGAAAACACCTTTCATGCAATCAAACTAAACTCCCTCTACCCGAAAGAGTTATTTTCACTTCCTAAATCCCCATTAATTCCCAAAGATACACCGACAACTCTACGTGCCGTCACGGAGTAGCTGGAAATCAGCCATGCTTACAGGAAAAATCAGAAAAAATATGAAAGAAAATATGAAATATGCCACAAGGCTTCCGAGTGAGTTATGTCAGCAAGGGGGGAAGAGCCAAGAAAATAATACCCTCCGTGCAGCTGGGCAACTTATTTATACTTCAATCTACGCAAATCGCACATTTCAACTGCTTCACACTTGGCCTTAATAATTGAATGCATAATTAAATAGTCTAATAGGCGGAGATCACTTTTTAAAGGTTTTATCAAGTGCTGGATTTGGTAGGAAGACTATTATTAGGCAGCCACGTTTCACAGTCGTGTGTTAGGAGTGATCTTTGGAGAGTGTGGCCAGTGTTTGTCCGGTAAATAAGATACAGGGAGAGAAAATAATGAGAACTTTGAGATTTTAATGAGATTTATGAAGATTTTGGAAGAGATTAAATGAGATTTTGAAGATTTTACAAGGATTTAGGAAGAGTTTCTTGGACTTTTTCTTGGAGAATAATGAAGGAACTGCGTAAGTTAAAGTTTTTCTTAGAAAATAATGTAGAAACTGAGTTTATCAAAGGATTTTCTCAATCATTTTCCTGTTTTCAAGTAAAGAATATGATTAAAACCCTGTAAAATAAGGTTTTGTATCTCTGAAAAAACCTGAATCTTAACATTTATAAGTAGATATTCCACCGAACAAGCGCCTTTGAGGTATGCTATACATCTCAAAGAACAACAGGTATCTTAAAGATACAATTTCTGTTAAAATTCAAGTTAATTTACCCTACAAATACCCTTCATTTTCAGTGCCATGTAAAAGTCGAAAGTCGAGGCGACAAGGCCATTAATTTTAGACCCCAAAATCGCCAGTCAAAATCGAGCGTGCCACACGCTTTTAGCCTTTGGGGCATCTCTGGTCTCCACATCTCCTCATTCCATTCCCTACATTTTCCCTAGCACGCTCCTAATTAGTTAGCGAAAGTTTCTTTTTTGCAAAAAAAAAATTTGCAAAAATTTGATTTATGTTGAAAATCGAACAGGCATCGGAGGCCATCAATCAAAGGGGGGAAATCTGGTATTTGCCGGCCCTCGGTAACCGCCAAATCGCTGTGATTAATTTCAATAAGTCCCCCAAAGAAGGCTGAACGCCTAGGAGAGATCGCAAAATGGGTCAGGCAGAGAGTCAGGGAGTCTGGCCCGGTCCAGCTCTGGGGCTCTGGGGGATTACAACGTCTCCCGAATGTCTCTGAGAATTTATTATTTGCACTGCTATCAAAGGCACTCGCCCGTGCGGACAAGGGTGGGCGGCTTCTCTGGCTGGCTGGCTGGTTGGTTGGTTGGTTGGATTGGTTCTCCTTGCTCGATCCTCGGCGAACACAACTCATTTGCAAATTCCAACGAAACACTGTTCCGCAGAATTTTCAACGATCATTTAGAATTCAGTTTGGGTGCAGGAATCGTTGCTGCTGCTGCCTCGCAGTCTCTCAGCATTTGAGTTGCGGTTGCGTGCCCCACAATATCCACAGCATTCAAACAGGCAACTGCACTGGGAAAATGGGGAATATTAGTGTAAATTATATAAATACAATATTTGAATATATTTTCTATGTATTAGAAATGCCTAGAATCATAAATAGTGACCTATTCGTGACTTATCTCAAGCTTCTGAGTGTTAAGTGCAAGCATTTATGGGGATTCCTTTTGGAAATGATATGAAAATATCTTAAAAGGATCAACTCTAAAGGCTCTCCTTATGTTCTTTTGACTTTTAATATAATTAAAATTATGTTTTTAATTATTTATCAGTTTTTAAATACATATTTATAGATATAAGAAATGGTAGGATCGTTAAAAGTAAACCTTTGGTTACTTAGCTCTATTTTAAGATAACTTAGTAGCTTAGTTTTCAAGGGGATTTCTTTAGAAATTCCATAGGAATGTCTAAATATAGTCCATTTTAAAGGCGCTTTTTGTCTTCTTTGGACATTTAATGTAATTTTAATTATTTTTAAAATTATTTAGCAATATTTGAATACATTTTTAAGGTACTAGACTAGAGTAAACAATACTGCTAGTATCATTACCAAAGTTTAATGGTACTTCTGGCCAGATTGCTTTGAAAGTTAAAAGATTAAGCATTCTTTAAAGTAACTTGATGTAAATAGAAGACTGATTAGCCCCTTCATTTGTTTAAATATTTTAATTATTTCCTATAAATCATAAAAATCATTAAAAAACCCCAATTAAAACCCAAAGAACACCCCATTTAATTTCCCTTTCTCCCAGTGCCGCTGACATATCTGTTTCCCCCCTGGCCGTTCTCAATCTCATTCTGTGCTCCCCCTCTACCTTCAGGTTGAGTTTTAGTTTCAGGTTCAGGTTCAGGCCAGAGCTTGAGCCCGAGCTTGAGGTTCGGTGCATGTTCAGGTTCGAGACGCGGCTTTGAAGATGCGCCGCGGAGTTGTTCGAGACCACCCAAGTGGACGCAGCGCTAAGGATGCCGGGAAGCTGCTGGGATGCTGCGACTCTGGGATACTGAATGTTGAATGTCGAATGCTTTAAACTGCTGCAGAAGGGCCCTGCCAGAGTGTGAGTGTGTATCTATAGCTGTGCATCTGTGTATCTGTGTCTGGGTCCGCAATAAATGCGCAAATAAAGTCACAATTAGAGTTGAACTGGTGGGAACGTCGTTCTGCAGCCTTTTGGCATACACTTTTGGTTAATATTTTGCGACTGGGATCCTTGTCCAGTTACCTTCTCCCCACCTGCCTGCCTGGCTGTGGCATATTTTGAGTTGCGTGAAGAATGCCTCCGACCGCGGAGGATGCAGCTGCAACTCAACTTCATGGTGCTAAAGTAGAAATTCTTGTACTGTCCAGAGTTTTCAGTATTGTTAGTCGTGGTCCTTGTCTTCATCTTAGGACTCTACGCGGACTCCTTGGGCGGGGTCATTGATTTGTTACGAATTTATTAGCCAGAAGCTGAGGGAGTTTTGAGGTAACTGGTTAGGGTAGGGTAGGGATGGGGAGAGAGGTCGTAAATGAGGGGTTTGTTTGTACACAAAGATAAAGATTTTTTTTTAGGATTTTTAACTATCTTAGCTAAGAAGAAATTGTGTTTAAATTGAATATAAAGCTAGAAGATGTCTTATTTCTTGATGTTTTTTATAGAAAACCATGGAAATTCATTACAAAAATGTTTAGGTATAATTCTGAAGCTTATTTCATTTATTAGATTCTTTATAATGACTTATTGCTTGAGGTTTTTGGTATCTAAAATCAGGAACCCTTGGAAATTCATTACCAAAATGTATAGGAAATATTCTAAATACTATTTCAGGGTCATTAGATACTTTATAAAGACTGATTTCTGTTAGTTTTTGGTACCTAGAACTAGGAAACCATGGAAATAGATAGCAAAATTTATAGAATGTATACTGAAGCCTTTTTGAAGATCAGTAGATACTTTATATTGGCTAATATCTTTAAGATTTATATTATCTATAACTTGGAAACCATGTAGAGGCATTACCAAAATTTATAGGAATTTTTCAAGGCACTATTGGGCTGCTGAGACTCCTCCAGATACTGTCCCCTCTTCGACCAATCCAAGGCAATCCTCAGCTCTTGGCCAGTGCTTCACACGCTCCTTGGTTGTTGCTGCAATTAAGCCAAATGTATCTGGATAATTGCAGCGATGTTCTCTCACCATCTCACCTAGCTCCCAGCTCTGCTCTGCTCTGCTCTGATCTGGGATTGGGATTGCTTTCCAGAGATCCAAGAAGCAATTAACCAGCGGAGCAGCCATCGATCCGTGCGGCTCCGTTATCGGGGTGCCTTGGCGATAATTGCGCCAACCAATTTGTAAGATACTCTTATGACAGATACAGATACGGCGGACTGGGCAATATAAAGCAAGATCTATGGCTCATACCGCAACGGCCCGGGATGAGTGATGCAGGTTCATATAGTATTCCCATTTATTTCGCTTAATGCGATTTTTATCGACTCCAAGTCTCTGCCTGGGAACACCCATTACAAATCACCGTTAATGAAGTCCGAGCTGGATTTAATCTGGCGAAACATGGAAGCGCTGCTGGAGTCTCGAGAAGAATCTGCACAGACTGCAGACTCCAGCGAGGCCTCCTTGATTGGCCAAAAGAAAGTGCCAGAGTCCAAGGCTGCTGCTGCTCCGAAGGCTGTCAGCGCAATTAAGCCCAGTTATTGGCAATTAGCAGCAGATACATTGGGTTATTATATAGTATATTACCATAGCAAGAAGCCGCCACGCGTAGCGACACACGACCTGTGACCTTGACAGGACCTGCTGCTGCTCGACACGCGTCTCTGCTTTGCTTCAAGGACTAACAGTAGGCCGCATCTTTGAGAGCGCTCAAAGTCCTTGGCTGCTAAACGATGATGACATCCTGCGACCTTGGCTTTCCTCGAGGGGGAGTCTTCACAGTCTTTAAAGTCTTTAGAGTCTTCTGTATCTTCCAGAGAGTCAATCGGAGCAACGTGCTTCTGGCTTAACCTTGGAGGCAGACAGACAAATCAATCAGTCACAGTAGCTATGGCCTTGTTTTTCAGGGAATCTTGCCTTCAAAATGATATTTAACACAGGGAAAGATAAGATTAAATATATGGATTTTTGGAGACATTATTTATGTCTTAAAAATAAGATTAAATAATATAATATAATAATAATTATATATAAAATAATAATATAATATAAGAGTATATAATATTTATAAATATATGAATTTTTATAGGTATTATTTATGCCTTAAACATAATAAGAAATATACATTTCTGCCTATTTTATGCTGATAATTATTGCTTTAAGTATTTTCTTTATTAAATACAGCTTAATATTACTTTATAGCTATAATTTTTTTTAAGCAAGTCTCTTTAATTTTCTGTTAAGTATTTTATATGTTTCTTAAACCTTTCCCTCTCTACAAATATTTATTTACACATTTCTTTTACTCCATGAACTTAACAATTTATTTACAAATATTTATCACACTTTAAACTTAATTATTATAATTTTTAAATTTGTTTAAAGCAAGTCCTTAACATTCTATTAAGTAATTTATATGTTTCTTAAACCTTTCGTTTTCTACAAATATTTATTTACTCATTTCTTTTACTCTACGAACTTTACAATTTATTTACTAATATTTCTCGAACTTTAAACTTAATTATTATAATAAAATAATATAAATTTGTTTAAATCAAGCCTCTTTTACATTCTATTAAGTATTTTATATGTTTCTTTAACCTTTACTTTACTTCAAATATTTACTTAAACCTTTTTCTTACTAAAAAAATGTACAATTTACTTACAAATATTTCTCGCACTTTAAATATAATTATTTAAATTAAAAAAATTTTTTTTTAAGCAAGTCTCTTTAACTTTCTGTTAAGTATTTTATATGTTTGTTAAACCTTTTCTTCTCTACAAATATTTGTTTACACATTTCTTTCTACGAACTTTTACAATTTATTTACAAACATTTCTCATACTTTAAACTTAATTATTTAAATGTTTCAATTTTTTAAAGCAAGAATTTTTATTTTTATATTAAGTATTTGATATGTTTCTTAAACCTTTTATTCTCTACAAATATTTATTTATACATTTCTCATACTCTACAAGCATTACAATTTACTTACAAATTTTTTTCACGCTTTAAACTTAATTATTATAATTTTTAAAATATATTTAAATATATTTAAATAATAATAAGCTTCAAATAAATATTTCTTGTTGTGTCTTCTCCTCATCTGGCCTGGCCTTGCTGTCATTGTTTGTCCAGGATGACACTAATCCAGCTTATAATTTTATTGGCCACTTGGCGTGGGTGTCCATACAGCAAGGCAGGGGAGATGTATGCCACTTCGAACCCCCTCAAACCCCCCTCAAACCCCCCTCAAACCCCCTTCAAACCCCCTCAAACCCCCTTCAAACCCCCTCAAACCCCCCTCAAACCCCTCAAACCCCCTCAAAACCTCTCAATCCCCCCTCGAAACCCCTCTGACAGTAGCGAAATATTTCTGACACGAGGCTTTTGACAAAACCCAATTCATCAACGCCGCCAAAGAGCTTGAGAAGGGACTGACTGCCGAGTCTCAGCGGCTTAGTGTCCCAAGCCCATGATGCATGATCGTTTAATTGGCTGTGGAGGAGGAGTAGGAGTAGGGGTAGGATACAGTGGGGCCTCCACAACTCACTTGGAGGAACCTCCCCTCCTTGGAGAAAATTAAGTTTTCAAGCCGCTGAAACTTTTCCCAATTGCATTTTTCCAGCTAAAGGCTGCCTAGTCTGAGGTTTCCAGGTGTTTATCGGTGTCGGCGATATACTTTATGAGGCCTGCAATCGATGGAGCCTTGGAGTTGGCCAAAAGGAACTCCTGTTCGTGTTAATAATTTAGTTGCTTATCGCCCGAGTGTGTTGACGTTCGAAATGGTTACTGGTTTTTCCCTCCTCCTCCTGTCTGCCTGCTTGCCTGTCTGTCTGTCAGGCGGCGTGGATAGTGAAATAGTTTTTCCAGCCAATTAGCGGGTTCTTGGCACTTGGCATTAGATACCGATACATGCGGCTGACTCCCCTCTCCCTCACTCCCTCTCTAGGCCTAATTGGCAGGCGTTGAGTTTTTTCGGGGGGAGCTTATCAACGGGCATTGCGATAACCTGGCTGGAAACAATGGTGCGGCTTTCGGGGGATTGGCAGGGGGAGAAACTGGTACTGGGGACGAGGGACCGGGACCACACACGACGCATGCGCAAACGAGATTTAAATGAGTCGCAACTCTCTCACGATTCTGAATTTCAGCGAAATCTCCAACGTTCCACCTCTCTCTCGGGGTCTCCCTTGTGGGACCTCCTGTTTTGGGTGCCACGGAATGCCACGCATTTCAGAGATACTTTTGGCACCTCAGCGGCGATTAAATGCACACGCACGAACTAACAGATACATTGGGAAAAATACAGATAGTTCGGGGAAGAAGATACCTCACCATCTTCTACGATACTGAGAGAAGAGATAATTTATAAATTTATTTATTTATTTCGCCAACGGTAATCCTTAACTGGCTACTTAACTATATCTTAACTAATAGATAAATGAATAGTTTAGGGAATAGTGTTGATATATTATAGTTTTTTTTTAACCTTTTTGAAAGCTTTAAAATTATTATTTTTTTTTAATAAATATTAGAAGATATGGTAGAGTATAAATTCCATTTAATTTATAGGTAATTAAGTACTATACTTTGAGCTTTTTATATATATTAAGAAGTTTTAGATACTTAAAAAAAAATAAAATTACTTTGTAATGAAAACAAATATTACTAGAAATGGTTTAGAATAAATTAAGATAGAGTTTTACTTAGAGCTTCTTTATATATTTAAAGTAAACCTTGCACTACATACATATGTACCTTTCCATTTATTTACAAAATTGTACAAATTGTGCACTTAAAACAGAAATTCTTTATATACAAAAATTTACAAATTTGTAGGAACTCTAAGTTAACTCTCTTAACTATACCTTTTACAGGAAACAATAATTTCTTTCCATTTATTAACAAAATTGTACAAATTGTACAAATAATACAGAAATCGTGCATATAAAATAATCTAAAAATAGGTAGAAACTCTAGCTTAACTCTCTATACTATACCTTTTAAAGGAAATATTATTTCCTATACAAATTTTCATTACTAAAAATAATTAACTTAAGAAAAAACCCTATTAAATTCTGGAAAATATTCTCTCTGTAAAGTTCAGGAGTTGGGAGCCAAGCGCTGAGAGTATCCCTCACAATAAGCCGCTTTTGGTCCAACGACTCTCCCTTTTAATTGCCAAGTACAAGGACCACACACAGTGTGGCTGCAGTGCATCAGCGGTGGCTGCTGGCTGCTGGAGAGGCGATTAGGGGGCATTTAAATGTAAATCGACAGCCGCAGGAACGAGCGACTGACCGGCGACCATTTGTTGTCACAACACACAGCACAACAACGCCAACAAAAGGGGCTATGAAAAATGAGGCAACCTGTTGCGGGGCGAGGCGATAAGATGACCTGACCGCAAAGTGCCCCCAAAATGCAACCGCAGCAGCCTAGGCATGCCAAGATCCCTACTCCCGCTCCCTACTCCCGCTCCCTGCATCCGATCCCTACTCCCGATCCCTACTCCCGAACCCTACTCCCTCTCCCAGATTTCCATTCCCTTGTTCCCTGTGACACTAATGTCCTGTATGGGCATTTGTCGGTGTCGGCATCTCGTTTGTCCATTGCCGCTTATCGGATTCCCCGAGACAAATGGAAAACGCAGAAGAAAACCCAAAAAGAAAAACCCATACACAAACTCAAACTCAAACCCAAACCCATTTTTCCTTAACCAAAAACCCCTTCCCATCTCTCTCTCTCTCATAATTTACGATCGGCAGCGGAAAAGCCAGTGTCTCGGTGAGTGCTTTCCTCTGATTGTAATAACAATATTTTGCTTTCGGCTTTCGCCGCATGATTAACTGAAAGGCCATGAAAACTCGATCGGCGGCTTGTCAGCTTGTTAAGTCCAAATGGATCCGCAGATTGGCTTAGAAACGAAAGCGCGAAATGCGTTAATTTCGCAGCCAATTGACGTGTTCGAGGCGCGGTGGCAAAAGGCCTTCCGGCGATAGGCACTGAGAAAAAAAGACCTGAAAATATTTAATTAATTATTGCTGTTAATTCCTTTTAATAATAGCATTAATTAAAGACTTGGTAGAAGATCTTTCAATTCAAATTTATTATGGAATAATCTATGGTATAATATAGGTATGTTTGTCCGTTGGCTTGCCCGTTAATTTGTCCGTTTGGTTTTATGTCCCTACTTTCTTTGTTGAGAAAAGTTTTCTTTTCTTTTTCTTCTTTTATTTAATATAAATATATATTAAATATATATAATTTACTTTATTTTAAATTAATCGATTGAATATCGATCCTATGCCAATATCAATAAAAATAGTCTTTTAGCCCTAAAATATATTTGAAGTTATATTAGGAGCATATGTTGGCTAAAAGGTGAATGATTGAATGATTGAAAAGTAATTTATATTCAGACGCGGCATTCTTAATTTTTAATGAATAATAAATTTTTTTTTAATTTTGAATTTTTAAATTATCGAAAATTCACCAAAATTTATAAACTCAATATTTAAAATTATTAACCTTCAAAACATAAAAAAGCTTTCCGAATCGAAATTAATACTTTTTTGGCTTAGTTATCCTTTTTGTAAAATTATATCGATAACAATTATCATATAAAATCGATTTAAGTTCCCTAGAACGTGTATTTTTTGAGGCCTATTGATCGATAAGAAGTAAATGATTGCCTTATAAACATAATACGACCCGATTCTTCTAATTTTTATGATCTTCCGATATGTTAGCTAAGCTAGATTGACTCGGCTCTTGATATTGATCATATTTTAAAGGGCAGAAAAAGCACCTTTCGAAATTTTTAACAAGAATTATAATACTCAGTAAAATTATAATAAATTTAATAATACAAAACATTCCTGACAAAAGATCCCCCTGATTTCAACTATATATCACCCAGATCTTCAATATTTTTCCCCCTCTGTATGTGTCCGTCCGCCTCTGTCCGTTTATCTGTCCGCTGATTGAGCAAAGTGCGCCGCGTGGACGTGCCAGGGAGCTTGTCCAGCTTGTCCCAGGTCTCGCAGTTGCTGTTGTTTCTGGCGCGGCTGCTCTGTTGGTTTTAGCTGCTAATCAGCGTTTGCTGCTTGACTGATTCAATTGACTTGGCTGGGGGAGAGGTGGGAGGGGAGCATCGGGGAGTATATCCACCTCCCATGTGGCCCCCAAGCTGCTCACTTTACGCTTGATTTGATAAATGAATAGTGGAGCTACGCGGCCGAAGCTCTGCTCAGCTCAGCTGGCTGCCTGCAAATATTTGCACTGCACTTAGCACTTAACCCCCTCCTGTGCCTCTAAAAATCCCCTCCCCCTGTGTTACCTTGTTTCCGTTTAGACGGCATTTTGAAAGCTTCAATCAGGCAAAAGCGAGGTAGCTCTCGGGCCGCCTCAGCGGCGGCAATTATGTGGAATGAGGTGCTAATTTATGGATTTGAGAGAAAAAAAAAGGCAGAAAAAAATAGCTCTTTCCCCACAGCCGGGCAATTTTCGCTGCCATAATTTACACTATTCCTCTGATTGCTCAGTTAGCTAACGGTTTTCGTCTGCATTATGCATTTAAGTGGAACTAAATGCAGCGCCAGCGGGGGAAATGCGAAAAACTGCGAGCGGTGGGTGTGGTAGAAGCTGCGGGAAATGGCAAAAATCGAAGGAAAGACCAAGATGATATCATGGCTGCTTTAAGGGAGATGATTCTACAATTGTGACTCAAGGTTTTGGTTGGTTTTTCTAGCCTTAACATAGTTGGAATTCCTTTCGGTATTAAGCTTAAAAATACTTGAGGTGTTATATGGATAACAATTAAGGCATTTTTGAATAATTGTGCAGGTAATTATAGGAAAATTTAGAGGAATAATAATGAGGGATTAATTATGGGGAAATGTTGAAATAAAAATATATTGTGAAATATTTAAGAGGGGAAAAATTTGAGTAAATTGATAATTAAGCAGAATATTTAATTGGGGGAAAAAAATATATATAAATATAATAAACAACTGAATAAGTATTGGATCTATAAAGTGATGCAAGTTGTTTATAAAAATGGTTTTTGTTAAAAAACATATTTAATATATCCCAAAACACTTCATCAAACTGAGTTAAACGGTTTAGTATATTAGAGAATTATTGAAAAAGTTAAAAATTATTGATTAATTTTCACAATTAATCATGCAACCACTAACAAAAATTAAATATGTATATTAATGTTAGTAAAAAAAGATTTCTTACTAATGAAATAAATCATATATTCAATAACATCTTACAAAATTAGGGTATACTATTATAAATACCATTTCTTACTCACAAAAATATTTATATTTCCCATAACACTTTAGAAAATAAACCTTTTAGGTTCGAAATTAATCAAATATAATATAAAAAATAGAACAAACTCATAGAAAAAGATTTATTTTATAACTTTTCATAAAACTTCTTACACAAATTTCATAAATTAACATTAGATCTATAATGCCTTAAATATTGATTATAAAATGGGTTTCGAAATGAATAACATTTACAAAAATGCTGTACAAAATGAAGCTTTTAGGTTTCCAGAAAAATATTTGATATATTAATTAAATCTATATAAATAATACTTCCAAAATACTGGACTCTCTTTCATAAAAACCTTAAATAAATATATCATAATATGTACCTTCCAAATTTCCTCTTATTAAAATCTCTGAAATAAATCCCACCTCTAAAGATTTTCCTATATAAATCACACTTTTCCTTGGCTTAATTTACGTAACCAAATCGCTTTTAGTCTCAGCTAATCCTAGATTTGAATGGATTCTGGAGACCCATTTCATAATGATGGGTAAATATCCATTTCGAGGGTCTCACACCCGGCTAATTATGGCTACGTGACAGAGACCGAGGTGCCATGGGGAGAGGAGATCTTTACTTGCAACTCCAAGTCCCAATCCCAATCCCAATTTCAATTCCCGAGATTGTCCAATGGGAGAGACGCATTAATTTTATGTGAGTTTCAGGTCATTGGTAGGAAAACCGAAATTGATTGCCCCAATCTGGCCGCACAATCTCTCAGTTCTCGGCGAGTTCTCCGCGTTCTCTGAGTGAGAAACCTTGTAGATACACCCCACAGCCAATGCGTATCTGTATCTGGCCCGTTGATGGCTTCGTATCTAAGGCATCTCTCATGGGCACTCGTAGGTAGGTTTTTTTTTCTTTATATACATATATGTATGTGTTTTCGGGGCTTCGGCATTTTTGAGGGCGTGTTGGGCCGCCGTTGTTTTCGGCCACTAATTATTTATTACGCTTTTGCGTATCCCAAAGATATAGATACATTTTCGTTAGAGGCTCCAACTCCATTCCCTGGAAATTTGTTTATTTATGGCCGTTGGTGGCTTTTGTTATTAAAATGTTATTGGATTTCTCTCGCTTTCCAGCTGGGCCGAGGCCCAAGATCATTAGTATATAAAAAAAAAACTACTTCTCGTGATAAATGATTTTCATTCTGGCCAGCAGACAGTTTCCCTGCCCTGCCATTCGTGGCTATTCCCGGTTTTATGTTCTATGTTCCATGTTCTTTTTTTTTTGGGCCCATAAATTGGCTTTATTTTTCAGGTGTCAGCCAGGGTTAAAATGGCCGCCTTGGAGGAGGCTCCTTTTGAAGTCTGTTTTGTAGGGAAAATTACTTAAAATCTAGGTGATTTTCCCAGTCAAGGTCAGGACACCCAAGCTGCTGCTGCTGCTGCTGCTGCTGGTCGTGTGACTCCTTCGACCTTGATTAAAACTGACTAAGAACAAACATCATTAGAGGGCCAAAAGGAAAGCGCACCTTAATTAGCTGCAAAACAAGGACATTTGCAGTTGCTGCCGTTTGCAGCTTCCGTAGGCAGAGAGGGACTTGAGACCTTCTACTGGACCTTGTTTTTCTTACATTTTCCCTTTTGGAAACCGCACAATTATTTGCAGCCTGGCAAAAGGACCGCCTGCCGGCTGCGTCTCGAATTGCTGCCGGCACTTGTCCTTGTCCTTCAACATCTAACATCAGACATCTGTGTGTGAGGCCTTTCCCGAGCCTGTGTCGAATATCCTTAGATCAGAGCCTTGCATGCTTTGCGGTTTAATCGAATTTACAGATTTTACAGATTTTACAGACTTAACTCCGAGCTGTGTTTGCAAACACCCGCACCGCTTAGGTTTTTATTGGATTAACCTTAGACAAAAACCACACAAAAGTGTCTTAAGTCGCTCAAAAGGATAACGAGAGTAACCCAAGGCTTATGTAAGATTTCCTGGAAAATCGTAGCAATTAAGTGGGCGTCGTACAAGGGTCTTAGGACACCAACAAAGGCTGATCATGTGAGGGAAATTAAAGCGGGAACTTTCCCCAAGTGAAACTTGCCAAAAATTAATTGGTATTTAAACAGCAAAATAAGATATTAACTACTTAACACCCATTAGCTGGCCGAAAGAGTTAAGACCAATCAATAGCTAAGCGCTAACAAGCTTCGCTCAAATTGACAAATTAGCTGAGAAAAACCATTTGCGGCGAGTGGCAAACAAATTAAACAAATTACAGCCTTTGCGTGGTGGCATCGTGCAGCGGAAATTAACCGGCCAAAAAGCCCGACTTGGCTAATTGATCGAGAAACGAGTCAGAGGGAGAGACTGGGACTCATGCAAATCTGGCCAGATGAAGTCATAAAATTCTTACGACTCGCGTTGGAGCTTCTCTCTCTAAAGAAGAAAAAATCAAAATTCGGCTATAATAAATATGAAACTCGTTTTGGCCAATCTATTGGCCCTGGTCTGGGCCTGGGTCTGGGCCTGGCCATTTTCTCTGCTCAAATAAAGTAGTCAAATTTATAATCAACAAGTTCATTAACATTTAACCCTAAACGTACGACGTGAAGCGAGCCCAACAACAGTCTTGATAAAAACAACCAAAGGCGACAACTCAACGAATGAGCAGCGTAAAAAAAAAAATACAACAAAAAATGTATTTTTAACAAATTAAAAATTGTTTTAAAGCCTCAAGCATTGTGCGTATTCCGGGGCAGGTGGGGGAACTGAGCTGGAGAAGCTGGAGAAGCTGGGTCAGCACAGGAGGTGGAAGTGATGCCAGTCAGAGTCGAGTAAAGTGAAGGTAGAGCTCAGCTCAGGGAGTTAAATTTTAATTAAAGATCAAGATGGAAAGCTTGAAGAGATACATAAAAAAAGAAGCCAGCTGGGGAATACTCTTATGATAAATTAAGCATGAAAATAATGTTAAACAAATTATTAAACAGTAAGAAAGTAACTTCTAAAGTTGTCTAAGTTTCCACTTTTATTTTTAACCGATTTATGTCTTGAAAACGAAGCAAACAGACTTAAAGAATATGATACTGTTTAAAAATGTTATATAAATTCGTTATATAATATTTAATACCATTTCTAATCTCTCTTTATTAACATTCTTCATGTGTTTCCTCTAAATTTAAAACTTCCCACCCCTCCTAAATCAAACCCTTCTTTATAACACCCAACTTCCGTTAAAAATATATCAAAATATTTTTTAATAAATCACCCGTAAAATATATATAAATAATAGCTCAACAAAATCTTTATTCAGATAACTAGAACCCTTTGTAACTCCCAAAAAATAAATCATCTGCTGACCATATCGAGTGTCCCCGACGGAAACCTTTCATCCTCCCAAGTGGCGCACTTTCCCCATTAATTCCTGTGTTAAACCCGCCGCCATATCGCTTCATCCCATCGCAGGCTCCAGTTACGTGCGGTAACTCTATATCCAAATAGTTCCCAGAAGGAGCACATGACTCTCGGCGATGGCAGGGTATGCAAATGAGTGGGACTGAGGGAATAACTCTGAAGATCGGGCTCTGAAGTGCGAGTGCGAGTGCGAGTACGAGTATATTATGGACTCCCATGTGCGGCCATTAATTATCGGGAATCGCCGCTCGCCGGCACTCAGCACAGCACCGAGCACACGGATTTACGCATTTGGCTGCGTAAAATATGAATTTTAAATTAACCAGCCTCGGTTTCGGTTTTGGGTTTGGGTTGGGGTTCAGGTTCGGGTTCCCATTTCCAGTTTCACCTGAGAAATTATCAGGGAGTTGGGGGGAGGTACTGTTGCAGCAGCCCTCCAAGGCGACCAGTTTTTCCTCACCAGCACCAGTTTTAATTTCAATTTCCAGTTTGACAATTGAGTTGTTGGCAGTGATTGAGACCCTTATGCAATTGAGATTTTATTGAACTGTATTTGGGTGAAAGTAATATTGAAGCAGTTTTATCAGATCTCAGAAGTATATGTCTTTTTTGGGAATATGTATATGGATTTTACTTATTTGTAATTTAGGTAAAGACATTTAAATAAAGTGTAATGAGGTAATTATGAACATATGAAAATGTTCCCTTATTTATAGTTATATTTTAAAGATACTATTATTCTTATTACCTACGAAAATACTGAAATTTTTATTATTAATATTATTAGTGATAAAAAATACGTAAGATTTATTATTTAGTTTAGGTTTGTAAGCAACAATTTAGGTTTGTTTTAAAATGTTATTAGGGTATTTAACAAACTAAATTAAGTGCGATCCTTAATGTTTTTAAGTTCTAAAAATTTAGTTTTATTTAATATTAAAGAATTTTTATATTTTTATTTGCAATATATTGCATATAAATCTTTACATACATATATATATAATTATATTAAAAATATTATATAATAATATTAAATATTGAAATATTTATTATTATTATTATTATTATTAAGCAAGTAAGTCTTTTTATTTAGTATGAGTTTTTAAGCTACACTTTAGAGTTACTTTAAATGTAATTATGATATTTAACAAACTAAATTTTAAGGACTATAATCACATATTTTTATGTTCTATAAATTCAGTTTCATTTAATATTACAAAATTAGTATATTTTTATTTGTAATATACTTTTTATTTATTTTTAAAGCAACCTAGAACTCAAAAATAGGTATTTAAGTGACTTGGAATCCCAAAGTTTCTCACCATGTGATCTGTGCATGTTTAATTTTTTTTTTTTGCCACTCTGACAAGTTTGTTGCTTGAGTCTTTTGTTTTGCCTTCAGCGCAAGAATCATTAGAGGCCAACAAAAAATATACAACAAAAGTAAAGTAACCGAAAACGAAGATGAATAATAATAATAAAAAAAACTAGAAACAGAAAACAGTAGCCAAAAATTGTGGTGGAAAGGCAAAGCTCATTAGCAGTTACCATTTTATCCAAACAGACGGACGCGGAGGCATCATTATCATTAAGGGCAAACGGAAAAGTAACAACAGCAGCAGCCACAACAACAGAAACAAGTTGAAAACTTTAATTAACGCATTTTTACGCAACTGTCGGCGGCTGTTTAACCCCTTCTGCCTTTGTGGCCAAATGCTGAGCAAACATGACAACGGTAATAATTGAAAATCATGGCAATCAAAGCGGAAAGTGCTGCGAAAAGGGCAGGGGGAGGGTGCGGGAAAGGGTGCTTGGAAGTTGAGCGGAAAAATCAACAGCTGCCGACGGGCTCAGCGCGAGAGAGAGAATGTGAGAGAGAGAGAGAGGGAGCTACGGCAGCAGCCATTGTTGTCATGCGTGAGAGAGCAGGCAGGGCGGCCAGCAAGAGAGAGGGAGACCCACTAGGCAGACAGAAAGGGATGGCCATAGAGCACTCTGACCGAGTTCGAAAATCTTGGAGGGGAAAGTCAGCCGCAGCCAGCCGCCAGGGAGAATGAGAGAGAGAGAGCGTGAGCCTTCCAGTTTCCAATTTCCAGTTTTTCCAACTTCGACTTTTAATGGCCGCACAGCTGGAAGGGGTGCGTTTCGAACCGGTTAAATTCGAAACGGCAACGGTTAGGGCCTCTCTCAGGCAGCTAGCTATTCTTTTTTAATTCATTATTAAATTATTAATTTATTTTCAAGCTCCATTCCGTGGCTAATAAAAATGCGCATAAAAATGGCATATAAATTTGGGATTTATAACAGGTTTCGCGCCGAAAATGTGCTCCAAATACGATCGATAAGCACCATTATTGTGTGTGTCTGTCTGGGCGTTAGTTTATTGACAAATATCGGTTCGGGGGATTATGTCACTCGGCTGGATTTTTGGCCAGCAGGAAATATGTGGGAGTGGTTCTTGAAAGATTACCTCTAATTAATAATTATAGAATTAAAATCTAAAACCCGCGAGATCCGTAAATCAGAAGCCCACATCACGATCGCTTTTTTATGATTATGCAGAAATTAACACAACAAATGCCCAGCTGAAGCTCCGTCGAAAAGGCAATTCATTAGCGATTTTGGCTATTTGATTTTGCCTGATTTATGTGCCATATATCAGTGGCTATATGGTCGGATTCCCCAGCACATGTTTCACATTTGTAGATCTCAGGCATTTGATTAGAGCCCTCTTTGAAAATAAATAAAAAATAAGCTCTATTGTTAATGTCCCAATGCCAAATGGCGTTCATTTTTAACACCTCACCGAGTTTATTTTGACAGTTAGCGTTGGTTTTTTTTTCCTATTCGATTTTCAGTAAATTGATATTCGATGGGCAGGCAAATAAATAAATTAAAAATCAATTAAATATCAATCAGTTGCGTCAGCTGCTTTTTCGCGGCACATTTAACCGTTTAATTGGTTGAATTACGCGTGTTTTTGTGAAAAAACAAACAGCAAGTGATTATTTGGGAAGGTCGGAGGATGGGAATGCTGGAAGGTTGGGAATATTGGAAACTCGCATTCAAATTATAACAATTAGTGGCCGCAGCTTGCGGTTTCCTCGCCGCCCCCGCCTCCCGTGCTTCGGCAAAAGGTGGTGTCAATAAAGTTGTAGGCTGTTGAAAACGCCGATTGAAACGTCGCGGCCAAAAACAAAATCAACAAAAACTAAATGCTTTTATGAAGAGTGTCCGCCGAAAGAGATGGCTGTATCAGCCACAAGGCAGAGGAGTGGGTGCCCTGCTCTCTCCTCTGCCAGCAGGCAGCCATTTTCCTAGCTTTCCTGCCGCAAGTGCGAGCAGTGCCGCTATGTTTCCACCGACCTAAGCAACGCCCCGCCAGAGCGGGCTAGCATGTGTCGGAGAGAGTGAGAGAGCCGCGCAGGCGCTGTGGCGCAGGCGACACAGTTGTCAACCGCCTGACAGCTTCAGCGCGCGCATAATAAAGTCATATCGCCGCCTAACAAGCTCCCCCCTTGCGAAAATGGGGGAGGTAGGCCAAAAGCAAGCGAGAGAGAGGGAGTCGGCGAGTCTTAGAGAGCGAGTAAGAGCATGCATATGTTGAAGAGTGAGCGAGAGCGAAACCGGTTCGAGCGGGGCAGGTGACAAACCCCGTGAGAGAGCGAAAATCGATCAGTGGAAGTCTTCCACTCTTCGACTCTCATCTTCGTCACTGTCACATCTGTCTGTCACTCACACAGGCACACACACACTCACAGAACGGTATACCGCCCTCTCGCTCCCGCATATGGCACAGCATACTGCTCTCGCTCGCCTGCCAGAGCCCTCTCTTTCCCGCATGACAGTTCAATCGGCTCTCGCGTCGTCGCCGCTGCTTCGTCAACTCTCCCCGACTCAACCAAGTCGCTGCGCTGGGATTCCCAACTAATTCAGTCGTTGCGCTGGACGTGAACAGACGTGCGTGTCGGAACAGGAAAAGCAAAACCAAATCCAAATCCGAAACCAAACCAAAACCGAACGTACGAGAAGAGAATCTCTGAAGTAAAGTGCTTAAGTGACAAGTGTCTTGTGTGTGTTTCGACTTCGAGCTAGAGACCCCAGATGGCATTGGAGGATCGCTGCAGTCCACAGTCAGCGCCCAGTCCCGTTACGATCTCAGCTCACCAAATGCAGCAAATGCAACAGCACCAGCAGCAGCAGCAGCAGCAACAAATGCAGCAGCAAATGCAGCATCTCCACCAGCTGCAGCAGTTGCATCAACAGCAACTGGCCGCCGGCGTGTTCCACCATCCGGCGGTGGCCTTTGATGCAGCTGCCGCAGCAGCCGCCGCAGCAGCGGCAGCCGCTGCAGCGGCCCATGCCGCCCACGCCCATGCGGCCCTGCAGCAGCGTCTCAGTGGAAGCGGCTCGCCCGCCTCCTGCTCCACCACGCCGCTGACCATCAAGGAGGAGGAGAGCGACTCCGTCATTGGGGACCTGAGTTTCCACAACCAGACGCACACCACCAACGAGGAGGACGAGGCCGAGGAGGAGGACGACATCGATGTGGATGTGGATGACACGGCGGGACGCCTGCCGCCGCCCGCCCACCAGCAGCAGTCCACGGCTAAGCCCTCGCTGGCCTTCTCCATCTCCAACATCCTCAGCGATCGCTTTGGCGATGGCCAGAAGACCACACCCGGCAAGCAGGAGAACCAGGCCGGCATCTTCCGGCCCTTTGAGCCGGCGAGTCGCTCCCAGACAGCCACGCCCTCCGCCTTCACCCGAGTGGATCTCCTGGAGTTCAGTCGCCAGCAGCAGGCAGCCGCCGCAGCGGCCACAGCGGCCATGATGCTGGAGCGGGCCAACTTCCTCAACTGCTTCAATCCCGCCGCCTATCCCCGGATACACGAGGAGATCGTCCAGAGTCGCCTGCGCCGGAATGCGGCAAACTCTGTGATTCCTCCACCCCTGGGCTCCAAGATGAGCGATAGTAATCCGGAGAAGTCCGCCCTGGGATCCCTGTGCAAGGCCGTCTCCCAAATAGGACAACCCGCGGCTCCCACCATGACACAGGTGCCGCTGAGCAGCAGTGCCAGCAGCCTGGCCAGTCCGCCGCCCGCCTCCAATGCCTCTACGATCAGCAGCACCTCCTCCACGGCCACCAGTTCGAGCTCATCCTCGTCCTCGGGCTGCTCCTCGGCGGCCAGTTCGCTGAACTCCTCGCCCAGCAGCCGCTTGGGTGTCAATGGATCAGCGGCCAATGCCAGCAGTCCACAGCCCCAGCCGATTCCTCCGCCATCCGCTGTGAGCCGGGATTCTGGGATGGAGTCCTCGGATGACACGCGCTCGGAGACGGGCTCCACCACCACGGAGGGCGGCAAGAACGAGATGTGGCCCGCCTGGGTGTACTGCACCCGCTACAGCGATCGTCCCAGCTCAGGTTAGTACATACTTTTGTCGTATAAACTATGCCCAGAGAGGAAACTCCCTAGACCACCTCTGGGGGAAGCGTGATAGTTGGCGGCGTTTGCCTTTCAAGCCGGGTTTTGTTTTGTGTCATAAATCCCAAGGACACTGCAACAATTAGGAGACACGCGGGCACAATGGCAATGAGTCTACATTTCATTTCGATTCCGATTCCCAAGTCCGACTTCTTTAGGGGCCTCACGCAGAGCAGCGCTCCTTTTGAAGAGCGACACTTTATGTGACAACATGTAGCGCGAGGGTAGCAGCGTTTGCTTATCGTTAGGAGTGGGAGTAGGAGCCGTAGGAGCACCGAAGGTCACAGGTCACGCACGCACGCCAGAAGCAGGGCGACCCTAAAATGCGCTGACGATTGACGGGCAAGCTAGGAGGGGCGGGGGAGAAGAACTAGGGAAAAACCCCGGGAAAATCGGGAGAAAAAGCGGGGGGAAAGAGTTGTTCTTTCTTTTGTTCAGATATTCTTCACAGATTTCCTCTCAAGACTGTGTGTTAATTGACGAGTTAAGTGCTTTTTTATGGCTTTCAATGGTTTTTTAATTTGGTGTCGATGCCATCGATAGTCAGAGGCGTTGATGGGCTCCACTCAGAGGCTAGGAATTAATCTTGGCTACTTGCCGCTTTCCACTTTAATTAAATTATAATTTACAATGTGTGGAAATCTAATAAGCACTCTTAGCAGCTACAGAGTTTTGCCAATTAGAGGGAGAATGTGACTAAGACAGCGACTGGGGACTACTACTTGGTCACTAATTAGAGACTTGCTCGGCTGGAAAATCATTTGACTAAAATATGCCCGACCTTAGGTTCGTTAGAAGACTTCTACCGCTTCGTCTCACTGCTGCTCACTTCTCCTAGCTGCTCCTCACTTCTCCTCACTTCTCCTAGCTTCTCCTCTCTGCTCCTAACTTCCCTTTCTCCTTGGTTTTTGCCGCTGACAGCTGACAAATTGAACACTTCCCTCCCAGCACGCAAAGCATATATGGCATATATGGAATATTTAGTGAAAAAAAGGGAGCTACAGCTTTGGAATT
The DNA here is from genome assembly GCA_018152175.1 of Drosophila jambulina. Classification (NCBI taxonomy): domain Eukaryota; kingdom Metazoa; phylum Arthropoda; class Insecta; order Diptera; family Drosophilidae; genus Drosophila; species Drosophila jambulina. The sequence continues at coordinate 20,553,817 of JAECXH010000113.1, read as the reverse complement.
CCCTGCCAGACATATATGCTAATTAAATCATTAATATTATTAATAGTATATGTGGCTCATTTATGCAAATAGAACTCCAGACTAACCTTAACTTTTCCCTTTCTCTCTTAAAGGACCCCGCTACCGTCGCCCCAAACAGCCAAAGGATAAGACCAACGATGAGAAGCGACCTAGGACAGCCTTCTCCAGCGAACAGTTGGCCCGCCTCAAGGTGAGTTTCTATATTCCAAAGTTCCTTAAATAAAAAGGAGACTTTAAGTCATATATAAACCTCCTTTTTGGGCAACATTTAAACCAAGAAGGATGCCTTCTTCTTAAGGTCCTATTTAACCAAAAGTAACCCTTCATTTCAAGTTCCTTTTTAAACCAAAAGTAAACCTTCTATCAAGTTCCTTTTTAATCCAAAAATATTCCTCCTTTTTAAGTCATATTTACACCAAAAGACTGCCTCCTTGTTGTGTCACAAAAATATTTACACCAAAATATTTACGGACCGCCCGCCGTTAAAGGCATCCTCTGACAACCGCATCCTGTCCAGTCCCAGTTCCAGTCCCAGTCCGAGTCCCTGTCCGTACTTAACCAATTAGCCACGCACGGCCTCGTCCCAAAAACCGCAAATAATTGATTTGACTTACCTGAATCTGTATCTGACCATCCAAAACTCATCCGGAACTCTCTTCACTCTTCTCTATTTACAGCGGGAGTTCAACGAGAATCGCTATCTAACCGAACGCCGTCGCCAGCAGCTGAGCTCCGAACTGGGCCTGAATGAGGCGCAGATCAAGATCTGGTTCCAGAACAAGCGGGCCAAGATCAAGAAGTCCACGGGCTCCAAGAATCCTTTGGCCCTGCAGCTGATGGCCCAGGGTCTGTACAATCACACCACCGTGCCGCTGACCAAGGAGGAGGAGGAGCTGGAGATGCGCATGAATGGCCAGATACCCTAAGCAGAGGGTGGCTAAGGGTTGGTTAAAGGGGGTATCTAGGGATCTTAATTGATCTTCAGGGATTTCTAGGTTCTCCAGGGATATTCAGGGATCTTTGGGGAACTCCAGGGATCTCTTGGGTTATCCAGGAGTCACTGGGTTATCCAGGAGCCACTGGGTTCTCCAGGCATCTCTAGGTTCTCCAGGGGCGTGCAATAAATCGAGGCGGGGGCGGCGTACAAAATGGTTTTTCATGTGATATAATTGTAGCGCATAATGTACATATTTAAAAATAATAATTATTATTAATCATAGGTATCTAAAGCGAGTTGTTGGCGTATTTATTTAGAGAGTATTATATATGCTATAACCAACTTCTAGGCTTGTTGCTATTGCCGCACTCTGAAAAGCTTCGTCGACTTTCTCACATTTATTATTCCTACACCTTAACAAAAATCTATAATCTCTAGACATTATGCTTTGTAAATTAAGTAACTTAACAACAGTTTCCTCTAGCTTAAAAATAGTCTAAGTAACGCTATGAAAGAGAGTATTTTTAGTTTGTAAGCGAAGAAGGAGATGCACCTAAGACAGAATTAATAACAAAGATATGTTCCATGTGCTAAAGCAAAAAGTTCAACAAAATGAAAAGAAATCAAAAAAGAACTATGAAAAAATGAACAAAAAATAAAAACAATAATGGAAAATTCAACAAAAAAGAAAAAGGTGGTTTTTATTTAGAGTTAAGGGGTGGTAATCCCTCTGGTGACATCAAAGAGATCACAAATCTTTAAATCATGTAAATGTGGCCTTGTCACCGAGGGTGCCGCCGATGCCGCCGCTAATTGCACAATCAGACATTCCTCCGATTTACAGAATCTGAGTGACGGCAACAACTTGGATCTTCGATTCCATTCCGTTTAATTAAAGGCAACAGTACGGGCACGGGCACGGGCACGGGCACTATAAACAAATATAATCTGAGAGACAAAAAGACTGACTGAGTGACTGCGGGGAATGATTTATTGGCACAGATCTCGCCGAGCGGCGTTAATTTGCTGAAAATAAATGCAAAAAATAAGCGAAAAGTGTGCAAAAATGCAATGAGATGGGCAGCTGACATTAACTGGCAAGCGATGATGTGTGGTGTGGCTCTGCCTGTGGGCTGTGTGTGTGCTCCGAGTGTGTGCCTTGTGTGTGCTCAGAGTGTGTGCCTTGTGTGTTTGAATATGAATTGATGCCAAACGCTAATTGCATGGCTTCAAATCCAAATCCGTTTGCATGTCTCGCGGAGTTATAGCCTCCCTCGACTTGGTTTCGGACTCAAATCGAGCGTATTATAGAGGCGCAAATCCATTTGTGCACGTAATGAACCAATTAGACAATTTAGCCCATTAGCCATTGCCGCAATCTGTCTCGCCATCGGGCTGTCTGTCTGCAAATCGAATTAAATGAAAGCGGAAATCAAATGGGAGAGTATTTATGGGGATACTCTATATCGAACAAGGGGGTATATAAGCTGGGAAACTTATATTATGAGTATTTTATAAGGTTTTTTTTTAAAGTGAAATATTTAAACAACTTCTTTTAATGTTTTTCTGAAAGAACAAAACACATTTAAAGATTATTATTATTAGATTGTAGAAAATAGTTCAGATTTTGTAATATTATATACACTGGTGGCCAAAAAAATAAGTACACGAGAATCTGTGTTTTTTCAAGTCTTATAAAACTTGTTAGGTAAACCAAAGGATAAAAACCACTTTACTTTTAGTTTTCGACCATATTCTAGATAATAAAAATAGCTACCATGAGAGTTTGGCATTTGAAATGTAAAGACTGCGATCGATTTTATTCAAAAATTATGAAAATGGGTTGGTCACAATAATAAGTACACCTATTCTTCTAAGCCTAGAACTTGAAAGGTATTGAATATTTTTCTCCTTTTTCTTCTTATTATTAAACGTATACTAGTATCCAGTATTACCACCTTTATTTTGAACAAATTTCGCTATTCGTTTTGGTATACTAGCAATAAGTTTATGGCAACTCAGTACTAGAATGTTATACCCGGTTTCTTCAACAAATCTCCACAAATCTTCAGAATTTCAAAAATAGAATGGGTTCATTTCGAGTTATTAAGTATTTCCAAAAATTTTCGATTGGGTTCAGGTCCAGAGACTGCTTGGCTAACACAAAACATTTACCTTGTTGTCCTTCAACCAGGACTTGACGACTTTTAAGGTATGGTTTTGATCGTTATCCTGTTGAAAAACAGGTAGCAAGGGCATGTTTCCCCTAGCAAATGGTTGGAATATTACTATAAAAATAGTTTTATGTTTTAAATGGGACACAATACAATTTTTTGGATGTATCTCCACAACGGTATGACAAGAAAAACTGCCCCAGATTATTATAAACCCGCCCTAGGGACTGACATTTTTAAACGTCTCACAGAATCCAATTCTTTGTTCTTGGGTAGTCGTGCCAAGTGCCTTGTATCGTTTTAAAAAGTTATATTGTTGTTCCGTAGCTCCAAAGTATTATATTTAATTTTTTTTTTACCCATTTGGTCCCGACCGACCCAATTGATTTTCGCCAAAACTTTTGCCCTATCCAAAAATTTTTTCTCGAAATAATGGAGCCTTTCTGTTTATATGTCCTAGTAGTCCTGGCTCTTGCAGAATACGACGTACTGTTTGGGCAGAAATTTCATTGCCAATTTGGGAGGAAATGGCGTTGAACGACCGAACGGGTCCTTTTTGGCAAGAGAGATGTAACCCTTATGAGTTGGCCAACTCAGTCTTCGGACTTAAACTCATCGAAAATTTGTGGGGAGACATGAAAAGTCGATTAGGAAACAGAAAAATTCAAATTTCTGAAATTTTGTAAAGATTTCTTGAAGAAACAGTGTATGAAATACCAATAGTGACTTGCCACAAACTTAATGCTAGTATGTCAAAAAGAATAGAAAAAATTGTTCAAAATAAGAGTGGTTATACCGAATACTAGTATAAGTTTACTAATAAGAAGAAAAAAAATTAAAAAATATTCAATACCTTTCAAGTTCTAGGCTTAGAAGAATAGGTGTACTTATTATTGTGACCAACCCATTTTCATGATTTTTGGATAAAATCGATCGCAGTCTTTACATTTCAAATGCCAAACTCTCATGGTAGCTATTTTTATTATCTAGAATATGGTCGAAAACTAAAAGTAAAGTGGTTTTTATCCTTTGGTTTACCTAACAAGTTTTATAAGACTTGAAAAAACCCAGATTCTCGTGTACTTATTTTTTTGGCCACCAGTGTATATAGTATTGTTCATGATTATTTTAGTAGCACTAAAAATTATTATTTAAATAAGTATTAATTTTTATTCACTTTAAGTGTATTTTAATTTTAGTCAGTGGCTTAAAACTTAATCAAGGAATCATTTCCGACCCTATAAATCATATATATTCTTGATCAGCATCAACAGCCGAATCGATCTGGGCATGTTTGAAAGAAAATAAATTTTACTAATTTTTTTTCAAAAATGTACTTCTTTTTTTAATTTTATAAATTGTCAAAAATGCATAAAAATTTGAATTTTTTAAATTTCGAAACAAATAATACAGACTTATTAATCTAACAAAACTTAGCACAAAAAAGCTTTCCAAAGTGAATTATGTGCTTTTTTGGTTTAGTTATGGATTTTTTAACTTAAAAAAAATGATAATAAAAATCAACAAATAAATTATCATATAAAAATATTGATTTAGCAGTCTTTGAGTACTTTTTTAAGCCATCAAATAGCATAAAATTTGCATAAGTTGCATATATTTCGATTAGGTTTTTAATTAATTAACAAATAAATATACGAAAAAATTCTACAGAAATATTTTACTTAATTTTTTTAAGTGTCAAAAGTGTCAAGAAATCACAAAAATTTTAAATGTTTAAGTTTTTAATTTTTGTTTCCAGATTTATAAACCTAATAAAAACTTACACCGGATAGTTTTTCGAATTAAAATTAATGCTTTTTTGGCTTCCTTAAGAGCCATGTCATAGTCGGTGTCCTAAACCAATAGCTAACTTCGTCTTTATAAAGTCTGTATTTTTTCTTGTTAATAAGTAAAGTCTGTCTTAAAAAGTATATAAAAACTTCTCATTAAATATGGGACATGTGTCTTCTTTTTTATTTGATTTATTGAATTAGGTATTATGATTATTTAATTTAAATAATTTTGATAAATTACAACTTATTTAATTTGGTATTTTATTTATAAAAGTTTCCTTTCGAAACCTCAATACTTAATACTAAAAAGCTATAAATTTCCCTCCTAACTTTAGTTAGCTCTTTAACGCCAGCACCTGCTTTAAGTCCCAACTTAATTCCTATGAATCATTTTCAATAACTATATTGATTCATTGATTTTCTCCTTACCACAACACAACGTCCATTTGAATCTATTTGGTAACGCTGACTGAGGGGTCACCTGGTAATTGATTACCTGGCAGCTAGCGTGTGAGCAATGTGTGAGTAATTTGCCAGCTAATAGGTGTAAGTAGTTGGAAGGCAAATTACATATATTCCACACATCGATTGATTATCGGGTAGCGAGTATTATATATAGTTATCAGTAAGGGGTCAACTAGATTTGAGATACAAAATATATCCCTGGCAGGGTAACTCAGCTCTTTTTTTAGTTTTTTTTTCGGTTCGATATCAAAGCAAACACTTTCAACACTTCTAATTAGCAGAAATTGCCAAGTGACACACTAAATTTCACTTTCAGACAGCTCAAGGGAATGGAATTTCAATTGCGCATACAATGTAAGGGGTATTTAGTTAGGGGGATGCTGATGCAGATGCAGATACATCTACAGATACAGATACAGATACAGCTACAGCTACAGCTACAGATACAGCTACATATGCTGATGTTGGGCCATATAAAAGGAGACTGAGTTTGGGCAGGGAGCAACGATCCATCGAGCGAGCTATTAAAAAGCCACAAAAACACATATGCCGACTCCATAAGTCAGTCGTCGTCGTCGTCATCATCATCGTCTGTGTGGGCGCAGCTTCCCCGCTTAACCCGATCCTCATCCCTACCCCCATTCCCATTCCCATCCACATCCCCATCCCCATCCCCATCCCCATCCCCATCCCCATCCCCATCCCCATCCCCATACAGCATCCCCATTCCCCGATTCTTATGCCATTTCCATAGGGAACGTGATTTATGCCCCTTTGACGTTGACTACAAATACAAAATACAAACTACACAATCTGCACGGCAAGAAAAATAATTATATTTATTATTAGCACTGTAATTGAATTTAAAACTACAAAGTTATTGTTAAAGTATATGTCTTGTATTACTAGACCTTTTTTAAATGGGTTTCTGGTGGATTTTTAACTTTTCCTTTAATGTTTCTTTGGAGAAAATGCAAGGTAGTCATTAAAAAAAATTTTTTAATTAATATTCTATGTTTTAAATTGTATATTTTTGTGGTACTTAAGAGTTAGAATACTTCTATTTTTCAAGCACTTAAATAGTAATTTAAATTATATTTTTTTTTTACAAGCACTTAGATACTGACTTAAATTCTAAAACAGTATCGAAGTTTTCAACGGTTTCAAGCGAATTTAGATCAATAAAAACGGTTTATATTTTTAGTAAGAAAAAAGTTGTCAAATAAAATGGATCAGTCGATAACTGATATATTGTATATTTTATCAGTTATTATCGATAACGGATATATTGTATATTTTATCAGTTATCGACTAATAATTTTATTTGACAACTTTTTTCGTAGAATTTTCTTGAGCACTTCAAGGTAGAGTTAAAAAAAAGGCACAGTTTTATTTATTTAATATGCAATAATCGATTTAAAATCGATTTAAAATCGATTACCATTAAGATCATCTCCAAAATCTCCCTTGCCACACTAGAATAATATTTAAATACATAATTGAATAAATGAAAGCACTGTTCCCCTTTCTCCCCGTGCACTTGCTGCTCAAGAAGCTGCGATGGATGTTTGATTCCCTCCCCCACTGCTCCGATTCAGTGTCCTCGGACACGTGTCTGCCACTGGAGGCACCACTGGCCCCCACATTTGGCCACCCCAAACCGATCGCTAATTGCGCCTTTTGGGTGGTGCGCGCCGCTTTGCAGTTTTGTCGCCTTAATTGCCGCCGCTCCCCACTCGCCTCTCCCCCAGAGGATCCACTAAAAGTGGTAAATGGGCGACGGCAGATTTATTTGGCCCAACGCAATTGAGGCTGCCACTTGTTTCCGCTTCGCTTTATCAATTGATTTACGAGATTTGTGCAGGGACCGGCATCAAATGGCAGATGAAATACGGAAAATGCGAGTACTTAAACGTAACGATTACGAGCGCCTGATGTTCGCCATTTGCCAGGCAGGCAGGCCGCCAGTCCAGCCAGCGATCCAGAGGGTTGTCAGTGGAGGAACATGGCTGGGAGTTGGAGTTGAAGTCGAAGCTGAAGCTGAAGCTGTGCCAGAGCTGTTGGCATTTCATAATCGCTGCCTGGCTGCTGCCTGACTGCCAGAGTTCCGTGGAAAGTGCACTCAATTATGGCCAACAGACAGGCGCTCCAAAGTCGGGACTCTCCCGTTTGCGGCGGCGCTACCAATGGCATGAGGAGTATCTCATGAGTGCGAGGAGCAGTAACTCATGGGCAGCTCTTATGGGCTGCCAACTCAGAGCTCACGGAGATCGCTCCCAGAGCCTAAACAAACATTCAAATGTACTCGGATTTTCAGCAGAAGTCAACGCCAACATATGTGAGGCTGGAGCGATCTTGAAGCCGGCATCATCATCATCATGATCATCATTCTCCTCCTTCAACTCGGAGACGTCAATGCGTGTTGACTCAACGCATTTGATCGGTTCGTTCGGCCTTAACCCTTTCTCCCTTAACCCGCTGGCGCTTAGCACTAACCAAATATTTGAGCCGCGCTTTGTTAACCCATTGTAATTGATTGTCTTTGCCGGGGAGTTCTGCAGAGTTCCACCATCCGGAGTCAGTCCGTACAATTTGCTGCCCGCTAATTGCCCAGCTGCTTGCGCCTTTGTTTGGCCATCGATTTGCACCTACTCCTCCTCAGCTGCTAACTGCTCTCAATGCTTGGCTAATTGAGTTGGTCAACACGGGCGCCGGGCTCAAAAGAGCTGATCGGAGCTGAGCTCACTAGGCTAATAAGATTTCTAACTCCTACTTCTCCCACACATGGCTGGGATAGATAGTATCTTTTTAGGAGTATCTGGCAGTGTATAGCAGTATCTGACAGTATCTGGCAGTATCTTTTGGTGCATTTAATTGTATCTGAGCACCATCATTGAGGGCTTAAAATGGAGCAGCTGTCAGCTTCAGGGAAAGTGGGTCGGGAATAGTAAGAAAATTTGAAGAAAATACTATAAAAGTTTAGTACAAAATATATTTGAAGTATTTACTTTCGTCTGAGATTTATGTATATTTTTATATTAATATTAATATAAAATATAAATGAATAATAAATATAAATATAAATAAATCTCAGACTAAAGTAAATACTTTAAATGTACAGAACTTGAAAATATTTTAAATTTATAAATAAATAGGTGTAAGAATATATATATTATAAAACCTCATGAAAACATGTTCCTTAGGGCTTGCTTTTAAAATGTATATCGATAGAAACAAGCTAAAATGATAAATCGATAATAAAATTATTCTTTATCAATTGGAAAACATCGTAAAATTGTATATATAGATTTTTGTATAAAGAAAAAAATTTGGCAAAATACCGTTTTAAACGTTAAAATATCAGTATTATAAATGGTATCGAAAAAATATAAATAAATAACTTATACATATATCAAAGGGAATTGTTTGTAATAATGGAACGATACTACAAAATCTTTTTATTGCTTAGAAAATATCGTGAACCTTGATATATCGAATATTGAATACAGAAAAATACTAAAAAATATTTTATTTAAGGTTAGAAAATGTATACAAAATATTATCGAAAAAAGAATCGATAAAGAATCGATGTGTAATGTATCCACAAAAATATTGCTTTTAGTATTATATCAAAAAAACATTCGGTTTTATATATAGATTTTTCAATATAAAAAACATAACGGTAAATAATATAATTTCTTTTAAAATATTTAATGTAATTATATATTATATTTAACTTATTTTTCTCTTTTTTGCAGGTTACATTTTGAAATGCAATGAAATACTTTAATCTCTCCCGACTAACCATTAATGGTAAGTAAGAATATCTTTATAGATTAGCTTAAGTCCACTTCAGTCCTATCCTACACCTCTTTTGCATATCAAACTAAAAAGAAAACCATAAAGATAAAAATGTAATTGGTTTTCCGCGGACCACACCCTAAGATTGAAAAACCTGGCCAAGTATCCGAGTATTCAAATATCTGTTTTTTAAGCACCCAACCTCTTAAAGTGCGGCGCCTTTTGCCTTTTGGGTTCCCGGCAAACGTTTCCGGATGTAATTGCCGGCGTTAAACGCCATGAAATGAATTGAACATTTCGTTTATGAGCCATAAATATTTGATTATTATTATTATATGTAGAAATGAATAAATGCATGTCCCGCCAGGAGGAGACACCGGAGAGTGCACAGGTTTCCCACCTCAGCGGTGGGTCTGTTTTCGGAGGCCTCCAATGATGACATTATTAACATTATTTTATGCTTATTAATGTCTCTAATGGCCAAGGTAACCACATGGACATTATTTTTCTTGGCTTTTTGTGGGGGGGAATGCATGTAAATGTCATTGAGGTGCCAGGTGGGATCGGAGAGGAGAGAGAAAGCAATTATTAATTTGAACCCGCGGGTCAACTCAAAGCCTGTTTAAGCCACACGAAAAAATTCACAGTCTTTGGAATCTAATTGAAATGCATCCGAGGGAGTTATTGAGCAAGTGAGCAAGTGATTAACTGAGTAACTGAGTAACTGATTGACTGAGTAACTGATTAACTGAGTAACTGAGTAACTGAGTAACTGAGTAACTGAGCAACTAAATAACTGAGTAACTGAATAAGTGAGTAACTGATCAACTGAGTAGCTGAGTAATTGAGTAACTGAGTAACTGAATAACTGAGTAACTAAATAACTGAGTAACTGAATAACTGATCAACTGATCAACTGATCAACTGAGTAACTGAGTAACTGAGTAACTGAATAACTGAGTAACTGAGTAACTGAATAACTTAGTAACTCAAGTAACTGAATAACTGATCAACTGAGTAACTGAGTAACTGAGTAACTGAGTAACTGAGTAACTGAGTAACTGAGTAACTGAGTAACTGAATAAATGAGTAACTGATCAACTGAGTAACTGAGTAACTGAATAACTGATCAACTGATCAACTGAGTAACTGAGTAACTGAGTAACTGAATAACTGAGTAACTGAGTAACTGAATAACTTAGTAACTCAAGTAACTGAATAACTGATCAACTGAGTAACTGAGTAACTGATCAACTGAGTAACTGAATAACTGAGTAACTGACTAACTGACTAACTGACTTACTGACCATTCGAATAACCAGAAATGCATTAGCCTGAAGATTACGGGTGGCCCATGCTGCGGCGAGACAAATGATCCCCCGGAAAAAGCGACAACCTCTGCGATCTCTTCCTCTCATAATGACAATATTTCTGTTTTATTTTCTGTTTTATTTTTTTGGCATTTGAATATGACAAACAATGGGCATTGCTCCTTGCGACTCCTTTTCGAGGATTGCAACGGAAGTCCGTCATTTATCATTGCATTCGATTTTCGCATTTTTGCATTATGCGAAATGTTCAGAAATCATATATCAAAATCTCACGTACACGTGCGTGTTAGGTTTGTGGGTGGCCAAAAAGTTCGCCGTTTAATTAATCAAGTTCCGCAAACACCGCTCAGAACGGAGAAAAGGGCAACTGGGTGCTCGGAATGAGTCGAGTCGAGCTTAAGTAAATATTTGGCCAAAACACACGCCAATTAAACCCAAAAATTGTTGGCTCAGCGATACCAGAAAAATGTGTTTGTTGCGATTCCGATTGCAGGGAGGGAGATTTTATGAAAGTGGTTTTTATGGGTATGTAAAAGGGATAAAAGGGTTTCAGGGAAGTGGGTTTAGAATAAGAGAATTTGGAAAATATTTTAAATTGTAATATTTACCATATTACATTATAATATATTAAAAAAATATTAATATATAATAAACTAAGGGTTTTATGGTTCTATAAAAAATGAGGAAAGGTTTAAGGGAAGTGGGATTAATATAAAGGGATTTGAAAATGTCAAAAAACATATTTAATATATTATTAAAAATAAATTATTATATATAAATCATATATAATAATTATAAATAAAGCTATATTAGGTTAATAACTATTTTTACTCGAAGGTTTATTGAAAATACTACTATAACGTATAAACATTTTGGTTTAAAAACATTCTTAATCAAAGTTATTAAGTTTAAATATCAAAATATATTACTAACTTACAATTTAAGCTTTATATCAGTCGAAAAAAATATAAATAGACACAAAACCTTACTAGAACAGAAATTAAGCAATTAAATCAAATAATACTAAGATTAAATCTACCTTTAGCCATGAATAAACTTTTTAGAAAAAGTATATCAAGGTAATAAATCTTAGATTAAATTATATATTATCATTAAATTATATAAAATAAATTACATTTGAAGACAATAAATAATATATAAAAATAATTCTCTTAAAATCAGTTAATAATCCAATTATTTTAAACTGCTGAGTTATAGGAAAAGCATAAATTATCATTTGATTTTATACAAAAACTTCGATAAAAATTTTACAAAATTTATTTTAATCTTAACAAAATTATGAATATTCATCAAGACAGAAAACTTATAAAATTAAGACAAGTTAAGACTAAAAATGTTATGAAAGTTCAAAAAACAAATAAAAAAACAGATCATAGAAGCACCTCAATCATAAACTTTACTACCATTAAAAGATACAAAAGTATCTCTCACTTAATTTGAACCAATTCAAGAGCATCTTCTAGCCTAAAATATTGAATTTCCATATCAAGAACATCCTATAGCCTTAAATACCCCATTTCCACGCCCAAAACTTATTGTAAAACCCACAAAAAAAGCGTAAAAAAGAAACGCAACCAAAAAACAAATTGCTTTCCATATGCAAAACTTGTTACCAAACGAGACAACAGCCAAGGGTTAATTGGTAGCAGCAGCGGCTTCATAAACAAATTCAGCGCTGATTCCCGATTAGGGGGAAGTGTGGAAATCCCGGCGCACTTCAAATTGAATTCGCGCGGATATAAAACCCAAAAAGAAAAACCCCACTTTTCGCACCCCCAAAGCAGGCGCCGCCCCCTCGCCACGCTGGGTAAAAATAAACATTGTTCGCAGCTCGCAAGTTGTAAAATTTTCAAATTAAAAACGTGATCTCAGCGCGAATTGGAAAGTAAATTATTTGATTCTGCACTTTTTTCCGGCTGGCGCCCCACCCTGGAAAAACAGGGAAAAGGCCAAGAGCGAAAGTGCTGAAAGCTCAATAACGCAAACAAAAGAAAAAAGGAAAAACAAAAGCAAAAAGCCAGGAAAAACACGACAAAATAGCGGAAAAACCAGGCGAAACTGCAGCCTGAACATTGGCGCAATAAAACGTAGGAAAAGCGGGCAAAAAAACAGGGGGAAAACGGGGGAAAAACGGGGGGAAAACGGTGTGGGAAATGGGTGTAAAAATCAAGGCAAAAGGAGGTGGAAAAGCAAGGCAAACCCTGTGCGAACGCAGCAGAAAAAGGATGTATATATACGTATATATGTATATATTTATATATATATATCCTGGCAGAAATGTGTTGAAAATCGCGCGCCTGCCGTTGGTTATCTCTCCATTCAGGAGCCAGGATATTTCAGCGAAAACGCTTTTCGTTTCGGCCCGAAATACTTTTTTATCTGACGCCATGCAGCGCCTCTGAGCACGAACCAGGGCCATAATTCATGGGCGTCGCGGAGAGACCGAAGGGGGGGAGTAAGGGTAGTAGATACAGTGAGGGAAAATAAAGGGGGGTTTCAGGTGGGGCACTAAGTTGGGTTTTTAATAAGGCTTTTACTGGGAAGGAATTGGATTTTGAGGATTTAAAAGTCCTTTGAAAGAAGGAAAGTCTTGTATTTAGAAGGAAGTCAGCATTTTTCATTATTATTCTCATTATCCTATATTTTTAAGTTAAATTCTTTATTCACTTATTTTAAAATGTATTTAACAGTTTCTTCAAAAGAAAATTCTTGAGAAATCTTTCACTTCATAAAAAATAAGGTAAACACAATTGACCAAAATAAATTAATTAAATTGAAGAAGGATTTTAGTGAAAGAGAATTTGGATTTTAGGGGTTCGAATTTACGAAAAAGTTCTGTAGTCAAAACTTTTTCTAAAGGCATTTCTTCAGTATCCTATACTTTTTGTTTGAATGGTTTATTTATTATTCTGTCTTTTAAAAATGTATTTTAAAGTTACAATAGAAAGTGTTCAGGAAATTTTTAAGATAACAAAAAAGAATGTTAAAACAATTAAATTAAAAAAAAAATACAATTTATTTAAATTATAGACTGAAGAAGGAAATAAGGTAGACTTTGAGGATTTTAATTCCTGGGAAAGACTGTTTGAGGCTGTTATTAAAAGAAGTCAGCAAATTTTCATAAGTATCCTATATTTTGTAATTAAATACTTCATTTCTCATTTTTAAAAATGTATTTAAAAGTTACTGAAATCGGGAAATGCTTAAAAAACTTTTAGTTAACAAAAAATAAGGTAAAAACATATGATTATAGTTAAGCTTTTATACTATAATTTAAATGTTGTAACTCAATTATTCAAATTTTTAATTTTAATTATTTTCAAGTACCAAATACCTAGAGAAATGTATATATATAAAATCAAATCCGCTTGTGGGTTCCCTCTACCTCTTAAATTATATATAAATCTCCTTTTTTTACACCCTAATTTCTCCCAGTGCCTTTCGCAAACCCTCTCTCACCAGAAACGGAAATGCGCCACAAGCGGCAGAGCTTTTTTTGTTCGCCCCACTGTGCCATGGTCGACGCCTTAATTGAGGTACAAATTGAGCTTTTGGTTGGTTCGCTGCTTCCTCCAAGAAGAAAAACCCTGGGAAAAAAGTACAACAAAATAATACAGACAAGAAAAAGAAATAGAAATGGAGCGAAATTCTCTGCTGAGTGGGTGGTGGGCGGTTCGAGATTTAAGGTTCTTCTTTTATATATTTCCCTTATTTTTTTTTTCTGAACCCCGTTTTGGCCATAAATCCGAGTGCGCTCTGCGAACAGAGCGTTTTAGTGCACGCCGGGTAATTGCAGTTTTATAGCAACTAGTTTTCGAAACGGACGCGACTTTGATGTGATTTTTATGGGCCCATAGCTCTGGCCCTCGGTTCTCCGGTTCGCTGGAACTCCAGCGGAGCAGAGAGACCACTCCGGAGGCCCTAAATCCATCCCAGATTCAGATTCGGAGCAATCCCAGGCTCGCTGGTGTAATTAGTGCGATAAAAAAGGGAGAAATGGTGGACGCCGCTGTTGTAATTGAGCTGATCTCTGCCTCGATTTAATGGCGAAAGACATCTAATTCGCTCGAAAGATAAAGCAAAAAAAAGAGAGCACCGGACCTAATTCGTTCACAATAACCAAATTACTTTAATTGGGATCAAAACAATTAAGCCAGAGTCTGAGTCATTATGGGGAAATTCACTATATATAAAGGTATTTAGAGGTTTTCTGGGGTTTCAATTGAAGTTAATTGAGAGCTGGTTTAATATCATAATATATTTGTTAAACTCTAAACCTTTTCTTAGCTTCAACTTATATTTTTTTATTGGTAGATAGTTTTTAAATATTAGAACAAAAATGAAAATACCTTTACATATTTTATAATTATAAAGTGATGTTAATTGAGAGCTAACTTTAAATAATATATTTTTGAGATCCTTAAGGCTTTTCTCATCTAAGATTATTATTTTTTAATAGCTCAATAGCCTCTAAAAATTATACAACAATTAATTGTAGTAAATTTAAAGTAAACTTATTTGAGAGCTAGCTTTAAATAAATTATCTTTAAGTAACTTTGACATTTTTGTAAGCTAAAAATATATATTTTATGTATAGCTAGCAAGCTTAAAAATATTTTAAATATATTTTATACACATAAAACTAGTAAATATAGTAACAAAATAATATAATTTCACACATTAACTTTATTAAAAGTTAGCTTAATTAAGTGTCAGTTTAAAATAAGAATATTTTTAAGAAACTTTGTATTTTATTTGAGCTATAATAATATTTTTTATATATGTAGCTAGATAATCTAATTACAATATAAACACAGTAAGATTAATATAATCTTATAACAAATTGATAATCTTATAACAAATTGATAATTGGTAATAAATCCACCCATTTTATGCAAGTAAAGTGAAGTTAATGGATAGATAGCTAGCCAAAATTTAATTGAAATAAAACTTTCAGATGGAAAGAAGATATCAAGACACTTTTTATATACCCAGAAGGTCTCTAAAGATTATTATAAATATCTTATAAATATATTTCCTTTAAGTTAAGTAGAATACTAAGCACTTTAATATTAAATTATAAGGATTAAAGCTTTTAAATACCTTCTACATATATTCCCTTTTCCCTCCTAAAAAATATATATTAAAACCTCACAAGTATATCTAAAACCCCCCATTTACCCCTAAACAGATAGAGACGTATCTGCAAGCTTCGGGTGTATTTCATTAGCTTCATTAAAAAGTATCTCAAAAGCACTTATCAATTATAAGCCCAAAGAACGCAGCCACAGAACGGTTCCAGACCGAGTCGGCCTAATCAAAATACATAAATTATTACACCCTTTTTTCAGAGGCGCTAACTCAGCGAACGAGTTCTTCTGTAGATACTTCTTCTCTTAAGCTTTGTCTTCGGAAGACACCAGGCCTCTCTTCGGGACAGAAGAATCGCAGACCATGGGCATTGCCTGACCGAGATCATTACAAGCCACAATGCTAAACGCTGTTTTACTTTGCTGCAATTTGGCGCCGAGCTAACTTCGATGATGATGATGATGATGATCATGTTGGTGATCATGATCATGATCACTGGGAGGACAACGCAGCAAACGAGCCGCAAAACTACTGTCGATGTTGCCGCCTTCCGTTGCCCAGAGCTGCCTGTGGCGCAGCCTCGATCTTCGTGTGTGGTCCCGCGATGCAGTCTTCAGTTTGCAGTCTTCCGAGTCCCGGCTTCAGTCTTCAGTCTCCTCTGCTGATTCTTCAGCCTGGCAGTCTTTCCTTTGACTCTCTTAACCGCTCTCTTAGCCCGGTCAGGCATCACAGTAGCCGGCTCACGTAGCCAGAGCCATTGCCAAAGTGTCAATAATTTTAAGTGCAGTGCATTTTTGCACTGAATCTCTTCGCTCCGGCAATCTCTCTCTTAGCTGCGGCTGATACTTGTCCGGCTGCTGCCGCCGAATCGCATACATATTAATCACTCCTAATGGACTGCAATTGAATTTCAAGTAATCATCGAGTGGTCCCGGCTTGGGGCTGGCTTAATAGCCACTCGCTCGCCAATGGCCCCGGCCCGGGCTGGCCGAGCGGAGTCCGAGACTTGGCTTCTTGGGTGGTCCAGATGCCGTGTCTGCGACGAGCTGGGTATGTGCACTGGGGGAAAATTGGGGTAAAAGATTTTACTTGAGTCATAAAATAACAAGATAGAAGTTTTTTTTAAGGACTTTCTCAGCTAATAATATAATTTTTTATATATCAAGATAGCCTCTATATATTATACGAAAATTATTCTAGTAAAAATTTATTAAATTTGTTAATTTTATATGATTCTTCTAAGTGATCTAATCAGAATTTTTCTATAGTTTAGTGTTATTTAGTTAAGAATTTAATGGCAAATAGATATATACGCGATCATTCGCAAAAAAAAACCTAAAATATTTGAATTCTAAATACTTTTAAACCGTTATTTTTATATGCTAATTTTTTGGGCAAATCAAATTTTAAAAATACCATAACTAAGCCAAAAAAGCATTAATTTCAAATCGGAAAGGTTTTTTGTGCTCGTTTTTATTAGGCAAATAAATCTGTGTAGTGAGTTTATAAATTTAAAAAATTTAAAATTTTGTGAATTTTTGACATAAATTTTGGATTGAAAAATTGGGAAATATTTTGAAAAATTTTTTAAAAATTTTTTGTCTTTAAAATATGGAAAAATAGATTCGGCAGTTGATGCTGATCAAGAATATATATGGTTTATAGGGTCGGAAATGATTCCTTGACTGAATTGCAAGCTTCTGACTGAAAATATATTATCCTGAAAGGGTATAGTTGTGTCGAGGCCTAAACACTTAAATATATTAAACAAATAATACTTGTAGATGAAAATAGAATTTTAAAGAGCTTTTTATGCCCTTGCAAGGTAAAAAAAATAAAAGAAAAACTATAATGCGATATGTTAAAAATTAATAATATTTTTTAACACATAGCATGATAGTTTTTCTTTTCTTTTTTTTTTATGGAGTTATGAAAATGAATACTATGTTTTTTTTGGTTAAATGAAAAGAAAAACTATAATGCGATATGTTAAAAATTAATGATATTTTTTAACATTTAGCATGATAGATTTTCTTTTCATTTACCCCAAAAAAAAAAAACTTATTATTCATTTCCATAACTCCATAAAGAAAAAGAAAAAATATATTATGCGATATGTTATAAAACATTATTAATTTTTATTTATGTTAAAAATTAATAATATTATTAATTATTAATCATAATATTTATTTGTATTTATGTTAAAACTTAATACTATTTTTTAACATATCGCATTATAGTTTTTCTTTTAATTTAACCAAAAAAACATATTCATTTCCATAACTTTCTTATTTATATTTTATTTTTATATTTGTATACTGTATTGTATTTAATTATAAATTTCCCTACGTAGCAAGGCTTTATTTTTTAGAGTGCATAAAATTCTGTTGTTGTTTCGTCTCCACTGGCCTCCTCCTTGGGCCTTTTCAGTGGTTGCTGTTGCTGTGGCTGCCGCATTTTGCAACAGGGCCAAAGGTTTCTGCGAGTCGAAGACGCGGAAAAGCATTTTACACGCTCAACGCTCTGGAGCTGATGCTCCTGCTCCAGCTCCAGCTCCTGGTCCATCTCCTACCCCTGCTCCTGGTCCCACTCCTGCTCCTGGTCCCACTCCCTCTCCCTCTCCAGCACAACATCCACGACGATGACGATGATGATGATGACGGCTGTGGTGGTGATACCCATTCTTCTCCCGCTTCGCTTGCTTAATTCTTTTTTTTTTGTTTTATTTTTATTTGGAAAAACCGATTTTGATAGGCAACCGAAAACATTAACGACTGCAATTTTTCATAATGGATAATTAAGCGAGAGCGCGGGCATTGGAAATTGATTTTCGGTATCGATGTTCCATGGAAAATGTGCCAAAGAGATCGCCCCCCCTTGATACGGTAGCCGGATTGGGACCAGCCGGGGCCTGATGAGCATCATTAGTTAAGCGTCGAATTCCAGGTAAAGTCACCTGCCCGGTGGATCTTCTCTGGGGACAACCGTTGGACAACATGTACTGCTCCTGGATGGGTTGTATTGTTGTATGTTGTGTGTTGAGTTTTTTTTTGGGGTTTTGAGAAATTGAAAAATTTGAATCGACCGCCAAGGCAGCCATATAATTTCTCCCCAGACTTGTATTCGCATCGATCTTGCCAGAGAAACGAACAGGAAAAAAACCCAAACACAATTTCAATTTCGGTAAAAACTCCACAGAGACCAGATGGACATGGTTTCGGTGTTTAGTGTTTCTTTTTATTTTTTTTTGTCCGAGTTACCTGTTTTCTCCTGACTAATTGACAAGATCGCTTCTAATTAGACCACCGGGCTTACTATATTCACTCCCAGTTATGGTCTTTGTCCCCAGGCTCAGGGGTTTTCTTTCTTTTCCTGCAGGTTTTTCTTTCTTTTTTGCTTTTTGCATATGACTCAGTAATTTACACGGGACAGGTGTCGCCTTTGTACAGGTGAGAGAGCTGAGAGAGGAGGAGAGGCCGCTGTGTGGCCCTTTTTTTTTTGTACCTCTGCGTGTCCGCGTGCTGTTGGCGATAAATTATGGCTTAATTAAACTAAAAAAAAGAAGGAAAAACTAGGGGAAACACATAACTTGCTTGCTTAATTAAAAAATAATGATGGCCGCACATTTTCCAGTCATTGGACATATTCATCAGAGGTTTATCTTGAATATATATTAATCCAAACCTTTCAATCCCAAACCGAATCGAGGTCCATTCATCAGCCTCGATTAATCTGTTTAAAAAAAGGGATTGAAGGAATAAAAGTGTTGAGCTGCGAGATGGATGGATGTCCAGTGGAGGAGATTAATCTCCGATCTCCGGTGACTCATGCCATTACCCTGGCTTACTCTTATCGGTAAGGGTATGCAGGGTTGACAATCTACTATGATGAGTATGATGAGTGTTTTGTACAGTGACAAATGGGCGACAACAAATCACTTTTCTTGATTGACATCTAAGCAGATCAATTGAAGAGTACTCAGTGAAGGAGTGTCGTGATCATAGGGATAATTGGGGTTTTATCTGTGATGAGAGTTCTTTTTAATTGGGTTTGAAATTCAAACTTTGAATTAGGCCAGATGGGCTTGTCCTTAGATTTGGTATCTTTTCGGGAATTGAATTGCATAAAATTATATTAAAAGGTAGTCGATTTTTAGTATTTTTCAGTTAATTAATTTTTTAAATATAAAAGTATCTACCAAAAGGTTTCTAAAAGTATTTTAAGATATATTTTAGGAGGAAAAGTAAGTTTAAGTATGACTTTTTAAGCTGTTTATCCTTAACCATTAATTTTTTCGGTACGAATTTCTGTAATAAAATAATTAAAATTAATCAAAAATCATCACTTTCTTTTTTATTACTTTTTGTATGTATTTTGTTTATTTTAACTACTATTATTATTATTATTCACAATTACTTCTAGATTTATTTCTGGGAGATTTCAAAGGCCTCAGTTCTCTAAAATATTCATAAAGGCAAACAACTTCTAAGGTTTAGTATCTAATTTAATAATTTTAATTAGCTAAACTTAGTATCTCGTTTAAATTTAAAATATTTTTATTAAAATATATTTTTTGAACCTTTTTCATAGTTGTTTTTTCTGAAATATTTTATCTTATATAATAGTTGTCTAGGTTTTTATTTAGCATTTATTATTTCAGTTGTGTTTTGACTTAAAAAAGTTTATTTTAAAATGTTTAAAATATGTACGTCTTTATAAAAATAAAACAAAATATATAAACCAAAACATATTAAAAGACAAATCACAAAAAAACTTTATCCTTAAATATATATTAACATTCTTTATAATTAATACTAATAATAATATAATATTTTTCATTTTTTAAATAAACAAAAATCTATACATAATAAATATAAAGAATAACAATATTAGGAAGGAGTTTTCCTAATAAATTACTTAAAATTCGAGTATAAAAACTATATTTAATAGGAAATATAGTTCAAAATTAAGCTCTACAAGATCAGCGAGCATTCCTCATTCTGTCTTAAAAATATATAAACCAAATAACAAAAATAAAACTCTTTTCTAATAAAAACTAAAAATTTTAAACCTAAAATCCATATTTATTAAGAAACATAGCTTAAAATTCCTCTCAAAAGGATCCACGATCCTTCCCCACTCTCCCCTAATCCCCTCTCAAGGATCACCCACCTGGAAAAAGTCCCCTTTTTATCGCAAACAATCTCACACATGTGCCTGGCTGCTGGCCAAATGGATCAAGATCTCTCGGTGGTCCTGTCCTGTGTGATCTGTCATCTGCATATGAGATCATCCGGAGGGGAGATCTCGCCGAGGAGCAGGGGAAGCCCTTGAGCTGGCAACAGGTTTACTCCAGATTTCGGGGCAACTTGGCCTTGGTGTGTGGTCCCTCGATTGAGCCATCATTGGACATGAGAGGAACCCGAGATGGGGACCAATCTCCGGGCCAACTGCCAACTTTTATTGCCACTCGAGTGCCAAATCATGACAACGCAGATACGGATACGGATTCGGCCAGGGATTGATCCTGCGTGTGGCCCTGGCACCGAGCCGAAGCGCCTCCAAAAGTACCAGGAATCAAGCACTCAACGGCTTAAGTGTGGGCCCCGAAAAAAAAAGGTCGCACGATCATCGGCAACATCAGCATCAGCAACAGCATCCCATTCCCGAGATCTCTGCGCCAGCTGCAGCCTCTTAATTTGACACAAAACAAGATCAAATGTCACTCATCATAACCGGCGAGCACGTATGCATATGAGCATAATACTAATGAGCAACATCGATCTGCCCTGTCTCGGTTTCGGTCAGGGGTTTGGTATGGGGATCGGTATAGGGATCGCTATAGGGAACGGTATAGGGATCGCTATAGGGATCGCTCTGAGATACAATCCCCACTCCCCAATTGTCGCTCCCGATCGTTGTCGGCTTTTAATATGCAGGCGCGCATGCGCTGACCGACTTAAGATTGCCAAGTGGCAACCGCAAGACAGCGACAACAACCTCGTTGTTTGTGGCAACTTGTGCAAGGGCACTGAGAGAAATAATTAAAAGGGAAAATGTTGTTAAATTTATGAAATATTTGTACCTTACTTAAAGAGTTTTTAAGAGATTTTTGAGACTCAGACTACATTAGGAGATCTTTGACATACCCAAAGGCTTTGTTTTTCTTGAAATAATTTGTCATAATATTTTTGTTATAAAGAAGATTTAGATATAAATATGAAGACATTGATTTAAAGAAAATTCGAGAATATACAAACTATGCCTTGATTTAATATAGTTAGAGGTATTTATAAAAGTCACAGAATAAAGTTAGAGGTCGTTATAGGGTCTTGGACAGCCCTTCTTTTTATACGTTGTAAATATATTTTTTAAGATTTTAAAGCTTTAGAGAATATGAAGATATATACATAAATATATAGTGATTTACATTTAGAGAAAATAAAAAAATATACAAACTAAGCCTTAATATAGTTCGAGGTCTTTGTAGTGACTTAGTATTTCTCCAAATACTTTATGCTTCTTTATATATTTCGCAATAGATATTTTCCTATAGGTTTAATAGATTTTATACTAAAAATTTAAGATATTTTCTTGGCATTAAATAAATACTTTTATGGTAATTTTTAAAAATATAAATATTTCATAAAATTACAAACTAAAATGGTATAAAAATCAATTAAAAACCAACTTTTGTGAACCTAAAACTTTTGAGAACTCTTCTAATATAAATACCAAGCACAACTTCCTGTTATATCACTTTTAAAAACATTTCAAATTAGTCTTAACAATTGCAATTGGTTAAAAATATCTTAAAAAATAACATTCCTGAGCTTAAAACTTTAAAAACCTTCTCAGAAGTAAATACCAACTACCTGTTCTAACTACTTAAAAAATACTTTAAATCAGTTTAAACATTCTTAAATTTATGTTCTTAAAGCTCTTATTTTTGAATTAAATAAAATGTTCCTACAATTTCCTTTTTTTTTTTTTTGAGAATTCCCCATTTCTCCCCAATTCTCTCCCAAATTTTCCTCTCTCTGTATCCTTTTCCAGTTCAGGGACCCCGAGAACTGCGGCAGACTTCGCTCTGGCCCAGGTTTTTGGCCTGGTCTAATGCGCACGTTTGATGCATAATGAATTAAGGAGAGTTGAGGGTTGCCTGCTGCAGGGCCCAGACCCAGACCCTGCGATAAACCTTCATAATTTTAGGTGACATTTCCTTTTGCTTCCGCGGGCAGCACTTTCAACAGCCCCGGAGAGAGAGTGAGCGTGGATTTATGACTCTTAATTTGTATGTCCGACTCGACACTCGATTAATTGGACCTCCCCGAAGTCGGGCTACTGTGCATGTCATTAGGGGTATCTCTTCCCAATTTCCTTATTTATTTTGGGTTCCCTATACCCTGTTCCTTGAAGAACTTTCACTGTAGAAACTAGGAAATGGTCAACGATTGATCACTGGTAGCCACCAGCTGCGCTGGGATCACCCCTTTTCCTAGCAATTTCCCCTGGTAGCAGCCTAAAGGCACCTCCCTATTAGCCTTAATTGTATGCAGGGAAGGTGGACGTGGTCCCTACCTTCTGGGAATGACTGAATGACGACCTTGCCACCGTTTGTCACTTTGCCAATTGTGAATTCCCACACAGTTGCGGTCGTCTATTGTCCATTGTCCATCGATTTGTGCCAAGTAATGTTTTGATTTGTTGGTAAGGAAAATATACATATAAGCACACACACACCAACGAAGGAAAGGCAAGGTCCCAAAGCCCAGACGCAATCAATTTATGTTTTGACAGCCAGTCGTCGTCAGGGGAGTGTGGAGTGTGTCTAATTGATGGAACTGGCCGGGGAGGTAGGGCAGAGCAGGTCACAGATGTTTATAGTTAATCGAAAAAACCAATATCAAAATCCAGGCACTCTCTCTCACTCGAGTGACATCTGCCTGGGTGTCGTCCTGGCGACAGTTTTATAACACTTTAAATATTATTTAGGCCTCGGGTTACGTGTTTATTGCCCAAATATACATCAGGCTGGAGTACAATCCCTTCTTTCGCACGAGAACATGCGTGACCAATCGCGTTTAAAAAAGGGTTGCCCGGGTGCTGCTCTAAGGGTTGCCCATTGATACAATTAAAATTGCGCTGCAAATGTGCCATGAAAATGCAATCCCAGGGTGGGG